>CM035411.1:98925337-100262837 GCA_020310875.1 Ceratopteris richardii | reverse complement strand
GGGTGGAAGAAGGTATAACTTCCATGTCAATATTCTTTTTTTTTTTTTCGCTACTTTTTTGTTTTAAAGGGGAAAGGCTTAACCCCTTAATCCGAGCTAAGGATCTAGCTGCATGGACAAGAAAGATCTAGGTTTTCACAGACATGTATCATGCAACAATATGCTCCGACATATAAACAACTACTTTCGTTATCTAAATGAACTACAAATCCTTCTATTTTTAACAAATCTCACTTAATCTATAAATGTAGAAATATAAATTATGTCTATTTTCCTAATATGGTTAAATAGAGTCCTTTATAAATTAATATTCTTCATTCCAGATTTTATCAATTAGTTTTAGATGAATGCAAATAAAATACGTAAAACAAAATTTTTAAGACAAAGAAAAATACGACCTAAAAATCAATTTTATCTTCAATCTGCTTCATCTTCAATCTGCTCATCTTTATGCATCTTAATTTGTTCTTCAAAGACCTGTTAAAACTCAACCAGCAACAGCTAGACATGCAAAATTATTAAATTTCATATTCAAATCTTCTCTTGGTTTTCCTGCAAAAGAAACCCACACTAAAGAAATTCTTTCATACATAATTAATCATGCTCATCATCAAACATTACTTCATACATTTCATCATCTCTTTGTTTAAATAATTTAATTCTTTTGCCAGCAATTAAGTTTTTAAGAGGCGTGCCATCTAATTCGCGTAAGGCATACGTTCCATTACATATGTAGACATATAACTAAAAATAAAATTAATTAATTATCATATAACTTAATTAACTAAAAATTAACAAATATTTTTTTCTCTCACTCTAATGCCTCTCTCTCTCTTTCTCTTTCCCTCTCTCTCTCTCTCTCTCTCTCTCTATCACCGTCGTTGTCTCTCTCTCTCTCTCTCTTTCTCTCTCTCTCTCTCTCTGTCTCTCTCTCTCTCTCTCTCTCTCTCTCTCTCTCTCTCTCTCTCTCTCTCTCTCTCTCTCTCTCTCTCTCTCTCTCTCTCTCTCTGCGCGCTGCCGCGCGCAGCGCCGTGGAGGGAGGGAGAGAATAATTTCTCTCTTTTTCTAATTCTCTCTCTCTCTCTCTCTCTCTCTCTCTCTCTCTCTCTCTCTCTCTCTCTCTCTCTCTCTCTTTGCGTGCGCGCTGCGCGTCTGCAGCCGCCTGCTGGGAGAGAAGGAGGGAGATCTTTTTATTTTTTTACATTAATTTCCTACTCTCTCTTTCCCTATCTCTGTCAGACCGCCGCCAGAAGCCTGCCATCCCTATCTCCCCCACGTATCTTTCTGACAGCACGCAACACCGCGTCTCTCTGTGCCTCAGACTCACCCCCAATCATCACGGCCCAGGCGACTCTCTCTCTAAATCTCTGATTCTACATTTGATGCCTGAAGCGGAAGATAGAGGGAAGGGAAAGAGATGGCTTCTCTTTCTCTCTCCTCTTTCTCTCTCTCATCTCTCTCGTTCTCCCTTTCCCTTTCCTATCTCTCTTTCTCTCTCTATTTCTCTTTCTCTAACACTCTCTGCGCGTGCGCTGGTGCTGCAGGCGCCGCCAGGAAAGTAAAACAAACAAAATTAAATGAAAAACTCACTCTCTAACTCTGTCTCTAAACGCTCTCTGCGCATGCGCTCGCGCTGCAGGCGCCACCCCGCCAACCCAAATAAGGTCGACGTCCTGGAAGCTGACATCACCCCCCTCCAGGAAGAAATCGAAGCCATAAAGACTGAGAATCATCAGCTACAGACACAGTTAGCAGAACTACAAGCAAAATTTTCGGCAGAACAGACTCTAGTAGAGCAAAGAGATGCAGCCCTCGAGCAAGTTGCAGCCAAAGAACGACTCCTACACGCCGCACATGAAGAAATCCGAGCCCTGAAGACCACCCTCCACGAACACGAAGATATCAACGCCTCTCTCGAAGATTTGGTCGCAGAGACAAAGATTCAATTGCAGGACACCATCAAGAAGAATCAGGACCAACAAAAAGAAGCCGAACAAGTCCAAGAACAGTTACGACGAGCCCAAGAATGCGCAGATGAGGTTAACAGTATCCTAAAATGCCAATTGATACGGGAAGGTCAATACCTAAAGGATATCGACAAGACGCGTAGAGATCGAGATGCGTTTAAGAAAACTCTCGATTTCCAAACCCAGCAGTTTGAACGCCTAGACAACCAAGTGCGCAATCAGAAGGAGTATATTACAGAGATGAAGACCAAACTGACCGAAATGCAGACAGCCCGAGATGCGGCATTAGCTAACGAATTTTACTTACAAGAGGCTTTCCTTCAAACCCAAACCGAAATTTTGTTAAATCAAGCCCAATTACTAGAACCCACCACCTTAGTACAGATGTTAGAAACCCTCAAAACGAAAATTACCCGAACATTTAGGCTCGCCCGAAGTATGTACTTAGAAGGACTAGTATCCGAACCATAGGAACCTGCGGGTTCGAGTCCACCGTGCTTGCCAAGTGTTAAACGGCCGCCGGACAAGGACAATTGTACTTAGACAGAGGGCTTTAATGAAGAAAGAACCCAAGCGTTAGACGGCCGCCGAACAAGGACAAGAGTACGAGGATAGGGGGCTTAAATGAACAAAGAGAATCTTTTAGGGAACGCATAGGTAACTGCAGAAGTGCGCACCCTTGTAAAAAAATCCTCTATTTAAGGCAATGAAAAAAAGAGCAGAAGAGCCCCTGTTTTTGGTGGGAATCGTAGTGTGTTGTTTGATTAAGTCTCCAGCCCCGTTTTTTGGGAATTGCAAGTGCAGTGTTGTGTGTGTATGTGTTCTGTTCCGTCTGTTCCAATTCCCCTTCTGCATATCTGTTTGTGTGCGTAGGCGCGTTATAATGCAGTGTTATGAATCGATACTGTGTTGTAGAGATTCCGTCCGGTAATGATTGAAGTGTTCCTGAACGTTGCTCAAGTTAGAACGCGTTATTTGATAGTTCTTCTGTGGAGCTAGGAAATGTGACGAACCAACACGGTTCGATTGTGTGTTACAAGTCTCTATAATTGACTGAGTCAGTATCATAATCTGTGTTAAGATTAGTACCGGTAATGTTCTGAATACGAGTAGAGTAATAAGAAGGTCTGCGACAAGTTACTGTTAGTAGGCATTTCGGCTTGAAGTTGGCACACGATAATCTGTAGAGTGACAAGGAGAACTGCGTGGTGTATGCGTGTGAGGTTACCCAGAGTGCGTCTTGTGTATTGACTGTTGATCCGAACTACTGCTCGACTCCTATCGCAGGAATAGTCTGGAGTGTCGGATTCCAATACATTGATAGGCCTTGGTTGACCAGAACAACTACTGAGCCAAGACGCGCGAACAGGTTGACGGTCTGAATGTAAGTAGAACAGCGTCGGTTTATGGTTAGATGTTTAGTACGAGAAGATTGACTGTTCGAATCCGCGTGACTTTAAGGCATAAGGTCTAGTTGGCACACCTATCTGCCTTGAAGAAGTACGGCTTAGGTGATTTTGTCATTGAAGTATCTTTTGGCTCGTAGAATACGTAACCGGATTGCTACCCTCAGTCCTGAAGTTCTAATTCCAATACATTGAGCAGTCTTCCATTGTTCAAGGACGGATACTGAGCTAAGGACGGAACGACAGTAAGATTGTGTGTTAAATTGGGAAAATAGTATAGGGCCTCTGTCTAACAGACCCCTACCACTCCCAAGGACCCACGTGGCTAAGGGAAGGATTGCGGTTAGAAGTACTTGGCACCAATTAAACTTGAAGTATTTGAATCGGAAGTAGAGCAACACTTAACCCATGAACGATTAAACCAGAACCAGTTTAACATTTAACATAGGTTTTGCATCAGGTGTAATAGGAATCCTGTGCTCACAGATTTTAGGGTCAATTCCTTTCAAATCCTTGTGGCTGTAAGCAAACACATCCCTATAGTTTCTGTCCAAATTCCTTAATGCTTCCTCCTCTTGAGTTGCCATGTGATAAGTTTTTACAATATGTCTTTCTTCCCCCCTCTTCCTGGGTGATCATTACCCTCTTAGTTTGTTCCTCATTGGCATATGCCTCTCATTTTTTCTTTTCTCTCTTTGGTTTCATTTTTAGAAGTATTCTGTCTTCTACTTCATAAGTCTTGAAATTTTCAGGTACATCAAACTGTTGATGTTTGTTTGTCATTTTCTCATTTTTTTCATCCTCTAGGTCTTTTTCTATTTCCTTGTGTTTGTTTTTTCTATATTTGCCTGAGATTTTGTCTTTTATTGCATCTGTAGCTTTTACCTCTTCCAAATATTGTGTTTTACCATTTTTCAATATCATTTCTTCTTCCTGGTCCTCTTCTGTTTTGATACCTTTATCATTTGTATTCCTATGTGAAAGATATCATATCCTTCTTCATTTTGGAATTTCACTCCCACATACTCCTCATTGGCTAGATCCATGGTAGGAAAAATCTGGTTCCAACCATAAGGCTCAAATTCTTCATCTTTGAATTTTTGTGGTATATAGCTCTCATCCTGTAATTTTCTTCCTTCTACACAATCTTCTTTTCTTAACCTTCTTTTTCTATCTGTGAGGTTCCTTATCACATTGCATTTCCATATTGATGATTCTGTTTCATTCTGATCTTCAATCTCTGATTCTTCACTTAATTCTTGATTTTGATGTATTTTGAACCATTCTTGGACATGTCACAATATTGACCATTTCTTAGATTCACTCTGGTTATCCTTCCTTTGCTCTGCAGATATAGGCAATCATTACCCCAATCTTGCACAATTTGCATTTGTCTCATAAATGGTCTTCCTAGGATAATTTCATATGAAGTGGATTGTGGAAATTCAACTATGGCAAAAGTATGCTCTATTTCTATTCCACATATTTCCACAATCACCTTTTCCCATATTCCTAGGGGTTTTTCTATGTGTCCATCTGCAACTTGTAATCTCATTTTAGTGGGTATTAATTCATTTTCTCCCCATCTTTCCCAAGTTTGTTTAGTCATAATGGCCACACCTGATCCACTATCCAATATAGCTTTGGCATGATTTTTACCAAATTGTATTCTCAGAGTTGAGTTTCCTTCTTCTCCTTCACAATATCCTCCTATTTTATCCATAGGAATGTACAACAACTCCAATTCTTGTTGCTGTGGATCAAAATTCTCTGGTATTGCTTCCCACTTTTTCATATTGTGTTGCAAGTGAGGATTTTGTTTTACCAATTCTTCAATTGTGGTGTGGTATAAAATTGTACATTGCTTGTCTATATTGATTTGGAAGGTTATTTGTGCATTATCTTCCAGATCAAGAGTTTTCCTTGTTTCTGTTGCATTTGCTTCCCCAACTGTTTTTGTTTCTGTTGCATTTGCTTCCCCAACTGTTTTTGGACAATTGTCAGATTCCCTTATTTTAAGTTGTGTTTCTTGTATGATTTGTTTGCATCTTTGCATTCTTTCATGCTCTAAATCTGGCATAGGGTATGCCATTATATGGTCTATAGGATTTGGTCCTCTTGAATTCCTCCCTTATATGCTCTTATCAAAGTTTCCAAACTTGTGAATTTTTTGCCTCCTACTGAGTTGGTTTATTCTGAGGTTGACTTTTGTTTGTCTGTTCTATAATCTCTTTGTTGTCAAGATCTTGCTCACGCGCATACAGAGATTACGGACATAGAAAACACACAGAGAATAGATGCAACAAGAGACGAGACACAACGAAGTATTGGGTGCAATCTCCCCCCATGCACTCTGTTTCGACAGTCCACAGAGTGCATGTATTTATAGGACTTTTGATTACGTCGAAAAGAGTGGTTACAAGAGGGCGGCTTTGAAAAGCAGGCGTGAAACTAAAAGTTGGTAACTTTTACAGAAAGCCATTACTTTGAATAATAGAAACTGCGGTCTATAACGACCCTTATTCTAACCATTACTTTTCTAACAATAGAACCTTCTACGCAGGTTTATTTACAAGCTAAATAATAATTATTCGGATTATTGATGTCCGCCCTTTCACACCTTGCACGCTCCTCACGAACCTTCAGCTGCTATATCAAAAACATCAAAAACATATTAATACATTAATAATTTAACATTTTAACAATGCCTTGTTCAATAATATACAACATGCCTCTCAGTTGACAAGCAACTGACCTCAGTTGATAAAATAATTTAACACTCTAATAATTACAATACATTGTTCAACATATTCCATATTACTGTTACAATCCAACAATGCATTGGCCAACATATGTCATGTTACAATCCAACAATGCATTGGCATTCGATATTTCAATCCAACAATGCATTGGCTAACATATTTCATGTTACAATCCAACAATGCATTGGCTATTCCATATTTCAATCCTACAATGCATTGGCTAACATATTCCATGTTACAATTCAACAATGCATTGGCTATTCCATATTTCAATCCAACAATGCATTGGCTAACATATTTCATGTTACAATCCAACAATGCATTGTTCAACATTTTCCATAAGGTATAACATGCCCCTCAGTTGAACAAGCAACTGACCTCAGGTGATAAAAGAATAAACATGGATGGCCAGTCACATGTTTCATCACTGAATAAAGAAAATAGGCACGTGCCATGTAAAAATACATCCATGGAAATGTTCATGGAGCTGGTACATTAATGGGTTGGGGTATGATATACAGGATTTAAGTCAAAAATGTAATCCAAAAGTGATGACAAAAATGAATATCTGGATATGAGAAAATAATAATGAATTTTCTAATCAGGAATTTATACTTGAATGCATGTGCATATGAATTTTGTAAAAATTTTGGCAGCATAACGGCGTGATTTTGAAAACCGGAAAATTTCCGACAAACAATTTCCATGATACATAAAGAGACCAAAAGGGGATTACACACCCTGACATATGTATTTTTTTTTTTCCTCCTTGCTAACCTGCAATAAAATACATACCTGTCCCTGCAATAAGAATTCATGTACCATACAAGACAAACCATGTTTAAACGATGCGTATATTCCATGTACGATGCAAAACATGCATGTCCAAAATGTAAGTGGATGCAAAAAGAAGACAACTATGCATATAAATTGACAAGAAACGTATCTGGATGGTTACAAAGTAATTTGCCGATGTGTGCAGGTGCTGAAGATGATCCACCCCTTTATCATAATAGCAGGACAATATGCCTTCAGGATGAATGGGTAAAGTCCAAATTCTTTTGATCTTGGAAGAGAAGCTCAAAAGATATGTGATAGCTACTCTATAAAGAGATCGGAGATATCTTTCCATAGCAGTAAAACAAAATCTAAAAAATTAAAGGTAATATGCTCCTATAGACTAAATTCAATATGTAAATACATCATAATTATCAAACAGGTAAGGTAAACTGTAAAGGTAAGAATGAATCTTTAAACTCTTCTTGAAAAGCCTTCCAGGTGTGTGGACAATCTGCACGACGAGAAAGATCATTCCACCATAATTGTGCTCGTCCTACCAAATAATTGGTGGCAAACTCAATTTTCTGATTTTCTGAATATAACCCATCGGAAAAGAAATCGTTGAATAGGGATAGCCATGATAAGACAAAGCGGCCATCTTTTCGTCTGTCGAATTCAAGCATAGCATAACGTCCTTGTATGGCTTGTTGAAGTGCTTGAAGTTCTTGGTTCATAATCTCTAACTCTTGCTCGAATGAAACTCCAGGTAAAGGTGAATTACTGTGATCCTCCATGGTGCTCTTGGACCCTTGCTCTCACCCTTGGTGTATTGAACCTTCTTGTTTGCAACCTTGGTGTCTCGATCCCGTGTTCTCAACCTTGCTTGGTATCTTGAACACTCAATCAAGTGCCACCCAAATATGACCAAGGATTTCACCCTTGCAAGCTAGCTCATTGGAAAGTTCGTTCCGAGAGCTTTCCAACGGTATATTACACGCCTCAATCCGACCTACAGATTGAAAGTTACACTTAATTCTTTGTTGGGTCCATCCTTGAAATCGCCGCGAGCGCCTTGCACAAGTACCAAAGAAAAAGAGCTTGAATAACAATTCCAAGAGATGGTGGAGTGGTCAAAGTACTTCCCTTGAAAGTAGGAGGTTGTGGGTTCAAATCCTCCTACCTTAGGGACTCTAAACCTCTCTACTACCACTTAAAAATCAAAATTGTCTCGCGCGTAGCCAACGGTCACCAAGAGAGCCTTGGGTGCCAATGTTGCCAATGTATTGCCTAAGTTATTGCCTAAGTACAGGTCTTGGTTGCTCAAAAAATCCTGATTCTCTTTGTGGATTATGTTGATTTGCATATTCTCTTTCCTTAATGGGTTGTTTATTGTAGAAGCATTCTTCTCTGGTATGATTTGTCCATTTTCTTTCCAATGTACAGTATTTGAGTGTTTTCCTATCTTGCAAATGTTGTGGTTTTTGATATGGACATTGTTGTACCAAATGATTTTCTCCACAGTTATAGCATTTCTTATTTGTTGCTATCCTGGTGTTTATCAGAGTTGTCTTGGTGCTAACTTCTAAGGCTTTGGCAATTGCATGTGCTAATTCTTCTGCAGGTGGGATTTTATCTTCATTTGTTCTTGGTTGATCAAATGCTAATAAATCTTGTCCCCTGTTATCCTCTAAGTCTATTGCTTCCTTAACACATGCTCCTAGGTCAGGGCACCTTCTATAATACACCAAGGTTCTTAATTGGGCACTTCTCAATCCTTCTATGAATAGAGATACTTGTCTTGCCATGGAAGGTACTTCCTCTCTGGGACATCTGTCAATGTATTGCTTGAATCTCCTAGCTGCCTCTCTGACGTTTTCATCTTTTTGCTGTTTAAAGCTATGTATCAAGGTAGCTATGCTATGTTTTATCCCAGTTTTTGAGAATTCCCCTATGAAGGCTTCCAGGAAAGATTCAATATCCGGATACATTTCCTTTCTCAAGGGAATGAACCAAGATAGTGGAGGTCCAGTTAGGGTTAGACCAAATGATTCAAATTGCACTTTATAATCCTCAACTTCTTTTGCCCTAATTAATTGTCTGAATTCTATAGCATGAGCATGAGGATCAGAATATCCTTCATATTGATTCTTCATGCATTTAGCTACTTGATAGGGCCTAAGCACTCTTCCCTGATTTTTCCACTGATGTCTCCTTCTAAATGGAAAATCATTCAGTCCTTCTGCTTCCCTTTCAAAAGGATTTGGGGAAGTATGTATTCTCCTACCTTGTTGTTGCTCAATATTATTGTGTATTTCATTTTGTCTTGGCAGGTTTGGTTGTCCTAGGTTTTGATCCCAAGGTCTCTTATCTGCACTCTGTCCTAAATCATTAGAATTTTCTAGATCTTGAGAGAAGATGTATACACATCCCTGTCTATCCTCATATTTGCCATCCTTAAATTGTGCCACTAGTGTTATATTCAGGGGTATTTCTAAGTTTCTCAGCTTGATGAGAAACTTATGCATCCCATCCTGGTACACATAGGTTCCAAACCTATTTGTATACATATATTTGAGAATATTTCTATAATCACCATTTTCAGAGGGTTCATTGGTTTCATTTAGGTTTTCCATGTTGTTTTCCTGCCCTAAATCTTTTTCTTGTAAATTTCCTATTACCGGCTCTATCTCCTTCCTTTTTAGATCTTGTTTAGGAGATCTGATCAGTTTATTGCCACATCTCAAAATCATTCAACTGCTTCACGATTCTGTGAAGAGAATCGTGTTTTCCACGATTCTGTGAATAGAATCGTCTTTTCTATGATCTTGAGAAACTTTTAGATTTCTTCACAATTTTGTGAAAAAGAATTGTCTTTTTCATTATTTTTTTAGAATTCTAAATTTTCCAAGATCTTGTGGGAGAGAATCGTGTTTTTCACAATTCTGTGAAGAGAATCGTGTTTTTCATGATTTTGTGGATATAATCGTGTTTTCCACGATTTTGTGGAGAGAATCGTGATTTTGACGATTTTATAGATAGAATCGTGTTTTTCACAATTCTGTGGAGAGAATCGTGTTTTTTCACGATTCTGTGGAGAGAATCTCTCCAATAAATTGCCTTATTGAAATTTTAACATGCTATAAAAGAGTTTACACAAAATTATTATTTTTTCTCACTAGAACTCAAAAAATCTAAAAATCGTGATTCCGTGTTTTTTACTATTTTTTGTGTTTTTGTGCTCTAATCATCATATGAAACTTGAAGTAATGCAAAAAATTTATTGAAAGATTATTACCTTGCTTGCTTGATCAAGAAAAATCCCAAAAAATTTGTATTTGTTGACCGTCGCGATTCTGTCCAATTTCCTCTAGTTCTCCCACTCTCTCTCACTCAAATGAGCAATTTTTCAGAACTTACATGCTTTTATAGCTTTCAGACAATCACGATTTTGTGTGAATTTCTCCAAATTTTCACTTTTCACTTTAGGACTCTTATCCCTTAACAATTGTGTGGTTTTTGATTCAAAATTCTCATCTTTTCAACAAAATTTACTCCCTTTATCCTACAGATGAAAATTGCGATTCTGTACCCAATTCTTAGTTTAATCTCTTGATCCTCAATTCTCACTGATATTCTGAAATTTGATTTTCTCTACTTCCTTAACTTTATTAAACCTCTAATCATCAACCTCAATACCCAAAAAGTGCAAAAATAACTCAAATTGTTTTTTTTACAGAAAACCGCGATCCTGTGAAAAGAATCATGTTTTTTCTGAACTTCCAGTTTTTGCAGTTTTTGGCTTTTCTTTCCACTTGGTCCCCTTCAATGTTCTTTACTACTCCAAATCACTTGTCACCTGCAACTATACACCATCAAACTCAGTTTTAAAAAGTTTTTTTTTGAAAAAATTGAAACAGAAACTTCCAATCTAGCTATTTTTTATTTTCTCTCAATTTTCAGAATTATTTTCCACTTTTTCTCCTCCACTTTTACCAACAATACTCCAGTCCTACTTTTGGAACAAAAACATAATTTGTTTGAATTTCTACATAATTTGTTTGAATTTCTTTCTAGATTTTATGATTTTTTTTAGTATTTTGCCCTAAATCAAGGTG
Source organism: Ceratopteris richardii (assembly GCA_020310875.1). Classification (NCBI taxonomy): domain Eukaryota; kingdom Viridiplantae; phylum Streptophyta; class Polypodiopsida; order Polypodiales; family Pteridaceae; genus Ceratopteris; species Ceratopteris richardii. The sequence continues at coordinate 100,251,807 of CM035411.1, read as the reverse complement.
AACACTCCACTTAGGGTTTTCTTGTTTCAAGATCTATTGATCTTTTGTTCATGATTGGTTGGTTATGCTCTTTTATGCTTGCAATCTAATCAGTTTATGAGCAAAGCTTCCCAAAGAAAAATGTGCTAAGAAGTGCAATTTATCAATTCATGCAAAGATAAACATTTTTCATTTCAAGATGCAAATAAATCTTTTATCAAGATTGTTGCTTTGTCTTGGCTAAACAAATGGATCTTATCTACTTGCACATAGCTACTTTACTTGACTTTCCTCAATGCAATCATGTGATCTTTCCCAAAATCAACAATTTTGCTTGGTACTTGGTCAAAAAGCACTCTACAAATGCAAAGATAGTCAAATTTTACCTTATCTTTAGCTATCTTGATTCAGTTTTTCACACACCTGCACTTTACTCTCAAAAATGATATGAGCAACTATCTATTTGCAAGAATTTCACCACTTCTTTATCTCAAAAGGTTATCTCTTGCTTCCCTTTTCCCAAAAGACAAACAAAGAAACCTACCTTTTCATGTTTCCTTTTCTTGATTAAAGAGTATTACCTTTTCAATGTGTTCAATACCATCAACAATGGAAGATCCAACAAGGTCCAACTTCAATGAAGCTTTTGATTTACTTCCTGGGCAACGACGCCAAAAAATGTTTGTTGTTACCCTTTGGAGGTGTCCTCTCCAATCATTTTAGCATAAAGAATCAACAATACATCTTACATTTGTCAATCTGGGAAGTATACAAAGACCACAACCCCTTCTAGATGATGGAATCCAAAAAAAAGAGAAATATGACTGGATTTATGAGAAATGATGAAGATGAAGAGAATTTTCTAGGGTTTTGATTATCTTGAGCAATTCTACATCATTTCCAATCATCTTGGTGCCTAAAGTGTGTTATTTTCTTAGCAGAACACAATTATGAAGTCAAATCTAAAAAATGATACCTGTAACCTACAGACGAGACAATCGCGATTCTGTGAAAATTGAAAATTTCCATCTCTAGTTCTATTCTTCAGCACTTTCTCACTCCATACATCAAGAATCTCCTCTCTTCATACACATTTATCAAAAATACACAATAGAAGCTTACAAATTCCATGGATCACACATAGAATAGACTCAACAAATCTAAAGAAAGTACTTGAAAGGAAGAAACACGATTTCTGCAAGGAGAGCTCTTCAAATTACTTGGATAGCACAAATAATACAACCAACCCTCTCAAAATAGAGGAAATTATCTTTTATACATTTTCAAGTGTCCCTTTTCACACTTGATTTTTGGTCCTTTTCCCTTCTAATCTAAAAATATGCTATCAAAGAACTTCCAAAAATTCTAGAAAAATACATATGATTCTAATTTACATGAGGAAGACTCTTCCTCATTTTTACATTGCTTGCATAAATATTTCTACAATTTTTTGACATTTTACAAATATTTCCCTTCAAAAAATGCTTCTTCCAACAATGAGCTACCAAGAATGAAGCAAAAGCCACTAGTGGACACATGAGTTTCATAGCAACCAACCCAATCGGAGTCACAAAAATCATGTAAATTTGGCAGTAGTGATCCTCCCTTGGGATAAAACAATCCAAGTAGCTGGGTACCACTCAAGTAGTGAAAGATGCGCTTAACTTCCTGCCAATGCTTGACTCCTAGGCAATGCATAAACCTGCTCATCTATGAGACAACAAACTAAATATCTAGCCAAGTAATGCATAAGTAAATCAAAGCATAAGTAAATCAAGCATCCAACAACCTGCTGATAGAGAACAACATCAAATGCATCTCCAACATCATGAAGACTCAATCGTATACTTGCCTCCATAGGAGTGGTAATTGGTTTGCAGTCTTCAAGGCCAAAACAATGCAATAATGTGTCAATATATTTCATTTGACACAAAGCCATTCCACCATCAACTTGCATGAACGGAATGCCCAAATAATGATGCAAATGCCCCAAATCACATATCTCAAATGAGGTATGCAAATCAACCTTGAAATCAGCAATATGCTTATCATGAGGACCAGTGAGCAACATGTCATCAACATACACAACAATGATCAGATGTACATTATTAACATGCTTAACATATAAAGTGCTTTTAGTTGGAATATTCTTAAAACCATGTGCAATCAGATAGGCATGTATCTTTTCATACCAAGCATGTGGTGCTTGTTTCAAACCATATAAAGCCTTTTTCAACATGCCCACCTGGTTTTCATGCCCTTTTTGCAGAAAGCCACCGGGCTGAAAAACATACACTTCATGCAAGTCACCATTTAGAAATGTTGTTTTAATGTCAAACTGATGTACATTCCAACCATGATGACCTGCAAGTGCATAAGCGCTACGAATAGTATTCATTCAGCATGTAGGTGCAAAGGTTTCATCAAAATCAATGCCTCTTTCCTGCGTATAACCCTTTGCAACAAGCCTAGCCTTATACCTATCAACTGTTCCATTAGGTTTACACTTCAATTTGTATACCCACTTAGTGCCAATGGCCTTCTTGCCAAGAGGCAAGTCACATAAAGACCAAGTACCATTTCTCATAATAGCATCATATTGAGATTGCATTGCAGCCATCCAATGTTTAGAATTTTGTGCTTCATCAAACAAAACAGACTCAGTCTCATCACAAAGACTAGAGGTAGCCATATCATAGAAATCTAATGCAAAAGAGGCATGATGAGAGCCTGAACGAGTGCAATATGGCAGAGGTGCATCTAATTTGCTGTCACACAAAGTCTGCACTAGTCATTTTGGAAAAATTTTGCCTCTTCAATATCAACAAGTGCATCATGTAAATCTGCATAAAAAATGGAATGGTCTACATCATCACATGAAACTTGTTAAGGCTGAGAAGTTGCCTCATTAGGACCAACACTAGATTGTCCACCTGTAAAAAGAGGAAGCAAAGTATCATACATGTCTGCAGAGCTAACAAATATCTGCTTGGTACATGAAAGTAACAACTGAATAGCATCTTCCACAAAAACAACATCACTGCTAACCAAAATGAATTTTTTTTGTGGATGATATAGATGATGGCGTTTGCTTTCAGAACTATAACCAACAAAAATACATTTTACTACTTTATAATCCAATTTTCTACGATGTTGTTTAGGCACTAATGCATATGCTAGACAACCAAAAACATGAAGATGAGAAATAGATGGCTTGCAAACAAGCCAAGCCTCATATGGATTGATAGAATGCATCACTTTAGTGGGACACCTGTTAAGAACATATGCTACACACATAAAAACCTCAAGCCAGAAACCATGTGGTAAAGCCTGACTCTTGACCATACACCTCGCCATCTCCATGAGTGACCGATTCTTCCATTCAGCAACTCCATTCTGTTTAGGTGTATATGACAATGTACACTGATGTGTTATGCCACGTTTAGCTAGAAATGCATTAAAGTCAAAAGACATATATCCCCCCTTGATAAGAATGGAGGATGCCAATTTTACATGCTGATAGATTTTCAACCAAAATCAAAAACTATTTGAGGCACATAAATACTTCAGACTTTGCTTTCAGTGGATATACCCATGCATGCTTGGAAAAATCATTGATGAGTAGCTCGAACTGAACCATCTTTTGGGAAGGATGAATGCTGCATTTTTCCAAAAATACAGCCTTCACATACATGTTTATCGGGTGCCTCAAGTTTAGGCAAAGAGGATGCCATTTTAGATTTCTACAAGCATAGAAAACTAGCAAATTTCAGATGACCAAAGCGTGCATGCCAAAGCTTTGCAGCTAACATAGCCTGAGAATCATGTACTACACATGTTGAATCATTCACATATTTTTCATAGTCTATGAGCTTATATAGCCCACGACATAAAATGCCAGAAGCAATAATCATGTCATCATTTGACAGATCATGATCTATACATCTAGCATCAACAAATTTCACAACCAAGCCAGTCTTGGCTAATGCAAAAACTGATAAAAGATTCTTCTTGATCCATGGCACAAATAAAGCATCCGACAATGTAAAAGAACTCCCATCAATAGTAGTCCGAATGATCTTACCAACTCCCATGATCGGATAAGAGGAGTTGTTGGTGCATGTGACAATATTCCCTATAGGGTAGGCTTGAGTGAAGTGAAGAAACTACGCTGTGAGGGAATATGTTTGGTTGCCCCACTATCAAAGTACTAAACATGTGAGTCTACTGCAGACATACACTGTTCAGGAGACAATAGTAAACACCCATTCTTCATTCTGTAGAAGATTAGTAGAATTTGTTTTTGGTATAGAGGCCTCTGTGAAAACCATTCCAACGTCTTTTTTCTTTTCCTCTTTTGCAACCAGTTTCAGAAAATTCTTTATGACATGATCATTTTCTTTATAGTACTTGCGAAACAATTTCTGCTTTTCTGATTTCTTCTCATCTTTCTCTTCGTTCTTCGAATGTGAAGCATTTGCAGATTTTTTTCTTACTAGTAGATGAGCTCCATGTACCTTTGCCCTTCTAACTAGCCAAGAAAGCTTGATCTACAACACCCATAATGGACCTGTTCTGCCTAGACTGATCTTCTTACTATAGAATAGAGACTAACTCCTCAAATGACAAGGAATTTGGATTTCCTTTCATCATCAAATGAAGAGTAGAAGCAAAACTCTGATATGAATTAGGAAGACCATTCAAAATGGTCTGCACAAGTGAGTTATCTGATATAACTTCATCAGTAGAAATCAACTATTCCTTCAAGTCTTTGATCTTTGTCGGAAAACTTTCCATAGAATCACCTTCATTCATGTGCTCACTCTCTAGGTGTTTTTGGAGGTAAGCAACACGATGCTCATTCCCTGCCTGATACAATGTGGTAAGTGTATCCCAAGCATCCTTAGCTGTTCTACAAGAGTGAATGCAAGGAATAATGGCACGTTTGATAGACAAGGCTATCAATGCATGTGCCTGAGCATCTCTGCCATCTCAATGAATTTGTTCTATAATAGGTGAAATAGGAACTGTAGCATGAACAAGAATCTAAAGAATATCAACATCTTTAACGCCATCTACATCAACTTCAATACATGTATTTGCAGGTGTAATAGGACTTTTTTCAACACCTTGCACAATGTTCCATAGTCCTTTTGCAACCAATACATGTTGCATCATATAAGCCCACAATGGGTAATTGGTACCATCCAACTTATCCTCAACAACCAACATAGAGAATACATCACTGCTTTCAACCCTGGCCACTGGCTAAAATACCCTCATGCAAAAAAATGATTGTATCTGGAAAAGTTGAATAGAACTACCCTGATGAGTTCTGCTAAACCTATAGCAGACTTTGAGATGCTTATACTGGTGAACCAAAAACTATATATATCTTTGGCAATAAAAAGACAAAATAGCCTACACAAGTGCTGCGATAATGCATTCCGAGGTTGAAACAAGCTCAAATCATGATTTTGGCACCAGTTTTAGGGTTTAGGGTTTCATGATCTCCTAATCACCCTGAGTATGCTCACCAAATTCTTGCAATTCTGAGACTATGATCGGATAGGTGTTGAGGACACCCTAGATGAAGCAATGACCTGCTCTGATACCAATTGTTGGAGTTCGAGGTCTATGGAAGCATGTGAACTACACAAGGAATAAGAAGAAATTTGGATCATAACACACAATATAGAATGTATTACCACTAGAATGTACAAAGATAAGTAGCCCATTAGGGCTATAGGAATATATACAAAATGGGGGAAGAAACCTCCTAAAGAGGGAAAAAAAGTGCACATAGGTCCTAGTGTGTTCACACACACCACTACCTAAATATATCAATAGATTCAGAGGCTTATACACATACACCATTGTGTATATTTTGCATTTTCTCTAACAATTCTAACTTCATAACCAACTAACATGATTGAAAAAGATTTAGGCTAATGTCATTACTATATGCACATTGCAAGTATGGATGCTTCATCATCATAAAGACCAAAAAAAGTGCCAGGTATGGAAACTCAAGGAGCTAGTCTACCAACCAAGAGTGTCATGACCATTCATGTCTATTGACTCTCTAATCCATAGAAAGTACTATCACATGAAGATCCTAAAAACATTTATATATACCAGCATGGAACACCCTAGGATCATGTCAACATGTTGTACCTCACTACAAAATTCCGGTTTATTCATGCACATCCGATAGTAATAGCAACTTGGAAAGATGTATAGATTCAAGAGTTCTTGAGCCTTTCACTGGTTCACGTGCAAATAGACAGATGCATAGAATTATTCTCCACATTTGAAGTCAAGGAGAAGTTTCTATGACTAGCCATTTTCACAAGCTTCTCAGGACAAAGGCAAGTGATCAAAGTAGGCAAGGATGCCCTTGCTTGTATTTTGAAGTTTTTAGTGACAAATGTTAAATCCACCATTACAAAAACCAATCCTACTACTTTCAACAACTTTACAGAGATGCAATGTGAAGATATAGAGTCGGCCATCAAAAGTTCTCATGTTCATTTTTAGTATGAACAAGGCAAATTTCTACACCATGCCATCTAAGAGCATCGCCACTACTTTTGTACATGCTTCTAAGCACCTTTTGAATGACATAGATATGAACCAAATGGTATTTAGCTAGTTCATCAAAGGAAAACATTCATTTTAGACACATAAGTTCTTTGGCAAAGGATTCATGATGACCAACATCATTTAACAATGTCTCAAGAGCAAGGGTAATCTAATACCTACCATAATTAGAGATGTCCTCTTGTGTTGTATGCTCACACATCTTTCTCACACATCTGCACTTAGCACAAGCACCCTTGCACTCACAAGAAGAAGGAAGAAATCACTAGCAAGTAAGTGATCCTAAAGACTTTTGAGCCTCTCATAATGCATATTCCATGTAAAAAGAAGTAAAAAATCTCTAAAGAATAGTCAGTTCAATTGATAGAATGGTCAGATTCGCTCAATCTAGGACGGGAAGAGGAAATGGCTACAACTTTTGCAACTCAAATTCCTTAGGCAGCATTAGAGCCTACAATCTTGCATTACAAGACAATTAGCATCAAGACTAGACCAATCCCTCCAAAAAGGTCTTCAAAGAAGCAATAGAAAGAGAACAAATGGGTGAAGGAAAAGAGTTCCACTCTAGAAACATCTGTAAGTTCATCTTCCTCCTGTTCTGATGCTTTGGATTCATAGGTATCATCTTCACCTATGGTTGCACCATCTCAAAACCTAATAGTAGCATATTGAAGTAGCATAGACCACATATGAAGAAGTAACCCTACCCATTTGCAGACCACCACTTTCCACTAAGCCACCACTCAACACATCATCTATCACTACAACGTTCAATAATTTTGATACCTCATCACCATCTACGCCCATTTGAGTACCATCACCACCTCTAGATACAAGAACATCATTATTTCACAATGTTGGCATGCCATGTTATTCATTGTACATTAAAATGCAGATGATACTAATTTCTTTTGGAGTATCAACTAGCTTTTGAGAAGACCAAGATTAGAGCAAAACAGCCAAAGGAAAAATCTCTAGAAAAAGATGAGCTTACAAGATTACAATAGGAGATCCATGAAGAACGAGTACAACATGTAGAGACAAGAGCACTATTGGCAACCACACAGGAAGACATGGTTAGTCTATTATTACAAATAAGTACTCTCTAGCATTCATGGAAGTACCACCAAAGACTTCCCAACATCACTTCCTGTGTGTACCATACACTCATAACTAGAAGAATATATATTGTTGCAAAAACTAGAGTTTCAAGGTAAAGAGGAAGAGTTGAAAAGACTGCTACATGAGTCTAGGGGTGCTTATGATCCCAATTCAGTTCAAGTTGCCTATGGAAATGTAAAGAGAATATGATGGATTCTATTGATGAACTCATACACACTTTGGACCTAAATAAAGATGAAAATGAGGGTCTACGTGTTAAAGCTGATGATCTTCAAAGAGCATAATATTCTCAACCTTTGATTGTCCTTATAAATGGAGCTGCACATGATTACATGCTCAAATTAATCAAGTACACATATAGGATGGAAGACGTAATAGACTTAGCACTCCAAATGACACACAAGATCCTAAATATGTTAGTAGTGTGTCTCACTGCATTCAAGCATATGATATTAGTAGATATCAAAGTTATTGGGTTCCAAAGCAATGACTTCATATTATTTGATTTATCGATGGCACCTAGTAGAGAATATTTGCAAGCATACTAATCATGTTTAATGTTCTTATCATCCCCCTTCATGCAAACATCTGAAGATGATTTTATCAATAGGTTCTTTGAGTACAATGCTTGAGTATTTTCACCATGATCCATGGCACTTAATGAGAGACTAGTAGGGTATGTAGTGTAGATGGAAATAGAGCATAGAGAGATCTTACAACATAAACCATGGCAATGGGACATACTTGTTATTTCTTGGGAGAATACCATTCAAAATGTAGCTAAAAGACTCACAATTCATGATGGTGAATGCAAGCTACACATCCTTAACTATCTTTGCAAAGATCAAAGGTACCTCAGAGATACCCCACTAAAAAAAAGAACATTTCATGCATAATGTATGCTCGTAGAGCGGAAGCAACACATCATTGAGGAATTACATGTAGATCCTTTGAAAATTAGCATCTTATTTGACAATTGTAAATTTTTAAACTCTTCTTTATATTATTTTTTCATTTGGATAGAACTAGAATTGTTCATATTTCTATTCATGTACCTTTTTCATTCTAAACTCCAAGACATCATAGATGGAGGATGCCGAAGACATTTTGTACCAGACAAAGATAACAAAGCAACATCTAATTGGTAGCAGATTCCACATAGTTCTAGATACTTTAGATACAATTGATGATGATCAATGTATAGAATGCTAGATTTGATAGGACCACCTTCCCAAACTCAATAGTAGTCTTGTTGAGGATGACAAGAACTAGCAGGAGGAAGTCTTACAAACCTATGGCAAGGCCCAAAAATTCTTCAAATTTACTTTTGAGTTTACCTATTTTATGGAATATGTCTCTTTTTGCATTCAACAATGCCATTTTGTTGTGATGTGTACTTGCACGAAAAAAATTGTCGAATTCCATGACTTTTTAGAAAGCTATTGAACTCATTTGAAATGTATTCACCTTGTTCATCAGATCCTAATGTCTAAATATACTTTTTTGTCTGCTTTTCCACCATAGCCTTAAAATCTAACAAGCTATATTGGCTTGTCAAAACCAGGATGCCTTGTGCAAGGAACATCATGGTTATCATGCATGACTTTTCTTATCAAATCTCGAGAATCTCGTATGCAAACCTTTCCTTTTCATTTGACTATTCAATTCTCCTTTGAGAAATTGGAATACAGACGACTTTTTTGCTATGCTAGGGGAAGAAACAGTTGGAACTGCCTCATCTCCTATGATAGATTCATCATTGATGGCTCGAATAATCTGTAACAAATGTGGATCTTCCACTTATGCTTCCTTTATTTCTTGAAGCAATGAGCTTTGTAGAATGCTAAAGATCATAAGATACACTATCTGTGATAATGCATCAGCTACTATATTCTCTTTGCCTCTTCTATTCAGAATTTCCATGTGAAACTCCTGCATGAGTTCAACCTAACGAGCCTGTCTACCTCAAAGATTTGGCTGACTACAAAAGTACTTGAGTGCATGGTGATCTGTGTATACCTTAAAGTCTGCACCATAAATATATTGTCTCCAAACTTTAAGAGCATGCACCACTGCAGACAACTCCTATTCATGCATTGGACAATTGTGTTGTGCACTAATTAACTTTTTGCTTTCAAAAGTTATTGGCCTACCATCTTGGCTCAAAACTTCCCTTATGGCTATGCCACTAGCATTTGTCTCCAACTCAAATGGTTTCTGCAGATCTACCACTTTGAGTATAGGAGCCTCTAAAACAACTTGTTTCAAAGTGTTAAAACTTTCTTGCTGCTTGTACTTCCATGCAAATGGAACTTTGCCTTGAATCAAGTTCATCATAGGTGCTGCTATTGATGAATAAGAAGAGAAAAATTTCTGATAGAAACCAAAAATTCCTAAAAATGATCGTAAATGCCCTTCATCTTAAGGAGTAGCCCAAGCTAGAATAACTAAGACCTTCTTCGGATCCATCTAGACCCCATCAACTGTTACCGCATGCCCTAAATACTCTATCTTAGGAAGAAACAACTAAGTCTTATCTGGATTTACATACAACTTATTTTCTTTCAACTTATTTAATACCAATCTTAAATGAATTTCATGCTTATGAACATATCTACTATAGACAAGCAAATCATCAACAAAATCCACAACACACTTTCCAATGAACGGTCGTAGAATATCATTCATTAAAATCATAAAAGTAGTAGGTGCGTTAGTCAAACCAAATGGCATGACTAAGTACTCATAATGCGCAAAACGGGTCCTAAAAGCTACTTTATATACAACATGATCTTTTATTCTAATCTAATGGTATCCACTCTTTAAATTTATTTTGCTATATACAATGGCTCCACCTAGAGCATCTAAAAGATCATGTATACTGGGCATGGGATATTTGTGCTTGATGGTAATCTTATTGAGTGCTTGGTAGTAGGCAAACATCCTATAAGGTCCGTCTTTCTTCTTCACGAGAAGAACTGGTGCTACAAAGGGTGAATAGCAAGGTCTAATCAGCCCTTTCTGTATGTACTCATCCACAACCTTGAGGAATTCATTCTCGTTCTACAAACTCATTCGAAATGGTGGCCAAGTAGTCAGACTCGCTCCTAGTATCAACTCAATTCTATGCTCAATGTTCCTGCAAGGAGGCAAACATGAAGGTAATTCTTTCAAGAATAACTCTTGGAATTCTGCTCTAACTTTCTCTGAAAGTGCTTGAGCATTCCAACTAGAGTTTCCATGACTGCATGAATCCATCATAGTACATGAAGAATACACGAAATAAAGAGAATAAATATACTTACAATCAATCTTGAGAAACTTGGTAGTAGTTATCAATCATGTCTCTTGGAGATCTGGCTCTCCATAGATTAGTAGTCACCTCCCCTCATGCTCAAACTGGTACACATGTGACGCAAAGTCAATGACTGGTCGTTTCCTAGCATGCCACTTCTTACTTAGGACTACATCGAAATGTGTTAGTCTACCTATCTCCAAATCCAGTTTGTCCTCATAGAACTGGATCTGAATGGGCAAACCAACAACTCATTGGTCCCATGTCTTAGTTCCCTTCCTGTCGGCTAACTCTACTATGTAGCCATACTTTGACTGCATAGTCTCTAGGTGTAGCCTCCTAAATAGTTGAGAACTAATCACATTATGTGTTGACCGAGTGTCAAAGAGTACCTTCATAGGATGTCTTGCCACAATTCCCCTCATGACAATGAGCTCAGTATCTGGAAACTGATATCTTTTCTATGCCACTGGTGAAAGCACAACATCTGGCACAGTAGGAACCTTCTTCATGACTGTCATGGCCACTATGGGAGATGATATCTGGGATGGGGAATCTCCAAAGTGCTCATCTCCATGACTTCCAGCCTGAGTGGGATTAATAACTATGGTGGCTGCTATTTTTTTTCTTGGGACAATCCTTGAAAAGGTGTTGTCCTAGACACCCATATCATAACCCCTCTTTCATTGCCTTCTCTTTCTATTTAGGGGTAAGAATAGAATTATTATACACCCTCTCAACTAGAGCAGACACTTTTGTTTTACCTCCTGAAATTGTCTTGATCATGTGCACCTACTTAGCCTCTTTTTGAGGATGTGCACTGATCAAACCAGGAGTAGATGAAGAAGAGGGTTGACTCATCTTAGTCTATGAGGACCTGTGAACCCAGGAGCCTATGCCTCTATGGCCATCCTCATAAACTAAAGCTATCCCCATGGCCTGTGTCAAGGAGTGACACCTCTCCTTCCTCACTGAAGGTCTAATAGTTTCTCTAAATCCCAACACAAACATGTGGACTTGGAGAAACTCTAGGATAATATCAAGTACTTTAAGAAGCATGGTATCTATGGGGTTAGAAGTGTGCTTACCCATGAGTGTATTAGTCCTATCTGGTGAAGAGGGTCCTGAATCCATGCTAGGATAAGGTGTAGGTCTCTTTTATAGTTTTATGATTTTTATGTTTTTATTTTTTTAATTTTTTTTACATTCTATGTACACCTAAGATATCCAAGTGGTAGCAGAAATTAACACATCAAAAGCCTTTGCATAAAAGAAATAACAAGAAAGAAACTTTTAGTATGCTTTATCTACTTCATACACATGCATCCAAAATCTTAAAAATTTTGGTAGCATAACGATGTAAAATTGAAAATTAGAAAAATAAAACCAAGTGCACTACACAAACTTCTCCAAATAAACGGTGCCAATAGGCACAATATATGCATAGTAAACCAAGAGGGCACTACACAACCTTGCAATAACCCTCGTGCTTGTGGCACAATATCACAATAAGAACATCGCAAGTTCTTATATTTTTCCTTGTGGTACCTGCAAACCAAGTGCTACCTATACCTGCAACAATACTTCACACTAGGTGCAAAGCTAAACAAGATTCCAACTAATTGTATAGTATGCATGGCATGCAAAATGTTGTCCTACGTGCATAATGGTGCATGAAGAGATCAAGTATGCATTAAATTGATTGGAAAAACTTATCTTCAGGTCCAAAAGCTTGATGTCTAGGTGTGTGCAGGTGCTAGAAATATCCCACAAACTCTCTTCTTGCTTCTCCAATAGCCTCCTGATGATAATTGTGTCAAACAAATGCTTGAATAGGGGTCCTTGATGTCAAATAGCAAGGTTTGGAGCTCTATATAGGTTTGAAAGTCGATCCAAAAGGTATCTTGTGACCAGTATGGAAATAGCTATCAGTGAGGAATCCATAGCAATAAAAATCACTTGATTTGGAGTTGATATGATCAAGTTGCGGTCATTTGAGTGAAGGTGGGTAGTCCAAATAGGCTAGATAAGGAACCTTTGGCTATGAGGTCCCTCAAAAAACTTGAATTTTCCTCTGTGTAGCTCAGAATCATGTGTGAGTAGGCCTTATTATCCCATATATGCTCTTGAAGATGCCATAGGTGGGTATATAATGCTAAAGAGATCCTCCATACCTTCAACAACATAAAGAGAGTAGCTGGAATGACTCTTTCTCTCTCCTCCCTCTGAGTCGGGCAATGCTCACGTGCATGGGCAAAACTATCAAAAGTTCGAGCAGCTACGGGATTGACTCTAAATGGTTGAAGGGTTGCCTACTTGGTCTGAACAAGCTAGGCTTCTCTTGGGGGGCTCAAATGGTGCTTATTTTTGCTCTCTACAGTTGCTCCATGACTCGCAATGGCAACAATCCTTCCATGAACACAATGATGAGATGGCATGTGCTTCAAGGTGAAAAGACAAAACTTCAACGTGAAAAATCTCCCCAAAATCTCTCTAGATCATGCTCTAAATACCAAATGTAAGAAAAGATTGTGGATGATATGTGTGTCCTACCTCCCATCCATTATACCCCCTTGTATTCAAAATAGCAATGATCTGGAATGATCTAGTGCCACCATGTGGCTATCATGCAACACTCATCCCCATTACCATTGAATAACTTAGGATATCCCTCAAGCTTGGGACCTTGACTATGGATGGACCTTGTCCCACACACACATGGAGTGGTCCCTGTGGACCAATGCCTGACACCTATGGCAAGGGTTACAACCATAAGAATCATTCTTGCACTAAATGCACACTTCAAATGCCCATTTACCAACTCAATGCCAAAAATGCTTTCCTCATTGGAGATCTTCAAGAAGAATTATATGTTGAACAACCTGAAGGTTTCTGGATCAAAGGAAAGGAAGATCAAGTGTACAAGCTTCATAAAGCACTTTATGGACTTAAGCAATCTCCCAGGGCCTAGTATGAAAAGATCCACAAGTTCTTCAAAGTTAAAGGATTTCAAAGAGCACTACCAATGCTAACTTATACATATATAAAAAAGAGTTCTTAGTTGCAATAATCATCCTCTATGTTGATGAGTTGATCTTGACAGATTTAGATGAAGCACACATCCTATTCATCATCACATAGATTCACCTTGAGTACTCTATGATAGATCTTAGTCTACTTCACCAATTCTTAGATATGGAATTTTGGCAAACAAAAGAAGGCATATTCCCATCATAGAAGAAGTACTACTATAATTTTCTATCTAGATATAACATGGAATAGTGTCGCTCAATATCTACATTACTTGATCCAAACATTAAGCTCACACTAGAGGATTCATCACCACTTGTGGATATTCATACTTATCGAGAGCTTGTTGGCTCATTACTTTACCTAGCCAACACTAGACCAGATATTGCTTATGTAATTGGAATACTCAGTCAGTTTTCACATGAACCTCATCATACACACTATGATGCTACTTAGCGACTACTTCAATATCTAGCCCTCACCTGACATCATGGTCTTTGGTACAAAGGGGGCATCAAGATTGTCAGATATTCAGATTCAGATTGGGCTGGTGATCCTGATTCTCTATGTCTACTTCTAGATACATATTCTTGCTTGGCTAAGGACCCATATCTTGGGCAAGTAAGAAGCAACCTATAGTTGCTCTATCATCCATCAAGGCTGAGTATCTAGCATCCATCTTTGCAGCATGTGAGGCCATCTAGCTTTGACATTTATTATCTGACATTGGTTTTTTGTAGGTTAATCCGACATGAATCTGCATGGATAGCTAGTCAGCCTTGGACATCGCCAAGAATCTAGTCTTCCATGCTCGGACGAAGCACATTGAGATACAATATTATTTCATCCATGAGAAGCTCATATCTTAGAAGATTAATCTAGATTAGTGTACCTATCAAGAGAACCTGGTGGAGATATTCATGAAGGCTCTACTTCCAATTTCACTCTAGCACTTGGTGGACCTCTACAACATTCAACTGGTACAAAATAGATCTACAGAGGGGGTCTTGACATGATTTCTCCTACATCATTTCAATTTGTAGCCACATGATTGCAAGAGGAAATCCATTTCCATCATCTCCATTTCCTATCCAAGAGGAACATTTCCATTTCATTTCCATTTTATATTGTATCTCTTTTGTATTTGGGTACCTTGCCTTTTTTTGTACCTATTTATTCATTCTCCTTCAAGGGGAATTATCCCACATATGATGTACTTTGGATAGCCCACTCCAACTCCATACAAGGAGTCCCTCTCTCCCCATTTGTACTTGGTTAGAAGCTTGAGGATTCTACTCCATGCTCTTGGTAAGCTCACTTGATTCCATGCAAGTTTTCCCATTTCATGGTCTACTCACTTTTGAGTCTCACACTCTTTCATTTTGTGAGTACTCTCCTTTTCATTTTGCTTCTGTGTGTGTACTCTCTACAAAAACTAGACCCCATCTAGATTCCAAAATCATGTTCCACCAGATATTATTGTTCCAAACATAGAGGTTTCATGGCAAGGTGAACTTTGGGATCAAGCCTTAGAACCTAAATGGAAGAAGGAGGCCCATTGTTGGTAGTAGCCAAAGAGGTCCAAGAGGCTTGTCAAGATAAGGAAGCATGAGGTAGACAAGTCAAAGAGAATATGGATAGAGAGAAGGGCAAGTAGGACCAAGTTGACAAGGAATTCAAAAGAGATCCGACGAATAGGTCAATGTTAGATTTATTTAGACCTCCATGGTCTACCATTGGTCTACTTGAATTTGGTCGAGGACCCTAGTCGGGTCAAGGACCAGAGCTCGGGGGAGACAAGGCTCTAGCATGGATCTTCAAGGTTATTCCATCTCCTCAGAGTGGCCATATGAGGATTGTTTGGACCTTAGAGAAGATTCTAGAGGTGCCAAGAGCAAGGGCTATTTAAGGTTGGGAGGAGAGTGGCAGGTTAGCTAATTGGGATCTCTCATTTGGTATTAGAGCTTGTGTGAGAAATGGGAAAGTCTTGGAGAATAAGCCATCTCATCATCTTCTTGGAAAAAGAGTTTTAGTAAAAAATTTCATGGAACTCGCGAAAAGACAAGAGACCAACTTGTGCGCATACGTTGGAGGATATTTTTTGTGGCCTTGAGGGAGAAGAGTCGCCTCGATTTGCGTGTAGCAGGGAAGTAAAAGGACATTGCACAGCCATCCTTCGGCTATTCTTCCATAGAGAGAATGAATCCCGATGAGGTTGTAACTCCCATGGAAGAGGTCGAGCTTGAGCAACCTTATACTATGGAGATTACAAATATCAATGCTAAAGTTAGAGGCATAGAGGATACCCTTCAAAAGATCCTCCAGCAATTAACAAACCATAGGTGCCATCCATCGACACACCTATGCAAGTGGAAGTTCCATCTGCTGAACCATCTAGTTCACAAATACCATTGACAGATGTGGGGCCTTCTTGTGGTAGAGATATTAGATGGCAAGTGAAAGATTTAAACCCACCGTACCACAGACAAGTTAGTGCCAAGATGGCAGATGCAATGGAGCAATGGATAAGTAAGTGGGAACAATGTTTTCAGCTTTGTAATATTGAGGATGAAAAACAGAAAATACAGCATGCCACTTACAATTTGATGGATGTTGCTCATCGATGGTGGAGGAAAATAGAGCAAGATAAGATAGAATCGGCCACTTGGGCAGAATTTAAAGTTATATTTTACAATAATTTTGTTCCTCCAGATGAGTGTACTAGGGCTCTAGATGCATGGTTTTTCCTACAGTAGAGACATCTTTTAGTGCAAGAGTATGCAGACAAATATAGGGAAATCTTATTGAAGATTCCAGATCAGGTGCTTGATTTTCTTCAGGTGCATAAATTTGTTCTTGGGCTTAGGGAGATGTTGCGTCCACTTGTGCGCAAGGAGCACTGCCACACCCTAAATGAGGGACTGGAACTTGCTTTGGTGTTGGATGATGGGCTATGCTCTCGATTGCAGCCTTCTAGACAAAAGAATACTTGGACAAGATTCAAGAAGCCTTTAGCTTCAGTTCCAACATCTAACAGACAGATGAACATCATTCAGACTTCGAGCCGTGGGAAGAAAAAAGTAAGTGCATCCATGGTAGATAGAGCTTTTCAGAGATCCAGTTTGACACAACAACAGAAAGAAAAGGCTCGCCGTGAGGGTCTTTGTTATGAATGCCTAGGGTGGCATCCTTACAAGATGTGTCCTAAGAAGAAAAAGAAAATATCTGCAACAATGGTGGTGGAGAGGCAGCAGTCCTCGCCATCCACTCCATCATCTCCTTCCGATTTTGATCTTCTAGATACAGACACTGAGATGGATCCTCCATCTAAAGATAAACAACCCATCTTAAATATAATAGTGACTAAGAAGGTTAAGAATGTTCAAGATGTGGTGTTATCCCCAGTAGCTCAGAAAGGGTATCAGTTTCCAGACACGGGTTTGGTTGTCATGAGTGGGGAAGTTCATGGACATCTCGTTAAAGTTCTATTTGATACAGGATCCACACATAATGTTATTAACTCTTCCTTAGTCAAGAAACTAAAGTTGAAGACTACTCCATCTGCATACACATACAGGGTAGAGTTGGCAGATGGGAAGGGATCTGAGATCTAGGATCGACGAGTTGTCTGATTACCAGTCCAGATACAAACTTATAGAGATGAGCTAGATTTCGAGATCACCAGGTTGGCTAGATTTGATCTCGTCCTCAGTAAACAGTGGCATGCAAGTAAGAATCCAACTATTGATTTTGAGACTCACATATATCAGTTCAATCATAATGGTCGCCGCATTATCATCCGTGGAGAGCCGGACGTGAAGGTGTACAGACGAGTATCTACCTCTACGATGGTAAAAGCAGAGTGTAAGTATTTGTATTTCTTTTATTTTGAGCATAAAGAGTTGTTAAATTTACAGATTCAAACTAGTCGAGAGGCTCAACTAGCTTCTAGAATGAAAAATGAATTCCACCACTTGTTTCTTTCAGAGTTACCTTCAGGTCTTCCGCCTTGCAGAAAAGTGGAGCATAGGATTGAGCTAGTACCAGGAGCTCATCCACCGGCCAAACAACCGTATCGAATGAGTTTGCAAGAGGAGGCAGAAGTATGTCATATTGTCAAGGAGTATCTTGACAAAGGACTTATCAGATCCAATTATTCACCTTTTGCAGCCCCAGTGCTTTTGGGTTGCAAAAAGGATGGATCTTTCAGGATGTGTATAAACTTTAGAGCATTAAATAAAGTTACAATAAAACACATATATAAAAGATAGATATTCTGGATGCACTAGGAGGTGCTATTGTATAGTAAAATAGACTTAAAAAGTGGTTATCATCAAATAAGAGTCAAGGATGATGATGTACATAAAACAACTTTTCGTACTAGATTTGGTCATTATGAGTATCGTGTAATGCCTTTTGGTTTAACTAATGCACCAGCTACTTTTATGATGCTCATGAATGATATTTTTCTTCCTTTCATTGGTCAGTTTGTGGTTGATTTTGTAGATGATCTGTTGGTTTATAGTAAAAGTTTGGAAGAACATGAATGCCATTGGTTTATAGTAAAAGTTTGGAAGAACATGAATGCCATTTGCATATGGTTTTTCAAATGTTGGATGACAATACTTTGTACGTCAATCTAGAGAAGACACAACTATGTTTATCTAAGGTTGAGTACTTAGGACATATAATTTCTACATATGAAATTAGAATGGATCCACGGAAAGTTTCTGTGATCCTTGGTTGGCTCATTCCGTAGAATGAGCACCAGTTGCGATCATTCTTAGGATTATCGGGCTTCTATAGAAAATTCATTGCCAGCTATTCGCACATAGCTACGCCATTGATGGATTTGTTACAGAATAATAAAAAATTTGTTTGGACTAGTGCACAACAGAAAGCTTTTGACACATTGAAACAAGCAGTTTCAAGTGCCCCAAGTTTATTGGTAGTAGATCCCCAAAAACCTTTTGAAATAGAAACCGATGCTAGTGGCATCGCAATTGGTGCAGTTTTGATTCAAGATGGCACACCAATAGCTTTTGAAAGTAAGAAACTTTCTCCAGCTCAGAGAAATTGGCCTGTCCATGAACAAGAATTATATGCAATAGTCCATGCTTTGAAGATTTGGAGACACTATCTATATGGTGCAACTTTTAAAGTATACACAGATCATCACACATTGAAGTATTTCTGTTCCAAGCCTGATCTTCGCGGGAGACAGGCTAGATGGGATCAGTTGATGCAAGAATTTCATATGGAAATTCTATATAGAAAAGGAAAAATGAATACAGTTGCAGATGCATTATCTCGTATTTTGCATCAGATTAGCTTCACAGTTCTTGATAGTGATTTAATCCAAGAGATCAAACATTCACAGATTGAAGATTATTATTGTCAGTCTATAATCAACAAGTTATCACAAAATGATAAAGATCAAGCATTCTCAAATTTTCAAGTGGAGCAAGGTTTGCTCAAAAGAAAGGTAAAGATTTGTGTGCCTAATTCCCAAGAATGGAAGTTTAGAAAAGAGGTTATTTTCGAGAACCACGATGTACATTGTGTGGGACATCTTGGTATTGAGAAAACTTTGCAATTGATCAGACATACTTTTTGGTGGCCTAAGATGGTTAGAGATGTAAAAAATTATGTAAGTGAGTGTTTTAAATGTTAGGTAAATAAAGCAGAGAGGATTAGTTCTCCAGGTCTGCTACAACCATTAGAGATACCACAATATTTTTGGGATATAATTTCCATGGACTTCATAATGGGTTTACCTAGAACACCACGACAAAAGAATGCTATTCTTGTAGTGGTTGATCGTGTGAGCAAAATGGCACACTTTATTCCTACAAAGGAATCAGTAGAGGCTCTACAAGTCATGGAACTATTTATTCAGAATATTTTTAGACTACATGGTTGTTGGAAGCAGCCAGAGGCACAGACGACACGGAAGCATGTAACGACGGAGCAGGGAGCCAGTCGGATCAATTTCTCAAACAAATATGTTTTTTATCACTTCTCAAAACATTCAACAGTGATTTTTATCACTAACTGTAACGTATGTAACATAGAAAACCCCATTTTGTAATCCATAGCTCCATTTTGTGCAAGCCGAGGAGTCCTCGAGCTTGAGGAGCTTAGGTAGAATGCACGTACCAACTTTCGTTATTTTTAGATACCGTTTACCCTTCCAAATAGCATCTAGGACCTATTTTTTAACTAGGCCGGTCACTAGATGTGAAACCGGTCAAAACTAGTCTAAAAACTATAAAAAGAGCTAGAGAGCTCATTTTTGGGGTTGATTGGTGTTAGCTTGTTGGAGTTTAGAGTTCTTTTGAGCTTGTAATAGTGTTCTTGAGTAATAGAGTTGATTTCTCACCTTCCATTGTGTCTTGCTTGTCTCTTCGTAGTGTGTGTGTATGTGTGTGTGCATTTCTATGCTTCTCACCTTCACTCTCACTTCATCTCATATTCACGATCTTCATATCACTCCTATCTCTTCCGCGGATTGACATTAAGGAGGTGGAGCTTCTTAACGTGGTTCTCACCATTGTGCTAGAGCAACACCAAATTTGGCGCCGTTGCCGGGGATCGAGTCTAGGACGAATGTGTGATGGTAAGAGTATAGCAAGAAGTGGCATTGGAAGGTAAAAATTTCAGTTTTTGTTGTTGTTTTTACTTAGTTTTTAGTGTTTTTCACCTCCCCCACACTCCATCTTCATCAGTGCATCATCATCTTCATCTCCAAAAAAATCAAAAAATTCACCATATCCACCCATTCTCCTCATTTCCCCTCATTTGTGCATGCGAGAGAGTGACAGAGAGCTTTTGTGCTTGTGTGTGCTTTTGTTTTCTTGAGTTTTCTTGCAGGTACAGAGCTCCAGTGCATCAGGAAGGCTGCAAAAAGGTAAAATTTTCAGTTTCTGTCAGAAATTGCCGACTGTGTCAGACCATCGCGATGGTCTGCAAAGTTCGGAATTTGGAGAAGGCGACCACACCAGTGTGTAGGCGACACCAGCGCCTCTAGGAATCCACACTTGCATTTGGAAAAATCATAGTTTGGTGGACCATCGCGACGGTCTCTGACCATCGCGATTGTGTCACACCATCGTGATAGGCTCACGCCATCGCGACGGCTTGGCCAGACCATCGCGACGGTCTCTGACCATCGTGATTGTGTCACGCCATCGCGATTGGCTCACGCCATCGTGCCGACGGTGCCACGTGGCAATCCAGACCATCGCGACGGTGCACTCCAGACCATCGCGACACTTCAAAAATTCAGACCATCGCGATTGGCTCACGCCATCGCGCTCAGACCATCGTGATTGGCTCACGCCATCGCGTTTAGACCATCGTGATTGGCTCACGCCATCGCGTTCAGACCATCGCGACGGTTCACTTTGGACCATCGCGATTGTCCACATTGACTGTTGACTGACGCCATCGCGATTGTCCAGTTTCATGCCATCGCGATTGTCCACTTCACGCCATCGCGATTGTCCACTTCACGCCATCGCGATTGTCCAAGTTCACGCCATCGCGACGGCTTGGCCAGACCATCGCGACGGTCTCTGACCATCGCGATTGTGCACCCCCATCGCAAATTTTAGGGTTTCATTTTTTGGCCAATTTTGGGGCTATTTTTGGGAAATTTTTGGGTGATTAGACTCATAGGAGACCCCTTAGCTCATATTTGGAGAAAAACCTGTTTGTCAGTTTTTACCCCCCAGGGCCTGAACGGTCATAACTTTTTCATCCGAAGTCCGTTTTTTGAGCTTAATAGCTCATTAGAAAGCTCTTGACGAGTACTACGTTACCTCAAATGTTTTTTTCTTAAAGGATACGTCTATTTTTAGACAAGCTATTTTGAGGTTGACCTAGTTTGGGACTAGAAAGCCAGGGGGCAAGCATTGAAAATTTGGGCAAAAGGGAAGGGACTTAAAAGGTGTATATACTCAAGTGCTTGATCATCCAACTGTGATTGGTCTAATATTGAATTTTTTCCAGGTCTAGCAAGGGCAATCGAAGACAACCAAAGCAAGGCTGTGAAGGGCATAAAGCTTGGGAAGCGCGGCTTCTTGGGCATCAGCGCAACCAGAAAGGCGGACTCGAGGTTGGAAGATTACTCAACCCCCTCAGTCAATTCTTAGCTTAGGCTAAACGGTAGTGTTGTGGATTAACGACGATAGGAACGCCTCAAGTTCAAGATAATTAATTCTTTCAAGTTCAAGACTAAAGTAAAGGTGTGGGTGACGAAAACCTAAAGGAAAGAACCTAAGTCTGACGGAACGAGAACTCAAAATTATAACGGAAAGTCGAATTCCTGACGCATACATTAAGACAAGAATCTAAAGAAATTCAAAAAGAATCAAGAAAGTAATAACAAAGAATCATTGACGATCTGAGCGTGTACTGAGTGTGCAAGGAAGAAAATTAATGAACCTTAGATCGGGCAAATATATAGGTAAGGCAGACCGACGAAGCCTTAGATCATCAGAGGCAAGTGTAAGAACTACTGCACGATCGTGGGCTCAGCAATTGAATAGTAATTACCCCTACGAGAGCTCAGATACTAGTGATTCAGAAATGGCATTTAGCACAGAAAGACCAGAAGGAGGGTCGAATGTAGCCTATTTAGAAAAGCCAGAAGGACCCTATAGAACGCAACTAGAGTTTCTCCGGACCAACCGATTAGGCGCTCGCATCTATGAGGATGGTTTGCAAAGGCAAGTGGTGCAAATGCACAACCCCGATCAACCCATTGGATTGGAACATCCAGTGGTGAAATTCGAGAGAGACGCATACATAGACAAGGAAGGAACAATGTACATATTAAGTACGCAGCCAAACAATACCGACGAGTTTGGCGTGATTCTACCAGAGACGGAAGCAAAATCTCAAGGAAAAGAACCATTAGAAGAGCCTAGAACACCTAGAGGGAAATCCGTACTGACATGAGTACTAATCCCAGAATGGATCCCTCAGGACAACAGAAGCATAGAGTTGTTTGTAAATAAAGAAACCGATGAAGCCTTTTGGAGATACAAGACCGAAATACTTAGTGAGGTAGGTATCATCACTATATACGAGTTCAAGGACCCGGATACACCTGGAAAGGTTGTATACCTGGATGAGACTTCAGAAAGAGTCTTTGTGGTGCCTGACCGCGCTAAAAACACATACACATGGGGAGGTGAATTGGTATTCCCTCCATCTAGGACGAACATGAATACAAGTCAACAAGGGGCAGGAACATCATCAGCCCATGGAAATCAAAGAGAAAGAAATAAAGAGAGACCGAAAGTAAGCTTCACTCATCCCATAGGGAGAGATAGAACAACCACGGACACTAATAGAGCGGATAGACAAAGAGATCATGGAATGCTGGGTGGTAGAGATGATTTTCCTCTACCTAGACCACGTGAACACGCAAGAACATTGAGACCCACTCAATTAGTAAAATCAATGAAGAATTACTTTGATGGGACAGGAGATCCCTATGACCACGTTGCAGAATTCAAGCAAGTACTAAGAGCCGAACAAGTTGAAGACATGTTCACGCAATACAATGCATTTGGACTAACGTTAAAGAATACCGCTTTAACTTGGTTCCAACCTCTGCAACAAAGGCAATTTAGAGACATCCATCACTTTTTAGAGTCATTCATCACCGAATTCTCTAAAAGTGGGATTAGACATGACACGTCTTCGTTGATTCATAGCTTTAAACAGACCCCTCAAGAAACAGTAAGACTGGTAGGACGTAGGTTTAGACAATATGTTGAACGATGTCCAATGCAAGAGCTACCCTCACAAGCCAAGCAAGTGTCATTGTTTCTAGATGGCTTGTTGAGCTCTAAACTACGCTCCTACGTGTACCTAAAAGAACCCAGAACGCTAGAGCAATGTGTAAGAATATGCATAGACATTGAGGACAACTTAGGAGATGAGTTGGAACTCTCCAAGGTCTATAAGGACTCAGACTGTTCATCTCTAGCATCCACAAAATTGTCTAGCTCAATAGAAGACCTAGCAGAAAAAGTGGCCCTGAAACTAGGAGTTTCTAGTAAACCTAGGGTGCTAACAAACAAGCGTTGTTACACCTGTGGTGGTGACCATATGGCAAATGTGTGTCCCAATGCACCACAACCACAAACCAACCCTAGTGGCCAGTACTGCACAATTGAGAGAAGATACACGAATCATACGGCTCAGGACTGCCCGTACAACAAACAGACAGTGAGACAGAACTACCCGCAAGCATACCCGCAGCCAGGCAGGTATCAAGGCCAAGACAATGCTCAGCCATATTACTATAGGCCTCCTCAGAACTACCCATACCAGGCTCAACAGAGACCTCAACCTGTCTTAGCTCAGCAGCCACCCCCACCAGCGAATGTCATCTCAGTCAAATACGCTGCTGCAGAAGAGAATCTAAGTAGGGCTTTAGTGCCTTCTTCACCTTTGATCACAGAGAGTGATCCGAACTCAAACAGTTTTGACTCTACACATGTAGATAGTCCACCCGCATATTACACAGAGTCACCAGAACACGTAGACATATCATTACGATAGTCCACCAGTGGAACCTAGTTGGGAGCCAGACTATGCTAATGTGATGTACACAAACCCAAATCCACGGCCCCAATTAAGACAACAAAGACCACAGGGCCCTAGAGGACCATGCTTTAGGTGCCAAGGAGATCATTTCATAAAGGATTGTCCACATCCCCCGATAGCAGGACAATCACAGTACTATAACATTCGAGGCTTTTGTGCTGATTGTGGCAAAGAGCATATAATCAAAGATTGTCCTAAGAACCCTGTTAATGCTTCGAATGTGACACCAATCAATGTGATAGGTATTGTAAATAACGCAGATGGATCCAACCCTACATACGTGCCTATCCAAGCTATAACAAGAGCCCAGGCGCTCTTACAGAACCAAAAGCTTAATCAGGAGAAAGTAGCCGAAACTAGTGAAGTTGCAGAATCTAGTAGTAAAAAGACAAAATCTTGGAAAGATTCTAGAGAAAGAATTAAGAGAAAATGGAGTAAAAAGATAAGTGAGTTGGAAGGAAGTTTAAAGGAATCTAGAGCCAAAATCCAAGAATTGACTTCACAGGAATTGAATCAAGAGAATCCAGCTCAGAAATCAGGATCAGTTTTAGCGGAACCCATACCAGAGAATTTAGACATGATGTTTTGTGCATATCAGGCTAGATTAAAAGAGGGACCTCAGGTAGCTGAAATGAGCAAAAACTACCCTCGAGCTGATCTAGAAATTGAGAGAACTAAACTTTGCATGAAGATGGTAGAACTAGCACAAGCTTTGTTCGAAGCCTCTAGATATCTTAATTGGAATAACATGGCAAAACCGGAATTACACTTTCAAGGACTAATGGAGAGGCTAGAATACTTGATAGAGAGCAAAGAGAAAAAGGATCAGCCTAGGAACCCTATTGCCCCAGAGACACAGGAAAGGAATGCGCCATCCCTGTCTCAAGTACCCAATACAGAAAGTCAAGACAACCTGTCTTCCATACATAGGTACTCACATGAATTTTTGAGAGAAATCCAGGAAGAGAAATGGAGAAAAGAACAAGGAACCCATCCTCCTATTCAAGAAATAGATGACTTGCAGGAACAATTTCCCCAAGATATTCCTTCGATTTACGATGATGTAGAGGAAGAACAACTCAGTGAACACACGGGAATTGAATCCAATTCTTTACAAGAATTACCTCAGTTCACAGGACCTTGGGAAGCAAAGTCTATTAGTATGAGAGCACCCACGATAATAGTGAGGAATGAAGAATCAGTAATCCCTAGAAACACGGAAGTGATCAAGAATACCAAAGTACAATATTTAATCTCACTCAAGAGGAGTTGTTAAAGGTAAAACCAGAATTGTGGAAACATGTAGCAAATCAATTCCCCGAGCTTGCTACTACTCCCTCACAAATAGGATCACAAAATAAGGTACCAGAAATACCCGTAGAAAAGATTGGAGACGTAAGCGAAGGAGAGGAAGGTAACACTTATCTTCCAATAACCCATCAGGGCTACACCACAAAAGCCATCCTAGATTCAGGAGCCGGAGTAGTCATAGCTACCACCGCCTTATGGAAACGTTGGGGTAAGCCAGCATTAAGACCCACCAGGATGAAGCTACAAATGGCTGATGGACACATAGAAAAACCATTAGGCTTACTAGAAGGCATATCTCTCACCACTTGTGGTGTAGAATTCGAGCATACCTTTGCCATTTGTGATTTTAGTAAAAATCATGCTTATGAGATGATATTGGGACGACCATTCATGCGTCAGTTGCAAATTGTACAAGATTGGGGAACTAATTCTTTGTACTTGAAACATTTAGGAGTGACTACCAAAGTCAATCTTAAAGACTATTCACATCGAGATGTACCCCCAATACAATGGAATACCATCCATAAGACACCAGTAGAGACGGAATCCGTGCACTCATTAGAATCAGATCCTTCTTGGTTGCATGAGGATACTCATTTATGGATGTGTAAAGTAGCCAAACAAGAGGAAGAAAGATTAGAAGCCAGGACCTTAGGTGAAGAACAACATCCACGAACCCTTCAAGATCCAGCTTACGCACCTGTAGTATTTCCTGACGAAGAGTTTGAACCCCATGGTTGGGCAGAAATCCTAGCAACCATGGATGTAGCCATCAATGAAGAACAATGGACACCCCACTGTGACGAGGATGGCTATGACATATCAGTTTTCACGATAGAGCCAATCATGTGCGATGCGATTTTAGAAGAGTGTGAACCTAACACTGATGCATTTGAGGATGCAAGCGATTTTGATTTAGAATCAATTATCATGGACCCACCCTTTGCATCAGAGGAAGAATATTTCTACGAAGTAGAGATCACACTCAGAGACACGAGGAAATTACGAATGAGGTGAGGTTAGCCACGGAAGTGACTAACAAGAGTGAAGGCAAGAAAAGAAAGAAGAAAGAAACCATGTCAGAAAAAGAAGAATCTTTATTTGAAGTACCCGAGAACTTCAAGAAATATGAAATCGAAGATAGAAGAATCATGGTACGAATGCCTAATAGAAAGGCGAATGACGGACAAGTATATGATAACCGAGAGAAAACCAAGAAAATAATAGTTGCTATCGAAGGAGAAGAAGAAAAATGTACATACATAGGGCATGATTTGACAACTGAAGAAGAAGAAGAGTTAGTTGCCCTATTGCGCGAATATAGAGATGTTTTTTCTTGGAGTTACAAAGACCTGAAAGGAGTAGATCCAGATATATGTTCTCATAGAATGTGAAGAGATGGATAGGTATGTGTTGAAGATGAAGAGGTGTTGCAAAATCTTTGCTCTACACCAGCCAAATGAACTCCAGGAGTAGATGGTGGGCCCTTTTAGCTTGCCAATGGATGTATTAGACACCCTATGTACCTTGGAAGATCACTCTCAAAAAGATAGATCAAAACAGATAAGTTGGAGTTAGCTCAGAGGTGAAAACTTGCTATTCTTGGTTGATACACCTGTCCAGTGTTTTACATAATTCTCTGAGCACAGCAGCAATTAGATTAATTCCTCTTGGGGAAGGCTAGGTAGCTTAAAGAGCTAACTTTAGAGAGTAATCTCATCAAAAATAACAAACCACACACTGAGAATGACTTTTAACAAGTGATGACATCATCCCGATTTTCACGGGCTGCTACAGAAATAGACCAGTGAGTAGAAAAATTAACATAACTCAAGATGTAAGAATCCAATGATCATGAAAATTTGTATGCTTATACTAGATAGTAAGCTGAATCCAACAAGCTTAAAATCACTGAATTTGGATGAGTAAACACTGAGAAATGACTCTGACAAGATGACTGAAAAAGTCGGGTACCTGACAGAGAAGTGAAGATGAACATACCCTGTTGACTTCAAATGAACATAACTGAAGATTCCAACATCCAAATGACATGAAAATTTGTGAGCATATAGTACACTTATAGAGCTAACTTTACCAAGTTAAATCACTGAAAATGATGAACCAAGTGCAGAGAAACAATCTCTGCAAGCTGACTGAGAAAAACTGAAGTAATGGCAGTGAGTAGTACACATCACAAGAACATGGAAAGATGAACTCAAATAATCATGAAAATGAAAGTATATTGCTTGTACAATACAATGACTTACTGATACATATGTGTGCCTTGTAATCAAACCTTGATATGGCATAAAGCTCAGCTCTTGGAGGTCTTCACATAGGTCTCTCTAACCACGACTAAAACTGCCATCTATTTATAGTTGAGTTTGGGAGGCTAACTTCCCTCAATCACTCTCCAATCAATCAATGATTGATTTGATTCTCTACCTACCACAAATCACGAATTCGTGGCTCCTCTTTCCATTCTTGATCATGTGGGCTCAACCACTTAAGATTCTCTTACTTTTACATTAAGTAAACTCTTCAAAAGTTACAAGAGGTAGTTCACAAGTGAACTTTACGTAGTCTTCATTTTAAGGCTTTTTCTATGACTTTGTGGGACTCAAGCCAATACTTAGGCTTGTCATAGACTTGCTCCAACAGCTCCCCCTCAAGCCAAGTATGCTTGAGGTCTTCAATCTTCCAAGATTACCTGCAAACCAATCATAGCCTTGAATTTGCAAAGCTTTGTACCATCCAATGCTTTGGTTAGAATATCTGCACATTGTTGATGAGTGGACACATATGATATTTGAATCTCCTTGCTTAGGATCTTCTCTCGTACATAATGATAATGAACTTCAATATGTTTAGTCCTTGCATGAAAAATAGGATTAGCAGCCAAGTGAATAGAACTCATATTGTCACCAAAAATAGTTGGAGTTCCAAACTCCAATCCAAGATCTTTGAACAATGTCTTCATCCACATAGCTTCTTGTGTAGCTATGGCAAGACCTCTATATTCAGCTTCAGTAGAAGAGAGAGCAACTGTGGGTTGCTTCTTGGATGACCATGAAATAAGCTTTGAACCTGCAAAGGTAAGATAACCTGAAGTGCTCCTTCTATCTTCCTTGGAGCCAGCCCAACCTGCATCAGAAAATAGCTTCAAACCTAAATCAGATACATAAGGATAATAAAGTCCTTCATTTATGGTTCCTTTGAGATACTTGAGAATCCTTTTGGCAGCATCCATATGTGGTTTCCTTGGTGTGTGCATAAATTGACTTAGCACACTCACACTGTAACATATATCTACTCTTGTCAATGTGGCATAGTTGAGACTACCCACTAGACTTTGATATGATGTGATGTCCTCTATGAGTTCACCTTCATGTGAGCTCAATTTGTGATTGACCTCCATTGGAGTACCTGCAATCTTACAATCTTGCATCTTGAATTTTGCCAACATGTCCTTAATGTACTTTCTTTGAGTGAGAAACAAACCATGATCTTTGTAGACAACTTCCAAACCTAGGAAGTAGGTAAGTGAACCCAAATCACTTATCTTGAACTCTTCTCTCATCTGATCTTTGATCTTCTTCATACCATCTGCATCATTTCCTGTCAATATAATATCATCTACATATACACATAGGTAGATGACCTCGGAATTACTCTTTTTAATAAAGAGTGAAGGATCTGCTTTGCTTGGTTGAAAGCCTTTGTCCTGCAAGAATGAAACAAGCCTGAAATTCCAAGCTCTTGGAGCTTGCTTGAGACCATACAATGCTTTGTTAAGTTTACACACATAATCAGGATAAACTTGACTCTCAAAACCAGGTGGTTGTGCCATATATACCTCTTCTGTTATCCAACCATTCAAGAATGCATTCTTCACATCTAGTTGAAGTATCTTCCAATTCTTGGAAGAGGCAATACTAAGCAAAACCCTAATAGTAGGCATCTTTGCCACAGGAGAGAATGTCTCCTCATAATCAATTCCCTGAGTTTGTGCAAAGCCTTTTGCTACAAGCCTTGCCTTATACCTGTTAATGGAACCATCAGAATTCTTCTTGAGTTTATAGACCCATCTTGAGCCTATTACCTTCATGGATGAAGTCTTGGGCACCAAATCCCAAGTGTTGTTTTCCTCAAGTGCTTCAATCTCTTCCTTCATTGCATGCTTCCATTCTGTTTTTGCTTTGGCCTCTTCAAATGATGATGGCTCCTCTTGGTTTATGTCCTGTGCTATGTAGATAGAATGTTTAGTTACTAATGAGGTGTCAAACCCATACCTTTCTGGTTTTTTCTTTTCCCTCATAGATCTTCTTAGGCCATGATGTGATGATTCTGCCTCATGTCCAAGTTCCTGCAATTTTGCTTTACCTTTAGACTTCCATGCTTTGATCTTTTCCATCTGACATTCTTCATCATCCTCTGAGGTGTCTTGTTCTTCAATCTTTGATTGTTCTCTACCAAGCTTTGGAAAATCTTCTTCAAGATCATATGGTAAATTGATCTTCCTGCATGAATCTTCATACCATGAATTGTTCTCATCAAAAACTACATCTTTGCTTACCAAGAATCCTTTGTTGGTAGGGTTGTATAACCTGTAGCCCTTTTGATTGTTGTCATATCCAATAAATACACACCTTTCTGCTTTTGGATCCATCTTGCCTCTAACCTGTGAAGGAACATGAGCAAAAGCAATACATCCAAAAATTTTACAATGATCTAAACTTGGTCTTCTTCCATTCCAAGCCTCATATGGAGTCATCCCATCAAGGGATTTTGAAGGCAACCTGTTAATCAAGTAAGTGGCTGTAGATACAGCCTCAGCCCATAAGTAATTAGGTAAATGCTTTTCATTTAACATAGACCTTGCAGCTTCAACAATTGTCCTATTCCTCCTTTCTGCCACTCCATTTTGCTCAGGAGTGTACCTTGTAGTTACCTCTCTTTTGATTCCTCTTTCTTGAAGAAAAGAATCAAACTCATGGGAGAAGTATTCTCCCCCTCCATCTGACCTTAGCCTTTTTAGTGATTTACCTATTTGATTCTCCACAAGAGCCAAATATCTTTTGAAACATGAAAAAACTTCATCTTTGTGTTTCATAAAGAATAGGATAGTCCATCTGCTGCAATCATCAATAAAGGAAACATAATACCTTGATCCTGATATTGAAGCTTCCTTGCTTGGTCCCCATACATCTGTATGAACCAACTCCAAGAGATCTCCATGCATATAACCTTTCTTCATGAATGGTAACCTGTGAGACTTTCCAAACTGACATGCACTACACTTATAAATCATATGTTGTTTTGACAAGTTAGGGAGTCCAAGTACACTTTGGTCCCTGCAAATTTGCTTTAATGACCTTTCACCAATATGTGCTAACCTTTTGTGCCATACTTCCAATTCTGTGAGTGTCTGACTACCATAATTAAAGAGAGCAATGTTTCTAGTGTCCTGTAATTCAAATGTGAACAATCTACCTGTCTTTTCACCTTTTGCAATTCTTCTGAATCCCTGACTTGGATCTTCAACAAATGCTCCTGCTTTTGTGAACCCGACTTGCAACCCTTTCTCTACTATCTGCCCAACACTTATCAAATTCTTTGTAATGGTAGGGACATAGAGTACCTTACTGAGTAGGTTGATGTTTCCATCAGGTGCTTTGACATTGCCTATTTTCTCAACAGGATGTTTTGTATCATCTCCTGTTTGTACCTCATGCTTATTCCTTAGATCTTCTAAATCTGATAGGAGTGCCACATTTCCTGCCACATGATTTGAACAACCTGAATCTATGTAGAAAATATGCTCATCAGATTTACCTTGTGGCATAGCCATGTTCATGATCAATAATGAATCCTCTTTGTTTGAGTCTTCTGTGTAGTTATTGTAGTCTCTCCTTCCTTTGTAGCCTCCTTGATAGTTTGAATGATTGTAGTTGTTGTAGTTGCCATGGTAGTTGTTGAACCTTCCTCTTGAGTAGCCATAACTTCCTCTATTGTATCCTCTGCCTCTTTGATTCCTGGAATTCCTAAAGCAATTTTCAGTTGTATGATTAGTTAATCCACAAATAGAACATGAGTTGGAGTCTTGGGATCTCCCCCTGCCTTGTCTACCTCCTCTTCCTCTACCTCTGCCATGTCTTCCTCTACCTGCATAGTTAGCTTGATATGTACCTGCTTCATCATCCACTTTCTTTGCCTTTCCTTTGTTATCTTTAGACTTGCTTTTATCCGTGTATAAAGCTGAAGATTGATTACCTTTAGAGCTTTCTCCATTTTTGATAAGCTTTGCCTCTTGAGTAAGTAATTGTCCAATGAGTGTGTTGAAATCAGGTACATGCATGTCCATGTACAAATCCATAGCTGTGGTGAATGCTTCCCACTTGTCATCTGCCTTCAAGCCATTGATGACCTGCCTTACAATTTGCTCTTCATCTATTACCTCTCCAATGCTTCCCAACTGATCTGCTATGTCCTTGAGCTTTGTGACAAAATCAGTCACATTTTGTTTGGGAGCCTTCTTGAGAGTTGTGAAATCCAGCCATAGTTGATGCTTCCTAGCTTTAGTACTTGAAGAAAAGAAAGCTTCAAGTGCATCCCACACTTCCTGAGATGTCTTACAACTTCTAATGTGAGGCAACAAAAAATCTGAGATAGAGTTGAGGAGATAAGACCTTGCAAGTGCATCCTTGGAGCACCATGTGCTCAATCTTTCTTGCTCTTCTTGTGTTGGTTGACTTTTGTTCCTGAAACTTGGCATAACTTCATCTCCAGCCACATAACCATATAAACTTCTACCTTGGAGATAAGCTTCCATTCTTAATGACCAAGCTGAGTAGTTACCTCTGTCCAATTTGTCAATTGATGAAGGAAATCCATCTGCCATGTTGTCCAACCTTGCTCTGATACCACTGTGAAGAGATGGATAGGTATGTGTTGAAGATGAAGAGGTGTTGCAAAATCTTTGCTCTACACCAGCCAAATGAACTCCAGGAGTAGATGGTGGGCCCTTTTAGCTTGCCAATGGATGTATTAGACACCCTATGTACCTTGGAAGATCACTCTCAAAAAGATAGATCAAAACAGATAAGTTGGAGTTAGCTCAGAGGTGAAAACTTGCTATTCTTGGTTGATACACCTGTCCAGTGTTTTACATAATTCTCTGAGCACAGCAGCAATTAGATTAATTCCTCTTGGGGAAGGCTAGGTAGCTTAAAGAGCTAACTTTAGAGAGTAATCTCATCAAAAATAACAAACCACACACTGAGAATGACTTTTAACAAGTGATGACATCATCCCGATTTTCACGGGCTGCTACAGAAATAGACCAGTGAGTAGAAAAATTAACATAACTCAAGATGTAAGAATCCAATGATCATGAAAATTTGTATGCTTATACTAGATAGTAAGCTGAATCCAACAAGCTTAAAATCACTGAATTTGGATGAGTAAACACTGAGAAATGACTCTGACAAGATGACTGAAAAAGTCGGGTACCTGACAGAGAAGTGAAGATGAACATACCCTGTTGACTTCAAATGAACATAACTGAAGATTCCAACATCCAAATGACATGAAAATTTGTGAGCATATAGTACACTTATAGAGCTAACTTTACCAAGTTAAATCACTGAAAATGATGAACCAAGTGCAGAGAAACAATCTCTGCAAGCTGACTGAGAAAAACTGAAGTAATGGCAGTGAGTAGTACACATCACAAGAACATGGAAAGATGAACTCAAATAATCATGAAAATGAAAGTATATTGCTTGTACAATACAATGACTTACTGATACATATGTGTGCCTTGTAATCAAACCTTGATATGGCATAAAGCTCAGCTCTTGGAGGTCTTCACATAGGTCTCTCTAACCACGACTAAAACTGCCATCTATTTATAGTTGAGTTTGGGAGGCTAACTTCCCTCAATCACTCTCCAATCAATCAATGATTGATTTGATTCTCTACCTACCACAAATCACGAATTCGTGGCTCCTCTTTCCATTCTTGATCATGTGGGCTCAACCACTTAAGATTCTCTTACTTTTACATTAAGTAAACTCTTCAAAAGTTACAAGAGGTAGTTCACAAGTGAACTTTACGTAGTCTTCATTTTAAGGCTTTTTCTATGACTTTGTGGGACTCAAGCCAATACTTAGGCTTGTCATAGACTTGCTCCAACAGCTCCCCCTCAAGCCAAGTATGCTTGAGGTCTTCAATCTTCCAAGATTACCTGCAAACCAATCATAGCCTTGAATTTGCAAAGCTTTGTACCATCCAATGCTTTGGTTAGAATATCTGCACATTGTTGATGAGTGGACACATATGATATTTGAATCTCCTTGCTTAGGATCTTCTCTCGTACATAATGATAATGAACTTCAATATGTTTAGTCCTTGCATGAAAAATAGGATTAGCAGCCAAGTGAATAGAACTCATATTGTCACCAAAAATAGTTGGAGTTCCAAACTCCAATCCAAGATCTTTGAACAATGTCTTCATCCACATAGCTTCTTGTGTAGCTATGGCAAGACCTCTATATTCAGCTTCAGTAGAAGAGAGAGCAATTGTGGGTTGCTTCTTGGATGACCATGAAATAAGCTTTGAACCTGCAAAGGTAAGATAACCTGAAGTGCTCCTTCTATCTTCCTTGGAGCCAGCCCAACCTGCATCAGAAAATAGCTTCAAACCTAAATCAGATACATAAGGATAATAAAGTCCTTCATTTATGGTTCCTTTGAGATACTTGAGAATCCTTTTGGCAGCATCCATATGTGGTTTCCTTGGTGTGTGCATAAATTGACTTAGCACACTCACACTGTAACATATATCTACTCTTGTCAATGTGGCATAGTTGAGACTACCCACTAGACTTTGATATGATGTGATGTCCTCTATGAGTTCACCTTCATGTGAGCTCAATTTGTGATTGACCTCCATTGGAGTACCTGCAATCTTACAATCTTGCATCTTGAATTTTGCCAACATGTCCTTAATGTACTTTCTTTGAGTGAGAAACAAACCATGATCTTTGTAGACAACTTCCAAACCTAGGAAGTAGGTAAGTGAACCCAAATCACTTATCTTGAACTCTTCTCTCATCTGATCTTTGATCTTCTTCATACCATCTGCATCATTTCCTGTCAATATAATATCATCTACATATACACATAGGTAGATGACCTCGGAATTACTCTTTTTAATAAAGAGTGAAGGATCTGCTTTGCTTGGTTGAAAGCCTTTGTCCTGCAAGAATGAAACAAGCCTGAAATTCCAAGCTCTTGGAGCTTGCTTGAGACCATACAATGCTTTGTTAAGTTTACACACATAATCAGGATAAACTTGACTCTCAAAACCAGGTGGTTGTGCCATATATACCTCTTCTGTTATCCAACCATTCAAGAATGCATTCTTCACATCTAGTTGAAGTATCTTCCAATTCTTGGAAGAGGCAATACTAAGCAAAACCCTAATAGTAGGCATCTTTGCCACAGGAGAGAATGTCTCCTCATAATCAATTCCCTGAGTTTGTGCAAAGCCTTTTGCTACAAGCCTTGCCTTATACCTGTTAATGGAACCATCAGAATTCTTCTTGAGTTTATAGACCCATCTTGAGCCTATTACCTTCATGGATGAAGTCTTGGGCACCAAATCCCAAGTGTTGTTTTCCTCAAGTGCTTCAATCTCTTCCTTCATTGCATGCTTCCATTCTGTTTTTGCTTTGGCCTCTTCAAATGATGATGGCTCCTCTTGGTTTATGTCCTGTGCTATGTAGATAGAATGTTTAGTTACTAATGAGGTGTCAAACCCATACCTTTCTGGTTTTTTCTTTTCCCTCATAGATCTTCTTAGGCCATGATGTGATGATTCTGCCTCATGTCCAAGTTCCTGCAATTTTGCTTTACCTTTAGACTTCCATGCTTTGATCTTTTCCATCTGACATTCTTCATCATCCTCTGAGGTGTCTTGTTCTTCAATCTTTGATTGTTCTCTACCAAGCTTTGGAAAATCTTCTTCAAGATCATATGGTAAATTGATCTTCCTGCATGAATCTTCATACCATGAATTGTTCTCATCAAAAACTACATCTTTGCTTACCAAGAATCCTTTGTTGGTAGGGTTGTATAACCTGTAGCCCTTTTGATTGTTGTCATATCCAATAAATACACACCTTTCTGCTTTTGGATCCATCTTGCCTCTAACCTGTGAAGG
This sequence comes from Ceratopteris richardii, assembly GCA_020310875.1. Lineage (NCBI taxonomy): Eukaryota > Viridiplantae > Streptophyta > Polypodiopsida > Polypodiales > Pteridaceae > Ceratopteris > Ceratopteris richardii. Next base: position 100,215,613 of record CM035411.1, on the reverse strand, counting down.
AACATGAGCAAAAGCAATACATCCAAAAATTTTACAATGATCTAAACTTGGTCTTCTTCCATTCCAAGCCTCATATGGAGTCATCCCATCAAGGGATTTTGAAGGCAACCTGTTAATCAAGTAAGTGGCTGTAGATACAGCCTCAGCCCATAAGTAATTAGGTAAATGCTTTTCATTTAACATAGACCTTGCAGCTTCAACAATTGTCCTATTCCTCCTTTCTGCCACTCCATTTTGCTCAGGAGTGTACCTTGTAGTTACCTCTCTTTTGATTCCTCTTTCTTGAAGAAAAGAATCAAACTCATGGGAGAAGTATTCTCCCCCTCCATCTGACCTTAGCCTTTTTAGTGATTTACCTATTTGATTCTCCACAAGAGCCAAATATCTTTTGAAACATGAAAAAACTTCATCTTTGTGTTTCATAAAGAATAGGATAGTCCATCTGCTGCAATCATCAATAAAGGAAACATAATACCTTGATCCTGATATTGAAGCTTCCTTGCTTGGTCCCCATACATCTGTATGAACCAACTCCAAGAGATCTCCATGCATATAACCTTTCTTCATGAATGGTAACCTGTGAGACTTTCCAAACTGACATGCACTACACTTATAAATCATATGTTGTTTTGACAAGTTAGGGAGTCCAAGTACACTTTGGTCCCTGCAAATTTGCTTTAATGACCTTTCACCAATATGTGCTAACCTTTTGTGCCATACTTCCAATTCTGTGAGTGTCTGACTACCATAATTAAAGAGAGCAATGTTTCTAGTGTCCTGTAATTCAAATGTGAACAATCTACCTGTCTTTTCACCTTTTGCAATTCTTCTGAATCCCTGACTTGGATCTTCAACAAATGCTCCTGCTTTTGTGAACCCGACTTGCAACCCTTTCTCTACTATCTGCCCAACACTTATCAAATTCTTTGTAATGGTAGGGACATAGAGTACCTTACTGAGTAGGTTGATGTTTCCATCAGGTGCTTTGACATTGCCTATTTTCTCAACAGGATGTTTTGTATCATCTCCTGTTTGTACCTCATGCTTATTCCTTAGATCTTCTAAATCTGATAGGAGTGCCACATTTCCTGCCACATGATTTGAACAACCTGAATCTATGTAGAAAATATGCTCATCAGATTTACCTTGTGGCATAGCCATGTTCATGATCAATAATGAATCCTCTTTGTTTGAGTCTTCTGTGTAGTTATTGTAGTCTCTCCTTCCTTTGTAGCCTCCTTGATAGTTTGAATGATTGTAGTTGTTGTAGTTGCCATGGTAGTTGTTGAACCTTCCTCTTGAGTAGCCATAACTTCCTCTATTGTATCCTCTGCCTCTTTGATTCCTGGAATTCCTAAAGCAATTTTCAGTTGTATGATTAGTTAATCCACAAATAGAACATGAGTTGGAGTCTTGGGATCTCCCCCTGCCTTGTCTACCTCCTCTTCCTCTACCTCTGCCATGTCTTCCTCTACCTGCATAGTTAGCTTGATATGTACCTGCTTCATCATCCACTTTCTTTGCCTTTCCTTTGTTATCTTTAGACTTGCTTTTATCCGTGTATAAAGCTGAAGATTGATTACCTTTAGAGCTTTCTCCATTTTTGATAAGCTTTGCCTCTTGAGTAAGTAATTGTCCAATGAGTGTGTTGAAATCAGGTACATGCATGTCCATGTACAAATCCATAGCTGTGGTGAATGCTTCCCACTTGTCATCTGCCTTCAAGCCATTGATGACCTGCCTTACAATTTGCTCTTCATCTATTACCTCTCCAATGCTTCCCAACTGATCTGCTATGTCCTTGAGCTTTGTGACAAAATCAGTCACATTTTGTTTGGGAGCCTTCTTGAGAGTTGTGAAATCCAGCCATAGTTGATGCTTCCTAGCTTTAGTACTTGAAGAAAAGAAAGCTTCAAGTGCATCCCACACTTCCTGAGATGTCTTACAACTTCTAATGTGAGGCAACAAAAAATCTGAGATAGAGTTGAGGAGATAAGACCTTGCAAGTGCATCCTTGGAGCACCATGTGCTCAATCTTTCTTGCTCTTCTTGTGTTGGTTGACTTTTGTTCCTGAAACTTGGCATAACTTCATCTCCAGCCACATAACCATATAAACTTCTACCTTGGAGATAAGCTTCCATTCTTAATGACCAAGCTGAGTAGTTACCTCTGTCCAATTTGTCAATTGATGAAGGAAATCCATCTGCCATGTTGTCCAACCTTGCTCTGATACCACTGTGAAGAGATGGATAGGTATGTGTTGAAGATGAAGAGGTGTTGCAAAATCTTTGCTCTACACCAGCCAAATGAACTCCAGGAGTAGATGGTGGGCCCTTTTAGCTTGCCAATGGATGTATTAGACACCCTATGTACCTTGGAAGATCACTCTCAAAAAGATAGATCAAAACAGATAAGTTGGAGTTAGCTCAGAGGTGAAAACTTGCTATTCTTGGTTGATACACCTGTCCAGTGTTTTACATAATTCTCTGAGCACAGCAGCAATTAGATTAATTCCTCTTGGGGGAGGCTAGGTAGCTTAAAGAGCTAACTTTAGAGAGTAATCTCATCAAAAATAACAAACCACACACTGAGAATGACTTTTAACAAGTGATGACATCATCCCGATTTTCACGGGCTGCTACAGAAATAGACCAGTGAGTAGAAAAATTAACATAACTCAAGATGTAAGAATCCAATGATCTTGAAAATTTGTATGCTTATACTAGATAGTAAGCTGAATCCAACAAGCTTAAAATCACTGAATTTGGATGAGTAAACACTGAGAAATGACTCTGACAAGATGACTGAAAAAGTCGGGTACCTGACAGAGAAGTGAAGATGAACATACCCTGTTGACTTCAAATGAACATAACTGAAGATTCCAACATCCAAATGACATGAAAATTTGTGAGCATATATTACACTTATAGAGCTAACTTTACCAAGTTAAATCACTGAAAATGATGAACCAAGTGCAGAGAAACAATCTCTGCAAGCTGACTGAGAAAAACTGAAGTAATGGCAGTGAGTAGTACACATCACAAGAACATGGAAAGATGAACTCAAATAATCATGAAAATGAAAGTATATTGCTTGTACAATACAATGACTTACTGATACATATGTGTGCCTTGTAATCAAACCTTGATATGGCATAAAGCTCAGCTCTTGGAGGTCTTCACATAGGTCTCTCTAACCACGACTAAAACTGCCATCTATTTATAGTTGAGTTTGGGAGGCTAACTTCCCTCAATCACTCTCCAATCAATCAATGATTGATTTGATTCTCTACCTACCACAAATCACGAATTCGTGGCTCCTCTTTCCATTCTTGATCATGTGGGCTCAACCACTTAAGATTCTCTTACTTTTACATTAATATAAACTCTTCAAAAGTTACAAGAGGTAGTTCACAAGTGAACTTTACGTAGTCTTCATTTTAAGGCTTTTTCTATGACTTTGTGGGACTCAAGCCAATACTTAGGCTTGTCATAGACTTGCTCCAACATAGAATCCCTATGACTCCAGATGCAAAACCGACAAAACAGACTCCGTACACGTACAATGATAACTACGCTGCGAAGATTAAAGAGGAGATAGATCGCTTGATAGAAGCAGGATTCATTTACGAAATTGAGCATACCGAATGGGTATCCCCCATTGTGGTTGTGCCCAAGAAGAATGGAAAATTGCGTGTGTGTATTAACCTTAAAAAAGTTAATGCCGCCACGATTAGAGATAGTTATCCTCTTCCTATCACGGAACATCTATTGGAAAGAGTTGCGGGCAAGGAAGTTTACAGCTTCCTTGATGGATTCTCAGGTTATAATCAAGTAGCCATTGCTCCAGAAGACCAACACAAGACGGCTTTTGCCACTGAATGGGGCATATTTTCATTTCGTGTGATGCCATTTGGCTTAACAAATGCACCCGCCACTTTCCAGCGACTCATGTGTCATGTTTTCAAGGAATTCCTACGCAAGAGTTTGGAAGTTTATGTCGATGATATATGTGCTCATTCAAATGTAAGACAGACACATATCCCAGAGTTAAGGCAAATATTTGACAAATGTCGAGAATATCAGGTTTGTTTGAACCCAGAAAAATGCGTTTTCATGGTCAGACAAGGCAAAATTCTAGGACACATTGTGTCAAAAAATGGAATCTCTACGGATGAAGAAAAAGTGAAGGTAATTGCAGAATTACCTAGACCAACTAACGTGAAAGAGGTACAGGCATTTATGGGCCATTGCGGATATTATAGGATATTCATACACATGTATGCAATCATAGCCAAGCCTTTGTACTCTCTTTTAACCAATTTTGAATGGACAGATGAATGTGAAAATTCATTCAATGAACTTAAACGACGCTTGTGCTCAGCACCTATATTGACAACCCCGGATTGGAGTAAGCCATTCCATGTACATGTGGATGCATCCAATTATGCCATAGGATGTGTGTTAGCACAACCCACGAATGAAGGTAACATAGATCTCCCCATAGCTTACGCGAGCAGACAATTGAACGCAGCAGAAAGAAATTACACCACGACGGAACGAGAAGGATTAGGGATGATCTACGTAGTAAAGAAGTTTAGGCACTACTTGTTGGCCAACAAATTCAAGTTCTTTACAGATCATCAAGCCCTATTGTACTTAGTCAACAAACCATGTAACACTGGACGATTGATATGTTGGTTTCTCTTACTCATGGAGTATGATTTTGAAGTCGTAGTCAGGAAAGGAAAGACACATCTTAGAGCTGACCACCTTTCAAGATTAACCTTAGGAGAAGCTCCTCAAGGAGTAGCGGATGATCTGCCAGATGCATACTTGTTTAATCTTGAGATAGCACCAGAATGGGCTAAGCCTATAGTCCCTATCCTCACATATGGACCCAAGAATCCTAGGATAAAGATCAAAGAGGGAGAGATTAACAAGTCTCAGAGATACCAAATAATGGCAGGAAGCATATATAAACAGGATAATCAAAAGATTCTTGCTTGTTGTGTAGATGAATCAGAGCATGCGAATTGGTTGCAATTAGCACATGTAGGTGCACTAAAGCAACATCATTCAAAACATCGAACATTGCAGACTCTGCATAGACTAGGAGTATATTGGCCAACGATGGGAGCAGATGTCTACAGGTTGTGTAAGGAATGCAATGTCTGTTGTGAAAGACCATCAGTAGAGCATGCTACACTATATCACGTGTCTCTCACACCAGACTGGAGTGAACAATTAGTGACATACTTGAGGACCAAGACATTCCCTCAAGGCATGACCTTAGCTCGACAACGTAGTCTAGAGCATGAAGCTCACAACTATTCGCTTATTGGCAATAACCTATACAAAAGAGGACGAGATGGATATCTAAGACAATGTGTTCATGAGAGCGATTATCTGAGCATACTAGAGACTGCACACCAAGGTGTTGCAGGAGGTCATTTTGGACCCGATAGGATAATCAAAGCCATCCTCTTTGCAGGATTATGGTGGCCCACTCTTCACATGGATGCTCATACCTATGTAAAGAGATGTGATGTGTGCCAAAGAACTCAGTTTCCTACTCGCAGAGATGAAATGCCATTGAAACCCATGATGGGCGGACGTGCATTTTCAAAGTGGGGTATAGACTTTGTAGGACCCATTAACCCCCCTGCAAAAGGTACACATGCTGAATACATTATTGTTGCCACAGATTATCTTACGAAATGGGTAGAGGCAAAAGCCACGAAAAAGAATGATGCACACACAACTGCAAAATTCTTATTTGAGAATGTCTTTACAAGATATGGACTGCCTATAGAGTTAGTGAGCGATTGAGGCACTCACTTTCTAAACCAAGTCATTGAATATCTGTTACAGGATTTTATGGTGATTCACAAGAAATCTGCACCATATCATCCTCAGGCCAATGGTCAGGCTGAAAGCACTAATAAGATCCTTTGTAACGTACTGACGAAACTCGTGAACAACAAACGTTCAGATTGGGACAAATAGCTACACCACGCTGTTTGGGCATATGGAGTGGCCTACAAGACCGTACTCAATGCAACTCCCTTTCAGATGGTTTTTAGTCAGAATGTTGTGCTCCCTTTGGACTTCTTGATACTGACCCTTAAGGTTGCACAAGAACATCAGTGGACCGGCCATGAATTATCAGCGAGAATAATGGACTTGGAACGATTAGGTGAAACCAGGTTAAAGGCAGCAGCAGGAATATATGCTGCGAAGAAGCGACAGAAAGCATATTTTGATGCACATGTGAAGGATAAAGGCCTAAAAGAAGGAGATTTAGTTCTAGTATATACGCTAAAGCAACACGCACGTAAGTTAGAAAAGCGAGGTTACGGACCTATGATCATTAACAGACTCTCAACAAGTGGAGCAGTACAATTAGCCACGTTAGAAGGAGATATAATGCCTAATTATATTAGTGGCTGTAGAGTCAGGCTATATCAGGAACCTCTTACTGAGGATATGCTTAGACGACTCACGTTGGCAAAGAAGCGTAAGGAGGAAGAAAATAGAATACGAGCGGAAGCTCAGGCAGAAGCAATAGAACGCATTAAACGCATGAAGTTAAGAAGACAAGGACTAGGGAGAGAACATTATAACCATCTGGAAACTACACCCAGATATCCCATGGCCATGTGTCAAGTAAAGTCAACCACTCATCCTAGTATAGTGGACAGGAGACCATTCATTACAGTCAGGCTAGAGCACGGCAACCCTTGCCAAGAGCTCAGGGCTTTAATTGACTCAGGTGCTGCGACTAGTGCGATTAGATGGTCCCACTATAAGGATTCAGGGATAGAAATGCGGCCAATTGAGGCATACCTCATAGGCCTAGGAGGCATGGAAACCCCTTGCATGGGTGAGGTGGACCTTCCTATCCTCATTAAGGATGTGACCATGACAGCGAAGCTACTAGTGTGCCATGATGACGACCTGATAGAACCCCTAATCCTTGGCCAAGATTGGCTATACGATCACTCAGTGGACCTAAATCTTAGACAAGGCTCCTTACAGATTGGAACCTTAGCGCAAAAGCGAGTGATACCGCTTGACTTCCCTAACGGCATTCCGATTGAGGTTTGTAACCCTAGACCCTATGAAACGCATGCGACGGAAGACCGGAAGATCTTGGGTCAGACCAGTCACGTTACGTCTACACCAACCCACTCGGGCTTGGCTAGGGACAATTGTCAATCAAAAGGACGACAGGAGATCTCCCCTGGGGCTTCCTGCAAACTAGAAGGGGCAGCTACCCAACCGCTAGGGCAGATGAACACAATCAGCGGTCAGGTGGGTTGCATCAGTGGCCAAATGAGCACAACACCCTGCGGTGCTCATCCTTCCAAACTTGCTGCGGACTGGCCTAGATTAAAGATAAAGAACGAATCACTTCCTAATGGGCAGGTCACGCAAGTGTTGGATCTCCCTTCTTTTCCAAAGCAGAGCGTCCAATGGACCTCTCAAACCCAACCACGAAGGAGTCAACCACAACAGAGGAACCCAGACCGACGACATCACCAGACAAGGCAAAGAAAGGAGCAGTATCAACATCACAGAACAAGTGGCACGAAACAAATATGGGTGCCAAAAGGACATCAACCACAGGCTATTGGCAACACTGCAGACGAGAACAGGACAAAGTTTCAACAGAAGTAGAGTCAGCATCCAAAGTCCCCTCGATCTTCTTCCCCAAGTACAAATACTCGGCAGATTTGGATCGCCAAGAAATACCTTATCCATAGACCCACACCCATGCAGATTTGGGTGCCCAAACAATGTATTATAGCCCAACCCTCAAGCCATGTAATATATACCCCTCAGAGACCTGTTCATCCTTCAATACCACCAAACCCAATACCGCTTTTTGTCCCTCATCAGAAACATACCACACACTCCAAGACTCTTAGGAAATGGATACCGAAACGTATCCAGACGTCTTCTTGTACCCCGTTATCTAACAATTTTCCCAACCCGTTTAAACTCCACCCTTGTAATAATTCACCCTCAACCAAACCTTGTATAAAGTCACACACCATAACCCCACATCATGCATAATAACAGCTCATCAAGAAATGTATGCATAATCTGAACCATGTAGGTGTCTAGAGACCTGCATTAGTTTTGCAAATAATCATTGCATTAATCACTCCACGACACCTGGCTACACGGGTTACACATCGGTTATGGAAAGGGATTGCGGTCTCACCTTAATGGGATCATAATTAATTTCCATACTAATGTGTTAATCTTTTGTAGCAGATCTTTTCCATTAGCTCATCAGTCATCATGCAAACCGAAGCAAGACCATCCGAAGCAGGCCCCAACGTAGCTGCGGTGCCCCTCAATGTTTTACGAGCAGAATCCCACCCGACCGCTCCACCGCCAGAGTTCCAAGGATTTCCGGGACCCATGCCAATCGATAACCCACCTATGGGATACACAGAGAAGATACACCGTAACTCTCATTGGTTCCAAGGCCTAGCAGGACCATTAGCTGATGCTGACTTCATTTTTGAAGCAAATATGACATTTGATGACCGCACATGGGGCAAGTATCAATTCTTCTCAAGAGAATTCGAAGGCCTACAGAACACCCAGGACTTAACTCATGTTTGGGCCAGAGCCGGCTTCACGGAGTATTTCAGTGATCCTCTACCCAAACCTGACTTTTATAGGTGTTATTATTTAATCACCACTTTGCTAGCCTCAGAGAATAAGGACATCCCAGGAACCTTTATTTTGCCTTCTTTGGTGGATGATCCACCTTACAAAAGATTTTATCTTTCAAAGGATTTAATCAGAGCTGCCATCAAAATACATGGAACACACACTCCAACGGAGAAAGAACGGCTAGTCCCAGAGCAGATGAAGCGTGGTGACGTAACTAAGTGGGAGGATATTTCTGCTATAACACCTGAGCTCTCTAAGCCATTACGGATATGCATGCAGCATTTTGCTTTCCCAGCTCAGGATCGTTTTACCATGCCCCACAAGAGAATCTGGTTTGGTTTATACTTGGCATGTACTGGACCGCAAACGGTTGATCTAGCTAGCTGGATCATTGATCAGCTCTATTTGGCACAACATAGGTGGGAGTGAAAGAAGGTAATCAATGGGTGCTGCGCCCTCACCAGGATCATATATATGTGATTGGCATATGATTTACCCATTGAGCGCGCCATGACTAGTGAGGAACTGAAAGCATTTAAAGGCACCACTCGGAAGGCTAGAAAGTCTAGCAAAGGCAGAGCCGGAAAGCGGATGAGAGGTACTATCCCGTGCCTACAAGTCCCAGAATCACCCTCGCCGCAACCATCTCCAGAGCAGTCACCAACAGCAGCCACTCCCACAGTACAACCTATTCGCATAAGGTTATCTAGACCAGTGGTAACGGAGGGCACCACCAGTACTGTCGCACCCCAAGCAGCCACAACCACAGAACCCATCACCACAGCAGCTGAACTTCCCACCACTATTGGTGCGGAAGCTTTCTCTTTTCCAATACCGCATTTAGAACCAGGACAAGCAGAGCCACTGGACCAAACCTTTGATTTTGAGATGCCCGATGCATTCTCCAATCAGTTCCAGTATTCAGAAGGACACTTGTTTTCTCAAGAATTTGAAAGGCCTAGCTACCCTACTACACCCAGGGATCAGCCACAAGGACAGATCGTGTCCAGCTCTCATGACGAAAGAACAGCAACCGATGACGACGAAGGAGACGACGAAGCTAGCCAGGGAACACATGAATCCCAAGAGCATGAGCAGACAGATGGCCAAGGCCAACAAACAGACACACATGGCGATACAAGTACCCATGAAGATGAAACTTACGAGGCAGCAGCTTACACACTGGCTATTAAGAAGCTGTATAGAACTATGGAAAAAGTTTGGGCACGCGAAAAGCTGACAGAGGAAGAGAGTCAAACAATAATAGAACAAGAACTTGTCACAGGCGGATTCGAAGATGCATACATCAAAGGATTCCGCGAGTTAGTCAAATCAGTAGGTTCGAACGAAGCACTCAGGTACTTGCAAAGAAAGCCACTACCACAGTTTGACTCCCGCAGAGTACGACTACTTTCAAAGCCCGGCGAATACATTCGTGTACCAACCGGAGCACAATCTTCAGAACAAGCCAGGGAGGCACGCCTCGTCCCCGAAAGTTCATTGGCCGTAGACACCATCTTTGTAGATTCCCCACCCCGCGTTACAGCTGTACAAACCTCAGTAGTCACTGAAGTACCGACCACCCCAACCGCTCCTCTCTCATCACCCGTCCATCCAGCCTCCCCTCTTCACCCTCCTTCCCCCAGACCCATATCTTCATTCGCCGGTGGTGTTGCAGAAACCGTCTTTACGACCACTCACCCCACAATTCCCGCGCCCATTAGCCCTAGTCTACCCCCTCCCACACCCACCTTTCTACCCAACCCCTTCCTTCATCAATCTTTTCCATCTTTCCCCACAACTCCAAGACCCCTTTTCCCATTCCCACCACCATTAACCTTCTCCCCCGTCTCACCTCCCCGACCCACTATAACCCCTCTTTCCCCTTTCCACCAAGCTGCTCCAGCCAGCCCCCCTGTAAATTACCCCTCAACCTTTGTAAATCCCGTATTTACACCAGCACGAGCACCCACGATCACACCCATATTCACGGTCACTGCACTAGATACGTCCACTGACATGGACATCTCACCACCCACTGCACCATCACTCACTTCACTCACGGCACAAACATTTTTAGGCACATCGCAATTTTCAACAATCACTACATCATCCACCTTCCCATCCCCATTCCCCATCCCCGTTGCATCTACACCAACTGCATCTTCATTTAGCACCCCGTTAATACTATCACCCATTGTAGATAATGCATTCCGACAAATGTTCATGTGTATGACGCAAGTAAGAGATGAGTTCACATCTCTTGGTGATAATTATCAGCAGCTGCAGAGGACAACCAATGACTTACAGTCGCAGCTTAATTTATTGTCCATTGAGAATGCCTCTCTGAACACCCGCTACCAAGAATTACGCGAGGCTTATCACAAATTGGAACTAGAAAGCGAAGAAAAGACCAAGGAAGCCACTGCTGACCTGGATAACTTATTAAGAGCCCAGACAGTCCGCAATGCAACGCTAACACGAAACATGGGCTTACTACGAAGACACCTAGCAGCCGCCAAGGAAGAAAACCAGCGCTTACAGGATCAGAACCGAGAAAACTTAGAAGCAGCGCTCGACCACCCAGACCAACCACTCAGTCCTAGCAGGTTCAAAGCCGTTCCCTCAGACTCGATGAGGATGCTGCTAGACGATCATGTGAGATTGCTAGATGAATATGACCGCATGAACGAGGAGTTACAGAAACTCAAAGAAGATCACAAATTACTCCAGTTACGAGAACCGGCACACCAAGACATACCAGCACCTGTGGACCCCTCTCCTGACCTCCTAGAGGAACTCAACTCATTACGGGCCCAGGTATCGACCCTTGAATCACGGATTGCAGTATATGAAGCACCACCAAGACCAGATTCCCCACCTGAGCTTCCAGCTGAGGAAGAAACGGTCACCATCCCGGTGGAGGAAACATTTGAAGAAGCGTACGAGCCACAACCCATCCCAGGCAGACGCGTCACGGCCGAAGGTCGGATGACGTATGAACTTCCGACCCCCGCATGGATGAAGACTATTGAGGAACTTGGAACAACGCACTCAGCGAGAGTAGAGGCACAACTACATGCCATGGCGATGATAGAAGAAAAGATATTACAGTCTCCATTCTTTGCTCATTTGGCCCCGCGACGATACATATCTGGGCACGAGCTACAGTATAAACCGTATTTTATGTTAATTGCTGAATACCAGTTAGCCATTGAGAAAGAGACAGGTAAGAAACCATCGCATGCGACTCAATTCGAGGCGGCTGATTTGCCACTAGATGCACAGAAAGGAAGGATCTATCAACCAGAGTGGCGAAAAGATTTACTACAGCAGTATCCAGAGATGATGAGTACATGGGTAAAGGCACCTTTGCATTTGAAATATAACCCATGTTGGGGACCAGTGCCACGATGCCGCTCCTGGACTGCCTTTGCTATTAAGGTACAAAACAATAAGCAGTGCCAAGACTGGTTGAATTACCCCTACTTTAAGCCACCCATTGAGTTACCAACTGTTGGCTACATGATGGCTACAATTCACCACTGGCTCCCTAGATTAAAGCATATGGATGATATAGCGGCGCATATGACTGTCAAAATCTTTGACATGATGCAAATGATTATTAAAGTCTTCCGACGCGTCAAGGCACCACATGTCAACACCCCGGGCTTTGAGCATGGCAATTCTGACCTAGTATATGATCTGAGTACAACGCCATCGCTACGGGTGTGTTATGCCTGGCACTGCAGAATAAAGTACCTACCGGCGTGCTACAAGCAGACATTTGAAGAGATGTTCACAACCGGCTTCTGGGAATACCATTCAGAGGTATTCATAAGCAGGCCTACACATTTATTACAATTATTTGCCTGTGAACGAATGGTCTATTCCACACATTATCAGCTCCCGCCACTGGAAGAATCGCAACCTATCGACTGGGAGAAACTCGAGGCCGACCTGGCCCGAGGCATTCGTATTTCCGAGCACACCCTCGCTCAAGACCTACTACAGAACTATATCCGGCAGACCTCAGAGCAAGGTTCTGTCAGGGACAACAGAAGCGAGAGGGAGGGGGGTGTTGGAAGCAGCCAGAGGCACAGATGACATGGAAGCATGTAACGACGGAGCAGGGAGCCAGTCGGATCAATTTCTCAAACAAATATGTTTTTTATCACTTCTCAAAACATTCAATAGTGATTTTTATCACTAACTATAACGTATGTAACATAGAAAACCCCATTTTGTAATCCATAGCTCCATTTTGTGCAAGCCGAGGAGTCCTCGAGCTTGAGGAGCTTAGGTAGAATGTGCGTACCAACTTTCGTTATTTTTAGATACCGTTTACCCTTCCAAATAGCATCTAGGACCTATTTTTTAACTAGGCCGGTCACTAGATGTGAAACCGGTCAAAACTAGTCTAAAAACTATAAAAAGAGCTAGAGAGCTCATTTTTGGGGTTGATTGGTGTTAGCTTGTTGGAGTTTAGAGTTCTTTTGAGCTTGTAATAGTGTTCTTGAGTAATAGAGTTGATTTCTCACCTTCCATTGTGTCTTGCTTGTCTCTTCGTAGTGTGTGTGTATGTGTGTGTGCATTTCTATGCTTCTCACCTTCACTCTCACTTCATCTCATATTCACGATCTTCATATCACTCCTATCTCTTCCGCGGATTGACATTAAGGAGGTGGAGCTTCTTAACGTGGTTCTCACCATTGTGCTAGAGCAACAATGGTCTACCTGCATCTATAGTTTCAGACAGGGATCCCAGGTTTATAGGAAATTTTTGGAAACACGTGTTCAGTAAGCTTCAAGTTCAACTCAAGATGAGTAGTGGAGAGCATCCACAGACAGACGGTCAAACCGAAAGAGTTAATCAAAGACTGAAAAGATATGCTACGGGCATATGTTTCAGAAAAGCAAACAGATTGGGATAGTTTTCTCCCATTAGTTGAATTTGCTTATAATAGTTCAAAGCACAAGACTTCTAGGCTTCCACCTTTTGAGATGATCTATGGATTTATTCCACATAGTCCAGCTACCATTGGATTACCTAGGAAATCTCCGAGTGCTTCACAATTTTTGATAGATATGCAAGATAACTTAAAATTAGCTTAGTTCAATCTCCAGCAAGTTGCTGAAAGGATGAAAGCATTTGTATATCGACATTGAACACCATGAACGTTTCAAGAGGGAGATCGTGTGTCTTTATAGGTTCCACTTGGTTCATCATTGACAGTGGGTCTGAAACCCAAAGTATCCCCTATATTTTGTGGACCTTGGACAATAATCAAGAAGATTAGTGATGTCGGATATAAATTGTGATTGCCAGATATCTGTGTTCACCCAGTTTTCCATGTTAGCAAGTTGAGACCATACATTTCTAGAGATAAGAATTGTGTAGATGGTTTAGTTGCTTTAGAAAATAGATCATCTTAGCCAAATGTTCCATTTCAGGTTCTTGATAAGAGGGAGCGGAAGTTGAGAAATCACTCCATACCAGAGTATTAGTAGCATGGACTAGCCCTCCACTCACAGATGCTACTTAGGAATCAGAAGCTCTGATTTGCAAACACTTTCCTTCCTTGATCACTGAGGACAGTGATCTCTAGAAGGGGGAGAGAGTGTTAGATTTATTTAGACCTCCATGGTCTACCGTTGGTCTACCTGCATTTGGTTGAGGACCCTAGTCGGGTCAAGGACCCGAGCTCGGGAGACCCAAGGCTCTAACACGGATCTTCAAGGTTATTCCATCTCCTCAGAGTGGCCATATGAGGATTTTTTGGACCTTAGAGAAGATTCTAGAGGTGCCAAGAGCAAGGGCTATTTAAGTTTGGGAGGAGAGTGGCAGGTAGCTAATTGGGATCTTTCAGTCAAGAAATTCCTTTTTCAAATCAACAACTATCCATAGTCATTTTTATCACTCCATCTCATTGTAAAATCCCCTTTTTGATAATTCCAAGTCTATTTTGTTCAATCCAAGGAGTCCTCAATCTTGAGGAGTGCTAGGCCTATGTACATACCAATTTTTCATATTTTCTAGAGCTTGTTTGAGTCTCCAAAATAGCTTGGGAATCTAAGTTTTGTTGGAGTTAGACGTCTGCGGAAGCACGCGAACAACACAAGGAAGAAGAAGAAGCTTGGAGCACAACACACAATACTAAATGTATTACTAGAGAATGTACAAAGATCAGCAGCCCATTAGGGCAATAGGCGTATATACAAGCCGGGGGAAAAAAACCTCTTAAAGAGGGAAAAAAGTGCCCCGGCGGTCCTAGTGTATTCACACACATCACTACCTAAGTATATCAACAAATCCCCCCTGGGAGTGATGAGATGAACAAGGAGCTCGCACTCATGTATAAAGAAGTGCCAAGCTATGTGGAAATCACTCCACAAAATGAAGTAAGCCCAAAGCTTTGCCGAAAGCTTCAAACTTCTCCCTAGGCAGAGCCTTCGTGAAAAGGTCTGCAATGTTCTCCTGCGTGGTCACATATGCCAAGCTGATCTCCCCAGCAGAGAACCCCTCCCTGACATAGAGATAATGCACCTCAATGTGCTTAGTGAGAGCATGGAACACAGGGTTCCTCGCAACTTCTAATGCGCTTTGACTGTTAGTGAAGATGGTGGTGGCAGAAGACTGGCCAACACCCAAATCAGCCATAAGGCGTCTGAGCCACACACACTCAATAGTCCCTGTGAAAGCTGCCCTATACTCAGCCTCACAATTGGAAGTGGCCACAGTAGGTTGCTTCTTGCTCAACCAAGATATACATGATCTACCAAGCATGAAGCAAAAACCACTGGTGGACACACGAGTGTCATAGCAACCAGCCCAATCTGAGTCAGAAGAAACATGCAAATCTGGAGGTAGTGATCCCCCTTTGGGATAAAACAACCCAAGTAGCCAAGTACCACTCAAGTAGCGAAAGATGCGCTTAACCGTCTTCCAATGCGTGACTCCTGGGCAATGCATAAACCTGCTCATCTGCGAGACAGCAAACTGAATATCTGGCCGAGTAATGCATAAGTAAATCAAGCATCCAACAGCCTGCTGATAGAGAACAACATCAAATGCATCTCCAACATCATGAAGACTCAATTGTCTCCATAGGAGTGGCAATAGGCTTACAGTCTTCAAGGCCAAAACGATGCAATAATGTGTCAATATATTTCGTTTGACACAAAGCCATTCCACCATCAGCTTGCATAAATTGAATGCCCAAATAGTGATGCAAATGCCCCAAATCAGGCATCTCAAATGAGGCATGCAAATCAGCCTTAAAATCAGCAATATGCTTCTCAATAGGACCAGTGAGCAGCATGTCATCAACATAGACAACAATGATCAGAAGCACATCATTAGCACGCTTAACATATAAGGTGCTTTCAGTTGGACTGTTCTCAAAACCATGTGCAACCAGATAGGCATGTATCTTCTCATACCAAGCACGTGGTGCTTGTTTTAAACCATATAATGACTTCTTTAACCTGCACACCTGATTTTCATGCCCTTTCTGCACAAAGCCACGGGGCTGAAAAACATACACTTCTTCATGCAAGTCACCATTCAGAAATGTTGTTTTAATGTCCAACTGATGTACATTCCAACCATGATGGGCTGCAAAGTGCACAAATTCTCCGAACAGTAGTCATACAACATGTAGGTACAAAGGTCTCATCAAAATCAATGCCTCTTTCCTACGCATAACCCTTTGCAACAAGCTTAGCCTTATACCTGTCAACTGTACCATCAGGTTTACGCTTCATCTTGTATACCCACTTAGTGCTAATGGCCTTCTTGCCATAGGGGCAAGTCACATAAAGACCATGTACCATTCTTCATTATAGCATCATATTCAGATTGCATAACAGCCATCCAATTTTCTAAATTTTGTGCTTCATCAAAAGAAACAGGCTCATTCTCATCACAGAGACTAGACGTAGTCATAGCATAGCAATCTAATGCAAAGGAGGCACTATGAGAGCCTGAACGAGTACGATATGAGAAAGGTGCATCTAATTTGCTTTCACGCAAAGTCTGCACCAGCCATTTTGGCATAGTTTTTGCCTCCTCAATATCAGCTCTCTCATCAACAAGTGCATCATGTAAATCTGCATTAGAAATGGGATGATCTGCATCATCACATGAAACCTACAAAGGCTGAGAAGTTGCCTCATTAGGACCAGCAATAGACTGTACACCTACAAAAAGAGGCATCAAAGTATCATAGATGTCTTTGGAGCTAACAGATGTCTCCTTAGTACATGAAAGCAATGGCTGAATAGCATCTTCCACAAAAACAACATCATAGCTAACCAGAATGCGTTTAGTCTATGGATGATACAGACGATAGCCTTTACTTTCAAAACTGTACCCAACAAAAATACATTTTACTGCCTTATCATCCAATTTTTTGCGATGTTGTTCAGGCACTAATGCATATGCCAAACAACCAAAAACACGCAGATGAGCAACAGATGGCTTGCGGTCATGCCAAGCCTCATATGGAGTGATAGACTGCAACGCTTTAGTGGGACACTTGTTTAGTACATATGTTGCACACATGACAACCTCAAGCCAGAAACTATGTGGTAAACTCTTGACCATGCACCTCGCCATCTCCATGAGTGACCTATTCTTTCGTTCAGCAACTCCATTCTTTTGAGGTTTATACGGCACTGTACATTGGTGTTTATCCCACGTTTAGCCAGAAATGCATTAAAATCAGAAGACATATATCCCCCCCCCCCTTTGATCAGAACAGAGGGTGCCCATTTTACATGCTGACAGATTTTCAGCCAAAACCAAAAATTGTTTGAAGCACAAAAGCACTTCGGACTTTGCCTTCAATGGATATACCCATACATGCCTGGAAAAATCATCAATGAAAGTCACGAAGTAAAGATAGTTTCCAAAAGAAGGTGTCTGCATAGGACCATAGACATCACTATGTACAAGCTGCAATTTCTGCGTAGCCCGAACTGAACCATCTTTTGGAAAGGAGGAACGCTGCATTTTGCCCAAAATACAGCCTTCACATACATGTTTTCCAGGTGCCTCAAGATTGGGCAAAGAAGACACCATATCAAATTTCTACAGGCGTTGCAAACTAGCAAAATTCAGATGACCAAAGCGTGCATGCCGAAGCTTTGCATCTGAGATAGCCTGAGAATCATGAACTGCACATGCCAAATCATTCACAGATCTTTCATAGTCTATGAGCTTATATAGCCCACGACATAAACTGCCAGAAGCAATAATAACATCGCCATTTGACATATCATGAACTGTACATCTATCATCAACAAATTTCACAACCGAGCCAATCTTAGCTAATGCAGAAACTGATAACAGATTCTTCTTGATCGCTGGCACAAATAAAGCATCTGACAAGGTGAAAGAACTACCATCAACAGTAGTCAGAATGATCTTACCAAATCCCATAATAGGATAAGAGGAGTTGTTGGTGCATGTGACAGTATTCCCTGTAGGGGCAGGCTCGAGTGAAGAGAAGAAACTGCGCTGTGAGGTAATATGTTTGGTTGCCCCACTGTCAAAGTACCAAACATCTAAGTCCACTGCAGACATGCATTGCTCATGAGAAGATGGGTCAAAACTGCAAACAGTAGTAAATGCCCAATCTTCTTCCTGCACAAGATTAGCAGACTCTGTTTTTGGTGTAGAGGGTCTGCAACAACCATTCTAGCCTCCTTTTTCTTTGCCTCTTTTGCAGCCAGTTTTGGAAAGCTATTTATGATATGATCATTCCCTTTACCGTACTTACAAAACAATTTCTGCTTTTCTGATTTCTTCTCATCTTTATCTTGGTTCTTCGAATGTGCAACATTTGCAGATTTCTACTTACTAGTAGAAGAGCTCCATTTTTCTTTGCCCTTCTGACTAGCCAGAAAAGCTTGATCTGCAACATGCATAATGGACCTGTTCTGTCTTGACTGATCTTCCTGCAACAGAACAGAGACTAACTCCTCAAATGACAAGGGATTTGGATTGCCTTTCATCATCAAACGAAGAGTAGAAGCAAAACTCTGATATGAATCAGGAAGATTATTCAGAACGGTCTGCGCAAGTGAGCTATCTGGTATAACCTCATCAGCAGAAATCAACTGCTCCTTCAAGTCTTTGATCTTTGTTAAGAAATTGTCCATAGAATCACCTTCATTCATGTGCTCAGTCTCCAACTGTTTTTGGAGGTAAGCAACAGGATCCTCATTCCTATCTTGGTAAAATGTGGTAAGTGTGTCCCAAGCATCCTTCGCTGTTCTGCAAGAGCAAATATGAGGAATAATGGCACGTTTGACACACAAAGCTATCAATGCATGTGCCTAGGCATCTCTACCATCCCAACGAATCTGCTCTATAGTAGGTGCAGCAGAAACAGAAGCACGAACAAGAATCTGCACAATATCATCTTCCACACCATCTTCATCAGCTCCAGCACTTGTATTTGCAGTACCTGTTGTTACAGGTGTAACAGGATGTCTTTCAACACCTTGCACAATGTTCCACAATCCTTTTGCAACCAATACATGTCGCATCATATAAGCCCATAATGGGTAGTTGGTACCATCCAACTTATCCTCAACAACCAACATACGGAATACATCATTGCTTTCAACCATGGCCGGTTGTTGGTGCAAACAAGCCTTCACACTTGGCTTTGTCTTGTACCTTGAAGAGCATTGGATATCAACCTTGAAGGTTTTACAAGAGCTTGGAGTAATTCATGAAGACTTCATTTGAAGGAAGACCATAGGAACACATGCCTATGCTTAGTTACATTTTACTTTATGTAAAAAGTCAATATGACTTCTTGTAATCACACCTACCTTCAAAAGTCGTGGAATTTGAAAGGTATGAATGGAGAGAATATCTCCATATGTTTAGATGAGAGATTTGAGGGAGCCTAACATTTGAATTTGAAATTCAAACTCTCTTCAAACTCCTATAAAAGACAATGTAAAAGTCGCGGGGATGTAACACTCTACCCGAGGTGAATCCAAGCAATTCAGTGAGTGTGTGAGAGCTACTCTTTAGCCTACACCTCTGAGTACCATTGGGCATTACATATCTTGCCAATGGGAATGTACATTTGATAGATTCAATACATATAATCATAGTCATTAACTCTGTTTTCTCTGAGTCATCTACCTCAAAGTCTGTCAACTTCAGAAAGGCATATCTCAAGATCTACTGAACCAAATTGGATGATTCAAGGCTCATTGGAACCAGCTCAAAGCATTCTACAACACTACAAAATTTCAAGTCATTCTATTCAGTCAATTGGGAGAAATCACTGTCGAAGCAGTCACTGGTATATTTCTGTGTTGTTCCTAAAAAGTCGGAGGTGTCTCTGATTTTGCTAAAGATCATGCTCAGTGTATAGTTTGTTAATTGGAGTGATTTAACTTGCTAATGGTAGCTTGTTAAGTCAATTTAATACTCCTAGAAGGAATTAGTCCAATTGCAAGTGTGCTGGTCACACTGAGCTTAGGACTGAGCAGGTGTCATTACAAGAATAGAAAGTTTTTTGGAGTTGTGAAGGTTCAAAATCATCTGTTTTGATTTGATCATTACACAATTGATTTGTAAAGCATATATATAGTTTCTTGGTGTCATTTGGAAGCTTGAGGAGTCTCCTAAGTATACCTGAAGAGAAAGGAGGGCAGGTGTGAAGCAGGATTTGCAGCACCAACTTGATCTTCTAACTGTATCCAGCCATCACATCCAACACCGGTGACTAAAATACCTTGATGCAAAAAATTGATTGTATCTCAAAAAGTTGAACGGAGCTACCCAGACGAGTTCTGCTAAACCTGTAGCAGACTTCCAGACGCTTATATTGGCGAATTGAAACAGGTATATACCTTTGGCACAAAAAGATGAAATAGCTTGCACAAGCGCTACGATAATGCGTTCGGAGGCTGAAACGAGCTCAGATTGTGATTTTTGCACTGCAAAGAGAAGCTGTTTTGATCTCTGAAACACCCTGAGTATGCTCACCAAATTTCGTGCGAATCTGAGACTGCAAACGGAGGAGTGTCGACGACGCCCTAGATGAAGCGACGACCTGCTCTGATACCAATTGTTGGAGTTAGACATCTATGGAAGCACGCGAACATCACAAGGAAGAAGAAGAAGCTTGGAGCACAACACACAATACTTAATATATTATTAGAGAATGTACAAAGATCAGTAGCCCATTAGGGCAATAGGCGTATATATTGATGAACATTCAAATCTACTTATTTATTATTGCATGCTTATATGCACCTAGAGGAGTCTAAATTTTCTCTAATTATTGCACATAAGAAGAGTATTTCACAAATACCCAAGTCTAGGTTGTAATTGAGGGACATAGGCTTCCAATATAGGGAACCTAGTGCATGGGATGGCCTAGGAATGCAAAAAAAAGGCATGCCATAGAAACGTGGGGATGGGCCTTGCAACTATCCCCGCATTTCTATGGAAGGCCTTTTTTTTGCATTCCTAGGCCATCGCATGCATTTTGGGCAACAAAAATAACAAGAATGATTGGAAAAAGACTTATTAAAGTGTGCAAAAGTTAAGAGATTATCAAAAACATAAAGACAATGCACATGGAAATTGGAAAAACAATAATTGGTATTATAAAGTTTCTACAATTGGCTCTTGGCGTTGAGCCTCTCCACGATAATTGATATTATAAATTTTTTACAATTGGCTCTTGGCTTTGAGCCTCTCTGCTGTCGTCGAGATTTTCTCTCCTCTCTCACTTGTGAAGGCCTACAAAAAACATATTTGGTGAAGGTAGGCGGAATTCCTCGAGAAGTCCAGGATGCATCAAGGATGTCAAAGGAAGCTCACATACAAAGTTTCAAAGAAATCAAGAAAGTCTATGATAGCGGTCAAAGCTGGTCAAAGTTGGGAAATTAGGGCAAAATTTTCATTGTCACCAAATTAGATGAAAATTCATATACTTGTAAAGATTGTCAAAGGCATTCTATAGCCCAAATTTCAGCAGAAAATGGATTTTGTAGCACATTGATATGCTATGTTCATTTTGTAAAAATGTAATTTTTCTAGTTTGACCCTACAAATTCTTGTATAGAAATTTATGTTAGCCATATGGTTTAGCATGTATAAAGATCATATGTGGCTACATATTTGTACAAATTTTCAAGGCTATCAGAGCTTCCTAGAGACCTTAATGCCACCTTGCAAGCTTCCAAATGTAGTCAAACTTGTACAAGGGAGATTCAGATGGGAGTTTTTTCTGCATATTCCTGAAGGAGATCTTTGGAAACATAGTCCTACAAAGTTTCATCTTCATCAAAGCCTATTTGGAGGGTCAAAGAGTACAAAGTCCAGTTTTCAGGATCACCGCAGTTTTCTAATTTAAGAAAATTGAAGGGTTGAAGGGCCACCACATGGTGAAAGCTGATTGAGCCATGTTGTACGATCAAGATGAGCTCATATTCAAGGGTGGAGATGCACTTATGCTTAAAGAAAGGAGGATCCACGAGTTTTTCCATAAAAGAAGATTTTTTTTTACAATCAAAGATCAATAATGCAGCTTTTCTCCAAAAATAGTGGCTTATCTTATCCAAACTGATGTCAGCACTGATCCGACGGTCTAGATCATCCCCAGATCCAATGGTGGAGAATGAAGGCGCCTAAATTTCACTCCTTTACACTAGATTTGATAGAAAGAACAATTCCAAGCCATTGATTTGATTAATCAAATGGTTGTAATCGAAAGTAGTGATCCTAGAGTTGAGAGTTGATTTCTCTAGATCCAAGGGCCCAAATTCATTCAAAAAACTATATAAACCCCCCTCCAAACTCCTAGAGCATCATTGTTAGGCATCCATAGGGCTCTTGCTAGCTTACGGTTTCCTTGAGACGATCACCCTCGGTTGAGCGAGTGAGGATCCAAGGTGGGCTAGTATGAGTATAGTACCTAGTTTCAAATTTAAGTTAGAACTCCAATCTAGGATAGGCTCTTGAAACCAGCATCTCTATCTTGACTCACCCTCCGTGGAGCGTGTGAGTGAGTTAGAGCTGGTTTTAATGAGTCTTAGACTTCTTTAGTTAGACGTTACGAGCCTAGACATACATAGGGTCACTGAAGTGGAACTCACCTTCTTACGTGTGACATTCGGTTGAGCTGTCATGGTTTGAGGGTCGGAACCACCTTTGATCAGTAGACAATCTAGCTTGACGTACCACGACGATCTTATACATGTATCTTAATTCAAATCCTTTTAATTCATGTCACTTGTCACTTGTCTCTTGTCTCCTCTCTCAGTCTCTTAAATATTTTTACATATCTTCTATTTCTTCTATGTGTGAGAAGGCTCCGTAGTATTGCGTTGAACCAGTGAGGATGTTTCTTTGAGCTTGTGAGTAAACTCTATCATCATAATTCACTTGCATGCATATAATCCATACATACCCATACATATTGATTAGTTTCTGAAAGTGTATAAGAAGCTCCAATATTGGACCATTCTTCCTTTCAAAACTGGTTTATGTGTAAGGATTCCATCTATTCATGTCATGCATACATATCATTCAAAGAAGACTATGCATATGGATTAGAAGTAGGAAGTGTTTAAGAAGCTCCTTCAATGGACCATTCTTCCTTCCAAATTTGATTCGTGTGTATGGTTCTCTTTCATTCTTATCATTCATGTTCATAAATCTAACTTGCACTCCTACTTTCCCATTCCCATAATCATTTCAACATCTCTCTCTTCTCCATACTCAACATTAATTTCACTTTCATGTCCTTAAACCATCCAACATTCATTAGCTTCATACACCCTGTGTGTGCCACGACCGGACCCGATCCACCCGGATTGCGATCACCTCCACATTTGAACCCGACGTGAAACGCTTTGTGACATTTGCTTCTGATCTTGTTGGGAGGTTGTGATCCATATCCTTTGTTTCATATTTTTCATCCTCATCATATCATCATCATCAGTCTTGAGTGTTGCACTGGATTTCTCACAGTATCGTGCACATCTTTGTCGTGAAGCAAACACATTTGTGAGAGATCTAGAGCATCGTGCATCACTTGCTTATTCACATAAGATGGAGGAAGGATTCAAACCCCTTATTGTTGAGAAACAAGGCCAAAGAATAGTCTCTTCTATGTTGAGAGAGAAGGGAAAATTCAATGACATCAACATCACAAGCTACTTAGATTTGTTTGAAGAGCAAGCTATGATTTTTGGTCTTCCCGAAGATCTTTTGATATCATTCTTTGAACGAATTGTTGATAGCTCTATCATAAACCGTGTCACTCAATATGATAGTCTTCCTTGGAGTGATTTTAGAAAGGAGATGCTCAAAGAATTCTATCTTGAAGATTATAACCAACATAATCGGGATGGATTCTTACGATGGGTCAATTCACCAAAGCCTAGTAGCTCTATTACTCACTTACAAAATGAGTATATTAGACGCTATGAACAACTTCCTGATGAGGATAAGATAACCTTGGAACCTGATCTTGTGATCAATTTTCTTAAGCTTCTTCATCCTGAAATTCGTAGGGAAGTTGAACGACAATTAGAAGAGCCGGATAAGCGCTATGGTCTTACTGACAATTGGCAAAAAGTGCGTAAAGTAGTAGAGGCTGTAGCCCATAGACATCAAAGACAATCCATGCTTCATGAGCAAACTAGTCTTCCTCAAGCTAGCCTTCCACAAACTAAGGAGAAAGTTAGAGAACAATCCCATGCTATGCTTTTTGACTCTACTCCTATTTCTCAAATGATGGAGCCTACTCAGGGTTTTAAAGTAGAACCAAATAAAAGTGTAGTTGAACAATCTCAAGTGGAAATTCTCACTAAGCAAATGGAAAGTCTTATTGCTACACAATCCAATTTGGCCAAGATAGTAGATGCTTTACAATCTAATTACACCAAAACTTTCCAAAATCAAATGAGCCCAATGTCTTTTCAAGAGCCTAATCAACATGTTATAGCTACCAATCAAAATCCACAAGTAGCTCCTACTCAAGCATACCAAGTTCCTCCAATGCATAATCCTTCAATGCAAAATCCTCATCCTCATGTGCAAAATCCTCAAATGTATCAAAACATGTATCCTCAAGCTTCACAAATAGCTTTTCAAAATCCTCAAAATCAAAATTTTCAAAATCATCAACCGTATAATATGGAAGCTCCTCTTGCACCTCAAGTACCACATGTTGCTCCCCAAGCTCCTCAAATACATCAATTGCCTTTTCAGAATCCTAATTATCCTGTTCAAGCAATACCTTATCAACAAAATCCTCAGTTTCAAAATTTCCTACCACAAGTTAATCAAAATCCTCAAAATCAAAATGCTTTTGTGTGTGGCCCTCGTAGGTGTCCTTGGTGTGATTTGTTAGAGCACTTTTTGAGAGATTGTGAACTATTGAAGGTTGCTAAGGAGCAACGACTAGTAATAGACATAGACAAGAAAATCTGTGACTATCGATCTAGGCTACCTTTGCAAGGAAATTATGGTAAGGGAGGAATGAAAAAACATTATGAAAATATAACCATAATGGATGTAGGAACTAGAGGAGTGAAACTAGAAGCTCTTGATGAACAACAAGTAGAATCAAGTAAACCCACAAAGGAAGGTGATTTTTCCATAGAGGCTTTAGTAAGAGCATGGGATGAGATTAGGAGAATAACGGCTTGGGAGTCACCGATAGAAGATCAATCTCTTATTCCTCACATATCCAATGTAGAAGAAAAACAAAAAAGAGATGAAGCTGAACCTAGTGAAAGAAGAGTGACTCGAAAACAAACCTCAGAGGGAATAGAAACAATCATAGAGCAAGGAGAAACATCACAATCCAAAGATAAAAAACAAGAATCAAAACCCAATGAACAAAAACAAGAGGAGAAATAAAAAGGGAAGAAGGCAAAGCAAAGAAAAACAGAACCAAAGCCTTTAAATAAACAAGAACAATCAAAACAAACTGAAGACCAAACACGAGAACATGAACAAAAACAAGACCCTGAGCAAAAACAAAAGAAACCAAAGAGAAAACCTAAAGCCATCTTGATTTCACAAATTGAGAGAAAAATAGATCCTATGGAGATTTTAGATGACATTTTGCTTAAGAGTCAAGTGACTATGTTTTTAGAACAAGTTTTCTCTATTGCAAAGCCTATTTTTAAAGATAACTTTATCGGCCTAATTAAAAGGAAGAGGTTTCTGCTTAATCTAGATACTGAGATGCAAGATTCTCTAGATCAAGATCAAGCTATGAATGAAGCCTTAAACTTTGATGAATCTGATGAAGAGGACTTTGATGATGATGAAGTAAATGTGAATAAAAATTTCTTAGGACCTATTCAACCTGACCATGAAAATCATGAAAACAATCTTGAAAGTCACTTTAAAAGAACATTTTGGTCTAGAGGTACATCAGAGATGCATGTTAAAATAGGAAATTATAAGAACACTATCACTGTAAATGCATTAGTAGATTCCGGCTCTGAAATCAATGTGATTTCAAGAGAAGTCTATGATAAGTTTCGATGGACCATAGATAAAGATTGTGGATGGCGTATTAGAACTACAGATAATGGTGTAGGTACCTGTATGGAGCTTGTGCTAGTGTGCCCATATCCATAGGAGGAATCACAGAAGAGTTTCACTTTTTTATTCAAGATAATTGCTCCTATGAAGTTCTCTTAGGTCAACCCTTTATTTGTGAGAGTCGTATGGAAACTAAAGCCATGGATGATGGGTCTACCTATGCTAGATTCAAGTCTAAGGATGGAATGCAATCACTTCAAGTCATGACAGTAGGAGTGAATCATCCTAGGAATCGATTGTCAATTAGAAAGAAACCTATTGTTACTCAGGGTCATGAGCATGCTTGTAGTGATTGTGCACCTCGATTCATGTTTGGAGCTACATATGATCAAAATTTCGGATAGAATCCATTGTTGAGCGGGACAACAGTGGATATTGGTTTGACATCTCACAGCCAACCAACATGTACAATAGTTTGTCACTTTGTTTTCCACATTCTAGATTAGATTTTCTTCATAAGAGTCAATTGTCCAAGTCTTTTATCCAAAAAAGCCAAAAAAATTATAAAAACAACAAAATCATGGAACATGATGAGAACATTGAGCATGTGATTGAGACATCTCATTGTTTCTCTACTCTTGAGGAGTTAGAGTTATGTCTTCAACAAAATTCTAATTCCCATATTATTCTTATTTCTTCCCTTGATGAGTATGCTCTAATCCAAGAGTATGCTCTCAATGTTGACAAGTGCTCAAAATTTAACCAAACACATGATGCCTTAGTTGAAACAAAGTACAAAACTGTAGACAAAAAAATCAAACCCATAGCTCAACCATTACCTCAAGGAAGTAATGAAAAAATTATTGATGTGAAAAATGATCCAACTCTTCGGGACAAGAAAAACATAGGACATACATTCACGGATGAGACAATCAAACAGGTGAAAATTGGTAGAGATGATGACTTTCTTTTGCCAGCAGAGAGAGATAAATTTGAGAGAGTCATACGTAGCCATGGAAAAGCCTTTACTATGTATCCTCATGAGATTGGTTGTGTAGATCCTAAGCTAGTTGCACCCATGATAATCTTTACTATTCCACATATTCCATGGAATCTTCGTCCTATACCTGTTCCAAAGGCTCACTTACCTGAGCTAATGAAACTACTTAAGGAGAAGATAAACATGAGAATTTTAGAGCCATATTTTGCACCTTACTCAAACAGATGATTCACTGTGCCTAAAAAGAATGGGAAACTACGTTTTATTCAAGATCTCCAACCTGTCAATAAAGTCACCATAAGGAATGTAGGAACAGGACCCATTGTAGATGAGTTTGCTGAATCATTTTCAGGACATTCTATCTATTCAATGGGTGATTTATATTCGGGATATGACCAATTCCAATTAGCAATTGATAGTCGTGACATAACCACAATGAAAACTCCTTTAGGCTTAGTGCGAATGTGTACTTTACCTCAAGGAGCGACCAATTCTGTGGCTCATATGATGAGTGCTATGAATATGGTCTTACATGATTTTATCCCTCATATAACTATGCCATTCATTGATGATATTCCAATTAAAGGGAGTGAGGAACGTGTAAAGGACATTACTTTAGATTCATCTGGATGTCGTAAATTTGTTCTTGACCATATCTCTGATTGTGAAACAATATTTCAACGATTTGAAGAGGTAGGTCTCACATTTTCCATAGAGAAATCTGTTTTTGGTGTCAACGAGGTGCTTATTGTTGGAAATTTATGTGGCCATTATGGTCGAAAGCCATACCCACAAAAAGTTGATGCCATTAGCAAGATTTCTGAAACATGTAACAACGTGAGTGAGGTACGTAGATTTCTTGGTGCTTGCATCTTTTATGTTATTTGGATCCCACACTTTGCTCATGTTGCTGATTGTCTCTATGACTTGTTGAGGAAGAAACGAAAATTTATTTGGACTGACAAACACACTCAAGCTATGCGTAAATTGAAGAAATTATTGCTTGAAGCTCCCATCCTTAAGCGTGTAGACTATTCTGCTAACAAACCTATTATATTGACTGTTGATACTAGTCCTATTGGTATAGGTTGGGTCATAAGTCAAGATGATAGTGAAGGGAATAGATATGCAATTAGGTTTGGTGCCAAAATTCTACATGAAACACAACAAAAATATCCACAGATCAAACGAGAACTATGGGATATGGTAACAGCTTTGAAAACAGACAAAGAATATTTCATTGGTGCAAATGTCAAAGTTGAGACTGATTGTTTGCCTCTCATTGGAATGATAGCCAATTGTTCATCTCCTGATATAGCCATGCTTAGATGGATCTCATATATTAAGTTCATAAATCCTGAGTTAGTTCATATTTCAGGTAAGTCAAACTCAGTTGCTGATATGTTATCTAGAGCTAGATTTGATGATGATCTTGAAAGTGATCTAATAAAGAATGTGAATTTAGTTGACTATGTTCCACATATATATGAGTATGAGAAATTCCATGAGTCTGAGTACGATGATGAATGGAGAGACATAGGAAAGTATCTGAGTACACTACAACCATTACCTAGCTGGACTACGAATAGATTCTGTAACATTAGGAAACGAGCTTATAACTTTTTCCTATGTAATGGTTATCTTTGGAGACATGCTAAGGGTAAGGTTAAGAATCCACAACGAGTCCTAGGAAAGAGAGGTCTTCAATTGCAAGTAATGAAGGAAGTGCATGAGACATTATGGGCAGGTCATAAAGGAATTTTTGGAACATATGAAAAAATTAGAAGTACCTATTATTGGCCTAGGATGTATGTTGACATTAGTAGCTATGTTTCTACATGTTCTACTTGTCAACTTCATTCATCAGTCAAACATAGAGATCCGTTGCATCCTACTTATCCACCCTGTATTCATTACAAGTGGGTAGTAGATCTTGTAACTATGCCTAAAGGTATTGACAAAATGCGTTACATTGTACTTGCAAGAGAAGACTTAACTAATCATGTAGAGGGACGTGCACTACGATCTAAGACCACTTACAATGTTTGCAAATTCTTGCTTGAAGATGTCATAAGTCGCTTTGGGTACATAGAGAAAGTAGTTGCCGATCGTTATGCGAGAGAAGCTAAAGAGTTCTTTGAGCGTCACGGTATTCATTTGTCTCTCACTACTGCATATAATCTAGAGGCCAATGGTAAAATAGAGAGAGGGCATCCACCTATTGTGAAAGCCATATCTAAAGCATGTAACGGTGACATCAAACAATGGCCTAGATTCTTACCTTTTGCACTTTGGGCAGATAGAATGACATGCACACGTACTACTGGGTATATGCCTGTTGAACTTATGTACTGTCAAAAACCATTGTTTCCAATTCAATCTCATATTTTCGCATGGTCAAATTTGCCTTGGTCTGAAAACATGTCTATTGATGACTTTTTGAGTTTGCGCATTAAACAGTTAGAACAAGGTAAAGTAAGACTTGATGATGCTGTTGAAAAATTAAGAGAATCTAGAATGAAGAATAAGCATTATTTTGATAAAACTCATCGACTGCGTCCTAATCCAATTGAAGTAGGAGATTGGGTGCTCATTTATGATAGTACATTTGACTCTCAATATGATGCACGCAAAAAGCTTACTCAACGGTGGTTTGGGCCATACATTGTATCAAAAGTCAACAACAATGGTACGTATGCTCTTTGTGAATTAAATGGTGTTGCACTAAAAACTTTGATTGTAGGTAAAAGGATAAAGCTATTCAAGAAACGTGATAATAACGAGTACATTTTGGATGAGGACATTGAAGAAGATGACAACAATGAGGCCGATTCATAAACAGGAGTATCTATGTTATAAAAATTAAAAAAAAAAGGGAAATAAAAAAAACGTATAAAAATATCATTAATTTTTCAAGTTCATATTGCTTTTTTTTTTTCAAGTTCATTCTATTTTTTTTCCATGCTTGTTTCATGCATGTTTTTTTCAGTCTTTGCATTGCATTGCATATCCACATCACTTGAGTCAAAAAAAGGCAAATGATGATTTCTCTACTTGTGTAAAATTTTATCTTAAGTAGTAACTTATCTACTAAGAAATTGATTATAATCTAGGATTGTGGAAAGATAGGGCATGTAGATTTGGAGGTTTATTTTGGTGACATGACTTTCATATATAAACATGCATATGTATCCTGTATCGAAAGCATAATTGTTGAAATCCTAGCTCCTGCTACTGCATGTTTCTACATCCTTAGTCCATCTCACAGCACTTGTATTGGAGTTTAAACGACTGTTCTCCGTCATCAAAAATGGTTGTACCTTGTATCGGGGTTTAATTTTTCCCCGTCATTAAAAAAAGAAAAAAAGGTTGCTACATGTTACCAAGAAGTTTGCACTTTCTTCCACCCCAAAAAAGTGATCGTAACCATAAAGTTACCAAATCATCATCATCATCCAAAAAAAAAAAAAAGAGCAAGCCAAAGGAGGATAAAGAGGCATAGTAGAATAAATCACGGGCTATATAGGCAGATTTATGCATTAGTGGAGTTTAGTTAGATTTTCTTGCATGTTATTAGAGAAAGAGCATATTCATATTTATGTAGGAAAGGAGTTGATCTAAAATAACCTAAAGATGAAAGATGTCTCTTGAAAATCCTAAATCTTTGTTTATAATCATATTTAAGGTAGATTGCTTTATGAAAAAGGTACAAAATTTTCTTCAAGATGAGAGGAACTGATGCTTAAAATGACTCAATACATCCACTTCCACTTCATATTGATGCTTGTTTTTTTTCTTTCTTGTTGCCAATGTTGCTTGTTCATTTGCATATATGTTGCCTATTTGTTCATGCATATTCATATTGCCTGTTTCAATTCTTTCTTTCATGCAAATTTTGCTTCATGTCACATTACCTACTTATTCATGCATATAATCAATTTTCCTTCCATGTTTCTTATGTTGCCTATAAAAGAATTTGATGCCTCGAACATTTTGTTTTTCACAGATGCTAGAGTGGCGCTTCCGGAGGAATCGCAGGTTTAGTGGGGGCGAATGTCGTCGAGATTTTCTCTCCTCTCTCACTTGTGAAGGCCTACAAAAAACATATTTGGTGAAGGTAGGCGGAATTCCTCGAGAAGTCCAGGATGCATCAAGGATGTCAAAGGAAGCTCACATACAAAGTTTCAAAGAAATCAAGAAAGTCCATGGTAGCGGTCAAAGCTGGTCAAAGTTGGGAAATTAGGGCAAAAATAACATTGTCACCAAATTAGATGAAAATTCATATACTTGTAAAGATTGTCAAAGGCAGTCTATAGCCCAATTTCAGTAGAAAATGGATTTTGTAGCACATTGATATGCTATGTTCATTTTGTAAAAATGTAATTTTTCTAGTTTGACCCTACAAATTATTGTATAGAAATTTATGTTAGCCATATGGTTTGGCATGTATAAAGATCATATGTGGCTACATATTTGTACAAATTTTCAAGGTTATCAGAGCTTCCTAGAGACCTTAATGCCACCTTGCAAGCTTCCAAATGTAGTCAAACTTGTACAAGCGAGATTCAGATGGGAGTTTTTTCTGCATATTCCTGAAGGAGATCTTTGGAAACATAGTCCTACAAAGTTTCATCTTCATCAAAGCCTATTTGGAGGGTCAAAGAGTACAAAGTCCAGTTTTCAGGATCATCGCAGTTTTCTAATTTAAGCAAATTGAAGGGTTGAAGGGCCACCACATGGCGAAAGCTGATTGAGCCATGTTGTACGATCAAGATGAGCTCATATTCAAGGTTGGAGATGCACTTATGCTTAAAGCAAGGAGGATGCACGAGTTTTTCCATAAAAGAAGATTTTTTTTGACAATCAAAGATCAATAATGTAGCTTTTCTCCAAAAATAGTGGCTTATCTTATCCAAACTGATGTCAGCACTGATCTGACGGTCAAGACCATCCCCAGATCCAATGGTGGAGAATGAAGGCGCCTAAATTTCACTCCTTTACACTAGATTTGATAGAAAGAACAATTCCAAGCCATTGATTTGATTAATCAAATGGTTGTAATTGAAAGTAGTGATCCTAGAGTTGAGATCTCTAGATCCAAGGGCCCAAATTCATTCAAAAAACTATATAAACCCCCCTCAAAACTCCTAGAGCATCATTGTTAGGCATCCATAGGGCTCTTGCTAGCTTACGGTTTCCTTGAGACGATCACCCTCGGTTGAGCGAGTGAGGATCCAAGGTGGGCTAGTATGAGTATAGTACCTAGTTTCAAATTTAAGTTAGAACTCCAATCTAGGATAGGCTCTTGAAACCAACATCTCTATCTTGACTCACCCTCGGTGGAGCGTGTGAGTGAGTTAGAGCTAGTTTTAATGAGTCTTAGACTTCTTTAGTTAGACGTTACGAGCCTAGACATACATAGGGTCACTGAAGTGGAACTCACCTTCTTATGTGTGACATTCGGTTGAACTGTCATGGTTTGAGGGTCGGAACCACCTTTGATCAGTAGACTGCCTAGCTTGACGTACCACGACGATCTTATACATGTATCTTAATTCAAATCCTTTTAATTCATGTCACTTGTCACTTATCTCTTGTCTCCTCTCTCAGTCTCTTAAGTATTTTTACATGTCTTCTATTTCTTCTATGTGTGAGAAGGCTCTGCAGTATTGCGTTGAACCAGTGAGGATGTTTCTTTGAGCTTGTGAGTAAACTCTATCATCATAATTCACTTGCATGCATATAATCCATACATACCCATACATATTGATTAGTTTCTGAAAGTGTATAAGAAGCTCCAATATTGGACCATTCTTCCTTTCGAAACTGGTTTATGTGTAAGGATTCCATCTATTCACGTCATGCATACATATCATCCAAAGAAGACTATGCATATGGATTAGAAGTAGGAAGTGTTTAAGAAGCTCCTTCAATGGACCATTCTTCCTTCCAAATTTGATTCGTGTGTATGGTTCTCTTTCATTCTTATCATTCATGTTCATAAATCTAACTTGCACTCCTACTTTCCCATTCCCATAATCATTTCAACATCTCTCTCTTCTCCATACTCAACATTAATTTCACTTTCATGTCCTTAAACCATCCAACATTCATTAGCTTCATACACCGTGTGTCTGCCACGACCGGACCCGATCCACTCGGATTGCGATCACCTCCACACCGCTACATTCTTTCTTCTCTAAAAAGACAGTGGTAATTGGTAAGTCAAAACTGATTGGGATATTAACTGAGGGTTTGTCAATCCAAGACCTAAAGCTATTCCTATTTGACCTAATATTTTTCCTCTAAAGTTAACTCCTAGGGTAGTAAGGGCAAAGGACTTCCTAACCAAAAATATACAATTGGTCCCTTGCATTATTGTAGATAGGCACAAAACTTTGCTCAAGGCCTTCAGACACCAAGTCATGAAGTGTCGTTGAGGGGAAAAGTCCTTGTGGATTATGACAAAATCTTTCTTTGGAAATTTTCCAATGTAATGTGCCAAGGAAGAGCCATGGCCACGGGCAACACGTGTTGGTGCATGACAATCATCAATTGAAGGATTATGGAGAAATGAAGTCAAGGAGTCAAGAAGGAAACAAAGTCAGATGGTTGAAGGAAGGACATTTTCAGAAAACTCAAAGATATGTACACATATGTACATTAGCTGACTTATACCCTTGTTTAAGTCATACACTTGTATATATTCATCTATAAATATGTTTGAAAATGTCGGGCAAGTAGAGCAGAAGAGATTTGAGAATAGGGAGAGAGAAATTAGTGTCATTAGACACATGAAGAGTGAGTGAATTGTCCATCCTCACTTAGATGTAAATTTTCTGAGAAATCGAAAAATTTTGCGCCCGATATTTTGCTGTCTGCTCCCTCTGTGTTTAATCTTTTGAGAAATCCTTTTGCACGTATCTAAGTCCATAGCTAATCTATCTATGGCTAGAATTTGAGAGGTTAATTGTAATCAGGCTGTGAGAATTTTTATTAGGAACATTCATATGTAAGAATGTTCTAACAGTCGAGAAATCTGGCGCACATTTCATCTTCAATGAAATGATCATTGCTCAGTCTACAGTGTAAAGTTTTATACAAATGAGGGCTTAAAATCTAAGTTGGAAGGTAAGCTATCTATGGCTAAAAGATCTTGATCAAACGGGATTTACTTTAGGAGAACCAGTGCTAAGAAGTTGCAGGTGTCAAAGTCGCCTTTGCAGAGAAGCACTTTCAGACATAGGTAAAGTGTTTCACACATTTCTCAGTGTGTACTTAATCTTTTTGAGAGATTTAACTTGGCAAAGTTGCGCAACCTTAAGGCGAAGTGTTGTGCAAAGTTTTATCAAAAACTTTACAAGATTGATTAGTCAATGAGTGACTAATCTGCAGCAGACTTTTCTGAAGAAACTGAAATTTTCAGAATAATCAATTTTCTGATAATTTGGTGAAAATTCTCTAAATTAGGTGGAGTCTAAAGTTGATCTTGATATAGAGGTGATCTAAATTCAAGGTTAACTTGTTCTTTTGGAGATTAACACTCTCCATCAGTGGTATCAGAGCAGGTTGTGTCAAAATTGAAGTGAAGAAGACTCCGAGTATTGCAGAAATACAAAACTTTACATTTTGAAGGTGCAGAAGGGTAAAGGTTGAAGAAAGATCAAAGGAAGACATACAAAGAGCATCAAAAGGATCAGAAGGAGCAATATTCGAAGTAAAGGTACATTTATTATCTGTAAAGGTTAAAGATTTGAAGCTACAGGTGAAGTAAAGATGGGAGATAGTCTCCAAATTGAAAAATTAGATAGAGAGAACTATCCTGCATGGTCTATGAGGATGGAAGCTCACCTTATGAGCAAAGATCTGATAGGATACATCACAGGAGATGAAGAAAAGCCAGAATTCAGAGATCCTAGTGTTCCAACTAGGGAGGAGCTTGCAGATTTGAAGAATTGGATGAAGAAGGATGCTCAAGCAAGAAGCATCATCTACATGGCAGTCAATGACTATTTGCTTCCTCACATTAGAGGACTTGAGAGTGCTTGTGACATTTGGAATGCTTTGGAAGAGCATTTCCAAAATACAACCAAATCAAGGAAGGCTTCACTATGGGCAGAGTTTACTACCTTCAAGAAGAAGGCCTCACAATCAATTTCTGATTATGTGACAAAGATGAAGGACATTGCAGATTCTTTAGGTGCAGTTGATGAAGATATTGAAGAAGACAAATTGGTAAGACAAATACTCACAGGGCTAAGAGGAGATGAGAAATGGAAGCCTTTCATTTTATCTACAGAACTTTCATTAGATCATTTTACTCCTGATTTGAATCAATTGTTAGGTCATATGCTAACTTTTGAGAATGATGTCAAAGGAGATGTTGATAAGAGTGCAGGTCATGCAATGTATTCTAAAGACAAGAAGAAAGCCAACAAAGGGAAGCAACAATCAGGTGAAGAAGAAGGTACATCAAACCAAGCAAACTTTATAAGAGGAAGAGGAAATGGCAGAAGTAGAGGAAGAGGCAGAAACAACAAAGAGAATGCAAGAGCTTGTTGGATATGTGGTAAGACCAATCATCTATCTCATGATTGTTGGCACAATAATCAAAACAATGGTAATTATCAGAACTTTAATCAAAGAGCAAGAGGTGGTAGATTTCAGAGAGGAAATTTCAGAGGTAGAGGTGGTAGGAATTCTTTTGGAAGAGGTGGTGGAAGAAACTTCCAAAATCAATCCTATAATAATACCTACTACAACTATGCATCAGATCAAAAGGAGGATTCGACTCTCATTATGAATACATGTGAAACCTCACATGAGGACATGAGAGTGTTCTATATTGATTCAGGATGTAGTAATCATTTAAGTGGAAATATTGCTTTGATGACTGACCTAGATCATAATGCAATTAATCATACAGTGCAGACAGGTGATAATACAAAGCATAAGGTAAAGTCAATTGGTTCAGTCAAGGCTAAGGATGGGAGCACTCTTCTGAGTAAGGTACTTTATGTTCCCACAATTCCAAAGAATTTGATCAGTGTAGGTCAAATTGTGGAAAAAGGTTATGAGGTAAGGTTTACCAATGATGGAGTTTATGTGGAAGACCCTAGTCAAGGGTATAAACAAGTTATTGCAGGAAAGAAAGAAGGAAGGCTTTTCACATTGAAGGTACAAGGAAATGTTGGACATGCTATGTTCACATATGGAGAGCAGAAGGTGTCAGAATTGGATCTTTGGCACAAAAGACTTGGACACTTTAATGAAAGAGGTATCAAAGAAATGATTAACAATGATTCAGTGCTTGGAATGCCTAACATTGCAGGTCAACACATGACATACAGATGTGAGGCATGTCAATTAGGTAAGGCTCATAAGCAATCCTATTCCAAGCATGGATTTATGTATTCAGAAAGACTTGAATTGGTGCATACAGATGTGTGGGGTCCTTCAAAGGACTTTAGTATAAATGGTTCAAGATATTATGTCATATATGTTGATGATGCTACCAGGTGGATCACAATTTATGTGATTAAGGAAAAGTCAGAAGTGTTTAATACATTTAAACACTATCATGCATATGCAGAAAGGATTACAGGTCAAAAATTGAGGAGACTAAGATCAGATGGAGGGGGAGAGTATTTTTCAAATGAGTTCAATGATTATTTGTGGAATGCAGGTATAAAGAGAGAAGTTACTTGCAGGTACTCTCCTCAACAAAATGGGGTAGCAGAAAGAAGAAATAGGACTCTTGTTGAGTTTGCAAGGTCCATGATGAAAGAGAAGAATTGCCCAAATTATTTGTGGGCTGAGGCTGTTAATACAGCTACATATTTGGTTAATAGATTGCCTTGTAAAGCTTTGCAGGGTATGACACCATATGAAGCTTGGTGGGGTAAGAAACCTACCTTGGATCATTGCAGAATATTTGGATGCTTGGCATATGCATATGTGCCATCTCAATTGAGGCATAAGTTGGAGCCTAAGGCAGAGAAGTATGTATTCATTGGTTATGATGATAAGCAAATGGGATACAGGTTGTGGAGTCCATCCACAAAGCAATTTATTGTATCCAAGCATGTTACATTTGATGAGCAAGGTACTTGGTATGCAGGTAAATATAATGTACATGCAGATGATGAAGAAGTAGTGGATCAAAGAAAAGGTAAAGCAAAGATTCAATTACTTGATGAAAGTGAGAGTAATGAAGTGCAGATTGAAGTTGAAGAGAGGCCAAGGTTTGATCCAGAATGTGATGAACCAGAGACCTCAAGAAGTGCAGAAGTTAGGAGATCATCTAGGCACAAATGGCAACCTACAAGGTATAGCTATGATACTTCATTCTTGACTACTAAAGATTATGCTTATTTGGTAAAAGCAGATGAAGACCCTTCTACATATGAAGAAGCCAAAGGGAAGAAGAATTGGGAAGATGCTATGCAAGAGGAGTATGATGCATTGATAGAGAATCAAACATGGGATTTGGTTCCTAAACCTAATAGTCAGAAGATTATTGGATGTAAGTGGGTTTACAAAACAAAGAGATTTGCAGATGGAAGTGTGTCTAGGTACAAAGCTAGACTTGTTGTGAAAGGGTATGCACAGACATATGGAGTGGACTATGATGAGACTTATAGTCCTGTGGCAAAGATGACAACCATCAGGACACTCATTGCAATGGCTGCTTGTAAAGGTTGGAAGTTGTCTCAATTAGATGTTAAAAATGCTTTCTTGAATGGTTACATTTCAGATGAAGTCTACATGGAGCAACCAGATGGGTTCAAAGATCAAGTGAGTCCAAATTATGTGTGTAAGCTCAAAAGAGCTTTGTATGGGTTGAAGCAAGCCCCAAGGGCTTGGAATTATAGGCTTGTAAAATTCTTGAATGATCTTGGATTTCAAGCATCAAAGGCAGATAGTAGCTTGCTAGTCAAAGCAAGTGAAGATGGGTTTATTTATGTGTGTATTTATGTTGATGACATAATACTTACAGGAACAGATGATAAGGGGATACAAATGATCAAAAAGCAGATGGAGAAAGAGTTCAAAATCAGTGATTTGGGGAACCTATCATTCTTCTTGGGAATGGAGATCACTTATACTCAACATGGAGTATATGTGACTCAAGAAAGGTATCTTAAAAATTTGCTAACCAAATTTGAAATGGAAGATTGCAGGGTTGCACCTACACCTTTGGAAGTGAACCATAAATTGTCTAGGTTTGGAGGAGAAGAGTTCAGAGATATGAAACTCTATCAAAGTTTGGTTGGTAGCTTGATTTATGCTACATTGACAAGGCCTGACTTGTCATATGCAGTTGGTGTGCTTTCACAATTCATGCATTGTCCTAGAAAAGAACATTGGATTGCAGGACAAAGAGTACTTAGGTACATCAAGGGTACACTCAAAGAAGGGTTGTACTATGGGTTTACTTCAGATACAAGAATCAAGATATATAGTGATGCAGATTGGGCAGGTAATGTGGATGATAGAAGATCAACACATGGATACTTGTGCTATGTAGGAGACAAATTGATTTCATGGTGTTCCAAGAAGCAACATACAGTTGCTTTGTCATCTACAGAAGCAGAATATAAAGGTATGGTGGAAGCTGCAAAAGAGGTAATATGGCTAAAGACACTTTTGAAAGTTTTTGATGTGATTCAGAGTACTCCTATTATTTATCATTTTCTGAGAGAGAAGGTCATTGAGAAGGAAATTGAAGTCATACACACCCCTACAAAAGATCAAGTTGCAGATATGATGACTAAAAGTCTAGATGGACCAAAACTACAAAGATTCAAGGATATGGCTGGAGTAAAGAAGATAGAAAAGAACCTCAATTAATGATTGAGGGGGAGCTGTTGGTGCATGACAATCATCAATTGAAGGATTATGGAGAAATGAAGTCAAGGAGTCAAGAAGGAAACAAAGTCAGATGGTTGAAGGAAGGACATTTTCAGAAAACTCAAAGATATGTACACATATGTACATTAGCTGACTTATACCCTTGTTTAAGTCATACACTTGTATATATTCATCTATAAATATGTTTGAAAATGTCGGGCAAGTAGAGCAGAAGAGATTTGAGAATAGGGAGAGAGAAATTAGTGTCATTAGACACATGAAGAGTGAGTGAATTGTCCATCCTCACTTAGATGTAAATTTTCTGAGAAATCGAAAAATTTTGCGCCCGATATTTTGCTGTCTGCTCCCTCTGTGTTTAATCTTTTGAGAAATCCTTTTGCACGTATCTAAGTCCATAGCTAATCTATCTATGGCTAGAATTTGAGAGGTTAATTGTAATCAGGCTGTGAGAATTTTTATTAGGAACATTCATATGTAAGAATGTTCTAACAGTCGAGAAATCTGGCGCACATTTCATCTTCAATGAAATGATCATTGCTCAGTCTACAGTGTAAAGTTTTATA
Source organism: Ceratopteris richardii (assembly GCA_020310875.1). NCBI lineage: Eukaryota > Viridiplantae > Streptophyta > Polypodiopsida > Polypodiales > Pteridaceae > Ceratopteris > Ceratopteris richardii. Next base: position 100,175,925 of record CM035411.1, on the reverse strand, counting down.
CAAATGAGGGCTTAAAATCTAAGTTGGAAGGTAAGCTATCTATGGCTAAAAGATCTTGATCAAACGGGATTTACTTTAGGAGAACCAGTGCTAAGAAGTTGCAGGTGTCAAAGTCGCCTTTGCAGAGAAGCACTTTCAGACATAGGTAAAGTGTTTCACACATTTCTCAGTGTGTACTTAATCTTTTTGAGAGATTTAACTTGGCAAAGTTGCGCAACCTTAAGGCGAAGTGTTGTGCAAAGTTTTATCAAAAACTTTACAGGATTGATTAGTCAATGAGTGACTAATCTGCAGCAGACTTTTCTGAAGAAACTGAAATTTTCAGAATAATCAATTTTCTGATAATTTGGTGAAAATTCTCTAAATTAGGTGGAGTCTAAAGTTGATCTTGATATAGAGGTGATCTAAATTCAAGGTTAACTTGTTCTTTTGGAGATTAACACTCTCCATCAACACGGTCACCACGAGTCCTGCAAATTTATCCCCTTCAATTGCTTCCTGCACATACACAATCATAAAATTAAATAGATACATCTTGTATGAATATGAGACAATCATAAATGTCATTCTAAGATACTTACATCTTGAAGCCTATCTTCATCCTCTCCTCTTCCCATTGCATCTAGTGGAATCGATGAGTGGGCCATGCCACTTTGCTCCACAACAGGGGATGTTGGAATCTTCTTCTCCAAAATTATTTCCCTTGCTGCAACCAGATCTTCTTCAGTGGCATCTTGGTTGGCATGGCTCAAAATCTCTTCATACACAAATGCAATGGTGACTTGTTGAGACAAGGGGAACAACAAACCCTAGCCGCCTCACATGGAAGTGAGAAATTTCTCCAAGTTGGGGCAAAGAATGAGAGGAGAGGTTCACCCACGCTCATGGAGCAATGGCAACAATGGCCAACGTCACAAGGAGCAAAGGGGAACATCCTCCCAACCATGCACACACACATGCAAATCCATACACCAAGACCAACGCCATTGCACACAAGGAGGCAAGAGAGTAACAAATGACACCTTCTTCCAATACCAAAATGGAGGCCAAGGCCATGGCCAAGGGACCTCTCTTTTACAAATGAGGCTCTTCTTTATATAGAGAAGAGAGGCATATGTGAATAAAAACATGTGGTCAAAAGACCACATGTGCTAAATCAAAAAGAGAATCTTTATGTGATATGGGACTAACCACCTAGAGAGAGAGAGAGAGAGCACGTGGAGAGTTTTTACGTGGGGATTTTGGTGCAAAAAGGAGTTTTCAAAAAAAGGCTTCAATACCATAGACTAGAGGAAATATCAAAAAGGGGTTTTAGGAGAGTGTTCACATGGACATCTCCTAATTTACAAAAAGAAGGTATTTTCATGAGGGCTAAAGGATGCCATAGCATGAGAAAAATTATGGGCAACCCTTAGAGCAACACTCCTCCCCCTCCTAGACTTTGTCGTCCTCAACAAAGCTAAGAGAAGAGCATACATAACTGAATTGTTCCTAGTTGGAATCTTTCAAATCTGGAAATCTTCAGGTCTTCAAAAATCTGCAAGTCTTCAGTCAATCTGCAAGTCTTCAGTCCTTCTTTCAATCTATACTTCTTCAGTCTTCAAAGCTGAGCGACAGAATCCCCTTGGGGGGCAGTCAGCCCAGCATGCATACCCTTGTGCAGTCCTATGTAGGATGGTCAAAGCTCTTGCAAGGAGCTCCAAAACCTGAAATGAAATACAAAAGAGTAAGTAGACTGCATTTTGTAATGAGATAAACATTCATGTCAATTTTAGTTTCCACATAAGGGGACGTCAAATCCTATAGGACTGGTTCTTCCAGAGACAAGTCCACATGGAGAGCTAGCAACTCCTGCAATCCAGCAATTAAAGTACCAAGAACCCAAGTAGGGTTCCCTTATATTTTTACCATGTCACACGCACTTAATCTTAATCATTTAGTTATGTGGACAACCACTGAGCAGAAAGTGCGCACAAAATTTAGTTGTATTCTTTGCTAAGTAGACATGCTTGGTCAAAGGTTGAAAAACCTTCGAGTCATCAAGAGAAATTCCTGCAAATTATAGTGTCACATCATCTAACAGGGGGAAGGACTATTAATGCAGCAATTCAATAGGTGCATGCCTGTAATGAAACACTTATTTCATTTAATCCAACAATTACTAGTCTCAAGGCTAAGATGATGATTGGATCAAACACATCTGGAATGCGAGCCATCATTCACTAGAAAGCATCTATAGGAGTCCGGAAGAAACAATGCTAAGTTCTGTGTGTGTTCATTGTAAAACGAGAGAATTTCTTCCCTAGCAAAAAACAATCTCACATTCCTTGACCTTGAATTTTCTTCCGATTCATTACTATGCTAATTTTGTTAGCTCAGAAATAAAAAAAACCTGAGATAAACCTTGCTCTTGTAATGCATTGATGATTGGCCTGCACATGTTCATGTGATCATGTGAATACAGGAGTAACAAGATCAACCAGAGTCATCAGCATAAGCTAGTAGAACAATAATCAGTTGATCAAGGCCTGAGCATACAAACATACAATTAATGTGGCCCAATTCAGGAGGAATCCTTTTTGGACACAATTATGAAAAGGCCATCTAGAGTCAAAGTAATCTTTTAAGTGAACAGTAATCCAAAGATAACTCCTCAAGCACCGCAGCCATTTCTGAACTTTCCCAATCCTAGGTCATACAAAACATCATTCAGGAAACCAAGGTCATGAACTCAAAGTTTATTGCAAGACTAAGAGGTCCTATAGCTCAATCGAATGCCTGCAACCATAAGAAACAGACACTACAATTTCCTTTCGCAGGAAGTTTGGACACAATACCTGAATAGTGTAGTCACATACTTCATCCACATGATGCCACAGTTTGTAATACGCAATTTCTTGCAATGCAAATGAAGATGAAAAAGAAATATTTCCTATCCTCCACAAAGCGTACAATAGATCCTTTCGAGACCTACAATAGTTATGGGCATGATGCAATCATCATAGATCATTATAATTCCATTAGCTTAGCCTGATAGCAGGATGTGTGGCCACCATTTAAAGACACCATGCCACCCATTGGAACTAGTCATCACGTCATTGAGAGCATCAGGTCTGTGAGTTTGCAACACACATAGAACACCACTCACACGCAGCATTCTGATCTCGAAGCCCCTTCAAATCTAAGGGAAATGCCTTAGGCTTTGCCCGATGTGTTCTTTATTACCTCTGAAAAACTAAAAACAAATGTGGACCATCAAATCACTTTCAACAAAAGTGGTAAGTTATGTTGCTTAGTCTCTCAATAAGGTAAAAAGATTATCAAAGTCTGTAGTGTGAAGGAAATCCCATAGATGGGTTATCTAATCGATACACTTGATGGGGATGACTTTTTTATGCATCAAATGTGCATGGCCAGAAAGGCTCCAAGCAACACCATTAAGTTCTCAAAACTGCACACATAACGTAACATCTCAACTACAATCAGTGCTGGTATGCCAACGTCTACCTAACGCTAATGTTTGAGGACCAACCTTCAGACCACTTGCACCAAAAAAATCATCAAGCTATTAGCATGTGTGAGTAGTGCCTATGATGAAGTTACTTTTCACGTCTTACTCCAGTTTTTAAATGAGTCCCTAAGTGCACATGCCTGTGTAACTTATCAAGTTGTGGAATGAGCATGTGATATTAAAGTTTTGAGTGCAGGATTCACAAAATGAGCATACATCAACAGTTATGAAGGGCCTAACATATGGAATGAAGATATAGAGCATCATAGGTTATGATGACCTCAACATAGAGAGTACATGTGAATAAGCATTCTCAAATAGGTTACACCTCAGTGCATAAAGTCCAATGCATACAAGAGGACCTTTGTCCAGAAATGCCCTTTTTTACAACAATGCCTCTTGATTTTGAAGCCTGGATGGGACCCCCAAGAGAGGCATTCACGACCACTGTTGTCACCTCAGCCTATCATAAAAAAAACCACAACAATATCAACCATTGATTTAACTCTCTCAAACATGAAAAGGATCACCTTATGGGAATAAGTATCAAAAACCCACGCAAAGAAACAACACAAATGGAATCATTAAGCTCAAGGTAATTGTGAGATCTTGCCAACTTCAACATTCGAGGAGTGAGAGCATTGAACAGAACCTTTCCTATGAAAATCACAAGAAAAACAGCCACACACATTCCATACTCAAGACATCATTAGAGTAGAGCCTTGCATAGACTCAATTCTAGGCAAGACATGTGCATGGAAACACTCCCTTCAAATTGGAGTGTCACATACCCATATCCATTAAGCACACGAATCTCCATTTAATGCTTAAATCGCTACACCTGCTGGAAGTTCAAAGGGTTGAAAAGTTTGGCATAGATAGATTGTGCAGGTATCTTGAAAACATCATGAATCAGAACACACCTATCCTGGAGTGCATATGAATATTCATCATAAAAAATCCTCCTCTTTGAAGTGGGAGGGCCACAACCCAAAGTCATATCACTCTAAAGATCCCATGCAAGAGTTGTGAGTAAGCCCCACTCCATATAGTTTTTTCCTATCTTGTAAGCATACCCAAAAAATCTGCAAAGATATCAATAGTCTAATGAGGGATTAACTTACACTTGCATAACGGGCATACATTACCGATTAACTTAAGTCCCAAAAAGGAAGGCATGAAGAGTTAGACTTGACTACCTTTAAGCTACGGATAAATGAAAACTCTAAGACACAAAGCCAAGTATATGGTCAGTCACTAAAGACCCAGCAATGTGTCTTTCAAGTGCATCACCCTCAGAGAGCATAAATCAAGACAATTTAATCAATACAGTTAATATAGCTCAATGTAGAGAAATTTATGTGTAGTCTAAACCATTTCCTTAGAAGTCAAAGAAACTTCCCACTGACAACATCGTCTGCCAACCTTTCAGATCTGTTTGTTTCTGAGAGACACCGAATGAAAACACCTTTCAAGAAGCAATCTTCAAGATTTATGAAGCTACAAGCAACCTTATCCAAGGCTCCAAAGTGACATGGGCACATCTTGAACCTCAAGTATACTTAACCAGCGGTAAACACATAACACAATCAATGATAAGCTCTGTTAGACTATCAATTGCTTGATACCAAAAAAAAAAACCCGAGTAGTCCTCATAATAGACAAAAGGTAACATAGATCATGCAAAAGACAGAGTGTAGGTCCTTGGAGAGTACCAGGAACCAGCCAGCTCTTTGGAAAATTCACGTAGAGAGCCAAGGAGTGATGTACAACCCATGTATCTGCAAAGATTTGAAGAGAAATCACATCACATTTTATAGTTGAGTAATATTTGTGAGAGTCTATTACTGTCTCGGTGAGCCTAAATAGAAATGATCCCATCTGCCATCTTCAATAGTGAGGGGGCATTGCAAACCATGGTTGCACAGGTCTTCATGTTGGTTGGAGTGGAAATCGGGCCGTCCAGCAAAATAGGGAAGTCCCTCTAGTTTTAACTTGTGATCAAAACCTGTTGGAGATCATGGGATAGGAGGAGTGCATGAGTGCTTCCTTCAAACAGCACGGGGATTGCTCCTGCAACCTTCCTCTTATCCCCCAAGCGGTGCAAGCTTGACGTCTTCCCCTAATCGGTCTGGGCAGGAGATGGTTCATGTATCTTAACAACAGAAGAACGAAACGATTGAAGACAAAAGAGATTATGCCCAGTCATACACCCATTCCAACAACATACCCAAAATCGTGATTGAGACACAATGCTTCCCCTACTCTAAGTAGAAAAAGTCGGAACAAACTATGCAAGTGGAACTAGTAGGAAATACAATGAACATAGTCGTGTATAGTATTCTTTTCGCATCTTGTTGGATTTCGAACAGCCTTTAGAGAAGAGGGTAAAACTGTATAAACATATCGAAAAAGGTTGGAGGAATGCAGCCCTACAAAGCCCAAGCGTGGCAATAGCGAGAACCTCCAGAGTTGGGAAGTCCAGAGCTGGATAGTCCTGACAAAATGGCCCAACAACAAGGGAGCTTTGAAAATGGACACTCACTGAGCCAGACTGCAACTTCGAAGGTGCACCAACACCTCTATCTTAGCAGTACAAACACAAGGGGAAACCCAAGAACACATGGTGAAGACTTCGATCGTGTGCTATGACCTCAGCTGCAGTTCCCCAATAGCAAGATATGAGCAAAAGGTGCACCAACAGAGTGGGTGAATCGAGCCCAATCGTGGTAGCAAACAGAGATTTGATGGAACTCGGTTGCGATAGGAAGCGAAGATGGGAAGCTTGTTTGAGTACAAGCTCATCAGCAGAAGAAGATGGGGAGCTCAACGGAGCTCGACCCCATCAGAGAGTGCAAGAGGGGAACACGATGGAGCTCAACCCCTCCATAGCTCCACTCCCGGGCACCAAAGCAAAAATGAAAGCCTGCCAGCACGCCCTAGAGAGAGGTTGCGAGGGAAGGAGAAGCCCCTCTCCCCCCCGAATGAGTACAGCTCCACAAATGGTGAATTCAATTCTTCGGATTTTGGTGAATTCAATTCCTCAACTACCTAAGGAGAGTGGCACTATCACAATTCCTTCCAGCAGGTATCCAAGAGCCACAGTAGTTTCGCGTGAAGGGGGCCATGCCGACTAATTTAGAGGCTCAACAATCTTTTCTTTTTACTTCTTTTTGTGCTTTTCTATGAAAATGAAGAGAGAGAGGGGAACAGAGAAGGTACTACCCATCCCCCTTTTCAAGGACATTACTAAAAACAAGAAATGGAAGAGGGATGGAGGGTGATGTTTGAGTGAGTGTGTAAATGTGTGGAAGTGAGAGAGAGAGAAGGGGGTTTAGGGGATGTTTTTGTGCATCAAGCAAAAAAATGAACTAAAACTACTCAAAAATTAAAAGAAAGAGGTACCCAAGGCCAACCGAAGGCCACACGTATTCATCCTCCTCCAAGTGTCAAGGTGCGTCTCACGGAGTATGGACACGCAAACTTGGAAAACCAACGGCTAAAGGCCGAGGTCCCCGGCAACGGCGCCAAAATTGTTGAGACAAGGGGAACAACAAACCCTAGCCGCCTCACATGGAAGTGAGAAGTTTCTCCAAGTTGGGGCAAAGAATGAGAGGAGAGGTTCACCCACGCTCATGGAGCAATGGCAACAATGGCCAACGTCACAAGGAGCAAAGGGGAACATCCTCCCAACCATGCACACACACATGAAAATCCATACACCAAGACCAATGCCATTGCACACAAGGAGGCAAGAGAGTAACAAATGACACCTTCTTCCAATACCAAAATGGAGGCCAAGGTCATGGCCAAGGGACCTCCCTTTTACAAATGAGGCTCTTCTTTATGTAGAGAAGAGAGGCATATGTGAATAAAAACATGTGGTCAAAAGACCACATGTGCTAAATCAAAAAGAGAATCTTTATGTGGTATGGGACTAACCACCTAGAGAGAGAGAGCGCGTGGAGAGTTTTTATGTGGGGATTTTGGTACTTGTGCAAAAAGGAGTTTTCAAAAAAAGGCTTCAATACCATAGACTAGAGGAAATATCAAAAAGGGGTTTTAGGAGAGCGTTCACATGGACATCTCCTAATTTACAAAAAGAAGGTATTTTCATGAGGGCTAAAGGATGCCATAGCATGAGAAAAATTATGGGCAACCCTTAGAGCAACATGACTGCAACTGAATCACCAAGTGGAATTGTTGCCTTTTCGATAATGTGAGAAGTGTTGTCCACAGGAACATCCAAGGTTGAGCAGAAAATACTAAGGCATTCGTGGAGGCGTAGACTGAATGCCTTCTCAATATCATGCAGGAACAAAAATTCCTCTCCGTCGATAAGTACAACTGAAAACATTTCCATCTCTACCTCTGGTAGAGTGGGTTCCACAGGCTCTAAGTTCAAGGGTGGGCTATTCTGTGTACTGGCTTCCTTTAATTTGTCCACTACTCCTTGTGGAAATTCTCTAGAAATTTTTTGACTGTCTTCTAATAAATTGAGAGCTTTTGTCTAGGGTTCCTTATTGGCATCTACAAAAACGCTAGTAACAAGATGGGTAGGTCCATGGGTGTAGGTTCGGGCTCCTCATTGACAAAAAAGATGGTTGTTGCAACATAGGAAAGATATTTTCTTCCCATTTTCCTTTTCTTATTTAATTGTTTAATTAAAGGCACTATGTCATCTAACAGGTGCCCTGAATCATCAAGAACAACCATGAAATGCTTTAAGCGCTTCGCAAATGCCTCATCTCCTTTATGAATGTAGAAACGTAGGTCACAGGGGACCCATTGACACTCATATGCTAGAATATCTATAGCATATCTTAGTATATAAAATTCCATAAAATCTGTGATCTCATTGATCACATCGGAGTTCATGGCTATTGTCCCTTCAAGATCAGGGACTCTACAGACTAGGTCATACAAATTCGTATGACCGTTGTAGTCTGTAGTCCCCAAAAACTCCATGAATAGATCTCGAGGAGATATCATGGGAGTGGAAGTGCTAGCAGCCATTGCTTGCGCGCAAGAATTCTATTGGCTTGTCTATGCTTTCTAGCTCTTTGAGAGCGCAAATGTGAGAAATGAGCACATAGAATCCATTTTTATAGCAGTTTCAAGTTTTTAAACTGACAGGGCCCACTTTTAAAAGTATAGAATAAAGAAGTGCAATTTCAAAAAATGTGTTTCTGATGACAAAATAATGCACAGAAAAAAACATGAGCAACCACATTTCAAAGTACTGAACATAGACTTTTTGACATTCCAAAAGTTTTGAAATTACCATTGCAGAGAAGAAGGTATATACAATATCTAACATGAAGTGCCCACAATACAATTTCTACGGATCTCCTCACTCAAGAGTGCTCCACATATATAATCATAGATGAGTTTACCACTAGGTGTACTATTGCTAATAGTTGCACAAAACATATCCCATGATGATGGCAAGGTGCATAACAACTATACTACTTTCATTTCATTATCCATGTCCATTTTTTGAGCCTATAACTAGGAGCATATAGCATCAAACTCATTTAGATGAGGATAAACACTATCTATGTCCTTCATGTGAAGGTCATATAATTTTCTCATCTGAAACACTTTATTTGATGTTATCTCTTTTTCATATGTATTGCATAACTTCTTCCAAAGCTCCTCTACATTTTCACAGGCTAATACTGTAAAGTAAACATTATCTTCCAAGTGTAAGCGAATGATAGACCTGGCCATTTCATCTAACTCATCCCAATCATCTCCATCCATGTCAACGAGCTTCTTTGAAATTCCATTTACTAGCTTCTATTGCCTTCTTTGAATCAGCACATCTTTAGTTTGATTCTTCCATAGAGCAAAGTTTGTGCCATCAAACTTTTGGATCTCAAAATGTTCTTTTCCTTGCAAGTTAAAGCTCCTCCTTGGAACACTAGCACTAGACCCTAATCCACCAGATGTGCCTAACACCTCTTATGCCATGATGGTAGATAACTAAATAGAATGATAATGGATCTAGAAGAGCCCAAACACCAATGAATAAGTGTATCAAGGCGTAAATTGACCACTGTATAGTTGACAAAACCAAAAAATTAGAGAAATTTTGCCAGAGCATCCTCTGCAAAATGAGTATATGACCAATGTCAAAATATCATAAAATTGCAAGTTGACATGTTTACCTGCATAGTGAATCACTGACTCCATTGCATATAATCAGTTACCCAATAGAAGCCAACTAGGCTTATCGAGCACCTATGAAAAACTATCATACATCTCCTATGGTGAGGCTGGGTAAGTCTTCCACTTGCATCACCAAAGAGACCCTGACATCTGGGTGTCTCCTAGCTAAGAAAGCCTCACCATGACCCTCTTTATCAAATGTAAGAGGCTTTATGCAAAAAACATAATCGCTATATCAATGACCACATGGACATACATAAGTAGTATCCACAAGAGTGTACATGGTGTGTATGTGCTCAATATATGCAATAAAATGATACTAAGAGGCTCGATGCACAACCAAAAAAATAGCCAACAACGCTTGCAAGTGTCTATCAACTCTGATGTTTTTTGCTAAAAAACTTGCATAAATTTGCAGCGGTTGCTCCCACCAGAATTGAAAACCTTTTGAGAAACCTATAGTTTTACGAGTGTGGTTGAAAACACAGCCCCAAAGGTTGATATTTATTGTCAGCAAAGTAAAAAGAACACTCTTCTTAATGTTCTTGGACCTATGTGAAGAGAAATATTTGCAAAAGTACTCCAAAACGGCTCCAAAAGATACCCCAAGAAAGCTTCAAAAGCAAGCTTTGAAAGCAAAGAATGAAGGTTTAAAGGACCAAAACATGTTTGAGGTAATGTTAACCTTAGTCTTTCCCCTTCTTTGAACACCACAAGAGTGTAGCTTAGTGGCAAGAGATTGCCACGGTTAAGCTAGCTCTGGGGGGGAACAATACTGGGATGGGTGACCTCTCGGGAAGTACCGAGAACTTCTATCTTCTTTGATCATTGAAGTTCTCCCTCGTCCATAGCCAATGGTGCCAATGGTGACTTCAATGACTCGGATGACAATGTATGCCAAGGTCCATGCCTTGGTAGCCACCTTAATGGTAAGCCTTGGAGAAAGCCTTAGGTGGGTGGGTGAGTGCTCGCTTCGCTCGCACAAAAGGAACAAGTCTTTTGCATCGAAATGCTCTAATACCAGTGAAGTATTTCGATGGCGATGCACCATAGTGAGCTCTCCTTCTTGGGAGCTCCACGAAGATATCCTCTGAGTAGAAAACCGAGCTCCTAGGGCCACATAAGGTACTCCACACAAAGGCTACGAATATGTAGAAAACACAGTACACAGGGAGAACGAACACAAACTTCTTAGGTGTTACAAATGCGGTCAAACTTATAGTCTATGACTGACTAAGCCACTATATGTTTTATTAAAGAACATATACAAAAAAGTGTCCGATGTCCATTTGGCCTTTCACATGGACACTAACAGTAACACATGCCATGTATGTATGTCACCACGACATCAACCTACCATACCTCCTACATTCCCAAAATGGCCACCAAAATTGCAACATCCAATCTTCCCCATAGGCCATCAAGTGCATGTAGTGCCAAAAGCAAATCTTGTTTATCAAGGTTTTGCATAACAACCTCATATGCCAAAAAAAAGCATTGTAAGACTAGGTGTTGGAAAATGGCTTAGACCTTCTAAATTGGTAATATATATGCAAGAGTAGTATGAGGGACAAGGTGATCCTTGTGCACATGAGTGTGAATCCAAACAAGTGTCGTGACTAGAACAATTCTATGATTTCTTCACACAATGTGAAGCATTTGGAATCACCTTGAAAGGAACTCCCCTAACTTGGTTCCAACCACTAAGTATACATAACTTTCAAAACATTGATTAACTCCTAAAAGTTTTCACAACTGATCTCACTAAAATAGGAGTAAGACATGACACCTTAGCAATGATAACAAGCTTCAAATAGGAAGCGAGGACCTAAGGTTAGTTATTGAATTATGTGTTATTGAGGACCTACCATCTGCAAACAAACTTATTGCACATTTCTTAGATGGCTTACGAAATTCTCAGTTACATACTATGGATTACTTGTTGTGTCCTACTAGCTTGGATGATTGCATACAAAATGCATAAGGATTGAAAATGACTTGGGTAATTATCTGCAATCCTTCCCACCAAATATTGAATCAACCTTGTGTGACATCAAGTTCCTCATTGATTAATGAAATGGTAGAGGCTACCACCAAGAAACCGACGTAAGAACATCTAGGTCTCCACTGAGAATACAACTTATTTCGATTTTGAAAGCATTCCAATGACAAGCACATCAAGAGAGGGAAAAGTTGATTGAGGTGCCATATCACTAGAATCGAGCAAATGAATCAATCATCAAGGATGGAAGAAGTCCCCAGATGACTACAACACAAAAATCCTAATCTAAGGGCAGAGAAAGGTCGAAGATTACATTTGAGAATAAAGGAAGAGCAGCGGAACAAAAGCAATCTCCATGAGAGCTCAATACAGTATTAATATGAAGAGCAAAGAAGCAACAAGGGATGAGTCAAGATGATACAACATACCATTCTTGCACTCATAAAGAGTCATTTGCATCCACAATATGCACAGTAGGGCCACATTACAAGGTCATGCATTCAGCACATAGCTTCTTCAATACAAGTAGTTGTGCACATTTCCATAACAAGAATATGACCTAGCTTGTACTATCAGATGAATGATCAAATGTTGTAAAAGAAAATGCTTGGGTGTTGTTCTATGCTAGGATAAGGTCCATGCTAAGAAGTTCCACCTCCTTAGTTTTCAATTTGTGGAAGAGATAGGAGTGATATGAAGATTGTGAACACATGAAGTGCATGAAGGTGAAGGTGAGAAGCATGAGAATGCACACACACATACACACACACACGATAGGGACGAGAGAGAAGCAATGGGAGGTCATGAACAAGCTCTATTACTCAAGAACACTATTACAAGCTCAAAAATAGCTCTAATATCTAACTTGCCAACCTCAAAAATGAGCTCTCTAGCTCTTTTTATAGATTCTAGACTAGTTTTGGCAGGTTTCATACTTAGTGTCTGACATAATTAAAAAATAGGTTATTGGGGTCATTTGGAGGTTCTAATGAAGTCTAAAAATTACCAAAATTGGTATGGTCATTCTACCTAAGCTCCTCAAGCTGAAGGACTCCTTGGCTTGCACAAAATGGAGCTGGTAAACACAAAGTTGGGTGTTTTATGGTACATATGTTACAAGAGTGATAATAATCACTGTTTGAAGTTTGAAAGGAATATCATGAAGTATATTTCTTGAAAAAATCAAGTGTCTGGCCCCCACAACTCATTGCATTCCCACCTTCACATGTTTCCTCTATGTCAATGCCTATGGCCACTATCGGATGTACTGCTAACACCCCCTCCCTCTCGCATCTATCATCCTTGAAAGATCCTTGTGATAGGGTGTGAATAATGTAGGTCTGCAAGAGATCCTGAGCTAGGGTGTTCTCTACTATGTGTATACCTCTTGCAAGATTAGCTTCTAATTTATTCTAGTTCATATTTTGAGGTTCCTCTGGTGGTGGGAGCTGATAGCGTGTAGAATACATAAGTTGTTCACAAGTGAAAAAGTGTAGCAGATGTGTCGATCGACTAATGAAGACTTCAGAGTGATATTACCAAAATCTAGTTGTAAACATTTCTTCAAAAGTCATTTTGTAGTAGGCAGGAAAATATTTGATCCAATGGTGCCAAGTGTAACACACCCATATGGATGGCACTGTGCTCATATCGTATGCAAGTTCTCCATTGCCATGTTCAAACCGAGGTTGTTGACGTGTGGTGCCTTGACTCTATGAAAGATTTTAAACATTGTCTGCATCAGGTCAAATATTTTAATGGTCATCTTTGTAGCTACATCGATCATGTGATGAAGTCAGGGGAACCAATGGCGTATGGTCGCCATCATTTGTGCTACTGCCAGAGGACCGCAAGGTGGTGTGAAGTAAGGATAATTCATCCAATCTTGGAACTACTTATTATTTTGAACCTTAATAGCGAATGTAATCCAGGAGCGATGTCGTGGCACTAGTTCATAGCACGTATTGTACTTTAAGTGTAGTGGGGCCTTGGTCCATGTATGCATCATTTTTGGATATTCTTGCAATAGCTCTTTGCACCAATTGGGCTAAAATATTTTACTTTTTTCTCCTCCAGTGGTAAATCTTCTAGTTCGAACTGAGTGGTGTGCATGGGCTTCTTTTCAGTTTCCTTTTCAATCTCCAATTGGTACTCTACCATGTAGAGAAAATAAGGTTTGTATTGAAGCTTATTGATGGATATGTACTTGTGTGGTGCTAATTGAGCAAAATAAGGTGATTGCAGAACGCGTTCTTCTATGAGGGCCATAGCATGGACTTGTGCCTCTACTCATGCTGAGTGGGTATGCCCAAGCTCTTTAACTGATTTTATCTATGTGGGAGTAGGAAGTTCAAATGTGTCCTGCCCGTCTGCCATGACACATCTGCATGGGGCCAGTTATGGTTCATTGTCCTCTTCATAAGTTGCCTCTATTGGGATTGAGATTATCTCTTCTTCTGCGGGGATTTTTGGTGGGGAGTCAGGTCTCAAAGGCTCTGACTAAGCTACAATCTGAGCTTGGAGGTTGTGTACCGTAGTATCAACTTAGGGACTGTTAGAGTATGATCAATGTCTACCCCTCATGATTGTATGCACATTTTGTAAGGCCCCCTTTATGAGGAGAAGCCAAGCGTGCATTACCCAATTGATGGGAATCCCAACTTGAATGTTGGATGAAGGTCATATTGGACCATGTAAGATATTATAAGGAAAGGGAGTTACCAGGGTCCCCAATTGTGGGGTCCGGGGCAGCGGTGAGCAGCCCCGGCTGGGGGGTCCAAGGGGGCCAGCGGGCCCCCTGGCTGGGGGGTCCCAGGGGGCCAGCGGGCCCCCTGGTGGGGGTCCGGGGGCAGCGCCCCCGGCGCGACGGTAAAGGGAATATTCCATGGAATATTCCCTGTCGGAGTCAGAAATCATTTATATTTGTTAGGTCGGTTCAACCAGTCTAAGCCGTGTATGGCAATTACGCGGGCGGTGGCCGCCCACGCCCTACCGCCCATGTATAGCCGTCCATGGCAGGCCACCCATGATCCTATATATACATGACTTCTGCACTACCTAAGACATTGAGTTGAGCCAGCATACCTCTACCTTGTATCTCCCTATCTAGAGTTGTCTAGATCACCATTTAAGCTCTACCTTGAGAGCGCACGGGTGGACAACGCCATCATCTTTGTACTTGCTGCTAGTAGAAAATTGTTGAGATTCTCCTATATCTGTTATCTTCTCTGCTATTGCTCCTGTGTTATATTGCGTAACTATTGTCTTACATGGTATCAGAGCTGTAAGGTTCGAATAGCTTGAGAAGTATCATTATTTTAGCCTACTAGCAGACTAGAATATCAGTAGATTATTCGAGTGATTACATGATGGCTTCATCGTCGAACACTAGTCTTGGTGCTTCACCTAATGTTAATGCTGCACCTATTCGAATTCGTCCACCTGCATTCACTGAAGGGAAGCTGGATGGAACCAACTATACACTCTGGAAGTTCAAAATTTCTGCAATTTTGGACTCCTATGAATTACTTGACACTGTCATGGGACCGATGGGATTGGATCCAGAGCCTATACCAGTTGAAGATCCAGCAAATTCAAGATTGATGATTCAGCCAGATCCAGATCTTCTACGAGCTTGGAAGAGGCGGAATGCTGATGCATTATGTGCGATTGTCACTAGTGTAAGTGATTCTGTGCTTACTTTAGTTCAACATACTACTAAAGCACATGAGGCTTGGGGCATATTGGCTCGACAATATGAGACCAAGAACCACACTAGGATACAGAATTTAGAAAATCAATTGGCAAATGAAAAGCATTCTGATTCTGAAAAGGCTGAAGATTTTATCAAACGGATAAAGCATCTTCAAGATCAATTGGCTGCAGTTGGTGTTGTTATAACACCAGAAGAGCTAGCTCGAAGATCTGTACGTGTTCTTCCAGCAAAGTATGATGGATTAGTAACAGCCCTTAACACTCAGGTAAGGCCAACTCCTCTTACATTTGAAGAGTTTTGTGCCATGCTTTTAGAAGAAGAGATGCGGCTGAAGAATCGGCAAAGTACAACTGATGCTGCATTCTCAGCAAATGCAAAAGGTAAAGGCTCTTCAGAGGGATCAAAGAAGAAGCCAAAGAAGAAAAAGTTCACAGGAAGTTGCTTCTATTGTGAAAAGAAAGGCCATGCCATCAAGGATTGCAGAAAGAAGCAAGCTGATGAACGGAATGGGACTGTAAAATCATCATGGAAGAACAAAGAGTCTGCAAACAACACAGAGCTGGAACTTTGGGTAGCTATTGAAGAGGTATGTTCATCTGCTCAAGCTCGTGTTGATGAGCCATGGATTTTAGACAGTGGAGCTTCTCGCCATATGACTAGTAAAAAGGATTGGTATAGTTCCCTAGTGCCTCTGCGGGAATCCATCAATGTAGTGGTGGGAAACGACTCCAAGTGTCCAGCTGAAGGAACTGGAACCATCTCTTTTATCACTTCTCCAGGTGTTGAGAAAAAGTTATCCGATGTTCTCTATGTACCTACACTCAAAAGAAATTTGTTGTCAGTTTCTGCAATAACAGATCGTGGACTCGAAGTTCACTTCAATAAGAGTGGTGCGGAAATCATGGATTCATCAGGTAATGTTGTAGGTAAAGGCACACGACGGGATAACTTGTATGAGTTAAGTGCTTTAACTGCTACAGAAGATAAAGATGTAAGCAGGTTATGGCACCAACGATTTGGGCATCTCGGATTTGCAGTTTTGAAGGAGATGCAACGAACAGGGATGGTTGCTCATTTGCCTGCATTTTCAGAGTTGCAGGAACCTTGTGAAGCTTGTATGATGGGCAAGCAACAACGAAAGGCATTTCCAAGAGAGACCAGCAATCGATCTCAAGCTCCTCTAGAGTTGGTACATGCTGATCTCTGCGGTAAAATGTCTACACCTGCTTTAGGAGGATCTTTCTACTTCTTGCTGTTAGTCGACGATTATAGTAGAAAGATGTGGGTTTATTTCATTCGAGAGAAGGCTGATGCTTTTGAAAAATTTAAAGCGTGGCATAAGTATGTAGAAAGTGAATCAGGAAGGAAACTGAAGAAATTTAGAACAGATAGAGGAGGTGAATTCTTGTCAACAGAATTCAACAATTACTGTAAGGAGCATGGTGTGAAAAGGCAACTTACCACAGCTCATACACCTCAACAAAATGGCGTTGTTGAGCGCAGGAACAGGACAGTAGTTGAAATGGCTCGTTGTATGTTAAAGGCTCAAGACATGCCTGATTCATTCTGGGCAGAAGCAGTCAATACAGCAGTCTACATCCTCAATCGAAGCTACACAAAAGCTCTGAAGGGGATGACTCCTCAAGAAGCATATTCTGGTAAAAAGCCTTCAGTTTTGCATTTCAGAATTTTTGGTTGTTTCTGTTATGCACATATTCCTGATTCAACAAGATCAAAGTTGGATTCAAAAAGCAAAAAGTGTGTCTTCCTAGGATATAGTGAAGAGTCTAAAGCATACAGGTTATGGGATCCTGAGGCAAGGAAGATTTTTGTCAGCCGAGATGTGGTGTTTGATGAACGACCACACTTAGTAGAAGATAAAGGTAAATCTACTATCTCATCAAACGGAGAAATATCTCACCTTGTGCCTATCAAAAGACAGGTTAAAGTTGAGGAGGAGGAAACATCTGATGGAGAAATTTCCTCAATAAAAAGCCAACCAATTGTAGCTGCACAGCGTAAGCCACTACCGAAGTGGGCACAACAGCTCTTTGATGATCACAATCCACATGTAGATGCACCAGAATCATCATCGGATGGATTACGAAGATCAAAGAGAATAGAGGAGCAAAGAAGAGCCTCAGAACACATTGTTAACATGGCTCTAATGGCAGATATCATGGGTTCGATAAAGGAACCTACCACCATTGAAGAAGCCATTGATGATCCAGATTGGAGAGCGGCAATGCAGTCTGAGTATGATAGTATACTCAAAAATGATACATGGGATCTAGTCGACTTGCCGCCAAAGAAGAAGGTAATAGGTACTAAATGGATTTGGAAAGCTAAGTATAAAGCTGATGGAACATTAGAAAAGTATAAGGCACGATTAGTTGCACAGGGTTTTTCACAGATTGAAGGATTTGATGTTCAAGAAACTTTTGCACCAACAGCACGCATGACAACTATTCGGACGGTACTTGCAGTAGCTGCACAAAAGTCTTGGCCTATTTTCCAGATGGATGTCAAATCTGCATTTTTGAATGGTCACCTCAAGGAGGAGGTATATGTATCTCAACCACCAGGTTTTGAGGTGCCCAATTCAGAAAATAAAGTTTGCAGGTTGAAGAAAGCTTTGTATGGACTTAAGCAAGCTCCACGGGCTTGGTACCAACGAATTGATCATTTTTTCAAAAATATGGGTTTTGAAAGAAGTACTTCTGATGCTAACTTGTATGTAACGAAAAGGGATAGCAAGCTAGTTGTTGTCATTGTATATGTAGATGATTTGATCATTACAGGAGATCATCAGGAACTCATCAATCAAACTCGGATCAGCTTGGGAACTGAGTTTGAAATGACAGACTTAGGTCTACTCCATTTTTGTCTGGGAATTGAAGTATGGCAAAGGAAGGATGGCATTTTCATCTCACAACAAAAATATTCCAAAGAAATTCTCAAGGCATTTGGAATGATGGACTGCAAACCAACTAGCACACCTATGGAGGTAAATCATAAGCTATCTATGGATGATAACATGCCTGATGTAGATGCTAAGAAGTATAGGAAGCTCGTTGGAAGTCTTATTTTTCTGTGCAACACTAGACCAGACATTTGCTATGCTGTTGGAGTGTTAAGCAGGTTTTCCAACAAACCTAAGGAGAGTCACTGGAATGCTGGAATGCGAATTCTAAGGTACATTGCAGGAACCTTGGATTTTGGTATTTTGTATACCACAGGTGATACACTCCAAGGATATTGTGATTCAGATTGGGCTGGAGATTGTGATTCTAGAAAATCAGTTTCTGGATATTGTTTCTCACTTGGTTCAGGAATATTTTCTTGGGTAAGTAGGAAGCAACCAACTCTCGCACTCTCCTCCACTGAAGCAGAGTACAAAGCAGCTTGTTTTGCTTCTTGTGAGGCAGTCTGGTTAAGGAGAATTCTTGCAGATATAGGCTTTCCATCAAATATGCCAATTGTACTCAAGTGTGATAATCAAAGTTGTATGGCTATTGCAAAGAACCCAGTATTTCATGCTCGCACCAAGCACATAGAAGTACAGTACCATTACATTCGTGAGCTAATTGAAGATGAAATTGTGGAGCTAGAATATTGCCCAACAGAGGCAAATTGTGCTGACATATTCACTAAAGCACTTGGAAGAGAGCAGCTCAACAAGCATCTTCAACAGATGGGCATAGGACCGAGACCTACTTGATTTATCATCGGTAAACATTGAGGGGGGGTGTTAGAGTATGATCAATGTCTACCCCTCATGATTGTATGCACATTTTGTAAGGCCCCCTTTATGAGGAGAAGCCAAGCGTGCATTACCCAATTGATGGGAATCCCAACTTGAATGTTGGATGAAGGTCATATTGGACCATGTAAGATATTATAAGGAAAGGGAGTTACCAGGGTCCCCAATTGTGGGGTCCGGGGCAGCGGTGAGCAGCCCCGGCTGGGGGGTCCAAGGGGGCCAGCGGGCCCCCTGGCTGGGGGGTCCCAGGGGGCCAGCGGGCCCCCTGGTGGGGGTCCGGGGGCAGCGCCCCCGGCGCGACGGTAAAGGGAATATTCCATGGAATATTCCCTGTCGGAGTCAGAAATCATTTATATTTGTTAGGTCGGTTCAACCAGTCTAAGCCGTGTATGGCAATTACGCGGGCGGTGGCCGCCCACGCCCTACCGCCCATGTATAGCCGTCCATGGCAGGCCACCCATGATCCTATATATACATGACTTCTGCACTACCTAAGACATTGAGTTGAGCCAGCATACCTCTACCTTGTATCTCCCTATCTAGAGTTGTCTAGATCACCATTTAAGCTCTACCTTGAGAGCGCACGGGTGGACAACGCCATCATCTTTGTACTTGCTGCTAGTAGAAAATTGTTGAGATTCTCCTATATCTGTTATCTTCTCTGCTATTGCTCCTGTGTTATATTGCGTAACTATTGTCTTACAGGGACTTGTGGAGAAAGGGACTATACCTCTATCCCCCTCAAGTGCATATAGTGGGGATTCACGCTTTAATTATCAATCCAAGGAGTATCAAAACCTAGCCGAGTGTATGAAGACGCGCATTCAAACAACGGTCAATGCAAATGAGAGCTAACAAGGTACATGCAAGTACAAATCCACCACATTCAAGCTTTCAAGGTTCGTTATGGTGTCGCGACACTTGGAACAACAATCAACAGTAAATCAAGCTTTTTTCTCAGTTGAGAACTCGGAATATAGTGAATAGAAGGTTCATTTTGAAGCTGTCAAGAAGATGCATACAATGATTGTTTTCACTCGATTTTGACGCTCCTGGTTCAAGTAATGAGCAAAATACTGAGCCACGGGAATGATCTTCCCACACTTCACCACGTCCTACACTTCTCCCACACCTTACCAACAGCAAATAAGCACTTTCATGGATAGACAACACTATTAGGCACTCTTTTCAAGCATCACACATGCATGCAAGCTCACAAGGAAGAAGATACAGAGAGGAGAAGACACAAATTCTAAATTTTGTGCTCTTGATTTTCACAATGGCAAAAAGTCTTTACAAAGAGTCACAAAATGACTTATATACATGTACCTTAAAAATGGTCCTTTCACACAAGAGATCGGCACTTTATTGACTAAAAGACTAATTCACTACTAAGTTACAAGGGTAATGAGACAAATCTTTATAAGTATGCATCTAGAGGACTCCTCTAGTGCATTTACATTTGAAAATATATTACAACTGACTATGGTACAAAAACAAAGTGTCCAAATCGAAAAAATTTTGGGGCCCTTGTTTTTCTCTGCATCTTTGCTCTGCAACACTCTCCCCCTCTTTGTCTCTGTCATCCCTTGATAGGCTTCACTTCTTGTCTGTAGCTCGTTTCCTTCTTTCCACCGCATGCATCACTTGGTTGGCCTTGCCTCCTTATCAAGCTGGCGTTAGGTTTTAAAGGCCTTGTTCTTGAATCTTCTTTCACATTCTCTGGGACCTGATGCATTTCTTTTGCCTGTTCTTTTCTTTTCATCGCTTGCAACCCGTGGAGATGGACTA
Source organism: Ceratopteris richardii (assembly GCA_020310875.1). Classification (NCBI taxonomy): domain Eukaryota; kingdom Viridiplantae; phylum Streptophyta; class Polypodiopsida; order Polypodiales; family Pteridaceae; genus Ceratopteris; species Ceratopteris richardii. The sequence continues at coordinate 100,154,969 of CM035411.1, read as the reverse complement.
CCTTAGAGATGTAGTCTAGCTCACCAATAACCTCTTTAAATCTGGGTTGTTGTGTTAAGTCGGGCTGCCATGCATGCAACCAGTGGAAGGTATGAAGGTCTGGATCTTCAGCCTTTGATCTAGACCTTCTGAAGATCAAGAGGTTGAAGCACCTTCTTGGGGCTCTGGATCTGCTGGATATCTTCTTGCACTTCTTCATGGATACTTGTTGGCCTTGATCCATCCTTTCCTCTTGCGTACCTCCCCTTGTTGTATGCCCCTGTAGGGCTTTGTGCAGAGATGGGTGTTGCGTGCCCCTATGGGGCTTCCTACAGAGATATGTCTTCAGATATATTATCCTTGGTGAAGCTTCTTTCTTGGTTTTCTTCTTCTTTTCTTTTTGTTGGACTCTCATTCAACACTACCCCCTCCTGAACTCTGTTGTCCCCGACAGACTTTGGAATGTGGCAGGAGTATGTCCTGTAGACCTTTTGCTCTGTTTCATTTAAGCAGATTGGCTTCACGTATCATCAGTTGCCACCATCATGTGGTGGCTGTCTATGGTCTGTGAAGAAACTCAATTCATATGCCACCAGTATGGCATTCATATTCATTGATGTCTTTAAGAAGATTTTGGAGTCAATTTCAAAAAATCTCGTAAAAAAGGATTCCTCAAAAGTTTGCATGTATTGACTCGGCAAGAACATCAGTCTGGAATAATATGCCATAATTCTAGGACAACTGGGCATAACTGATAAATAAAAAATAAGGATATATGTGCCTTGGTTAATGCCAATGAAATTTACAAATGTATATTCTGTGTGTTTCAAAACTTTTAGTACTGTAAGTATCATGCTGAGGATTTTATTAGTCATCTTGATAGTTAGTTCCGGTACTGTTGCATACCGATGTAGCCAAAATTCAATGGATTTCACCATGTAGTCTTTGCTCGGTAAATAATTGTGAGGTGGACTTGGAAGTAGTGGATAATTCAACCATTGTTTATTGAGCGCACCCGTCTTTTGCATGTCCAAAAACTCTCGATGCTTCACGGCGACGTGGTGTTGGGCAAAAAGAAGGATTTACCTGTAGTAAATATGGTGCTGCTTGCCAGTGCACCCGCAAAGTAGGATTCTTTTCCAAAAATTTTCTTCTCCACAAAGGTTGTACTGCGTCAAATTCTTCTTGTGTGTAATCAAAGGTGTTTTTTAAAAAAATTCAACTGCTCATCAGGATCTTTTTGCGTGGTTTGCTTTATATACCATCGTGTTTGATCCTTCAATAGCCCATAAGGAATATTGAAGGGCTTTATGATCTTATCCAAGTCTTTTCCTTTAATTTTGGCTTCCTTCATGACTTTGACCACTTCATTTTCAAAATTTTCTGTCAACCGGGACACCAATAGTGCCCATTCCTTCTGACCTAGTTATGCAGTATATGGCATGGGATGATCATCACATGGTTCGGCCGTTTGCTCTTTTATTGATGAATGATAGATCGGGGGAGATAGAGGACGTATGTCTACCTTGTCAGTAGGATTTCTTGGTTGTGGCTCTACTGGTGTCCCGATGCTTGATTGTTGTTTTAGCTTCTAATTGCAAAATATGTTCATCCTTTTCTTTGAAATCATGAAGGGTTGTGGTTAGCGCATCTTTGGCCACTAAAAGCTTATTGCGGATGGCTGCTATTTGGTCAGCATCTTCATTACAAACTACCAAGATTTTGTATTCAATAGCTTTCCATTGTTTCATGAGCTCATTAGTATCTTGTATATACCTTTGTTCCCATTCTTCTTTCAAGGTTTGCTCTTATTTTAGCAGATTTTCATATTTTGCAATTTGGTCTTCCAAATGTTTCTTGTCGATTTCGGTTGTCTCTCGTTTTTCTACTGGTTGGTCGTATAGCAAGGCATTCATCAGTTCTTTATTCCTGTTGCATAAATTATAAGTTTCTTCCATATATACTTTGACCTGCATCTCTAACAGATTGCTTCTAGCCTTCATTCTTTCTTTGTCCACTTCACTTACTTCATACTATCTTTGTAGCTCTAGAAGTTGCTCTTGGAGTTTTTGATTCTACTCTGTTAGTGTAGTGCATAGCCCTCGGACTTCTTTGTCTTCTGTTTCTTTGGTTGAACTAACGTGTTGAGCTTGCATTAGTTGTGCAGACAACTATTCACTCATTACTTGAAACTGATTGTTTCTCTCATGGCCTTGTCATAGTCTGCGTCTCTTTCCATTATTCGTTGCTGCGTGTCCATTGTTGTCTGTATCATTTGTTTTACTATTGGTTTCAGCTCAGTAACATATAAGTTTAACCATGTTGTAGGTATGCTAGGTTCTTCCCCTGTGGTAACATCTTTCCTTGTGCCATGTGCAGTGTTGTGTCGTGGGGCTGCCGAATATGAAGTTGTATCTTTGGCTCAGCCTCTTTGATTATTGTCTTACCTTGTGGCGTATCATCTGGGATTTCAATCACAATTTTTTCCATATTTTGTTGTAAGACCCTTTCTTTTTCCGTGTTTGTTTGTAATTCTTCCTTTATTGGTGGAACCGCATCTTTTTGTGTTATAGATGCTTCCCTTATGCTAATCGAGGTTTGTTCGTTCAATTGAATGAGGTGTATTTGTTCAGATGATGCTTCTTGGTTTTGTACTTGTGATTGTTGATTGTCGCGGGTGGTTTTGACTTGGTGAATCTCTATCCATTCCTCATTGTTCATTTCTGTTCTTATGTTTGTGTCCAAGGTGTCATTCTCACGACTAGATTCCTCATTAGAACTTGAATCGTCCAATCCAAATTCCTTGTATCTGTCGGCTAGTGATGGACTGTGTTCTTTGTCATTCTTTTTCTACAAGCGTCTTGCCTACCTATATTGATGTCCTTGGAGAGTGAGGTTGACTTGGCCTCACATATAAGTATGCGTTTCTTCTAGTGTTGCTGAAAGATCTCTTTTTGTGATAGGGGGTTGCGTCAATGAAATTCTTGGTAGCAAAGGTGCCCACTTTGATTGTGGAGTTCCCTGTGTTTCCTCTTCTCTGACTCACTTAGCTCTTTGCATTGGTTTCTTAGAGCTGGTTCCCACCTCCTCTGTGGACATGGCTATTTTTTTTTCTTTGGAATGGTGGCCGACTTCATATATTTTGCCATTTCCGTGGAGGTTGGCATCAATTGTAGACATTCTTTCATTTCAAGTGCTTCATAAATGAGCAAGGTCAATGTAGAGCTTCCATTTAGAAACTTCTTCTAACTCTATTTCTTCTTAACTTCAAATAGTCGTTCCTGTATATATGGAGGGAATTTGACTTGATTCCCAATTTGCCTCATGGCATGGGAGAGCAATTGAACCACAATCTTTTGAGGCACTGTATATATGTTCATGCTTGGGAAACGAAAGTGCTGATGCACCAATCAAACCGATTCTTCAATGTCTATTCGATTGATTTCCTGAAAGGTTTTCTTTTTGGCATCATGACATTCATCTTTGAGATTTGTGAGACTGTCTTGACTCCATCCAAAAGCTTTGTTGATGCTTTCATGTGTGAATCGAATAGTTTTCCATGCACTTGTTTTGTTCAGCACTTTAGCTTCCAAGATTGAGGGCTTATCTATTGTGGAATGGAGTGTGTTCATAACTTGGGTGCATCTTTGAAAATCCGGTAAATACATTGGGAGTCACAAAAATGCATCAGTTCCAGCCCTTGTCCAAACTTCTATCATGCTTGGTAGTCGCTAGATTATGGTTTGGAAGTCTTGCAACATTAATGGGAAGTAGTGATCCCTATCCATGATCTTGATGGTGGCCATAAAGATGAGATCTGACAGAGGTTGGTCGTCAAGGAACCAATGACCTCTCACCTTAGTAATCGATTCCAAGGGAAGAAGCAAGACCTCTTCCTCTTGCATAGCCTCAGAATTTGAAGATGCCATCTGCACTCAATACATACCCTAATCAGTGTAAAGCTGGTTGCATGAGTTATCCTCCACTTAGCTTTCATGAATTTGGCAACTCTCCGAGTGACTTCTGTTGTCCCCTCCCCGTGGGTGTGAGAAAGGTAGTATCTGGGATTTTTTCACATACATTTTTTTCTATTCTTTCTGAAAGAAAACAAGAACGTTAGTACCTAGCCAAAGCTTTTATTGTATCTTTAATTATTTTCCTTGGGGTTACTGTACAAGTGCTCTCCGATTCCTTGAGATGGAAATGTGCTTCGCTAATAAGTAGAAGAACTGTGTGCCGAATGCATGGCCTTGTAATGTGGCCCTATTATGCATGCTCGAGGTTCCTGGGACTCAAGATGTGTGCAAACTGAATTCTCTAGTTGATCTATGCAGATTGATCGGCATTTAGGCATCTAGATTTGTTTTATTTTTCTGCAGTTGACTATATTTCCATCATTTATGTTGCTTAGTGCAATTCTCACATTGTATTTCCACTTTGCTAGCCCTTCATATCCTTGAGTTGCTCTCGTTGAGTATTTTTGTTTCTTCAATTTCAAGTCGTCGCATCTTTCTAGATCCCTCATCTTCATGTCGTACTGATCCTTCTTGTGTATTGATGTTTTCCATTTGGTGGTCTCCATTGGTACCTTTGATTTGGGGACCCATATTTGTGTTCTATAAGGTTTAGCGGCAATCAATTTCTTTGGTATCCATAATTGGGTAATCTTCTGTGGACCTTGGGGTCTAGCTTGACTCGTGTCCTTGTACTGTTGTTGCTTTCTGTGTAGATGATGGCTGTGTTGTTGATGATATGCTGTTACTTGATCTTTTCTAATCCAAGCTTGTCTAGTTCCTAGAATGGGATATATTCTGATGCAGGAAATTTCGAGGTGTTGGAGGATAAACACTCCTATGTGCACAACAAAAGCAAATGAACCCTCCTAGGATCTTGAAAATTTTCAGACATAGGCTCTGTATTTTCTAAGTTTCTCTGAGTATATATAGAGACTGATAATGAAATTTTGGAGACTTAAACTAGACTATAAGATCTTTCAAATGAGAGTAAAATCACTCCATTTGGACACTGGATGATGCCTCAACCAGCTGCAACAAAACAGATAACTTGATCTCTTCACAGAGCATGAGCTAACTAGATAGACACTGTTCTGGACATTTCTCTGCACATGTGCAGGCACTGAACCCGAGACTTATACCAGACAAGTAAGAACTTATAAGCTTTCCAACAAGATAAAAATATTTTCAAATGGATTCCGGATGAAGGAGAAACAACAATTACAAGACCAGGGTGTCTGCCAAAAACATCTAGATAGATAGAGTGTATAAAAGTGAAATTTCTGCAAAATATGCAGAGAACAGCTAGTAGGGGGGGTGCTTAAGCAAGGGGGCAGCTTGGGCACGTATTTTCACGACTCTAAGTCATAATAAAACTCATTAGAGGTTTTAAAGACCACATACTATCCTCTTTAACCAATCAAAAACATATACATGTGAAAAGTGAGGTCCAATCACATCAAGAGGTGAGCTAAATCTTCTCTAATTCTTTCTTTCCATTATGAGCATAATTTGATGCCTCCAACTCGTGGAAATCAGCCTCCTTTGATTGTGGATGATGTGGAAGGTTCAATTTGGGGCATGTTCCCACACTCTTGAGCTTGAAAAACTTTCAACACGAGGTGATTATGCTGACTAGTCACTCTTGTGTTTGATTCCTCCCTAGGGCTTTTCATGGAAACGATGTTAGTAGAGGGGGCCACTGGACTAGAAGGGTGTGTAAGATTAAGAATTGGTGTATTCTCACATAAAATACTTGGAGGTGGGGTTTCCATAGTAGAGGTGAATGTACAATCATCCTCATGCATGAGTAGTTGATCTCTCGAGTCTATACACTTGGCTCTGACAGGTCGTTCTTCTAACACACTGAATACTTCACCGTGCCTTATCTTGGTTGATATGTAGCCCAAGGCTAATTGGATAGTTACTTTGTATTCATATATCCAATCTTGGCCTAACATAAGTTCTTCCAATAATTCATCATGACACATGAAGAGTTTTTATTGCATCGCGTTATTGCCTAGGTGCAGTGACAATGTAATCTCGCCTATACATTTAGTCACCTTTCCCCCTATTCCAATAAGATCTGCTTTGGTTGTACGTAATTGTTCTTTGAGCTTATGAGTCAAAGAAGATTTGATGCAGCTGACAACTGCTCCTATGTCAATGAGAGCATCCACCAAGTGGTACTCTTCTGTTTCGGCACCCAAGTTCAAATATGGTTGCATTGTTTGATGTCCTAGGTTTTTAGAGGCTCTACCATTAGCCATTGGAATGAGTTCCTCTCCTAGCCGATATCTTTCATCCCTCTCTCTCTCATCCATTCCTTCCGTTTACTTATTCGTTCTAGGGCTTCTTGTCTTGCTTCCTCGCATATTTTTTCGTCCTCTTCTCGTCTATTTTTTGCTGTTAGAATTCATGACAGTATTTCCTCTATTAATGGCTCTAAATATTTTTTTACTCGACAACCACTTATATAGTTTGGCAATACTTCTCCATCTAGGGTTGCTAAGCTGATGGCTCCGCTGGTAGATATATGATTGATCACCAAGGGGCCATATCCTCTTTTTTTGTAGTTTCTTTGCATGTTTCTTTAAGGTATATACCAGGACCAAATCTCCTTCCTTCAAATTTTTATCCTTAATATGAGCATCAAAATATGCCTTTTGTCGCCTTTTTGCAGCATAAATACCTGGCACTGCTTGTAATCTTGTTTCATGTAACTTTTTGATTTGGTCCAGTTAAGTCGATAATTCATGTCCAGTCCATTCGTAGTTTGAGGCTACTCTAAGAGTAGGTACTAGAGAATCGATTGGTAAGATGGCGTTCTCGCCGTACACTAGGTTAAACGGAGTAGTTCCTATGGCTGTTTTGTATGCCACTCGGAATGCCCATAAAGTGTGATGTAATTGCTTGTCCCAATCGGATCGGCCATTGTTAACAATCTTAGTGAGAACTGTACATAAGATTTTTTTTGAACTTTCAGCCTGTCCATTGGCTTGTGGGTGATAAGGAGTTGATTTCTTATGAATCAGTAAGAATTCATTAATTAAAGCTTCTATCACTTCGTTGACAAAGTGTGTGCCTCTATCACTTACAATTTCGATTGGCAATCCAAACCTAGTGAATATGTTCTCAAAGAGAAACTTAGCCGTGGTCCTTGCACCATTCTTCTTGGTTGCCTTGGCCTCTACCCATTTGGTCAAATAATCGATTGCTACAATTATGTACTTGGCATGGGAACCTTTAGCCGGTGGGCTAATAGGTCCTACAAAATCTATTCCCCATTTTGTAAATGCTCTGGCACTCATCATAGGTTTCAATGACATCTCATCTCTTTGAATGGGATACTTTGTTTGTTGACATGTATCGCACCTTTGGACATAAGTGGCTACATCTTGGTGTAGAGTTGGCCACCACATTCTAGCGAAGAGAATCTTTTTTGCAGTTTAATCCGTAGAAAAGTGTCTTCCCGCGGCTCTCGTATGAGTCATCTCTAAGACCGAAATATACTCGTCTTCATTAATGCACATTCGTAAATGATTGTCCCTTCCTCTCTTGAAAAGTTGCTTTCCTATAAGAACATAATCCTTGCTTAGGGCACGTTTTCTTGCCAAATTAGCTCCTTCCAGGTACTCCTAAGTTCTCAAGAATTTTACTAGAGGCATACTCCACCTTGGTGTTATTGTAGAGTAACATAGAGTAGAGTTCTCTTCAAGTGTTCTTTCTTGACAAGTGGGGTAGGTAGGTACATAGTTATGTGTATCCTTCTGCATGGTTGGCAAATATATGCCTAATCTCGCTAGTGTTGTTACACTTATGTGTTCCTCGAGTAGCTTTGATGTGAACCTTTTCCCTATACATGGGCACTTTTTACTCTAGTGCTGGCTAGAGGTTTTTTCCCCATGTTACCACATACTTGATACTCTCATATGTGGTGGTACTTTGTACTTAGGGATATCATTCAGCTCTTACTTCAGTTCAGTTCATCGATCAATAGAGAGAGTTATTCCAGCCATCGTCTTCTCCGTGTGTCTTGCTTCATTTGTGCTCCTTGTGTGTGCTTCTTGTGTGTCTCTCGCACTTCTACACACATCCAACAGTGGTATCAGAGCAGGTTCAGCTTCTCTCAAGTTTTGGTTTTTCGCATCGTGGCACGTGCGGACTTTAACAGTGCAAATCGACTTCGGAGCATAGAAGTGTGAATTTCAGGAGCCCGAAAAGATTTCCACCAGGTGCGTTGGGGTTTTACCCCCATTTCAAAGCCATTCGTGCAGTCAAAAATGCCATCAGAGTGACAGTTTGTGAGCTGAAATTTCAGCACTCATTTCAGCTTTCATCGAAGTGAAGATTTTGTCACATTCTTGTTCCTCAGTGAAATGGCGGGCAGCAATGACTTGTTTGGCATGCTTCAAGCTAAAGATAAGCTTGATGGGACCAACTATCCGATGTGGTCTTACATGATGAAGCATGTTCTTGTTGCAAAACAACTTTGGAACATAGTGGTAGATGTAGATCGAAGACCGGCAGGTGCTTCTACTTCACAGTCTACTGTCATAGATGGAGCTTCTTCTTCGAGTACAGTGGTTTCTCCTTCTCCACCTACACAGGAGCAGCTTAGATGGGATGGAAAAGATGCTCAAGCGCATGCTTTGATTGTGATTTCAGTGAAGTGTCATATAGTTCCACACATTCGATCATGTTCTACATCACGACAGGCATGGGACACTCTTGCTTCTTTGTATGCCGTGCGTAATGGAGCACATGTTGCATACTTGAGGAAGCAACTTGAGGATGTATGTATGGCTGAAAATGAGTCGGTGGATGTGTATGTGACACGCATCAAGGACTTGAAAGAGCAATTGGCAAACATAGATGAGATCATTCCAGATGCATCACTCATTTCTACATTGTTGAAAGGATTACCGGAATCTTTTCAAAGCTTTGCTACTACACTCCGTTTGGTTGCAAAAGGAAATCCTAATATGTATGCATTTGATGAGGTTGTGTCTCTTCTTTTGCGTATGCTTTAGCTTTGGGTTCATCAAAACCAAAGCCTCAAGCTTCCTCTTCCACTCATTCCTCTAATGATGGTGATTTGCAAAAGAAGAAGAGATGCAAATATTTCCAGAAGGCTGGTCATACTATTGATGAGTGTAGAAAGCTTGTTAAATGCAATGAAAAGAAGAAGGAATCGGGCATGTCTATTGTTGAAAATTCAGAAAATGCAAAGAATGATGAAGCTAATATGGCTCAAGATTTTTGGGCATGTGTTGTTACATGTCATTATGATGCTTCTTTACATTCTAAATGTATGGTTGTGAATGAGGCTGATTCGGATTGGTTGTTTGATAGTGGTGCTTCAAAGCACATAACATCATGCAAAAGATTTTTTGCCTCTTTGAAAGATGCACCTAAAGGAGGACATGTGGTGTGTGCAAACAATGCCTCTTATCCTATCATTGGAGTAGAAGAAATTGAGCTTACGGCTGCAAATGGAGGTGTGATTCTCTTGAAAAATGCATTGTATGTGCCCGGTATCAAGAAGAACTTAATTTCAGTTCCGTTGATTGCCAAAGCTGGACTTCATGTACACTTTGTTGATGATAAGTGTATGGTTCATGATTTCAGCAATGGTGATGTTATTGTGATGTCCGGTACATTATGTGATGGTTTGTATTGCATGGATACATACAAGAGGGCTGCCTCGAATGCCTTGCTTGCTCATACTTCTTCCATGGCTGAAATGGATTTGGTCACTTAAACTTCAATAGTTTGCTTTACTTGCAAAAGAAGGACATGGTTATTGGTTTGCCTACACTTGAGTCCATTGAAAAGCATGCATGTGAAGGTTGCATTCTTGGAAAAATGCATCGTGCTTCTTTTCCAAAAGATAGTCATACACACACTACAAGAAAATTGCAACTTGTTCATAGTGATGTATGTGGTCCGGTCAAGACTCCATCTTTTGGGAAGCATGTATATTTTGTTACCTTCATTGATGATGCTACTCCCCATACATGGGTGTATCCTATGAAAGCAAAGAATGAGGTATTTTCTTGCTTCAAAGCATTTTTAGCTATGGCTGAAAATTTTTTCACAAAAGCTTTTGACTCTACGCACGGATCGTGGTGGTGAATACATATCACATGAGTTTAGTGCTTTTCTTCGTGAAAAAGGTATTTCACACCAATGTACAGTGCCATATACACCTCAACAAAATGGTGTTGCCGAGCGTAAAAATAGAACTCTACTTGAAATGGCACGATGTATGGTTAAAGGAAAGCATCTTCCTCATAAGTTTTGGATGGAAGCAGTCATGTGTGCAAATTATGTGTTGAATCGCTGCCCTACAAAATCATTGAGAGTAATCACTCCTTATGAGGCTTGGAATGGTCATAAGCCTATGGTTAGTCATATGTGTGTGTTTGGTTGTTTGGCATATGCTCTTGTGCCATCACAACAACGTCACAAACTTGATGACAAGGCTACGAAATGTATATTTGTTGGTTATAGTGTTGAAAGTAAGGAATATCGGTTGTACCATCCATTGACGAACACAATTATTGTGAGTCGAGATGTGGTATTTGCTGAAAATTCAGTTTTCCCTCTACTTGAATGCAAAAAACTGCCAACAGTTAGCTCACAAGATGTGTTCGATACACTCATGCCTTTGTTCCAAAATGGTGCGCTTGACTATGGCCATGTAGACTAGCCAACTGAGGCTCAAAGGGCTGAAAAATTCTAGCCAAATAGGGCTGAAAATGCAGAGAATTTCCAGCCAAACATGGCTGAAAAAATTCAGCCAAAAATTATCAAAACTGTTGGAAATTTCCAGCCACATATGCTGAACATTTGCATCAAAATATGGCTGAGACTGAGCATGAAATTCAGCCCACGCATGATGTACATATTGAAGATGTTTTACATAATGAATGCATGTCTATCAAGAGTGCACAATCTATGCCAAAGTGGCTGAAACAAACTTTGCAGGACAGCAAATTGAGTGCACCTTTACTTGGTAGAACATGTCATACTTCTGTATGTTGATGACATACTCTTGACTAGGTCATGTGATGCAAAACTTGACATTCTTATGGCTGATTTGCAACATACTTTTGATGTCACTTATCTTGGTCTTTTGAGCTACTATCTTGGCATCCAGTTTGTATCCGTTGAGGGGGGAATTGTTATGCATCAAGCAAAGTATGTTGAAAAACTACTTCAGCGTTTTGACTTTGAGGATTGCAAGCCAGTTTCCACACCAGTTGAGACAGGATTAAGATTCTCAGTTGAGGATTCCAGTGATGCATTTGACACTTCTCTTTATCAGCAGGCTGTGGGATGTCTTATATATGCATGCAACACAAGGCCGGATATATAGTATACAGTTTCCAAGTTGAGTCGATTCATGCATAGCCCTGGCACTAAGCATTGGCAAGCGGTGAAACGTGTGTTTAGATATCTTTGAGGCACTTTGAGCTTAGGTCTCTTTTATGGCAGAGATGTTCAGCCATGCTTGCATGCTTTTACAGATAGTGATTGGGCTGGTTGTTATGATACTCGCGTGTCCACTAGTGGTAATTGCTTTTTCCTTGGAGACTCATGCATATCTTGGTTGAGTAAGAAGCAACCTACAGTGGCGACATCGAGTTGTGAAGCTGAGTACAGCGTGGTTTTCACAGCGACAGTTGAGTGTATATGGTTGAGATGCCTATTGATGGATCTTTGCATGGAGATTGATGCTGCTACGCATATTCTCACAGATAGTCAGAGTGCTTTGGCTATTGCACGAAACCCAGTGTTTCATGCACAGACCAAACATATTGAGGTGCATTATCACTATGTGAGAGAGCGCCTTCATGCAGGAGATATTGATTTGGTATATGTGTCTACACAAGATAATGTGGCTAACATATTCACCGAAGCTCTTCCATGGGAAAAGTTTGAAGCTTTTCGCAAAGCTTTAGGCTTATTACCTTGTGGGGGCTGATCTGTCACTCCCTGTATGTGTTCACATCATTCGCTCCAAGGGGGTTTGTTACACTTATGTGTTCCTCGAGTAGCTTTGATGTGAACCTTTTCCCTATACATGGGCACTTTTTACTCTAGTGCTGGCTAGAGGTTTTTTCCCCATGTTACCACATACTTGATACTCTCATATGTGGTGGTACTTTGTACTTAGGGATATCATTCAGCTCTTACTTCAGTTCAGTTCATTGATCAATAGAGAGAGCTATTCCAACCATCATCTTCTCCGTGTGTCTTGTTGGATTTGTGCTCCTTGTGTGTGCTTCTTGTGTGTCTCTCGCACTTCTACACACACCCAACAAGTGTTTTCCATGTCCCATTCACACTTCCATGAGTTTTCCATTGATTTACATGTGCTTTTTGAAGCCACATCTCTTGCTCCTCTTCTTCCACACATCTCATAAGTAGGCCACTTGGATCTTGGTGGTATAAGCTTCTAGCTATGATGTGGAGATTTTTAGTCTTCCATAGTTCCTGGCTTTTGTTTTTAGTGATCTTCTGTTGAGGTCCATATGTGAGGATGGGAGTCAACTTTTCTGCCATTGTGGACATACTTCGAGATTGAAAAGATAAGTATCTGGTAGATCATCTAGCACTCCTGTGGGGGGGTTCTCCATGTGTCATTCTCGACAGGTGATCTGCTCGGATGTGCATATTCCCTTTCTTGACTGATACTTCAAAATCAAATTCCATTAACAATAGAAACCATCGCATTAGTTGTCCATTATTACAAGGTTTGTTGACTAGGTACAGTAGAGCTTGATGATTGATGAAGAATTTGAATTTGTTGCCAATAAGTAGTGTCAAAATTTCTTTACCGCATACACCATTCCTAAGCCTTCTCGCTCCATAGTTGTATAATTATGCTCTGCTTGGTTTAATTGTATACTGGCATAGGCTATAGGGTGATCTAGTTTTCGTATATCCGCTGGCTACACTAAGATGCATCCAATGGAAAACTTGGAAGCATCCACATGAATATGAAATGGCCGATTCCAATCAAGCATTCTGAGGATTGGTGCTGAACTCAAGCGACTCTTCAATTTGTTGAAAGCCTTTTCACATTCTTCCATCCAAATAAACTGAGTCAATAATCCATAAAGGTGTCTCACAATTATGTCATACATGTGAATGAATCTACGGTAGTATCCACAATGTCCCATAAATGCTTGTACTTACCTTCGTGGCTTTTGTTCTTGGCAATTCCAAAATCACTTTGATTTTGTCTTCATCCATGGAAATTCTAGTTTTAGAGACAATGTGTCCTAATATCTTCCCTTGTCGAACCATGAAGACACATTTTTCCGGATTAAGGCAGACTCTATACTATCGACATTTGGCAAATATCTTTTCTTAGTTCTGGGATATGTTCTGATCGTATAACTGAATAGGTGCATAAATCATCCACGTATACCTCCATACTTTTTCTCAAGAACTCCTTGAACACATGGCACATCAACCTTTGGAAAGTAGCTGGGGCATTAGTTAGACCAAAAGGCATAACCCTAAATGCATAAACTCCCCATTCGGTTGCAAAGGCTGTCTTATGTTGGTCCTCAAGAGCAATTGCTACTTGATTATATCCTGAAAAGCTGTCTAGGAAACTATAGACTTCCTTACCTACAACCCTTTCCAACAGATGATCTGTGATAGGTAATGGGTAACTATCTCGTATGGTGGCGGCATTCACTTTTTTCAGGTTAATGCATACCCTTAACTTGCCATTCGTTTTCAGCATGAGTACCAAGGGTGATACCCATTCTGTGTGTTTGATCTGATAAATGAAGCCCGCATCCAATAACTTATCTTTCTTCCTTAATTTTTGCCGAATAAACATCATTATAAGTGTATGGCCTTTGTTTGGAGGGTTTGGCTTCTATTGTCATGGGGATTTATGGGCACAAATAGAAGGATCTACACCTTTCAAATCCTTATATGTCCATGCAAAGACATCTCTATATTCTCTTATGAGTTGTATTAACTCTTGTTCTTCCTCAAATGAGACATCCTGTCCTATAAAAGTGCATCTCCCTTCTCCTTCCTCCAAAACTACTATTATTTTCTTGGTCTGTTCTTCATTGTCGTATGCTATTCCTGATCGTGCTTCCCGTTTTGGCGTTTGAATAGCAATCTTCCTCTTCTCTACCTCATATTTCTTGAAGTGCTCAGGCACGTCGAATTGGTCTTGAGGTCTATTTTCTTCTTCTCCATTTTCTTTGTCTGGCTCATTTTCTTCCTTAAGAGGTTCCATTTCCATTTCGATTCTCTCATAATCTTCCTTCCATTCTTTTTCAATTACTTCTCCTTCATCGGATTCTTGGAGAACAACCATGTAGAAACTTACATTGTATCCTTCCTCATCAATGCATTCATTCATGGTTAATACTTCTTTGTTTATGAATACGCCAAGTGTGGCTAAGATCTCCATCCAACCATGGGGTTCGAATTCTTTGTCTAAAAATATTTGGGGCATGTACGCCAGATCTTCTAGAGATCTAGATACTCCCTGTCTTGGCTGCCATCCCCTCCTCCTTTCTTCTTCCCTTTTAGCTGCCTGGCCTATCCATAGATGAGTGTCTTCATTCATCCATGTTTGGCTACTCGAACCTATACTATGAATCGATAGATTGTCATCCTTCTTATGTATCAGGTTCCATTGCAGGGGGGAACGTCTTGATATGTGTAAGTATGGATATTTATTGTGGTCGTGGTTCCCTCATGCTGCAAGTATACATCGTCTTTTCCCAAGTATTGCACTACCGTGAGCTGTCTCATGAAAGGCCTTCCAAGTATCATCTCATAATTGCTAGCCTTTTTTAATTGACAGATTGCTAAGGTGTGCTTGAATTCAACTCCGCAAGTGGTAAATGTTACTTTTTCTAATAATCCTAGGGGTCGTTCTGTGTGCCCATCTGCCATTTGAATCTTCATTTTGGTTGGTCGTAAAGCTGGTTTTCCCCATTTTTCCCAAATTTATTTAGTAGCAATTCCTACTCCGGCTCCCAAATCTAATATGGATTTAGTGGTATAACCTCTATAGGTGATAGGGAGGCATGTGCTTCCTTCATCTCCCTGGCTGAAATCTCCAATCTTATCGACTAGGATTTTAACTGTGGCTACTTCATCTTGTGTCTCGCTTTTGTCTGACGTTGTCTCTAAATGGTTAGTGAGCTTCTCTTTTAACTGCAAATTTACTTTCAAGAGTTCATCCAACGTTAGAGTACAAAATATTTTTACTTTTTTAAGATGTCGTATGATGTCTAAGGTCTGAACTGATGGGTTCTGGTCCTTTCTCCTTACTGAGGTAACATGATATAATTCAGAGTTATGTGCATATTCTCACATGTAGTTTGGAAAAGTTTTCACATTGTCCTTGCCATTTTTGTTATTGTTAAGTTGCAATAATCCTTCTGAATTGAATCCTCACATTGACACTTTAAGCTTGCCTTCCGCTTCCAACTGCTCAAAGGGAGGTTCAATTCCTTCTATTTTCTTCCATCTATCTTCTTGGACTCTTGCCCATAACTCTCTAGGCCATTCCCCGTCTACTTCAGGGATGAAATCTGCCAAGCTGCTATAAGATCTCACTCTATTCTCTGTCAAGGGAGTGCAACAGATCTTCACTCAAGTCCAACTACAAGGCTCAGAAACTGGAGTAGCTAAGTGCTAACGAAAAGGAAAAACCATAACTTCATAGCTTTTGCGGGCATAGAGCAATGTGGCAGTCTATCATCTTTATTGGAGCATGAGTTGCCTGCCATAAGCAATATCAACGCTCTCAGTGTGCCTTCCATTTACATCTCCAAAATTGCATTTTTACCAAAAACCATATGAAAGGGAGTTGTATTGAGTACAATCTTGTAGGCCACTTGATATGCCCAAACAACGTGATGCAATTGTTTGTCCCAATCTAAACGCTTGTTGTTCACTAGTTTTGTCAATACATTACAAAGGATCTTGTTAGTGCTTTCTACCTGACCATTGGCTTGAGGATGATATGGTGCGGATTTCTTGTGAATCACCATAAAATCTTGTAACAAATATTCAATGACTTGGTTTAGAAAATGCTTTCCTCGATCTCTTACCAACTCTATAGGCAATCCACACCTTGTAAAGAAATCTTCAAATAAGAATTTTACAACCGTGTGTGCATCATTCTGTTTGGTAGCCTTAGCCTCTACCCATTTGGTAAGATAATTTGTCGCTACTATGATGTATTCAACATGTGTACCTTTAGCAAGGGGGTTATGGGTCCTACAAAATCTATACCCCACTTAGAGAATGCACATCCTCCCATCATGGGTTTTAGTGGCATTTCATCTCTGCAAATAGGAAACTGATTTCTTTGGCACACATCACATCTCTTAACATAGGTATGTGCATCCATCTAAAGAGTGGGCCACCATAATCCCACGAGTAGTATGGCTTTGATTATCCTATAAGGGACAAAATGACCTCCTACAACACCTTGGTGTGTTGTCTCTAATATGCTCAGATAATCACTCTTAGGTATCCATCTCTCCCTCGCTTGTACAAGTTATCACCAATAAGTGAGTAGTCCTAAGCTTCCTGCTCTGGACTTTGTTATCTTGCTAAAGTCATTCCTTGAGGGAATGTTTTCATCCTCAAGTATGTCACCATTGGTTCACTCTATTTTGGTGTGAGAGACACATGATACAGCATGGTATGTTCCACAGGTGGTCTTTCACAATAGACAGGACAATCTTTACATATTCTATAGACGTGTGCTTCCATGAAAGGCCAATACACTCCTAGTCTGTGTATAGTCTACAAAGTAGGGTGTTTTGAATGATGTTTCTTTAGTGCACCTACATGTGCTAATTGCAACAAATTCTTGTGTTTTGATTCGTCTACACAACAAGCAAGAATTTTCTGATTGTCTTGTTTATATATGCTTCTTGCTAATGTTTGGTACCTTTGTAACTTGGAGATTTCTCCTTCTCTGATCCCAATCCTAGGATTGTTGGGTCCAAATGTGAGGATAGGGACAATAGGCTTGGCCCATATGGGTACTATCTCAAGATTAAATAGATAGGAATCCGGTAGTTCATCCGCTATCCCTTCAGGGGATTCTCCCATAGTTAACTGTGAAAGGTGGTAAGCTCTGAGGTGGGTCTTTTGCTTTCTGATGACTACTTCAAAGTTGTACCCCATTAGTAAGAGAAACCAATGTATCAATCACCTGGTGTTATAAGCCTTATTGACTAAGTACAACAATGCCTGATGATCCGTAAAGAACATGAACAACTTATTTTGCCAATAAGTAATGCCTGAATTTCTTTACTCCATATATCATTCCTAATCTTTCATGCTCCATGCTGGTGTAATATCTTTTTGCAGCATTTAATTGTCTACTTGAATAAGCTATGGGAAGATCTATATTGCTTTCATTTGTGGGTTGTGCCAACACACACCCGATGGCATAGTTGGATGCATCCACATGAACATGGAATGGCTTACTCCAATCTAGTGTCGTTAAAATGGGTGCTGAACACAAGCATCATTTAAGTTCTCATTAGCAGGGTTCTTAGGGTAATCATCTCTTATGACATGTTCTTTACCACATTCAACACAAAAACATTTGATGTTGTAATATTGTGATTGTCTTGGTGTTCGGGGATATTGGAAATCCTTTATGAATTGATCTCCTTAGCACCTAAATCATGGTCCTTTAGGCCTCTGTGGTCTTGGCTATCTCAACTGAGGCCATGGGTTAGGGTTGGAATACATTACATTGGTGTAGTCAACCTCCCAATTGGGTTCCAATGGGGGATTATCATATTGATATGTTTCCATGTGTTCTCACGATTCAGTGTGCAGGTGGGCTATCTACATGAGTGAAATCAAAACTATTTGAATTAGGATCACTTTCAGTGATCCGGGGTGAAGAAGGCACGAAAGCCTTACTATATTTTTCTTTTATAGCAGCATATTTGATTGAGATTACATTGGCTGGTGGGGTGGCTATTTAGCTAAGACTGGTTGAGGTCTCAGCTGAGTCTGATAAGGGTAATTCTATTGGGTCATGTAGTAATGAGGCTAAGTATTGTATTGACTTGGATATCTACCTTGTTGAATGTATGCTTGTGGGTAGTTCTATCAGACTATGGGCAGTCATTGTGTTCTGTGATTAGTGTACCACCTTTCAATGGTGTAGTATTGGCCACTAGGAAAGGCTTGAGGTTGTGTTACATTGGGACAAACATTTGCCATGTGATCACCACTGTAGGTGTAAAAATGTTTCACGGATGTTAACCTAGGCATCTACATGCTAGAAACTCCTACTTTCTAGGCCACCTTTTTTGCTAGGTCTTCAATCAAGCTAGAGTGTTTTGATGAAAATTAAGAGGACTTATCTGAATATTTGTAGAACTTTGAAAGTTATAATTCATCTCCTAAATTATCCTTAATGTCTATACAAATATGTACACATTGCTCTAAATTCTGGGTTCCTTCAAATACACATAGAACCGTAGTTTTGAGCTTGAGAGATTGTCTAAAAACAAATACACTTGCTTCACCTATGAGGGCATTCCTGGCATTGAGCATCTCTCAATATATAGTCTAAATCTACATCCTTCAATTCTGACTATTTCTTGGGGTTTCTGTTTGAAGATGTGGATCAATGAGGAAGTGTTGTGCTTGATTCCACTTTTAGAGAATTCAGTGATGAATGACTCTAACAGGTGATGAATGTCCCTAAATTGACTTTGTTTCAAAGGTTGGAAATAGTTAAGGCTGTGTTCTTGAGCATGAATCCAAAACCATTGTATTTCATGAACATATCTTCCACTTACTCTGCTCGAAATACTTTCTTAAACTTGGCAACATGGTCATAGGGATCTCCTGTCCCATCAAAGTAATTTTTCATCAACTTCACTAATTGGGTAGGTCTCAATATTCTTGGGTGTTCACGGGGCCTAGGTAGAGGAAAGACATCTTTACCACCTTGTATTCTTGGTTATCTTGGTCTTTCCATCCTATCATTTTCTATCGTTGATCTATCTCTCCTTATGTGGTGGGTGAAACGTACTTCTGGCTTTTCCTTGCTCTTCTCTCTTTGGGAACTATGGGCTGAGGATGTTTGTTGGTCTTTGGAGTTGTCCTCTCCAATAATCATAGCATAAAATATTAACTTTCACATCTTAAATTTATCAATCCAAGAAGTATACCAAGACCACAAGCCTTTCTAGTTAATGGAATCCAAGAAAATGTAAAAACAATTCTGATTTCTGAGAAGAATTTGAAGAAGGAGTAGGAAAACTAGGGTTTCATATATCTAGAGCTATTCAATAGCTTTTTGAGTGTTTCTTGTGCCTAAAGTGTGATATTTTTCTTGTAGAATACAAGTATGAACTCAAAAATAACTTTCATACTTATATCACCCACACAAGATAATTGCAATTTTGATAAAATTGAGAATTTCCATTTCCAGCAATGATCTTGTGCTTCTAAACACTCAATATACTGATAATCACCTCTCCTTACAGACTCCACTTAGTAATACACAAGTAAAACAACAAATTCCATGGATAACACATAAGAAAGACTCATGAATCATTCATGAAAACTCAAGAAAAGAGAAATGCATTTTCCTAACTCAAGCTCTTCATTCACATGTCACATGAGTACAAAATGATACAACCCTTTCAAAATACAAGATTTTTTCCTTTATAATTTTTCAAGTGTCCTTTTTCACACTTGAAATTTTTTCCTCTCAATTTATATTTTAAAAATATGTGCTTGAAGAGCTTCTAAAAAATCTCAAAAAATACATATGACTTCTTCTATCTACGAGGAAGACTCTTTCTCATTTTGACAATATTGTGATAAATATTTTACAAGATAATGGGTTTTTCTTACAAAAAACCATATTCTAACATTTTCTTCTCCTCCTAGACTTTTTGGTAGTGGATTGACAAAAAGTCTCTTCTTCAACATTCTTTCACTTCTTTTTCCTCTGATATACCTGTACAAGTAAATCATGGCTTTTCCTTGCTGTCAAATTTAAATTGTTTACCATTTCAAAAAGAGCTTTCCTCCACTGTACTGTTGCCTCTAGTTTGTCTATCACATTATATTTTGTATATGCAGCTTCATAAGCGGTCAATCTTGATTTAGTAACTATTGATAAATTCCCAAAAATTATTTACTTTCTTTCAAAAAATCCATAGTCAAAGGTGTCCTCAAAAATCTATAAGTAATGGCTTCCCAAAAATACAATTCTACTATAGTATACCATGAGACATATTTTGTTAGGTGTCTCACTCATATAAAAAAGTAATGCATCTGTTGGTGAGTTAAATCCTATATAGTTAAGTATTCTCACATCTATATCAATGAAAGTCTCTATACAAGTGAGGATTAACCTCATGATTCGTACAATCAATATACAAGCTGGATCATTGACATCTTTGTATGCTGATATAACAGACTCTACTGTGTCTACCATGTATTTCTTTGTTGGTCATTGTTGGAGATAGACGTCTGTGGAAGCACGCGAACAACACAAGGAAGTAGAAGAAGCTTGGAGCACAACACACAATATTGAATGTATTACTAGAGAATGTACAAAGATAAGTAGCCCATTAGGGCAATAGGCGTATATACAAGCCGGGGGAAAAAAACCTCCTAAAGAGGGAAAAAAGTGCCCCGGCAGTCCTAGAGTGTTCACACACATCACTACCTAAATATATCAACAAATCCCCCTTGGAGTGATGCGGTGAACAAGGAGCTGGCACTCATGTATAAGGAAGTGCCAAGCTATGTGGAAATCACTCCACAAAAGGAAGTAAGCCCAAAGCTTTGCGAAAAGCTTCAAACTTCTCCCTAGGCAGAGCCTTCGTGAAAAGGTCTGCAATGTTCTCCTGCGTGGGCACATATGCCAAGATGATCTCCCCAGCAGAGAACCTCTCCCTGACATAGTGATAATGCACCTCAATGTGCTTAGTGCGAGCATGGAACATAGGGTTCCTCGCAACTGCCAATGCGTTCTGACTGTCAGTGAAGATGGTGGTGGCAGAAGACTGGCCAACACCCAAATCAGCCATAAGGCGTCTGAGCCACACACACTCAACAGTCTCTGTGAAAGCTGCCCTATACTCAGCCTCACAACTGGAAGTGGCCACAGTAGGCTGCTTCTTGCTCAACCAAGATATACATGAGCTACCAAGCATGAAGCAAAAACCACTGGTGGACACATGAGTGTCATAGCAACCAGCCCAATCTGAGTCAGAAAAAGCATGCAAATCTGGCGGTAGTGATCCCCCCTTGGGATAAAACAACCCAAGTAGCCGAGTACCACTCAAGTAGCGAAAGATGCGCTTAACCGCTTTCCAATGCGTGACTCTTGGGCAATGCATAAACCTGCTCATCTGTGAGACAGCAAACTGAATATCTGGCCGAGTAATGCATAAGTAAATCAAGCATCCAACAGCCTGCTGATAGAGAACAGCATCAAATGCATCTCCAGCATCATGAAGACTCAATCGTAAACCTGTCTCCATAGGAGTGGCAATAGGCTTACAGTCTTCAAGGCCAAAACGCTGCAATAATGTGTCAATATATTTCGTTTGACACAAAGCTATTCCACCATCAACGTGCATAAACTGAATGCCCAAATAGTGATGCAAATACCCCAAATTAGACATCTCAAATGAGGCATGCAAATCAGCCTTAAAATCAGCAATATGTGTCTCAATAGGACCAGTGAGCAGCATGTCATCAACATAGACAACAATGATCAGAAGCACATCATTAGCACGCTTAACATATAAGGTGCTTTCAGTTGGACTGTTCTCAAAACCATGTGCAATCAGATAGGCATGTATCTTCTCATACCAAGCACGTGGTGCTTGCTTTAAACCATATAACGCCTTCTTTAATCTGCACACCTGGTTTTCATGCCCTTTCTGCACAAAGCCACGGGGCTGAAAAGCATACACTTCTTCATGCAAGTCACCATTCAGAAATGCTGTTTTAATGTCCAACTGATGTACATTCCAACCATGATGGGCTGCAAGTGCATAAATGCTACGAACAGTAGTCATACAGCATGTAGGTGCAAAGGTCTCATCAAAATCAATGCCTCTTTCCTGCGCATAACCCTTTGCAACAAGCCTAGCCTTATACCTGTCAACGGTACCATCAGGTTTACGCTTCAGCTTGTATACCCACTTAGTGCCAATGGCCTTCTTGCCAGGAGGCAAGTCACATAAGGACCATGTACCATTCTTCATTATAGCATCATATTCAGATTGCATAGCAGCCATCCAATTTTCTGAATTTTGTGCTTCATCAAAAGAAACAGGCTCATTCTCATCACAGAGACTAGATGCAGCCATAGCATAGCAATCTGATGCAAAGGAGGCACTATGAGAGCCTGAACGAGTACGATATGACAAAGGTGCATCTAATTTGCTGTCACGCAAAGTCTACACCAGCCATTTTGGCATAGTTTTTGCCTGCTCAATATCAGCTCTCTCATCAGCAAGTGCATCATGTAAATCTGCATCAGAAATGGAATGATCTGCATCATCATATGAAACTTGCAAAGGCTGAGAAGTTGCCTCATTAGGACCAACACTAGCCTGTCCACCTATAAAAAGAGGCATCAAAGTATCATACATGTCTTTGGAGCTAACAGATGTCTCCTTAGTACATGAAAGCAATGGCTGAATAGCATCTTCCACAAAGACAACATCACGGCTAACCAGAATGCGTTTAGTTTGTGGATGATACAGACGATAGCCTTTACTTTCAGAACTGTACCCAACAAAAATACATTTTATTGCCTTATCATCCAATTTTCTGCGATGTTGTTCAGGCACTAATGCATATGCCAAATAACCAAAAACACGCAGATGAGCAACAGATGGCTTCCGGTCATGCCAAGCCTCATATGGAGTGATAGACTGCAATGCTTTAGTGCGACACCTGGTCAGTACATATGCTGCACACATGATAGCCTCAAGCCAGAAACTATGTGGTAAAGCCTGACTTTTGACCATGCACCTCGCCATCTCCATGAGTGACCTGTTCTTTCGTTCAGCAACTCCATTCTGTTGAGGTGTATACGGTACTGTACACTCTTGTTTTATCCCACGTTCAGCCAGAAATGCATTAAAATCTGAAGACATATATTCCCCCCCTTGATCAGAACGGAGGGTGCCCATTTTACATGCTGACAGATTTTCAGCTAAAACCAAAAACTATTTGAAGCACATGACACTTCGGACTTTGCTTTGAGTGGATATACCCATGCATGCCTGGAAAAATCATCAATGAAAGTCACAAAGTAAAGGTAATTTCCAAAAGAGGGTGTCTGCATAGGACCACAGACATCACTATGTACAAGCTGCAATTTTTGCGTAGCCCGAACTGAACCATCTTTTGGAAAGGAAGAACGCTGCATTTTGCCCAAAATACAGCCTTCACAAACATGTTTTCCAGGTGCCTCAAGTTTGGGCAAAGAGGACACCATTTCAGAATTCTGCAGGCGTAACAAACTAGCAAAATTCAGATGACCAAAGCGTGCATGCCAAAGCTTTGCATCTGACATAGCCTGAGAATCATGAACTGCACATGCCGAATCATTCACAGATCTTTCATAGTCTATGAGCTTATACAACCCACGACATAAGATGCCAGAAGCAATAATCACATCGCCATTTGAGAGATCATGGACTGTACACCTGTCATCAACAAATTTCACAACCAAGCCAATCTTGGCTAATGCAGAAACTGATAACAGATTCTTTTTGATCCCTGGCACAAATAAAGCATCTGACAAAGTGAAAGAACTACCATCAGCAGTAGTCAGAATGATCTTACCAACTCCCATAACAGGATAAGAGGAGTTATTGGCGCATGTGACAGTATTCCCTGTAGGGGCAGGCTCGAGTGAAGAGAAGAAACTGCACTGTGAGGTAATATGTTTGGTCGCCCCACTATCAAAGTACCAAACATCTGAGTCTACTGTAGACATGCACTGATCATGAGAAGATGGGTCAAAACTGCAGACAGTAGTAAACGCCCATTCTTCTTCCTGCACAAGATTTGCAGACTCTGTTTTTGGTGTAGAGGCCTCTGCAACAACCATTCCAGCCTCTTTCTTCTTTGCCTCTTTAGCAGCCAGTTTTGGACAGTTCTTTATAATATGATCATTTCCTTTACAGTACTTGCAGAACAATTTCTGCTTTTCTGATTTCTTTTCATCTTTATCCTGGTTCTTCGATTGTGCAGCATTTGCAGATTTTTGCTTACTAGTAGAAGAGCTCCATTTTCCTTTGCCCTTTTGACTAGCCAGGAAAGCTTGATCTGCAACACGCATAATGGACCTGTTCTACCTGGACTGATCTTCCTACAACAGAATAGAGACTAATTCTTCAAATGACAAGGCATTCGGATTGCCTTTCATCATCAACCGAAGAGTAGAGGCAAAACTCTGATATGAATCAGGAAGACCATTCAGAACGGTTTGCACAAGGGAGCTATCTGGTATAACCTCATCAGCAGAAATCAATTGTTCCTTCAGGTCTTTGATCTTTGTAAGAAAATTGTCCATAGAATCACCTTCATTCATGTGCTCACTCTCCAACTGTTTTCGGAGGTAAGCAACACGAGCCTCATTCCTAGCCTGGTACAAAGTGGTAAGTGTATCCCAAGCATCCTTTGCTGTTCTGCAAGAGCGAATGTGAGGAATAATGGCACGTTTGACAGACAAAGCTATCAATGCATGTGCCTGGGCATCTCTGCCATCCCAACGAATCTGCTCTGCAGTAGGTGCAACAGAAACAGCAGCACGAACAGGAATCTGCGGAATATCATCTTCGACACCATCTTCATCAGCTCTAGTACCTCCAGCACCTGTATTTGTAGTACCTGTAGTCGCAGGTGTAACAGGACGTCTTTCAACACCCTGCACAATGTTCCACAGTCCTTTTGCAACCAGTACATGTCGCATCATATAAGCCCATAATGGGTAGTTGGTACCATCCAACTTATCCTCAACAGCCAACATACGGAATACATCACTGCTTTCAGCCATGGCCGGTGACTAAAATACCTTGATGCAGAAAATTGACTGTATCTCAAAAAGTTGAACGGAACTGCCCAGACGAGTTCTGCTAGACCTGTAGCAAACTTCGAGACGCTTAAACTGGCGAACAGAAACTGGTATATACCTTTGGCACAAAAGGACGAAATAGCCTGCACAAGCGTTGCGATAGTGTGTTCGGAGGCCGAAATGAGCTCAGATCGCGATTTTGGCACCACAAAGCAAACCTGAGTATGCTCACCAAATTTCGTGCGAATCTGAGACTGCAAACGGAGGAGTGTCGACGGCACCCTAGAAGAAGCGACGACCTGCTCTGATACCAATTGTTGGAGATAGACGTCTGCGGAAGCACGCGAACAGCACAAGGAAGTAGAAGAAGCTTGGAGCACAAACACACAATACTGAATGTATTACTAGAGAATGTACAAAGATAAGTAGCCCATTAGGGCAATAGGCGTATATACAAGCCGGGGAAAAAAACCTCCTAAAGAGGGAAAAAAGTGCCCCGGTAGTCCTAGAGTGTTCACACACATCACTACCTAAATATATCAACAATCATGATCCTTTCTTTGGTCCTACTATTTTATGAAAATTCAGCCATCTGCTGAGATCAAGCCTTCATTTCTCTTGCTCCAATAGTCTGATCATTCCCTTCTTCTTGCCCTTGGATAGTATGCTAGATTAATCTTTAAGTGTAAAGGAGCCTCTTTCCAAATTTTTCTACAATCCTTGTTGGCATCTAACCACCTGTTTCTCCACTTTGGATTAGCTTTCTCAAAGATTTCCTTTGTAACTGATATGTCATCTTCATATTCCAAGTACTTGTTAGGTGGTATTCCAACTCTTGCAGTCTGATAGTTCCTTATACTTTCCAAAACCATGCAAAACGAGATTCCAAGTCCATCTGCCCAATGATATTGATGTGGACTGACACCATTTTCTATTTTACTATTTGTTCCTCATATTCATTATGCATTTTTCTAATGAACTCCATTCTTGATTCTCTACTAGTTAACAATTTCTGCACAAATTCTTCATAGTAATCTTCCTCCTGTCTGTTATTTGTCTCTATGTAACTGTTCTCTGGTGGTGGTGATATTCTTGTTTGCTTCCTCTGCTCTTCTTCTGCTTGTTCCTGTAACTTCATTACATGTTCCTTTTCCCTTCCTGCTTGGCTTTCCAATTGCTTCTTTAATTCTGATACTTGTCCCATTAATTCAATATTTCTTGAGGTTCAACACTTCTTTTTCATCCCTCCATTCTTCCCTTTCTTTAACTGTATTTTGGTATAATGTATTATACCCTCTCATTGCAGTAGAAGCATGTGTGCTAGCCTATTTCTCCATTTCTTTAGTCTCTTTCAATTCCTCCAATAATATTTGGACTTCTTTTTTCAATCTTTCCAGCTCTTCTTACTTCTCATTATTTGCCTGGCTTTCCACCTTTACCTGCCCTTCATCCATTAACAGTTTGTTTATTTGTTCATTAGCTCTAACCGTTATTTGATAGGACTCCTACAATATTTCGTACTTAGATTCCATTCTCTTTATTTCTCCTTCCATTTTAGACATATTTTCAATCTATTTTGCACATTTCTCTTCTAAAAATCTAATCTTATTTTGGTTCTGCACATGTGCTTCCATGTTGAATATTCTTTCTAAAAATCTATCATTATTTCCCTGAATTTCTTTTATATGCTCACTCATCTTCTCCTTTTCCTTCTTTTGCTCCTCTATACCTTTGCTACCTTTGATAAATTCTAATTCAGCAACCATACCTGACATTATCATATTCCTGATTGATGGTTTGAAATGTTCTATATTATCCATGAAAGTTTTACGAGAACTTCTAATATCTTTTGTATCCTTTCTAGACCATAACTAGGATCTATCTGTTTGAGTTCAGTTTGTTTTTCTTCCTTAGCCTCCTCTTCTTCATCTATTTCCTCATATATAGATACTTGATCTGTTTTAAAATACAATCCCTTTTCTTCTTTTAAATTCTCTTGATTTAAAAGATTTGATTCAACTTTCTCATCTTTATTCTTGATTTCCTGTGTCTGTTCCTACTGATTTATTTCTTCTTTCTTTTCCTCATTCTCTAGGTACTCATTTCCTATCACAGTGTCATCTATATCCATGGGCTCATATATTACCTCTTGTTTCTCTGTCTATTCTACATCTCTAGTTTTTTTTTCCAAATCCAATAAAACTTCTTCAATCTTCTTATTCACCTCTGCTTCTTCTTCTTTTTGATAGAATTCTTCCTCATCCTCTTCTTGTCCCTTACTTTCTTCAGTCTTTTGTACTTCTTGCTCTTCTAGAAAAGGTTGAAAATATGGTTGCTCTGAAGGTTCAGTCCAAATTGGTTTTGAGCCTAAATCTACAACTCCTTCACTGATTCCTTCATTCATTGTGATATTCTCTTCCAACATTTTTCCTTTACCCTTCAACCTCCTCTTCTCTTCTTGAGGACTAATTTCCTTTGTAGATTCTTTCACAATTATGATTCCTTTTGAACTTCCAACCAATTTTCCTGTTGATTTGTCCATCTCTAATGTCTGCACTAATTTTATTAGTGTGCTTGGTACAGATAAATTTAAGCTTCTCAATAAGAAGCCTTCTATATTAGTATATGAGTCTGAAGATAAATTTGTTTCTTTGCTTGATCTACCTACCTGATCTGGTTTCACTTCCTCTTCCACCTGTGTTATTGATCGTTCCACCACTTTTCCCTTGCTTTTCCTAGTTAGTTTCTTCTTCTTAACATTCTTCTTTGGAATCCTTTTCTTGGCTACAATTGTGGTTCTAGTTTCCGCAGGTCCATGCAATTCTTTGAAGTATGCCAATAATTCCACCTCCTTTTTAACAAACATTTCTTCTGTCTCTGCAGACATCATCTAATCATGGAGTTCTTCATAATATTCCATCTCCTCTTGTTTCTAATCAGTGGCCTTGTCTGAATAGTTTTCCAACATCTTCTGATATTGGACCTCATATAAAGCTCTCTTATCACTTCCTTGGGTCAGGTAAGAATAAAGTTATTCTTTACTGGTCTGAGGTGGATGTGGATCTTTGTTAGCCTGTACCTCCTTTTGAGCAGCTACAATTTCCTCTTTGGAAACTTCTTCTTATTCCAATTCCACCTTCCTAGGATCTGTTCTTCTCATCTTGCTAGGCATTACTTCTTCATTCACCATTTTCCTCTTCACACCTGATCCTCTCATTACTGTTCAAACTCCATGTTCTCCAACCTGAATGACTTTAGATGGAATTTTTATTCCACTCTTCTGAAATATTGAGCCTTTGGTGCCAACTTCAATTGATCCTTGTGAAGAGATGGATAGGTATGTGCTTGAAGATGAAGAGGTGTTGCAAAATCGTTGATCTACACCATCCAAATGAACTCCAGGAGTATGTGGTGGGCCCTTTTAGCTTGCCAATGGATGTATTAGACACCCTATGTACCTTGGAAGATCACTCTCAAAAAGATAGATCAAAACAGATAAGTTGGAGTTAGCTCAGAGGTGAAGAACTTGCTATTTTGGTTCATACACCCATCTAGTGTTTTGCATAATTCTCTGAGCACAGTAGTAATTAGCTTAATTCCTTTTGATGAAGTCTAGTTAACTTAAAGAGTCAACTTTCAAGAGTAATCTCATAAAAAATAATGAACCACATACTGAGAATTATGTTTAACAAGTGATGATATCATCCTGATTTTCACGGGCTACTATAGAGTTGTGACCAATGAGCAGAAAAATGAACATAACTCAAGATTTAAGAATCCAATGATTATGAAAATTTGTATCCTTATATTAGACAGTATGTTGAATTCAAGAAGCTTTCAATCATTGAATGTGGGTAAGTATACACTCAAAAACAGCTCTGACAAGATGAGTAAAAAAGTCGGGTACCTGACAGAGAAGTGAAAATGAAGAGACAGGGTTGACTTCAACTGAACATAACTGAAGATTGAAACAACCAAATGAAATGAAAATTAGGGCAAATATAGCAGACTTATAGATCTAGCTTTACCAAGTTAAACCACTGTAAATGAGGCACCAACATCAGAGAAACCATCTCTGCAATCTGATTGAGAAAACTAAGAGATATGGCAGTGAGTAGTACACTTCACAAGAACATGGAAATATGAACTCAAATGATTGTGAAAATGAAAGTATATTGATTGTAAAATACAATGGACTTAGTGACAAATATGTGTGCCTTAGAATCACACCTTGATTTGGCATAAAGCTCAGCTCTTTGAGGTCTTCTTTGAGGTCTCTCTAACCACAACTAAAGCTACCATCTATTTATAGTTGAGCTTGGGAGGCTAACTTCCCTCAATCACTCTCCAATCAATTAGTGATTGATTTGATTCTTTATCTACCACAAATCAGGAATTCGTGGCTCCTCTTTCCCTTTCTGATCAAGTGGACTCAACCACTTAAGATTCTTTAACTTTTACATTAAGTAAACTCTTCAAAAGTTACTATAGGTAGTTCACAAGTGAACTTTACATTGTCTTCATTTTAAGACTTCTTCTATGACTTTGTGGGACTTTAAGCCAATACTTAGGCTTGTCATAGACTTGCTCCAACAACTCCCCCTCAAGCCAAGTATGCTTGAGGTCTTCAATCTTCCAAGATTACCTGCAAACCAATCATGGCTTTGAACTTGCAGAGCTTTGTACCATCCAATGCTTTGGTTAGAATATCTGCACATTGTTGATGAGTGGACACATATGATATTTGAATCTCTTTTCTTAGAACCTTCTCTTGTACATAGTGATAATGAACTTCAATATGTTTTGTCCTTGCATGAAAAATAGGATTAGTAGCCAAATGAATAGAACTCATATTGTCACCAAAAATAGTTGGAGTTCCAAACTCCAATCCAAGATCTTTGAATAATGTCTTCATCCACATAGCTTCCTAAGTAACTATGGCAAGAGCTCTGTATTCAGCTTCAGTAGAAGAGAGAGCAATTGTGGGTTGCTTCTTGGATGACCATGAAATAATCTTTGAACCTGCAAAGGTAAGATAACCTAAAGTGCTCCTTCTATCTTCCTTGGAGCCAGCCCAATCTGCATCGGAAAATAGCTTCAAGCCTTAATCAGATACATATAGATAATAAAGTCCTTCATTTATGGTTCCTTTGAGATACTTGAGAATCCTCTTGGCAGCATCCATATGTGGTTTCCTTGGTGTGTGCATAAATTGACTTAGCACACTCACACTGTAACATATATCTACTCTTGTCAATGTGGCATAGTTGAGACTACCCACCTTGGAGATAAGGTTCCATACTTAATGACCAAGCTGAGTAGTTACCTCTGTCCAATTTGTCAATTGATGAAGAAATCCATCTGTCATGTTGTCCAACCTTGCTCTGATACCACTATGAAGAGATGGATAGGTATGTGCTTGAAGATGAAGAGGTGTTGCAAAATCCTTGATCTACACCATCCAAATGAACTCCAGGAGTATGTGGTGGGCCCTTTTAGCTTGCCAATGGATGTATTAGACACCCTATGTACCTTGGAATATCACTCTCAAAAATATAGATCAAAACAGATAAGTTGGAGTTAGCTCAGAGGTGAAGAGCTTGCTATTTTGGTTCATACACCTGTCTAGTGTTTTGCATAATTCTCTGAGCACAACAATAATTATCTTAATTCCTTTTGGGGAAGTCTAGTTAACTTAAAGATCTAACTTTCAAGAGTAATCGCATAAAAAATAATGAACAACACACTGAGAATGATGTTTAACAAGTGATGACATCATCCCGATTTTCACGGGCTGCTACAATAATGTGACCAGTGAGTAGAAAAATAAACATAACTCAAGATTTAAGAATCCAATGGTTATGAAATTTTGTATGCTTATACTAGACAGTATGCTGAATCCACATTCAATTTGGGTCAGTACACACTGAGAAAAAGCTCTAACAAGATGAGTAAAAAAGTCGGGTACCTGACAGAGAAGTGAAAATGAACAGACAGGGTTGACTTCAATTGAACATAACTAAAGATTGAAACAACCAAATGAAATGAAAATTGGTGAGAATATAGTAGACTTATAGAGCTAGCTTTACCAAGTCAAATCACTGAAAATGATGCACCAAGATCAGAGGAACCATCTCTGCAATCTGACTGAGAAAACTGAGAGATATGGCAGTGAGTAGTACACTTCACAAGAACATGGAAATATGATTTCAAATGATCATGAAAATGAAAGTATATTGATTGTATGATACAATGGACTTATTGATACATATGTGCTACAATGATTATTCTACATGAGAATTTTTAGCTGGAGGGTGTATTGGTCCAATGAAATCTATTCCCCATTTAGAAAAAGCTCTGGCTGAAATTAATGTGTTAATGGCATATAATCTCTTTTATTAGGTTGAATCACTTTTTGACATATATCACACCTTTTCATAAACATTCTAGCATCAGGGAAAAGACTTGGCCACCAAAATCCATAATATAGGATTAACTTAGCAGTTCATTCACTTGAAAAATGACCTTCTGCTACACCTAAATGAGCCATCTCTTTCCATTTAAATCTCCTCTGGGACATAGATTCTCAAGTATCCATGTACACCCTTCTTATACAACTGATTTCCTATGAACTGATATTCCTTAGTTATTTCCTTCAAGTTTCTTGAATCTGCATTAAATCTCATGATTTCAGTTGTTTGTGGGTTTCTCAATTCCTCCAGTGTATGTGTACTCCAATCAAGGTTTTTCTGAAACCAATACAGAGTTATAATGTCCTTATGGTCTAGATGTTGACACTTGGGGCACTTAGAAATATATCTCTCCACCTCTTGCATCTTTGTAGGCCAATGGACACCCATTCTGGCTAAGTTATGTATAGTAACTATTTTAGAGGCATGTATACATGGACTCCAATTATGAGCCTTCTCCAAATAACTAGTTTGCTCCCCTTCTAGAGTACAATACTCGAAAACTCCAATGTGATTCACATGATATAAGTGTCCAACTAGTAACACAAAACTTATGTTTTTAATAGAAGATGTGTTGTGCTTTTAGCAGTCCTACAAAGTCCAAAAGTCAACAAAGGTACCAATGTTATTGCCGAATTGGGAATGCTTTCTATCTTGAATAGGTAAGCATATGGAAACTCATCATCTATAGGAGACTCTTGTTCTTTGATTTCTATTCTAGACAAATGGTCTTCTCTCACATGTGTTTTCCCTTGCCTCACTACAACTTCAAAATCAAATTCCATAAGAAGTAAAAACCATCTTACTATTCTTCTTGTGTGGAAAAGTTTATTCACGAGGTACAATATGGCTTGGTGGTCCACAAAGATATTAAACTTTTTGGCTAAATGATAATGCCTATATTTTTTATAGCAAATACCATTCCTAATCCCTCCCTCTCAATGGTTGTATAATTCTTCTCAGCTTGATTTAATTGTCTATTAGCATAAGCAATTGGAAAATCCAACTTGCTTCCTTCAATAGTTTGTGCCAAGACACATTCTAAAGCAAAATTAGAGGCATCAACATGGACATGAAAACGTTTATCCCACTCTAGAGTTTTCAAAATTGGTATTGTAACCAAACAAGTTTTCGAGGTTTCAAAGGCTTTGTCACATTCTTGGGTCCATTCAAACTTAGTAATTAGTGCATAAAGAGGTTTTGCAATATCTGCAAATTTATACACAAATTTCCTATAATATCCATAGTGACCCATAAAGGTTTGAAGTTCATTCACATACATTGGCTTAGGTAGGTCCACAATAAATTTAATTTTACTTTCATCAATGGAAATTCCATTTTAGAAACTATGTAGCCCAACATTCTCCCTTGCCTGAAAAAAAGACACATTTTTTAGGATTTAAACATACTCTGTAGGTTCTACATTTCTTGAATATGTTCTCTAGGTCCTACAAATGATTTTTCCTCTTATTTGAAAAATTACATAGGTCATCTACATATCTCCATCATGGTTCTAAATCTTTGAACACATGACGCATTAACCTTTGAAATGTGGTTGGTGCATTAGTTAACCCAAAAGGCATTACCCTAAATGCATATATTCCCCATTCAGTGGATAATGTTGTTTTATGTTGATCATCCAATGCAATAGAAACTTGGTTATATCCAGAAAATCCATCCAACAAGCTATAAACTTGCTTCCTAGCCACTCTTTGGTAACTATCCCTTATAGTTGCTACATTAACTTTTTTCAAGTTAATAAAAACCCTAAGTTTTCCATTTTTCTTGAGAAAAACAACTATAGGAGATATCCACTCAGTGTATTCAATTTCATAAATGAAAATGGCAGCCAATAATTTATCAATCTCCCCCTTTATTTTGGTAGAGTACTTATCATTAAATGTATAGTGTCTCTATTTACTAGGGTTTGCATATGGAGTGATAGGAATCTTATGTTCACAAATTTTTGGATCTACTCCTTTCAAATCCTTATAAGTGTATGCAAACACATCCTATACTCTTTAGCCAGTTTGATAAATGCTTGTTCTTCTTGAATTGTCATGTCATCTGCTATGACAATATGCCTTTCTTCCCCTTCTTCATGGGTAATCACCACCTTTTTTGTTTGTTCTTCATTGTCATAAGATCTCTTTTTGGTTTCATTTTAAGGAGTATCATGTCCTCTACCTCATAAGTATTATGTCCTCTTGCTTAGTTTTGACACATTCCCTTATCTTCTTTTTCTTTACATGTTTTGAACATTCAGTGATTTCCTTATGTACACATTTTTTGTATGGTTTTGAGATCTTACCTTTTATAGCATCTGAAGCATGCATCCCTTCCAAGAAATGAGTTTTGTCACAAACTAGGAGTGAAGGTTCACTTTCATTGTTCTCCAATTATGATAGACTCACCATTCTTACTCCTACATGAAATACATCATATCCCTCTTCATCTTGAAATTTGATTCCTACATATTGATTGTTTACTACATTTAGTGTAGACGATATTTGATTCCAGCCATATGGCTCAAACTCTTCATCATCAAACTTTTGTGGAATATAGCTCTCATCCTCAATCTTCCTTTCTCTCTTACATTCGTCTTTATTCAACAAGACTTTTTTGTAACTTTTATTTCTTATAGCAGTGCACTTCCAAAATGGTGACTCCTCCTCACTATGACTCTCATTTCTAGATTCCTCACTTGATTCTTGATTCTGATGTACTTTAAACCACTCTTGAGGGGGTATATCACAATACTGCCCATTTTTCAAGTTTACTTTGGTGATTTTCCCTTGGCTTTGGAGATATAAACAATCTCTCCCCTAATCTTGCACTATCTGCATTTGTCTCATAAATGATCTTCCTAGAATGATTTCACGGGACGCTGATTGTGGAAATTCAACTATAGCAAAATTATGCTCTATCTCTATTCCACATATTTCCACAATAACTTTTTCCCAGATTCCTAAAGGTACTTCTATGTGCCCATCTGCAAGTAGTAATCTCATTTTGGTAGAAGTTAATTTGTTTGCTCCCCATTGTTCCCAAATTTCTTTTGTCATGATTGCCACTCCTAATCCACTATCTAGAATTGCATTTGCATAATTATCACCATATTTCACTTTTAAGATTGAGTTTCCTTCCTCTCCTTCACAATACCCTCCTATCTTGTCAATGGGTATGCACATCAGTTCTTCTATATCCTGTGGTTTTGCATGTTTCCAATGTGAGTTTCCTACCCAATCAGTCATTTTGTGATGTAACTATGGGTTTTGCATTATTAAATCATTCCATGTTGTCTGACATTGAATTTTACAATGTTCTGCTAGATTGAATTGGAGTGTTACACAAGGTTCTGTCATATTTTATTCCTTCTCAGACTGTTCCTTGAATTGATTCTTATCTTGTTCCAAATTATGTTGAGTTTCTTTAATAACTTTTGTTTGCACCTCTGCATTCTTTCTTCTTCAATATCTGGCATAGGATAGGCTGTTAAATGATCTATAGGGTTTGGTCCTTCTTCTATCCTACCCTTAAAGGCTTCTATCAAGGTATTTAGACATTTTGAATTCTTATCCTTTCCTCCTTTTTTTTATTTGGATGTTTCTTAAAGTTTGATCTATCAAGTGTTAGCTCCTCTCGTACTAAAGTTTTAGTGGTTCTATTCTTTATTTCCCATCTACCCTTTGTTCTATTCCTGTTATCCTTTCAGGATTCGTTTTTATTGTTGTTTGAAGAGTGTGCATCAAGTATGATGCCTTGATCCTTAGCCTGTGCTCTAGTTACTGCATGTAATGCTATTGGCTCACTTCCACTCAAATCTCCTTGTTCCATTATCTCAATCGCTTTTAATGGTATGTTGTTAGACATGTTTTGTTATTTTTGGGGATTTCTTGGACATTCTTTGATTAAATTCTCCTTGCCACAATCCTTACAGAAAGCTCCTTCTACTCTCAATGTTGGAGGTTGTGGACAATCTCGAATGAAGTGTTATCCACCACATCTATAACATGTTATATTCTGATTGCCCTTAAACTGAGATCTCTAATTGGACATATAATTGTTAGTTATATACATGAATGTAGATGTGTCCATTTCAATTCTTCCATTACCCAAATCCAAGGCTTGTAGGTGTGGTTCTTTCACATCACTTTCTTCCCATTCTCCTTGATATCCCTCAAAAGAGTGATATTCATCTCTGTAAATTGGTCTAGGTCTTGAATTTTCCTCCTCTCATGGAGTGTACTTGATTGGTACTACATTTGTTGGTAATGGTGGTTTTTGTCCCAACATAGGTCTAGGTTGTTCAATAAACCCTAATTCCCTTTGTGGATTATACTAGATTGCATAATCCTTTTCTTTGACCGGTTGCTTGTTATAAAAACACTCATCTCTGGTGTGATTAGTCCATTTCCTCTCCAGGGTACAATATTTAAGTGTTTTTCTGTCTTGTAGATGTTAAGGTTTTTGATATGGGCATTGATATATTTAATGGTTTTCCCCACAATTGAAACATTTCTTATTAGATGTGTCTTGTGTTCATTAGATTTGTTTTTGTACTGCTTTCTAAGGCTTTTACAATAGCTTTTGCTAGTTCTTCTATTGGAGGTATTATATCTTCATTTGTTTTTGGCTGGTCAAATGCCATCAAATCTTGACCCTTGTTATCTTCTAAGTCTATGGTCTCTTTGACACAAGCTCCTAGATCACGAAATCTTCTATAATATACTAAAGTTCTCAATTGTGCACTTATCAATCCTTCTATAAACAAGGAAACTTGCCTAGCCATTGATAGTACTTCATCTTTTGGACACCTATCAATGTATTGCTTAAATCTTCTAGCAGCCTCTCTCACATTTTCATCTTTCTGTTGCTTGAAACTATGTATCAGAGTTGTTGTACTATGCTTGATTCCAGTTTTGGAAAACTCCCCTATAAAAGCTTCAAGATATTTTTTATGTCTGAATACATTTCCTTTCTCAACGGAATAAACCAAGATAATGTTGAACCTGTTAGAGTCAGACGAAAAGCTTCAAATTGGACTTTATAGTCTTCTACCTCTTCATCCCTAAGCAATTTTCTAAACTCAGTAGCATGTGCATGAGGATCCGAGTAACCCTCATATTGATTTTTCATGCACTTAGCCACTTGATATGGTCTAAGCATCCTTGCTTGATTTTGCCATTGTGGCCACCTTCTGGTTGGAAACTCCGGCATCTCATCTCCTTCCTTTTAAAAAGGATTAGGAGAGGTATATGTTCTTCTTTCCTTATGTGTCTCAATGGGAGTGTGATTCCTACTTGGTCTTGGTATATCTGTTTGCCCTAGGTTTTGATCCCAAGGTCTCTTATCTACACATTGACCTAGATGATTGGAATTTTCTTGGTCATGTGCAAATATGTAGACACATACTTGTCTATCCTCATATGTGCCATCTCTAAATTGTGCCACTAGCATTAAGTTTAGAGGAATTTCTAAGTTTCTCAACCTAATGAGAGACTTATGCATGCCATCTTGGTACACATAGGCTCCAAACCTATTGGTGTACATATATTTGAGGATATTTCTATAGTCATCTATGTCTAAATTCTCATTCTCCATATTTTGATTTTCCATGTTTATTGTGATGTCTACCTCTTCTTCTTGATAATCACCTTGATCTATGTTCCTTTTTGGCTGCAACTTTGTTTGAGTATGTGATATTTTAGTGCCTGATCTCAGAATCATTCAAAGTCTTTAGAATTTCACCAATTGATCAATTTCCAAAATTCATCCAAGTTTTGTTCATAATTTTTGAAATTTTTGTTCTTATTTGACTAAAATCATGTTTCTGCCTAAAATCATGATTTTGGTGATTTCTATGTTGATTAAGGTTTTTTTTTCAACTATCTATTTGTAATCTCTAGACTTATTTCAAGTATACACCTTATTGTTTTTAAATCAAATAAGATAAGGCCTTTGTTAAAATCATGATTTTCTAATGAAAATCACGATTCTCTAATCAAAATTGTACTTTTCTTGACTTACAAGAGAAAATCACGACTTTGATGTACTTTTCACAATTTTGTTTTGAGAATCATGATTTTTAAGATTTTGCACCCAATATCGTGTTTTTTTTATGATTTTGGTCCAAAATCATGTTTTTGTGGCGATTTTGGTCCAAAATCGTGATTTTTTGCGATTTTGGTCCAAAACCATGATTTTTGCAATTTTGATCCAAAACTGTGATTTTTGCGATTTTGATCCAAAATCGTGATTTTTTTCACAATTTTGGATTTGGAGACAATAGTGATTGCTCACAATCGTATAAAACACGATTTTTTGATGAAAATCACATTTCTAGAAATCACAATTTTGAAGCCTTGCACAGAATCGTGATTTTGTACAAGGTGACATATTTTTTGGATTTTGATTTTTTTATGTTTTAATCACACTAATAGAGGCACCTAGCTATAAAACTAACATGCAATAAAAGAAACCTAGAAATCTACAAAAAATAGTGAGAAAAAACTAAAAATTTGAAAATCGTGATTCTGTGTTTTTGGTGATTTTTCTTATTTTTTTGTGCAAAAATGATTTTTAAACCTTGATTAATGTGAAAATAAATCTAAGAACCAAATACCTTGTAGCTTGATAGCTAGAACTCAAATTTTTTGTATCTGTTGAAAGTTGTGATTCTTCTGTTGTCTCTCACTCACTCTCTCATACAAATGAATCTTTCAAATGAAAATTGTGCTTTTATAGTATGTTGAAAATTATGATTCTGAATGAATTCAATGATTTGGGACTTCAAAATTTGACATTCTCCTAACCATGCATAGTCATTAACAAATTTATATCACATCATCCACTTTTAATTAAATTCCCATATTCACCTCTCAGGATGAAAATCGAGATTCTTTGTCAATTGTTAAAATTTGCCAATTTTCAATCCATGAAGACTCAAAATAAATTTTCTCAATTTGCATGTATTTCACTTCATTTTCTTAGTCACCTGGATGGCCAAAAGCACAATTGAAACAAATTTACCATTTTATAGAAGATCCTGATTCTGATATGAAAATTGTGATTTCTGATTCTTCTTGCAAATTGTGTTTGTTGCTTTCTTTTCCAAATTGGTATTTTCTAATGTGTCTCAACAACTCTTATTCCAATTTTCACCTACAAAACATAAAAAATTCACATATTTTTGAAAGAAAGTTCAATAAAATAAAAAATTTTGACTTTTCATGGAATATCTGATTTTTTTTCAGTTCTCCTTCAGATTTCTCTCATTCACCCCACTTCGCACACCTCATCTCTCACTTCATTACAAAAAAGAAATTTTTTTGCAATTTTAATACATTTTTAATGATTTTTTTGGTATTTTTGTCATAAATAAAATGAAACCAATTTAGCTAGGGTTTCCTTTTGGAAGATCTACTAATCTTGGGAAATGAAATTGGCTGCACAAACTATACTCGTAGTTTGACTATGGAAAAGAGTTCTTCAAGAAAAGTTTCAATTTGCATATAGCTACTTAACTTGACTTTCCTTTTAGCAAATAAGTTTGTCTTTCCCAAAGACCAACAATTTTGCTTAGTACTTGGTCAAAAAGCAATCTAAATATGCAAAGATAAACACATTCAACTTTCCATTCAGAAAATCAAGGCATCTTTTTCCAAAAGACATGCACTATACTTATGAAGATCATGAGCAACCATTCATTTACACAAATATAAACATTCATACCTCTTAAAAGGTAAATTTAAGCCTTCTTTTCCCAAAAGACAAGCTTATTACCTACTTTTCCAAGTTCACATGAGAGATATTAGAGTAGTACCTTTCCCAGATGTGTTTGTTTACCATCAACCATAGAAAATCCAGCAAGGTCCAATACTTCAATGGAAGCTTTGATAGCTTCCCTGGCAACGGTGCCAAAAAGAT
Source organism: Ceratopteris richardii (assembly GCA_020310875.1). Taxonomy (NCBI): domain Eukaryota; kingdom Viridiplantae; phylum Streptophyta; class Polypodiopsida; order Polypodiales; family Pteridaceae; genus Ceratopteris; species Ceratopteris richardii. Next base: position 100,115,460 of record CM035411.1, on the reverse strand, counting down.
GTTTGTTGTTCTTTGGAGTTGTCATCTCCAATCATCATAGCTAAAAGATTAACTTTCACATCTTAAATTTGTCAATCCATGAAGTATACCAAGACCAAAGCCCCTTCTAATTAATGGAATCCAAGAAAATGTAAAAGCAATTATGATTTCTAAGAAGAATTTGAAGAAGGAGTAGGAAAACTAGGGTTTCATGTATCTAGAGATATTCAATAGCTTTTTCAATGATTCTTGTGCCTAAAGTGTGACATTTTTCTTTTAGAATACAAATATGAGCTCAAAAATAACTTTAAGTACCTGTATCACCCAAACGAGACAATCATGAATTTGATAAAACTGAGAATTTCCATTTCTAGCAATGATCTTGTGCTTCTAAACACTCAATATACTGATAATCACCTCTCCTTACAAACTCCACTCAGTAATACACAAGTTAAAACAACAAGTTCCATGGATAACACATAAGAAAGACTCACGAATCATTCATGAACACTCAAGAAAAGAGAAACGCGCTTTTCTAATTGAAGCTCTTGATTCACCTGTCACATGAGTACAAAATGATACAACCCTTTCAAAATACAAGGTTTTTTCGTTTATACTTTTCAAGTGTCCTTTTTAACACTTGAAATTTGGTCCTCTCAATTTTTAATCTAAAAATATGTGCTTGAAGAGCTTCTAAAAATTCTCAAAAAATACATATGACTTCTTCTATCTATGAGGAAGACTCTTTCTCATTTTTACAACATTCTGATAAATATTTTACAAGATAATGGGTTTTTCTTACAAAAAATCCTATTCTAATAGAGGATGTCCTAGCACCTTGATGGCTAGTGTTTGCATGTGCTCGTGATGGGGGGAATACCAACTCGCCTCTCCATGTGTACGCATGTCTTGCATGATATGATACTACAAACACTCACTCTGAAGTTTTGTCTAGGTATGCTACCTTTCCCGATGTATCTGGGTCCTTGAATTTGTAAATTGTGATTGAACCTACTTCACTTGGTTGTTCCATTCTATACCTCCAAAACACTTCATGAGTGCCCTTATTCAGGAATAATTCAATGCTTCTATTGTCCTAAGGGATCCACTCTGGATTCAACATTCTTGTCAATACCAATTTTCCTCAAGGTGTCCTAGGTTTGTTTCCTAATGGTTCTTGCTCTTGGGTTCCTCCTTCCATCTTAGGAATAACTACACCAAACTCATTAGTGTGGTTGGGTTGAGTAGTTATGATGTACATCGTTCCTGTCTTGTCTAAGTATGCATCTCTCTTGAACTTTATCGCCGGATGTTCCAATCCAATGGGTTGGTCAAGGTTGTGCAATTGAACCACTGATCTTCTCAAACCATCCTTGTATATGCAAGCACCTTAGTGGTTGGTTTGGATGTATTCTAATTGGGTCCATATAAGGTCCTTCTGGTCTTTCTAAATATGCTACACTTAACCCTCCTTCTGGTCTCTCCATGTTGTAAGCCATTTCAGACTCACTAGTCTCTGAGCTTAATTTGTATGGGTAGCTATTCAATTGTTGAACCCAAGAATGTGTTGTGGTCTTCACACTTGCTTCCGATGATCTAAGACTTCGTCAATCTGACTTAGCTATGTGCTTTCCTGATCTAAGGTTCATGAATTTATCGACTACTCGATGGAGAAAAAAGGATACAAGTGTGACAACCTTAGAACAAAGGAAGTAAGAGTCTCGCGAGATGTAGTCTTTGATGAAATAAGACCATGGTATGAAGATTAAGGAAAGGAAAAGATTCTTGAAGAAGATTGTGATGATTATGTAGGAACAAATCAAAGAGAAGTTCAACAATCAAGCACAAAGGTTTTTGGTCCAGAGGCATTCAACATTAAATGAAGAATGTTCAACATGGAGGTGGAGTCATTCTTTGTCTCCAAATTCAACTCATAGTAGAGCCAAAGAAGCAAGTGCTACTCCAAATAGTGAGATAGATGCACGTGAAGAAGAATATGAAGAGGTAATCACTCCGAAGGTAAAGCTGAATAGGTTAAAGAAGCAAATTTCTAAAGGCAATGAAAGAAGATCTTCAAGGACAAGGTATCCAACTCAAAGGCTGAGTTATGATAGTTTCATGGCAAAACATTTTGCATACATGATGCAAGTTATCAAAGACAAAGAGTCTAAGACATATGAAGAAGCTTGCATACAAAAGGAATGGAAGCAAGTTATGAAAGAGGAGATCAAAACTCTCAAAGATAATCACACATGGGAGCTAGTGCCAAAGAAAGAAGGTATGAAGATTGTTCCAAAAAAATGGGTGTTTAAAGTAAAGAGGAATGTTGATGGTTCACTAGCTAGATATAAAGCTAGATTAGTTTCCAAAGGATTCAAACAAACACAAGGCATAGATTATGATGAAGTTTTCAGCCCTAATGCAAAGATGGGAACAATCAAAACATTAATAGCAATTGGTGCTTCAAGGAGATGGCCATTATATCAACTCGACATAAAAAATTTGTTTCTCAATGGAGAACTACAAGAAGAGGTATACATGAGTCAACAGGCTGGATTTGAAGATGAAAACCATCCAAACTTTGTTTGTAGGTTGAAAAAGGCACTTTATGGCTTGAAGCAAGCACCAAGAGCATGGAATCAGAGATTGGTAGAATATCTATCTAAGTGTGGATACAACCCAAGTAGTGTAGATCCTTCATTGTACATGAAGAAGGACAAAAATAGAGAGTCATATATTTGCATATACGTCGATGACCTCATCATAACAGGAAACGATGTTACAAGGATTAAAGATATCAAAAGGAAGCTTGGTAAGGAGTTTAAAATTTTAGATCTTGGAGAGCTGAAATATTTGTTTTTAGGAAACGAAGTTGTTTATGGAAAAAGAGGCATCTACTTGATGCAAAGGAAGTACTTGTTGGATGTTCTTTTCATATTTGGAATGAGTGAATGCAAACCACTCACTGAACCCATGGACACAAATACAAAGATTTGCTCAAATGATGGAGAACTATTGGAAGATGTAACGACATATAGAAGCATTCTAGGATCATGAATCTATGCAAACATTACAAGACCGTATTTATCTTGTTGTTAGCAAGCCCCGACAAGTGAACATTTAAATTCAGCCAAGAGAGTGTTGAGATACATAAAGCATACAGTTAATCATGCTTTGTTTTACAAGTTTGATGAAGAATTGTAGGACAAAGGCTTTGGCGATGCTGATTGGGTAGGTTCAAAGGAAGATAGGAGATCAACAGCAGGTTATGTGTTCATGATAGGAAGCAAACCTATCACATGGAGCTCAAAGAAACAACCTACTATTGCACTTTCATCCATGGAGGCTGAATATAGAGGATTAGCATTTGCCACATGTGAAGCAATGTGGATTAAAAAGCTTTTGGTTGATCTTGAAGTACAAGTTGGAACTATCCCTATATACGGTGATAACATGTCATGTATTTACTTGGCAAGCAATCCTATGTTTCATGCAAGGAGCAAGCACATAGAGGTCCACTACCATTATGTAAGGGAGAAGGTATTGAGCAAAGATGTGGAGATAAAGTTCATTAGAGCCAAAGATCAGGTTGTAGGTATGTTTACAAAGTTCTTGGATGCTTCTAAACTCAAAGGTTTCAAGGATGTGATAAATTTGCAGGACATGGTTGAAGATAACTCCCAAATGAGCTTGAGGGGGAGTGTTGAAGATAACAAGCTCATTTTCACATGAGCTATGCTTTGATAAATTTACCAAATAATATAAAGGAAAAGAAGAGAAAAGAAAAAAAAGGAAAAAAAAGTCTAGTCAAAATTCATGATGAGTGAAAGATACAATATCTATCATGTAGTAAGTGGCATGTAGTGGGCAATCAAATGAAAGTGGTGAGTTAAGAAGGGAACACAAACTTCTTCATATGCTCATTGATTATAAAAGTGGGGTGGGAGCACTTTCTATAAAAAGAGAGAAGGAGGCAAGAGATCCCAATAGTCGGATCTGGTCATTTTGTCATTTTGTCTTCCCATAGACTCCTTCTAGCCACACTTCATTTTGTACACAACTTTGTTATGAAGCTCATATCTCAATGTATATGTAACAATTTCTTGCATTTAAACACTCATTGGAAAGCTTATCTTGTGTAATTTCTCTTTCTCTAATATCTCTTCAAAGCTTATAAATTCTCTGAGATATCAATCAAAGAGTGAATTCTAGTTTTTTTAGCATACCTATGTAGACAGATAGTCTATTTTGGTTGGTTAAGTTTCCCAACCAAAGCATATCCAAATTGCTTGGTTTTTAGTTTTTTGGAAAGCTCTTTGCATTTGATTTCTCTGTACCAAATATATCATTCAAAGGATTTATATTCTTTGAGATATCTATCACAGAGTGGAGTTCAGTTTTTTAGTATACTTGTGTGTGTAGGTGGTCTATTTTGATCAGTTGACTTTCTTGACCAAGACTCATCCAAATTACTTGATTTTTAGGTTCTTGGAAAGCTATTTGTGTGCAATTTCACTATCTCAAATATCTTCCTCAAATGATATATATATTCAAGGAGTTATCAGTCTGAGAGTGAAGTTCAATTCTTCGACATACTTGTGTGGATAGGTAGTTCATCTTCGTCAAGTGTGTTTCCTAACCAAAACTTGTCCAAATTAAGTTATTTATAGCTTGTTAGAAATCTCTCTTTGTCTAATTTGATTGACTAAAGGCACAGGTCTATTGGAGTTTTGTATTGAGAGCAGCAAGATATCTAAGGTGTAGCTATTTATCCAAGTGTTGGACATACAAGGATTCACTACACGTTTTCGTTGCACATAGGAGATCTCATTCTCCACACCGGGAAGTACCAGGAACCTCTATCTTCCTTGATTGTTGAGGTCCTCCTTTGTGCACAGCCAATGGCACCAACAGTGACTTCGGTGACTCAGATGACAAGGTATGCCAAGGTCTATGCCTTGGTCACCGCCTTAGTCATAAGCCTTGGAGAAAGAAGTATTTCAATGGTGATGCACCACAGTGTGCTCTTCTTCTTGAGAGCTCCACAATGATATCCTTGGAGCAGAAAACTGAGCTCCTAGGGCCACACATGGTACTCCACACAGAGGCCGAAAAATATGCAGAAAAACTCAGGACATAGGGAGCACGAACATAGACTTCTTAGGTGTTACAAATGCGGTCGAACTTACAGTCTATGACTGACTAGGCCACTATATGTTTTATTGAAGAACATATACAAAGAAGTGTTCGGTGGCCATTTGTCCTTTCACATGGACACTAACGGTAACAAAACAATACTCGGATGGGTGACCTCCTAGGAAGTACAGGGAACCTTTATCTTCCTTGATCATTGAGGTCCTCCGTCTTGCGGCACCAACGGTGACTTCGGTGTCTCGGATGACAAGGTATGACAAGGTATGACAAGGTATATGCCTTGGTCACTGCCTTAGTTGTAAGCCTTGGAGAAAGCCTTGGGTGGGTGGGCAGGTGCTCGCTTTGCTCGCACAAAAGAAACAAATCTTTTGCATCAAAATGCTCTGATATCAATGATTTATTTCGATGGAGATGCACCACAGTGCACTCTCCTTCTCGAGAGCTCCATGATGATATCCTTAGAGTAGAAAAACGAGCTCATAGGGTTGCATACCATACTCCACATAGAGATCAACATAAGGATGTTGCAAATCATCCATAAGGATGTTGCAAATCATCCATAAGGATGTTGCAAATCATCCATAAGGATGTCACGTTTTGCATCATGAGGATGTCATCAACATAAAGAACAAGCACTATAAGATCAGCCCCATCTTTGCATACAATGGGACTACATCTAAGGCCAACAATAATCAAGTGTTGTGCATATCATTTGGAAACCAATCTAGCTTTGTAGTGATCAATGCTACCATCTGACTTTCTCTTAATCTTGTAAACCAACTTTGTACCAATGGCATTTGTTTCCTTTTGGAAGTTCACATAACCCTGAACTACCATTCCTATGTAAGGAATCCATTTTTGATTGCATAGAACTCATCCAATGTGGATGATCACATGCATCTTCAAAATTAAGCGGCTCTTCATTACATGTTGTTGCAATACGAGAATAATCCACACAATTACTTGATGCATGGTGAGAGCTTGATCTTGTTCTACCAAGTAAAGTTGCACTCAATATGCTACCTTGCAAAGTTTGTTTCAGCCACTTTGGCATAGTTTGAGCACTCTTGATATACATGCATTCATTATGTAATACATCATCATGTATATCATATGTGGGCTAAATTTCATGAAGGGATTTGGAGTGTAGAACAAGAGGAGGAAGGATGAGATGGAGTGAGAGAGAAGAGAGGAGAGATGCACACAAATGCATGGGAGCCTCAACATCCACATAATGATATCCCTTGAGGCAATGCTCTATAAATGATGTACAAATATGAATATAGGGGTAAGGTCACATGATCCTTACATCCCCAACAATCTCCCACTTAAGGGTCAATGTGACCATAAGTGGTAACATATACAAAGAATGATGTAGGACTATAAACTACCGGATTTCAACCCATATGGATCATCCTACACCAACTGCCTTGAACAAGGTGTATCCATGCACCTCAAACTGCTCTAGACTCATATCGATAAGAGTCGAGCTCACATGTGACTGATGCAAGAACTGATGAAGTTCCTAAAAATCTCGCACTTGCTCTATGCATGTTTCAACCATTGAATGACTGACAACTCCAAGTGCAAATGCTCCAATAGCAACTGCAACATTCGGTCTCGAGCATAACAACTCGCACATCAGACTGTCAAATGATGACAAAACCTGTGCTATCCTGGCTAACCTAAGTATGTCAACCGTGCTTGTATCCAAAGCATCCAAAGCACCATCATCAAGACCAACATGTCTTGACATATCTATGTCAACATCTTGCATGAGTGAATCCAAGTTGATTGCTGACTCCTCAACATCTAAATCAGCCATCCAATCAACTAAGGATGTTTCTAGCTATGCACGCTAAGAACTAGTATGCTCTACCATACATCGTGTATCATAAGAGCTATCTTGCTCTACCACACCAAGTGTATCATCATGCTCCACATGAGCTAACTGCACAACATCAACACCAAGATCAAATTGATAATCAAACTCTAACCGAGTATCATCACAATGCTCTACATGAGCATCCACATCATGCTCTAAAGCATCCAACTGATCATCTGAAGTGTAGTTCATCAGACCATCCATATGATCAAAACAATCATGCTCTCCATAAGCATCATGAGCATCCAAGTATGCTCTACATGTGCATCCATTTGTGCATCTGAACCATGCCATACATGCACACCAAGAATGTCAATAGACCTATCTATAGGTAGACAAAATGAGACACGACGAGTCTCACCTCACACATAAGGCTTAATTCCCACTGAGAGGAGATTGTTTCTCACATGAAGTACCTGTAGTGGATACATGTGCCCAATCCTAGCAGCTCAAACAAGCATAAGTTGTCCCAACTGCAACTCAAAATGATGCTCACCAAGGAATGCATAACATTTGCTCTCTTGTAACTGGATAATTAATATCAAGCCTGTAGGGAATGAAGGCACATAGCATACATGTCTGAGTATAAGTGATGCTCCACTATGTAGCATAAGGCATACATCTCCTGCACCCCTCAATGTCATGTGTTGTACCACCAAGCATGTGCACACATCCATGACTCTCACCTGAGAATCGACAAAACCACTCATCGAGTGGAGTAACATGAAAAATGGCTAATGTATCAAGCAACCAAGCCATGTGTGTCCTATCCAATGAACAAGAGGAATCCTGAGATGAGCCATAGGAGAAAGTGATATCACCATCACTGGCATAATCAACTGCCATAGACTCTCCTGAAACCACTACCTGACTTGCATCACGTGCATATCTTTGACGTTGTTGTTGTATCTACCTAAAGCAACATCATCGAATATGGCCCTCACGACCACAGTGCCAACATCGAAGCTATCGATATGATCTATGTCTCACATGAGTCAATGGGCTTGCATACATATCATGTAGTCTCTGCCATAATGCACTATTCGTCTCCTCATAAATAACAGATGCATATATAGAATCCACAAGTTATAACTAGATAGTGGAGCTAGCCAATGCATCCATATCCCTCCATACGTAGTCGGGCATGTCACGAGGCCTCTATGCATCTTTATGCACATACATGTGTAACCTTGCACGAACCAATGTAGGCCACGTCTAAACTTTCCATCTCGAAAATTCAATGCCATCAAACCGAGAAGATACCATGCTAGCAATCCAAGAGACTATAAATATAACAAGAGACTAATAATACTCTATCACCAACTGGATCACACCTGCATATCCATATGCATAACTCACATCACAAATGTCTCACTAGAGAAGAAACCATGTGAAGCACTTATCACATAACCATGCATCTAGCATGAACAAAAACTTGCTCACCAAGTCTCCAAACTGACCAAGTAGATGTCAACGAATCCTGGAAAAATTTGACAGAGTATCCCCTATGAACTGAGCAATCATAACGACATAACCAATAACAAAAGAATAATGAGTAATCTTTCACCACCCATCACTGATCCAATCAAAGATAATGGCAAATACACATGCCAAAAACTGATGGCAATACATGCCAATACAATGGTGATACACCTCCCACTCAAGAATGAATCCTCCAAAATAGTCCAACCTGTCACGAATAACTTGTGACCAAGTCCAAGTAAATGGAAAAAAGCAATGATCGAAAGCTATCACATAAGCATAAAGGATCTACTAGAGTACTCTTCTAGCATAAAAGCTAACAAAATTTTCACAGCATCTTTGTAAAATGGACTTTGAACCAAATAAACTATGTGGGAATTGCCATCCACATATGCCAAGAATCACACTGGAAAATAGATATCCAATCAATGACCATATGCTAAAGTAATAGCCAATCAAGGTGACAAATGGATGTGCAATAGGGGCTTCAATTTGGATCATGTACCTACATAAAAACAAGAATATAAGTATCAAAGAAGATCCAAAATCAACTCTCATAAAATTATGTGCAACCGGCAAGTAAATCCATAACCAAGTGGCATAAGCAAGATATAGACCACAATGCCACTATACATCCACCAATAATACTATGATCAAACACATGATGACATAGACCTCAAAAAAAGGTATACCACAATGTCATCTCACATGTCAAACACATAACAAGATCATGCTCAACTCTCATATGGAGGAGCTAGCATAGTGATCATACATGGATAATGTCAAAATGAGTGAGAGAGAAGATAGAAGAGAGAAGAGATCTGCACAGATGCATGGGAGCCTCGAAATCCACATAATGATATCCCTTGAGGCAATGCTCTATAAATGATGTATATATATGAATATAGGGGTAAGCTCAGATGTTCCTTACATCCCCAGCATTTCATGCTCATTTTAAGCCCTATTTTGATGCAAATATTTAACCATGTGGCTGGAAATTTCTAGTATTTATGACCATGTTTGGCTGGAAAAATTCATCCATGTTTGGCTTGAAGTTCTCTACATTTTTAGCTTTATTTTTTTTGGAAATTTTCAGCCCATTAAAACTCACTTGGCTAGTTTACATGGCCATAGTCAATCACACCACTTTGGAACAAAGGCATGAGCGTATCAAACATATCTTGTGAGCTAATTGTTGACTATTTTCTGCATCAAGTAGAGGGAAAATGAATTTTCAGCGAATTCCATACCTTGACTCACAAAAAGTATGTATGTCAATGGATGGTACAAACAATATCCCTTACTTTCAGCATTATAACCAACAAATATACATTTCTTTGTCTTTTCATCAAGTTTGTGATGTTTTTATGATGGCACAAGAGCATATGCCAAACAACCAAATACATGCATATGACTAACCATAGGTTTATGTCCATTTCAAGCCTCACAAGAAGTGGTGGCTATCAATGCTTTTCTAAAGCAATGATTCAACACATAGTTTGCACACATGACCGTTTCCATCCAAAACTTGTCAGGGAGGTGCTTCCTTTAACCATATATCATGCCATTTCAAGTAGTGTTCTATTCTTATGGTTTACAATACCATTTCTTTGAGTTGTATATGGCATCTTATGTTGGTGTGAAATTCCTCTTTCATGAGAACAAGCATTAAACTCATGTGACATGTAAACCACCATGATTTATGCATAGAGCCAAAAGATTGTTTCTACAAAAATTTTCAACCAAAAGTAAAAATGATTTGAAGAAAAGAAAAATACATCATTCTTTTCTTTCATATGTATCCATGTATGGCAAGTAGTGTTGGAGGATAAACACTCCTATGTGCACAACGAAAGCAAATAAACCCTCCTAGGATCCTGATTTTGTTTTAGACACAAGCTCTATGCTTTTTTACTTTCTATTAGTACATGAAGAGAATGAAAATGAAGCTTTTCATACTAACAAAAATACTTAAATAGCTTTCAAATGAGAGTAAAATCGCTAAATTTGGGCATTGGATGCTACCTCAACCAGCTAAAAAGAAAAAGATAACTTGATCTCTTCATAGAGTATTAGCTAACTACACAGACACTTTTTTTTCCACTCATCTAAACCTATACAAGCACTAACCTTGGGACTTATATCACTCCAAGTAGAAATTGTACGCTTTCCAACAACAAAAAAATCACTAGAAATGAATTTGGAATGAAGGAGAAACAACAATTACAAGATCAGGGGGTTTGTGATGATCATCTAGAGAGATAAAGTATGAAAAAGTGAAATCTCTACAAAATATGTAGAGAACAACTAGTAGGGGGTAAAAGTGGGGAGCTTGGACACATATTTCCAGGACTCTAAGTCATAATACAACTCTTGAGAGGCTTTAAAAGTCACATACCAACCTCTTTAACCAATCAAAAGCATATACATGTCAAAAGGTGAGGTCCAATCACATCAAGAGGTGACCTTAATCTTCTCTAATCAACTTCTTTCCATTATAAGCATGATTTGATGCCCCCAACTCATGGAAATTATCCTCCTTTGATTGTGGATGACGTACAAGGTTAAATTTGGGGCATGCTCCCACACTATTGATCTTGAAATAAAAAACTTTCAACACTCCCCCTCAAGCTCAAGTCTTTTTCCTTTGTTGCTTCATCCTATGTCTCTTATGTTGATTGCTTCGTTGAATCCTCCAATATTTGTACCTTCGAGAAACTTTGTCATCATGTGTGAAACCTGCACTTTAGTGTTTAAATACCTTATATATAGCTCCTTTGCAATCACCTTTTCTCTAATGAAGTGGTAATGAGACTCTATGTGCTTGCTCCTTGCATGAAACATGGGATTGTTAGCTAGGTAGATCCTTGAAATGTTGTCTCCATAAAGAGGAAACTTCTCCACTTTCACTTCAAGGTGCTTAAGTAGCTTCTTAAGACATAGTAGCTCACATGTAGCCAATGCTAAACTGCTATACTTAGCCTCTATGGATGAAAGAGCAATAGTGGGTTGAGATCACTTTTATACCTAGCATGAAAACATAACCTGATGTACCCCTTCGATCATCTTTGCTACCTACCCAATCAACATCACTATGACCTTTGACACCTAGATCATCAGCATGAGGGTAAAATAGACCCTAATTGATGGTGTGCTTGATGTATCTAAGCACTTTTCTTGCTGCCATAAGATGACCATGAGTTGGTGCATGCAGAAGTTGAGAGAATACACCTACTACATATGCAAGATGAGGTCTAGTGAATGTAGCATAAATTAATGAAACAAGTATGCTTCTATATAGTGTAATATCTTGTATATCCTCTCCTTGACTTGCAACCAAATTTGTATTGGGATCCATGGGCTGAGAAAGTGGCTTACAACCACTCATACCAAACCTACATAGCACATCCAACAAGTATTTTTATTGAATCAAGAAGATGCCATTGTGTGCATATATTACCTCTATTCCCATGAATTACTTTAGTGTTCCAAGATCAGATATCTTGAACTCTTTTCCAAGCTTTGATTTGATATCTCTAATACTTGCAATATCACTTCTTGTGATGATCAAATCATCTACATAGATGCATATGTATATCATCTTGTCTCCTTGCGTCTTCATATGATGGATTTCCAACACTTTCTTTGTATCCACAACTTGATAAATAATCTACTAACCTTTGATTCTAGCCCTTGGGGCTTGCTTTAGTCCATATAATGCTTTCCTTATCTTGCAAACATGATTTGGGTACCTCATACTAACAAATCCTTGAGGTTGGCTCATGTAGACTACTTCTTCAAGATCTCCATTAAGGTATTCTTCACATCCAATTGATATAAGATCCATTTCTTTGATGTGGCCACTACGCACTCACATAGGTACTCTTTTTGAAGGGCAACCTTGATTGTTTTCCTTGTTGACAAGCTACACAAATTTCATGCAACATTTTAGATGTAAAATTTTGTAGGCCTCTTAGCAAGATCCTCCTTTGCATGTCCTTGAGATTTTTTAGGTTGATGTGACCTATTCATTTATGCCATAGGTCCAACTCTACTATCCTCTTGTCTCCATATGTGACATACATTGAATGGTGTGGCTGATTTATGTCCATTGTGAACATTCTCCCTTGCTTTTTTCCTTTTTTTATGAGCTTGAAACTTGACCTTGGATCCTCAAAAAAACATCCTCTTTCATTGAACCTAACTTGATAGCCTTTTTCTACCATTTGGCCTACCAAAATCAAGTTTTTGGTAATAGTAGGGACATGTAATACCTCTAATAAGCACTTTGCCCTTTGATTTCCTTCCAAATTGATATCTCCCACATGTTGAATGGTATGCTTTGGGTTATTACCTATTTTCCAAATGTCCTTGATGCTTTGGGACCTGCAAATTACTAAAAAGATCCTTTCAACATGACATATGATTGCTACATCCACTGTCTACATACCATACATCTTCACTACCTTGAGTTGTATCTTCACCATACCTCATGGCAAGTAAATAATCGTTCCCTTGTGTGGATGATGTGTTCGCATAGTTACCTTTCCCTTTATAATTACTATTTTTGCTTTGATTCCCTAGTCTTTGAGCTCTATGATAGCATTCATTAGCAAAGTGACATGGCTTACCACATACAAAACATCCATTTGAAGTAGGTTGTCCTCTTCCACCAAAAATTCCACCTTTTCCTCTATTTTTTGCTCTTACACCTCTTTTACCTACATTTTCTTGTTGTCCTTGATCTCCTTCGTTTCTTTGATATCTTCATCTTCCTCTTGTAAAACCTTGGTTTTGTCTTCCTCTTCCTCTACCTGCATTCAACAATTGCCCTTGGCTATCCTTGGCATTATGAGCACCAAGGTTCATCTCCTTTATCACCATGAGAGTGATTAGTTGATCAAAATCAGGAAGGGAGTCCCTTAAATACACTGAATTTGTGAACACCCTCCATTTTTCATCATCCCTAAGTCCATTTAGGGTATGGGCTACAAGATCGTCATCATCTAGGGCACAATTGATTGACCCTAGTGCATATATAAGCTCTTTAACCTTCAATATGTAATCATTAGCACCTTGAGAGGGGCCTTTCCTAAGGTTATTTAGCTCGTTCTTGAGATGAATTTTCCTAGCTTTTGTGGAGATGGAGTATAATCTCTCCAAGCACTCTCACACCTTCTTTGATGTATCCAAATCTTGAATATGTCCTATCATGGAGCTACTAATATGTTGAGATAAGATACTATTTTTTCCTTTCATCCCACTCTCTTACTGCTCTCCTCTAGTCATTAGTTGGATTTGACTCATCTATATAGGGTTTTGGCTCTCCATCACTCACAAGTTCCCACAAACCTTTACCCATTAAAAAAATGCTTATTCTAAATCGTCATGGTTGTTAGTTTCCCTTTTTGAACTTCTCAATCTGAGCATTGAGATCATCCATTGTTCCTTCTATATCTTTTGAACCTCCCCCTTGATTAAATGAGTTGAAAAAGATGGCTTTTACCTGAAAAAATATAGCTACTCCACTTGATGAAGTTTCATCTTTGATTCGATGACTTGTTTGCTTCCCCTTGTTGTTGACATGCCCGTTCTTTGCTTCTTCTCTTAAACCTTTAATGAGGTCTTTACTTCACTTTAATAGATCCTTCTTCTCTTTTTGATACTCCACTTATAGCTCTAATACCACTATTTGAGGATAAACACTCCTATGTGCACAATGAAAGCAAATGAACCCTCCTGTGATCCTGATTTTTTAGACACAGACTCTGTGTTTTCTAAGTTTCTCTCAATACATGCAAATAATGAAAATGATACTTTGCGTGCTAAACTTAGACTTAAATAAATTTAAAATGAGAGTGAAATCACTACATATGGACACTAGATGATCCCTCAACCAGCTGCAACAATACATATAACTTGATCTCTTCATAGAGTATTAGTTACTACATAGACATTGTTCTAAATATTTCTTTGAACCTCTATAGGCACTAATCTTGAGACTTATACCGCTCAAATTAGAATTTATAACATTTCCAAGAAGACAAAAATCACTAGAAATGCATTTGAAATGGAGAAACAACAATTACAAGATCATGGGGTCTGCAACAATCATCTAGAGAGATAGAGTATGAAAAAGTGAAATCTCTATAAAACATGTAGAGAATAGCTAGTATGGGGTGTGATAAAACAAGGGGGAGATTCAAGCACGTATTTCCACAACTGTATGTCATAATAAAACCCATTAGAGGCTTTAAAGGTCACATACGAACCTCTTTAACCAACCAAAAGCATATACATGTCAAAAGATGAGGTCCAATCACATCAAGAGGCGACCTAAATCTTCTCTAATCAACTTCTTTCCATTATAGGCGTGATTTGATGCCTCCAACTCATCGAGATCATCCTCCTTTCAATGTGGATGATGTGCAAGGTTCAATTAGGGCATGTTCCCACACTTTTGAGCTTGAAATACAAAACTTTCAACAAGTAGCATCATGAATGAAGGTAAAAAAATATACATGTTTCTCAAAAGATGGAGTCTTGAAGGGGCCACATACATCACTATGAACAAGCATCAAGCAGGGACATTGTTATGCAAGTGCTAGAAAACTAATAACCATGTCCTTCTTTTGCAAGTAAAGCAAACTATTGAATTTCAAGTGACCAAATTGAGCATGCCAAAGCTCCATTTCAGTCATGGAGGGAGTATGAGCAACCAAGGCCTTTGAGGTAGACCTCTTGTACGTATCCAAGAGATACAATCCATTGTATAATGTACCCGACATCATGATAAATCACCATTTCTAAAATCATGAACCATATACTTATCATCAACAAACTTTACATGAAGTCTAGCATTGGCAATCAAAGGAACTATATGATCGCTTAGATGGTGGAGATCCTTGATATTGAGGATATCTAGGAGCCTCCTTGGCTTGATTCCTTGAAGTGTAGGCATATGTCCTATATGGTATGGTTGAGCTTAACTCACTTGCTATCTATTATAAGAACAATTATCAATAGTATTATTGGTGTACTTTTGCTCTATGTAGTAGTAGTAAGTGGACCCTTGCATGCGTGTTCTTCCATAGGAGTATTGAGGTGGGTTAGGAGGTCCTCCTCTTGCACATGCATGAGTTGGATGTCTCCACCACATTGTATCTTCTAAGAATAGGTACCCTCATCTGCTAGGTGGTTACTACCCAAGGGGGAACATTGATTCTTGAGTCCTATTGTTTTAGCCAGTAACTTGGTCAATTCATCCACAAAAGGGGTGTGGGACAACATGACACTTGAAGAGTCTTCATACCTTGATAGGTTATGAGGAATCTCCAAATCATTGGCCAAATTATCCTGAATTTCAATGCATTCCTTTAGACAAGCATTCAAAGAATCTAAGCTCTTCACATACACAAGAGTTCTTAACCCCCCCCCCCCCCCCCATTCAAGAGTCCATCCAAAAATAATGAAATAATTTTTTGGTTGAGTTGGTCTCTCAACTTCTGCACATCTATCCACATATTGTTTGTATCTCCTAGTTCTCAATCATACAATACCATCTTTCCTACACTAGTTCTCCCATACCACCATACTTCACATTCAACATAGATGTGTGGATGATTTTTATCTTAAAATCTAGACACATCACTCTATCTATCAATAAAGTAATTTTTAAACAATTCCCTCGAAACTATGTAAAGTAAATCAATTACCTCTAATATTTACTCTTGTTAATTATTTAGTGCTTCCATCAACGACTTGTTCACTTGATTCCACTACGTGGTAAATGCACTATGCATCTCAATCTACTCGATTCAAGTGAATGATTCTAAAAGGATCTAAATAGTAATTGGCGAAACACTCTCCCAAATGCACTCAAGGGGATTGAACCCAATATATCCTCTTTCCCATCTATGAGACTTAAACCACAAGGCTAAATATGTTGCTTGTCTATGAGTCCAAAAGAATATAATGTTATCTTGATATTAAACTTGCCCAAGCTACTTTATAACAAGTATCTAACACTTTGTAGTAAGCAAAGCGGATTGCTTATAATTAGTTGAGAATGTGGAGATAATAAAAAATTATCCAAGTATCTTCGTAATATCCCATTTATGATTAATGGTATTGATAGATTGTAAAATGAGTTTATAATTCTTGGTTCCTATTGAGTCACTACTTGGGTTACTGAAGTTGTTTATTGTTCACTATTAGTGTAGATAAAAAATCCCTATTTCGTATCAAAAGAGTTATGTGTTAAGTTCATAACACTATAATTTAGCTAAATTAGGTAGCAAGATGCAAGTCTGCTTATTTGATGGCATGAATGATCCCTTCATTAGAGAGTGGCTAGCCTCTCGAACTCAAGTTTGGGCAAAGATTCCAATGCATTCAACACTACATTCCCTACTTATAGGCAGTGTTGTAGAGAGTAAGAGACGAGAAAAAGAAAGAACTAAAGGAAAGAAGAGAGAAAGCGCATGCCCACAAATTTTTCAAGAACTTTGCCATTTTTTTCTTTTTGCATGTCACATCATGGAACTCATGGAAGCCTTATAAATGCACTAGAGGAGTACTCTAGATGCATATTTCCCTCAAGTTTGTAATAAAACCCATGTATAATAGTTTCTTTTTAGGAATTTCTACAAGAGTGACAATCACTTGTGTGAAAGGACCAAACTTAGGGCACTTGTATATAATTCACTTGGTCACACATTTGTAAAAAACTCTTGCCATAATGTAAGACTAACTTCAAAAATTTTTGTTTCCTTCTTCTTACTTGTGTATCTTCTTCTTCATGAACTTGTATGTATAAGGCATGAAATGTATGTTTGGATGCATTCTCTACCCCTTCCCCATCTTTTTTCGTTGTTATCTTGTGTGTGTGTGTGTGTGTGTGAAGTGTAGGGAGTCGTGAGGTGTAGGTAGGACACAATTTTTTAAGCATAACTTTGTGCAAAGAAGAAGATTGTTTGCAATAGATGCATCTCATTGAGAGCTTTGAGATAAACCCACTATTGACCATATTCAGGTATGAGAGTTAGGAGAAATAATCATTTTTGCATCTACTGCTACACCAAGTATCGTGACACACACCCACATGTAGAAGGTTTCATCTGAGGTAGAAACATTGTTCATGGTCTTTGTGATGCATTTATAGCTTTGAAGTGGTTATTACCACTATTGAACCCATCCTATCTACTTCTTGTGCATTCCCATCTCTCCATTGGGATTATTGATCATTTTTGTAGTCTTCTCTCCAACAAAAAGTTAATGTACATGTTCAAACCATTTTGATTATCCTACTATTTTGAGTTTTTCTTGCATCATACATAAATTTTGAATGCATTCATACTAAGCTGCATGTGTGATTATGGATACTAGTATGTATGACAATTAGGAAAGTTACACTTTAATCCATGAACACTATCTATGTTGATAGAAGAACCACGAGCAGAAATCCTGGATGAGGTGCAACCCCTTGAGCATACCATAATCAATGAAGGCCATTGGAAGGAGGAGACACCGCTTCATTGGCATCTCAAGCATACTATAGTCACAGTTGTGTCCACGAATATGCCTTCTTCCCCAACTAACAAGGTAGTTGTTGTTGACGAGAGTGCACCAAGAGCTACCATTGATCATCTACAATCATGAAATCATCTGTATTTGATAGAGCAAGAGATCATCAGAGAGAGGGTGAAAGTAATCTCTCCGAGCTCACCCATATCTTGTCATCGATTGCCACAGTAGCGATAGAAAGAGTAACATTCCACCCTATGGCACTACTCAGTAATCCACCATCTCTAAGAGAAGATACAGAATTGGAGAGAGAGAGAGAGAGAAAGCATTATATCTCTAATTTACTCAATGTGGCACAAATTTTCTTTGTTTGTTGTACTTAGAGAATAAATAAGAGGACCCTTTATATTCTCTTAGACTCAACCCTGGGCATATCATTTTACACTACTAGACTCCATCACTCAGAGATTGGTTTTTATTACTCAAGGGTATCAACCCTCTGTTTGGGAAAATCACTTCACAAACCCAATTGTATGGACTATTTCTCTTTGTATTTTGATCCCAAAGGTCACCTTGTATTTCTTGTAAGGGTCCTTTAGCACATCATTTTTCATCAACTACATTATCATTGTAACTCAAAAATATGAAGAGAGAGAAGTATTGTGTGTGCCTTGGGAGGCTACTCTAATCCCCCAAGTGTGACTTTCTCTATGTGCAAAGGGCTATTCTATGCCCCCCCTCTCTCCAAGGTGTCTCATTTGCAAGTGTAGGGATATTCTAAGCCCCCCCACCCCAACTCAATTTTTGTACAAGATTTGAATTTATTTTTGCAAATTGTGGCATCTTATTTTCAATGATGACATGTTGACAATTTTGAATGCAACATCCTCAAGTCAATTGTATTTACCCTCATTCATGGAAATCTTCATGCAGAAAGATAAGTGGCTCAATGGAACAAAATACAATCCCTGGAAAGACACCATTAAGGCTTACATTTATGCAAATCACTTACATGAGGTAGTTGAAGGAACCCAACGAGATTTTGATAAAGAAAGCCATCTAGGAGCCTGGAATGTGTGAAATTTGAAGGACAAGCAAGTCTTAGGCCAATTAGTTCTAGCTTGAAATGAGTTAACCAAAGGCCATATAACCTCCTTTATAAATTCCTATGAGGCTTGGAAGATCCTACAAGATTTTTATCAAGACAAAACTCCCTCAAAAGTTTTACACCCTAGAGGTGGAGTTTCATAACCTATCCATTAGGCCCCACGATCCTATTTCAAAAGTAATCACCACGTTTGAGGACTATCAACATAAACTAGCATTATATGGCTGCCAAGTTTCTAGTGAAGATATGGCCATCTACCTTCTCAATAAGCTCCCTAGAACCTACGAGACATTTGTAATCACCCTCTATAATCATGGCCAAGTACTCACTTAGGGAGAAGCTTGACGACTTCTCCTCCTCCATGACTCGCAAGCAAAGTTCGCTTCCTCATAAGAGACAAAAATGAAGACTACAGGACCCTTCCACAAGGGAAAACATGTTATTCATAATACTACTAACACACCCAAGCAAGGATCCAACACTTCATCAAAGAAGTTTAGTTGTAATTTTTGTGGAAAAACAGGGCACTTGGAGAAATCTTGCTATAAGAAGAAGCACACCTCAAAGCCCTCTAGCTCCAGGGACCCATCAAAACCCTCTCAACATAGGTCTCATTGTTCCATTGAAGACATGTTTATGTCCACAATGGCCAATGTTCTAGTTACTTCAAGTTCATCTCAAGAATGGATTTTTGATAGTGGAGAGATATCGCACATGTGTAAAGATTGGTATTCTTTTCAAGAAATTGAAGACCATACTAGCATATTGTACTTAGGCAACAACAAGATTTTACCCACCAAAGGCAAACTAAAAGTCCAAATCACCAATGATCGAGGGGAGTGCAAATCATTATCCAATGTATTATTTGTTCCTAACTTGTGCATGGATTTTCTATCAGTCAAGGCCATCACCAAAAACGATAAAAAAGTGTTATTTGATAACACTTCTGTACAAGGTGATTGACCCTAAAACCAAAGACATCATCACACAAGGCATAGAAGAAAAAGGGCTATATAAATAAACCTACTTTCTATCTAAGGAGTTACTATATAGCCTTTTGCATCAAAGATATGGCCACACCTCATATTTATCAAGGATTTCTACATCACAAATAGTTAAAGGATTGCCCAAGATTGGGTCAACGATGTTTGCCAAGCTTGCACCCAAGGCAAGCAACATAGGGTTCTCATTCCCAAGAAGGCTTCCACACAAGCTAGGAGCCCTTTAGCCCTCATCCACATGGATCTCTATGGACCTATGAATACCCCTTCCCGTAATGGAGCAATCCACTTCTTTATTCTAGTAGATGACTATTCAAGATACATTTGGGTATATTTTTTGGCGTCAAAGGTAGAAACCTTCTCGAAGTTTCAAGAATGGATCACTCAAGTTGAGAATGAAGCATCCAAGAGAGTCAAGACTATTTGATAAGATGGTGGTGGTGAATTTATCAATCACGACTTTGACAATTTCTTAAAGCAAAAAGGGATAAAGAGACAAGTCACTCAACCTCACACTCCATCCGAGAATGGAGTAGATAAGAGAAAGATTTGAAGTGTGATGGAAATGGCATGAACCATGTTTCACAGCAAAGAATTACCCTTCAAGTTTTGGGCAGAAGCTATGCACATTGCAATGCACATACTCCAGTCTTCACTAGTGCATTGAACAACAAGACACCCTTTGAAGCCTACTATGGAAGAAAGCCTAATGTCAAGTACTTTTGAGTATTTAGAAGTGAAGCATTTGTCTATGTGCCAAAAGAAGATCACAACAAGTTATAGTCCAAGTCCAAGAAGCACATCTTCATTGCTATAGTGAGCAATCAAAAGCATATAGATTGTATGATCTTGAGAACCAATCCATCATAATTTCAAAAGATGTAATCTTTAATGAATCTTCAACATACTCAAGAAAAGATCCAAGTACACAAAATAGAGAGAGATAGGAGACTAAACACAAGATTGGGTACAATCTCCCCCCACATACTCTGATGGATGAGTCTATCAGAGTATGTGTATATTTATAGGTTTTTTTCATTACATCTTGAATAGAAGATACATGAGGGTGGTGCTTTGAAAAGCATGTGTGTACAAAAATCTGCTTTATTTACAAAATCATTGCTTTCTAAGCGATCTACTATTTTTACACAAATGTTTCTTTCTAAGTGATTAATTATTTTTTACAAAAAATATCTAAAATACTATATTTTAACTATCTTCAAAAATATCTGAATAAGTCTACATGTGTTCATGCCCTCATGATTCTTCACCTACTAAATCAAAACACAATCACAATAAAAACCTCAAGACATTAAAATCCATATAAAATTCCTATTCCATAAATTATAGCATGCCTCCTAGTTGACAAGCAATTGACTTCCGTTGATAAGAATAAAATAGACATGGATGGCCAGTCATATGTCCCATCAATTAACAATCATAAGCATGTTCCATGTAAAAACACATGCATGGAAATGGAAAATTGGAATTTAATGTGACTATGAATGATATGCAAAAATCAAATGATCATAATGTGGAGTTAGTGATGTCTTATGAATCCATTGAGATTCTTCAAGTGAGTTATTTTTATATTTAACTAAATATCTATTATATTGCTTACCAATGTGTAGTGGTAACATCATAATCAAGTATTTTCTCTGGACTAAAATTGTAGCATGCTCTTCAAGTAAAGGAAGATCATTTAAAATAGGAATGAGTGGTAAAGTTCTTTTAAAGGATTTCAATAAAATAATATGAAAAGATTTATGTATATTCCAATGAGAAGGTATGTCTAATCTAAAAGTATTCTCATTAATTTTTTGAATAATATGGAAAGTTCCATAATAACATGGTGCAAGTTTAACCGTCAGATGTTGTGAATTATGTTTCAAATGTCTTTTAATTATTCATAACGATACAAAGTCATTTTCATTAAATTGTTTAGATACTCGTTTCTTATTAACATTATGCATGTAACATTCTTGACTCTTTTTAATGTGCTTATGAGCCTCATGAAGCATAGTGTTGCAGAGCAAAGAAGAGCACAAGGCAGAGACAAAGATGGACCCCAAAATTTTTCCGATTTGGACACTTGATTTTTGTATCATAATCATTTTGTAATATATTTTTCGATGTAAACGCACTAGAGGAGTCCTCTAGATGCATCCCCACAGAAGATTAGTAGCTTACCCATGTAAATTAGTAGGAAATTAGCCTTTTAGTGAATAAAGTGCCGGTCTCTTGTGTGAAAGGACCATTTTTAGGGCACATGTATATAAGTCAATTTGTGACTCTTTGTAAGCACTTTTTGTCCATTGTGAGAATCAAGAGCACTAAAATTCGAATTTGTGTCTTCCTCTCTCTGTATCATCTTCTTTATGAGCTTGTATGCATGTGTGTTGCTTGAAAAGAGTGTTAGGAAGTGTTGTCTATCCATGAGAGTGTTTGTTTGATGTGATTAAGGTGTGTGTGAAGTGTAGGAAGTGTTGAAATGTAGGAAGGTGATTCCTACAACGCAGTATTTTGCTCATAACTTGAAGTAGAAGCATCAGAACTCAGTGAAAATACCACCATTGGATGCATCTTCTTGAGAGCTTTGAAATGCATGTGCTATTTTCTATATTCGGAGTTTGGAACTGAGAGAAAAGCTCAATTTATTGTTGGCTGCTGCTCCAAGTATCGTGGCACCATGACTGACAGTTGAAGCTTGTTTGGATTAGTCTTTGCCTTGTTTGCACTCTTTCGGAAGCTCATTTGCATTGATCATCATTTGAATGCATGTCCTCATACACTCGGCTAGGTTTTGATACTCATCGCATTGATAAATAAAGCGTGAATCCCCACTATATGCACTTGAGGGGGGATTGAGGTATAGTCTCTTTCTCCACAAGTCCCTAGAATTGCCCTTAGGTACACACATTTTTGGTGCCGTTGTTGGGGAGTGTCGAATCAAACCGAGGCATTCGTGTGATGGTAAGTAGCTTTTAGCATTGAATCGAGTAGAGTTGTGAATTTCTCTTCTTTGGTAAGTCACATTTATCCGCACTTATTACTTCTCACTCTTGGAGTGTGTGTAATGAGTTGTTAGTGTAGGGAAGTGAGTGGAGTGAGTAGAGTAGGAGGAGTAAGGGAGTAGGTTAGGAAGCTAGTGTAGTTATTAATCTTAGCTTTGTTGAAGTCTTTGTAGTTAGGAGAACTTTTCAAGAAAGGTATAAAACCAAAAAAATTGTCTTTTTTCAAGTTACTTGTTTGCAAAGCAAGTATCGTGAGAGCTATTTGTCGGGTATCGTGAGCTGAGATGAGGGCTTTTGAGCTGCGCAGAGCTAGTCAGAGTGGTTGGAGAGTTGAAAAAGAGTTCCCAAGGTAAGCACATTCATCATTCTCTCATCATTGCCAAATAAATTAAGTGTTTCAGTAGAATGACCTGCGGCGAATATCGTGGAAGCTATCCCGGGGTGAGGAAAGTTCATTTTTGAGATTCAGAGTGAGGGGAGAGGGTGGATGAGCTTTAGAAACCCTTGTATGCACTGAAAATTCAAAAACAATTGTCAAAACGTGAAAAAGTGTCAAGTATCATGTTCTCCCGCGGTCGAGAATCGCGATACCTGAGTATCATGATCTCCTGTGGTCGAGTATCGCGATACCTAGCCTTGCTGAGTATCGTGTATCGTGGAACTCTTTTCACGATACCTGCCAAGTATCGGGTATCGTTGAATTGGGTTTGGCAATACTTGTCACATATCGTGTATCGTTGAGAAGTTCTCATGATACTCGTCGGATATCGTATATCGTGTATCGTGAAAATTCAGATCGCGATACTTACTGGGTATCGTGTATCGTGAAGGCAACTTTCCCGATACCTGACAAATATCGAGTATCATCGGGAATTTTCTCGTGATACTTGTTGTGTGTCGAGTATTGTGGACATTTTCTGGTGCAGTATCGTGTATCACGTATTGCAAGATTTCTGATCGCGATACCTGTGAAGTATCGAGTATTGTGGGACACAGCAAGGTCAAGTATCGTGTATCGAGTTCCTCAAGTATCGAGTATCGTCTATAACAAGTATCGTGTAAGTATCATAAAATGTTTCCTGAAGTATCGTGTATTGAGTTTTTGCAGATATCGTGTATTGTGTCCAGTCAAGTGGTCGAGTATCGTGTATCGTTTGCTTAAGTATCAAGTACCGTGGTACCTTTCTAGTGTTAGATATCGAGTATCGTGGTATACTCTTTTGGTGTGAGATATCGTATATCATGTTCCTCAGAGGAAGTTTTTCAGTCACTGAAGTAAATTCCATAAATTGGGACCACAGCAAGGAGCTTTGGAGGCTAGGAGTCGTTAAAACAAGAAGAGAACTTTTAAGTGAATGAACCTAAGCTCTGGGAGAACCCTAGGAAGCCAAAGAAGTGTAATCTCTTCAGTGGGAAGTGTAGCTGAACCCAGTAGCCGCTCACATTATTCTGAAACCTCTAGTGAGTCAAAGGAAGAAATTCCCATGGCTTCCGAGGACATGCAGAACACTCTACCAATGATTGGCATGATGTCAATTATTGAGGGAGAATATCGGACATCTTTGGAATATGTGAACACCAACCAAAATGAGATACCTATCTACCTAGATGGTCTAAACCGATCAGTGGCCAGATTGAAGAAAGCTTCAGATGCGTACATAGTGCCTAGGCCGGCAGTTAAGTATGCAGGAGGAATTTATATGGACAAGAGAGACATCCAGTGTGTAGTTACGGAACACCCTGAAAGTATCAACGAACACGGGGAAGAAGATAATGCTCATAACCCTAATACAGAGGGACATGAAGAACAAGTGACCACTCCCAGAGGGAGATCTACTATTGTTAGGGTTTGGAGAGGAGACCTGGTTCCCCAAGATGACTCCTTGATGGATGTGTATTTGATCAATGGAATGGAGCATCTCCTTAGAGCCCACTCTTCCTTATGGGAAGTAGCCCCTAACCCAGTTACTGTCTATGAGTTACAAGATCCTGAATTCCCCACCATCCTCACATATTTGGACAAAAATCATAGGAGATACTTGCCTCTAACAGAGTTAGCAAGAGCAGGGTTGAAGTATCAGAACATTCCGGTGTTCCCTCCTAGGGATCAAGCTACTACTTCTCAGAACTCTCAAGGAACCTTTCAGGATAATTCATATCAACAGTCTATACAAACACAACAAACACAAATCCCGGTTAGACCCCATGTGCAGTTTGCTATGCCTGCAAATAATCCAAACTATCGGCCTCAGCCACCTGTTGATCCAAGGAATAGAATCCCTATCCCAAATAGACCACCTGTGGTAAGAGGACCTGGTATACCGATAGGAAGACCAGTTTTCCCTGTGATGCCTAGACCACCTGAGGTAGGAAGAAGATTAAGACCCATCCAAGTCGCCAAATGCATGAGAAACCATTATGATGGCTCTAGTGAACCTTACAATCATATAGCTGAATTCAAGCAAGTAATCAGAGCTGAACAAGTAGAAGATTTTTTGATCCAATATGAGTCCTTTGGTCTAACATTGACAGACACAGCTTTAGCGTGGTTCCAGCCATTAGATCCTAATAATTTTCAAAACATGGAACAAGTCTATCAAGAAATGATTGAGGAATTCACTAAATCTGGGATTAAAAACAACTCTTCCTCATTGATCCATAGTTTTAAGCAAGCTCCTACAGAATCAGTGAGATTGGCTGTAAGAAGATTCAAACAATATGTGGATAGATGCCCTGTTGAAGAGAGACCCACTCAGAACAAGATGGTGTCATTATTTTTGGAAGGGTTAGTAAATGGATGATTAAGATCTCTAGTATATGTGAAAAGAGTTCAAACTTTGCAATAATGTATGAAAGAACGTATTGACCTAGAGGACAATCTAGCCAAAGATCTGAAAATGCCTCAAGGTAGCGTAAAAAGTGAAGATTCAGTCAGTAGCACATCGAACCCTAAGAACAATGTAGAGGAAATAGCCGACTTAGTAGCAAAGAAGTTGAACATTCAAGGATAGAGGAACTACCCCAACAACCCAATGAGAGTGCACATGCTTAGAAGATGCATGCATTGTGGAGGTGATCATCCCTCTCATTTGTGCACTAGGGGTGTAGTCGCACCACCTGCTTATGCTTACAATAGACCACCTATTCCGGGCCCTCTACAATATTGCAGCATAGAACAAAAGTACACAAACCACAGTATAGAAAACTGTCCTTACAATCGACAATCAAGACCAGTACAACCGCTCATGAGACCTTATGGATACCCACAGAGAGATCAAGAAGGAGAAGCCATTAGATATCCTCCATATCAGCAGCAGGCACCAGCACCACGACCCTATGCTTATCAAAGTTAGACTCAACCACAACTAGTGTTAGAACAACAACCACCCCATCCTCAAAATGTAGTCTCAGTGAAAGTAGCTGGACAGGAAGAGAACCTTGAGAGAGCAATCGTTCCAGCCACGCCTTTCACTAGTAATGAACCATATGACTCATCTTATGACCATAGTCAAGGAAATTATTCTGCTTATGAGAGCTCTATAATAGAATATGGACAAATGTATGAACCATATGCATATGGCATGGAAGTACCAGATAGTTCCTATGGATATGAGCAGGATTATGTGTCATTGATGTATACTACCCCCAGAGCACCCATACCCCCCCGACCTATGAATAGACCACTTGTACCTAGAGGACCATGTTATAGATGTGGAGGTGATCATTATATCAGAGAATGTACACTACCAAACCCACCACCACCACAGCGAGTTTGGGAAGGATACTGTAGTGATTGTGGTAAAGAACATCTTTTCAGAGATTGCCCCAAAAATCCTAACAAAATTAACTCAAACGTGCAGATAATGTGATCGAAGTGATAGAGTCGTCACGGAGTGATAAGGAGTACACCGTGCCATTGAAAGCAATAACAAGAGCTAAAGCTAGAGAGACACCAGAAAAAACTGGGGAGAATGACCAAAGTGATAGAGAGGTGAACCCACCCACACCTCAAAGAGTTGAAGACTCGGAAGAGCCTGGAAAAATTATCACAAGTAAACGAACCCAGAGATGGAAGAATCGTAGAGATAGGATAAAGGAAAAGAAACTACAGCAACAGATGGAGAAGGAAAAAACGAACAAGATCAAAAAGAAAAACAGAAACTTGAAGAAGAAAATAAAAAAGGAAAGTATAAAAAAGAAGAGGTAGGATCAGTTTTAGCAGATCACATGCCAGAAGAGTTAGCCATGTGGATACAGGCATACCAGGCACAAATCAGAGCAGGACCGACCATTGAACAACATGAAAACGAATATAATGAGGTGACTTAGAGAAAGAAAGGTTGGCGATTTGCAAGAAATTAATCGAAGTAGCTCAACAGACCTTAGAAAAACCTATCTGTAGATTACCCAATTCACGAATTCTCGAAGAAGAATTCCAAGTGTGTCATCCTTAATGACCTTGAGAAAACCAAAGAAGGTGAGACACGTAATGGAAATCACTGTGAGGAGAAAAGGGAAGGATCCATTGTTCCCGAAGTAGATAAAGAATGGCCTAAAGACTTGTGGGCAAAGGTCCAAGAAGACAGATGGAAGAAAGTGGAAGGAATAGAACCACCCTTTGAAGAGTTAGAAGTAGAAAGTGAATTAGAACATTCAATATCTGAGCTGAATTCAGAAGGATTATTACCCTTTGATCAATGTGAAAAGGAAAATGGCAGTGAAAAGGTCTTGCCCAATTACACAAGAGAATACGAACATAATTCGGAATTATACCGCATTCCCTCAATAAGAAAAAAAGAATAGAACCCATCAGTCCAAACATCGGACATCATACAACACCTTAGAAATGTAAAAATCCCTTGCACTCTGACATTGGAAGAACTGTTGAAGGTCAAACCACATTTGAAGGAGAAATCAACCAGTCAATTGGAGATCAAGGCAAAAGAGAAGGAGATGCCTGATGAAGTAAACACAGTAAAAATCCCAGTCGATAAGGTTGGAGATTTTAGTGAGGGAGATGAAGGAAACATGTGTCTTCCAATTACCTATAGGGGTTATACCACTAAAGCCATCTTGGATTCTGGAGCCGGAGTAGGAATTGCAACTAGAGAAATCTGGGAGAAATGGGGAAAACCAACTCTAAGACCAACACGCGTGAAGATACAAATGGCAGACGGACACACTGAACAACCCTTGGGATTATTGGAACGGGTAATTTTTACCACTTGCGGAGTTGAATTCAAGCACACTATAGCGATATGTAATTTGAAAAGGCTAGCAATTATGAAATGATACTTGGAAGACCCTTCATGAGACAGCTAAAGGTAGTGCAAGATTGGGGAAAGGACGCAATATACTTACAACATGAAGGAACCACAACAAGAATAAACCTCCACACATACACGTATCAAGATGTTCCCCCCTTGCAATGGAATCAGATTCATAAGGAGGAAGACAAGCAGTCCATTCACAATATAGGTTCAAGTGATCAATCGTGGATGAACAAAGACACTCATCTATGGATATGCCAAACTGTGAAAAAGGAAGAGGATAGGAGGAAAGGATGGCAGCACAGGCAAGGAGTTTCTAGATCTGTACAAGATCGAGCTTACATGCCTCAAATATTCCTAGATGAAGAATTCGAACCTCATGGTTGGATGGAGATTTTAGCCACTCTCGACGTGTGTGTAAATCAAGAAGTGATAACCATGAGTGAATGCATTGATGAGGAAGGATATGACGTTAGTCTATATGTGGTAGTTCTTTAAGAGGCTGAAGAAAAGGAAGTAATTGAAAAAGAATGGAAGGAGAATTACGAGAGCATTGAAATGGAACATGAACATATGGAAACGGAAAATGAAACTCAAGGAGTAAGTGTCATACTTAATGAAATAAATCAAGAAAGGAGAAAGGAAGAAGGGCTTGGATTAGATAAAGCAAAAGATGATGAAGAAAACAAGCCTCAAGACCAATTTGAAGTGCCTGCCCACTTCAAAAAATATGAAGTAGAAGAGAGGAGAATTGCTATTCAAATGCCAAAACGAGAAGCACAGCCAGGAATAGCATATGACAACAAAGAGCAGACCAAGAAAATAGTAGTAACCTTAGAGGAAGGAGAAGAATGATGTACTTTTATAGGTCAAGATGTCTCACACGAAGAAGACCAAGAGTTGATAGGACTCATTTGAGAATATAGGGATGTCTTTGCTTGGACATATAAGGATTTGAAAGGAGTAGATCCTTCTATATGTGCACATAGAATCCCTATGACATCTGAAGCTAAACCTTCCAAACAAAGACCTTACACATATAACGATGTTTACTCAGCGAAGATCAAAGAAGAAATAGATAAGCTGTTAGATGCTGGGTTCATTTATGAAATTGAACACACGGAATGGGTGTCACCTTCGGTGGTCGTACCGAAAAAGAATGGTAAGCTAAGGGTATGCATTAATTTGAAAAAGGTAAATGTTGCCACCATAAGAGATAGTTACCCATTACCCATCACGGATCATCTTTTGGAAAGAGTGGCAGGGAAGGAAGTTTATAGTTTTTTGGACGGCTTTTCAGGGTATAATCAGGTAGCCATCGCTCCTGAGGACCAACATAAAACAGCCTTTGCAACTGAATGGGGAGTATATGCCTTTAGGGTTATGCCTTTCGGCCTAACCAATGCCCCAGCCACTTTCCAAAGATTGATGTGCCATGTATTCAAGGAGTTCCTGAGAAAGAGTATGGAGGTATACGTGGATGATTTATGCAATTATTCAGCTATGCAATCAGAACATATCCCTGAACTAGGAAAGATCTTTGCCAAATGTCGCCAATATAGAGTATGCCTTAATCCAGAAAAGTGTGTTTTCATGGTTTGACAAGGAAAGATATTAGGACATATTGTCTCTAAGAATGGAATCTCAACGGATGAAGACAAAATCAAAGTAATTCTGGATTTACCGAGACCAAAGACTGCTAAAGAAGTACAAGCATTTATGGGACATTGCGGATACTACCGAAGATTTTATACACATGTATGCCATAATTGCTAGACCTCTTTATGCATTATTGTCTCAGTTTAATTGGACAGAAGAATGTGAAAAGGCCTTTAACGAATTAAAGAGTCGACTAAGTTCAACCCCAATCCTTCGAGTACCAAATTGGAACAAACCATTTCACATTCACGTAGATGCTTCCAAGTTTGCCATTGGTTGCATCCTAGCTCAACCCGCAGATACAAGAAAGTTAGATCACCCTATAGCCTAGGCCAGTAGACAATTGAATCAAGCATAACGCAATTATAGCACGACTGAAAGAGAAGGTCTAGGAATGGTGTACGTAGTGAAGAATTTTCGACACTACTTATTGGCAAACAAATTCGAATTCTTCGTTGATCATCAAGCCCTACTGTACTTAGTCAATAAGCCTTGTAATACAGGACGACTAGTACGATGGTTTCTATTATTGATGGAATTTGATTTTGAAGTAGTTGTCAAGAAAGGGAATACCCACATTAGAGCAGATCACCTATCAAGAATGACACATGGAGAACCACCCATAGGAGTACCAGATGATCTGCCTGACACGTACCTGTTCAACCTTGAAGTATGTCCCCAATGGGCAAAAAAGTTGATCCCAATACTCACATATGGACCTAAACATGGGATCTCACCAAACCAAAATCAAGATTTATGGAAGACTAAAGACCTTCATATCATTGATGGAAGCCTATATCACCAAGACTCAAGTGGATTACTCATGAGATGCGTGGAAGAGGAGGAACAAGAAATGTGGCTTCAAAAAGCACATGTAAATCAATGGAAAACTCATTTAAATGCAACTGGAACATGGCAAACATTGAAGAGATTAGGCATATATTGGCCAACCATGTAAAGGGACACACATAACTATGT
This sequence comes from Ceratopteris richardii, assembly GCA_020310875.1. NCBI lineage: Eukaryota > Viridiplantae > Streptophyta > Polypodiopsida > Polypodiales > Pteridaceae > Ceratopteris > Ceratopteris richardii. Next base: position 100,084,405 of record CM035411.1, on the reverse strand, counting down.
ATCAACATGCCCAACTTGTCAAGAACGGAATCCAGAAGAGAACTCTATGTTATGCTACTCCACAGTGGCACCGAGATGGAGCATGCCTCTGGTGAAATTCTTGAAGACCCAAGAATACCCAGAAGGAGCCACTCTAGCAAGGAAACGTGCACTTATAGAACAAAGCAAGGACTATGCTCTCATAGGAAAACAACTCTTTAAGCGAGGACGAGATAACCATTTTACGAATGTGCATTCATGAAGACGAGTATCTTGTTGTTCTAGAGATGGCACATATAGGAGCTGCAGGAGGACATTTCTCTGTAGATAAAACTGCAAAAATGATTCTTTTTGCAGGAATGTGGTGGCCAACTCTACATCAAGATGCAGCAACATATGTGCAACGATGTGATACATGTCAACGAATGAAATATCCAATTAGAAGAGATGAAATGCCGTTGAAACCCATGATGAGTGCCAAAGCCTTTACTAAATGGGGAATAGACTTCATAGGACCTATTAGCCCACCAGCTAAAGGATCTCATGTTGAGTACATAATTGTAGCCACAGACTATTTGACCAAATGGGTTGAAGCTAAAGCAACCAAGAAAAATGATGCAAGAACTACAGCCAAGTTTCTCTTTGAGAACGTTTTCACTAGATTTGGACTGCCGATAGAAATTGTGAGTGACAGAGGCACACATTTTGTGAATGAAGTAATAGAAGCCTTACTGAATGAATTCTTGGTAATTCATAAGAAATCAGCCCCATATCACCGACAAGCCAATGGCCAGGCCGAAAGTTCAAATAAAACCTTGTGCACAGTTCTCACTAAAATTGTGAACAATGGTAGATCTGATTGGGATAAACAATTACATCATGCTTTATGGCCATTCTGAGTAGCCTACAAAACCGCCATAGGAACTGTTGCGGGATTCTTAGACAAGAAGGAGTTTGAGGGTTTGTAGGAGAAAAGGAAAAGAACGAAAGAGAAAATACACCTTGGAAGCTTCTGCCGATTGATTACATTAAGACAATTACAATGTTTGAAGCACAATACAAGCCAATACTTCTGTGCACAATCACATAGAGTGCTCAATTACAAAATACCAAATATCCCAAAGTCTTCTTGCCGCCGGCCTCCTCTGCACCAGACCTCCACCTGCTTCAAGCTTATCCTTGTGCACACCTTGCACCAAGCTTCCACTAAGGGGGAGGAATGAATACCTTCTGTCGGCACGCGCACACTTCAAAGAGACCTTGAGATCCTTGGGGGACTAGCTTAGCACTCTCTGCACAATCCCTTAGTCACTCTCTATGCACTCCTTCAACTCCACTTCTCTGCGTCGCACACGGGTGACTCTTGCACTTCTCTTTCTTGCTTCACTTAGACTATGCTTCTCTTGCTTACTCTAAGATTGGTCCAAGAATAGACCTTGCCTTGATTTGAGTGTGTCGATCACGTACGCTCCTAAATGCAATGGTATCTTGGTGCTCACTTTGATGTCCCAAGATTGTCTTTACAAGTGGCAGCCAACGACTCACTGTTTTGTCCTGTAGTGACTTTAGACTAAAACCAAAAATTTTAATGGGGGGGCCATACTTTCACCTGTGCGTACGTTGCCTCTTCACATACCTTCACATTTCCTTTTAAGTCTTCACTTTTGCACATAAGGGGAGGTTCACCTGAACCTTCCAAAACACTTTAAAACACACTTTGAACCTTAGGGAAATTAGAGAAAATACCTCTACAACCTGCAACCCACTTTCTCCAATTTATCCTTTGTGGACAATTAATTGTGCACTACCTGTGCACTTTGACACCTGCACTTTAGCACTTTGACTTTGCACCTGTTGACTTTGACCTTGACCTTGTTGACTTTGACCAATTGACTTTGACCTTTTGACTTTGACTATAGTTGACTTTGACCTTTTGACTTTGACTATAGTTGACTTTGACCAACATGACTTTTATAAGCTCAACAGTTGCCCACCACCTAATGTGCTCTCCGTCCCCGAGAGCTACAGCCAAAACTCTGAGCATATAGGACACCATGATAATGGAGCTGCAAAAACTTGAAGAGAACATCTGAGCAGCAACCAAATCCACCAAAAGCAAGATAGAACAAGCACCAGAGAAGAACCAGAAGTGGGATGTTTTTATGGAAAAGCAAAAAGGATGGCAATGGGAGGGTGGAAAGGAATAGGAAGGGAGGCCTGAGGGTGCGGAGATGGATGGGGCAGGGAGGGGTGATGATGTGGCTGGGCAGATTGGTAAAGGAAGGGATTGGGGGTAGGAATCAGGGGTCTGGAAAGGGTGAGGTGAGAATATACCATGTGGACAATGTGGCGAAATAAAAACAAGTGATAAATGTGCTTAAAACTTGAGGGTTCTGACCAAAACTCATAGAAAATGTGGGAATCTAGAAAAATAAAGCAAAAAACGGATTCCAGATGTGCCAAAAAACATGAAAATGACTCCTTTTTTGTAAAAAACGGCCAACCGAGCACGATCCAGAGCCAAAAGCTTTGAGCCATGAAAATTAAAAAAATAAAAAAAAGTTGTCTCCTTTTTTCTTTTTATGCCCAGACAAAAATAATAAAAAGAAAATAAAATAAATAATAAAACAAAGAAATAGAAAAATAAAATAAAATAAATAAATAAAATAATAAAATAAAATAAAATGAAAAATAATTTGGGGGGGGGGGGAGGGGGAGGGCTATCAGAACCGGGGGGGGAAGGGGGGGGGGGGGGGAGGGGGGGGGGGGGGGGGGGGGGGGGAGGGGGGGGGGGGGAGAGGTTCTTTTTTTTTTTCTTTGCAACCCGAAAATCATGGGGGGCCCTTTTTTTTTTTGAAAAATAACCCAAAAAATAGAGAAATTTGAAGAAAAAATCAAAAAAATGCCAAAAAATTCTGAAAAAAATCTCATGAAATTTTCTACAGGGCTAGGCCCAATTTCCTTCATCAAACCACAGAGAGCCTCCTTTTATTCCTCCTATCTGGCAAGAAAATGACATCGGAAAGGGATAAAGAATGCTAGAAAAATGCTAAAAAATGCTTAAAAATTTTCCAAAAATACCCAAAATTTTTACTTTTGCAGAGGTTATGAAATGCCTTCTAGGTTGGCTAAAAACACAAGGAACAAGAGTGAAATTGATAAAGAAAACTACTAAAATTGAGCAAAATGAGATGAGAAAGCTATGTACAACCTAGACAGATTTTGCAGTTCCAGGTGATCCATACTTCTTCAAGTGTGTTGATGATAGGCCTTGAGCCTTGATATGTTGACTAGTGGCAAGGCCTCTCCTTTCAGCGTCTCTAACTCCACAGCACCCCAATTTAGCATTGTTTTGACTCTATAAGGTCCTTCCCAATGTGGAAGCCATTTTCCTCTCAGTTGTGTATGAAGATGAGGTCTATGGAGAAGAACTAACATGCCTGGTTCAATGTTGTTTTTCCAAAGATGTCGATCATGTGCCTCCTTCCTCTTCATCTGAGTCTCTATCAATTGTTTTGTTGCTAGTAGACAAATCTCCTCCACTTTATGTAGTGCTCCGAGCCTCTGAGAGACATCACAATCTTTCTTGCCCTGCATGAATGCTATCTTAGGTGATCCATGTAAAAATTCAAAGGGCTCAATGGGCAATATGCCATAAACCAGTTGGAATGGAGAATATCCCATGGCCTCTTTGTAGGCTAACCTGTATGCCCATAGGGTACCTTGATAAGCAATGCCCCAGGAAGTGGGCTGTAACATACACTCCTTTCTTAACATTGAGATTAAAACCTTATTTGTCGATTCAGCCTGTGCTTTGGCTCTTGGATAGTAAGCACAGGAGGTCCTATGTAGAATTCTATACCTGTTGAAAATTTCCTGCAAGACTTTATTGACAAAATGGGTACCCTGATCTGTACAAATTTCAAGTGGACATCCAAACCTACAAATGATGCTACTATAAATGAAATCAACAACAGTTTGGGCAGTGCAGTCGGGGGAGGCAATAGCTTCAGCCCACTTTGTCGCATAATCTGTAGCTATCAAGAGATATTTCTCTCTATTTGGAATTGCGGGAGGGTAGATGGGCCCTACAAAATCTAGCCCCCACTTCTCAAATGGTTGCCAAGAAGTGGAAACAATCAAGGGGTTATGCCTTTGCTTTGTTGGCTTAGGTCCACACCTCTGGCAAACGTCACATGCCTTTCCCCATTCATCTGCATCCTTAAATAGTGTAGGCCACCATAGACCAGCATCCAGTATCCTCTGACTCATAATATGCCCTGGAAAGTGCCCACCACCTGTTCCTTCATGTGCAGAGTGAAGGAATTCCCTCACTTCTTCTTCTTCCAAACACTTCCTAAACCTGTCATCCTTGCCCTGTCTATATAATTTATCTTCAATGAAGGTATATGGTCTACTCTTGATTAGCAGTCTCTTCCTTTGCACAGCACTAGCCTTTTCTGGATACAACCAAGTTTTAATGAAATTCTTGATATCATAATATCAACCTTGAGCTTGTACAGCAAACAGATGAGCATCTGGAAAATCATCATTGATTCCACTAGCTTGATTCATCATATTGATTCTGGATAGGTGATCCGCCATAACATTATCTTTACCTGGTCTGTGGACTACAGAAAAATCAAACTCTTGGAACAACAATAACCACCTCCATATTCTACCAGTGGCTTGTGGTTTGTTAAGCAAGTATTTTAGTGGTTGGTGATCTGTTATAATAATAAATTTTACTCCCAGTAAGTAATGACGGAATTTTTGGACAGTAAAAACCATTGCTAGGGCTTCCCTTTCTGTAGTACTATAATTCCTTTCAGCCTTGGTCAAGATTCTACTGGCATATTGAATTGGTCTGTCCACTTTAAATTCTTCACTGGGTTGGGTCAAAACTGCCCCCACTGCATACGCACTGGCATCTACATGTATATGAAAGATTTTTGACCACTCAGGTGTGATCAAAATAGGAGCAGACACTAACCTTGACCGTAATGTTTGATATGCTTTTCCTCCTCTTCTTCCCATTTAAAAGGTACTTCCTTACCTGTAAGTCTAGCCAGTGGTCTGGCTATCTCTGCATACATTTTTATAAACCTTCTATGGTATCCAGTATGCCCCAAGAAACTCTGAATCTCTTTAGGAGATTTAGGTTTAGGCAACTTTAATATAGAAATGATTTTGTCAGGATCTAGGGCCATACCTTTAGCCGACACCACATGTCCTAAGCGAGTTCCTTCTGTCACAAGGAAATGACATTTGTTTGGATTGAGCTTTAGCTTAGTCTCCCTGCATCTCTTGAAAACATTCTGCAGCTGCCTCAAGTGATGGTCCAAACAATCTAGAGGAGTTTCTTTGTTAGAGCCTGAAAATGAAGAGAAGTCATCCATGAAGATTCTAAGTGATTCCAGTAATAGGGGGCCAAAAATGAGATTGACCGTTCTGTTAAAGGTGGCTGGAGCATTTCTGAGCCCAAATGGCATTTTTACATACACATATGTTCCCCAAGGTGTGATAAAAGCAGTCTTTTCACGATCCTCTGGGTGTATTGATATTTGATTATAGCCACTAAACCCATCCATAAAGCTATATAATGCATGCCCAGCCACTTCTTCAATGACTTGCTCTACAAAAGGCATTGGGAAACCATCTGGAATGGTCACCTTGTTGAGTGCTCTAAAGTCAACACAAATTCTGATTTTATAAAGTATTCTTCTTTGGTACTATAACCATAGGTGAGAGCCACTCTGAGTGTTCCACAAGAATGATGATTCCTGCATCCTCCATCTTCTATATTTCCACATAGACAGCTTCAGCATATTTTGGATTAAGTCTATAACTCTTCCCTCTTATGGGTTTGGCTTCATCAACCAGAGGGATTTTGTGCTCTCCATAAGTTGCAGGCACTCCTTCTAAGTCTTTATAATGCCAGACAAAAACATCTGTATAATGGGTCAAGAATGATTTTACCTTTTCAAGGAGCCCTGGGTGGCTCCACAACCATGTGGCCACCAAAACCGGTCGATTATTGTCTTGAGTGCCTAATTGTATTTCTTTGACAGGATTTCTCTCTACCATATTATCTTCGTGCTCATCTTCTTCCTTGTCTTCTTCTACTAGCTTTTCGTGCATTGCTTCATAAGCAGGTGCATTTTGGATTTCAATGTGTTCCTCCTTGTCCTGCATCCATCCTGCAGGGATTTCTTGAATCGGGAAAGAACACTCTTCACTAGAATCTTTTACCTTGCCTTTAGCTTTAGTAACTTCCTTATCTGTGGTTGTCATATCCTCCTCCAAGTTGTATTTGAGGGGTGTTTTCCTGCCCCTTCTGTGGTCTGTGATGGGCTCTCCCAATCCATCAACCTGGACTTTCTCCTTATCTTCATCATAACCTTCAGTTGTGCAAGAATTATTAAGAAAAATTCCAAAACAAGAGGAAGAGTTGCCTGCTTGGAGCCAATTTAGAATATCCTCTTCTTCCTCAAAATCTATTTGGGGTTGATCTTCCGATTCCGGTTCCATGCATATGCCAACTATTTGCATCATGCTAGTGTTTCCTTGATTATCTGGGCCCTCCTCTAAATGAATCTGTGTCAGCTCTTGCCCTTTCTTTTGTACCCACATAGTGTCCTTGCCCCAATCATGAATGACACTTGCATGCCTCAGCCATGGTCGTCCAATTAAGAGGGGAAATCCTCCTTCAACCTGGGGCAATCTTAAAACCACAAAATCCAGAATGAATAGATTACCTTGTACTTCAAGTGGAACTTTTGGGATCACTCCCAAGGGCCTTACTTTGCTCTGATTTGCCAAAGTAACAGTGAATTTTGCAGGCCTTGAAGGGTGGAGTCCAACCTTTTCCATTTTGTGTTCAGGCATCAAGTTAATGCCAGAACCACCATCCACAATAACTCCTTGAAATTCATGAGCTTTGATAGATACTGTCAGCCGAGGACTTTTATAATCTGTAAGGGGTGCTTCCCCTACAATTTTTCCTTTATGTAAAACAGCAGTGTTTGCCATCAAACTTGTAGTGGAAGCTTCATCAATTATCTGCAATAACTCTGATCTGAATTTCCCATCCATCTTTATTAATTCAAAAATACTAACCTCTTTTTTCATGGACTTGAGTAGTTTTGAAGCCTCTGATTCCTTGAGAGCATGGGCTCCAGTTGACTTATCAAACTCCTCATGAGCCCTGTTGAAGGCATGCCCAATGGCATCACTGGTGCATATGAGATCTCCTTTTTTACTTGTATCTGCACCTGTGGTGGCTTTATCTTTAGCTGGTTCTCTGTCTTGATTCCATTCCTTAATCTTTGATCCTTGTCCTATGTCTGCTTGAGCCTTCCCCTTGCTTCTTATCTGCACAATCAAAGATTCTATTTCTTCTAATTACACCACCCTGGTAGATGGTGATGGCTCATTGGCTAGATCACACACTTCTTCTTTGTGCATAGAAATCATTTGGATATGGGGCTCGGATGAAGAGGCTTGATTCTTAGGACAACAATTTGTATAATGGTCTCTGGGCATTTTCTGGTAGGGTGCACCTACTTTGATAGTGCCCGCATTCTCCACATCTAAAGGAGATGATTGGCCTCCTAGGCCCATTTCCAAAATTGTTCCTCTGTCTAGGATTATAGTTGTTACCTTGATTCGGTGCAGCAGCCATCACATTTGTGGTTGGTAGGGATCCTCCTTGTGTCCAATTGCAAGCATTCCCCTTGATTGGCATTCATGGGCCTCATGACCAACTTTCCTGCATAATTGGCAAGTTACACTTAACAGAGGACACTCACTTACTATATGCCCTTTTTTGCTGCACATGGAACACCAAAGACCACTCTTGATGCCACCTCCTTTGAGCTCCTGCAATTCCTGTCGCAGCTGAGCCAATTCCTCTGCTTGGGCCTCCTCCTCCTTTTGGAGCTTGAGTGCTTCAATCTCCCTCCTCAACTGAGCAACAACAGTCTCCTCCTCTTTGTAGGGCTTATTCCTTTTTAAGCCCTCCAGCTCCTTCCTTAGCTGGATCACTGGATCCTCCATTTCTGTACCATATGTTGGTTGGGAAGAAGTTGCTCCATACTGGTGCCTTATCTGCTCCAAGCGTGTGGCTGTGTTGATGAACTCCTCTATGGAGGCTGTAGGTAACACCAATTCCTTTATTTTGCATTGGGTGGCCACTGGTAGGGGCTTAGCTAACCACTTCTTAACAAAAAAATCATGTGGTGGATCTGGCAATTTAGCCATTAGTGCTTTGGCCCTAGTCACAAACTCTGGGAACTTTTCTCCTGGACCCAATCTCAAATTTTCTAGTTCTTCTATGATAATCTCCGCAATGTTGCCATGCTGGAACTGATTTTTAAATGCATCTTTCATCGCATCCCAAGTGGTAAAATGGTTTTCAGCAAACTGGCTGAACCACTTATCAACTAATCCCTCTAATGTGGCAGGGAAGAGAATCAAAAAGGCATCCTCCCTACCCATTAGGCCTCTAGTCTTATATAGTGCCAAAAACCTTGTAATGTGTTCATCCGAATCCTCTTGAGCTAGGCCCTTGAAAGAAGGAAACTTTATATTTAATCTAGAGAGTAAAGTTTCCAAGTCTACCTAACCCGCCATGCTCTTTACTGATGAGGTTGAAGAGAGTGGACTTGAGGACCTTCTAACAACCTTCCTTCTTGTCTGCTTGCAGGTGACCCTCAATGTTTGGGACCGGGTTGCGGTCATGAGCAGCTCTGTAGCTCAGTGATGAGTAGCACCTCCTTTAATGTCAATCCGGGAAGACGTGAGGATGGTATGAAGACCTCGAGCAAGTGGCGGCACAAGTGCGTGAGTGAGAAGCACACTAGCATGCACACACATACACACACACGCGCATACACGGCAAGACAAAGAGGGAGAATCAATGGAGTTCTTAGATTACTTTCAAAAGCTCTTACAAGTTTGTTTCAATTACAATCTGCCCTCAAAAATGAGCTCTCTAGCTCCTTTTATAGTTTTTGACTAGCTTTGGCCCTGTTCAGACCTAGTGTCCGGCCTAGTTAAAAATTAGGTTCCAGGGCTTATTTGGGGGCTCAAACGAGATCCAAAAATTACGAAAATTGGCAGGTAGATACTTCTAATGCTCCTCAAGCTCAAGGACTCCTTGGCTTGCACAAAATGGAGCTACAAAAAGATGAAATGATATTTACAATGTGCTTAGTGATGAGAATCACTTTTAATTGGTGTAGAGGTTTTGAAAGATTAAGGTTGCCTTAGTGCTAAATCTGCGTGAATGTTCATAAGTGCTTCTTTCTGAAGAAAATTGTTGGCCTACTTGCCAGATCTTCATTGACTCCCTTGTCTGCTGCTAACACCCCCCCCCCCTCTCGCGTCTGTCGTCCCTGACAGACCCTTGGTGAGAGGGTTTTTGGATGTAATACTCGACGACGTCCTGCGCTAAATGATGTTCAGCAATTCGCAACCCTTTAGCCAAATCTGTCAGAAGAGCATCCCAGTCTACCGGCCCAGGAACCTCTGGATGTGGCATGCGTAGCTTTTCGGAGTGGAGAGCTTGTTCCACTGCAAACAACTGCAAGAGATGGGATGGTCTGGGAATGAATATCTCAGAGTGATATTCCCAGAATCCCGTGACAAACATCTCTTCGAACGTTTGTTTGAAGCAGGCCGGTAGATATTTGATGCGAGCGTGCCATGCATACACAACATTGATTGATGGAGTTGTGCTCATGTCGTATACAAGGTCCTGGTTCCCTTCATTAAATCCTAGTGCTGAGAGATGCGGTTCCTTGACATTTTTGAAGGTCCTGAAGGTGACCAGCATAAGTTTGAAAATTTTCAGGCACATCTGAGTCATGATATCAGGAACATTCTTGAAACGGACCCCCCAATGTCGGATCGTTGAAATCATATAGCCAATTGTAGGTGCGCCTTTAGGGGGTGCGAAGTACACGTAATTTAGCCACTTCTCACATCCTTTAATCGTCAGCACTGTATGTGTGTACTCCGGCCAAGATCTCCTTCGAAACACAGGGCAATAATATGGATTATATTTGATGTACAATGGCATATTGTTCCATGTTCTTACCATTTCCGGGTAGGTTTCGAGCAGCCGAATTCTCCACGTTGGTTGGCGGATATGTCCTTGCTTGGCACTCTCTGGGATGTCATCGGGTGCAAATTGGGTGGCAGAGGTGGGTTCCCTTGAGGTGTGGCGCTTGATCTCCGCATTATAATCCGCCATTAGCACGCAAAAAGGTACATACAGATCATCCGATGGGCCGATCCACCTATGGTGTGAAAGATTCTGAAAATAATCAGATTTTATTACCACCTCTTCCACTTTTGACATCAATGCGATTTGGACTGCCACCCTGTCGTCATGTGTCGTGGCTACCTTCTCTAACTTTTGCATCCATTCCGGTGCCTCGATCTCAATTGTGTCCATGCCCTGTTCTGTGTGCTTACCGCCGGGTGTTGGCATTGGTACATAGGGATCCTCGAATGTTTCTTCTACTTCAATTGGCACCAGATCGTCAGGCTCGGGGTCTACCAGAGGGGAGGGCTGACGCTCATATTGCATAACCTTGCTGCGTAATTCCTCAAGTTCGGCCCGGAGTTTAGTGACTTCTTCAGCTGTTTCTTCTGCGGTTATACTCGGGCTGGGTTCTGTCTGTTGGGTGGCCAACTGTCTTCGTAACTCGTCTCTCTCTTTTTCTAAAGCGGCATGGGCCTCCATTAGATCGGCATGAGTTTCTAACACCACCTGCATATTCTCCGAGGGAATTGCCTTGAATCGTTCTGGGTCAATCTCCTGTGGGGAGCCCTCCATGGCCGCCTCCAGGTTTTCTTCGTTCTGTTTCTGTAATCTTTTATTCTCCTCTAACGCGGTCGACATATGCTTGCGGAGGAGGCCCAAGTTCCGTCGAAGTTTCAGGTTTTCCGTGATCTGAGAATGTAGCAGCTCGTCCATATGTCGTCGTTCTTCATCATCTGCTTGGGGTGGGTTGGCTTCTAATTGTGCGTATTGCTCCTGTAATGTCACGTGCTGCTGTTCGAGTAGCTACTTCTGCTCTTCAAGATCCCTACATCGTGCTTGGAGATCTTCGTGGCTTCGGAAGAGCATTGTATGTTGGTTGTCTAGGTGTTGGTAGTGTTGCTGCAGTTGGGCCATGCATTGATGCATATTATTAAATAAGTTATCGAGAGGAATAGTGTTGAATGCAGAGGGGTAGGGAAAGGGAAAGGGGATTGTGAATGCAGTACTGGGGACGGGTGAGGGGGGAGGTGGGGGAATGGGAGATTGTGGGTAAATGGGGGATGGGAGAGGTGCAGAGGTGGGTGACACCTCCATGAAAGTGGGGTTCGTGGTGGGAGTGACTGTGAACATGGGGATTGTGGTAGCGGTGAGGGTTGTGAATGTGTATAGAGGTGTGTGTAATTGTGAACTTCTAGGAAGTGTGCTCGGGGTAGTGAGGTGTACCGTGGCCGTAGTTAGACTCGTGTTTTCAGTGGAAGTAGAGTGTGGGGGTTGGCTGATGGTTTGTGTGTTGGTGTGCGTAGTGGTTTCAGAGGTGGTGACAGTAGAGGTTACAGTGGTAGAGGGAGGTGAGTGAGGTGAATGTGGGGGGAAAGGTGGCAAGGGAGGTGATGGGGGTGCACTCGATGTGTGGGCTTCCTCGATGTCGTGAACTGTGTGTGTTGTGCCAGTGGTTGTGGGGGTGCCTTGTGGTCCTGAACCTAATACATTCATTCGTTTTCCTGTTCGTGGGGGGCTTCTTCCATATCTTCTCTCTGTCCTTCGTGATTGCGCTAGTGCGGTATGCACTGTTTCCGGTACTCCCAAAGCATCTGATATCATTTCCAAGGTGGCACGGTATTGCTCGTCCACACCTTCCTCCTCCAGAATCTGGTTCATGAGAGCTTTACCTGCAGCTAATGAGAGCCTGTGTTGCTCTTGAACTCGGTTCATTGTATCGTAAAGCTTCTTTAACGCGCTAGTGTAGGCGGGGGCACCTTCTAGTACTTGTAGGGCTTCTTGATCATACTCCTGTTCTTCGGCTTCTGATTGTCCACCCTGTGTCTCCTCATGAGCTTCTTCTTCATCGTCCACATTGACTACGTCCTGTTGGCTGGGCTGGGCTTGGTCTGGGGCAGTTTGCTGTCCACCGGCTTGCTCTTCTTCAACTTCCGCATTTACAGCATCTATGATTCTTGCAACTTCTTCGTCCGTTAGATCCTCCAGAGTGAACCCATGCGGGAATTCCAGATCAGTCGGTACTGGTGGAAACACAAGATTAGGGCCATCTGTGCTGTGCCTGGGTAACCTGATAGTAAATGGTTGCACTCGTCGGGGGAGTCTTGGGGTGGTCTCAGGCGTCAGGGTAGCACCGCGAGCTTGTGCGCAAGGCATCTGGACAGCACCTCTCATCTTCTTTGAGGGAGGCCCTACAGCTGACAATCTTCGTTGAAATTCCTGTGCTCTGGACCAGATCAGAGCCCTCTGCACCGGTACATCATATGCGAGACATCTGTATACAATTCTGGTGAGTGCACAACAACCATACAACACAGATTTTTGCTTTTTATACCATCTCTGATGGGCCATATGAATCTGGTCGATAATCCAGTGGGGCATATTGATGGTCAACTCAAAAGCATCCGTCAGGTAGAGGCTAAACCAGATCTTTTTGGGAGGCATTGTGAACCTCTCCTGCGCGGGGAAGGCGAAATGTTGCATGACCATACGTAAGTGGATGGCGATCGTGGGCGTCATTGCAACCATGTCCTTCAGCTTTGTCAGGTTCCGGTTCTTCATGTTGTCTGGAACCATAGTCTCTTTCTCTGTTGGAATGTGCATACCAGTCATGTCGAGTGCTTCTCTTACCAGGTTGATAGTCAAGCGGAAACGCTTCAGCTCGTTGCCCCTTGTGAGTGATGGGAGCACAAAGGAGCTGTATCCTTTCTTGTCTTTGCTGGGGGTGAGGGTACTAATTAGATATGAGCATCTTAGGAAATCTGGCTTTGGTAGTTGGAATTTGAAATAATCATAAAGCCCAGCCTTCTTCCATATCGGCTTCAGTCCTTCGTTGTTCTGTAGATTTTCAAACTCCCTGGTAAAGAAATGGTATCTGCCCCATCGTCCGTTGAATTCGACCTCGGACTCCCACATATATGTGCCTTCACCCAGAGGTCCAGCAACGTCACTGAACCAATGTGAGGTTTTGCCCACCGGCATTGTGTGACCCTGCGGAGGATTCTGAATTGGTATGGCGTGCAATGCCCGTAATGCCGCTGGTCTTTCCTTTAATTCTTCCTCGACTGGAAGGCTTTCGATGTCCACCACTTGTGGGCTGGTGCCTGCCTGGCTAGTTCCTACTGTATCTGCCATTTTACTTCTTGCTGTCTGTCTCTGTGAGAATATACAAACAGGTGTTAATATTGTACAGGACAAGGGAGGACCGTTGTTGTTCCCATCACAATATTAACATGAGGGTCGGGAGCGAATAATGGGTTAGTAAGTGTTCGGTGCACGCGTGTGTAGTTAATGCTTGGGTAGTCCTAGGATACTAATGAAGTTAGTAAGTGGGGATGAATTTACAAATTGGGGTCGGGGGGTTTATTACAGGTCTTAGGCTGCCAAATGCAGTGGATGGGCTTTGCTTTCGGTTTCGTAGAGACTCTAGAGAGCTTTCTCGGTGTCGCGGTTTGAAAATGGGGCCTTTTAGGGACCCATTTACAAGTGATTACATGCACGCTCTTGGGTCTTGGTGTGTTCTTGAGTGTTGAGAACGAGTGAATATTGGCAGTATGCGTAGCTGCGTTATGCTGTTTAGGTTGTGGCCTCGGCGTAGCTACTTGTGCCCTCAAGCAAGCCTTAGGCACCCAAATTTGTCTTGATTGTGGGCTAGCCTTCATCGACTTCTTGGGCACCCAAATAGATTTCACGTTAGCAGGAGAATTTCTGCAAGACTTCTTATTAATGTCGTGTTGTTGGTTATTAATAAGAAACTTCGCCCGTGTAGTTGACGGTGGTGCAACCGGTTGTTCGCCTTTCCGCACCCACACATGGTTTATTTTCTGGGACATTCTGCTGCGCAGGTACTTTTGATCTCGGACATAGGTAGTACTCTGCTTCTTCTGCCTTTGATCCACCTTGGGTTGCTGCCTCCTTCTGGCCTTTGGAAAAGAAGGGAGTTCCGTTGCATCCTTGACTCCTTTTTTGCAAATATCATTCCTCTGCAACACATGGTTTTGAACAAGAACAGCATGATCATCTCCATGTGTACCCCTGGAAGGACCAGGAGCCTGTGCCTTTCCTAGTTCCTTGAGTGCTCCCTTGTCTAATTCTACTATAACTCGACTATGATTGACCCAAACCTGGAGAAGTCCACTTCTTAGGTTTAAATTAATTGCTTGGTCATAGATCCAATCTTGACCCAAGACGAGAGGTTCAGTGAGATCCTCATCTTGACACACCAGTACTTTAACTGTCATTGCCTCATCATGAATGTAAAGGGGAAGTTCCACCTCGCCCATGCAAGGGGTTTCCACTCCTCCCAATCCTATAAGATATGCTTCCACAGGATTGACAATCAACTGTAATTCTTGGCAGTAAGACACTCTAACAGCACTAGTGGCTGCGCCTGAGTCAATCAAGGCTCTTACATTCCTTGCACTCTTTCCTTGTCCTATATCTAGGGTTATGAAAGGACGTCTATCAATTATCCTATGCGATCTTGTTCCTGCAACTTCACACATGGCAATAGGAAATCCTTGATCTGCATAGTCATTCGCTCTAGGCTGATCTCTACCTTGCCTTTGTAATTTCATCCTTCTGATGCGTTCTAAAGCTTCTGCTTGAGCTTCTTCTCGAACTCGCTTTTCTTCCTCTTTGCGTTTCTTAGCAGTGTTGAGTCGGCTGAGCATTTCCTCCGTGAGGGGTTCCTGATACAACTTGACTCTCCAACCGCTAATATAATTTGGAAGAACATCACCCTCTAATGTGGCCAATTGTACTGCTCCACTCGTGGAGATCCTATTGATGATCATTGGTCCGTAGCCTCTCTTTTCTAGCTTCCTCGCGTGTTGTTTTAGTGTATAGACTAAAACTAGATCTCCTGCTTTCAAGCCTTTATCCTTCACATGGGCATCGAAATATGCCTTCTGTCTCTTCTTGGCTGCATATATTCCTGCAGCTGCTCTCAGTCTTGTTTCTCCTAATCGTTCAAGGTCAAAGATCCTAGAGGAGAGCTCATGACCTGTCCATTCGTGCTCTTGTGCTACTCTCAATGTAGGGATCAGGAAGTCCAAGGGTAGCACAGCGTTTTGGCCGAATACCATCTGAAAGGGGGTGGCTTGGAGTACCGTTTTGTAGGCCACTCGGTATGGCCAAACAGCATGGTGTAGCTGTTTGTCCCAATCAGAGCGTTTAGTGTTTACTAATTTTGTCAGAACATTGCATAAGATCTTATTAGTGCTTTCAGCTTGTCCATTAGCTTGAGGGTGATAGGGGGCAGACTTCTTGTGTATTACCAAGAATTCCTGGAGTAGATTTTCAATCACTTCGTTCAAGAAATGAGTGCCTCTATCACTTACAAGCTCTATAGGTAGCCCATATCTCGTGAATACATTCTCAAACAAGAATTTGGCAGATGTTTGAGCATCGTTCTTTGTCGTAGCCTTTACCTCCACCCACTTGGTGAGATAATCTGTCGCAACAATGATGTATTCCGCATGAGAACCCTTAGCTGGGGGATTAATAGGACCTACGAAGTCTATTCCCCACTTAGAGAATGCACGTCCACCCATCATAGGTTTCAGTGGCATCTCATCTTTGCGTATAGGATACTGAGTCCTCTGACAAACATCACACCGTTTCACATAGGTATGTGCATCCATGTGAAGGGTAGGCCACCAGAAGCCCGCAAATAGAATTGCCTTGATCACCCGATCCGGTCCAAAGTGTCCTCCTGCTACACCTTGGTGAGCAGTTTCCAAGATCTTCAGATATTCACTTTCATGGACACAGAGCCTCAGGTAACCATCTTTACCACGCTTATATAGATTATTACCAATGAGTGAGTAATCCAGGGCTTCTTGTTCTAAACTCCTTTTCCTCGCCAGAGTCATGTCTGGAGGGAATGTGTTTGTCCTTAGGAAGGATACTAGAGGTTCACTCCAATTTGGCACAATGGATACTTGATACAGAGTGGCGTGTTCCACAGGTGGCTTAGTGCAACAGATTGGGCATTCCTTGCACAACTTTTGGACATCAGCTTCCATAGTTGGCCAATGTACTCCGAGTCTCTTTAGGGTCTGTAAAGTTCGTTGCTTTGAATGGTGTTGCTCTAACGCACCTACATGTGCTAATTGCAACCATTTAGCGTGCTCATCCTCTTCTACGCAACAAGCCAAGATCCCTTGATCTGTGTGCTTGTACATACTTCCTGCCATGATGTGATACTTTTGGGCTTTTACAACCTCTCTATTCCGTGTGTTTATCACTGGATGATTAGGCCCGTATGTCAATACTGGTACCAATGGCTTGGCCCACTGCGGTACAACTTCCAAATTAAACAAGTAAGCATCAGGAAGGCATCTGACACTCCTTGTGGGGCTTCTCCCGATGTGAGCCTAGAGAGATGATCAGCTCTCAAATGAGTCCTACCTTTCCTTACCACAACTTCAAAGTCATATTCCATGAGCAAGAGAAACCATCTTACTAATCTTCCTGTATTGCATGGCTTGTTTACAAGATATAACAATGCCTGATGATCAGTAAAAAATTTAAACTTATTTGCAAGCAAATAGTGTCTAAATTTCTTAACTGCATATACCATGCCTAAGCCTTCTCTCTCTGTAGTGGTGTAATTCCGTTCAGCCGCATTCAATTGTCTACTGGCATAGGCAATTGGAAGATCCATATTACCTTCACCAGTAGGTTGTGCAAGCACACATCCGATGGCATAATTGGATGCATCCACGTGAACATGGAATGGATTATTCCAATCTGGTGTGGTCAAGATTGGTGCTGAACATAATCTTCGTTTAAGCTCTTGGAAGGAATTCTCACATTCATCCGTCCACTCAAAGTTTGTCAGAAGTCCGTACATGGGCTTTGCAATGACAGCATACATGTGTATAAATCGTCGGTAATAACCACAATGCCCCATGAAAGCTTGGACTTCCTTGACATTCTTTGGCCTAGGTAGCTCTGCTATGGCTCTCACTTTTTCTTCGTCGGTAGATATACCATTCTTTGACACTATGTGTCCTAGAATCTTGCCTTGCCTGACCATGAAAACACACTTTTCTGGGTTCAGGCAGACTTGATATTCTCTACATTTGTCAAAGATTTGTCTGAGTTCAGGGATATGGGTTTGTCTAATGTTGGAATGAGCACAAAGATCATCAACGTAGACTTCTAAACTCTTCCTCACGAACTCCTTAAACACATGGCACATCAGCCTCTGGAAGGTGGCTGGTGCATTGGTAAGCCCAAATGGCATTACTCTAAAAGCAAAAATGCCCCATTCTGTGGCAAAGGCTGTCTTATGCTGATCCTTTGGGGCTATGGCTACTTGATTGTAGCCCGAAAATCCATCAAGGAAGCTGTACACTTCCTTGCCTGCCACTCTTTCTAAGAGATGTTCTGTGATGGGAAGCGGATAGTTATCTCGAATCGTGGCTGCATTAACTTTTTTCAAGTTAATACACACACGCAGCTTGCCATTTTTCTTGGGCACCACTACGATGGGGGATACCCATTCCGTGTGCTCAATTTCATAGATAAATCCAGCTTCGACCAGTCTATCTATCTCTTCCTTGATCTTATCAGCGTAATTATCATTATATGTATAAGGCTTTTGCTTAGAGGGTTTGGCATCTGAGGTCATGGGAATAGTGTGTGAGCATATATCAGGGTCGACACCTTTCAAATCCTTGTAACTCCAAGCGAATACATCTCTGTATTCTCTTAGCAAGGCAATCAATTCGTACTCTTCTTCTTCTGTTAGGTCATGACCTATGTACGTACATCTCTCCTCTCCTTCTTCCAGGGCCACTATGATTTTCTTGGTAGTTTCTTTGTTATCATAGGCCTCTCCTGATTGTGCCTCTCGTTTAGGCATTCTTATCATGACTCTCCTGTCATCTATCTCATACTTCTTAAAATTTTCTGGAACCTCAAACAAAGATTCTTCCTCTTCTGGTGAGGCTTCTCTCTTCTTTCGTTTCTTTCCTTCCTTCTTCGGGGTCACATGTGTTGCTAATCTTACGTCATTTGTAACCTCTCCATGCCTCTGGGGTTGAAATTCTACTTCATGGAAGTATTCTTCATCTGATGCAAATGGTGGGTCCATAATGATTGACTCTAGATCGGAGTCACTTGCATCCTCAAATGCATCAGGGCTAGGTTCGCATTCTTCTAGTACTGCCTCTCCCATGATTGGCTCTATGGAGAAGACTGAAATGTCATAGCCATCCTCATCACAGTGAGGTGTCCATTGTTCTTCATTGATGGCTACATCCATTGTTGCTAAAATTTCTGCCCAGCCATGGGGTTCAAATTCCTCGTCTGGAAAAACTACAGGTGCATAGGCTGGGTCTTGAATGGGTCTATGGGTTTCGTTTGCACCTATTTCTCTGGCCTTTTCTCTCTTCTCTTCCTCCACTGCTACTTTGCACATCCATAAGTGGGTGTCTTCATGCATCCAAGAGGATCCTGACCCTATGGAATGCACAGATTCCGTATCATCTTTGGCTCTATGGATGGGATTCCACTGGATAGGAGGTACATCCCTATGAGAGTAATCTTTGAGATTGACTTTGGTCGTAACACCTAGGTGTTGCAGGTACAAGGAATTGGTCCCCCAATCCTGTACCACTTGCAACTGTCGCATAAATGGTCTTCCCAAAATCATCTCATAGGCATGATTTTTGCTAAAGTCACATATAGCAAAGCTATGCTCAAATTCAACACCACAAGTGGTGAGAGTTATGCCTTCTAGCAATCCCAAGGGCCTCTCTATATGACCATCGGCCATCTGCAATTTCATCCTCGTTGGCCTGAGTGCTGGCTTGCCCCAACGCTTCCATAAGGAGGTGGTGGCAATTGCAACTCCTGCACTTGAGTCCAAAATTGCCTTGGTGGTGTACTCCTGGTAGGTGATGGGAAGATAGGTGTTCCCTTCTTCACCTTCACACATATCTCCTATCTTATCCAAGGGAATTTCTGGCACTGTCCTATGGGATCCTATCCGGCAACGAGGTTTTGCAGCTTCAGTTACCTGACTGGCTACATATTTCCGCGCTTTTGGTCTATTCTTAGGCAGTTCTTCCAAAGTGAGCTCGTACTGCACCTCGATGTTCTTTACTACCTCCGTGTTCCTAGGTATGACTGAGTCGTCGTTCCTTACCATGACTGTGGGTGCTCTCATACATGTGGACTTTTCTTCCCATGGGCCTGTGAAGTGGGGTAGCTCCTGTATGGAATTAGACTCAAAGTCCAATCTCTCATGAGACTGAGTACTCTCTTGTTCCCCGTAAATAGATGGGATGTCTTGTGGGAATTGGTCGTGTGCATCATCCACAAGTTCAAAAGGAGGAGCGACTTCACTTTCGTTATCCCATTTGTCTTCTTGAATCTCTCGTAGGAAGTCTGGTGCAAACCGATTCATAGAAGAAGAAGTGTCTGGCTCCGTAGAATTAGGCGCATAAGCAACCTGGGAAGGAGGGCTTATTCTATCGTTGACTCTCTCCTTGTTCTCATAGATGGCTGGCGCACAAGCTTCCTGGGGAGGATTACTCATTCTATTACTCTTCCGAGCAGGCTCATACGCTCCCTGAGAAGGAATGTAGGCAACCTGTGGAGGTACGTAAGCTTTCGAGGGGGGTTCATCTGCCTTTTGGGGGGGAAGATAAGCTTCTTGAGGAGGCACATGGGCTTCCTGAAGAGGCTGGCTTATCCATTCTCTTGCCCTGTCCTTTCTTTGAGGGGCAGGTTCCTTTTCTGATTGTGCAATTAGCCTCTCTATTCTTTCCAGCAGTCCATCAAAGTGTAACTGCGTCTTAGCTGAACTAGAAATGTTAAATAGGCGGCTGGCCTCAAACATGGTCTGAGCCAATTCCACCATTTTGGCACAAATCTTAGTTCGTTCAAGCTCTAGCTCGGCTCTAGGGTAGCATTTTTCATGATCGGTTATGGTTGGCCCTTCTTGGATTCTGGCCTGATATGCTTTAAGCATCATGTTTAGATCCTCGGGAGTGGGATCAGCTAATACTGATCCTGCTTGGGGTGGTGGGTGGGTTACGTGGGGTGTATTAGAGGGTGGAGGGATGGAGGGTGATGGGGATGGTAGCGGTGGGATTGTGTGAGAGTGCGGTTGGGATGTGATCTCTATGATTTTAGCCTTGGTTTCGCGTAAACTTTCCTCAAGTTCACTCATCTTTTTAGCCCATTGTCTTTTCATTCTTTCCCTACTATCTTTCCAAGCTCTAGTCCTTTTCTTGGTTATGCTCTCAGTTTCACTCGCCTCTGGGCCCTTTTCCTGGCTCGCCTCTTGGTTTTGCTGCAATGCCTGAGCTCTAGTGACTACCTGTACTGGTGCAGTGGAAGTGACACTTCCTGAGGAGTCTACCACTAACCCAACAACGTTGATAGGGGTGATTTTTGGCATGTTATTGGGGTTCTTTAGGCAATCTCGTAAGAGATGCTCTTTTCCACAATCTTGGCAAAAGCCTTGGATCGTCACGGACTGATTTTGTGTAGGTGGAGGTAGGGGACAATCACGAATGAAGTGATCTCCCTGACATCGGTAGCATGGTCCTCTAGGAAATGGTGGTCGTACCTGCCTAGGTTGAGGCCTAGGGTTGGGGTTTGCATACATGACGTTTGTGTAGTCTGACTCCCAACTAGGTTCACTCGGTTCTTCACTATAGTAGGACTCACCATGTTGTGGAGACTGCATGTAGTAAGCCTGGGGACTATCGACATGTGTAGAATCAAAGCTATGGTCACTTGGATCACTTTCAGAAAGCAAGGATGTTACCGGAACTAAGGCTCTATTCATGTTCTCTTCTGCGGTAGTATACTTTACCGGGATCACGTTAGCGGGGTTTGGAGGTTGTTGAGCTAGCACCGGTTGGGGTCTCAGTTGGGTCTGATATGGTTGCGGATAGGGTTGCTGTTGCCTGCCATATGGCTGTGGAGGGTACTGGTTCTGGTATCTTCCCTGTTGAGGGTATGGCTGAGGGTAGGGTTGCCTAACCGCCTGCCTGTTGTATGGGCAATCTTGCGCAGTGTGATTGGTGTACTTCCGTTCTATGGTGCAGTACTGGCTACTAGGATTAACTTGGGGTTGAGCCATAATGGGACATACATTCGCCATGTGGTCGCCACCACAAGTATAGCATCTTTTCACAGGGGCAAACCTCGGAATTTGTTTGCTAGAGACGCCTAGTTTTTGTGCCACTTTCTCTGCGAGTTCCTCAATTGATGTGGATTGCGTGGAAGAGTGACTAGAAGCACTATCTGAATCTTTGTAGATTTTGGAAAGCTCTAGTTCCTCCCCTAGGTTATCTTCAATGTCAATGCACGTGCGTACACACTCTTCTATAGTCCTAGGGTCCTTCAGATACACATAGGATCTCAATTTCGTACTCAGCAATCCATCAAGGAATAAGGCTACTTGTTTAGCAGATGTGGGTAGCTCCGAAACAGGGCACCTTTCAGGATATTGTCTAAATCTTCTTCCAGCCAATCTGACAGTCTCTTGGGGGGTCTGTTTGAAGCTGTGAATCAATGAGGAGGTATTGTGTCTTATGCCGCTCTTAGAGAACTCTACAATGAAAGCCTGTAGGAGTTGGTCTATGCTCTTGAACTGCCGCTCATCCAATGGCTGAAACCATGTAGTGCTGTGTTCCTAAGGGTTAGACCGAAGGCATTGTACTGTGTGAACAGATCCTCCACTTGTTCAGCTCTCAAGACTTGCTTGAACTCCGCCACATGATCATAGGGATCTCCGGTGCCATCAAAGTAATTCTTCATGGACTTAACTAGCTGGGTCGGTCTCAAAGTTCTTGCGTGCTCTCTAGGCCTCGACAGAGGGAATCCATCTACATTTCTTTGGTTCCTGTGGGCTCTAAGCATCTCAGGTTCTACCCTATTCGTCTCTGTCCTCGTTCTTTCTCTGCCCACTGGGTTGGCAAAACTTACTTCTGGTCTATCTCTACTTCTGTCTCTTTGCATACCATGAGCTTGGGATGTTCCAGCCCCAGGGTGACCATAGGATACATTTGATCTTGGTTGGGGGAAAATAAATTCACCCTTCCAAGTGTAAGCATGCCTATCATTTTCTGTAACCGCAAAGATCCGTTCTGAAGTGTGATCTAAGTAGGTCACTCTACCTGGGCTATCCGGATCCTTAAACTCATAGATCATGATGTTTCCTATATCAATTGGCTGATTAGATTTATACCTCCAAAAGGCTTCGTCAGTTTCTCGATTGAGGAGTAGCTCTATGCTCTTGTTGTCTTGGGGGACCCACTCAGGCGTGATAATCCTAGTGAGAACTGATTTACCTCTAGGGGTTCTAGGTTCTACACCCATGTTTCCTTGTTCCAAGTCACCTAAGTCCGCTTCTGAGATTACATTCCCAAATTCGTCTGTCCTATCTGGGTGACTGGTGACTACGTATATGGTTCCTTCTTTGTCCAGGTATGCCCCGTTTTCAAACTTGACTGCCGGGTGCTCTAGTCCAACGGATTGGTCAGGATTTTTAATCTGGACCACGGACCTTCCTAGGCCGTCCTCATAGATGCTAGCACCTAATCGGTTGGTCCTCAGGTATTCCAACTGTGTTTTGTAAGGGCCTTCTACCCTGTACAAGTAAGGCACTCCTGAACTTCCCGTAGGTCTGTCCATGCCTTGAGACATCTCTGACTCACTGGTCTCCGAGCTAGGGTAGTACGAGTGGTGGCTCAACTACTGGGCCCAGGACCTAGCAGTGTGGTTAACACTGGCCTCTGAAGATCTAAGGCTTTGCCTCTCCCTTACTAGATGTCGTCCCGATCTAAGGTTCATATGCCTATTTTAGTAGCCCAATTTTGCCCAGAGTACAACCTTGTTGCTGATCAATTGGTTTCAGTCACTTGATTCCTTTTTAGTGCGTTATCGTGTTTATGACCTTGTCTGAAATTGCATCGACAGGTATACTTGAGTGTATTTCCGCACTGTAAATTGATCGTTCCAGGTTAGGTTCTTTACCTTAAGGTTATCGACAGTACAGAGATTATGTTTTTATCTTGAACTTGAGTTTTTAGGTAGTCTTCAACTTGATAACTGCCTATCGTCGCTCTGACTTACTCCTACCTCTCGTCGTCTTAGCTTAGACTATGAATTGACAGAGGGGGTTAAAAGTGTCCAACCTTTTGTTTTCCTGCTCGGTTGCCCTTGAGTGCCCAGGAAATGTGTTCCCAAGCTCGCACTTACACTTGCTTAGAACGCCTCTCGATGCTCTGTAAGAGTTTCAAAGTTAGCTTTGAAATTTACATTCCAAAGACAGAATCAATTATTTTCATTCCTGTAGCACAAACACAAACTTGCATAGTGATTTTCAAGAAAACAATCCTAAGGACCCCTGACTTTGATCCCCCTGGATATGGTCAACTTCAAAATACTCTATCTGAAAATCAACGTATTATCTTTATAAAAAACAGTTGAGGGCTTGTACTATATGCCACGAGCTTTCCAACAAGCCCTAGAGCTCAAAAAATTGATTTCGTATGAAAAAGTTATGACTGTTCAGGGTTTAGGGGGTTAAAATAGGATTCAAACTGGCTGACAGATCCTAGAGTTTTCTCCCAATTCACAAGTGTAGGAACCTCAAAAATGCTAATGGATTGACTATTATGCCCCAAAATTGCCCCAAATTTTGAAATAAAAAACCCTAATTTTTTGGCCGAAAAGCCTGTCAATCGCGATCGACAGGTCTGTCAATCGCGATTGACAGAGGTGTCCGTCGGGGCTGTCAATCGCGATCGACGGTGTCAATCGCGATCGACAGAGTCGATCGTGGCTGTCAATCGCGATCGACGGTATCAATCGCGATCGACACGCTTTCCGGATTTTTCGCCGAGATTTCAGTCAATCGGGGGCCTATCAGTCGCGATGGACACGTGGCTACGCGTAAAAGTCAATCAATCGTGGAATTTCAGTCAATCGCGATCGACGGTGTCAATCGCGATCGACAAGGGTGTCGATCGTGGCTGTCAGTCGCGATCGACAGTATCAATCGCGATTGACAGGGTCCTACGTGGCAGTCAGTCTGTCGCGGGGGTCTGTCGATCGCGATTGACAGGGTCTGTCGGTCGCGATTGACAGGGTCTGTCGGTTGCGATTGACAGAATCTGTCGATCGTGGCTGTCGATCGCGATCGACAGTGTCGGTCGCGATTGACAGGAAAACACGGAATTTTTGAAAACTTTTTAGTGATCTAGGATGTGCTCCTTGTGCTTGTTCTCATGGTGCACTTAGTTTTGTTAAAAGTTAAAATTTTCTGTCAATCGCGATCGACAGAGACCTGCGACCGCGAGACAGTTTCTGAGATTTTCGTACCTGCGCGCAGCGTGCTGGGGATGATGATGATGGCAGTACCTGCAAGAATCACAACAACATGCAAAAACAGTGCAAGCAATATCGCTCTCTCGCTCTCTCTCACAAGTGGAATGGAGGAAATGAGGTGGAGATGGTGATATGATCAAAACTGAAAATTTTCGCGATGATGGAGATGGAGGTGGGAGATGGTGATGATGATGATGGTGGTGAAGATGGTGAAGAAGGTAAAAGAAAATCGATGAGAGTGAAGAAAATACCTACAACTCCAACGCGTCAACTCTACGTCTTACCATCACACGCTCGTCCTCAAAGCTCGATCCCCGGCAACGGCGCCAAAATTTGGTGTAGCTCAGTGATGAGTAGCACCTCCTTTAATGTCAATCCGGGAAGACGTGAGGATGGTATGAAGACCTCGAGTAAGTGGCGGCACAAGTGCGTGAGTGAGAAGCACACTAGCATGCACACACATACACACACACGCGCATACATGGCAAGACAAAGAGGGAGAATCAATGGAGTTCTTAGATTACTTTCAAAAGCTCTTACAAGTTTGTTTCAATTACAATCTGCCCTCAAAAATGAGCTCTCTAGCTCCTTTTATAGTTTTTGACTAGCTTTGGCCCTGTTCAGACCTAGTGTCCGACCTAGTTAAAAATTAGGTTCCAGGGCTTATTTGGGGGCTCAAACGAGATCCAAAAATTACGAAAATTGGCAGGTAGATACTTCTAATGCTCCTCAAGCTCAAGGACTCCTTGGCTTGCACAAAATGGAGCTACAAAAAGATGAAATGATATTTACAATGTGCTTAGTGATGAGAATCACTTTTAATTGGTGTAGAGGTTTTGAAAGATTAAGGTCGCCTTAGTGCTAAATCTGCGTGAATGTTCATAAGTGCTTCTTTCTGAAGAAAATTGTTGGCCTACTTGCCAGATCTTCATTGACTCCCTTGTCCGCTGCTAACAAGCTCATAGCCCACTTAATATGAGACACTTGATAAGAATATTTACCTTTTTTTTATGAAGTAGCACTGTAGACACGTGACCTCCGCTATACTTTGCACTTGGTTTCTCCTAAGCTCAAATCTCCTTGGAAGTCCCACCGGGCGTGCCAAACTTTGTTGCGGGATTCTTAGACAAGAAGGGGTTTGAGGGTTTGTAGGAGAAAAGGAAAAGACCAGAAGAGAAAATACACCTTGGAAGCTTCTGCCGATTGATTACAGTAAGACAATTACAATGTTTGAAGCACAATACAAGCCAATACTTATGTGCACAATCACACAGAGTGCTCAATTACAAAATACCAAATATCCCAAAGTCTTCTTGTCGCCGGCCTCCTCTGCACCAGACCTCCACCTGCTTCAAGCTTATCCTTGTGCACACCTTGCACCAAGCTTCCACTAAGGGGGAGGAATGAATACCTTCTGTCGGCACGCGCACACTTCAAAGAGACCTTGAGATCCTTGGGGGACTAGCTTAGCACTCTCTACACAATCCCTTAGTCACTCTCTATGCACTCCTTCAACTCCACTTCTCTGCGTCGCACACTGGTGACTCTTGCACTTCTCTTTCTTGCTTTACTTAGACTATGCTTCTCTTGCTTACTCTAAGATTGGTCCAAGAATAGACCTTGCCTTGATTTGAGTGTGTCGATCACGTACGCTCCTGTTGACCTAAGCATCAACTTAGGGACTTGCGGAGAAAGAGACTATACCTCAATCCCCTCACAAGTGCATATAGTGGGGATACACGCTTTTAATTATCAATCCAAAGAGTATACAAACCTAACCGAGTGTATGAAGACATGCAATCATGTAATGGTCAATGCATATGAACTACTCAAAGAATGTAAATGAGGCAAAGACTTATCCAAACAAGCTCCAACTGTTGGTCAAGGCGAAACGATACTTGGTGCAGCAGCCGTCAGTATTTTGGATTTTTCTCCCAGCTCCGAACTCCAAATATAGCAAATAGCATATGCGTTTCGAAGCTCTCGAGAAGACGCATCCAATGGCAGTGGTTTCACTCAATTCCAACGCTCCTACTTCAAGTTATGAGCGAAATACTGAGTCGCGGGAATACTTTCCTACACTTCAGCACTTCCTACACCTCGCACACACCTTTCCTACAGCAAAGAGACACTCTCAAGGATAGACAACACTCACAAGCACTCTTTCCAAGCAATACACATGCATACAAGCTCACGAAGAAGAAGATAAGGAGGGAAGAAGACACAAATTCGAATTTCTGTGCTCTCTATTCTCACAATGGCAAAAAGTTCTTTACAAAGAGTCACATTTGACTTATATACTAGTGCCCTAAAAATGGTCCTTTCACACAAGTGACCGGCACTTTATTCACTAAGAGGCTAATTTCCTACTATTGTACATGGGTATTCTCTACTTTTCTGTGGGGATGCATCTAGAGGACTCCTCTAGTGCCTTTACAAGGGGAAATATATTACAAGAATGAATATGATACAAAAATGTGTAGTCCAAATCGGAAAAATTTTGGGGCCCGTCTTTTTCTCTGCTTGTGCGCTCTTTGGCTCTGCAACACTCTCCCCCTCTTCGTCTCTGTCGTCCCTTGACAGGCTTTGCTTCTTGGCATCAGTTTGTTGTCCGCACGCACCCAGTGGTCAGTATTGTCTGATTCTTGATCTTGCATTACGTTTTAGAGGCGCTCTGATTTGTCCTGGTTGCACACATCGGACCTTGCTGTGTCATTCACTTCTTTTCACTGCACGCAACCTTTGCTCATTGTAACCTGTTTATAAAACAGGTGTTCAGTTTTGACGGCCTCTTCTTACTTCTTGTTTTACGTTCTCTGGGCCTGATGTATTT
Source organism: Ceratopteris richardii (assembly GCA_020310875.1). Classification (NCBI taxonomy): domain Eukaryota; kingdom Viridiplantae; phylum Streptophyta; class Polypodiopsida; order Polypodiales; family Pteridaceae; genus Ceratopteris; species Ceratopteris richardii. Next base: position 100,056,956 of record CM035411.1, on the reverse strand, counting down.
GCCTTGCTCGCCCGCAACCCTTGGAGTTAGACTGACTACCTGATATTCTGCAGTATAATTCACCTATAGGTTCCTTAATTCTGGGTTGCCACGTGCACATATGCGGATGTAGCTTGTAAGCCTTGATCTGAAACTTCTACAACTCAAGAGGTTGAAGCATCCACATATGTGATACTTGTTGGCCCTGATTCCTTCTTCCAGCTGCGTGCTTTTCCTTGGTGTGTGCGCCCCTGCGGGGCTCTGTGCAGAGATGGGTGTTGCGCCCCTGCGGGGCTTCTTGCAGAGATATATCTTCAGATATTTCTTTTTAGTGAAGCTACTTCTTTCGTTGTTTTCTTTTTTTCTTCTTCTTACTCGATTCTCCCTCCGCACTGCCCCCCTCCTGGACTCTGTCGTCCCCAACAGGCTTTTTGTGGCGACGTGTATAGGTTTGAATGGCTTGTTGCTCTCTTTGATTTAGCAGATTAGCGTGACATAGCATGAACTCCTTCCATTGCCGAGACTTCACTCCGTCCTCTGGTGCCTGTCTATGGTCAGCAAAGAAACTTATCTCGTAGGCCACCAGTCGTGCATTCAAATTGGAGGTCATTTTAATAAAAATCTCTGAATCCATTTCAAAGAAGCCCGTAAAGAATGCTTCTTCAAATGTCTGCATATATGTCGATGGCAGAAACATGAGACGAGAAAAATATGCCATAATTGTTAACCGGCTGGGAATAGTAGATAAATCAAAAATTAAAGCCTCCGATTCCTGCGTAATGCCGATGAAATTCAAAAATGTATACTGTGCATGTTGGAACACTTTAATTACTGTAAGGAACATGCTAAATATTTTATTTGTCATTTTGACTGCTAGGTCTGGGACAGTAGCATATCTTGCAATCCAAAATTCCATGGTTTTGACCATGTATTCCTATGTCGGTAGGTAGTTGTGTGGTGGACTAGGTAATAGCGGATAATTTAGCCATTGGTTATTAATACTACCTTGTCGCTGGCCTTCCCAAAATTGTATCCATGCTCTTCGACGGGGTAGTGGGCAAAATGATGGGTTTACTTGAAGCTCATACGGGGATGCTTCCCACTGTACCCGTAGTGTAGGGTGCTTTTCCAACAGCTTTCTTCTCCAAATTGGATCTGCTGCCTCAAACTCTACTTGAGTATAGTTAAAAGTATCATACCGAAAATGGAGATTGTGATCAGGTTCCTTATTTGTCGTATGCTTTATGTATTGCCTAGTTTGTTCCTTCAAAAGCCCGTATGGTACATTGAATGGCCTTAGTATTTGCTCAAGTTGCTTGCTGTCGATTTGAGCCTCTTTCATTAAATTGATGATTTGATCTTCAAATTCCGCAGTAAGCTGGGACACCAGTAGTGCCCTTTCTGTTCTGCTCAGTTCTGCAATTTTTCGTGTGTTAGGTTCTAATGGAACCTCCTTTTCCGCCCTTATTGGTGAATGATACGAGGGGGGAGAGAGAGGGCGTACCTCTTTCTCCACAGTAGCCGAGGTCCCTGGCGGAACTACTGGTGTCCCCTGTTGTGCTCGCTGCTCTAATTGCTCCTGAAGCTGTTTGATTAAATCATCTTTTTGTTTGTTTTCCTCTTCGGCCTTAGCAATAGTTGCTTGATGTTTCATTAATTCTTGGGCCACAATGTTCATGTGCTCTGTGTCTTCCTTGCACTGTCGCAGGTAGTTATTTTCTGCTTTTTTCCATTTCATTCTGAGGGCCGCTGTGTCCTCCATATACCTCTTTTCCCAATCCGTTATGACATCTTGCTCCTGTCTGAGCTGGTCTTGTAATTTAGTGATCTACTCTTCCAGGTTTTTGACATTTCTTTGTGGGTCATCAGCAATTACCAATGGTTGATCACTAATAAGAGCTGTCATTAATTCTTTATTTCGTTGTCGCATGTTGTCAGCTTCCTCCATACTGGCCTTGAGCTGAGACTCTAAGATTTTACTGCGTGTTTGAAGACGTGTCTTCTCAGTCTGACTCATCTCTAATTTCTTTGTTAATTCCTGGACTTGGTCTTTCAATTTTGTCTGCTCCCGCTCTAGCATGTAGTTTAGTGATTTGACCTCTTGAAGTTCCTTTTCTTTTGTCAGAGCTTGTGCTTGCACCTTGGATAGTTCTTCAGAAAGATGCTTACCTGCTCTTTCCAGTTCCTTCTTGTCTCGCATGGCTTGGTCGTAATCTTCATCAGCATCAAGCATTAATTGTTGTGTATCTAGAGCCGTTCGAATCATATCTTGCACAACAGGTTTGAGCTGAGCTATGTCTACATTCAGCCATGTCTTTGCTATTTCAGGAGTCTCTCCCGTTTGCACATCTTTGCCTTCTGCCACCTGGAGTGTCTCGTTATGCGGTTGTCTAACTTGTAGTTGTATCTTGGGTTCCTCACCATCTCCTTTTGCTTCATTCTTTTTAGTAGCACTCCCCTGAAACGTGACATCCATTGGGGAAGGTTCTGCTACAACCCTGATTAGTGTGAATGGTTCTTCCGTTTCTATATCCTGATCTTCATTCTCCTTTTTGGAAATTTCCTCATCTGTCTTTGTGCTTGTGGTTTTCTGATCCACTTTTATTTCTTGATCTATCGGCTTGAGGCCTTCTGGTTCTTCACCATAATCCACTTCATTTAATTCGGTCCATTGCCCATCATCTTTGGATTCACTTCGAATATCCACATCCAACAATGATGTGTCCTTTTCTTCTTTGTCCCGAGTTGATGAGCTGGAATTGTCTAATCCGATTTCAGGGTATCGGTGAACTTTAGTGAGTCTTCTTTTTGTTTTTGACTCCTGTTGTGACTGCTGGTAATGATGACCTTGCACAGGTAAGTTGATTTGTCCCTCCGTATATTTATGCGTCTCTTCGAGTGCTTTAGTCAATTCTTCCTCCGTGATTTGTTTCGGTCCTACAAGGGTCACCTTTGGAAGTACATGGACTCTTTTTGTCATAGGTCCTCCTTCTTCATCTGGCTTGACTTCTCTTAGTCTTTTTGTGCCTCTCATTCTTGGCTGAGAACTTGTCCCTGCCTCCTCAATACCTGTAGTGATTTTCTTCTTTTTGGGAACTGTGGCGGATTTCACATATGTAGCCATCCCTTCTGAGGTTGGCATCTCCCTTAAACAATTCTTCATGTCCAAAGCTTCATATATCAGCAATGTCAAAGCTGAACTGCCATTCAAAAATTTCTTCTGGCCCCATTTCTTTTGGGCTTCAAACAATCGTTCTTGTACATACCCTGTTAGATTCACTTTATTGCCTATCTGTCTCATGGCATGCGATAGTAGTTGGACTACAATTTTTTGTGGGGCTGTGTTGAAGCTCAAGGTCAAGGACAAAGCATGGAAGCACATCAAAGAAGTGGACATAGAAGAAGAGAGAGCAAGTAGGGAGCTCCAAGAAGTGTATGTCAAATTTTCAGAAGAATCCCCTACAAAAATAGTGATTTTCATCACTAGAAACCATTGTAAATACCATTATCTATTTTTAGTAACTCCATTTTGTTCAAGCTGAGGAGTCCTCGAGCTTGAGGAGTATTAGAAGTACCATCGTACCAATTTTCATAATTTTTAGACTTCGTTTGAGCCCTCAAATAAGCCCTGGAACCTAATTTTTAACTAGGCCGGACACTAGGTTTGGACAGGGCCAAAACTAGTCAAAAAACTATAAAAAGAGCTAGAGAGCTCATTTTTGAGGTTGGCTTGTTAGAGAATAGAACTTTTGTAAGAGAACTCTTTGCAATCTAAGCTTTCCATTGTTCCTCTCTTTGATCTTACTTTGTGCGCGTGTGTGTGTATGTGTGTGCATGTTTGTGTGCTTTCACTCACGCACTTGTGCTTTCACTTGCTCGTGGTCTTCATACCGGTCCTCACGTCTCCGCGGATTGACAAGTAAAGGAGGTGGAGCTTACGCTTGAGCTACACCAAATTTTGGCGCCGTTGCCGGGGAGAGAGCTTCGAGGACGAGCGTTGTGATGGTAAGATCGTAGATTTGCGACGTTGGAAGGTAAAAAAACTGTCATTTCAGTTCATTTTCTGTTTTTTCCTCTTCATTTTCATCATCATCATCATCTCCACCTTCTTCCATCTTCTTCTTCATAGAAAATTCTTGTTTTTTAGTGCATTTTCACCATCTTCATACCATTTTTCATGCATTATTGTGTGGGAAGGAGTTAGGAGGTGCAAGGGAGAGCAAGCGCTGTATTTTTTTCATGATTTTCTACTCATACGGAGCTCGCCATAGCCGGCGCTCAGAAATTTGAATTTCCCGCCAAAAAACGCGATTCTGTGATGAAAATCGCGATTCTGTGAAAATTCAAAATTTTTTGAAAAATCACGATTTTCAGTTTTCCCGCCTAAAAGTTGGTTGAAAAAATCGCGATTCTGTGTTTTTCTCAAAAAAACACGATTCTCTGCTCAAAATCGCGATTCTCAAAAAAACACGATTCTCTACTCAAAATCGCGATTCTCTGAAAAACACGATTCTCTGCTCAAAATCGCGATTCTCTGAAAAACACGATTCTCTGCTCAAAATCGCGATTCTCACCAATCACGATTTTCAGCAAAAACACGATTTTGTGAAAAAGGCGATTCTGTGAAAACACGATTTTTTGCTCAAAATCGCGATTTTCAAAAACACGATTTTGTGCTCAACATCGCGATTTTCATGTGAAAAATACGATTTTCAAAAAACACGATTCTCTGCTCAAAATCGCGATTCTCACAAATCACGATTTTCAGCCAAAAATACGATCTTGAGAAAAACACGATTCTGTGAGACAAAATCGCGATTTTCAAGTCAAAAACACGATTTTGAGAAAACACGAATTTTTGCTCAAAATCGCGATTTTCATGTCAAAAACACGATTCTGAGAAAACACGATTTTCAGTCAAAAACACGATTTTGTGAAAAACACGACTTTGTGCATCACGATTCTCTGAGTCAACATCGCGATTCTCTGAAATACGATTTTGTGATCAAAATCGCGATTTTCAGAAACACGATTTTGTGATCAACATCGCGATTTTCAAAAACACGATTTTGTGATCAAAATCGCGATTTTCAGAAACACGATTTTGTGATCAAAATCGCGATTTTCAGAAACACGATTTTGTGATCAAAATCGTGATTTTCAGAAACACGATTTTGTGATCAACATCGCGATTCTCTGAAACACGATTTTGTGATCAACATCGCGATTCTCTGAAACACGATTTTGTGCTCAACATCGCGATTTTCAAATCACGATTTTCTGCTCAAAATCGCGATTTTTTTGACTTCACAGCATCGCGATTTTCAGAAAGTTCACAAAATCGCGATTTTCTCCAAAGGTCTTGTTTGCCTGTTTTGACCCCCAGGAGCCTGATTTGACATAACTTTCTCATCCAAAGTCCATTTTTTGAGCTCTATAGCTTGTTGGAAAGCTCGTTTCAAATCCTACACGATCTCAACTGTTTTTTTCAAGAATAATGCGTTGATTTTGAGATAGGATAATTTGAAGTTGACCCTCAGGTGGGACTAGGGAACCAAGGGGACTCCAAAGAATTTTGAACCATACCAAGGGGAAATTTTGGACTCCTGACTAAAGCTTATGAACCTGAGATCTGGTAGACACTTAGGCAAGGATAAACAAAGCATTAGATCTTCTGAGGCTAGTGTCAACCATACATCCAAGTCTTGGGCACAACAACTAAGTGGTCATCTTTTACTCAGATCGGACACAAGTGATTCAGAAATGTCTTTTAGTATGGGAAAACCTGTAGGTGGCTCAGGGACTGCCCATCTACAAACACCGGAAGGTCCCTATAAGACACAGTTGGAATATATTCGGACCAACCAATTAGGTGCTCGCATCTATGAGGATGGTCTGAGGCGATCAGTGGTCCAACTCAAAAATCCAGATCAATCCTTTGGACTTGAACACCCGGTGGTCAAGTTCGAAGAGGGTTCATACATTGATAAGGAAGGAACCATGTATGTGGTTACCAACCAACCAGATAGGACCGATGAGTTTGGAAATATCATTCATGAGAATGAGATAGGAGACCTAGAACAAGGAAACGTAGGACAAGGACCCCAGACTCCTAGAGGTAAGTCAGTTTTGACCCGAGTGATCACTCCGGACTGGATCCCTCAAGACAACAAAAGCATAGAACTATTTTTGAATAGAGAAACAGAGGAAGCCTTTTGGAGGTTCAAGCCAGATCAACCTAGCCAATTGGGCATAGTTATCATCTATGAATTCAAAGATCCTGAGATACCAGGCAAAGTTGTCTACCTGGATAACACATCAGAGAAAATTTTCTTGGTAACGGAACATGATAGACATGCATATACATGGAAGAATGACATGATTTTCCCCCCACCAAGATCCAATGTTTCCCATGGCCTCCAAGGGGTAGGATCATCCCAGGCTCATGAAGCCCAGAGAGAAAGAACTAGAGAGAGACCTGAGGTAAGTTTTGCACACACCGTGGGCAGGAATAGGTCAGGATTTGAAAATGAAAGACCTGAAAGAGAGAGACATCAAGCACATAGGCAACAAAGAGATGAACAGGATTTTCCATTGCCTAGACCCCGGGAGTACCCAAGAGCCCTTAAACCCAGTCACGTGATCAAGGCAATGAAGAACTATTTCGATGGGACAGGGGATCCTTATGATCATGTGGCCGAGTACAAACAAGTGCTGAGAGCCGAACAAATTGAGGACTGGTTCACCCAGTACGAGGCATTTGGTTTGACCCTTAAAGGCACGGCCTTAGCTTGGTTTCAACCATTGAGTAGAAGCAGCTATCGCGATATAGGTCAACTGCTAGACGAATTCATTGTAGAATTTTCCAAGAGTGGTATCAGGCATAACACATCGTCCCTGATCCATAGATTCAAGCAGACGCCCCAAGAAACAGTGCGACTAGCAGGTAGAAGGTTCAGACAGTACCTAGAAAGATGCCCTGCTCTAGAGCTACCCACACCAGCCAAACAAGTGGCTTTGTTTTTAGATGGCTTATTGAGCACAAAGTTAAGATCCTATGTATACTTGAAAGATCCTAGATCCATAGAAGAGTGTGTGCGGACGTGCATAGACATAGAAGATAACTTGGGTGAGGAGTTAGGATTGGCCAAACTCTACAAAGATTCGGATAGTTCTACTAGTCATACTTCAAAGATCTCCACAGAAATAGAAGAGATAGCTGAGCAAGTTGCCAAGAAGCTGGGAGTCCAAAATAAACAAACACAGGGAGTCACTTCATTGAATCGGTGCTATACTTGCGGAGGTGACCACATGGCTAACGTATGCCCAATGCAAAACCAAAACATTAGAGAAAGGAATGCTCCATATTGCACTATTGAGAGAAAATACACAAACCACACGGCTCAAGATTGTCCCTACAATAGGCAGGCTGTTAGACAAAATTATCAGCAACCTTACCCACAAGGTAGGTATCAGAATCAATACCAACAGCCATATTACAGACCACAACAGCAATATCAGGTACCATATAGGCCACAACCTGTCTTGGTAAACCAACCACCAGCTCCAGCCAACGTGATTCCAGTCAAGTATGCTGTGGGAGAGGAAAATCCAAATAGAGCTTTGGTGCCACTAACCCCATTGATACCAGATAATGACTCTCATGCTCATAGTTCAGACTACTCCCATGAAGGTAGTCCACATGCTTATTACACAGAGTCACCTGAACATAGTGAGATTTACTCGTATCAATATGAGGCACCGCCTATGGAGCAAAATTGGGAGCCAGAATACTCCAAGGTCATGTACACAAATCCTAACCCTAGGCCCCAGTTGAGACAAATGAGACCACAAGCCCCTAGAGGATCTTGTTTCAGATGTCATGGTGACCATTTCATTCGTGACTGTCCCCACCCACCATCTCCGAGTCAAGGACAGGCTATCACAATACAGGCTTTTTGTCCTGATTGTGGCAAAGACCATCTCCCCAGAGATTGTCCAAGAAACCCCTCTAGTGCACCCAAGATTACACCCATTAATGTGGTAGGCTTAGTGGCAGATCCAAGTTCAAGTAGTAGCAATGTGGCTCCTATACAAGCTGTCACTAGAGCACAAGCCTTAAAACAGGATAAACCAGTAGAACAATCAGAGCCGAGTGAATCGGGAGAGCCTAGTAAGAGGAAAACAAGAACGTGGAAGGATACCAGAGAGAAGGCCAATCGCAAGTGGAATAAAAAGTTATCGGAACTAGAAGAAGGCTTAAAAGAAGCGAAAACAAAAATAGAAGACATTGCATCTCAAAGCCCCTCGCATGCCGAAACTCCATCCACTCCACCTCATCCCACCCCACCACCCACTGTAAATAGACCGCAACCAGGGTCTGTTCTTGCAGATCCAACCCCAGAAGGCTTGGACATGATGTTCAAGGCCTACCAGGCTCGACTTCAAGAAGGGCCTACAGCGGCAAACCTAGACAAGAGTTACCCTAGAGCAGATTTAGAGATTGAACGGATGAAAATGTGCATGAAAATGGTAGAACAAGCTCAAGCCATACTTGAGACTAGTCAAAAGTTCAATCAGACAAACTCTATCAAATCGGATTTGCATTTCCAGGGCTTACTAGAACGATTAGAGCAGTTGGTAAACAAACCACAAGTTTCTCTACCTCCACAGGCTCAACCAGTTATTGAAAGAGGAAGCTCACCACCAAGGGGAGCTTATGTTCCTAATTCCACGGATGCTGGAATACCTCCTTCTATTCAACAGTACTCTCAAGAGTTCTTGCGGGAAATACAAGAGGAGAAATGGGCCAAGGAGAAGGGTAATTCCCCTCCTATTCCTGAGATTGATGATCTTCATGATCAATTTCCCCAAGACATCCCATCTATTTACGAAGATGAAGCAGAACAACAAGAGGACGAAAGGTTAGATTTTGAATCTAATACCTTAGAAGAACTGCCTCAATTTCCAGGCCCATGGGAATCTGAATCACTCCAGATTAGAGCTCCCACAATACTGGTAAGAAATGAAGACTCAGTGGTTCCAAGGAACACGGATGTCGTGAAGAACACTAAGGTTCAGTGTCATCTCACTGTAGAAGAGTTGCTCAAAGCAAAACCTGAGTTATGGAATCATGTGAAGGATCAGGTCCCAGAACTTGAGTCCAATATGCCAAAAGTAGGCTCTAAGCAAAGGGTACCAGAGATACCTCTAGACAAAATAGGGGACATGTGTGAGGGTGAAGAAGGTAATACTTATCTTCCAATCACCTACCAAGGTTACACAACCAAAGCAATCATAGATTCAGGTGCTGGTGTTGCTATTGCGACCACCTCCTTGTGGAAGCAATGGGGCAAGCCCACATTAAGACCAACTAGAATGAAGCTTCAAATGGCTGATGGTCATTTTGAAAGACCTCTAGGATTGCTAGAAGGGATCACTCTAACCACTTGTGGTGTAGAGTTTGAGCACACATTTGCTATATGTGACTTTGAGAAAAATAATGTCTTTGAGATGATCCTAGGAAGACCCTTCCTACGACAATTGCAAATAGTACAGGATTGGGGAACTAACTCCTTGTACTTACAGCACTTAGGGGTCACCACTAAGGTCAATTTGAAGGATTACACCTTCAGAGATGTACCACCCCTACAGTGGAATTCTATCCACAAAGCAAAAGAAGATTCCATCTCTGTGCATTCTGAAAGTTCACCTGATCCATCATGGCTGCATGAAGATACTCATTTGTGGATGTGCAAGGTTGCAAAGGAAGAGGAAAAACGTTTAAAGGCAAGAGAAGAAGGAACTTCGTTAGGAGATAGACCAGTTAGAGACCCAGCCTACACACCGATGATCTTTCCAGATGAGGAGTTTGAGCCTCATGGCTGGCCAGAAATCTTAGCCACCATGGACATTGCTGTCAATGAGGAACAGTGGACACCTCATTGTGATGAGGAGGGTTATGATATCTCAGTGTTCATGTGTCAACCCTTGCTAGAAGAATGTGACCCTAGTGATGTCATAGAAGAGGAAGAGAATGACGATGATCTGGAGTCTATTGTGATGGATAGTTGCTTTAACTCAGAGCAGCACTATTTAGAAGATATAGGAGTGTTCACCCAGAAAGAAGAAGAACCTCTCACAAGTATTAAAACAGTAAACTCAAAGGATGGAAGTGAGAGTAGTCAAAAGAAAAAGAAAAGAAAAGCAGTGAAACAAGAAAAGGAGGAATCATTGTTTGAAGTACCAGAAAACTTCAAGAAATATGAAGTTGACGACCGCAAAATTTTGGTACGAATGCCTAAGAGAGAGGCCATCATAGGAGAATCATATGATAATAAAGAAAAGACCAAGAAGATTGTAGTGACCATTGAAGAGAACGAAGAGAGATGCACATATATAGGAGATGACCTAAGTGCAAGAGAAGAAATGGAGCTCATAGCTCTATTAAGGGAATATAGGGATGTGTTTGCATGGCACTATAGAGACTTGAAAGGGGTAGATCCAAGAATTTGCTCTCATACTATCCCCATGACTGCTGATGCTAAACCCACCAAACAGAAGCCCTACACATATAATGATACCTATGCAGCCAAAATCAAAGAAGAAATTGATAGGTTGATTGAGGCTGGATTCATCTATGAGATTGAGCATACCGAATGGGTGTCCCCCATTGTTGTGGTACCCAAGAAGAACGGGAAGTTGCGAGTGTGTATTAACCTTAAAAAAGTTAATGCCACTACGATTAGAGATAGTTATCCACTTCCAATCACAGAACACCTTTTGGAGCGTGTTGCAGGCAAGGAAGTTTATAGCTTCCTTGATGGGTTTTCAGGTTACAATCAAGTAGCCATTGCCCCAGAAGATCAACACAAAACAGCTTTTGCTACAGAGTGGGGAATCTTTGCATTTCGGGTGATGCCATTTGGGCTCACCAATGCACCTGCAACATTCCAAAGGCTCATGTGTCATGTCTTCAAAGAGTTCTTGCGAAAGAGCTTAGAAGTGTATGTGGATGATTTATGTGCTCATTCCCAAGAAAGAAGGGTTCACATCCCTGAACTCAGACAAATCTTCAACAAGTGTAGAGAATATCGAGTGTGTCTGAACCCAGAAAAGTGTGTGTTCATGGTGCGTCAAGGTAAAATCCTCGGTCATATTGTTTCTAAGAATGGAATCTCAACGGATGAAGATAAGGTACGAGTCATAGCGGAGCTGCCAAGGCCAAGGAATGTTAAAGAGGTACAAGCCTTTATGGGCCATTGTGGATATTACCGTAGGTTTATCCACATGTACGCGATCATAGCTAGACCCCTTTATGCCTTGTTGTCTAATTTTGAGTGGAACGACGAATGCGAGAATTCTTTCAATGAACTGAAGAAACGTTTGTGCACAGCACCAATACTGACCACTCCTGATTGGAATAAACCATTCCATGTCCATGTGGATGCATCCAATCATGCCATAGGATGTGTGCTGGCACAACCCACAGGTGAAGGGAATTTAGATTTGCCCATAGCATATGCTAGTAGACAACTAAACCCAGCCGAAAGAAATTATACCACAACCGAGCGAGAAGGGTTAGGCATGGTATATGCTGTAAAGAAGTTTAGACACTATTTATTGGCCAACAAGTTCAAGTTCTTCACTGATCATCAAGCTTTGTTATATTTGGTCAATAAACCTTGCAATACTGGACGCTTAGTAAGATGGTTCCTCTTACTAATGGAGTATGACTTTGAAGTTGTTGTCAGGAAAGGTAGAACCCACCTTCGGGCAGATCACCTTTCTCGCATTACTTCAGGAGAGTCACCACAAGGAGTGTCTGATGAACTACCTGATGCTTATCTGTTCAATTTGGAAGTTGTTCCTAAATGGGCAAATAAGTTGGTACCAGTCCTAACCTTCGGCCCTGCAAATAAGAATGTGAAAACATCACAAGAAGAAATTGTAAAATCACAAAAATATCACATATTGGCAGGAAGCATGTACAAACAAGATACTGAGGGTGTATTAGCTTGTTGTGTCGAGGATGATGAACATTGTAGTTGGTTGCAGCAAGCTCATGAGGGATTGCTAGGAAATCACTATTCTAAACAACGAACATTGCAGAATTTGAAACGTTTAGGAGTGTATTGGCCTAGCATGGACAAAGAAATACATGAGTGGATCAAGAATTGTCCAATGTGTAGAGAGAAACCACCAGTGGAGCATGCGACCCTTTATCAAGTATCATTAATTCCAGATTGGAGTACTCCATTGGTAGAGTTTATGAGATCGGGAAGATTACCCAAAGAGGCCAGTCTAGCAAGAAGACGAAATATGGAGCAAGAGGCTCAAGGCTATGCCTTAGTAGGAGAAAACCTATACCGAAGAGGTAAAGATGGGTACTTAAGACTGTGCGTTCATGAATCAGACTATTTAAGGGTCTTAGAGACTGCACACAGTGGTGTTGCAGGTGGACATTTTGGCCCTGACCGAGTGATTAAAACCATTCTATTCTCAGGACTTTGGTGGCCCACTCTTCATATGGATGCACATACCTATGTGAAGAAATGTGACACATGCCAACGTGCACAATATCCAGTGAGAAAAGACGAGATGCCCTTGAGGCCAATGATGGGAGGACGTGCATTTTCGAAGTGGGGCATAGACTTCATAGGTCCTATTAACCCCCCAGCTAGAAACTCCCATGCAGAATACATCATTGTAGCCACAGATTACCTTACAAAGTGGGTAGAAGTCAAAGCCACAACAAAGAATGATGCTCAGACTACGGCTAAGTTCTTATTCGAGAATGTGTTCACAAGATATGGACTACCAATAGAGTTGGTGAGCGATAGAGGCACACACTTCTTGAATGAAGTCATTGAAAATCTTCTCCAAGAATTCTTGGTGATACATAAGAAATCCGCCCCCTATCATCCACAAGCCAACGGACAAGCCGAGAGTACCAATAAGATCCTCTGTAACGTATTGACAAAATTGGTAAATAATAAACGCTCTGATTGGGACAAACAACTTCATCATGCTGTTTGGGCTTATCGAGTTGCCTACAAAACGGTACTCAACGCCACCCCATTTCAGATGGTCTTCGGACAGAACGCTGTGCTACCATTAGATTTCTTAATCCCTGCCTTAAAAGTAGCACAAGAGTATGAGTGGAATGGGCATGAATTGTCCTCTAGGATCTTTGATCTCGAACGCTTGGGTGAAACGAGGCTACGAGCGGCAGCAGGCATCTACGCTGCAAAGAAGAGGCAAAAGGCATACTTTGATGCACACATCAAGGATAAGGGATTGAAAGAGGGAGATCTAGTGTTGGTATACACACTAAAACAACATGCCCGTAAGTTGGAAAAAAGAGGTTATGGACCCATGATCATTAATAGAATTTCCACTAGTGGTGCAGTTCAGTTGGCCACTCTAGAAGGAGATATCTTGCCAAACTATATTAGTGGCTGTAGAGTCAAGCTATATCAAGAACCTCTTACTGAGGATATGCTAATGAGACTCAACACTGCGAAGAAGCGAAAAGAAGAAGAGTTAAGAGTGAGAGAAGAAGCACAGGAAGAGGCCAGAGAGCGTATTAGGCAAAATAAGTTAAGGCGATTAGGCCTAGATGTCAACTCAAAAGCCCCAAAATATCACATGGATATGTGTCAAAAGTCAGGCATTGCGACTTCTCAGGTCATTGACCAAAGACCCTTTGTGACCATAGAGATAGGACAAGGGAAGGGTGCAAGGACGGTGAAAGCATTGATTGACTCAGGTGCAGCAAGTAGTGCAGTTAAACTTTCCTACTGCCAAGACTTGGGGTTGAACATCAATCCCATAGAAGCTTATCTCATAGGATTGGGAGGTGTGGAAACCCCTTGTTTGGGCGAGGTGGAACTTCCCATCTACCTTCAAGACGTTCCAATGAAAGTCAAAGCGCTAGTATGTCAAGATGAGAACCTTACAGAACCACTTGTCTTGGGTCAAGATTGGATCTATGACCATGCAGTTAACTTAAACCTAAGAAGTCAAATTCTTCAAGTTTGGGTACATGAACAATGCATTACATTAGAATTAGAGAACTGCATGCTCCTAGATCATGGCACCACACACTCTCTTAGTTCTTCCAAGACTAATCATATGAAAGAAGATGTTGTATGTGTCAAAAGCTCTATGATGCAGAAGGAGTCAATCGTGGACGACCAGGTTCGAAGGCGGGTGGATCTTTCTTCTTCTCCAAAGACTCAAGTAGCCACAGTAGTGAGCCCACCACACAAGCAAACACAACCGTTCACGACAACTGCTACATCAAATAGAAAGACACCATTCGATAAAAAAGCGGTTCCGGGCATGAAGCAGATCTGGGTACGCAAAGGAGAGCACCCACCAGCCTTACCCCCACAAATCCCATCCATGCACACTAACCAGGCCAGAAGACGAAGGAAGCAGCTCAGACAAGCTCCGTCACAAGATATCCAACAAGTTTGGGTGCCTAAGAAGTTAGCTGCAGCTCAACAAGGGCAATTACAGATGTGGGTACCTAAGAAGATCCTACACCCACAACAACCTTTGTTCTCCCACATGCAAAAGGTTTCAACAAAGAGGCCAAAAAGAGAAAAGGGTAAGAACCACGTACAGAGACCAAAGGAAGATCAAATCAGCTCTTCAACATTAGTAGGAAGACATGCAAAAAGGATATGGGTTTGGAAGCCAAAAGTGCAAGTAGCCTCCATCGAACCAAAGCATCAACCACACTGGATACCACAGTTCAGAAAGCATCCAAAGAGAAAGATGCCTGAAGTGACCTCTACAGTGCCAAATGATGTTCTAAAATGGACTCCAATAAGGAGGATTACATCAGTTTGAGACTCAATGGATACCTCCACCAAGGTCGGCATCAACCTCCACAAATAACATCGAAAGCCTCGAACGAGCAACAACCATGTGCTCCTTGCACAACCCTGTCTTTTGCACCATTTAGGTCATGCATTTCCAAAGTATGCATTAATATAGGGCCACATTACACGGCCGTGCATAGACACACTTGAGAATCCCATGCACAAGAGCACAGTGACATATGTCGAACATTTCTATTGATACTAACTTTTGTGTTCTTGTTTTGTGATATCCTTTTTCTCAAAAAAAAAAAAAAAAAAAAAAAAAAAAAAAAAAAGAAAGAAGTGGGAGAGAGCTTGTTCCCAGGTTTGGCTTATGAAACATGAATGAGTCATGCTTAGTTGAAGGTGGAACTGTTGATTACTAGGCATTTATCAATTTGGATCGCAGTGTGTCTCGGTCAGCAGTGAGATTATTGCTGCCTTATCTGGTAGAGGACAAGCATTTGGCATGAACATGGCATCTACAACTATGATTTTCTCTTACCATGGTAGGAATGAAGAGCTTGAAGGTCCGCAACTTGAGTGATGCTTAACTACTGCATGTACCAGAGCATCCAAGGAGATATCTGCAAAAGGTCGTTCTGGAGGAGAAGACTCCTGCACATGGTGAGCTAAAGAGCATATGTGAAACTCAGCTTGGTGTAGTTACCCGATGTTGCTTGCCAAGGAATATAAAGCAATTCAATTCTCAATATTTCCTGAACCAGTATGGAACAGTAGCACTGGTGAATGGTCTATGTCAATCAGCATGGTAATCTCTTAGAAACCGGCACGTGTCCAATATTCCTCTGAGTGTCAATATAGGGAAGTGAACGTGCATGAGCCCAAGCTCAGAAATGCACATTGTTAGTGACAAATGTTGCTTTGAAAAGAGGAGAGGGGATCCACCACTCAAAAGATCTCATCAGTGGACAATCAACATGGACATTCATCAACAAGGTTCCATCCCAAAGGCCGAGTGTACAACACGAAGAGGCAAACATCCATCAACCTTCGCCATGGTAAGTATCTTTACTCTGGAAACACCATAACCATGATAGTTTAGGAAACCTCTTCGTCAGCATACCCTTGAGCACTTAGCTCAAGACCCGCAATTTTTGCACCATACTTCTTCCAATGCATTTTCCAAGTAAGCATGCGTAGGGCTACATTACAAGGCCGTGCACAAGGCACATACTTTTTTCAACCCATGCACGAACACACTTACCCATCACTCAATATGGGTTATGAGTACTTGGCTTGACTACTATGAAGATCAACTTTGGAAGATCTAGAAAACATCAACGGAGACTCACAACGACACAGTCATGCTGGAATACAAGGCAGAAGCACATACCAAGAGACTACAACCTGCAAAGACTCACAGTGATAGATGAAGAACGTCGGACGACTTGTGTTCATACAAAAGGGACACTCCCTCTCAAGGCACTACTTGGAACAATCACTACAACAAGGGTCTGTCAGGGACGACAGACTCGAGAGGGGGGGGAGTGTTGAAGCTCAAGGTCAAGGACAAAGCATGGAAGCACATCAAAGAAGTGGACATAGAAGAAGAGAGAGCAAGTAGGGAGCTCCAAGAAGTGTATGTCAAATTTTCAGAAGAATCCCCTACAAAAATAGTGATTTTCATCACTAGAAACCATTGTAAATACCATTATCTATTTTTAGTAACTCCATTTTGTTCAAGCTGAGGAGTCCTCGAGCTTGAGGAGTATTAGAAGTACCATCGTACCAATTTTCATAATTTTTAGACTTCGTTTGAGCCCTCAAATAAGCCCTGGAACCTAATTTTTAACTAGGCCGGACACTAGGTTTGGACAGGGCCAAAACTAGTCAAAAAACTATAAAAAGAGCTAGAGAGCTCATTTTTGAGGTTGGCTTGTTAGAGAATAGAACTTTTGTAAGAGAACTCTTTGCAATCTAAGCTTTCCATTGTTCCTCTCTTTGATCTTACTTTGTGCGCGTGTGTGTGTATGTGTGTGCATGTTTGTGTGCTTTCACTCACGCACTTGTGCTTTCACTTGCTCGTGGTCTTCATACCGGTCCTCACGTCTCCGCGGATTGACAAGTAAAGGAGGTGGAGCTTACGCTTGAGCTACAGGCTGTATACCTGTGCATGCTGGGAAAACAAAAATGTTGATGCACCAGCCGTACAGCATCCTCTATGTCAATTCTATTGATTTCCAGGAATGATCTCTTCTTTGGATCATGGCATTCTTCCTTCACACTAGTAGTGCCTGCTTGATTCCATCCAAAAGCTTTATTAATCAATTCATGTGTGAATTGTATGGTCTTCCATGTCTCGACTTTGTCCAATACTTGCGCTTCTGGGACTGAGATCTTTGTTGCAGCAGGCTGCATGGTGTTCATTACCTGTATACACCTCTGAAAATCTGGTACATATATAGGTAACTTGAGGAATGCCTCTATGCCCGCTTGTGTCCACACGTCCTCAATATGAGGTAGTCCTTGTATTATTGTCTTGAAATCTTGATACATGATAGGGAAGTAATGATCTGTGTCCATGATTTTGATGGTAGCCATGAAAATCAGCTCCGCCACTGGTTGATCGTCCCTGAACCAGTGACCTCTTGCTTTTGTTACTGATTCCATCGGAAGAAGTTGCACCTCTTCTTGCTGTGTGGATTCGGAATCAGTGGAAGCCATCTGCACTCAATATAGAGTATGAATTAGTATCCATATGTTTTTCAGAAATCCTCCTCCAAATGTTGATTAATAATTCGATGTTGCTCCGAGTGCATGGTGTCGTCCCTTTCCCGTGGGTGTGAGAAAGGTAATACCTGGAATTTTTTATGTATTATTATATATTTGGTTGCTGAAAAGAAAACATAAATGTTAGTCCATAGCCGAAGCGGTTAGTAATTTTTTTTTTATTTTTTTTGAAGTATTTTTTTAATGTATGTACAAGTGCTCTCCTATTTCCAAAGGGAAAATGTGCGTGACTATCCGGAAGTAGAAGAAAGACGTGCCGAATGCTTGGCCTTGTAATGTGGCCCTATCATGCATACTTTGGATCTCGACAACTCCTCATGTGTGCAATTGGATTTTGTAGCTCTATGCATACAAGTTGCGGGATCCTTCTACACCCAAATCTGCTTCATTTGGTGGGGATGTATTTCCTTCGGAACCTTCTTGCTAAACGTGATTCTTCTCTTATAGTGCGTTTGCTCTATCTGCTTTTGGAATTGCGGTTTTCCTTGTGTTGCAGTTGCAGACTCCTTCTTTTTCCAATAGGTCTTCTTTCTTGGCTGATGTGTCTGTTGACCATGTTGATGGTGATTGCCCTTCTGAGGATGCTCATTGTTTTGGTTGGTCGTCCTTGAAGTACATGACTTTGGGATCCATATTTGTGTTCGATCCGGTTGTGCAGTTGTCAGTTTCCTTGGGATCCATATGCTAGTGAGTCGTGGTTGACTGAAGTGTTCGAAATTCTTTGTCTTCTTACTCAATTTGACATGCTGATGTCGAAGACTTTTCTGTTGCTGAAGATATGCCTTCTTTTGATCCTTCCTTATCCAAGCTAGTGTAGAATGTGGAATAGGGTATACTTTCATAGGTGTAGACTTCAATTCTTGCAAAGGAGTATTCTCTCTTGTGCATTGTGTTTCACTGGGCTTGATTTCATGTTTCTGTGCACTCTTGTGACTCTCTATACTCAAAGATGGAGTGCACACAGAACTCACGGTATTCTCACATGAAGTACTTGACGATGGGGTTTCTATAGTGCTAGTGAACTTACAATCATGACTTTGTTCATTGGAATGAACTTCTGGCTCTATATTAGCGGCTTTGAGTGGTCGTTCGTCTAGCAAACTAAATACCTCACGAGGTCCTATTCTGGCAGAGATGTATCCCAAAGCCAATTGAATGGTTACCTCATATTCATAGATCCAATCTTGACCTAACACAACATCTTCAAGCAGATCCTGGTCCTGACACACTAAGAGTCTCTGCTCCATAGTGTTGTTCCCCATATGTAAAGGTAAAGTTATCTCACCTATACATTGAGTGATTTTTCCTCCTATTCCTATTAGCTGTGCCTTCGATGGGCGTAACTCCTCTTTAAGTCTCTGAGACAAAGAAAATCTGATGCAGCTTATGGCTGCTCCTGTGTCTATGAGAGCATCCACTAAGTGGTACTCTTTTCGTCCTGCTCCCAGATTCAAATATGGTTGTCGTCTTTGTTGCCCTGAGTTCTCAGTGGCTCTAAAATTAGCCATTGGGATGAGTTCTTCTCCTACTCGATATCTCTCGTCTCTTTCTCTCATCCACTCTTTCCGTTTTCTGATGCGTTCTAGGGCTTCCTGTCGGGCTTCCTCTCGAATTCGTTCTTCTTCCTTTTTCCTACTTTGAGCTCCTAACAGTCGCGCTAGCATTTGATCAGTCAAAGGCTCCATGAATCTTTTCACTCTGCATCCACTGATGTAGTTGGGAAGAATGTCTCCGTCTAGTGTGGCGAGATTGACTGCACCACTAGTAGAGATTCGATTTATAATCAGGGGTCCATATCCACGTTTTTGTAGCTTCTTTGCATGTTGTTTGAGGGTGTATACTAGGACTAAGTCGCCTTCTTTTAGTCCCTTGTCTTTTATATGTGAATCATAATATGCCTTTTGTCTCCGTTTAGCGGCATAAATGCCTGCTACAGCTTGCAATCTAGTCTCGTGCAGCTTTTCAATTTGATCTAATTGCTGAGACAATTCATGACCGTTCCACTCATATTGCTGGGCCACTTTCAATGTAGGGACTAAGAAGTCAATTGGCCAAATTGCATTCTGCCCATACACTAGGTTGAAAGGTGTAGTTCCAATGGCCGTTTTATATGCCACTCGGAAGGCCCAAACTGCGTGATGTAATTGTTTGTCCCAATCTGACCTTCCCTTATTGACAATCTTTGTCAATACAGTACATAGTACCTTGTTGGAACTTTCAGCTTGTCCGTTAGCTTGAGGGTGGTATGGGGCTGATTTTTTATGAATCACAAGAAAGTCATTCATTAGCGACTCAATGACCTCGTTTAGGAAATGCGTTCCTCGATCACTCACTATCTCAATCGGTAGTCCAAAGCGTGTGAAAATGTGCTCAAAGAGAAATTTTGCTGTGGTTTGAGCATCATTCTTTCTAGTGGCTTTTGCTTCTACCCACTTGGTTAAGTAGTCGGTGGCCACTATGATGTACTCCGCATGTGATCCTTTGGCCGGTGGATTGATAGGTCCTATGAAGTCAATCCCCCATTTGGTAAATGCTCTTGCACAAACCATCGGTCTTAAAGGCATGTCGTCTCTTCGAATGGGATATTTCGCTCTCTGGCATGTTTCGCAGCTTCTCACATATGTCTCCGCATCCATATGTAGAGTTGGCCACCACAAGCCTGCAAAGAGAATCATCTTGACCGTTCTGTCTGCTGAGAAATGTCCTCCCGCAGCTCCTGCGTGTGCCATTTCTAAGACAGCGAGATATTCATTTTCATGAATGCACATTCTTAGTTGGTTATCTTTCCCGCGTTTAAAGAGTTGTTTTCCTATGATGGTATAATCCTTACTCTGTTCTTCAAGAGCACGTTTCCTTGCTAAGGTAGCTCCATCAGGGTACTCTCGAGTTTTCAAGAACTTTACTAGAGGCATGCTCCACCTTGGTGCTATTGTAGAATAGCATAATGTAGAGTTCTCGTCTGGGATTTGTTCTTGACAGGTTTGACAGGTTGACACATGGTTATGTGCATCTCGTTGCATGGTTGGCCAATATATACCAAATCTCTTGAGAGTTTGCCACGTTCCATTTGCATTCAAATGAGTGTTCCATTGGTTTATGTGTGCTTTCTGAAGCCACATTTCTTGTTCCCCTTCTTCCACGCATCTCATCAGCAGTCCGCTTGAATCCTGGTGGTACAAACTTCCAGCAATAATGTGAAGGTTTTTGGTCCTCCAGAGATCTTGCTTTTGGTTTGGCGTGATCCCATCTTTAGGTCCATGTGTAAGTATCGGGATCAATTTTTCGGCCCATTGAGGACATACTTCCAGGTTAAAAAGATAAGTATCTAGCAGATCATCAGGAACTCCTATGGGTGGTTCTCCATGGGTCATACGAGATAAGTGGTCTGCTCTTATGTGGGTGTTTCCCTTCTTGACTATTACCTCAAAATCAAATTCCATTAGCAATAAAAACCATCGTACTAGTCGTCCTGTATTACAAGGCTTGTTGACTAAGTACAATAGGGCTTGATGATCAATGAAGAATTTGAATTTGTTTGCCAGTAAGTAATGTCTGAATTTCTTGACTGCGTATACCATCCCTAGGCCTTCTCTCTCCGTAGTAGTATAATTGCATTCCGCTTGATTTAACTGTCTACTGGCATAGGCTATCGGGTGGTCTAATTTTCCTGTATCAGCTGGTTGAGCTAAGATGCAACCAATGGCAAACTTGGAAGCATCAACATGGATGTGAAACGGCTTATTCCAGTTGGGGACTCGAAGGATGGGTGCTGAACTCAATCGATTCTTTAACTCATTAAAAGCTTTTTCGCATTCTTCGGTCCAATTGAGTAGAGTCAATAACGCATAAAGAGGTCTAGCAATTATGGCGTACATATGTATGAATCTTCGATAGTAACCACAATGTCCCATAAATGCTTGAACTTCTTTAGCAGTTTTAGGTCTTGGTAAATCCAAAATGACTTTAATTTTGTCTTCATCTGTGGAAATTCCATTCTTAGAAACAATATGTCCTAAGATTTTCCCTTGTCGCACCATGAAGACACATTTTTCAGGATTGAGGCATACTCGATATTGTCGACATTTAGCAAAAATCTTTTCAAGTTCAGGGATGTGCTCTGATCGTATAGCTGAATATGTACAAAGATCGTCCACGTATACCTCCATGCTTTTTCTCAGAAATTCCTTGAACACATGACACATCAATCTTTGGAATGTAGTTGGGGCATTCGTTAAACCAAAAGGCATGACTCTAAAGGCGTATACTCCCCATTCAGTGGCAAATGCAGTCTTATGTTGGTCCTCAGGAGCAATGGCTACCTGATTATACCCTGAAAAGCCATCTAGAAAGCTATAAACTTCCTTCCCTGCTACCCTTTCCAAGAGATGATCAGTGATTGGTAAGGGATAGCTATCCCTTATGGTTGCGGCGTTCACTTTTTTCAAATTGATGCACACTCTTAACTTTCCATTCTTCTTTGGTACAACCACCAAGGGTGACACCCATTCAGTGTGCTCAATTTCGTAGATGAATCCAGCATCTAATAACTTATCTATTTCTTCTTTTATCTTGGCTGAATACACATCATTATAAGTATATGGTCTCTGTTTTGAAGGTTTGGCCTCGGATGTCATGGGGATTCTATGCGCACATATAGATGGATCTACTCCTTTTAAGTCCTTATAAGTCCAAGCAAAGACATCCCGGTATTCTCTTATGAGTCGAATTAACTCTTGTTCTTCTTCTGCTGAGACATCCTGTCCTATGAAGGTACATCGTTCTTCTCCTCCTTCCATAGTTACAACTATTTTCTTGGTTTGTTCCTTATTATCATATGCTATTCCAGGTTGTGCTTCTCTTTTAGGCATTTGAATAGCAATTTTCCTCTCTTCCACTTCGTATTTTTTAAAATGAGCTGGTACCTCAAATTGGTCTTGGAGTTTGTTTTCTTCATCTTCTAATTCCCTTTCAACTTCTAATTCCCCTTTTTGTGTGAGTTCTTTATGTTTTTCATTGGCCATGATCTCTATGTTGGTGGTACCAATCCCTAGATCCATGGGTTCTGGTTCCATTTCAATGCTCTCGTAGTCCTCCTTCCAGTCTTTCTCAATCACTTCTCCTTCTTCTGCCTCTTGAAGGACTACCATATACAAACTAACATCATAACCCTCTTCATCGATACATTCATTCATGGTCACTACTTCTTCATTTACACAGACATCGAGGGTGGCTAAGATTTCCATCCAACCGTGAGGTTCGAACTCTTCGTCCGGAAATACTTGTGGCATATAGGCTGGATCTTGTACGGATCTCACTATTCCTTGTTTTTGCTGCCATCCCTTTCTTCTCTCTTCTTCCTTCTTTGCAGCTTGACATATCCATAGATGAGTGTCCTCGTTCATCCAGGATTGATCACTAAAACCTGCACTATGAATAGATTGATCGTCTTCCTCTTTGTGGATTTGATTCCATTGCAGAGGTGGCACATCTTGATACGTGTATGTATGTAGGTTTATCCTAGTGGTGGTTCCTGCGTGTTGTAGGTATACTGCATCTTTTCCCCAATCTTGTATGACCTTTAGCTGTCTCATGAAGGGCCTTCCCAAGATCATTTCATAATTGCTTGGCCTTTCGAAGTGACAAATTGCTAAAGTATGTTCAAATTCTACTCCACACGTGGTGAAGACTACTCGTTCCAACAATCCTAAGGGTCTCTCCGTGTGTCCATCTGCCATTTGTATTTTCATGCGTGTTGGTCTTAATGCTGGTTGTCCCCATTTCTCCCAAATTTCTTTGGTAGCAATGCCGACACCAGCTCCTGAATCTAGTATGGCTTTGGTAGTGTAACCCCTATAGGTGATTGGAAGACATGTATTTCCTTCATCTCCTTCGCTAAAGTCTCCTACTTTATCCACTGGAATTCTCACTGTTTTCACTTCGTCAGCTACTTCTTCCTTTTCCTCCTTGACTTCCCATTGATTGATCAATTTCTCTTTTAAATGTGGTTTTACCTTTAACAGTTCCTCGAATGTTAGGGTACATGGGATTTTCACCTCTCTAAGATGTTGTATGATCTCCGATGTTTGAACTGATGGATTCGTTTCTCGTCTCGTTATTGATGGAATGCGATACAATTCTGAGTTGTGCTCGTACTCCCCGGTGTAGTTGGGTAGTTCCTTTACATCTTCCTCTTCTTTGTCACTTGCATCCATTGGAAAAATTTCTTCTGAATTGAGTTCAGGTATTGAACCCTCTATTTCGTTTTCTGCTTCTAATTCTTCAAAGGGAGGTTCCATTCCTTCTACCTTTTTCCACTTGTCCTCTTGAACTCGTGCCCATAGATCCTTAGTCCAGTCTCCTTCTATTTCAGGGACTATGGATCCTTCCTTTCTCTCAATACCAATTTCATCATTCAGAGGTCTATTTACTTCAGGCTTTTCCTGAGTGTTTAGGCACTCTTGGAATTTTTCTTCGGAAATTCGGTTGTTTGGTAAAGGTGATGCGGGTTTTTCTAATGTTTGTTGGGCAACTTCTATCAATTTTTTGCAGATTTCCAGTCTTTCTTTCTCTAAGTCGCCTCTCGGATACTCTCTCTCATGTTGTTCTATGGTAGGTCCTGCTTTTATTCTCGCCTTGTATGCCTGAATCCACATGGCTAATTCTTCGGGCATTGGGTCTGCTAATACTGATCCTACCTCCTCACTTTTATTCTCATTTTTATTTTCTTCTTCCACTTGCGGTTCTTTTGTTGATTTCTGTTTACTCTTTTTGTTTTCCTTCTTTTGTAATAACTTTTTTTCTTTTATCCTGTCTCTCCGGTTCTTCCATCTTTGTGACCTTTTACTGGCGATACTTCTTTCTGGCTCTTTGGAGTCTTCCACTCTGTGAGGGATGGGTGTATTTCCCTCTTTGTCACTTTGATTACTTTCGTCTGTTTTATCAGGGTTCTCTCTAGCCTTGGCTCTTGTTATAGCTTTTAAAGGTACGGTGTACTCTTTGTCGCTCTCTGATGATTCAATCACTTCTATCACATTAATCTGCACGTTAGATGTGACTTTGTTGGGGTTCTTAGGACAATCTCTGAAAAGATGTTCCTTACCACAATCGCTACAGTAGCCTTCCCAAATTCGTTGTGGTGGTGGTGGGTTTGGTAATGTGCATTCTCTAATATAGTGGTCACCTCCACATCTGTAGCATGGTCCTCTGGGTACAGGCTGTCTATTCATAGGTCGAGGTGGCATGGTTGCTCTAGGAGCTGTGTACATTAAGGGCACATAATCCTGCTCGTATCCGTATGAGCTGTCTGATATTTCCATGCCATAAGCATATGGGTCATACTGTTGCCCATATTCTGTTACCGTGCTTTCATAACCAGGGTATGTTCCTTGACTAGGTTCGTAAAATGAGTCATATGGGTCACTACTAGTCAAAGGAGTGGCTGGTACTATTGCTCTCTCTAGGTTTTCCTCTGGTTGCGCTATCTTAACTGGGACAACGTTCTGAGGGTGGGGCGATTGTTGTCCTAGCACTGGTTGAGGTTGCGTATATCCCTGATATGCGTATGGTCGTGATATTGGTGCCTGCGGCTGATATGAGGGATATCTAAAGGCTTCTCCTCCCTGTTGGTTCTGCGGGTATCCAAATGGTCTCACATAAGGCTGGGTGGGTCTGGTTTGCCTATTGTAAGGGCAGTTCTCGGTGCTATGGTTTGTGTATCTCTGCTCTATACTGCAATATTGTAGCGGTCCGGGGACAGAGGGTCTATGAGGAGCATAGGCAGGTGGTGGGACTACTCCCCTAGTACACAAATGAGAAGGATGATCTCCTCCGCACTGCATACATCTTCTAAGCATAGGCATTCTCATAGGATTGGTGGGATAATTCCTCTGTCCTTGAACATTCAGTTTTTTTACTAACAAGTCGGCAATTTCCTCTACGTTGTTTTTGGGGTTTGATGTGCTACTTGTTGACTCTTCGCTTTTCAAACTACCTTGGGGTATTTTCAAGTCTTCTGCAAGGTTATCTTGTAGGTCTATACATTCCTTCATACACTCTTGCAAGGTTTGAACTCTCTTTACGTACACTAATGACCTCAAGGTTCCGTTCAACAGTCCTTCTAAGAACAATGATACCATCTTGTTTTGCGTCGGTCTCTCTTCTACGGGGCATCTATCCACATACTGCTTGAATCTCCTTGCTGCCAATCTTACTGACTCGGTAGGGACTTGTTTGAAGCTGTGGATTAATGACGAAGAATTGTTTTTAATTCCAGATTTGGTAAATTCTTCAATCATTTCTTGATATACCTGCTCCATGTTCTGAAAGGTATTCGGGTCCAATGGCTAAAACTAGGCCAAAGCTGTGTCTGACAAGGTAAGACCAAAGGACTCATATTGAATCATGAAGTCATCTACCTGCTCGGCTCTAACTACTTGTTTAAATTCTGCTATGTGATTATAGGGTTCACTAGAGCCATCATAATGATTTCTCATGCACTTGGCAACTTGGATCGGCCTTAGCCTCCTTCCTGCTTCAGGTTGTCTAGGCATTACAGGGTAATTTGGTCTTCCTATTGGTATGCCTGGTCCTCTCACTACCTGTGGTCTGACTGGAGCATGAACTCCATGTCTTGGGTCTATAGCTGGTTGTGGCCGATAGTTAGGATTAATGGCAGGCATTGCAAATTGTACATGTGGTCTGACGGGGATCTGGGTTTGTTGTGTTTGTTGTGTTTGTTGTGTTTGTCCCGACTGTTGATATGAATCCTTTTGAGAAGTTCCAAGTGGATTCCGTGAAGTAGTGGCTTGGTCTCTAGGGGGGAACACTGGGATGTTCTGATATTTCAACTCAGCTCTCTCTAATTCTGTTATTGGCCAATATCTTCTGTGATTTTTGTCCAAATATGTGATGATGGTGGGGAACTCAGGGTCTTGCAACTCATAGATGGTAACTGGATTAGGAGCAGCTTCCCATATAGAGGAATGGGCTCTGAGCAGGTACTCCATCCCGTTGATCAAATATACATCTATTAGAGTGTCATCCTGGGGAATTAGGTCTCCTCTCCAAAGTTTAGTAATTGTAGATCTCCCTCTAGGAGTAGTTACTTGCTCTTCGTTTCCACATCCATTTAAACTTGAAGCATTATTTTCCTCACCATGCTCATTAATGATTTTCGGGTGTTCGGTGACCATGTATTGAATATCTTGTTTGTCCATGTACAGTCCTCCTACATATTTGACGGCTGGTCTAGGCACGATGTATGCTTCTGAAGCCTTCCTCAGTCTGGCCACCGATCTGTTTAGACCATCCAAATAGATAGGGATCTCATTGTGGTTGGTGTTCACATACTCTAAGGAAGTTCTGTATTCTCCCTCAATGATGGACATCTGGCCAATCATAGGTACAGCGTTTTGCATATCCTCTGAAGCCATGGGGATTTCTCCTTCTGACTCACTGGAGGTCTCAGAATAGTGTGAACGGCCACTTAGTTCGGCTACACTCCCTACGGAAGAGATTACACTTCTTCGGCTTCCTAGGGTTCTTCCGGATCTCAGGTTCATTCACCTCTAAGCTCTGATCAGTCTTTGTTAACCTTTTAGCCTTTGGCACCCTTCACTCTGAGTTAGAAATATAGGAAGAATTTTGGCTAAAGATTGACTGAAATTCACTTGTCAAGTCACGATACTTAGCCTCCAAAATCCACGATCTCTGGCTTCAGACGATACTTGGAACCGGCGATACTCACCCTCCGACGATACACGATACCTGACCCTCACGATCGCCGACAAAACGATCGCTGGCCAATGATCTTTGACCAGACGATACTTGATGGACACGATACTCGATATCTGAGTGAAAACGATATACGATACCTGAGTCCAGACGATACACGATATTTGATCGCAGACGATACTTGATCTTCGGGAGAAAACGATACACGATACTTTCCCAAACGATCTTTGGCAAAACGATCTCTGGACTCAACGATCTTTGGTCAAAACGATACACGATCGACGATACTTGGTTCAAAACGATACGCGATCGCTGGTAAGTATCGCGATCTCTGAGACACGATACACGATACTTGGACCAAACGATACACGATCTCTGTCAATACGATACTTGGTTAACGATACACGATACTTAATAAGTATCGCGATCTTCAGGCCACGATACACGATATTTGACGACAACAATACTTGACACACGATACCCGACCAAACGATCGACAATCTTTGGCAAGTATCGCGATCTTTGAACCAAACGATACACGATCGCTGATCCAAACGATACACAACCAACGATATCTGACCGAAACGATACCGATCTTTAATCCCAACGATCGACGATCTTTGGCAAGTATCGCGATCTCTGGAACACGATACTTGAGCCAAACGATACACGATCTTTGGGCTCAAACGATCTCTGATCGAAACGAT
Source organism: Ceratopteris richardii (assembly GCA_020310875.1). Classification (NCBI taxonomy): domain Eukaryota; kingdom Viridiplantae; phylum Streptophyta; class Polypodiopsida; order Polypodiales; family Pteridaceae; genus Ceratopteris; species Ceratopteris richardii. Next base: position 100,028,911 of record CM035411.1, on the reverse strand, counting down.
ACCGATATTAGGGAAATATCGCGATACTCGACCACAGGAGTCCACGATACTTGACAAGTATCGCGATACTCGACCGCGGGAGCAAAAACGATACTTGACCCTTTTTCAATTTTTTGCAAATGTTTTTGAGTTTTTGATTTTACCCCCTTGCTCTCCTGGCTCTTCTCTCTTATCCTCACTCTCTGTATCACTCAAAACATCACTTCTTGCCCCCTGAAAGTTCTAACGATACTCAGCGCAGATCGTTTTTTCTTTCCTGGGTTGAAATGCTGAGAAATTTATGATCAAAAGGGTGGTTTAGCTTACCTTGGTAGCACCTAGAGCCTCTTTGTCCAACTCCCTTGCTCTGTGCAACCCCAGCTTGCTTGGATACTCTCTCACGATCGCTGGCGCTGCTCACGATACTCGACACTGGCACTCACGATACTTGTTCAAACAAGTGACTTGCAAAATGAAATTTTTTGGCTTTTATAGTTGGAGTTTCCTGGCTTACAAAAAAGAAAATTTACTGAACAAAACTAAAATCTACTCTAATGACTTGGTCCACTCTCTACTCACTCCTACTCTCCTCCTTCTACTCTCTTCCCTAATCTATCAACTCACTACACACACTCCAAGAATGAGAAGTAGCAAGTGCGGCTGAAAATGACTTACCAAAGAAGAGAAGATTTCCACTCCTCCACTTACTTCAATGCAAAAAGCTACTTACCATCACACGAATGCCTCGATTTGATTCGTCACTCCCCGGCAACGGCGCCAAAAAGTGTGTTGACCTAAGCATCAACTTAGGGACTTGCGGAGAAAGAGACTATACCTCAATCCCCTCACAAGTGCATATAGTGGGGATACACGCTTTTAATTATCAATCCAAAGAGTATACAAACCTAACCGAGTGTATGAAGACATGCAATCATGTAATGGTCAATGCATATGAACTACTCAAAGAATGTAAATGAGGCAAAGACTTATCCAAACAAGCTCCAACTGTTGGTCAAGGCGAAACGATACTTGGTGCAGCAGCCGTCAGTATTTTGGATTTTTCTCCCAGCTCCGAACTCCAAATATAGCGAATAGCATATGCGTTTCGAAGCTCTCGAGAAGACGCATCCAATGGCAGTGGTTTCACTCAATTCCAACGCTCCTACTTCAAGTTATGAGCAAAATACTGAGTCGTGGGAATACTTTCCTACACTTCAGCACTTCCTACACTTCGCACACACCTTTCCTACAGCAAAGAGACACTCTCAAAGATAGACAACACTCACAAGCACTCTTTCCAAGCAATACACATGCATACAAGCTCACAAAGAAGAAGATAAGGAGGGAAGAAGACACAAATTCGAATTTCTGTGCTCTCTATTCTTACAATGGCAAAAAGTTCTTTACAAAGAGTCACATTTGACTTATATACTAGTGCCCTAAAAATGGTCCTTTCACACAAGTGACCGGCACTTTATTCACTAAGAGGCTAATTTCCTACTATTGTACATGGGTATTCTCTACTTTTCTGTGGGGATGCATCTAGAGGACTCCTCTAGTGCCTTTACAAGGGGAAATATATTACAAGAATGAATATGATACAAAAATGTGTAGTCCAAATCGGAAAAATTTTGGGGCCCGTCTTTTTCTCTGCTTGTGCGCTCTTTGGCTCTGCAACACTCTCCCCCTCTTCGTCTCTGTCGTCCCTTGACAGGCTTTGCTTCTTGGCATCAGTTTGTTGTCCGCACGCACCCAGTGGTCAGTATTGTCTGATTCTTGATCTTGCATTACGTTTTAGAGGCGCTCTGATTTGTCCTAGTTGCACACATCGGACCTTGCTGTGTCATTCACTTCTTTTCACTGCACGCAACCTTTGCTCATTGTTACCTGTTTATAAAACAGGTGTTCAGTTTTGACGGCCTCTTCTTACTTCTTGTTTTACGTTCTCTGGGCCTGATGTATTTGCCTTGCTCGCCCGCAACCCTTGGAGTTAGACTGACTACCTGATATTCTGCAGTCTAATTCACCTATAGGTTCCTTAATTCTGGGTTGCCACGCACACCATTAGTGCACATATGCGGATGTAGCTCGTAAGCCTTGATCTGAAACTTCTGCAACTCAAGAGGTTGAAGCATCCACATATGTGATACTTGTTGGCCCTGATTCCTTCTTCCAGCTGCGTGCTTTTCCTTGGTGTGTGCGCCCCTGCGGGGCTCTGTGCAGAGATGGGTGTTGCGCCCCTGCGGGGCTTCTTGCAGAGATATATCTTCAGATATTTCTTTTTAGTGAAGCTGCTTCTTTCGTTGTTTTCTTTTTTTCTTCTTCTTACTCGATTCTCCCTCCACAGCTCCTAACTGCAATGGTATCTTGGTGCTCACTTTGATGTCCCAAGATTTTCTTCACAAGTGGCAGCCAACGACTCACTGTTTTGTCCTATAGTGACTTTAGACTAAAACCAAAAATTTTAATGGGGGGGCCATACTTTCACCTGTGCGTACGCTGCCTCTTCACATACCTTCACATTTCCTTTTAATTCTTAACTTTTGCACATAAGGGGAGGTTCACCTGAACCTTCCAAAACACTTTAAAACACACTTTGAACCTTAGGGAAATTAGAGAAAATACCTCTGCAACCTGCAACCCACTTTCTCCAATTTATCCTTTGTGGACAATTAATTGTGCACTACCTGTGCACTTTGACACCTGCACTTTAGCACTTTGACTTTGCACCTAATGACTTTGACCTTGACCTTGTTGACTTTGACTAGTTGACTTTGACCTTTTGACTTTGACTATAGTTGACTTTGACCTTTTGACTTTGACTATAGATGACTTTGACCAACATGACTTTTATGGGCTCAACAGAAACTACTCCTTTTAACTTAGTGTACGGACAGAATGCTATTTTGCCAATTGACTTCTTGATACCCACTCTCAGAGTCGCAACAACTTATGAGTGGACGGGACATGAACTATCAGCTCAATTGGATCAAATAGAGAAGTTACATGAAACTAGGTTACAAGCGGTAGCAAGGATTTATGCTGCAAAAAGGCGACAGAAAGCCTATTTTGATGTTCATATCAAAGATAAAAACTTGAAGGAAGGCGATTTAGTTTTGGTTTATACTTTGAAACAACACACAAAGAAACTACAGAAAAGAGGATATGGCATGTTAATCATCAATCGCATATCCACAAGCGGAGCCATCAGTTTAGCAACCCTAGATGGAGAAGTATTAACAAACTATATCAGTGGATGTCGAGTAAAGAAATATCTAGAGCCATTGACTGAAGAGATAATGTCACGACTAATAATGGGTAAGAATAGGTGTATAGAGGAAGAAAGAATACGAGAAGAAGCTAGACAAGAAGCGCTAGAACGAATCAGGAAACGAAAAGAGTGGATGAGAGAGAGAGAGAGATGAGAGATATCGACTAGGAGAAGAAGTCATCCCTATGGCTAATTTTAGAGCCAGTAAAAACCTAGGACAGCAAACGACGCAACCTTATTTGAATTTGGGTGCTGGATCAAAGGAGTACCACTTGGTGGATGTTCTCATCGACACAGGAGCAACCATAAGTTGTATCAAGTATTCGTTGACCCAAAAGCTCAAGGAAGAATTACGCCCTTCTAAGGCACAACTGATTGGAATAGGAGGAAAGATTACCAAATGTATAGGAGAGATTACCTTACCTCTACATCTCGGAAACAACACAATGGAACAAAAAACTCATAGTATGTCATGACCAGGACTTATTAGAAGAGCTCATGTTAAGTCAAGATTGGATATACGAATATGGAGTGAATATTCACTTGGCCCTAGGATACGTCTTGGCCAAGATAGGCCATCGTGAGGTATTCAGTATGTTAGATGAACGACCTGTTAAAGCCAAATGCATAGATCTGAGAGCCCAATCGAGCAAATATGCTGATGAATGTATGCTTACTCACACTATGGAAACCCCATCATTGAGTACTTCATGCGAGGATACACCGAATGCTGCTTGCACACAATCTTCTAATCTAGTAAATCACATGATTAGTGTTCTATTCGATAACAGCCTCAGTGAGGAGCCCTACACAAAAGAGACAAGTCAGCCAGACTACTACAAACCTACAATCATTAGAATATACCCAATTCCTTACACTAGGAAGGCTTGGATCAGAAAAGATCAAGTGATGGAATATCTTCAGCAACAGAACCCCTGTCGACATCAGAAAGAACCACAAAACAAGCATGCAAATCACTTTCAACACCTAGGTGCACAAAGAATTGAGAAAGAATGGATTTCGAAGAAGGTGATAGCCGCCCAACCGGCCCGAACGTAGATATGGATTCCAAAGTCATGTGCTCAAGTGACAAATATCAAAAAGGACAAGCCGAGGCACAAGGAGAATCAGAATGATCTAAAGGCAAAACGACCGAAGATAAACCACTACAAGACAAAGCAAGAATCCCGCCATGCAACACAATTCATTCAAAGATTCGAACGGCAGAACAAGCAAATGCACTACATGAGAAGCACTACATTCACCAGTAATGTCAGGAATACAGTCTGTCCCAATGAAGTAAAGCAGATTTGTATGCCGACAGGCAAGACAGTCTGTACACACCAACCAAGTAATTCGAGTTGCACACATTTGGAGTTACCAGAACCCAAAGTATGCATGATAGGGCCACATTACAAGGCCAAGCATTCGGCACATTTTTCTTCTATTTCAGGATAGTGAAGCACGTTTCCCTCTTGGGAAATAGGAGAGCACTTGTACATAATCTAAGAAAGTCATTCAAAAATTAATAACCACTTCGGCTATGAACTAACTTTTCTGTTTTTCTTTCAGGCAAAAACATAAAAATATATAAAAGTATGAAAAATTCCAGGTATTACCTTTCTTACACCCATGGGGAAGGGACAACACTATTCACACGGAGCATTGCCAATGTAATGAAAGACAAATGAAGGATGATTTTTGATACCATCTTGCCACTAATTAATTCTCTATATTGAATGTAGATGGCATCTTCTAATTCCGAGGCTACGCAAGAAGAAGAGATCTAGCTTCTTCCCTTGGAATCAATAACTAAGGCAAGAGGTCATTGGTTTCTAGATGACCAACCAGTGTCCGAACTCATTTTCATGGCGACCATCAAGACTATGGATAGGGATCACTACTTCCCTATCATGTCACAAGATTTCAAGACTATCTTACAAGGATTACCGCGCATGACGGATGTGTGGACACAAGTAGGAATTGATGCATTCCTAAGACTGCCTATCTATATGCCAGATTTTCGGAGATGTACACAAGTGATGAATACACTTCAGTCTGCATCGAATAAGGCATCAGTCCCGGAAGCAAGGGTACTTGATAATGTCGGTACCTGGAAGACAATCCAATTCACTCATGAGCTAATTAACAGAGCTTTTGGATGGAATCAAGAGGGACTCACGAATGTCAAAGCTGAATGTCATGACCCAAAAAAGAGAACATTTTTGGAAATCAACAGAACGGATATTGAAGATTTCGTTCGCTTAATTCACCAGCATTTTTGCTTTTCGAGTATGCATAGATACACAGCACCTCAAAAGATTGTTGTGCAACTACTCTCACATGCTATGAGACAAGTGGGAAATAAAGTAAACATGACTCCATATGTTCAAGACCGCCTATTTGAAGCAAAGAAGAAGTGGGGTCAAAAAAAGTTTTTGAATGGTAGTTCGGCCTTGACCCTACTCATTTATGAGGCACTTGACATGAAGAATTGTTTACGCTTGATGCCGACATCAGTGGAATATGTGAAGTCAACGACTGTTCCAAAGAAAAAGAAAACAGCCATATCCATTGAAGAAGTGGGAACCAATTCAAAGAAACCCATGAGGGGGACTAAACGCCTAAGAGAGGAAGAAGCTCAAGAGACACCACAATCAAAAAGGACCCATACACTGCCAAAGATTTCTATGACGCAGCAGCCAATCACGAAGAGAGACCTCTCCGCAGCCTTGGAAGAAACACCTCAGTATATGCGGGGGAAAGTAAATTTGAACATTATAGGCCACCATTATAGACAGGCAAGCCAGGAGAAGAAACACAAAGATAAAGAACATACTCCAGAACAATCGGCCAGATACAAAGAATTAGGGTTAGAAGGTTCGAGCTCGGATGAAGAATCCAGTCTAGAGCAGGACACCTTAGACACTGATATACGAACTGAATTGAACCATGAAGAATGGACAGAAATAAATCAGGTGGAAGTCACACCTGACAATCAACAACAAAAAACACAGCACCAAGAAGTACAAGCTGAACAAGAACACTTGATTCAGTTAAATGATCATTCAAAGATAAGCATCAAGGAAGTACCAATAACTAATAAAGATGTAGTACCACCTATCAAAGAAGAAATACAAACTCTAGTGGACAAGGACTCAGGCCTGATGATACACCTTAAGGTAAGATTGACCACAAGGAGGTTGAGCCAAGGATCCAACTTCATATTAGGCAGCCCCATGATACTACGTTACACGTTGCACAAGGGAAAGATGTGACCACAGAAGCAGAACCTAGTATCCCTACCACATGGTTAAATGTGTCCACATCATCAAACTCGTGCATGTATTTGAATAAAAAAATGAGTTTTTTTTTTAAGTCTCATTTTCAATGTATATTAACTCAAAAGGGCTTATTTTTTAATATATATGTCAGAAGTCACTTTTTGGGCCCATTTTTTGAAGTTTCTTTTAGAAAAAGTATAATTCTCAAACTGCCTCCAAAATAAAGTGCCACAATATCAAATCCATGACTATGCTTCCCCCACAAAATGACTTTTTTCAAATTTCATCATTTTCAGCCATACATAGTGGAAAAATAAACTTTAACCCATTGTTGGCAGTAGCGAGAGGCACAGATGACGCAGAAGCAGGTGAAGGTAGATCACAACGAAATAGTGGGGAGCCAGACAGATTATTTTTTCAAAGAATTATGTTTTATAATATTTGTCAAAACTCTCAAGAGTGATTTTCATCACTCTTGTACCATATGTAACATAACAACCAATTTTGTAATTTATAGCTCCATTTTGTGCAAGTGGAGGAGTCCTCGAGCTTGAGGAGCTCGGGTAGAACGAGCCTACCGATTTTGGCTATTTTTAGACATCGTTTATACCTTCAAATAGCACCTAGAACATAGTTTTTAACTATGTCAGTCACTAGATGTGAAACTGGTCAAAACTAGTCTAAAAACTATAAAGAGAGCTAGAGAGCTCGTTTTTGAGGTTAGCTTGTATAAGTAGAGAGAGCTTAGAGCTATTTTGAGCTTGTAATTGAGATCTTCAGTACTAGAATCTATTTTCCTACCTTCCATTGTGTCTTGCTTGTCTCCTACATGTGTGTGTATGTGTGTGTGCATCTCTATGCTTCTCACCTTCACTCTCACTACATTTCACATTCACAATCTTCATATCACTCCTATCTCTTCCGCGGACTAACATTAAGGAGGTGGAGCTTCTTAACGTGGTACTTACCATTGTGCTAGAGCAGCACCAAATTTGGCATTGTTGTGGGGGATCGAGTATAGGACGAATGTGTGATGGTAAGAGTATAGCAAGAAGTGGCATTGGAAGGTAAAAATTTCAATTATTGTTGTTGTTTTTAAGTAGTTGTTGGTGTTTTTCATATCCTCTAGACTCCTCCTTCACCACCGCATCAAAAAATTCATTATATCCACCCATTCTCCTCATTTTCCCTCATTTGTGCATGCAAGAGAGAGAGAAAGAGATTTTGTGCTTGTGTGTTTTTTATTTTTCTTGTAGGTACAGTGCTCCAGAGCAGCAAGGAATCTTCCAAAATGTAAAAAAACCACTTTCTGTGAGAATTTGCCGTGTGTGTCAGACCATTGCGATGGTTTGCCAAACTAAGAATTTTTGGTAAGCGAGTTCACCACGGTGTAGAGCACCCTTGTGCACACACGAATCCACAGTTGCATTTCTAAAATTTTCATTTTGGTGGACCATCACGACGGGCTCATGCCATCGCGATTGTGTCGCACCATCATGATTGGCTCACGCCATCGTGACGGCTCGGCTGGACCATCGCGACGGTCTCACACCATTGTGACGGTTCACTTGAACCATCGCAACGGTCACTGATCATCACGACAATGCTGTCGACCCCACACCATCGCGATTGGCCCATGCCATCGTGATGATCCCCTGCCACATGTCAAGACAGACCATCACGACGATACCAGGTACGCCATCGTGATGCTTCAAAATTGAACCATCGCGATTGGCTCAAGCCATCATGCCTCGTAACCATTGCGACGGGCTCATGCCATCGTGATGGTTGCATTGACGGGCCGGGATCACGCCATCATGATTGCTCTCTAGATAGACATCGTGATGCTTCACTTAGACCATCGCGATGCATCGCGCCATCAGACCATCACGATTGTACCACGCGATCGTGACGGTTCACCTGAGCCATTGCGACGGTCTCAGACCATCACGATTGTTCACCCAAAATGGTAAAAATTAGGGTTTGATTTTTTGGGCCATTTTGAGGCTAATTTGAGAAAATTTTTGGGTGACTAAGCTCATAGGAGACCCCTTAGTTCATATTTGAAGAAAAACCTAATTGTCAGTTTTTACCCCCCAGGGCCTGAACATTCATATCTTTTTCATCTGAAGTCCAATTTTTGAGCTTTATAGCTCATTAGAAATCTCTTTATGAGTACTACGTGACCTCAATTCAAGATGAACGTGTTGTTTTTTAGATAAGAAAATTTAAGGTTGACCCATTGTTGGGGCTAGAAAAACAAGGGGGCATTAAAATTTTGGGCAAAGGAAAAAGGAACCGAAAAGGTGTATATATCAAAGTGCTTGATCATCAATTTGAGAATTGTTCTAAACAGTGGATTTTTACAGCTCTAACAGGGGCTATCAAAGGCAATCAAGGCAAGGCAGTGAAGAACGTAAGGCTTGGGAAGTGCGACTTCTTGGGCATTAGAGCAATCAAAGAAGCTGACTTGAGGTTGGAAGAATACTCAACCCCCTCAGTCAATTATTAGCTTAGGCTAAACATGTAGCATTGTGGGTTAAAGACGATAGGAACGATCAAGTTCAAGAGACTTCAATTTTTCAAGTCCAAGACTAAAGTAAAAGTGTGTGATACGAAAACCTAAAGGAAAGAACTTAAGTCTGATGGAACGAGAACTCCAAAGTACCACGAAAAGTTGATTCCTGATGCATAAAGTAAGATAAGACAAGAATTTAAAAGAATGTAAAAAGAAACAAGTAATAAAGAACAAAGAAACATTGACGACCAAAGAGTGCCAAGAAGTAAATTCAATGAACCTTAGATCGGGCAAGCATATAGGTAAGTCAGACCGATGAAGCCTTAGATCATCAAAAGCAAGTGTAGGAACCACTTCACGTTTGTGCGCACATCAATTGAATAGCTATCCTTACGGGTTGAGCTCAGATACCAGTGAATCGGAAATGGCTTTTAGCACAGAAATACTAGAAGGAGGGTTAAACATAGCATATTTGGAAAGACCTGAAGGATCCTATAGAACTCAATTAGAATATGTCTGCACCAACCACTTAGGTGCTCACATCTATGAGGATGGTTTGCAAAGATCAATGGTGCAATTGCACAATCCTGATCAACCCATTAGATTGGAACGTTGACTGGTGAAATTTTAGAGAGACGCATACATAGACAAAGAGGGAACAATGTACATCATAAGTACTCAGCCAAATCATACCAATGTGTTGCAGAGCACAGAGGCACAAAAGTGGAGCCCCAAAATTTTGAAATTAATGGGCATATTTTTTCTTCTTCAAAATCTTAGGAATTCCTTAAAAAACCATGTAAATGCACTAGAGGAGTCCTCTAGATGCATAATCCCAAGTCTTTGTAATATATTTCTTGTAAAATAGTAGGAGAACAGAGATTAATCAATAAAGTGCCTGTCACTTGTGTGAAAGGACCATTTTTAGGGCACATGTATATAAGTCACTTTGTGACTCTTTGTAAAGACTTTTTGCCATTTGAAGAAGGAGAGTTCCTGAATTTTGAATTTGCTTCTTTCCTGCAGATTTTCATCTTCTCTATGATTTTTTGTGTGTGTATGAAACTAATGTGTGTGTAAGATTGTTGTCTACCCTTCCCCAACACTTTTGAACTACTGTAGTGTGTGTGTGAGCAATTAGGAGTTGTGGAGTGAGTGTGTGTGTGTTTCCCATGATTCACTATTTTGGTCATAACTTGAAGAGCGGTTGTCAGAATCGAACCTCAACTAGAAGCGCCTCATCGAGAGCTTCGAGACTAACCTGCTATTGGCCATATTTGGAGTTCGGAGCTGGGAGAAATCCTCGATTTAGTGAAAACTATTGTAAGTGGTATCACCGCAGACATTTTTAGTAGTTAAGTGAGCTAGAGAGATAGGTTAGTCTTTTCTCATGCATGTGAGCTGAAGCACTTCCTTTTCCATCATGCATGTACACGTCCTCATATGTTTGGTTAGATCGGTTTGTCAGATTGACAATTAAGCGTGTGTAAATTCTCCACTATACGTACTTGTGTGGCAAACAAGATTTAGTCTCCTTGGCACAAGTCGCTAAGGCTTTGTGACTTAGGTACACACGTTTTTGGCACCGTTGCCGGGGAACACACTCGACCAAGGTGCCTTCTTGATGGTTATAGCTCTAGAGTGACGAAATCGTACTTGTAGGAGTGAATTTGCCCAATGGCAAATAGTTCAACGTTTCAACACTTGTTACTTCACATCCCGGAGGTGTGTGTAATGAGTTTTTAGGTTTAGGTTTGGAGAGAGAGAGGAGCAAGAGTTAGGGTTAGGCTAGGAAGAGAAGTTGTAGCTCAGTGATGAGTAGCACCTCCTTTAATGTCAATCCGGGAAGACATGAGGATGGTATGAAGACCACGAGCAAGTGGAAGCACAAGTGCGTGAGTGAGAAGCACACAAGCATGCACACACATACACACACACGCGCACACACAGTAAGAACAAAGAGAGTAAGACAATGGAATCACTTCTATTGCAAGAAAGTTCTCATACAAGCTCAAACTACCAGCCCCCCAAAAATGAGCTCTCTAGCTCTATTTATAGTTTTTGACTGACTTTGGCCCTGTTCAGACCTAGTGTCCGGCCTAGTTAAAAATTAGGTTCCGGGGCTTATTTGAGGGCCCAAACGAGATCTAAAAATTATGAAAATTGGCAGGCAACTACATCTAAGGCTCCCCAAGCTCGAGGACTCCTCGGCTTGTACAAAATGGAGCTACAAAAAGGTGAAATGATATTTACAAGGGTTTGTAGTGATGAGAATCACTTTAGAATGATGTTGGGGTTTTTGAAAAAAATGAAGAGTAGCCTCAGTGCTAGATCTGCATGTGTGTCCATACTTGTTTCTTCCCGCATCCTGTCAACACTCTCCCCCCCCTAGGGTCTGTCGCCTCTGACAGACCTTTTTTCCGCCGTTTGATCAATGTATTTTTGCAGGAGGTCGGTTGCCACTTCGTGTTCTTTGATTTTTAAACCTCTGATTAGATCTCGTTGCAAGGTCTCCCAATCCACTGTACCAGGCATGTCAGGTTGTGGCATCGTGTAAAGCTCGGAGTGCATCGTTTGCTCACATGCAAAGAGATGGAGTAGATGCGTAGGCCGTGGCGCAAATACCTCTGAATGTGCTTCCCAAAACCCCGTGGTGAACATGTCGTCAAACGTTTGCTTGTAGCAGGCAGGGAGGTATCTTATGCGTGCATGCCATGCGTAAGCCACTCGTATGCTCGGGGTTGTGCTCATATCATATAGCAGGTCGTAGTTACCATTGATAAACCCTGGAATAGGAGGTTGAATATGGCATACATTGCGAAAAGTTTTGAGTACGACCTGCATCATGTCGAGGATCTTGAGCATCATCTGGGCAGCGACATCTGGCATCGGGTGGAGGCGTGGTATCCAATGTCTGATGGTTGCAATCATGTATGACACTGTAGGAGTACCGGTTGGGGGGGCGATAGCGGGGTAATTGAGCCATTCTTTACAGTTTGCGTTATTCTGAACCTTGATGGCAAAAGCTTTCCATGATCTGCGTCTTTGCACTGGTCCAAAACACGGATTGTACTTCAAATGCATGGGGGCATGATCCCATGTTCGAAGCATTTCTGGATAAGTTTCGAGTAACTTTTGCCTCCACGTTGGTTGGAATATGGCCCCCTTTCGTGCCGCTTCTGGTATGTCTTCTGGTTCGAACTGTGTGGCAAATGTTGGGCACTTGTTGGTGACTCGTTTGATTTCTGCATTGTAGTCAGCCAACAATACAAAATAGGGCTTGTATTGCAGTTCTGAGCTAGTGATCAGGCGTCTAGGGGCGAGGTGCCTGAAGTATTCTGAGTGAAGGATGGTGTCCTCAACGGCCTTCATTGCCAGCATCTGAGTGGATATCCGCTCCTGATGAGTTTTCCCCATTTCCTCTACTTGTTTCATCCATGCCGATGGGGGTTCCTCATAGGTATCTTGACCTTCTTCTGTTACGCGTCCACCTGGAAGTGGTTGAGGCTCGTAGTTGTCGTCGAATGCTTCCTCCACTGGGATGGTAACTGCTTCTTCTTCTGACGGTTGCTCTGGGGGGGAAGGGGGTCGTTCGTACTGCATCAACTTCAGCTTTAATTCTGCAATCTGCTGCTGTAACTCCAGCACGTCATTGGGCGTTGAATGTTCAGGTTCGGTTGAAGTAGCAGCGTCTGTCATTCCTTTATGTTCTTGTCGGTGTGGTGTAGACTCTTGGGGTCTCTGTACGTCCTTTAGCTGGTCGGCAAGCTGATCATGTGCTTCTAATAGATTGGCATACGTTTCCAATATTTGTTGTATGCTTTCTGAGGGGACCGCTTGAAATTTGACCGGGTCTATGGGAGCCCCCGGGGTGTTCTCCATGGCAGCCTCGAGGTTCTCTTGGTTTTGTTGTTGAAGCCGTCTATTCTCTTCTTGCGCTGCCGCCAGATGTCGTCGTAGCAAAGCCATGTTTCGTTGAAGCCGTGCATTGCGGCCCATTTGATCGCGCAGCTGTTCCTCCATGGCTTTGCTCTCTTCCATATGCTCCGCTTTGAGTTGCGCATTTGCCTGTTCGAGGGCAGAGATCTTGCGTTGTGACTCCGTATGAATGAACTCCAAAGCAGTGACACGCTCTTGGAGTGTTGCTGAGAGGGTGCAAAGCCCTTTGTTATTTTCTTCCAATAATGTATATTCTTGCTTAAGCTGAGTGGTAGCTTCAAGCATCGTGTCGAGTGCAAGACTAAATGAGGTGGAAGATGCAGGGGGTTGGGAAGTGGGAATGGGAAAAGTGGATGTTGTGCCTACCGTGTGTGGAAGTGGTGCTGTGAGTGTAATAACCTGTGATGGTGTTGTGAGGACAGTGGTGGTGGGTGATCCAGCGGATGGTGAGATGTCCATGGGATCGGACATGAGTGAGTGTGATTCGTGAAATGTGAACACCGGGACGGTGGGTGGTGTGATAGTAGTGGCCGTGAATGTGGGGGAGTGAATTTGGGGATGGGATTTTTTCTTATGTTCCTCGACCTGTTGAAGAATGTTTACAAGGTAGGTCCAGAAGGAGGGTTGGGTGGTTAGTGTGGTGCTCGAGGCAGTTACAAGGGACGGGGTAGGTAGAGTTTGGGGGGGAGGAAATGGAGGGGTGGAGGGTAAAGGGAAGGGAAGAGTCTGACTAGTGACAGATGGTTGTCCAAAGGCATGGGGGAAGAAAGGGTGACCTAATTGAGGTTCAAAAGCCCGAGTGACAGAAATGGATGAGGGTGAAGGGAGGAGAGTGGAAACGGGGGTGTGTACAATTGTCTCACTATAGGAGGAGAATGTTTGTGTGGAAAGACACGTGGAGAGAGGCTCTGAGGGTGGGATAGGAGATGATGGGGGAGATGGGGCATGCGTAATTTCCTCCGGTTCATCATTGTGCCTAGGGCTAATCATGTGCACATCTTCTGATGTGGACGTAGCTAACGCGGTAGATACTTCCATCTGAATCATCTTTCCTTGTCGCGGCCGTGTATCAATTCTTCTTTGATCATAAGCAGGGTTCTCTTGACAGACCATGGTTCTCAATGCTTCACTGATGCCACAGGTGTCCGCCAATAGATTCAGTGATTCTACAAACTGGGGGTCGATATGCTCTGACTGTAACATCTGGTTTACTAGGGCCCTATTTGCTTTTTCTGACATTTTATGGCGTCTTTGTACCTGCTTGATTGTTTGGTATAATCATTGGAGCTGTGCCGTATATGCAGGGGCTTCGTCTTCACTCTCTTCTGGGTTATTCCTTGGTGCCTGCTCCTGAGTTTGTGTGTTTAGTCTTTGAGGGGGTTGCGTCACTCCTAGCTCCTGTACGCTGCTTGTCTCGCCTCGTGCATGTTCTCTTTGGGTAGATGTCCCCGGATCGACATTGTCAGGGCAATCTTCACTGTCTGATAGATGAGCCGTCTGCAGAAATGTTTCAAAATCAAAATTTGGATCTTCGGTAAAAGTGGCCATCGCTGCAAATTCTGCATCGGTAGGTAGCGGAGGGGCAGAGGGGGTGGGCTGTACCACCTCTCTTGGTTGAGACTCCTGGAGATGAATTGTGATTGGTGCCACCGGGGCTTCCTCTCTAGTGGAGACTTCGGTAGTGGTTGCTGGAGGGATCAGGACTTGTGAAAGGGATCCACGCATTCTTTTTGCAGGCTGACTCCCTGACTTTCGCCCTTTAAACAACTCCAGATGTGCATACTTTAGGGCTCGAGCAACTGGCACATCATACGCCAGACATCTGTAGATGATTCTAGTCAACGCACAGCAACCATGTAGGGTGGGCTTCCTCACCCCCCGCTTGCCTGCCTCATATACCTGATCTAAGATCCATACTGGCATCTTAATGGGCAAGCTGCCGGTCTCTGCTAAGTACAGTCCGTACCATATCTTCTTGTGAGGCTGAGTGAAACGGTCTTGAGCTGGAAATGCGAAGTGCTGGAGGCACATCCGCAGGGGTATGGCGATGTTGGGGGTGAGGGCGCACATGTCTTTGAGCTTCTTGACTCTATTGCTTTTCATTGATTCTGGTATCAGGGGGTCGCGATCTGAAGGCACATGAGTGCCATACATTTGAAGGGCTTCCCTGATTAATGTTACATTTAGTTCAAACTTCCTCATCTCCTCCAGATTAGATAAGGAGGGCACCCAGAATGTGCCTGAATGATCTTTATCCCCGGTAGGTTTCATCGTAGCAATCAAGTAGTAACACCTGAGGAAGTCAGGTTTTGGTAGAGCTGCACTGAAGTAAGTTTGCAGTCCTGCCTTTCGCCAGATCTCTTGAAGGGGAGCTGCATTTTGTAAGGCCTCAAATTCTCTTGAAAAGAATTGGAAGGTCCACCAAACCCCTCCACACTCCATCTTGGACTCCCAGATGTGGTCCGCGTCTCCCAAATCCCCTGGCATTTCATTGAACCAATGGGAGTGCCCTTTTACTCTTTCGGTTAGTCCACTGGGTGGATCTGGAATAGGGATTCTTCGCACATTCAAGAATTCTTCAGGTCTAGCCGTTGGTGGAGCTTCCACTGGCATGTCATCCCAGTTGATGGGGGCACCAGATCCTGCCTGAGAGCTTGTGCCTGCCGCGGTTGCCATGAGAGTAGGTCGCTTATCTGCTGGAAGACGAAAGGCACATTAGTGTTGCATAGGAAACAAGATGTAATGGTGTTCCCTTCACAATACTAACATGACAATCCAGGAGGTCAGTAGTTAGTGGTGAGGTGTTTATGATATGTGTGAGTGGTGATTAAAGGTCAGTGTCATCCTAGATGCGTACTTTGGTTATGCAATGGACTCGAAATGCTTCTGTGTTAGTGTGGACGGATTTACAGAAGATGGTCAGGGGGTTTAGTACACAGTTTAACTCTCCACACTTTGATACAGGAGTCGTAGCTTTTAGAGCTAAGGACAGGTGAAGACTTTGGTCTGAGTGTGTGATGTGGTTGGGACCTTGTGGGTACCCATTTCCAGACATTCCTGGGGTTGATGGGAGTGTGGACAGTGAGAGGTGTAGGTATCTTGTCACTTCCTGAGTTGTTGGCCAAGAGTGCTTGTGAGAGCTGCTTCATCCTTGTGTCTATAGTTGAAGTAATTTGGGCTTGTAAGCTAGCCTTGGGCACCCATATCTGTCTAGCATTAGGGATGGCCTTCATTGACCGCTTAGGGACCCAAATAGAGATGGTGTGCCTAGGGGTGATCCTAGGGGGCTTCTTAGCTTTGATCCTTGATTGTGAGGCTCGTTTCTTGTCTCCTTGAGAATCTGCAATTGGAGCTGTAGATCTCCCATCCTTGCGTATCCAGATCTGCTTCACGCCACGAGATGCTCCATGATGCGCAGGTTGGCGCTCCTTCCTCTTGATCAGCGGTCTCCCTCGTATAGAGTGATGTTCGGTCCGTTCGTTTAGAATCTTCTGTGGATCAATTAGGAACTCCTTCTTGGCTCCTGAACCTTCAGTAAGGTTGACATTCCTCTGCACCATAGAAGTTTGGACAAGCACATCGTGGTTATCTTCATATGGATTCCTGGAGGGACCAGGAGTTGTTGCCTGTTCTATTGGTTTGAGTGCTCGATTTTCTAATTCAATCGTGAGACGACTTTGGCCTACCCAAGCCTGAAGAAGTCCACTTCTTAGGTTCAGGTTGACTGCGTGATCATAGATCCAGTCTTGGCCCAATATAAGCGGTTCGGTCAGATCCTCGTCTTCACACACTAGCACTTTTACTGGCATGCGGACCTCTTGTATGTAGAGGGGAAGATCCACCTCTCCCATACAAGGGGTTTCAACACCTCCTAATCCTATCAGATATGCTTCTATGGGTTTTACCTCCAACTGCAGCTGCTGGCAGTAAGAAAGCCGAACTGCACTTGTGGCTGCTCCTGAATCAATTAAAGCCCTCACGCTTGCTGTGCTTTCCTTTTGTCCTATTTCTAGGGTCAGAAAAGGTCGTCGGTCTACTATCTTATGGGTGTGTCCACCTGAAACCTTACACATGGCCATGTGATAGTCTGGAGACTCTTCAGTGTTAGCCATAGGCTGGTCCCTTCCTTGTCTTCTCAACTTCATTCGTTTGATACGTTCTAAGGCCTCTGCCTGTGCTTCCTCTCGAATTCGTTTTTCCTCCTCTTTACGTTGCTTAGCAATATTGAGTCGGCTTAGCATCTCCTCCGTGAGGGGTTCCTGATACAGCTTGACTCTGCATCCGCTAATATAGTTTGGGAGGACATCCCCCTCTAAAGTGGCTAGTTGTACTGCTCCACTCGTGGAGATCCTATTAATGATCATAGGTCCGTAGCCTCTCTTCTCTAGCTTTCTTGCGTGTTGTTTCAATGTGTAGACTAACACTAGATCTCCTGCTTTCAAGCCCTTATCCTTCACATGGGCATCAAAGTATGCCTTTTGCCGTTTCTTTGCAGCATAGATACCTGCTGCTGCTCGTAGCCTAGTCTCACCTAAGTGCTCTAGATCAAAGATCCTCGAGGACAACTCGTGTCCATTCCACTCATGCTCTTGTGCTACTCTTAAAGCTGGAATTAGGAAATCTAAGGGTAGCACCGCATTTTGTCCGAAGACCATCTGAAATGGGGTGGCATTGAGTACCGTTTTGTAAGCAACTCGGTATGCCCACACAGCATGGTGAAGTTGTTTGTCCCAATCAGAGCGTTTATTATTGACCAGTTTCGTCAATACGTTACACAGGATCTTATTCGTGCTCTCGGCTTGTCCGTTAGCTTGCGGGTGATAGGGTGCAGACTTCTTATGTACCACCATGAATTCTTGAAGGAGATTTTCAATGACCTCATTCAAGAAGTGCGTACCTCTATCACTAACCAACTCTATTGGTAACCCATATCTAGTGAACACATTTTCGAATAAGAATTTAGCCGTCGTTTGAGCATCATTCTTTGTCGTGGCTTTTACTTCCACCCACTTTGTAAGGTAATCTGTGGCTACAATAATATACTCTGCATGGGAGTTCCTAGCTGGGGGGTTGATGGGACCTACAAAGTCTATACCCCACTTTGAAAAGGCACGTCCTCCCATCACTGGCCTCAAGGGCATTTCATCTTTTCTTGTCGGATATTGGGCACGTTGGCATGTGTCGCAACTCTTCACATAGGTATGTGCATCCATATGAAGAGTGGGCCACCACAGTCCTGAAAATAGAATGGTCTTAATTACTCTGTCAGGCCCAAAGTGTCCACCTGCAACACCGCTGTGTGCCGTTTCTAAGACTTTCAGGTAGTCTGATTCATGTACGCACAGTCTTAGGTAACCATCCTTGCCTCTTCTGTATAGGTTATCCCCTACTAAGGCATAGTCTTGAGCCTCTTGCTCCATGCTTCGTCTTCTTGCAAGACTAGCCTGATTGGGTAATGTTCCCGATCTTATGAACTCGACCAGTGGAGCACTCCAATCTGGGATTAATGACATGTGATAAAGAGTGGCATGCTCCACTGGGGGTCTCTCCTGGCACTCTGGACAGCTCTGGATCCACTCTTGTACTTCTTTGTCCATGCTAGGCCAATACACTCCTAAGCGTTTTAGATTCTGCAAGGTTCGTTGTTTAGAGTAGTGATTCCCTAGCGGTCCCTCATGGGCTTGTTGCAGCCAACTAGCATGTTCATCATCCTCGACACAACAAGCTAATATGCCCTCGTTATCTTGCTTGTACATGCTTCCGGCTAATATTTGATACTTTAGCGATTTTACAATTTCCTCTTTGCTTGTCTTAACATTTTTGTTTGCAGGCCCGAAGGTTAGGACTGGTACCAACTTATTTGCCCATTTAGGTACAACTTCTAAATTGAACAGATAAGCATCGGGCAACTCATCAGACACTCCTTGCGGTGGCTCTCCTGAAGTGATGCGAGAAAGATGGTCAGCCCTAAGATGGGTTCTACCTTTCCTGACAACCACTTCAAAGTCGTATTCCATTAGTAAGAGGAACCATCTTACTAAGCGGCCTGTATTGCAAGGTTTATTGACCAAATATAGTAACGCTTGATGATCAGTGAAAAACTTGAACTTGTTGGCCAATAGGTAGTGTCTAAACTTCTTCACAGCATATATCATGCCTAAGCCTTCTCTCTCCGTTGTGGTGTAATTTCGTTCAGCTGCATTTAATTGCCTACTAGCATAGGCTATCGGCAAATCTAGGTTTCCTTCACCTGTGGGTTGTGCTAGCACACATCCTATTGCATGATTGGAGGCATCTACATGGACATGAAAGGGTTTGCTCCAATCCGGAGTAGTCAATATTGGTGCTGTGCACAAACGTCTCTTCAGCTCATTGAAGGAAGTCTCGCATTCCTCATTCCATTCAAAATTCGTTAACAGCCCATAAAGAGGTTTAGCTATGATGGCATACATGTGGATAAATCTACGATAATATCCACAATGGCCCATAAAGGCTTGTACCTCTTTCACATTTCTTGGTCTGGCCAACTCTGCTATTGCTCTCACCTTGTCTTCGTCTGTTGATATTCCATTCTTCGAAACAATGTGACCTAAGATCTTACCTTGGCGTACCATAAACACACACTTCTCTGGATTCAGACACACTCGATAATCTCTACACTTGTTGAAGATTTGCCTAAGCTCAGGGATGTGGTAACTCCTTTCTTGGGAATGAGCGCATAAATCATCCACATATACTTCTAAGCTCTTTCGCAAGAACTCTTTGAAGACATGACACATGAGTCTTTGGAATGTTGCAGGTGCATTGGTGAGCCCAAATGGCATCACACGAAATGCAAAGATTCCCCATTCTGTGGCAAAGGCCGTTTTGTGCTGATCTTCGGGGGCAATGGCTACTTGGTTGTAACCTGAAAATCCATCAAGGAAGCTGTAAACTTCCTTGCCTGCAACACGCTCCAAAAGATGTTCGGTGATTGGAAGAGGATAACTATCTCGGATCGTAGCGGCATTAACTTTTTTAAGGTTAATGCACACTCGCAATTTCCCATTCTTCTTGGGCACCACTACAATAGGGGACACCCATTCAGTGTGCTCAATCTCATAGATGAATCCGGCTTCAATCAGCCTGTCAATTTCCTCCTTTATTTTGGCCGCATAATTGTCATTATATGTGTAGGGTTTTTGTTTGGTGGGCTTAGCTTCAGCGGTCATCGGAATCGTATGAGAGCAGATCTCTGGATCTACTCCTTTCAAGTCTCTATAATGCCATGCAAACACATCCCTATATTCCCTTAATAGAGCTACAAGTTCTGCTTCTTCTTCTGCACTTAGGTCGTCTCCTATGTACGTACATCGCTCTTCGTTCCCTTCAATGGTCACTACAATTTTTTTGGTCTTTTCTTTATTGTCATATGCTTCTCCTATAATGGCCTCTCTCTTAGGCATTCGTACCAAAATTTTCCGGTCTTCCACTTCATATTTCTTGAAATTCTCTGGTACTTCAAACAATGATTCTTCCTCTTCTTGTCTCACTACTTTCCTTTTCTTTTTCTTTTGACTTCCTTCACTTCCTTCCTTTGAATTTATCGTTTTAATACTCGCAAGGGGTTCTTCTTCTTTTTGGGTTAACACTCCTATGTCTTCTAAGTAGTGTTCCTCTGAGTCGAAGTAAGTATCCATCACAATGGATTCTAGATCATCGTCACTCTCTTCTTCTTCCATGGACTCACTAGGATCACACTCTTCCAACAAGGGCTGACACATGAACACTGAAATATCGTAACCCTCCTCATCGCAATGGGGTGTCCATTGTTCCTCATTGACTGCAATGTCCATGGTAGCTAAGATTTCTGCCCAACCATGAGGCTCAAATTCCTCATCAGGAAATATCATCGGAGTATAGGCTGGGTCTTTTATTGGTCTATCTCCTGGGGGAGCTCCTTCTTCTCTCGCTTTTCGGCGCTTTTCCTCTTCCTCCGCGACCTTGCACATCCACAAGTGAGTATCTTCATGCAACCAGGATGGTTCAAGTGAACTTCCAGAATGCACGGAGATAGAATCTTCTTTCGCTTTGTGGATAGGATTCCACTGTAGGGGTGGTACATCTCTAAAGGTGTGATCCTTCAGATTGACCTTGGTGGTGACCCCTAAGTGCTGTAAGTACAAGGAGTTGGTCCCCCAATCCTGTACTATTTGCAATTGTCGTAGGAAAGGTCTTCCTAGGATCATCTCGTAAACATTATTCTTCTCAAAGTCACATATAGCAAACGTATGTTCAAACTCCACACCACAAGTGGTTAGAGTTATCCTTTCAAGCAATCCGAGAGGTCTTTCAAAATGACCATCTGCCATTTGAAGTTTCATTCTCGTTGGTCTTAAGGTGGGTTTGCCCCATCGCTTCCATAGGGAGATGGTCGCGATAGCAACTCCGGCACCCGAATCCACAATTGCTTTGGTTGTGTAACCTTGATAGGTGATCGGAAGATAAGTGTTACCTTCTTCACCTTCGCTCATGTCTCCTATCTTGTCGAGAGGTATCTCAGGAACTTTCTGCTTAGAGCCTACTTTTGGTATATTGGATTCAAGTTCTGAAACCTGATCCTTCACATGATTCCAGAGCTCCGGTTTTGCCTTGAGCAGCTCCTCTACAGTGAGGTGACATTGAACCTTAGTGTGTTTCACAACATCAGTGTTCCTGGGAATCACTGAGTCTTCATTTCTTACCAATATCGTGGGCGCTCTGATCTGGAGAGATTCAGATTCCCATGGGCCTGTGAAATGAGGCAACTCTTGTAAAGAATTAGATTCAAAATCTAATCTCTCATCCTCTTGTTGCTCTGCTTGATCCCCATAGATAGAGGGAATGTCTTGGGGAAATTGATCACGAAGATCATCAATCTCAGGAATCGGAGGGGAATCACCCTTCTCCTTGGCCCATTTCTCTTCTTGTATTTCCCGCAAGAACTCTGGAGAGTACTGTTGTATTGAAGGAGGTATTCCAGCATCCGTGGAATTAGGAACATAAGCTACCATTTGTGGTGAGCTTCCTCTTTCAACAACTGGTTGAGCCTGTGGAGGTAAAGAAACTTGTGATTTGTTTACCAACTGCTCTAATCTTTCTAGTAAGCCTTGGAAATGCAATTCCGGCTTGACAGCGTTCGTCTGATTGAACTTTTGGCTGGTCTCAAGTATAGCTTGAGCTTGTTCTACCATTTTCATGCACATCTTCATCCGTTCAATCTCTAAGTCGGCTCTAGGGTAACTCCTGTCTAGGTTTGCAGCTGTTGGCCCTTCTTGCAGTCGAGCCTGGTAGGCTTTAAACATCATGTCCAAGCCTTCAGGAGTGGGGTCAGCTAATACTGATCCTACTCGGGGTGGTGGGTGGGTTACGAGGGGTGTGTTAGAGGGTGGAGAAATGGAGGGTGATGGGGATGGTTGTGGAGGAAGTGTGTGGGAGCGCGGTTGAGATGTGATTTCTGTGATTTTTGCCTTGGTTTCTCTCACGCTTTCTTCAAGTTCATTTATCTTTTTTGCCCATTGTCTCTTCATTCTTTCACGACTCTCCTTCCAGGCTCTAGTCCTCTTTTTGGTTATACTCTCTGTTTCACTCACCTCGGGGCTCTGTTCGGGACCTGCACCTTTGTGTTGTTGAAGTGCCTGGGCTCTTGTGATCACCTGCACAGGTGCAATGGAAGTCACGCTTCCTATGGAGTCTACAACTAATCCCACAACATTGATAGGAGTGATCTTAGGCATGTTATTGGGGTTTTTTGGGCAATCTCGTAGGAGATGCTCTTTCCCGCAGTCTTGACAAAAGCCCTGAATGGTTACTGGCTGAGGCTGTGTAGGGGCAGGCAGTGGACAATCACGTATAAGGTGATCTCCCTGACATCTGAAGCATGGCCCTCTAGGAAATGGGGGTCGTACCTGCCTAGGTTGAGGTCTAGAGTTGGGGTTTGTGTACATGACATTAGAATACTCCGGTTCCCCACTATTTTCACTTGGGTCCTCATAGTAGTATGACTCGTTATGCTCAGGTGACTGCATGTAGTAAGCCTGTGGGCTATCAATATATGTGGAGTCAAAACTATGGTCACTTGGATCACTGTCTGATAGCAATGGGGTGACTGGAACTATGGCTCTATTCGGATTTTCTTCAGTAGAGGCATATTTTACTGGGATCACATTGGTTGGAGCAGGGGGTTGCTGCACTAGGACTGGTTGAGGTCTCTGCTGCCCTTGATAAGGTGGTTGATAAGTTTGTTGTGGTCTGTTGTATTGTGGTGATGGGTACTGATTCTGGTACCTACCATGTTGCGGATATGGCTGAGGATAATTTTGCCTAACAGTTTGTTTGTTATATGGGCAGTCTTGTGCCGTGTGATTGGTATACCTGCGCTCTATGGTGCAGTACTGGCTACTAGGATTCACCTGAGGTTGGGCCATAATGGGGCACACACTTGCCATATGTTCACCGCCACAATTGTAACACCGCTTAACTGGGGCAAATCTAGGAATTTGCTTACTAGAGACACCTAGTTTTTGGGCCACCTTCTCTGCAAGTTCCTCGATGGATGTGGATTGACCAGATGTCTGTTTACTAGAGCTATCAGAATCCTTATAGATTTTTGATAGCTCTAACTCTTCACCTAGATTGTCCTCAATGTCTATGCACATGCGCACGCATTCCTCTATAGTTCTAGGGTCCTTCAGGTACACATATGACCTGAGCTTAGTGCTCAACAATCCATCTAGGAACAAGGCCACTTGTTTGGCTGGTGTGGGTAACTCTGGCATAGGGCATCTCTCCAGGTACTGTCTAAATCTTCTTCCAGCTAGTCTGACCGTCTCTTGAGGTGTTTGTTTGAAACTATGAATTAGTGAGGAGGTGTTATGCCTGATTCCACTCTTAGAAAACTCGACAATAAATGCCTCTAAGAGTTGGTCTATGTTTCTGAAATGCCTCTCATTCAGTGGTTGGAACCACGTAAGGGCAGTGTTCCTAAGGGTTAGACCGAAAGCATTATATTGCGTGAATAGGTCCTCCACTTGTTCAGCTTTCAACACTTGTCGAAATTCGGCCACATGGTCATAAGGGTCTCCCGTGCCATCGAAATAATTCTTCATGGACTTCACAAGTTGGGTTGGTCGTAGGGTCCTAGTGTGTTCTCTCGGCCTTGGCAAAGGAAAATCATCAATGTCCCGGTGATTCCATGGGGTTCTATGTCTCTCAGTTTCTACTCTATTCCTTTCTGTTCCCGTTCTTTCCCTTCCCAGGGAGTTGGCAAAACTTACCTCAGGTTTGTCTCTACCTCTATCTCTTTGAGCGCCATGAGCGTGGGAGGTCCCAGTTCCTTGATGACCAAAGGATACATTAGACCTTGGTTGGGGAAAAACAAATTCACCCTTCCAAGTGTAGGCATGTCTGCCCTGCTCAGTGACCACGAAGATTCTCTCTGATGCAGTGTCTAGGTAGGTTACTTGGCCTGGACTATCAGGGTCTTTAAACTCGTAAATTGTGAGGGTGTTCCCCTCCTGAGGTTGAGAAGTTCTATATCTCCAAAAAGCCTCATCGGTTTCCCGATTTAAAAGCAGATCTATGCTTTTATTATCTTGTGGAATCCACTCAGGAGTCATGATTCTGGTCAAGACAGACTTACCGCGGGGAGTTCTTGGCTCTCTCTCTAAGTTCCCTTGCTCTATATCTCCTATGTCGGCCTCCGCAATCACATTTCCAAACTCATCAGTTCTATCGGGAAGAGTGGTGACTACATATATAGTCCCCTCTTTATCTAGGTATGCTCCATTCTCAAACTTGACTACCGGGTGGTCTATTCCATGGGGTTGGTCGGGGTTCTTAATCTGGACCACTGATCTTCTCAGTCCGTCTTCGTAGATGCGAGCACCTAGACGATTCGTCCTGATATATTCCAACTGAGTCTTATAAGGCCCCTCTGGCTTTTCTAGATATGCCAACCCTGAACTACCTACTGATCTCTCCATGTGATAGGACATCTCAGAATCACTTGTTTCTGATCTGGCAGTGTATGGGTAATCACTCAACTGCTGGGCCCAAGACCTGGCAGTGTGATTGACACTAGCTTCAGAAGATCTGAGGCTTTGTCTGTCTCGGCCTAAGTGTCTGCCTGATCTAAGGTTCATATGCCTGATTTATTCACCCCCTGGAACCCAAGCACACTCTCGTTGCAGGTTGATTTTGCCCCAATTACTTTGTTCTTTTTAGTTGAATAGTATGTTTATGGTCTTGTCTGAAATTGCGTCGTCAGGAGTACTTAAATGAATTTCCGCACTTGATGAGTGATCGATTCCCGTTTACCTTTTTGTCCCTTAGTGTTTTCGCACTTAAGACCTATTTATTTTCTTGCACTTGGTTGATTAATTCTCTTGGACTTACTTCGTGCCTAACGTTGCCCTAGTTAATTACCACACCTAAGTCGTACTTAGCCTAGGCTAGGAATTGACAAAGGAGGGTTATAAGATCTTCCAACCTCAATCAGCTGGTTGACCCGACAGCTATGCAAGCCCAGGAAGTCTTCTCCCAGGCCCGGTACTCACCCTTGCTAGCTTGCTTTGATTGCCTTGAGTGCCCACAAAGTTCCTGCAAAAACTCACCAGTTAGTATAGCTTTATTGCCACAAGTATTTGAAAGACCCGCTTCAATAATTTTTAACCCCCTTGGGTAGCTCACTGTACCCCCTGTCTCTGAGAATCACTTAGTCCCACCTATCTCGGGTTTCTATGCTTTTTGCCCCCTACCACGGTTCTAAGTTTTACCAATATGTCAAACACCAAGCTCACTACCCTTCAACCACTCAAAAATTATCTCTCAATTTTCATGCGTTAATGGCCGTGTATCGCGATAGGTCGGGTCGGGGTGTCGCGATAGCTCGGAGTGTCGCGATAGCTCGGGGTGTCGCGATAGCTCGGAGTGTCGCGATACCTTGGGGTGTCGCGATAGCTCGGAGTGTCGCGATACCTCGGGGTGTCGCGATAGCTCGGAGTGTCGCGATACCTTGGGGTGTCGCGATAGCTCGGAGTGTCGCGATACCTTGGGGTGTCGCGATAGCTCGGAGTGTCGCGATACCTTGGGGTGTCGCGATAGCTCGGAGTGTCGCGATACCTTGGGGTGTCGCGATACCTCGCGGGGTGTCGCGATAGCTCGAGATATGGCGAACTTTCCTGTTCTATCTAGGGTTTCTAGGAGCTCTAGGCCTGCGCAATGCCGTGGTGCACTCAGAATCGTGAGAGGTCGAGCTTTTCGGAGTGTCGCGATAGCTCGAGCTCAACGCCTCGGGGACTGTGTAGGCAGTTTCTGTACCTGCTGAGCTTACTGGAGATGGTGATGGAGCTGGTACCTGCAAGAAACATGCAAAAAACACACAAATGCAAACACACACAATCGCTCTCTCTCAAACTCGCACACAACAATTGAGGGAAAGAAAGGGAAGAGGGGATATGTAGTGGGGAAGGAGGTGGAGGTGGAGATGGAGAAGGAGGTGAAGATGAAGATGGAGATGGAGAAAAATCAGAAATTTACCTACTACTTACCATTCCAACGCGTCCTCTCTACGTCTTACCATCACACGCTCGTCCTCAAAGCTCGATCCCCGGCAACGGCGCCAAAATTTGGTGTAGCTCAGTGATGAGTAGCACCTCCTTTAATGTCAATCCGGGAAGACATGAGGATGGTATGAAGACCACGAGCAAGTGGAAGCACAAGTGCGTGAGTGAGAAGCACACAAGCATGCACACACATACACACACACGCGCACACACAGTAAGAACAAAGAGAGTAAGACAATGGAATCACTTCTATTGCAAGAAAGTTCTCATACAAGCTCAAACTACCAGCCCCCCAAAAATGAGCTCTCTAGCTCTATTTATAGTTTTTGACTGACTTTGGCCCTGTTCAGACCTAGTGTCCGGCCTAGTTAAAAATTAGGTTCCGGGGCTTATTTGAGGGCCCAAACGAGATCTAAAAATTATGAAAATTGGCAGGCAACTACATCTAAGGCTCCCCAAGCTCGAGGACTCCTTGGCTTGTACAAAATGGAGCTACAAAAAGGTGAAATGATATTTACAAGGGTTTGTAGTGATGAGAATCACTTTAGAATGATGTTGGGGTTTTTGAAAAAAATGAAGAGTAGCCTCAGTGCTAGATCTGCATGTGTGTCCATACTTGTTTCTTCCCGCATCCTGTCAACAGAAGTGGAGTAGGAGTAAGTCAAAATTCTCAAGAAAAATTTCCAAAAAAATTGCCAAATTAGTGTAGTTAGGCTTAAGTCACTGGAAACTATAAAAACCAAAAAATTTGTAGTCATTTCTCACTTGCTCAGTGTTGGTATCATCTGCAACCAGCGATCGGTATCCCCTGAGTGGTATCGCGCATTGCAAGCCTCCAAACCTACTTAGTGAGCTCAAGGCCTAAGCATAACCACCTAAAGGTAAGCTTCATGCAAAAATTAATCTCAAAGATGTTGAAAAATTGCACTTACACGTGATTAGAGGCCCGCACAGTATCGCGAGGTGGGACAGAGTGATTGGAGGAGTGCTATTTGTGAAACAGGGTCCAAGAGTGAAGAGGGGTGAGAGAAGAGCCAGGGGGTAAAAATACTTTTTTGAATTTGGAGGTGATTTGGCTGGAGTATCACGATCGGTTGAGTTTTTGGTATCACAATACCAAAAATTCCCTTGTATCGCGATACTCGCCGAAGTATCGTATCGCTGGTTACCAGTTGTGGTATTGTGATACCATTTTTGGTATCGTATCACCTAGTTGGTATCGCGATTGCGAGTTGCCTAGTGGTATCGTATCGTGGTCCACTATGGTATCATATCGCTGACCTAGCAAGATCGTATCGTCTCACTTTCCAGTATCGTATCGTGCAGTTCCATGGTATCGTATCGCCAACTGCACTGGTATCGTCTCGCATGACTTGCTAGTACCGTATCGTGCAATATTCAGGTATCGTTGTAGCTCAATGATGAGTAGCACCTCCTTTAATTGTCAATCCGGGAAGACGTGAGGATGGTATGATGACCTCGAGCAAGTGAAGGAGTGAGAAGCACACTCACATGCACACACATACACGCACGCGCGCACACAAGGTAAGACAAAGAGTGAGAAGCAATGGAGTTCTTTTGATTACTTCCAAAAAGTTCTTACAAGTTCAAATCAATTACAAGCTAACCTCAAAAATGAGCTCTCTAGCTCTATTTATAGTTTTTTACTAGGTTTTGGCCGTGTCCAGACCTAGTGTCCGGCCTAGTTAAAAATTAGGTTCTAGGGCCTATTTGAAGACTCAAACGAAGCCTAAAAATTATGAAAATTGGTAGGTAGCTACTTCGAATGCTCCTCAAGCTCAAGGACTCCTTGGCTTGCACAAAATGGAGCTACAAAAATATGAAATGGTATCTACAATGGCTTTTAGTGATGAAAATCACTATTGTTGTAGGGATTTCTTCTAACGATTTGTCATACATATCTTCGAGCTCCCTACTTGTTCCTTCTCCTTGTGT
This sequence comes from Ceratopteris richardii, assembly GCA_020310875.1. Taxonomy (NCBI): domain Eukaryota; kingdom Viridiplantae; phylum Streptophyta; class Polypodiopsida; order Polypodiales; family Pteridaceae; genus Ceratopteris; species Ceratopteris richardii. The sequence continues at coordinate 100,000,381 of CM035411.1, read as the reverse complement.
ATCCCCCTCTTTGATATGCTTTAGTGTCCTGAAAAAATATTGGCCTACTTGCCAGATCATCATTGACTACTTTGTCTGCTTGTGCCTTCTCGTCGCTCTGACTCCCTTCGTAAGCTTCCTTGCCTTGTGAGTCCTTCAGTTCCTTGACTGCCAACACCCCCCCCTCTCTCGCATCTGTCATCCATGACAGACCCGTGTTGGGTAGGTTGTTGGATGTAGTACTCCACAACGTCTTGTGCTAAGTGATGTTCCACAATTCTCAACCCTTTGGCCAAGTCCGTGAGTAGAGCATCCCAATCTACCGGCCCGGGAACCTCTGGATGTGGTATACGTAACTTTTCTGAATGGAGAGCTTGTTCCACTGCAAACAATTGCAATAAATGTGATGGTCTCGGAATGAAATCTCTGAATGATATTCCCAGAACCCCGTGACAAACATTTCTTCAAACGTCTGTTTGAAGCAGGCTGGTAGATACTTTATACATGCATGTCACGCATATACGACATTAATAGATGGTGTGGTGCTCATGTCGTAGACAAGGTCCTTATTACCTTCATTAAATCTGAGAGCTGACAGATGAGGTTCCTGGACATTCTTGAAGGTCCTGAAGGTGACCAACATGAGCTCAAAAATTTTAAGGCACATTTGGGCCATGACATCTGGTACATTTTTGAACCGGACCCCCCAATGCCGAATCGTCGAAATCATATAGCCTATGGTAGGTTGGCCTTTAGGTGGTGCTAAGTAGACATAATTGAGCCATTTCTCACATCCTTTGGTTGTCAGCACAGTTTTTGTGTATTCCGGCCAAGACCTTCTTCGAAAGACAGGGCAGTAGCATGGGTTGTATTTGATATACAAAGGCATGTTATTCCATGTCCTTACCATCTCAGGGTATGTTTCAAGCAAACGAATCCTCCACGTAGGTTGATGTATATTCCCCTGCTTGGCACTTGCTGGGATGTCGTCCGGTGCAAACTGTGTTGCCGAGGTTGGTTCTTTTGAGGTGTGGTGCTTGATTTCAGCATTGTAATCCGCCATTAAGACACAGAAAGGAACATACAAATCGTCGGATGTGCCGATCCACCTATGATGGGAGAGGTTTCTAAAGTAATCCGATTTTATGACTACCTCTTCCAAACATGACATAGATGCTATCTGAACTGCAACTCTGTCATCATAGGTTGTGGCCACTTTCTCTAACCTCTGCATCCATTCAGGAGCCTCGATCTCAATGGTGTCCATGCCCTCTTCTATTTTCTTGCCCCCTGGTGCAGGCATGGGAACGTATGGGTCTTCAAAGGTTTCCTCTACTTCAATTGGCACTAAGTCTTCAGGTTCGGGTTCTACAAGGGGAGAGGGTTGACGCTCGTATTGCATGACTTTATTTCGTAATTCGTCTAGTTCCGCTCTGAGTTTTTCAACTTCTTCAGACGTGTCAACTGCGGTTGTGACTTTGCTTCGTGACTCCTGCTGGGTTGTCAGCTGCTTTAATATGTCATCTCTTTCTCTTTCTAATGCTGCATGGGTTTCCAGGAGGTCGGCATGGGTTTCCAACACGATTTGCATATTCGTTGAGGGATGGCCTTGAATCTATCTGGGTTGATTTCCTTGGGGAACCCTCCATTGCTGCTTCCAAGTTTTCTTCGTTCTGTTTCTGTAGTCGTTTATTTTCCTCGAGTGCTGTAGACATGTGTTTGCGTAAGAGGGCCAGGTTGCATCGAAGCTTGAGATTCTCTGTTATCTGAGAGTGTAGCAAATCATCCATTTGTTGTTTTTCTTCTGCAACTAACTGGGGTGGATTGGCTACTAACTGCTCATGTTGTTCCTGTAAAGTGACATACTGTTGTTGTAGTAGTCGCTTTTCCCTTTCTAGATCAATGAATCGTACTTGAAGTTCTTCATGGCTTCGGAAGAGTCTCGTATGTTGGTTATCAAGATGCTGGTAGTGCTGTTGTAGTTGAGACATACACTGATACATATTATTAAATACATTATTAATAGGGGTGGATGCGAGAAGGGTGTTGAATGTAGAAGGAAAGGGGAAGGGGAAGGGGAGTGTGGATGCGGTGCTGGAAAATGGTGAAGTGGGTGGCGGGGGAATGGGAGATGGTGGGTGTATGGGGGGAGGGAGAGGTGCGAAAGTGGGTGATATGTCCATAAAATAAAAAGTGGATGCCGTAGTGGGAGTGATTGTGAACATGGGAATTATGGGTGCACTGATAGTGGTGAAAGTGTACAGTGGTGTGTGCAATTGTGAATATGAACAGCCAGGAAATGTGATCGGGGGAACGGGGTTTTCCGTGGCTGCGGTTAGTATTACTGTGTCAGTGGTCGTATAGACAAGAGAGGTGGAGATAGGGTGTTTGGGTTGTGTGGGTTGACTGACGGTCTATGCTTCGGTATGGGTAGTGGACTCGGAGGCGGTGACAGTAGTGGTTACATTAATAGTGGGAGGTTAATGTGGTGGAGTTGGAGGTAGGGGTGGAAAAGGGGGTGACGGAGGTGCACTTGATGTACGGGTTTCCTCAGTATCATGAACGGTGTGTGTTGTGCTCGTGGTTGTGGATGTTCCTTGTGGTTCTGATACTAATACATTCATCTGTTTTCCTGATCGAGGTGGACGTCTGTCGTATCTTCGCTCTGTTCTTCGTGATTGTGCAAGGGTGGTATGCACCGTCTCAGGTACTCCTAAAGCATCAGATATCATGTCAAGTGTGGCGCGGTATTGCTTGTCTACACCTTCCTCCTCAAGGATTTGGTTCATGAGGGCTTTTCCTGCTGCTAGGGACAGTCTATGTTGCTCTTGAACTCTGTTGATGGTATCATAGAGCTTTTTCAATTCCTTCGTATAAGTCGGGGCACCCTCAAGTACTTGCAGAGCTTCCTGATCTGGTTCCTGCTCTTCTTCCTCGGATTTTCCACCACGTTCCTCCTCTTGTTCTTCTTCTTCTTCACCCTCCACTTCGACAACCTCTGGTTGTCTGGGATGGGGTTGGTCTGTAGCAGTTTGTTGTCCACTAGCTTGCTCTGCCTCGACTTCCGCATTCACAGCCTCGATTATTCTGGCTACCTCCTCATCAGTTAGGTCTTCTAATGTGAATCCGTGAGGAAACTCTAGGTCAGTTGGTACAGGTGGAAACACCATATTTGGTCCATCAGTTTTGTGTCTTGGTAATCTGATAGTGAAGGGTTGGACCCGCCTCGGAAGTCATGGAGTTGTCTCAGGTGTCAGTGTCGCACCGCGGGCTTGTGCACAGGGCATCTGAACTGCGCCTCTCATTTTCTTTGATGGCAGCCCTACGGTTGATAGTCTACGTTGAAATTCCTGTACCCTGGTCCAAATTAATGCCCTTTGAACTGGCACATCATAAGCCAAACATCTATACACAATCCTAGTGAGGGCACAACATCCATACAGTACAAACTTTGGCTTTTTATACCACCTTTGATGAGCCAAGAGGATTTGGTCGATAATCCAGTGGGGCATGTTGATTGTCAAATCGAAGGCGTCGGCCAAGTATAGACTAAACCATATCTTTTTGGGTGGCATTGTGAACCTCTCCTGAGCGAGGAATGCAAAATGCTGCATGACCATTCGCAAATGAATGGCAATCATTGGTGTCATTGCTACCATGTCCTTTAATTTCGTCAGATTCCTGTTCTTCATATTGTCGGGAACCATGGACTCCTTCTTAGTGGGAATGTGCATTCCTTTCATGTCTAGAGCTTCCCTTACCAAATTGATAGTCAGCTTGAAGCACTTCAGATCATTGCCCCTTGTGAGAGATGGGAGGACGAAGGTGTTGTATCCCTTTTTGTCTTTGCTCGGAGTGAGGGTGCTAATCAAATATGAGCATCTCAGAAAGTCGGGCTTTGGCAATTGGAATTTGAAGTAATTGTAGAGTCCCGCCTTCTTCCATATAGGTTTCAGCCCTTCATTATTCTACAGTTTCTCAAATTCTCTGGTGAAGAAATGATACCTGCCCCAGCGCCCATTGAATTCTATCTCGGCATCCCACATGTAAGTGCCTTCACCCAGAGATCCTGCCACATCATTGAACCAGTGTGAGTTTTTGCTGACCGGCATTGTGTGCTCCTGTGGAGGATTCTGAATCGGGATGGCGTGTAATGCCCTCAATGCCACTGGGTGTTCCTTCAATTCCTCCTCAATGGGAAGACTTTCAATGTCCACGACTTGGGGGCTGGTGCCTGCTTGGGAGCTAGTTCCTGCTGTATCTGCCATGTTACTTCTTGCCTTCTGACTCTGTGAGAATATAGAAACATGTGTTAACCTTGTAAAGGACAGGATAGAACTGTTTTTGTCCCCATTACAACTTTAACATGAGGTTCGGGGGAGATTAGTAGGTTATTAAGTGCTCGGTGCTTGTGTGTGTAGTTAGAAATTGGGTAGACCTAGGAGCTAAGTGGAATGATGTAGTGTGAGAGTGACATAGTTAGGAGGTGGGCATGGATTTACAACTGGGGTCCAGGGGTTTATTACAAGTTTTAGGCTGCCAAACACAGTGGATGGGTTTTGATCTTGATTTTGTGGAGACTCTGGAGAGTTTGATAGGAGTATCTGCTTGAAAATGAGGCTTTTTAGGGACCCATTTACAAGTGATTCTTATGGTGCTCATGGAAGAATATATGTCCGTGTGCGATGTATAAGAATGGGCATCAGATGTTCGAGTGAGTGAAACATGTTGTACCGGGTGTGGCCTCGGTGTAGCTATTTGAGCCCGCAAGCAAGCCTTAGGCACCCAGATTTGTCGTGATTGTGGGCTGGCCTTCATCGACTTCTTGGGTACCCAAATAGACTTTACTTTCGTAGAAGAATTTATGAAAGACTTCTTATTATTGTCGTGTTGTTGAGTACTAATAAGAGGTTTTGGTCGTGGGGTTGGCGTGGTCGCAACAGGGTGTTCGCCTTTCCGCACCCACACTTGTTTCAACGGCTGAGATATTCTGCTTCGCACATTTTTTTGGCCTCCAATATAGGTAGTATTTTGCTCCTTCTGTATTTGATCTGCCTTTGGTTGCTACATCCCTCTGGCCTTTGGAAAAGAAGGGAGTGCCGTCTTATCCTTGACTCCATTGTTGAAACAATCCTCTTTCTGCATCATACAGTTTTGGACAAGAATAGCATTGTCAACTTCATGTGCACCCCTGGAAGGACCAGGAGTTCGTGCCTTACCTAGTTCCTTGAGTGCCTCATTTTCCAATTCAACTGTAATTCGACTATGATTTATCCATACCTGAAGAAGTCCACTTCTTAGGTTTAGGTTGACTGCATGATCATAGATCCAGTCCTGACCCAAGACAAGACGCTCAGTGAGGTCCTCATCTTGACACACTAGTACTTTGTCTGTCATTACTTCATCTTGAATGTAGAGGGGAAGTTCCACCTCGCCCATGCAAGGGGTTTCCACACCTCCCAATCCTATGAGATATGCTTCTATAGGATTGACGGTTAATTTCAACTTTTGACAATACGAAAATTTAACAGCACTAGTGGTTGCACCTGAGTCAATCAAGGCTCTTACAGTCCTTGCACCCTTTCCTTGTCCTATTTCTAAGGTTATAAAAGGACGTCGATCAATTATCCTATGAGAGCTGATACCTGAAACTTCACACATAGCTACATGATATCCTTGATCTGCATATGCATCTATCCTAGGTTGCTCTTTACCCTGTCTTCTCAACTTCATTCTCCGGATGCGTTCCAATGCTTCTGCTTGAGCTTCTTCTCGAATTCGTCTTTCTTCTTCTTTGCGTTTCTTAGCAGTGTTGAGTCGACTTAGCATCTCTTCCGTCAGGGGTTCCTGATATAACTTGACTCTGCATCCGCTTATGTAGCTCGGGAGAATATCGCCTTCTAATGTGGCTAGTTGCACTGCTCCACTTGTTGAGATTCTATTAATGATCATGGGTCCGTAGCCTCTCTTCTCTATTTTCCTTGCATGTTGTTTCAAAGTGTAGACTAGTACTAGGTCGCCTGCCTTCAAACCTTTATCCTTAACGTGGGCATCAAAGTATGCCTTCTGTCGTTTCTTAGCTGCATATATACCTGCAGTCGCCCTCAGTCTTGTTTCTCCTAAACGTTCAAGGTCAAATAGTCTAGAGGAGAGTTCATGACCCGTCCATTCATGCTCTTGTGCTACTTTTAATTTAGGTATTAAGAAGTCCAACGGTAGCACTGCATTTTGGCCAAATACCATCTGAAAGGGGGTGGCTTGGAGTACCGTTTTGTAGGAGACTCGGTATGCCCAGACAGCATGGTGTAGTTGTTTGTCCCAATCAGAGCGTTTATTGTTCACTAATTTTGTCAGTACATTACATAAGATCTTATTTGTGCTCTCAGCCTGGCCATTAGCTTGGGGGTGATAGGGGGCAGACTTCTTATGTACTACCAAGAATTCTTGGAGCAGATTTTCAATAACTTCATTCAAGAAGTGAGTGCCTCTGTCACTGACTAGCTCTATAGGTAACCCGTATCTGGTGAACACATTCTCAAATAAGAACTTAGCTGTTGTTTGAGCATCGTTCTTTGGTGTGGCTTTTACCTCTACCCACTTGGTTAGATAGTCCGTGGCAACAATGATATACTCTGCATGGGAACCCTTAGCTGGGGGATTAATAGGACCTACAAAGTCTATTCCCCACTGTAGAGCCCTAACCGGTCGAAACTAAAGGTACAAAGTATTTTTTCCTCTTAAGGTTCAAAGGTTGAATCTAAAATCTTAAGGTGCAAAAGTAAAAGAATTAAAAGGAAAAGTGAAGGTGGAAGGCCACGTACGAAAAGGTGGAAATAGGCCGCCCAATCAAATTTTATTTTAAAAGTCACTCTTGTTCTAAAGTCACTACAAGACAAAGTAGCGAATCGTTGAGGACCAGTTCAAATAGACAATCTTGGGACATTGAAAGGACACCAAGATTGTATTGCAGTTAGAGTGCGCGAACCGGCGGACTCTCAAAACAAAAGGAAGGACAAAGGCTATTCTTGGACATCGGGAGTTGAGAGCAAGAGAGAGCTTCAGAAGAGCAAGAAAGGAAGCAAGAAGAGCCTCCAGTGTGCGACGACATTCAAGAGTGCAAGAGGTGTCAAGAGGAAAGTGTGCAGAGAAGAGAGAAGGCGGGCTGGATTCCAAGAGTTCCAAGGGCTATTGCGTGCTGCGCAGTGATACCAATTCCTTAGCTTGGCGGAAGCTTAGTGCAAGGTGTGCACAAGGGAAGCGGGAAGCAAGTGAAGGATTGGCGCACGAGAGGCCGCCGCTAGAGGACTTGAGATAATTGGTCTTCAGTAATTGATACTCTCTGAAGTTGTATTTAGTCATTGCTTGGACTGTGCGCAGTCATTGTAATTGTTGCAGGATAAGTAATATTCAAGGGTTCCAAGAGTCTTCCTTCGCAGAAGTTCTCACTATTATTCCATTTTCATCATCTCTTTTTTCTCCTACAAACCCTCAAACTCCTTCTTGTCCCCGAATCCCCAACAAATTTGGCACGCCCGGTGGGACACAAGGCGGGCTTCTGCCACCAGCAAATGTAATGGCAGCAGCAACAAACCAAGGTAATAACTATAATCCTAGACCAAGAACTAACCTTGCAAATGGGCCTAGAAGGCCAATTATTTGCTTCAGATGTGGAGAATGTGGGCACTACCAATCTAGATGCACCCTGCCGGAAATTGGGCGCACGAATTTTTTCTTTTCCTTATCAATTTTGGGCGCATGTTTTCTTTTCCATCAATAAATCAAGAATTCTCCAATTCATAAAAAGAAATTCATCACTTGAATGGCTCTTAGTTTTGCTAAGTAACTTTCAGTTTTGCCCTTTCCTTTGTTTGTCTCTCGGATGGAGGAGATTAACATTGTCATCTCCTCTCTTTTTGGTCACCTTTTTATGATAGTCCGCTCCTTCTTGAGAGGTGCTCCCTCATTCGAACCAGCTATATAATATGGCCCTCTTTTTTCATTCTTGCTTCACCATCCTCAGGAATTCCGTTCTTAATTTTAGTGCCATGTTGTGCTAGGGAGGAAGAAGGAGAGCATCTCACACCCCCTCACCCTCAATCCCCCTCGACAATCCCCACCCTCCCAACCTCTACGTTCCACCTCCCCCCCTCTTCGTCACCCTTCGACACCCCCCCCTCCTCACACCCCTCTTCCACCCCTCTCTCCGACCCTCCACAACCCATCCCCCGGCGGCCCCCACCAATCCCCCATCTCCCACCCTCTCCGTTCCAAATCCCCTCTCGTCATCACCCTTCGACACCCCCCCTCACATAATTTGCCCCCCACTCACCCTCCCCTCACCGCAAGCGCCCGCAGCCCCCCTCTCATCACCTCCTCTCCCCCCCTCCCCTCACCGCACCGAAGAGCCCCGCAGCCCCCCTCACAAACCCCCCCCCCTCATCATCCCTCCCCCCCCCTCCCCCCACCGCACCGCACCCTCCCTCCCCCCCCCTCCACATCCCTCACTCCTCTCCCCCCCTCCCCTCACCGCACCGCCACGCGCAGCCCCCCTCACCACGCCCTCACTCCCCCCTCACCCACTAAGCGCCCCCCCCCCCTTCCTCATCCCTCCCCCCCCTCCCCTCACCGCACCGCACCCTCCCTCCCAATCCCTCCACATCCCTCACTCCTCTCCCCCCCTACCCTCACCGCAAGCGCCCGCAACCCCTCTCATCACCTCCTCTCCCCCCCTCCCCTCACCGCACCGCTCCTCTCCCCCCCTCCCCTCACCGCACCGAAGAGCCCCGCAGCCCCCCTCACAAGCGCCCCCCCTCATCATCCCCCCCCCCCTCCCCTCACCGCACCGCACCCTCCCTCCCCCCCCCTCCACATCCCTCACTCCTCTCCCCCCCTCCCCTCACCGCAAGCGCCCGCAACCCCTCTCCTCACCTCCCCCCCCCCTCCTCCCCTCACCGCACCGTAGCGCCCCGCCCTCACTCCCCCCTCACCCACCAAGCGCTCCCCCCCCTTCATCATCCCTCCCCCCCCTCCCCTCACCGCACCGCACCCTCCCTCCCCCCCCCTCCACATCCCTCACTCCTCTCCCCCCCTCCCCTCACCGCAAGCGCCCGCAACCCCTCTCATCACCTCCTCTCCCCCCCTCCCCTCACCGCACTGCTCCTCTCCCCCCCTCCCCTCACCGCACCGAACAGCCCCGCAGCCCCCCCGCAGCCCCCCTCACAAGCGCCCCCCCTCATCATCCCCCCCCCCCTCCCCTCACCGCACCGCACCCTCCCTCCCCCCCCCTCCACATCCCTCACTCCTCTCCCCCCCTCCCCTCACCGCAAGCGCCCGCAACCCCTCTCATCACCTCCTCTCCCCCCCTCCCCCCCTCCCCTCACCGCACCGCTCCTCTCCCCCCCCTCCCCTCACCGCACCAAAGAGCCCCGCAGCCCCCCTCACAAGCGCCCCCCCCTCATCATCCCTCCCCCCCCCTCCACATCCCTCAATCCTCTCCCCCCCTCCCCTCACCGCAAGCGCCCGCAACCCCTCTCATCACCTCCTCTCCCCCCCTCCCCTCACCGCAAGCGCCCGCAACCCCTCTCCTCACCTCCCCCCCCCTCCTCCCCTCACCGCACCGTAGCGCCCCGCCCTCACTCCCCCCTCACCCACTAAGCGCCCCCTCCCCTTCATCATCCCTCCCCCCCCCTCCCCTCACCGCACCGCACCCTCCCTCCCCCCCCCTCCACATCCCTCACTCCTCTCCCCCCCTCCCCTCACCGCAAGCGCCCGCAACCCCTCTCATCACCTCCTCTCCCCCCCTCCCCTCACCGCACCGCTCCTCTCCCCCCCTCCCCTCCCCGCACCGAAGAGCCCCACAGCCCCCCCGCAGCCCCCCTCACAAGCGCCCCCCCTCATCATCCCCCCCCCCCTCCCCTCACCGCACCGCACCCTCCCTCCCCCCCCCTCCACATCCCTCACTCCTCTTCCCCCCTCCCCTCACCGCAAGCGCCCGCAACCCCTCTCATCACCTCCTCTCCCCCCCTCCCCTCACCGCACCGCTCCTCTCCCCCCCTCCCCTCACCGCACCGAAGAGCCCCGCAGCCCCCCTCACAAGCGCCCCCCCCTCATCATCCCTCCCCCCCCCTCCCCTCACCGCACCGCACCCTCCCTCCCCCCCCTCCACATCCCTCAATCCTCTCCCCCCCTCCCCTCACCGCAAGCGCCCGCAACCCCTCTCATCACCTCCTCTCCCCCCCTCCCCTCACCGCACCGCTCCTCTCCCCCCCTCCCCTCACCGCACCGAAGAGCCCCGCAGCCCCCCTCACAAGCGCCCCCCCCTCATCATCCCTCCCCCCCCCTCCCCTCACCGCACCGCACCCTCCCTCCCCCCCCCTCCATATCCCTCACTCCTCTCCCCCCCTCCCCTCACCGCACCGCAACGCGCAGCCCCCCTCACCGCAAGCGCCCGCAACCCCTCTCATCACCTCCTCTCCCCCCCTCCCCTCACCGCACCGCTCCTCTCCCCCCCTCCCCTCACCGCACCGAAGAGCCCCGCAGCCCCCCTCACAAGCGCCCCCCCCTCATCATCCCCCCCCCCCTCCCCTCACCGCACCGCACCCTCCCTCCCCCCCCCTCCACATCCCTCACTCCTCCCCCCCCCCCTCCCCTCACCGCACCGAAGAGCCCCGCAGCCCCCCTCAGAAACCCCCCCCCCCTCATCATCCCTCCCCCCCCTCCCCTCACCGCACCGCAACCTCCCTCCCCCCCCCCTCCACATCCCTCACTCCTCTCCCCCCCTCCCCTCACCGCAAGCGGCCGCAACCCCTCTCATCACCTCCTCTCCCCCCCTCCCCTCACCGCACTGCTCCTCTCCCCCCCTCCCCTCACCGCACCGAAGAGCCCCGCAGCCCCCCTCACAAGCGCCCCCCCCTCATCATCCCCCCCCCCCCCTCCCCTCACCGCACCGCACCCTCCCTCCCCCCCCCTCCACATCCCTCACTCCTCCCCCCCCCTCCCCTCACCGCACCGAAGAGCCCCGCAGCCCCCCTCACAAGCGCCCCCCCCTCATCATCCCTCCCCCCCCCCCCTCCACATCCCTCACTCCTCTCCCCCCCTCCCCTCACCGCAAGCGCCCGCAACCCCTCTCATCACCTCCCCCCCCCTCCTCCCCTCACCGCACCGTAGCGCCCCGCCCTCACTCCCCCCTCACCCACTAAGCGCCCCCCCCCCCCTAATCATCCCTTCCCCCCCCCTCAAAATCCCTCCCCCCCCTCCCCTCACCGCACCGCAGCGCCCCGCAGCCCCCTCACCCCGCCCTCACACCCCCCTCACCCAATAAGCGCCCCCCCCCCCCTCAACTTCCCTCCCCCTCCCCTCACCGCCCCACCCCCCTCAACCTCCCCTCAACACCCCCTCCTCATCCTCCCCCCCTTCCCTCACCGCACATCGCCCCACCCAACCTACCATAACCACCCTCTCATCCTACAACCAACCCCCTTCCGCCCGACAACCATCAACCCCCTCTCTTCAACACCGCTTCGCATCCATACCACCCCTCGCAACTCTCCGCCTCCAACCCCATCGAACCCCCCTCCATCCTCCCCGTCCGCCACCCTCTTTCTCCCATCACCCACCACCCCTCCACCCCTCTGCCTCTCCCCATTTCCATCAATGGCGGATCCCGCTCGTTCCGATCCTCCCTCCACAATTCCATCTGACCATCCCAATCCACTTCCTCCTTCATCGGCAGCACCATCAGTTCAAGCGACTCCCACAGCAACTATGACCCTGGATCTTCCCATTTATTCCATCGACTCCGATTCCAGCTACCTTTATTCCCCGCCTCCCCTCCCACACCCTCCTTCTCCTTCCCCATCTATGTCTCATTCCTCCCACCCATCTTCACCAACCGGAGATTATATGCGCCTGTTTCTCCCACCTGACATAAACCTGCAAATCCGAATGCATCTATCCATCCCTACCATTGCCCTTCGTCAAATGTTTTCCATTGAAGATCTTCAGCAGGCGGGCTTGTGGGGCTTGGCTAATGTCTTCTTCACTAACCCCGCCAATTTTTCCCACGTTTATGAAGCTATCCGCCACTTCCCTCATTTTAGAACCGGCACTCTATGCGCACAATGCTTCTTATTTACCTACCCACCCTGAACCTTCCATTGCTCCATCCCCCTCCCCCCCGCTAATCTCTATTGACTCAGCTTCCGCCTCGACACCCACATCCGCGCCACCTGATGTAACTTCCTACCCTCCCCAATCTTCTTCACCCATTCCTCCTGCCTCTACCGCCTCTCCAATCATAACTAACCCCCCTGATGTAACCTCCATCCCTCCCCATTCCTCTTCGCCTCTCCATCCTGCCTCTACCACTTCTCCGTTCATAACTAATCCCCCTGACGTGCCCTCCTTCCCTCCCCAATCTTCTTCTCCTATCCCTACTTCATCCACCACCTTTCCATTCATGACGTATCCCCCTGATGTAGCCTCCCTCCCTGCCCAATCTTTTTCCCCCCTCCCTCCTGCATCTACAATTTCTCCATTCATGACTCCCCCACCTCACGTCCCCTCCTTCACTACCCAATCTTCTCCCCCTTTCCCTCCTGTAACTACACATTCTCCATCCATGCCTACCCCTCCTATTATCCCTAGACCTCCCCTCTCTTCTGATTTCACCCCACTTATTCAAACACAGCTCAACCCTCAAAACCCCACCTGTATGCCACCAATTCACCCGGATTTCACCTCCCCCTCTCTCCGTAACCTTCCTGTCAGTCAACCGATCCCTTCCCCCCATCTTTCACTTCCCACTCCATCTTCCACTCCATCCATTCATCCTCCTCGGCAAAATATTCCCCCTCCCCCTTCCCCTACCGCTCCTACGGTCACTCCCACTCCACCTGTTGACCTCCCATCAACCCCTTCATTTTTGCAATTACTCCAGGACGCGAGTGTAGTAGCTATCGGCAATGCTCAGGCCTCTCAGATTTCCTTGGATTCAGTTTCCGCAGCAGCTTCAGTTCATCAACAGTATATCTCAACAATAGAAAACATCAATCGCATGGCAACCTCTCAATGGCACTCCCTCAACGAAACGGCCCGATTGCTCAAAGAAGAGCGAGATCATTATCGCGATATGGCCGACTCTGCGATGAAAGCCTTAGAAGATCTTCAGAATCGCTCCAATTTAGGTCTTTGTACTAATGCTGCATGCCGACGGATCCGCAGGGAAAGGGATCACCTTAGACAATGCCTTAGTTCGCTACAGCTTACGATCAAACAAGCTTCTGCTCCTTTGCCCCCCTCTCCATCAACCTCGGCGGACAATCTCAATCAACCTCCACAATAAATTGCTCCCCTCAGTCTAAATAAATTGCTCATCCATGTCATAATAATTGCTCTTAGATTCCAGTATTACTTTGCCAATAATTACCTCATATTTTTGATCTTTCCTCAATTTTGTCGTATAGGGTGCATATATTTTTTCTTCTTAACTCAATAAGATACACACCCTTCAATTTTTTCTTGCCCCGTTATTTTCATCTCTGTGTCTTTGCAATTTCTCAGTTGGTATCGCTGTTATCTCTCCTGTTATCTCTCCGGGACGGAGAGATCTTTAGGTGGTGGGCATCTGTAGAGCCCTAACCGGTCGAAACTAAAGGTACAAAGTATTTTTTCCTCTTAAGGTTCAAAGGTTGAATCTAAAATCTTAAGGTGCAAAAGTAAAAGAATTAAAAGGAAAAGTAAAGGTGGAAGGCCACGTACGAAAAGGTGGAAATAGGCCGCCCAATCAAATTTTATTTTAAAAGTCACTCTTGTTCTAAAGTCACTACAAGACAAAGTAGCGAATCGTTGAGGACCAGTTCAAATAGACAATCTTGGGACATTGAAAGGACACCAAGATTGTATTGCAGTTAGAGTGCGCGAACCGGCGGACTCTCAAAACAAAAGGAAGGACAAAGGCTATTCTTGGACATCGGGAGTTGAGAGCAAGAGAGAGCTTCAGAAGAGCAAGAAAGGAAGCAAGAAGAGCCTCCAGTGTGCGACGACATTCAAGAGTGCAAGAGGTGTCAAGAGGAAAGTGTGCAGAGAAGAGAGAAGGCGGGCTGGATTCCAAGAGTTCCAAGGGCTATTGCGTGCTGCGCAGTGATACCAATTCCTTAGCTTGGCGGAAGCTTAGTGCAAGGTGTGCACAAGGGAAGCGGGAAGCAAGTGAAGGATTGGCGCACGAGAGGCCGCCGCTAGAGGACTTGAGATAATTGGTCTTCAGTAATTGATACTCTCTGAAGTTGTATTTAGTCATTGCTTGGACTGTGCGCAGTCATTGTAATTGTTGCAGGATAAGTAATATTCAAGGGTTCCAAGAGTCTTCCTTCGCAGAAGTTCTCACTATTATTCCATTTTCATCATCTCTTTTTTCTCCTACAAACCCTCAAACTCCTTCTTGTCCCCGAATCCCCAACACCCACTTAGAGAATGCACGTCCACCTATCATAGGTTTCAGTGGCATCTCATCTTTGCGTATAGGACACTGAGTTCTCTGGCAAACATCACACCGCTTCACATAGGTATGTGCATCCATGTGAAGGGTAGGCCACCACAAGCCTGCAAATAGGATCGCTTTAATCACTCGGTCTGGTCCAAAATGTCCTCCTGCTACACCTTGATGAGCAGTTTCCAAGATCTTGAGATATTCACTCTCATGGGCGCATAGTCTGAGGTAACCATCTTTACCACGTTTGTATAGATTATCACCAATGAGTGAGTAGTCCAGGGCTTCTTGTTCTAAACTCCTTTTCCTAGCCAGAGTCATGTCTGGAGGGAATGTTTTCATCCTCAGGAAGGATACTAGTGGTTCACTCCAATCTGGCACTATGGACACTTGATAAAGAGTGGCATGTTCCACAGGTGGTTCAGTGCAGCAGATTGGGCATTCCTTGCACAACTTTTGGACATCAGCTTCCATAGTCGGCCAATGCACTCCGAGTCTCCTTAGTGTCTGTAGGGTTCGTTGCTTTGAGTAGTGTTGCTCTAATGCACCTACATGTGCTAACTGCAACCATTTAGCGTACTCATCCTCTTCCACACAACAGGCCAAGATCCCTTGATCTGTGTGCTTGTACATACTTCCTGCCATGATGTGATAACTTTGGGCTTTTACTACCTCTCTATCCTGTGTGTTTATTACTGGGTGGCTAAGCCTGTACATCAATACTGGCACTAATGGCTTAGCCCACTACGGCACCACTTCCAAATTAAACAAGTAAGCATCAGGAAGGTCATCTGACACTCCTTGTGGGGCTTCTCCAGATGTGAGCCTAGAGAGATGGTCTGCTCTCAAGTGGGTCTTCCCTTTCCTTACCACAACCTCGAAATCATATCCATTAGCAAGAGAAACCATCTTACTAATCTTCCTATATTGCATGGCTTGTTCACGAGATATAGCAGTGCCTGATGGTCAGTAAAAAATTTAAACTTATTTGCAAGCAAGTAATGTCTAAACTTTTTAACTGCATATACCATGCCTAGTCCTTCTCTCTCCGTAGTGGTATAATTTCATTCAGCTGCATTCAATTGTCTACTAGCATAGGCAATTGCGAGATCCATATTACCTTCACCGGTAGGTTGCGCGAGTACACACCCAATAGCATAATTGGATGCATCAACATGAACATGGAAAGGCTTATTCCAATCTGGTGTGGTCAAGATTGGTGCTGAACATAATCGCCGTTTAAGCTCATTGAAAGAATTCTCACATTCATTAGTCCACTCAAAGTTAGTCAAAAGTCCATACAGAGGCTTTGCTATGATGGCATACATGTGTATAAACCGTCGGTAATAACCACAATGCCCCATGAAAGCTTGTACTTCGTTGACATTCTTTGGCCTAGGTAACTCGGCTATGGCTCTCACTTTCTCTTCATAAGTGGATATGCCATTCTTTGACACTATGTGTCCTAGAATCTTGCCTTGCCTGACCATAAAAACGCACTTTTCTGGGTTCAGGTAGACTTGATATTCTCTACATTTGTCAAAGATTTGTCTGAGTTCAGGAATATGGGTTTGTCTAATGTTGGAATAAGCACAAAGATCATCAACATAGACTTCTAAGTTCTTCCTCAGGAACTCTTTAAATACATGGCACATCAGCCTCTGGAAGGTAGCTGGTGCATTGGTAAGCCCAAATGGCATTACTCTGAAGGCAAAAATGCCCCATTCAGTGGCAAAAGCCGTCTTATGCTGATCTTCTGGAGCTATGGCTACTTGATTGTAGCCCGAAAATCCATATAGGAAGTTGTACACTTCCTTGCCTGCCACTCTTTCTAAGAGATGCTCTATGATAGGAAGCGGATAGTTATCTCGAATTGTGGCTGCATTGACCTTCTTTAAGATAATGCATACACGCAGCTTTCCATTTTTCTTGGGCACCACTACGATGGGGGATACCCACTAAGTGTGCTCAATTTCATAGACGAATCCAGCTTCAACCAGTCTATCTATCTCCTCTTTGATCTTCGCAGCATAATTATCATTATATGTGTATGGCTTTTGCTTAGAAGGTTTGGCATTGGAGGTCATGGGGATAGTGTGTGAGCATATGTCAGGGTCCACACCTTTCAAATCCTTGTAACTCCAAGCGAATACATCTCTGTATTCTCTTAGCAAGGCTATCAATTCGTGCTCTTCGTCTTCCGTCAGGTCATGGCCTATGTACATGCATCTTTCTTCTCCTTCTTCCACGGCTACCACTATTTTCTTGGTGGTTTCTTTGTTATCATAGGCCTTCCCCGATTGTGCCTCTCGTTTAGGCATTCTGATCATGACTCTCCTGTCATCTATCTCATACTTCTTAAAATTTTTCGGGACCTCAAACAAAGATTCTTCCTCTTCTGGTGTGACTTCTCTCTTCTTTCTTTTCTTTCCTTCTTCCTTCGGGGTCACATGTGTGGCTAGCCTTACATCATTTGTAAGCTCTCCGTGCCTCTGGGGTTGAAATTCTACTTCATAGAAGTATTCTTCATCTGATGCAAAAGGTGGGTCCATAATGATTGACTCTAGATCGGAGTCACTTGCATCCTCAAATGCATCAGGGCTAGGTTCGCACTCTTCTAAAACTGCATCTCCCATGATTGGCTCTATGGAGAAAACTGATATGTCATAGCCATCCTCATCACAGTGTGGTGTCCATTGTTCTTCATTGATGGCTACATCCATGGTTGCTAGGATCTCTGCCCAGCCGTGGGGTTCAAATTCTTCATCAGGAAATACTACAGGTGCATAGGCTGGGTCTTGAATGGATCTATGGGTTTCTTTTGCACCTATCTCTCTGGCCTTTTCTCTCTTCTCTTCTTCCACTGCCACTTTACACATGCATAAGTGAGTGTCTTCATGCATCCATGAGGATCTTGATCCTATGGAATGCACCGATTCCGTATCATCTTTGGCTCTATGGATGGGATTCCATTGGATAGGAGGGACATATCTATGAGAGTAATCTTTGAGATTCACTTTGGTCGTAACACCTAAGTGTTGCAGGTACAAGGAATTGGTTCCCCAGTCCTGTACCACTTGCAACTGTCGCATAAAGGGTCGTCCCAAGATCATTTCATAGGCATGATTTTAGCTAAAATCACATATAGCAAATGTACGCTCGAACTCAACACCACATGTGGTGAGAGTTATTCCTTCTAATAGCCCTAAGGGTCTCTCTATGTGACCATCTGCCATTTGCAATTTCATCCTCGTGGGCCTGAGTGCTGGCTTGCCCCAACGCTTCCATAGGGAAGTGGTAGCAATTGCAACTCCTGCGCCTGAGTCTAGAATGGCCTTGGTGGTGTGTCCTTGATGGGTGATAGGAAGATATGTGTTTCCCTCTTCGCCCTCACTCATGTCTCCTATCTTGTCCAAGGGTATTTCTGGCACTGTTCTCTGGGATCCTACCTGGGAACGAGGTTTTTCTATCTCTGGTACTTGTTTGGCTACATGTTTCCATAGCTCTGGCCTTACTTTGAGTAGCTCTTCTAAGGTGAGGTTGCACTTTACTTTAGTGTTTTTCACTACCTATGTGTTCCTAGGTATGACTGAGTCCTCATTTCGTACCATGACCGTGGGTGCTCTCATACAAGTAGACTTAGCTTCCCATGGGCCTGTGAAGTGGGGTAATTCTTGCACAGAGTTAGACTCAAAGTCTAATCTTTCCTGAGATTGGGTGCTCTCCTGCTCCTCATAAATGGATGGGATGTCTTGTGGGAATTGGTCGTGTGCATCATCCACAAGTTCAATGGGAGGAGGGACTTCACTTTCTTTAGCCCATTTGTCTTCTTGAATCTCTCGTAGGAATTCTGGTGTGAACCGATTTATAAAAGATGATGTGTCTGGCTCCGTAGAGTTAGGCACATAGGCTTCCTGGGCAAGAAGTCCTACTCTTTCACTTGCCTTGTCCTTGTGTTGAGAGGCGGGTTCTTTTTCTGATTGTGCAATTAGCCTCTCTATTCTTTCTAACAGTCCTTCAAAGTGCAGCTGCGTCTTGGCTGAGCTAGATATGTTAAAAAGGCGGCTGGCTTCAAACATGGTTTGAGCCAACTCCACCATCTTAGCACAGATTTTGGTTCGTTCAAGCTCTAGTTCTGCTTTCGGGTAACACTTTTCATGATCAGTTACGGTTGGCCCTTCTTGGATTCTGGCCTGATATGCTTTGAGCATCATATTTAGGTCCTCAAGAGTGGGATCTGCTAATACTGATCCTACTCTAGGGGGTGGTGGGATTATGTGAGGTGGGTTGGAAGGTGTTGGATCAGGTGGTGATGGGAATGGTGGGGGTGGGGTAGTGTGAGAGGGAGTTTGAGATGTGAGTTCGGTTATCCTCGCTCTCGTTTCTCTTAGGCTTTCCTCAAGTTAACTCATTTTCTTTGCCCATTGCCTCTTCATTCTTTCTCTACTATCTCTCCAGGCTCTAGTTCTTTTCTTAGTTATGCTCTCAGTTTCACTAGCTTCTGAGCTCTTTTTCTGGCCTACCCCTTGGTTTTGCTGCAATGCCTGAGCTCTAGTGACTACCTGTACTGGTGCAGTGGACGTCACACTTCCTGTAGAGTCTACTACTAACCCAACAACATTGATAGGAGTGATTTTTGGCATATTATTGGGGTTCTTTGGACAATCTCGTAAGAGATGTTCCTTTCCACAATCTTGGCAAAAGCCTTGAATTGTCACTGACTAGGGTTGTGTAGGTGGAGGTAAGGGGCAATCACGAATGAGGTGATCACCCTGACATCTGTAGCATGGTCCTCTAGGGAATGGGGGTCTTACCTGCCTAGGTTGGGGTCTAGAGTTAGGGTTTGTGTACATTACATTGGTGTACTCTGGCTCCCGACTAGGTTCACTTGGTTCTTCACTGTAGTAGGACTCACCATGTTCAGGAGATTGCATGTAGTAGGCCTGGGGGTTGTCAATATGCGTCGAATCAAAGCTATGGTCACTCGGGTCACTTTCAGAAAGCAATGGTGTTACAGGGACTATAGCTCTATTCAGGTTCTCTTCTGCAGCTGCATATTTTACTGGGATCACATTAGTAGGAGCACGTGGTTGTTGTGCTAGCACTGGCTGGGGTCTCAGTTGGGCCTGATATTGCGGTTGGTAATTTTGCTGAGGCCTAGTATACTGTTGTGGTGGGTATTGACTCTGGTATCTACCTTGTTGAGGGTATGGCTGAGGGTAGGTTTGCCTAACCGCTTGCTTATTGTATGGGCAGTCTTGTGTTGTGTGATTTGTGTATCTTCGTTCTATGGTGCAGTACTGGCTACTAGGATTTACTTGGGGTTGAGCCATAATGGGACATACATTCACCATATGGTCACCTCCACAAGTATAGCATCTTTTCACAGGGGCAAATCTTGGGATCTGTTTGCTAGTGACACCTAATTTCTGAGCTACTTTCTCTGCTAATTCCTCAATAGATGTGGATTGTGTGGAAGAGAGGCTAGAAGAACTATCAATATCTTTATAGATTTTTGAAAGCTCTAATTCCTCCCCTAGGTTATCCTCGATGTCAATGCACATGCGTACACACTCTTCTATGGTCCTAGGGTCCTTCAAGTACACATATGATCTCAATTTGGTACTTAGCAATCCATCCAAGAATAAAGCCACTTGCTTAGCTGGTGTGGGTAACTCAGGGACAGCGCATCTCTCCAGGTATTGCCTAAATCTTCTTCCAGCAAGTCTCACGGTTTCTTGAGGGGTTTGCTTGAAGCTGTGAATCAGCGAGGAAGTGTTATGTCTTATGCCACTTTTAGAGAATTCGATAATGAATGCCTCTAGAAGTTGGTCTATGCTCCTGAATTGCCTCTCGTTTAGTGGCTGAAACCATGTCAGGGCGGTGTTCCTAAGGGTAAGACAAAAGGCATTGTACTGCGTGAACAGATCTTCAACTTGTTAAGCTCTCAAGACTTGCCTAAACTCAGCCACATGATCGTATGGATCTCCAGTACCATCGAAGTAGTTCTTCATGGACTTAACTAGCTGAATCGGTCTCAAAGTCCTTGTGTGCTCTCTAGGTCTTGGTCGAGGGAACTCATCTGCATTTCTTTGATTCCTTGGAGCTCTAAGTACCTCAGGTTCCACTCTATTTGTTTCTGTTCTCGTTCTTTCTCTGCCCCCTGGGTTGGCAAAGCTTACTTCTAGCCAGGGTGACCATAGGACACATTTGATCTTGGTTGGGGGAAAATGAATTCACCCTTCCAAGTGTAAGCATGCCTGTCATGTTCTGTAACCACAAAGATCCTCTCTGAAGCGTGATCTAAGTAGGTCACTCTGCCTGGGCTATCAAGATCTTTGAACTCATAGATCATGATTGACCCTACATCATTTGGCCCATTTGATTTATACCTCCAAAAGGCTTCATCGGTCTCTTGGTTTAGGAGCAGATCTATACTCTTATTGTCCTGGGGAACCCACTCGAGATTGAGGATTCTCGTAAGAACAGATTTCCCTCGAGGGGTCCTAGGCTCTCCTCCTACGTTCCCTTGTTCTAGGTCATCTATGTCCGTCTCAGGGATCACATTCCCGAATTCATATGTCCTGTCTGAGTGACTAGTGACCACATATATGGTTCCCTCTTTGTCCAAGTATGCTCCATTTTCAAACTTGACAGCTGGGTGTTCTAGTCCAATGGATTGGTCAGGGTTTTTAATCTGGACCACGGATCTTCCTACGCCGTCCTCATAGATGCTAGCACCTAATCGGTTGGTCCTAAGGTATTCCAGCTGCGTCTTGTAGGGGCCTTCCACCCTATACAAATATGGCACACCTGAACTCCCCGCAGGTCTCTCCATACCTTGAGTCATCTCTGATTCACTAGTCTCAGAGCTAGGGTAATGCGAGTGGTGGCTCAACTGTTGGGCCCAAGACCTAGCAGTATGATTAACACTAGCCTCTAAAGACCTAAGACTTTGTCTATCTCTTACTAGATGTCGTCCTGATCTAAGGTTCATATGCCTATTTAAGTAGCCCAATTTTTGCCCAAAGTACAACCTCGTTGCCGATCAATTGGTGTCAGTCACTTGATTCTTTTTTAGTGTGTTATCGTGTTTATGATCTTGTCTGATATTGCGTCGTCAGGAATATTTGAGTTAATTTCCCGCACTTAAGTTGATCGTCCTACGTTAAATTCTTTTCCTTTAAAGTTATCGGTCACACACATGTTATCTCTTGAACTTGATTTCTTAGATAGTCTTTGACTTGTCACATGCCTATCGTTGTCCTGACTTACTCCTAGCACTACTCGAACTCAGCCTAAGCTAGGAATTGACAAAGGGAGTTAAGAATATTCCGACCTTTCTTGCTGATCCCTTGCTTTATGATGCTCAAGAACCTGGTTCTCAAGCTTGAAAAGAAACCCTTGCTTTGGAGGCTCTCAATTGCTCTCAATGGACCTGTGAAAGTCCCAAACTTAGCTCAAGACTTAAACTCAAATGACAGACAGATCACGTTCATGCATGTAATTTGGATATCAATTATGTCCCCTGTCTTTATTGCAAACAATTCTAGAGATCCCTTGGTTTTGTTCCCCCTAGGTATGGTATTTGATGCACAGGATTTTTTTCAAGACACACTTGTAGGGACCTCACAAATCACTAACTATTAGACCAATATGCCAAAAACTATCCCCCAAAACTTGGAATAAAAACCCTAATTTTTTGGGCCAAAAAGCTTGTCGATCGCGATTGATAGAGGTGTCCGTCGGGGCCTGTCGGTCGCGATCGACAGGTCAATCGCGATCGATAGTGTCAATCGCGACCGACAGAGTCGATCGTGGATCCTGTCAATCGCGATCGATGGTGTCAATCGCGATCGACACGTTTTCCGGGATTTTCGTCGTAAATTCAGTCGATCGGGGCTGTGTCCGTCGCGATGGACACGTGGCAACGTGAGAAATTCAGTCAATCATCAAAATTCAGTCGATCGCGATCGACGGTGTCAATCGCGACTGATAGAGGTGTCGGTCGTGGCTGTCGATCGCGATCGATGGTGTCAATCGCGATTGACAGGGTCAGTCGGTCGCCTCTGTCGGTCGCGATTGACAGATGTTGTCGATCGTGGCTATCGATCGCGATCGATGGTGTCAATCGCGATCGACAGAGAAACACGGAATTTTTTTACTGTTTTAGATGATTTAGAGTGTGCTCCTTATGTGTATCCTTATGGTGTGCTTTGTTTTACCAAATGGCCGATTTTTCTGTCGATCGTCGGTGACACAGAGACAGTTTTGTGATTTTTCGTACCTGAGTGGAGTGCTGGAGATGATGATGCAGCAAGAACATGCAAGAATGCTCAAGAAACATGCAAAAACAATGCACACAATACCGCTCTCTCGCTCTCTCTCACAAGTGGAATGAAGGAAATGGAAGGCAGAAGGTGATATGATCAAAAAACTGAAATTTTTTTCGCGATGATGGAGATGGAGATCGGGTATGGTGGGGATGATGATGGTGGGGAGGTAAGAAAGAGAAAATAAGAAAAGTAAAGAAATTACCTACAACGCCAACGTCTCAAATCTACATCTTACCATCACACGCTCGTCCTCAAAGCTCAATCCCTGGCAACGGCGCCAAAATTTGGTGTAGCTCAATGATGAGTAGCACCTCCTTTAATTGTCAATCTGGGAAGACGTGAGGATGGTCTGATGACCTCGAGCAAGTGAAGGCACAAGTGCGTGAGTGAGAAGCACACTCACATGCACACATATACACGCATACGTGCACACAAGGTAAGACAAAGAGTGAGAAGCAATGGAGTTCTTTTGATTACTTCCAAAAAGTTCTTACAAGTTCAAATCAATTACAAGCTAACCTCAAAAATGAGCTCTCTAGCTCTATTTATAGTTTTTGACTAGGTTTTGGCCGTGTCCAGACCTAGTGTCCGACCTAGTTAAAAATTAGGTTCTAGGGCCTATTTGAAGACTCAAACGAAGTCTAAAAATTATGAAAATTGGTAGGTAGCTACTTCGAATGCTCCTCAAGCTCAAGGACTCCTTGGCTTGCACAAAATGGAGCTACAAAAATATGAAATGGTATCTACAATGGCTTTTAGTGATGAAAATCACTATTGTTGTAGGGATTTCTTCTAACGATTTGTCATACATATCTTCGAGCTCCCTACTTGCTCCTTCTCCTTGTGTATCCCCCTCTTTGATATGCTTTAGTGTCCTGAAAAAATATTGGCCTACTTGCCAGATCGTCGTTGACTACTCTGTCTGCTTGTGCCTTCTCGTCGCTCTGACTCCCTTCGTAAGCTTCCTTGCCTTGTGAGTCCTTCAGTCCCTTGACTGCCAACAATCGTATTGTGTCAAATTTCAGTATCATATCGCGACTAATTTTGGTATCGTATCGCCCTCAGAGTTGGTATCGTATCGTGCACCCAAGATCGTATCACCGATTCTTGAGGTATCATATCGCCTAAGTGCAGTGGTATCGTATCGTCAGAATTCCCGGTATCGTATCACATTATGCAGAGGTATCGTATCGCCTATTGCCCACAGTATCATGTCGTCTAGTCTTATGGAATCGTATCGTGAATTCCCCAGGTATCGTATCATGAACAATTGGTATCATATCGTGACAAAGGCTAGTATCGTATCGTGTCCTAAAGTAATATCGTATCGTCGACAGCCTGGTATCGCCTGGTGCAGTATCGCCAAAGTGGTATCGTCCAGAACACTTTGAGCATTTTCAAGGGTGAAATTGAGGCATTTGATGAGCCACTTAAGGAGAGTTTTAGAGGTGAAGAGAGCCCCAGGAGGGTGAATGAACTTGAGGTTAGGAAATACCCATGGCCTCGGAAGACATGCAGGGTCCTGCTCCCGGGAGAAACTTCATGACCGTTGTAGAAGGATAATACCGCACCTCCTTGCAGTATGTTTCCATTAATGTCCAGGAGATCCCCATCTACCTAGATGGTTTAAACAGATCTGTGGCTAGGATGGACTTCCCTAGAGCAACAATTGTGCCCAAACCTGTTGTCAAGTATGAAGGTGGAGCATACATGGACAAGTTGGGTCACATCTACATAGTGACCGAATATCCGGATTTGATCAATGAAAGGGGAGAGTTAGTAGGACGAGAGAACTCAGAAAGATCGAGCCCTGAGGAGTTAGTGACTACCCCTAGAGGCAAGTCAATAGTAACGCGAGTCTTAAGAGGGGACTTGATACCTCAAGACGACTACTTACTGGAAGTCTATTTGATCCATGGATCACACTTGTTACTTCAAACTGACTCATCGACTCAAGGAAGAGAAGAAAGTACGATGATGTTTTATGAGCTAAAGGATCTGAAAGACGAGTCTAGAGTAACATACCTAGACAAGAACCAAAGAAGGTATTGGTTGGCAGATGCCATAGATAGATCTCGCCTAAAGTATATGGGGTTGCCTGTATTCCCTCATAGAGAATAAGCAACCACCTCTTAGAACCCCTTCGGAACACAACAAGAGGTAGAGCACACAATGTCGGGACAAACAAGCCAACGGAGTGTTCCAAACCGACTTCACATGCAATTCACGACACCCGGAGTGCAAACACACAATCAGACCCACCCTGGTGTAGATAATCAATACCGACCACCAGTAAGGTCATGACCACCAATAGGAGTGCAGCCCGGGATGCCCCCAGTGAGACCAGCGATTCCCGCCTTCCCTATAATGTCCAGATAGCCAGAACCAATGAGAAGATTGAGACTTATTCAGGTGGCCAAATGCGTGAGGAATCATTATGATGGCCAAATGCAGATCACCTCTCTAGGTTAACACATGGAGAACCACCAAGTGGAAGTGCCAAATGAATTGCCAGACACTTACCTATTTAATCTGGAAGTGTGTCCAAAGTGGGCAGAAAAACTAATTCTGATACTCATGCATGGCCCACAACACTCAATCAATAAGGAGAGTAAAAAGGTAATTCTGCAGTCAAGGAATTTGCACATTATTGCGGGAAGTGTGTACTATAAGGAACCCAACAGTGTACTATTGAGATGTGTTGAGGAAGACGAACAAATGAAGCTGATTGAACAAGCCCATTTGAACAAATGGAGGACACACAAAGGAACTCATGGAACTCTAAGAGAATTGAAACGATTAGGAGTATACTGGCCTGATATGCCTAAAGATGTCCATGATTATATCAGTAATTGTGCTGAATGCCAGGAAACCATCCCAAAGGATCATACGTCCATGCCCTTCTCTACAATAGCACCCAAGTGGAGTGAAACACTGGTGAAAATCCTAAAGGCACAGACACACGAGGAAGGAATTAGCTTGGCAAGGAAGCGATCCCTAGAGGAAATGAGCAACGATTATGTACTCATGGGAAGACACTTGTTCAAGAGAGGGAAAGACAATCAATTACGGCTATGTGTGCATGAAGGAGAATATTTACCATATTAGGGATGGCACACGCAGGTGCGGCAGGAGGTCATTTCTCAGCCGAGAGAACTATAAAAATGATCCTCTTTGCGGGCTTGTGGTGGCCAACTCTACATATGGATGCGGACACTTATGTACGAAGTTGCCAAACATGCCAAAGAGACAAATATCCGATTCGAAGAGATGACATGCCCTTGAGACCTATGGTTTGCGCTAGAGCCTTTTCTAAATGGGGTCTCATTAACCCATTAACCCGCCAGCCAAAGGGTCTCCTGCCGAATATATCATAGTAGCCACAGATTATTTGACAAAATGGGTAGAGGCAAAGGCTACTAGAAGGAACGATGCTCAAACCACTGCTAAGTTTCTTTTTTAGCATATATTCACTCGATTCGGATTACCAATTGAGATTGTGAGTGACCGAGGAACCCATTTCATTAATGAAGTAATAGAGTCTTTAATGAATGATTTCTTAGTGATCCATAAAAAATCAGCCCCATACCACCCTCAAGCCAATGGTCAAGCAAAAAGTTCCAATAAGGTATTATGCACAGTATTGACAAAGATAGTCAATAATGGGAGGTCTGACTGGGACAACAATTGCATCATGCAATTTGGGCCTTCGGACTCGCTTACAAGACTGCCATTGGAACTACCCCATTCAATCTAGTGTACGGACAGAACACAATTCTGCCAATCGATTTCTTAATACCCACCTTGAGAGTAGCACAGCAATACGATTGGACAGGACATGAATTATCCAAGCAACTAGACCAAATTGAGAAGCTGCATGTGGAAAATCAGGCCACTTAGAAAAGTTTTGCTATAAAAAGAAACAATCATTGAAGGCTTCTACGTCTAGGCAAGCATCCAAAGGATCTCACCATAGATCCCACTGCTCGAGTGAGGAACTTTTCATCTCTAGAGAAGCCAATGCCCTTGTTATTTCTAGCTCCCCACATGAGTGGATCTTTGATAGCGGAGCTACCTCCCATATGTGCAAAGACAAGGAGTCCTTTCAAGAACTCAAAGAACACACGGAAGAAGTCTATCTTGGCAACAACAAAAGTTTACCCATCGAAGTAAAAGGGAAAGTTCAAATTTCTAACCATCAGGGGGAATGCAAGTCTTTATCCAATGTTCTCTTTGTTCCAAATTTATGTATGAATCTACTTTTCGTCAAGGCCATTACAGATCAGGACAAACAAGTATGGTTTGATAACACCTCAGTTAAGGTAGTTGATACCCATACAAAGGGTGTCATTGCTCAAGGTATTGAAGAAAAGGGCCTCTACAAGCTATCTTGCTTTGTATCCAAAGAATCAAACTCAAGTTTGTGGCACCAAAGATTTGGCCACACTTCATACTTATCAAAAATATCTTCCTCCGACCTTGTGAAGGGATTGCCAAAGATAGGGCAACTTACTGATGTCTGCCAAGCTTGCACCCAAGGCAAGCAACACAGGGCCTCAGTCCCCAAGGAAGCTTCAACACGAGCGAGGAACCCTCTTGCCCTTATCCACATGGACTTATGTGGACCTATGAATACCCCATCGCTGAGTGGATCCCTCTACTTTTATCTTCTAGTAGATGACCACTCTCGCTTTATTTGGGTGTACTTTTTGAAGTCAAAGGCAGACACATTCTCTAAGTTTCAAGCTTGGATCCAGGAAGTTGAGAATGAAGCTTCAACTAAAGTTAAAACCATCAGATCCGATGGAGGTGGTGAGTTTATCAATCATGACTTTGATAAGTTTCTCACCCAGAAAGGAATCAAACGTCAAGTCACTCAGCCTCATACTCCATCCCAGAATGGAGTAGCTAAAAGGAAGATACGCAGTGTGATGGAAATGGCACGAACAATGCTTCATCACAAGGATCTACCCTACAAGTTCTGGGCAGAAGCTGTGCATACTGCCGTTCACATTCTTAATCGAGGCTTTGCAAGTGCTTTACACAAAAAAACATCCTTCGAATCCTACTATGGAAGAAAACCAAATGTGAACTACTTTCGAGTCTTTGGTAGTGAAGCTTTTGTCCATGTACCAAAAGAAGATAGAAACAAGTTATACAATCAAAGTCCAAGAAATACATATTCATAGGGTACAGTGACCAATCAAAGGCATACCGTCTTTATGATATGGAAAACCACTCCATCACCATTTCGAAGAATGTGATCTTTAATGAAGCTTCCTCATACTCAAGAAAGGTTCAAGTACAAGTCTTAGTCCACCTATCTACACTTCAAAGGGGGACTCAGTATTTCCAAGACCCAAATCAGAAGCAAGTACTTCACAATAACCACGCTGATCTCAAAGGCTTCTTGATAAGCACCAACGCGAACAAAGTCATTACGTTAAGTATGTTCTAATGCACCAAATTTAGCAAATTCCAGAGCCATCCAACTACAAAGAAGCTCAAGGCCAAACAGAGTGGGAAACAGCTATGAAAGAGGAACTCGATGCAATAGCAAAGAACAAGACTTGGACATTAGTTCCCAAACCAACCAATCATCAAGCCATAGGAGTCAAGTGGATATACAATGTCAAATATAAGTCTGATGGCACTCTAGATAAATATAAGGCAAGATTAGTCGCTAAGGGATACAAGCAACAACATGGCATTGACTATGAAGAAACCTTTGCTCCTACTGCAAGATTCACAACCATAAGAGTCATCTTAGCACTAAGTGCTCACTTTAAGTGGCCCATTTACCAACTAGACGTCAAAAGTGCATTCCTAAATGGAGATATTCAAGAAGAAGTATATGTTGAACAACCTGAAGGCTTCAAGATCAAAGGCAAAGAAGATCAAGTCTAGAAGCTTCACAAGGCACTTTATGGACTCAAGCAAGCTCCCAGGGCCTAGTATGAAAAGATTCACAAGTTCTTTGAAGACAAGGGATTTCACAGAAGCAATGCTGATGCTAATCTCTACATCTATCAAAAGGAATCGTTAGTAGCCATCATCATTCTCTATGTAGATGACTTAATCTTGACAGGCTCAGACGAAGAACGCATCCAGTTTATCATCACTCAGCTTCATCTTGAGTACTCTATGACAGATCTTGGATTACTTCACTACTTCTTAGGTATGGAAGTATGGCAAACAAAAGAAGGTATATTCCTATCATAGAAGAAGTACTGCTCTGACTTACTTTCCAGATATAACATGGACCAGTGTCGCTCAGTATTGACACCACTTGATCCAAACATCAATCTTACACTGGAGGATTCATCATCACTTGTGGATGTGCATACCTATTGACAGCTTGTTGGCTCATTACTGAATCTTGCCAACACTAGACCAGATATTGCTTATGCAATTGGTATACTCAATCAGTTTGCACATCAGCCTCGTCAGACTCATCGGGATGTTGCTCAGAGACTACTTCCTTACCTTGCCCTCACCCGACATCATGGTCTTTGGTATAGAGGGGGCATCGAGCTCGCTGGATATTCCGATTCAGATTGGGCTGGTGATCTTGATTCTCGATGGTCTACTTCTGGGTATATATTCTTGCTTGGCTCAGGACCTATCTCTTGGGCAAGTAAGAAGCAACCTACAGTCGCTCTATCATCTATCGAGGCCGAGTCCAACATTTATTATCTGACATTGGTGTTTTGCAGGATACTCCAACATGTCTTCGCACGGACAGCCAGTCAGACTTGGCCATCACCAAGAATCCAGTGTTCCACGCTTGGACGAAGCACATCGAGATCCAGTACCACTTCATCCGCGAGAAGCTCATATCTCAGGAGATTACTCTGGAGCAGTGTACCTCTTAGGAGAACTTGACAGACATGTTCACGAAGGCTCTACCTCCGGTTCCGCTTCAGCATTGGGTGGACCTCTGCAGCATTCAACCGCTCCAAAATGGAGCTATAGAGGGGTTGTTGATGACATGATCGCTCCTACTTCATCTACATTTGTATCCGCATGAGTGCATCTCCACTTTTTATCCAAGAGGCACTCCATTTCCAGTCTATTTCCATTTTATTGTACTTCCTTTGTATTTGGGTACCTTGCTATGTGCTTCTATATTCATTCTCCTTTCAGGAGACTTATCCCACATAGATACCTAAGACAGTGTGTTCATGAGAACAATTATTTGGATGTACTAGAGCCATCCTCTTTGCAAGATTATGGTGGCCCACTCTTCACATGGATGCACATACCTATGTTAAGAGATGTGATGTGTGCCAGAGAACTCAATTTCCTACTCATAGAGATGAAATGCCATTGAAACCCATGATGCGAGGACGTGCATTTTCTAAGTGGGGTATAGATTTTGTAGGACCCATTAACCCCCCTACAAAA
The DNA here is from genome assembly GCA_020310875.1 of Ceratopteris richardii. Lineage (NCBI taxonomy): Eukaryota > Viridiplantae > Streptophyta > Polypodiopsida > Polypodiales > Pteridaceae > Ceratopteris > Ceratopteris richardii. The sequence continues at coordinate 99,970,174 of CM035411.1, read as the reverse complement.
GGTACACATGGAGAATACATTATTGTAGTGACAGATTATCTTACCAAATGGGTAGAGGCCAAAGCCACAAAAAAGAACGATGCACATACGACTCCAAAATTCCTATTTGAAAATGTCTTTACAAGATATGGATTGCCTATAGAGTTAGTGAGCGATCGAGGAACTCACTTTCTAAACCAAGTCATTGCATATTTGTTACAGGATTTTATGGTGATTCATAAGAAATCTGCACCATATCATCCTCATGCCAATGGTCAAGCAGAAAGCACTAACAAGATCCTTTGTAACGTACTGGTGAAACTCGTGAACAACAAATGTTTAGATTGGGACAAACAGTTACATCACGTTGTTTGGGCATATCGAGTGGCCTACAAGACCATACTCAGTGCAACTTCCTTTCAGATGGTTTTTGGTCAGAATGTTGTGCTTCCTTTGGACTTCTTGATACTGACCCTTAAGGTTGCACAAGAACATCAGTGGACCAGCCATGAATTATCATCAAGAATAATGGATTTGGAATGATTACGAGAAACTATGCTGAAAGCAACAGCAGGTATATATGCAGCAAAGAAGCAACAGAAATCCTATTTTGATGCACATGTGAAAGACAAAGGCTTAAAAGAAGGAGATTTAGTCCAAGTGTATATGTTGAAACAACATGCACGGAAATTAGAAAAGCGAGTTTATGGACCTATGATCATTAACAGACTCTCGACAAGTGGAGCAATACAATTAGCCGCCCTAGAAGGAGACATAATGCCTAATTACATTAGTGGCTGTAGATTCAAGTTATATCAAGAACCTCTTACTGAGGATATGCTTAGATGACTCACTTTGGCAAAGAAGTGTAAGGAGGAAGAAAAAAGAATATGTGCAGAAGCTCAGGTAGAAGCTATAGAACGCATTAAGCGCATGAAGCTATGATGAGAAGGACTAGGGAGAGAATATTATAACCATCTCGAAACATCACCCAGATACCCCATGGCCATATGTGAAGCAAAGTCAAGTACTCATCCTAGCATAGTGGATAGGAGACCATTCATTACAGTCAGGCTAGAGAACGGCAACCCTTGCCAAGAGCTCAGGGCTTTAATTGATTCAGGTGTTGCGAGTAGTGTGATTAGATGGTCCCACTATAAGGACTCAGGAATAGGAATGCGGCCAATTGAGGCATACCTCATAGGGCTAGGAGGCATTGAAACCCCTTGCATGGGTGAGGTGGACCTTCCTATCCTCATACACGAAGTGACTATGATAGCGAAGCTACTAGTGTGTCATGATGACGACCTGATAGAACCCCTAATCCTTGGCCAAGATTGGCTATACAATCACTTAGTGGACCTAAATCTTAGACAAGGCTCCTTGCAGATTGGAACCTTAGACCAGCAGCGAGTGATACCGCTTGACTTCCCTAATTGCACTCCGCCTGAGGAATGTAACCCTAGACCATATAGCATGCATGCGACGGAGGACCGAAAGATCTTTGGCCAGATCCCTCGGCTAAGCACGCTCCCTCCAAAGTCAACCCATGAGAGCTTGGCAATGGATAGAGTCCAGATAAAAGAGTGTCAACAGATTTTCCCCCGGTCTTCCAGCAACGGTCAGGTGGGTTGCATCAACGTTCATGTGGACTGCATCAGTAGCCACATGTGCACAACACCCTATGGTGCCCATCCTTCCACACTTATTACGGACTGGCCTAGATTAATGGTACAAAAAGTTGCACTTCCTAATGGGCAAGTTCCGCAAGTGTTGGAGCTCCCTTCTTTTCCAAAGCAGAGTGTCCATCTGACCTCTCAACCCCAACCACAAAGGAGTCACCCACGACTGAGGAACCCAAACTGATGACCCTACCAGACGATGCAAAGAATTCAGCAATATTAGCATCATAGAACAAGGCATGAAGCAAGCATGGGTGAGAAAAGGACAGAAAGCACCGACATATTTCAACAACGTAGACAACGATAAGAAGAAGTTGAGGCAAAAGTAGAGTCAGTATTCAATATCTCCTCGATCTTTGTCTACAAGTATGAACAGTCAACAGATTTGGATTGCCAAGAAGTACCTTACGAATCGACCCACATCCATGCAGATATGGGTACCCAAACAGTGTATTACAGCTCAACACTCAAGCCATGTAACATATACCCCTCAGAAATTTCCTCACCCATTGACACCACAATATCTGAAATCATCTTTTATCCCTCAGCAAAAACATACCACCCACTCACCAACCCTTAGGATATGGATACCAAAATGTATCCAGAAGCCCTCTCGTGACCAATTGTATGACATTAACCCCATCCCAAATAACCAACTCCCTTGTAATAATTCCGTCACAACTAAACTTTGTATAAACTCATCAACACTAACCCAACATCACTTGTAATAACATCACATCAAGCAATGTATGCACTATCTGAAGCATGTAGGTGTCTAGAGACCTACATTAGTTTTGCAAAAATCATTCCATAATCCACCTCACAACACTCGGCTACACGGGTTACACATCGGTTATGGAAAGGGATTGTGGTGTGACTTTAATGGGATCATGATTAATTTCCATACTAATGTGCTAATCTTTTGTAGCATATCTTCTACACCCTTGCATCACTCATCATGCAGACAGAAGGACCGTCTGAAGCTGGCCCCAGTGTACTAGTGGTCAATTTTGGTGAATTACTGGCGGTACCACATCCCACGGTACAACCACCTAAATTTCAAGGATTCCGAAGACCAATGCCGATCGATGACCCTCCGAGGGGATACATCAAAAAAGTTCACCATAAATCCCATTGGTTTCAAGGTCTAGCAGGACCTTTGGTGGATGCGGATTTCATTTTTGATGCCACATTGACTTTTGATAGTAGTAAGTGGGGCAAGTATGAGTTCTTCTCCAGAGAATTTGAAGCGCTCCAAAATACAAAAGACTTAAAGCATGTTTGGGCTAGAGTAGGTTTTATGGAATACTTCAGTGATCCACTGCCCAAATCGGATTTTTATAGATGTTACTACCTAGTGACCACACTTATAGCCTCCGTGCAAGCCATTTGGGCACGCAAAAAACTCTCAGAGGAAGAAAGCCAAGTGCTTGTAGAGCAAGAACTCACTACAGGAGGCTTCAAAGAAGCCAACATTCAAGGTTTCAGAGAACTAGTCAAGTCAATAGGCATTAATGGAGCATTATGATATTTGCAGAGGAAGCCACTACCACAGTTTGACCCATGCCAAATTTGCTTACTATCAAAATCGGGTCAATATATTTGTGTCCCAACAGATAGCCAATCATCACAATAGGCCCGGGAAGCATGCCTCATTCTTGAAGGATCTTTGGCAAAAGAAACGATCATCATCGACTCCCCGCCCCACACTTCTACTGTAAATACCACCACTGTTGTCGAAGTACCCACCACACCAACCGCTCCTCTTTCACCTCCCGTCCCTCTCATCTCTCCTATACACCTTGCCTCTCCCAGACCATCAACATCCTTTGATAGTGCGGTAGTAGAAGCCTTTGTTGCCTCAATTCCTCTCACCCTCTCCGCACCCACACAACCTAGCCTCTCTCCTCGAACTTCCACCCTTCTATCCAGTCCATTTCTCCATCCATCCATCCCTTTCTTCCCCACCCCTCCAAGACTCCTATTCCCATTTCCCCCTCCATTGACCTTCTCCCCCATCTAACCTCCCCAACCCACTGTATTTCCTCTCTCCCCTCTCCACCAAGCAGTACAAGAGATCCCATCTGTAAATTATTTGGCAACCTTTGTAAATCCTGTTTTCACACTCACTCAAGCAAGCACCCACGGTCACTCCACTATTCACGATCATTGCACTCGACACAACATCTAGTGACATGGACATATCACCACCCAATGTACCACCACTCACCTCATCCATTTCATCACCACATTTAGGCACATCACATTTCTCCATAGTCACCACTGCATCCACTTTCCCATCCCTGTTTCCCCTTCCCCTTGCATCAACACCCACACCCACAGCATCTTCACTCACCCCGCCATTAATACTATCAACCACAATCGACACTGCATTCAGTCAAATGTTCATATGTATGACACAAGTGAGAGATGAATTCGCATCTCTAGGTACCAGTTATCAGATGCTACAACAGACCACGAACGACTTGCAATCGTAGCTAAATTCTTTATCAATCAAGAATGCCCTCCTTAACACATGCTACGAAGAGCTACGTCAAGCCTACCACACACTTGAACTCGAAAGTGAACAGAAGACAAAAGAAGCCGTTACAGATATTGACAATTTGGTAAGGGCTCAAACCATTCGCAATGTGATGCTCACTAGAAACATGGGACTACTAAGACACCACCTAGTAGCAGCAAAAGAATAGAATCAATGCTTGCAGGAACAGAATAGAGAGAACCTTGAAGTTGCTTTAGATCAACCAGACAAACCTCTCAGTCCCAGCTATCTCAAAGCTGTCCCCTCCGAATCCATGAAGATACTATTGGAAGAGCATGTTGGACTACTAGAGGATTATGACAACATGAATGAGGCATATCAGAAGCAAAAAGAAGACCACAAAATGCTACAACTGAGAGCACCTGTACAGCAAGAACCACCAGCTCCTACAGCCACATCTCCTGAGATCATCGAGGAACTAAACACTTTACGGTCCCAGGTATTGACTCTTCAAACATAGATAGCAGCATACGAAGCACCCCTTAGGCCAGATTCCCCACCAGAACTACCAGCCGATGAAGAAACAATGACTATCCCGGTGGAGGATACTTTTGAAGAAGCCTATGAACCCCAACCCATCCCAGGCGGACGTGTCACGGTCGAAGGCCAGACCATATTTGAACTCCCTACCCCCTCGTGGATGAAGACTGTAGAAGAATTTGGCAAGACCCACTCAGCACGTGTGGAAGCTCAGTTGCACGCCATGGCTATGATCGAGGAGCGTATTTTACAATCCCTTGATTTCGCTCACTTGGCCCCTCATAGGTATATATATGGGCACGAGCTGCAATACAAGCCATATTTTATGTTAATGGTAGAATACCAATTGGCCATCAAAAAAGAGACAGGCAAGAAACACTCACTTGCAACTCAGTTTGAGCGTGAGGATTTGCCACCAGAAGTGCAGAGCGGAGAAATATTTCAACCAACTTGGCGCCAGGACTTATTACAACAATATCTAGAAATGATGAGCACATGGGTCAAGGCACCACCCCATTTAAAGAATAACCCATGTTGGGGACCAATGCCACGTTGCCGCTCCTGGAAGGCCTTTGCAATCAAAGTACAAAACAACAAGCAATGCCAAGACTTGCTCAATTACCCGTACTTCACTCCACCCCACAGACCACCCACTGTTGGCTATATGACGCCAACTATTCTCCACTAGCTCCCTCGCTTATGACGAATGGATGATGTAGCCATCCATATGACTATCAAAATATTTGACATGATGTAGATAGTATTCAAAGTCTTTCGTCGCGTCAAGGAACCACATGTGAACTGCCCGGGATTTGAAAATGGAAATCAAGATTTAGCGTATGATATGAGTACGACACCATTGCTCCGGGTGTGTTATGCCTAGCACTACCGCATCAAATATTTACCGACATGCTATAAAATGACATTCGAAAAAATGTTTACTATCAGTTTTTGGGAGTATCATTCAGAGGTGTTCATCAGCAGGCCCACCCATCTACTCCAACTATTTTCCTATGAACAACTAGTGTATTCCACGCACTACAGACTCCCAACACTAGAGGAACCTCAACCCATCCAAAACTTGAAGCAGATCTTGCAAGAGGTATCCGCATTTCAGAGCACACCCTCGCTCATGACCTCCTATAGAATTATATTCAACAGACCCCGCAACAAGGTTCTGTCGAGGACGACAGAAGCAAAGGGGAGGGGGGTGTTGGCAGTAGCCAGAGGCACAGACGACACGGAAGTATGTGAAGGCCGATCACAATGAAGTAGTGGGGAGCCAGACACATTATTTTTTCAAAGAATTATGTTTTATAATACTTGTCAAAACTCTCAACATTGATTTTCATCACTCTTGTACCATATGTAACATAGAACAACCGCTTTTGTAATTTATAGCTCCATTTTGTGCAAGTCGAGGAGTCCTCGAGCTTGAGGAGCTTAGGTAGAACGAGTCTACAAATTTTGGCTATTTTTAGACATCATTTAGACCTTCAAATAGCACCTAGAACCTATTTTAACTATGTCGGTCACTAGATGTGAAACTGGTCAAAACTAGTCGAAAAACTATAAAGAGAGCTAGAGAGCTCATTTTTTAGGTTAGCTTGTATGAGTAGAGAGAGCTTAGAGCTATTTTGAGCTTGTAATTGAGATCTTGAGTAATAGAGTCTATTTTCCTACCTTCCATTGCATCTTGATTGTCTCCTACATGTGTGTTTGTATGTGTGTGCATCTCTATGCTTCTCACCTTCACTCTCACTACATTTCACATTCATGATCTTCATATCACTCCTATCTCTTCCACGGATTGACATTAAGGAGGTGAAGCTTCTTAATGTGGTACTTACCATTGTGCTAGAGCAACACCCATACACATACAAGAAAACACATTTTTTGAACAAAACATATGCTTTAGAGTCCCTTCCAACCAGTTTTCCATCTTTGTTTTTGATATTGCTTGTCATTAGCAAGGATGGTGTTGACATGTATCACAAACTTCATAGTAGAACGTCTTCATGCTCCTGCATCAACAAGTATCCATGTTCGTGTGCATAGAGAGTTTGCTCCAAGTACATGATGCAACAATGATGCCAATTCTCAAAATGAACGTCGTGCAGCTAGAGAGAAAAGTATGATCTTTGGACTCATGGTTCACTATATCCTCTTGATCCAATATCTTCTTACCATCCAACATTCCATAACCTCTCAACTTTACTTCAGTTCATTGGTGCGGGTGAAGCTGGACTATTAGGTTACTGCAAGCGATTATCTACACATTCACGTGCTACTCCCAAGTATTGGTTCCAACAATATCAACTCCATCATATGAGGGTGGTCACTTTAGAAAGCACAATCATATCTTTACAAAAACAACTTGCAGATTTGGAGCACGATATAGAAGCAACACAAAGCACAATTTCAAAGTTAATTGCCAATCTCCAGCAGCTGAAAGAGACTTCACTTGGTATGAGACATAGGAAAAGAGCATTGTCATCCTTTGAAGCTCTTTCAATAGGTGGCGGAGCATGCAAATGACGTATATATGCAACAAGGTGAGTGCTTGTTTTACTTTTATATATCTTAATGAAGATTTTTAATGGAATCTTTCATTGTGTAGGTCGTTTATTCAAGACATAACTACTTCATCAACAACACAAGACCAATTCAAGCTGATGAATAGCTGTATAAACACCAAATAAATCATTTTTGCTTTAGACTCACCCATAGGAAAGTGTATTAGAGTTGTTGTTGAAGCTGAGTTTTCAAAGAAGTTAAAAAACCTTATCACAGTGCAAGATGTGCAAGCAATATGTGATGAAGTGGGCATCAGTAAATGGGTATACTGCAATGTACACCCTTTTGAAGCAAGCCTTACAAGAACAAGGTATTTCTCAAAGTATATTTCCATGCACATATAAAGTGTCTATCAAAAAAAAACTTGAAATGAGGATGTGACTCGTACTATTGGACAATATTTATTCATAGAAGACACTATGCCTGCCTCTGTTTATCATCCAAATATTCCCATACACAAGGATTTACTTACACTAAATTCAACAATATATTTGTGGATCTTCAGAAGCTTCAACAAGCAATGGTTCACTTTTATAGTTCAACAATCAAAGGTACCCCTACTACATTTTATTTGGTGTTGAATTTTTATTGCATTCAAGTGTCATATTAAGATAATGTTTTCTCATTTGTGCAAACTGTAATGTTAAGTTAAAGTTCATACTAAAGCTTGATGAGTGTCAAATCATAAAGGTTTGGCGACTAGAAAGGTTGAGTGTGACACTAATAAATGAAGTTATGGACCATGCAATGAGTGATGAAACTTTAGGATCCACTTCCCATTTGACTTACAGTGTGCAATCAAAGAAAGATATCTGGTGGTTAGGTGTTATAGAAGTTCCCAAAGAAACAAACAATGTTATTTTGTGGATTTTTAGTAGGACTCCATGGATTACGGAAGTAATCTCTTCTCAAATACATGGGCAAAAGCTTTTTGTAGATGATATAGATGATTTTGAGGTAGAATGGCATTTGGGTGGAGACCTTAAGAGTATAAAATGCATGTTAGGTTGTAAAAAAGGAGCATCTTCTCTTTATCCTTGCCCATATTGTACACAAGGTTACAAAGGATCTAAGAGATAGTCTAAACCTGCAAGGGCATTGATGAGAGTTGATGACTCTGAAGAAATTGATGAAACAAACTCATCGAACCAGAGGGAATGGGAGATATCACTTTTGAGGTATCCAATGTTACAGGAACCGACTCGTGATAAAATAAGCAATGACTGGAACCCCATTATTCCATTTCCATTAGTCAATGTTCACTTTTGTACTTTGCATGCATTCATGAGGATTTTTTATAGGCTTTTGAAGCTCCATGTTGAATATGCATTTGCAATGAAACCACTAGAGAGGTCTACAATAGCAATCCAAAAAATAGAAGATCTTTTGAATTCTATAGGTTGTCATGGTGGCCACGTATCTTTAGTTGTTAAGAACTATGGTGAGTCTCAAGAGATTTTACAACAAGTTTCAATGACTAGGAAGAAGGCAAGATGTTTCTTTAACAGAGATGTGAATAGTCAAGATGATGGGAAATGGGAGCTTTGGAAGGACCTCTGTTCAATTACGACAGACAATGATATTCAGGTTGATATCATTAACAAGCGAAAGAAGTTTTGTTCATCGTTAGATCAATTGTTACATTTGATGTGTTTGGTTTCCACTAATGCTTGACAACGAGAATTATTCCAAGTGACTTTCACAGTCATTCATCTTATCTTGGGGAGAAAGCAACATTACACATTACATAGTAAGTTTTGCTTACATTTTTTTATTTGGTCTTAAACACCATGTGTATATCTTATTGACTAGATCATGGCATATTCTTTTTGCACATGGAGCATATTTTATGAATCGATATGGGTCACTGGACATTTTTAGTACACAAGGAATGGAGAAGTCACATTACAGGGCTAGAGGTGTTTCCTCTAAAAACACTCGTCATGGGGGTGGTCTACTCCAATCTGACTATTTAGAAGAAATGTTCAACTAGTTTTTTCATGTGACATCCTCCCTTTGTGCATGCTAATTCGCTCCCCAAAAGAGGCCTAAATCAAGATTTTTGCTTTCATGCAAAAACTTAAATGGGAGCTCTTAGCAAGCTTCTAATCCACTCTAAGTGTGGATTTCTCTTAGATTTTCTAGTTCTCCATGGTAATATATACATCATACTTCATGTATGTATACAATATTCCATGGGAAGCCTCTTAAATGACCTTTATTCTTACTCCCAAAAGTGTTCGGCAAAATTTAACATCTAAATTTTTTTTTCAAAAAGTGTGGGAAGGGAGTTTTTGAGGAACTAAAATTCCTCCTTAACTTATCATTTTAATGAATCTAATGATTCGCCTATGAATTCCATACACCATACTCTTAGTATACATAGCTATTCCCATCATCCATAACTAGTGCACCTCTTTTTCCCTCTTCCAAAATGGGAATTTTTTAGATTTAGGTGTTGAAATTGTTTGTCAAACTGTGATGGAAGGGGATTTTGTGGAGCTTCAAACTCCCATCATACTGAGGTATCTTTTGTATTTTCTAGTCTTATATGGAATTCAATACATTAGGCTATGTGTATGCATGATTTTTCCTAGCAAATTAAGAAAAATTCGCTTCATCTCCCTTCCCCAAAATGGCTTCTTATCCAAAATAGCTCCTGAAATTTATTTGAAAACCATGAACATGGCTATTTTGGAGATATCCTAAACTTAGGTCTTCTTGTATTTTGAGGGATTCCTTGACTCTAGATGAGAGTATATATCACATACTCTCCATATACATATGATTTCCCTCCAAGGTTTGACTCTCAGACACTTCACAAAAGTTGCAGATTTTTCCGTCCTCTTCTTCATCTGAATCAGAGGCTTGACCTATGACTTAGGTAACTCATGAGGCTTGTTATTGCCTTCACATAACTTATCTAATAATTAGTGCAACGGAAAGCCTCAATGTTTTGCATATTCTTTACGCATTTCCATCTACCTTCTTTCTTTTCCTCTTTGTAATTTCCTTAATGCCAATTCTTGATCATAAGGATGATGTAGGTTGATCCTCCAACCACCATCTATAGCTATCCAACAAGTCTAAAAGGAGGGAGCGAAGAGAGGCTATATCTCCTCCTCCCATGGCTCAAAGGCGGCATCCGCGACTATCTGATATGATAAATATAACTATACCTTCAACATATGAGGTTGGTCAAGTTGATAGAGCATTCGCTTGTTATGGCAGCCACGAGGGTTTGAAACCCTCCTCCTCCACGTGCGAAAGCAGCCGAAACCTCGGGCTCTGTTACCACTATAACATAACTACAACTTGACCACTCTTTTTCTCAATTCTTCTGTCGTTTACGAGATGCGTCATCCGCATTCGTCACACACACAGAGACATATGTTGGTTCTCCTCCCAGCCGTAGAGTGACCACTTCTTATCATATCCTGAGATATAGTGAGAGAGCCCTCAAAACTACTACTAAGTGTAGTGTTAATAATCTCTCTAATCATAGAGGTTGCTCTCTCCCCCTTCTACCAAATGGGCATAATGCCCTTAGTGATGCCCTGTGGCATCTATGCCATCTCACTTAAGAGTGTGCATCCATAATATCACATTCATATACCCAAGAATCTTAGACAAAAGTTGGACCATAAGTCACAGAAATGCATTTTTCTTGGATATGGTCGAGAAGGACAATTTGGATATCGCTTATGGGATCCTAGTGATCAGAAGTAGTGATGTCATTTTCAATGAGTCTAAGATGCATAAACAACTCATTAAGGAGGTTTCAGTGAGAAGAGTGGTGTTTAAGGATATTGGTCCTCCAGTTAGCATGCATAAAAATGCTGCACATAGGTATGTTCAAGAGAATGTCCATTCAGATCAGTCTACACATGTTCTTGTTCAGCAACCATTGAGACGTTTTGCACGTGTCTCACATCCACCTGATAGATATGTTCAAGGTTTAGATTTTGTTATGCTAACAGATGTCGGTGAGTCTTCTTGCTACAAAGAGGCTATGCAGACAGAGGATCATGTCAAGTGGGAGCGTGCCATGAAGAGTGAGTTGGATTCTATTCACAAGAATGATACTTTGGATTTAGTACCTTTGCTAAATGGAAGGAAAGCTTTACCATGTAAATGGGTATATAAGCTGAAATTCACATCAGATAGTGCTTCTCCAAGGTATAAAGCACGACTTGTTACAAAGGGTTTTAAGCAACAACATGGTGTTGATTTCGAGGAAATCTTCTCTCGAGTGGTCAAGATGACTACCCTGCGCATGTTGCTTGGATTCATTGCAATGGAGGACTTAGACCTAGTCCAAATGGATGTGAAAACGGCTCTCTTGCATGGAGATCTTACAGATCAGATCTATATGGAACAACCAGAGGGCTATGTAGTTCCTAGCAAGGAAAGTCTAGTTTGTAAGCTTAAGAAGAGCTTGTATGGACTTAAACAGTCCCCTAGACAACGGTACCAAAAGTTTGATGCTTTTATGAAGTCTCAAGGCTATTCTCGAAGTAATGAGGATCATTGTCTCTACACAAAGAGATGCTCAGATGGCAGCTTGATATGCTTGATACTTTATGTCGATGATATGTTGATTGTTGGGAAGTCCTCTTATGATTTGTCAATTCTCTAAAAGAAGTTGAGTCAAACATTTGATATGAAGGATTTGGGGGATACCAAACATATTCTTGGCATGTGCATTACTCGTGATAGGACTAAAAGATGCATATACTTGTCTCAAAGTGAGTACATATCCAAAATACTTCACAAGTTCAATTTGCAGGGTGGAAAGGCATTGAATACATGTTTACCCATATATGTGAAATTGAGCAAGGATGATTGCCCCAAATCAGATGAGGAAAAGGAATTCATGACCAAAATTCCCTATCAGTCTTCTGTTGGTAGTCTCATGTATGTTATGGTAGCTACGAGACTAGACATTGCATTTGCAGTGGGAATTGTGAGGAGATATATGTCTAATCCTGGCAAGAAACATTGGGAAGTGGTCAAGATTATTTTAAGATATCTGAGTGGCAATAAGGACAAGTGTCTATGCTTAGGTAGAGGGAGAGTATCCATTCTTGGTTACACAGATTCTGACTATGTTGGTTGCGTAGATAATCATAAGTCTACATCCGGGTACATTTTTCATTTTGCTGGAGGTGTTATCTCTTGGAGATCTCATCTTCAAGAATATATAGCTGTTTCCACCACAGAAGCAGAGTATGTTGCAGCAAGTGAGGCATGTAAGGAAGCATTGTGGCTTTCTCATCTTGCTTGTGATATGGGTTTACCTCAGCATGTAACTCGTTTGCTCAGTGATAGTCAGAGTGTCATTGCTTTGGCTAAGAATCCGTTCTATCATGCAAAGACCAAGCACATTGAGGCGAGGTATCACTTCATTAGAGATTGCTTAGCCACTGAGCGCATTATTCTTGAGAAGGTTCACACTCAAGATAATGTTGCAGATGCTTTGACTAAAGCTCTACCACAAGATAGATTTCGACATTGTTGTCACTTGATGGGGGTTACTTGATTCCTGATCTTACATACTCACTTGTCTACTGTGTAACATGCCCATCAGGTGGAAGGTATAGTTTGTATACTTACACTCAGGTATTCTTTATCATTCTTTATTTTTTTCTCCCATAGTTACTTTGGCCATATTGGCCTTTAGTGGGAGATTGTTACCGTTAGTGTCCATGTGAAAGGCCAAATGGCCACTGGACACTTCTTTGTATATGTTCTTCGATAAAACATATAGTGGTCTGGTCAGCCACAGACTGTATGTTCGACCGCATTTGTGAGACCTAAGAAGTCTTTCTTCATGCTCCCTGTGTACTGTGTTTTCTGTAGCATCTATGTGAAGTATTGTGTGCAGCCTCAGGAGCTTAGTTTTCTACTCCAAGCATATCATCGTGGAGCTCTCGAGAAGGAGAGCGCATTGTGGTGCACATTTTTGTTCGTTCAATCTCTAAATCTACTCTAGGGTAGCTCTTGCCTAGGTTTGTAGGTGTGAGCCCTTCTTGAAGTCGAGTTTGGTATGCCTTGAACATCATGTCCAAGTGTTCTGGGGTTGGATCTGCAAGGATAGACCCTGGTTGTGGTCTATTTACAATGGTTGGTGGGTGGGTATGAGGATGGGGATGAGGTGGTTTGGATGGAGTTTTGACATGCGAGGGGTTTTGAGAGGCAATATCTTCTATTTTGTTTTTGCATCTTTCAAGCTTTCTTCTAGTTCAGATAACTTTTTGGTCCACTTACGATTAGCCTTCTTCCTACTATCCTTCCATTATCTTGTTTTTCTCTTACTAGGCTCTCCTGATTCACTTGGCTCTAATTGCTCAGGTGGTTTAGCTTGTTGTAAGGCTTGTGCCCTAGTAACTGCCTATATTGGAGCCACATTACTGCTATTGGAACTTGAATCCCCTACTAAGCCTACTACATTAACGGGTGTAACCTTTGGTGCACTAGAGGGATGTCCGGGATAATCTCTCAAGAGTTGTTCTTTGCCATACTCAAGACAAACGACTTGTATTGTGATGTTCTGCCCTCGTATCGGAGCTAGTGGGTGGGGACATTCGCGAATGAAATGGTTGCCTTGATATCTAGAGCATGTTCCTGTTGGAGTTAGACGTCTGTGGAAGCACGTGAACAGCACATGGAAGAAGAAGAAGCTTGGAGCACAACAGACAATACTGAATGTATTACTAGAGAATGTACAAAGATGAGTAGCCCATTCGGGCAATAGGCGTATATACAAGTCGGGGGAAAAAAACCTCCTAAAGAGGGAAAAAAGTGCCTCGACGGTCCTAGTGTGTTCACACACATCACTACCTAAATATATCAACAAATCCACCCTCGGAGTGATGCAGTGAACAAGGAGCTAGCACTCATGTATAAGGAAGTGCCAAGCTATGTGGAAATCACTGCACAGAAGGAAGTAAGCCCAAAGCTTTGCGGAAAGCTTCAAACTTCTCCCTAGGCAGAGCCTTCATGAAAAGGTCTGCAATGTTCTCATGCATGCACACATATGCCAAGCTGATCTCCCCATCAGAGAACCTCTCCTTGAAATAGTGATAATGCACCTCAATGTGCTTAGTGCGAGCATGGAACATAGGGTTCCTCGCAACTTCCAATGCGCTATGACTGTCAGTGAAGATGGTGGTGGCAGAAGACTGACCAACACCCAAATCAGCCATAAGGCATCTGAGCCACACACACTCAATAGTAGCTGTGAAAGTTGTCTTATACTCAGCCTCACAACTGGAAGTGGGCACAATAGGTTGCTTCTTGCTCAACCAAGATATACATGAGCTACCAAGCATGAAGCAAAAGCCACTAGTGGACACATGAGTGTCATAGCAACCAGCCCAATCAGAGTCAAAAAAAGCATGAAAATCTGGCGGTAGTGATCCCCCTTGGGAAAAAACAACCCAAGTAGTCGAGTACCACTCAAGTAGCAAAAGATGCGCTTAACCGCCTACCAATGCTTGAATCCTGGGCAATGCATAAACCTGCTCATCTGTGAGACAGCAAACTGAATATCTGGCCGAGCAATGCATAAGTAAATCAAGCATCCAACAACCTGCTGATAGAGAACAGCATCAAATGCATCTCCAGCATCATGAAGACTCAATCGTAAACCTGTCTCCATAGGAGTGGCAATAGGCTTATAGTCTTCAAGGCCAAAACATTGCAATAATGTGTTAATATGTTTTGTTTGACACAAAGCCATTCCACCATCAACTTGCATAAACTAAATGCCCAAATAGTGATGCAAATGCCCCAAATCAAACATCTCAAATGAGGCATGCAAATCAGCCTTAAAATCAGCAATATGCTTCTCAATAGGACCAGTGACCAGCATGTCGTCAACATAGACAACAATGATCAGCACATCATTAGCATGCATAACATATAAGGTGCTTTCAATTGGACTGTTCTCAAAACGATGTGCCATCAGATAGGCATGTATCTTCTCATACCAAGAACGTGGTGCTTGCTTTAAACCATATAATGCCTTCTTTCTTCTACACACCTAGTTCTCATGCCCTTTTTGCACAAAGCCACGGGGCTGAAATACATACAATTCTTCATGCAAGTCACCATTTAGAAATGATGTTTTAATGTCCAATTGATGTACATTCCAACCATGATGAGTTGTTAGTGCACAGATGCTATGAACATTAGTCATTCGGCAAGTAGGTGCAAAGGTCTCATTAAAATCAATGCCTCTTTCCTATGCATAACCCTTTGCAGCAAGCCTAGCCTTATACCTGTCAACTGTACCATCAGGCTTATGCTTCAGCTTATATACCCACTTAGTCCCAATGGCCTTCTTGCCAGGAGGCAAGTCACATAAAGACCAAGTACTATTCTTCATTATAGCATCATATTCAGATTGCATAGCAGCCATCCAATTTTTTGAATTTTGTGCTTCATCAAACGAAACAGGCTCATTCTCATCACAGAGACTAGATGCAGCCATAGCATAGCAATCTGATGCAAAATAGGCACTATGAGAGTCTGAACGAGTACGATATGACAGAGGTGCATCTAATTTGATGTCATGCAAAGTCTGCACTAGCCATTTTGGCTTAGTTTTTGCCTGCTCAATATCAGCTCTCTCATTAACTAGTGCATCATGTAAATCTGCATCAGCAATGGAATGATATGCATCATCACATGAAACCTGCAAAGGCTGAGAAGTTGCCTCATTGGGACCAGCACTAGACTGCCCACCTGTAAAAAGAGGCAGTAAAGTATCATACATACCTTTGGAGCTAACAGATGTCTCCTTAGTACATGAAAGCAATGGCTGAATAGCATCTTCCACAAAAACAACATCATGGCTAACTAGAATGTGTTTACTCTGTGGATGATACAGACGATAGCCTTTCCTTTCACAACTGTACCCAACAAAAATACATTTTACTACTTTATCATCCAATTTTCTACAATGTTGTTCAGGCACTAATGCATATGCCAAACAACCAAAAACACGTAAATGAGCAATAGATGGCTTGCGATCATGCCAAGCCTCATATGGAGTGATAGACTACAATGCTTTAGTGGGACACCTGTTCAGTAGGTATACTGCACATGTGACAGCCTCAAGCCAGAAACTATGTGGTAAAGTCTGACTCTTGACCATACACCTCATCATCTCCATGAGTGACATGTTCTTTCGTTCAGCAACTCCATTCTGTTGAGGTGTATACGGCACTGTACACTAGTGTTTTATCCCATGTTCAGTCAGAAATGCATTAAAATTAGAAGACATATATCCCCCCCCCCCCCCGATCAGAACGGAGGGTGCCTATTTTACATGCTGACAAATTTTTAGCCAAAACCAAAAATTGTTTGAAGCACATGAACACTTCAGACTTTGCCTTGAATGGATATACCCATGCATGCCTAGAAAAATCATCGATGAAAGTCACGCAGTAAAGATAATTCCCCAAAGAAGCTGTTTGCATAGGACTACAGACATCACTATGTACAAGCTGCAATTTCTGAGTAGCCCGAACTGAACCATCTTTTGGAAAGGACAAACGCTGCATTTTGCCCAAAATACAGCCTTCACAAACATGTTTTCCAGGTGCCTCAAGTTTTGGCAAAGAGGACATCATTTTAGATTTCTATAGGCATAGCAAACTAGCAAAATTCAGATGACCAAAGCGTGCATGCCAAAGCTTTGCATCTGACATAGCCTAAGAATCATTTATTGCACATGCCAAATCATTTACAGATCTTTCATAGTCTATGAGCTTATATAGCCCACGATATAAAATGGCAGAAGCAATAATCACATCGCCATTTGAGAGATCATGAACTGTACACCTGTCATCAACAAATTTCACAACCAAGCCAATCTTAGCTAATGCAAAAACTCATAATAGGTTCTTCTTGATCCCTGGCATAAATAAAGCATCTGACAAAGTGAAAGAACTACCATCAGGAGTAGTCAAAATGATCTTACCAACTCCCATAACAGGATAAGAGGAGTTGTTGGTGCATGTAACAGTATTCCCTGTAGGGGCACGCTCGAGTGAAGAGAAGAAACTACGCTGCGAGGTAATATGTTTGGTCGCCCCACTGTCAAAGTACCAAACATCTGAGTCTACTGCAGACATGCAATGCTCATGAGAAGATGGGTCAAAACTGCAAACAGTAGTAAACGCCCATTCTTCTTTTCTGCACAAGATTAGCAGACTCTGTTTTGGTGTAGTGGCTTCTGCAACAAACATTCCAGCCTCTTTCTTCTTTGCCTCTTTAGCAGCCAGTTTTGGACAGTTCTTTATGATATGATAATGGACCTGTTCTACCTGGACTGATCTTCCTGCAATAGGACAGAGATTAACTCCTCAAATGACAAGGCATTTGGATTTCCTTTCATCATTAACCGAAGAGTAGAAGCAAAACTCTGATATGAATCAAGAAGACCATTCAGAACGGTCTGCACAAGTGAGCTATCTGGTATAACGCCATCAGCAGAAATCAATTGTTCCTTCAAGTCTTTGATCTTTGTTAGGAAACTGTCCATAGAATCACCTTCATTCATGTGCTCACTCTCCAAGTTTTTTTGGAGGTAAGCTACACAAGCCTCATTCCTAGCTTGTTACAATGTGGTAAGTGTATCCCAAGCATCCTTAGTTATTTTGCAAGAGCAAATATGAGGAATAATGGCACGTTTGACAGACAAAGCTATCAATGCATGTGCTTGGGCATCTCTGCCATCCCAACGAATCTGCTCTGCAGTAGCCTAATCTCAAGGAGGGAATCTAGGAAGATCCTTGTACTTTAATCTAGACCCCTCCACTTCATCTACAGGCCAATATCTCCTTTTATTTTGGTCTAGGTATGTAACTCTAGATGGATTCTCTAGATCACTTAACTCGTATATAGTTGTTGGGTTGATGCTTTCTCCTTGTGTCGATTGAATCAGTTTGGAGGACTAGGTTAGACCCATGGATCAGGTATATGTCCAACACGTAATCATCTTGAGATATCAAATCCCCTCTCAAGACTTGAGTCACCACAGACTTGTCCCTTGGGGTAGTCACCAGTTCTTCTTGGTTAGATTTTTCAGAAGTTCCTTGTCCCTCTAATTCTCCTCTATCATTAATTTGATCAGGGTTTTCAGTTACTACATAGATTGGGCCCATCTTGTCCATGTAAACCCCACCTTCATACTTGATAGATGGTGTGTACTCAAGTCAAGAAGACTCAAGGACTCGTGTCAATGAGACTATACCTCTATTGCAACACAAGTGCGTATAGTGGGAAATTAACACACATTTAAATGTCAATCCGATCGAACGACCTAACCAAGCGTATGAAGACATGTGCACACATGATGGAAAATGAAGTGGTTTAGTTGATATGCATGAGAAAAGACTAATCCACCTCTCAAACTCACTAATGACTGAAAGTGTCTGTCGTGATACCTCTTACAGCAGTTTTTAGTAATTCAAGGATTTCTCCCAGCTCCAAGCTCCGAATATAGTCAATAGGATACTCGTTTCGAAGCTCTCGACAAGACGCATCTATTAGAAGTGGTTTCACTCCATTCTGACAACTCTGCTTCAAGTTATGAACAAAATAGTGAATGGCGAGAAACACCCACACTCATGCCACAACTCCTACAAGCTCACACACACACCACAGTAGCTCAAAAACAGTGGGGAGGAGTAGACAACAGTCCTACACACACATTCCAAGCATTACACACACATACAAATCAAAGAGAAGATGGAAATCTGCAAGAAAGAGGCAAATTCGAAATTTTGGAGAGCTCCTTCTTCACAATGGCAAAAAGTCTTTACAAAGAGTCACAAAGTTACTTATATACATGTGCCCTAAATTTGGTCCTTTCACACAAGAGACCAGCACTTTATTACTAAAAAAGTGAATTTCCTACTAATTTACAAGGGATATTTTACAACAAGTTGGGATTATGCATCTAGAGGACTCCTCTATTGCATTTACATGGCTTTGAGGGAATTCTCTAAGACCTCAAAGAAGAAAAATTATGCCCATTAATTTGAAAATTTTGGGGCTCTTCTCTTGTACTCCTTTGCTCTGCAACACTCTCCCCCTCTTTGTCTCTATCGTCCCTTGACAGGCTTTACTTCTTGTCTTTCCCTTGTCGTCCGCACGCATCCCTTGGTCTGTCCTGCCTACTGGTTGGATTGGCGTTCCGTTTTAATGGTCATGTTCCTAATTTTTCTTTTACATCCTTTCGGCCTGATGCATTTGTCTTGCCTAATAAGTCGGGTTGCCACGCACGCCATTAGTGACTAGGAATGTGATGTCCTTAGTCACCTCTTTCTAGCTTTTGGTCTTCTGATTTGTCCTGGTTGTACACATCTGATCCGGATGTATTGTTTTGAGCCTATTTGCTTTGTTGACAACGCACGCTATCAGCGGAAGGATTATTACCTGCCAAATATTGTCTTGCACTTCTTCATGTATAGTTCCTGGCCCTGGTCCGTCCTTCCCATGAAATGTCCTGGTTCTGATTGATCTTTAATTCCAATTCTCAGGACCTGGATGATTCGCGTTGTTGCCTGATGCGTGCCCCTGCGGGGCTTTGGGTAGAGGGTGGTTCTTCTGTATATGCTCTTCTTTCTTTATTGAGCCATTTTCAACTTTGATCTTCTTCTTCTTCTTCTTCTTTTCTTGCTTGATTCCCCTTCCACACGTCCCTCCTCCTGAACTCTGTCGTCCCCAACAGGCTTTTTGTGGCAACGTGTATAGGTCTGTATGGCTGCTTGCTCTCTTTGGTTCAGAAGATTAGCATGACATATCATAAATTCCTTCCATTGTGTTGACTTCACTCCATCCTCTGGTGCTTGTCGATGATCCGCAAAAAAACTCATCTCATAAGCGACCAGACGTGCATTAAGGTTCGAAGTCATTTTGACAAAAATTTTTGAATCAATTTCAAAGAAGCCAGTGAAATATGCTTCTTCGAAAGTTTGCATATATGTTGATGGCAAGAACATAATCCGAGAATAATATGCCATAAGTGTTAAGCGGCTTGGAATAGTAGAGAGATCAAAAATTAGTGCTTCGGATCCTTGCGTAATGCTAATGAAATTCAAAAAAGTATATTTTGCGTGCTGGAAGACTTTGATTACTATTAGTAGCATACTGAATATTTTATTGGTCATTATAACTGCTAAGTCTGGGACCGTAGCGTATCTGGCAATCCAAAATTCCATTGTTTTGACCATATACTCTTCCGTTCGTAGGTAGTTATGAGGCGGACTAGGTAACATTGGGTAATTCAGCCATGGATTATTGATGCTTCCCTGGCGCTGTCCTTCCCAAAATTGCGACCAGGAGCATTTGCAGGGTACTGGGCAAAAAGATGGGTTTACCTGAAGCACATATGGTGATGCCTCCCAATGTACCCGCAGTGTTGGATTCTTTTCCAAAATTTTGCATCGCCAATTGGGATCAGCCTTCTCGAATTCTTCTTGGGTATACTTGAATGTATCTTGGCTGAAGTGGAGATTGTAGTCTGGATCTTTATTTGTCGTAGTCTTTATATATTGTCTTGTTTGTTCTTTCAGCAGGCCATATGGTACACTGAAAGGCTTCAAAATCTGCTCCAAGTTTTTGCTTTCTATCTTAGCTTCCTTCATTACTTGGATGATTTGATCTTCAAATTCAGTCGTAAGCTGGGACACCAGTAGTGCTCTTTCCGGTCGGCTTAGTTCTGCAATGTCCCGAGTAGTATGTTCAATTTGAACCTGTTGTGCCTCCCTTATTGGTGAATGATATGAGGGGGGAGAGAGAGGACGTACCTCAGTCTCCACAGTAGCCTCTACGGATTTTGGAACTACTGGTGTCCCCTCAATTGATTGCTGTGCCAATTGTTCTTGAAGTTGTTTGATCAATTCATCTTTCTGCTTTATTTCTGCAGTAGCCTGTGCAATAGTATCCTTGTGTTTAAGAAGTTCTTTAGCAACTATATCTAAATGATCGGTGCCTTCTTTACATTGCAGGAGATAACGATTTTCAGCTTTTTTCCATTTAGTTCATAGGGAAGCTGTGTCATCCATATACCTCTTTTCCCATTCGGCAATGGTGAGTTGCTCCTTTCTTATCTGATCTTCATACTTAGCTATCTTTGTCTCCAATTCTTTGATATCTTTTTCTGGTCTTTCTTGAACATCTATTGGTTGATCACTGAGAAGGGCGGTCATGAGCTCTTTATTTCAATTCCTTAAATTTTCGGCTTCCTCCATGTATACCTTTATCTGTGATTCCAATATTTTGCTCCGTGTAGCCATTCGTGCCTTCTCAGTCTCGCTAGTTTCGTATTTTTTTTGTACTTCTTGCAGTTGTGCTTGTAATCTTCCGTTTTCGGACTTTAACTCATTGCACTGCTTTTTGGCTTCTTGCACTTCTTTCTCTTTGTTTCGGATGTGCTCTCTTTCTAAGTTCAATTCGACCGAAAGATTCTTACTCTTTTCTTGAAGCTCATGCTTGTCCTGCATTGCTTGATCATAGTCTTCATCGGCCTCAAGCATTAGTTGTTGTGTCTCTGGTGCGGTTCTAATCGTGTCTTGTACTACTGGCTTGAGTTGAGCTATGTCGACATTTAACCACGTCCTAGGTATGCTTGGAGCTTCGCCGGATTGCACATCTTTTCCCTGCTCCATGTGGATGGTTTTGTTGTGTGGTTGTCTAATTTGTAATTGTATGTTGTGTACTTTTTCTTGTTCATCCAAATCAAGAGCTTTTGTGGCACTCCCTTGAAATGTGACATCCATGGGGGAGGGTTCTGCCACAACCCTTATTGGTGTGAAGGGTTCTTCGTATTCTATTTTCTCTTCTTGAGGCTCTTTCTTTGGTATCTTTATGGACATTTCGCGAAGTGGAGTGGCCTCCTTGATATGAATAGTGGAAGTCTCATTCAGTTTTATCACATGCATACCTTCCTAGTCTGCTTCCTTACTTTTGGTATTCGTATCAGTATGCGTAGTATGGTCATCCATCTTCAGGCCTTCTGCTTCTTCATTGTAGTTGACTTCATTCAATTCCACCCATTGTCCATCATGCTTTGACTCACTTTGAATATCCACATTTAATAGTGAGGTGTCGGGTTCTTCTTGTGCATCTGAGGATGAGCTTGAATTGTCCAGCCCTATTTCTCTGTACCGATGGACTTTGGTGAGTTTTCTTTTCGCTTCCGCTTCTTGTTGGGTCTGTTGATAATGGTGACCTTGCACAGGTAAATTGACTTGTCCTTCTGTATATTGGTGCATCTCTTCCAGGTCCCTAGTTAAGTCTTCCTCTGTAATCGGCCTTTGCTTTTCAATTGTTTTTTTTGGCAGGACATGTGTCCTTTTCGTGGCTGGAGCTTCCTCTTCCATTTGCTTGACTTCCCTGAGTCTCTTTGTGCCTCTCATTCTGGGTTGA
Organism: Ceratopteris richardii; assembly: GCA_020310875.1. Lineage (NCBI taxonomy): Eukaryota > Viridiplantae > Streptophyta > Polypodiopsida > Polypodiales > Pteridaceae > Ceratopteris > Ceratopteris richardii. The sequence continues at coordinate 99,947,446 of CM035411.1, read as the reverse complement.
GAGCTAGTTTCTGTTTCTTCTATAATCTTGACTCCTCTTTTCTTTTTAGGAACAGTGGCAACTTTGGCATACTTTGCCATGGCAGTTGATGATGGCATTTCTTGCAGGTGCTCTCGAATGCCTAAAGCGTGGTAGATCAATATGATCAGGGCCACACTGCCATTGAGGAACTTTTTATCATTCCATTGCTTTTTTGCTTCGAATAACCTTTCTTGGATGTAAGGGGTGAGATTAATCTGATTGCCAATTTGCTTAATGGCGTGTGAGAGCAGTTGAACAATAATCTTTTGAGGGGCCGTATATCGGTGCATATTCGGGAAGCAGAAGTGTTGGTGAATAAGCCTCACTTCCTCTTCAATGTCCACCCGGTTAATGTCTGTGAATGTCCTAGTCTTTGCTCCTCGGCTCTCTTCTTTTACCACGGTAGTTCCATCCTTTTCCCATCCAAAGGCTTCTTTAATCAAGTCATGCGTAAATTGGATGACTACCCATTCACCGATTTTATCCATCACTCTAGCCTCAGGCACCAATGGATCATGCAGTGCTGGCTGTAGGGTATTCATGACCTGTGTGCATCTTTGAAAGTCCGGCTTATAGATTGGCAGTTCAAAATATTTATGTATGCCCGCTTTCTTCATGGTGTCTACTGTTGGAGAAACACTCACTAATTGGACATATATTTGAAGGTCAAATCTTAGGAAGAAAACACCATGCCTATGTGAAGGGACAAATTCACAAGTGTATCATATTTGTAAAGTTAGTTCACTTTAGTTCTAGAAGTTTTTTAAAATCACGAGAATACGAAAATCTATATAAGTTAGTTTGTATCAACTGACGCGGAGAGAGAGTGAGAGAGAAGAAGTAGAAGAAGGAGTTCATTTTATACGACTGAGTATAGTCGGGCTTCTCTGAGTGAGAAAGCATCTGTAAAACTTCTGAGTTTTCATAGCTATGAGAAAGAACTGAGTAAAGTTCTGTGTATGAGTCTCTCTCCATCATCTCCATGCTTGCCTACTGTGTGATGAATTCAAAAGTTCAAGTTTTCTGAGCAATTCGATGTCTGGCATCGAATCTTGGCTGATAAGTCATTATTTCCATTCTCTGTGTGTTAACTGTTGTTGAATCTTTTAAAAATATGAAGTTTGTGGAGCAACTCGATGCCTAGCATCGAGTTCCAACATAAAATGGATGCCCGGCATCGACTTCTAGCATATAAGTCATCTTCTTCATGTGTGTGTAAAATAGAGTGTTTCTGGTACAGAAAAATAGCCAAAAAAAGCCCAAAGTCGATGCCCGGCATCGACTTGGACTGAAATTCGATGCCAGGCATCGAATTTTTTATTTTTGGACACCAGGATTACTAAAACAAGAAAAAAATCCAGTTTTGGAAGGTCATACAGGGTCATCTTGTGAAGGCCATAACTTGAGTTCTAGAGAGCCGTTTGATGCATATGATAGCTTGTTGGAAAGCTCTACTCTTCTAGTTTCAGCCTATAAAGTTTCATGGAGAAATAATACTTGAGCTAGGAGAAATTAGCAGAATACTGAAGGTATGTCATTTCGGTGACTACGAATTTCTGTAGAAGCAAAGTTCTCACTTTAGGCTATCATTTCTCAAAGTTTGGAGTGGCAATGAGTTAATGGTGACCATAGAGGTGTTCTAGTGTCACATTAATTCATTTCTTGTGGTGTTTCATACATCAACAAGTGGTATCAGAGCAGAAAGATTCTCGAGAGCAGAAGACGACAAAGGTACGAGAAGTTTTGGAAAGTTTTCCATTAAAGTTTCAAAGGTGAAGCATTTGAAGACACAAGGCATCAAAAGGTTGCAGCAGAAGGGAAGGAGTATGGTAGATCATATCTCCATTGACAAACTGGACAGAGATAATTACCCTGCATGGGTAATGAGAATGGAAGCCTTACTTATGAGTAAGGATCTCATGGTATATGTAACAGGTGAAGAAGAGAAGCCAGTATTTGAAGATGAAAGCCGACCAAAGAAAGAAGAACTTGATGCTTTAAAGCATTGGCAGAAGAAGGATGCAAGTGCAAAAGCATACATCTACAATACAATCTCTGATCATTTGCTACCACACATCAGAGGATTGGAATCATCTGAAGATATATGGAATGCATTGGAGTATCATTTCCAAAGTACTACTAAAGCACGGAAAGCAAGTCTATGGTCAGAGTTTACAACATTCAAGAAGAAGCCAAGTCAAACCATTAGTGATTATGTCACTAAGATGAAGGATCTTGCAGATAGTCTTGGATCCATAGATGAAGATGTTGAAGATCACAGATTGATTGCTCAATTACTTGCAGGTTTGAGAGGGGATGAAAGGTGGAAACCTTTTGTCTTATCAACAGAACTTTCATTAAATCATTATGTTCCAGATTTGAACCAGTTGCTTGGTTTGATGCTCACATATGAGCAAGACTTGAAGGGAGATGGAGATAAAGGACAAAGTTCTGCAATGTACATGAAGAACAAGAAGAAAGGAGATAAAGGTAAAGCAAAGGATGAAGAGGAGTCTAGTTCTCAAGCTTATTATGCAAGAGGTAAAGGCACTGGCAGAGGAAGAGCAAGAGGTTTTGGAAGAGGAAGAGGTAATCAAAATAACAACAAAAAGGCTTGCTAGTCTGTGGATTGAGTAATCATTTGGCTCATGACTGTTGGCACAACCAACAAGGATCAAACCAGAATCAAAACAACAATAGCAGAGGCCGAGGTGGAAGATATCAAAGTAATTTCCAAAGAGGTAGACAAAGTCAAAGAGGAGGCTATGGTAGAGGTGGAGGAAGAAGTTGGGGACAGAATCAATCCTACAACACCACCTACTACAACTATGCAAATGACACACAGAATGAAAGTCATACATCATTGATGATGAACTCAATCAACACATCAGATAAAGAAGATCTAAAGGTATTTTACATTGACTCTGGATGTTCTAATCATTTGTCAGGAAACATAGAATTGATGTCAGAATTGGAAAAAGGTATTTCGAGTCACACAGTTCAAACTGGTGATAATACAAGACATAGTGTACATTCAATTGGAAAAGTGAAATGCAAGAGTGGAGCAGATTTGCTAACCAATGTTTTGTATGTTCCTACAATACCTAAAAACTTGATTAGTGTGGGACAGATAGTTGAAAAAGGTTTTCAAGTCAAGTTTACAAATGAAGGAGTATTTGTGGAAGATCCAAAGAATGGATATAATCAGATTGTCTCTGGTAAGAAAGAAGGTAGACTCTTTACTTTAAGAGTGCAAGGGAACATTGGTCAAGCTTTGCTCACACATGGTGAAGCAGTGATTACAGAACTTGATCTCTGGCATAAGAGATTAGGTCATTTCAATGAAAGAGGAATTAAAGCTATGGTTGCTAATCAGTCTGTACTAGGATTACCAAATGTGCAAAGTCAACATATGGTTTATAAATGTGAACCATGTCAAATGGGTAAAGCACACAGGTTACCATTTCAAAAGAAAGGATTCAAACATGATGGAGTACTTGAGCTCATTCATACAGATGTATGGGGACCAACAAAAGAAGGATCTATCAGTGGCTCAAGGTACTATGTTCTTTTTATTGATGATGCTACAAGATGGATAACATTATATGTTTTGAAGGAAAGATCAGAAGTGTTTGGAGCTTTCAAGCATTTTCATGCATATGCAGAGAGAGTCACAGGTCAAAAGCTTAAAAGACTGAGGTCTGATGGAGGGGGAGAATATTTCTCCCAAGAGTTCAATGATTATCTTTGGAATGCAGGTATTAAGAGAGAAATAACTTGCAGGTATACACCACAACAAAATGGTGTAGCAGAAAGAAGGAACAGGACTTTGGTTGAGTTTGCTAGAGCTATGCTGAAGGAGAAGAATTGTCCAAATTATCTTTGGGCTGAGGCTGTAAATACAGCTACATATCTTGTGAATAGATTACCATGTGCAGCTCTAAATGGAATGACTCCATATGAAGCTTGGTGGGGTAAGAAACCAACACTAGATCATTGTAGAGTGTTTGGATCAATTGCATATGCTTATGTGCCATCACAGCTTAGGCTTAAACTTGAACCAAAGGCAGAAAAATATGTGTTCATTGGTTATGATGAAAAGCAGATGGGTTACAGGTTGTGGAATCCTCTAACAAAACAATTTCTTGTTTCTAGAGATGTTACATTTGATGAACAGAAAAGTTGGTATGCAGATCAAAGTCACATAGCTGAAGAATTTGAAGAAGAGGTAAGAAGATGTGAGAAAGGAAAATCAATTGTGCAGGTAAATAGAGATGAAGACTATATGCAAGCAAGTACATCCACAAGTGGATTAACAAGAAGAAATGAAGAAGCTCCTATATTTGATGAAGAAGTGTATCCAGAAACTTATGAAGAATGTGAACCAAGAAGGTCAAGCAGGACTAGAAGACAACCAGAAAGGTATTCTTATGATACTTCTTACATAACTCAGAAGAACTATGCATATATGGTGAAAGATGATGAAGAACCTCAGAACTATGATGAAGCTAAAGGTAAGAAGCAATGGGAAGAAGCAATGAAGGAAGAATTCAATGCACTGGAGGAGAACAAGACATGGGAACTTGTTCCTAAACCAAATGGTAAGAAAGTAATTGGAAATAAATGGGTTTATAAAGTGAAGAAGCTTGTAGATGGAAGTATAGCCAGATACAAAGCTAGATTGGTGGTGAAAGGCTATGCCCAGACCTATGGCATAGATTATGATGAGACATTCAGTCCCGTAGCTAAGATGTCAACTATAAGGACAATCATTGCTATTGCAGCTTCAAAAGGATGGACTCTAAGTCAATTGGATATAAAAAATGCATTCTTGAATGGATACATATCAGATGAGGTATACATGGAACAACCTCAAGGGTTTATAGATTCCAGGTATCCAAATTTTGTTTGCAGGTTGAGAAGAGCATTGTATGGATTGAAGCAAGCTCCAAGAGCTTGGAACTATAGACTGGTAAAGTATCTCAATGATCTTGGATATCAAAGTTCAAAAGCAGACCCAAGTCTACTTATCAAAAGAACAGAGGAAGGTAAAATCTACATTTGTATTTATGTAGATGACATTATAATCACAGGTACTTCAGATGAAGGAATCAAGGAGGTAAAGAGATTGCTTGAAAAAGAATTCAAGATCAGTGACCTAGGAAAGTTATCATACTTTCTTGGAATAGAAGTTACTTATACAGATCATGGCATATATGTGTCACAAGAAAGGTATCTTCTGAACTTGTTGAAGAAGTTTGATATGGAAAATTGCAGAGAAGCTTCAACTCCACTTGAAGTTAATCACAAGCTCAGTAAATATGATGGTGCAGACTACAAAGATATGAGGAAGTATCAATCTCTTGTCAAAGAGTTCTCAGATATATCAAAGGAACTATAAAGGAAGGATTATATTATCCTTTTACATCAGATTTGAAGTTGAGAGCCTATAGAGATTCAGATTGGGCAGGTAATCAAGATGACAGAAGATCAACTCATGGTTACATGATATATATTGGTGATAAGCTTGTAAGTTGGTGTTCAAAGAAATAACATACAGTAGCATTACAACATACAGTAGCATTATCATCAACTGAAGCAGAGTACAAAGGACTTGTGGAAGCAGCTAAGGAAGTCATATGGATGCAGACATTGTTCAAGAGCTTAGGCATTGATCAAGGTACACCTACAATACATGGAGATAATATGAGTTCACTTTATCTTGCAGCAAATCCAGTATTTCATGCAAGGACAAAGCACATAGAGATACAGTATCATTTTCTCAGAGAAAAGGTAATGGAGAAGGAGATTGAAGTGGAGTACATTTCTACTAAAGATCAGTTAGGAGACATAATGACAAAGAGCTTGGATGGTGTGAAGACCAGCAGATTCAAAAGCATGGCAGGAGTAAAAGAAAAGAAGATGATATGAAGAAACAGGGAATGTCAATTAGTGATTGAGGGGGAGCTGTTAGAGAAACACTCACTAATTGGACATATATTTGAAGGTCAAATCTTAGGAAGAAAACACCATGCCTATGTGAAGGGACAAATTCACAAGTGTATCATATTTGTAAATTTAGTTCACTTTAGTTCTAGAAGTTTTTTAAAATCACGAGAATACGAAAATCTATATAAGTTAGTTTGTATCAACTGACGTGGAGAGAGAGTGAGAGAGAAGAAGTAGAAGAAGGAGTTCATTTTATACGACTGAGTATAGTCGGGCTTCTCTGAGTGAGAAAGCATCTGTAAAACTTCTGAGTTTTCATAGCTATGAGAAAGAACTGAGTAAAGTTCTGTGTATGAGTCTCTCTCCATCATCTCCATGCTTGCCTCCTGTGTGATGAATTCAAAAGTTCAAGTTTTCTGAGCAATTCGATGCCTGGCATCGAATCTTGGCTGATAAGTCATTATTTCCATTCTCTGTGTGTTAACTGTTGTTGAATCTTTTAAAAATATGAAGTTTGTGGAGCAACTCGATGCCTGGCATCGAGTTCCAACATAAAATGGATGCCCGGCATCGACTTCTAGCATATAAGTCATCTTCTTCATGTGTGTGTAAAATAGAGTGTTTCTGGTGCAGAAAAATAGCCAAAAAAAGCCCAAAGTTGATGCCCGGCATCAACTTGGACTGAAATTCGATGCCAGGCATCGAATTTTTTATTTTTGGACACCAGGATTACTAAAACAAGAAAAAATTCTAGTTTTGGAAGGTCATACAAGGTCATCTTGTGAAAGCCATAACTTGAGTTCTAAAGATCTGTTTGATGCATATGATAGCTTGTTGGAAAGCTCTACTCTTCTAGTTTCAGCGTATAAAGTTTCATGGAGAAATAATACTTGAGCTAGGAGAAATTAGCAAAATACTGAAGGTATGTCATTTCGATGACTAGGAATTTCTGTAGAAGCAAAGTTCTCACTTTAGGCTATCATTTCTCAAAGTTTGGAGTGGCAATGAGTTAATGGTGACCATAGAGATGTTCTAGTGTCACATTAATTCATTTCTTGTGGTGTTTCATACATCAACATCTACGATAGACGGGAGTTCATGTAGTACTCGAAAATCCTGGGACATGATTAGAAATTGATTATCTGTATCCATAATTTTGATCGTCGCCAGGAAGAGATACTCCCCAGCTGGTTGATCTTCTCAAAACCAGTGTCCCTTTGCCTTGGTGATACTCTAGAGTGGAAACTCCAACACTTCCTCTTGTACTATTGCTTCAGAATCTTCAGAAGCCATCTGCACTTGTAAGGAAAAGTGCATTAGCTTCAAAGGAATGCATTGTAGTGATTATTGTCATTCCATCACTCCATTTCCCATGGTTCTATAAGTGAGATCTCTTACCACATCTTTTTATTTCTTATCCTGAAAGAAAACAAACGTTAGTGTAGCCGAAGCATTTATGTATGTACATAGTATGTCCATTCCTAAGAGAGTTGAAGCTATGATCTAATCTCCATTGGAGAATGTGCACTATTAATTCTATCAGGTACATCCTATGCCGAATGCGTGGCCTTGTAATGTGGCCCTACTATTCATACTTTAGGTGCATCCGTTGCTTCATGAGTGCAATTGGTGTATGCATCGTTTCGATGGTCCATCCCTTGCAGTCGCTTGGGTTTCCAAATCCATTTCATGGGCGCTTGAATAGGTCGATTTCTTCCTTTGTTTCCTTGGACTTTCTTTGTTTGTTTTGTTTCCTCTATGGTCCTAGTGATAAAGGTGTTTCCCTTTCTGTTTCTCGGATGATTGTGTTTTGGCTTCGTCATTCACCTTTGCTGACGTAATGTTTCCTCCTGAGTGCTTATCTCCAGCTTGGCTGCCTGTATTATCTTCTTGGGGATCCATATCTGAAGTCGTGCTCTTTAAGCTTCAATCAAGGGCTTGGGGAGCCATACTTGCAAGAGTCCTTTTGGTTTGGACTTTGGTGAAGTTGACTTCTTCATTTCTATTTTCTCCTTATGATTTGATGTTGACGTCGGCTCTTTCTCCTTCTGATCTTTGCGTACCCATTGGTATTTGGTCGTTCTTTGTCGTAAGTATCTGAGTGTTGGATTCCATATTGCTAGTCCTTTGTCTGGGTGAGAAGCAACATGAGAGTTGGTTGCCTTAGTGTCTGGCTGCTCGTCCACTGTATTGAGTGATTTTCCTTCTTCTTTGGAGATTTGAGGGTTTGAACTTTCTACTTCCTCTAGCTTGTTTTCAGAAATGGTGGGACTGGGATCATGTTTTAGTATCTTTTCCGTGCATTTCCCTGATCTCTCGATGGTGGTGGGTTGGGATAAAGGCTTATCTCCTAGTGGACTAAACATTTCTTTGTGCCCTATCTTGGCTGAAATGTATCCTTGAGCTAGGTTGATATTGACTTCATTCTCAATGATCCAGTCTTGTCCTAGGATCAAATCCTCTATCAAATCCTCGTCTCTGCACACTAATACTCATTGTTCCATGGAAGAATTTCCTAGGTGGAGAGACACTATCGTTGTTCCAATGCATTCTAGGGTTTGACCTCCAATTCCTCTCAATTGGGCTTTTGTGGGGCTCAAAATCATTTGCAGATCTTTTTATGACCGTATTACGTATGCAACTAAGTCATGCTCTTGAGTCTATCAATGCATCTATCAATTTGTATTCTGTCTTGCCGATCCCTAGGTTCACGTAAGGCTATGACATGTATGACTTCGTCATGTCCGAGTCATGGACTTGGTAGTTGGCCATAGGGATAGGCTCTTCTCCTTGGAGATAGCGTTCATCTCGTTGTCTTATCCATTCTTTCCATTTCTTAATGCGTTCTAGGGCTTCTTGTCGGGCCTCCTCTCTAATCCGTTCTTGCTCTTTCTTCCTATTTTGAGCACCTACTAGACGTGCTAACATTTGATCCGTCAATGGCTCCATGAACCGTTTAACTCTGCATCCACTTATGTAGTTAGGAAGAATGTCTCCATCTAGAGTAGCTAGGTTAACTGCTCCACTAGTAGAGATTCTGTTGATGATCAGAGGTCCATATCTGCGTTTTTGTAACTTCTTGGCATGTTGCTTCAAGGTGTACACCAAGACTAAGTCTCCCTCTTTAAGTCCTTTGTCTTTTATATGTGCATCATAATATGCCTTTTGTCTTCTTTTAGCTGCATAGATTCCTGCCACTGCTTGTAACCTAGTTTCCTGTAACTTCTCGATTTGGTCGAGTTGTTGGGATAACTCATGTCCGTTCCATTCATACTGTTGGGCTACTCTCAATGTTGGAATTAAAAAATCAATTGGCAAAATTGCATTCTGCCCATACACTAAATTGAATGGGCTAGTTCCAATGGCAGTCTTGTATGCTACTCGGAAGGCCCAAATTGCATGATGCAATTGTTTGTCCCAATCCAACCTCCCATTATTGACAATCTTTGTCAATACAGTACATAACACCTTGTTGGAACTTTCCGCTTGACCATTGGCTTGGGGATGGTATGGGGCTGATTTTTTGTGAATCACTAAAAATTCATTCATTAGGGATTCTATTACTTCATTAAGGAAGTGTGTTCCTCGGTCACTCACAATCTCTATTGGTAATCCGAAACGAGTGAATATATTCTCAAAAAGGAATTTAGCAGTGGTTTGAGCGTCGTTCTTTCTCGTAGCTTTTGCTTCTACCCATTTGGTCAAATAGTCTGTAGCTACTATGATGTACTCAGCATGTGATCCTTTGGCTGGTGGGTTGATGGGTCCTATGAAGTCGATACCCCATTTGGAAAATGCTCTCGCACACACCATAGGTCTTAATGGCATGTCATCTCTCCGAATTGGGTATTTAGCCCTTTGGCACGTTTCATAGCTTCGTACATAAGTCTCCACATCCATATGTAGAGTTGGCCACCACAGGCCGGCGAAGAGGATCATTTTGACAGTTCTCTCAGCTGAAAAATGACCTCCCGCAGCACCTGCATGTGCCATCTCTAATATGGGTAGATACTCTCCTTCATGCACACATAATCATAATTGGTTATCCTTTCCTCTCCTAAACATTTGTTTTCCCACAAGTACATAATCCTTGCTCATTTCTTCTAGGGATCGTCTTCTAGTTAAACTTATTCCTTCCTCATGCTCTCTGCTCTTTAGGAATTTAACCAATGTTTTACTCCAATTGGCTGCTATGGTTGAAAATGGTATGGACATATGATCCTCCGGGATTGTCTCCTTGCATTCTGCACAACTACTCACGTAGTCATGGACATCCTTGGGCATGTCACGCAAGTATACTCCTAACCTTTTTAACTACCGAATGGTTCCATAAGTCCCTTGGTGTGTTCTCCATTTGTTCACATGTGCTAGCTCAATTGGTTTCTTTTGTTCATCCTCCTCAACACATCTTAGCAACACTCCATTGGGTTCCTTATAGTACACACTTCCAGCAATAATGTGCAAATTTCTTGATTGAAGAATTTCCTTTTTGCTAACCCTATTGATTGAGTGTTGTGGGCCATGGGTGAGTATAGGAATTAATTTCTCTGCCCACTTTGGACATACTTCCAGATTGAACAAGTAAGTATCTGGCAGATCATCGAGTACTCCACTTGGCGGTTCCCCGTGGGTTAACCTAGAAAGGTGGTCTGCTCTTACATGCGTATTTCCTTTTTTAACTACCACTTCAAAGTCGAACTCCATTAATAGTAAGAACCATCTTACTAATCTCCCCGTATTACAAGGTTTATTAACTAAGTATAGTAGGGCCTGATGGTCTATGAAGAACTTAAATTTGTTGGCTAACAGATAGTGTCTAAAATTCTTAACTGCATAGACCATTCCTAATCCTTCTCGCTCGGTAGTGGTATAACTCCTTTCAGCTTGATTCAGTTGTCTACTTGCATAGGCAATTGGATGATCTAGTTTTCCTTCATCAGCCGGTTGGGCTAAGATACATCCGATTGCATAATTAGAAGCATCAATGTGAATATGAAACGGCTTGTTCCAATTGGGCATTTTCAGAATTGGGGCCGTGCTAAGCCTCTTTTTTAATTCATTGAATGCTTTCTCGCACTCTTCCGTCCAAGTGAATTGCGTTAAGAGGCCATACAGGGGTTTGGCTATTATGGCATACATGTGAATAAACCGACGGTAATATCCACAATGTCCCATAAAGGCTTGTACCTCTTTCGCATTCTTTGGTCTAGGAAGCTCTAAGATGACCTTGGTCTTGTCCTCATCCGTGGATATTCCATTTCTTGAGACTATGTGTCCTAAGATCTTCCCTTGTCTCACCATGAAGACACACTTTTTTGGGTTTAGGCAGACTCGATACTGGCGGCATTTATTAAATATTTTTCTCAACTCGGGAATGTGATCTCGTCTTTGATTTGAGTATGTACATAGATCATCTACATACACTTCCATACTCTTTTTCAGGAATTCTTTGAAAACATGACACATCAATCATTGGAAAGTAGCAGGTGCATTAGTGAGTCCAAAAGGCATCACTCTGAAAGCATAGACTCCCCATTTGGTCGCAAAGGCGGTCTTATGTTGATCCTCAGTAGCAATAGCCACTTGGTTGTATCCGGAGAATCCATCTAAGAAGCTATAGACTTCCTTTCCTACTACTCTTTCCAATAGATGGTCCGTAATGGGTAATGGGTAGCTATCACGTATGGTGGCTGCATTGACCTTTTTCAAGTTAATGCACACTCTCAATTTTCCATTTTTCTTAGGCACAACTACTAAAGGCGATACCCACTCCGTGTGTTCTATCTCATATATGAATTCGGCAGCTAGTAGCTTGTCAATTTCTTCCTTAATTTTCGCTGCATACACCTCATTATACGTATAAGGGCGTTGTTTAGATGGTTTTGCATCTGCAGTCATTGGTATTTGATGATAACAAATATTGGGTTCTACACCCTTAAGATCCTTATACATCCATGCAAACACGTCTCGATATTCTTGGATCAGTTGTATGAGTTCTTCTTCCTCCACCTCTGATACATCTTTGCCTATGTAGGTGCATCGCTCTTCTCCGTCTTCCACTGTTACTACAATTTTTTTTGTTTGTTCTTTGTTGTCGTATGCTTCTCCATCTCTAGCCTCTCGTTTAGGCATTTTAATGGCTACCTTTCTCTCTTCTACTTCATATCTTTTAAAATGTTCAGGAACCTCAAACGAATCTGGATCAGGTCCCATTTTACTCATGTCTTCTGCTTGCTTTTGTACCATGGGAGTAGCTTTGATTGCTAAGATCTTGGTAGGTTCCTGCTTCTCTCTGTTTTGAATGGTGTCCAGGTAGCTCTCTTCAGAATCGAATTCCGGTTCCATTTCTTACTCTCATATTCCTCTTTCCATTCTTTTTCCACGATTTCCCCTTCATCTACTTCTTGAAGGACAACCATATAAAGATTTACATCATAACCTTCCTCATCTATGCACTCGTTCATTGTCAAAACTTCCTCATTCACGCACACATCTAAGGTTGCTAGAATTTCCATCCATCCATGCGGTTCAAAGGTCTCATCTGGAAAGATTTGAGGCATGTACCCTGGGTCCTCTACTGGTTGGTAGTTAGGATGTCCTATTGGCCACACTTGTCTTTTATTCTCCTCCTTCTTGGCCTCTTTGCACATCCATAACTGAGCATTCTCGTGCATCCAAGATTGATCGCTAGATCCGGCACTATGCATGGACAGGTCATCTTCCTCTTTGTGTATGGGATTCCACTCCAGTGGAGGGACATCTCGATAAGCAAACGTATGCAAGTTTATCTTGGTTGTGTTTCCTTGATGTTGTAGGTACAATGAATCTCTTCCCCAGTCTTGCACTACCCGCATTTGTCTCATAAAGGGTCGCCCTAATATCATTTCGTAGTTGTTAGCTTTTTCAAACTTACAAATTGCTAATGTGTGTTCAAATTCTCCTCCACAGGTGGTTAATTTGATTGTTTCCAATATTCCTAAGGGTTTCTCCACATGCCCGTCTGCTAATTGGAGCTTCATGCGTGTGGGTCATAAGGCAGGTTTTCCCCATTTCTCCCAAATCTCCTTGGTGGCGATTCCTACCCCGGCTCCCGTGTCTAGTATAGCCTTGGTCAGTACCCATTGTAAGTGACAAGTAGACAGGTATTGCCTTCGTCACCTTCACTAAACTCTCCCACTTTATCCACTGGGATTTGTATTTTAGATGTGTTCTCATTTCCCTTTCCTTCCTTTTCTTGCCCTAATTCTAATTGGCTCGCTAATTGTCTCCATAATCGTGGCTTAAGTTGAAGTAATCCTTCCACGGTCAACTTGCATTGTACTTTTGTCTTCTTGAGTTCCGTTAGATTGTGTGAATTTTCTTCTGAGTTTCCTTTTCCTTTTCCCTGTACTGTAGGGGCTCGTATTATTATATACTCCTTTTCGTATTCTCCCACGTAATTAGGTAAGGTGGAAATACTCAGGGTTTCCTCTCTATTTGTATCGAGTCTTGATACTTCCTCATATACTTCCTCCAGGTTGGTATTCGGTTGATAAACTTCCACTTTTATTTCCTCAAAAGGAGGCTTCGATACTCCATTTTTCTTCCATAATTCCTTCGGCCATTCTGCCTCTAAGTCCGGTATTATTGACACAGGTTCATCTTGAATTTTCATTTGTTCACCTATGTCTTCCTTCCTTCTAAGTTCTTTACCTTTGGATTTGACACATTCTTCATATTGATCATCTGTTATCCTTGTCTCTGGCAGAACTGGGATAGTCTTTTCTAGGGTTTCTTGTGCCACCTCGATAAGCTTCCTACATATCGCTAGTCTTTCCTTTTCCAGCTCCCCTTGTGGGTAAAGTTTTTCGTGTTGCTCTATATTCGGCCCACGCTTGATTCTAGCTTGGTAAGCTTTCAGCCACATGTCTAAGTCGTCTGGTTTTGGGTCAGCTAGAATTGATCTTGGTTTCTCTTTCTCTAGGTTAAGTGGAGACACCAGGATCTCCTCTCAGATCCTTTATTCTTTATCTTCCCTTTTGTTTCGGGTTTGTTTTTTACTTTTTTGAATCTCATCTTTCGCCCATTTATTTTTGAGTTTTTCTCTTCTTTCCTTCCATTTTTGTGCTTTGGTGTTCTGGGTACTCTCGCATGGATCCTCAGAATCTTCCACTACCTGAACTTTAGGGCTTATGGCTTTATCGCTCTCTTGTTCTTGTTCTGGTTGTTTCCCTTTTTGTTGCCTTATCTGAGCTCTTGTAATGGCTTTCAATGGCACCGTATATTCCTTATCACTTCCAGATCCTTCTATTACTTCAATTACATTGATTGGTGCAGTGTCTTGGACTTTGGTTGCATTCTTAGGACAGTCGCTGAAAAGATGTTCCTTTCTGCAATCGTTGCAATATCCTTCACAAGTCCAAGGTGGTGGTGGATTGTAAGGTCGAGGGCACTCTCTAATAAAATGGTCTCCTCCGCACCTATAACAAGGTCCTCTTGGTACAGGTGGTCTAATGGGTGGTCTCATGGGTGGTTGTGCTTTAGGAGCGGTATACATTAGAGTTGCGACCTCAGTGTCATAGCTTGGGTCATAGTTTCCATATCCATAATAAGCCGCATCATAGGTTGGTTTGTAATCTAACATATTGGCTTCATATGGGTAGTAATCTCTTGGTGGCAGCTCATATCCAGGGTTCACTGATTCCTCATTGATTGTAGATGATGCTGGCACTATGGCTCTCTCCAAATTTTCTTCGGGCTAGGCATACTTCACAGGTACTACCTGTTGAGGTTGTGACAGTTGTGGCCCTAGCACTGGTTGTGGTGGTGGATACGGTGCATGTTCATACGGTCTTGGTACTCCTGTTGGTGTTGGATAGGGATTGTATCTGGGCATCTCTCTACCTTGTTCTCTAGGTGGATATCCATATGGTCGATACTGAGGTGGTTGGAATGGTCGTGCCTGTCTATTGAATGGGCAATTTTCAGTGGTGTGATTAGTGTACTTTTGTTCTATGTGGCAGTACAAAGCATTTCCTGGTTGGTGCTGTCTGTTTTATGGGTATGTTTGATGTGCACCGGTCCCTCCTCGCACACACGTGTGTGTGGGGTGATCTCCTCCACATAGACTACATCTTCGTAGCATAGGCACTCTTTGTGTTGGGTGTTGGTAAGTTCTTTGTCCCTGGACTCCTAGTTTTTTTGCTAATAGTTCCGCTAATTCTTCCATGTTACTGGAGTTGGAGGTAATGGTACTTCGCTTGGGGCTGGGTGTACTCTTGAGGTCCTCGGCTAGGTTGTCTTCTAAATCAGTGCACTCTTGAAGACACTCACTCAGAGTTTGTAACCTCTTCACGTAAACTAAGGTTCTTAGGGTTCCGTTTGTGAGTCCATCCAAAAATAATGAAATCATTTTTTGTTGAGTGGGTCTCTCTGCAACTGGGCATCTATCCACATACTGATTGAATCTTCGGGCTGCTGTTTTCACTGTTTCATTAGGGTTCTGTTTAAAACTATGGATTAAAGACGCGGAATTGTGTTTAATCCCTCTCTTCGTGATTCCCCAATGAATTCTTGAAAGAATTGCTCCATGTTCCTAAATTTATTAGGGTCTAATGGCTGGAACCAAGTTAGAGCCGTTCCTGTGAGGGTGAGTCCAAAAGACTCATACTGCACAAAGAAGTCATCTACTTGTTCTGCCCTTAGAACTTGTTTAAATTCAGCAATGTGATCGTAGGGTTTTCCCAATCCATCATAGTGATTCCTTACACACTTGGCCACTTGGATAGGTCTCAGCCTTCTCATTGGTTCTGGCGGTCTCGGCATTGCAGGGAAGACAAGAACTGCTGGTCTAGCTGGGGGCATTCCCGGCTGCCCTCCTACTGGTGGTCGTGGTCTTATCGGTGGTCCGTACTGATTACCTACCCTTGCGTGGGCCTGATTGTGTGTTTGCACTCCTGGAGTCGCAAATTGTACATGGGTACGGTGTGGCACACTTTGTTGGCTGGTCTGTCCTGACGTGGTGTGTTCTGTCTCTTGTTGATTTCCAAAGGGGTTCTGCGAAGTAGTTGCCTGATCTCTCTGAGGGAATACAGGCACACCCATGTATCTCAGCCGAGCCCTGTCTAAGGCACTAACAGGCTAATATCTCCTCTGATTTTTGTCCAAGTATGTGAGTTTAGTTTCGTCTTCTGGATCCTTCAGTTCATAAAATGTTATGGGGCTTTCTTCTCTCCCTAGAGCCGGTAAGTCTGTTTGAAGCAATAAGTCTGATCCATGGATCATATAGACTTCCAATAAGTAGTCGTCTTGAGGTATCAAGTCTCCTCTCAAGACTCGTGTTACTTGGGATCTGCCCCTAGGGGTAGTCACAAGCTCCTCAGGGTTTGTTCTTCCTGAGTTTTCTGGTTCCACTAACTCTCCCCTTTCATTGATCATCTCAAGAAATTCAGTCACTATGTAGATGTGACCAATCTTGTCCATGTATGCTCCTCCCTCGTACTTGACAGCAGGTCTGGGCACGATCGTGGCATCCATGGAGGTTACCATCCTAGCCACAGATTTGTTTAAGCCATCTAGGTAGATGGGGATCTCCTAGGTATTGGTAGACACATACTGCAAGGAAGTACGGTAATCTCCCTCTACAGTAGTCATGAAATTTCTACTTGGAGTTGGACCCTGCATGTCTTCCGAAGCCATGGGTATTTCCTCCTCTAAGTCACTAGAGGTATCTGAATAGGCAAAGTGGTGACTAACCTGGGCAGCACTTCCCACAGAAGATATGAAACTTCTTCGGCTACTTAGCAATCTCCTTGACCTCAAGTTCATTCACCCTCCTAAGACTCTCTAAGTCTCTGAGGCTCTCCTTGAGTGGCTCTTCCAATGCCCACTCTGGACGATACCACTTCCAGGCGATACTGCACTGGGCGATATTGCACTGGGTGATACTGCACTGGGCGATACCGATCTGGCCATGATACGATACTTGTAATCTACACGATACGATACTATTGTTGGCCGCGATACGATACGAGCTATCCTGACGATATGATACCTTCAGAATAGACGATACGATACCTAGGATTCTCTCGATACGATACCAATCTTTCAGACGATACCAGGCACTCCGCCGATACGATACTAGAATATACGCCGATACGATATCAACTTGGTATCGCGATACGACTCCCGACAATGAGACGATATGATACCAAGACAAGTGGCGATATGATACCACCAACTTGCACGATACGATACTAGTATGATATCGCGATACTACACTACGAAGTGTGTGATGCGATCCTTCAGGGATTGGCGATACGATACCAAGATCTGGGATGATACGATACCTAGGTCCTCGCAATACGATACCTGAGAACTGAGGTGACACGATACTGAAGATGGTATCGCGATACGAATCAGGCAAGTGGACGATACGATACCACAGTAGGTAATGATACGATACTACTGGGGTAAAG
Source organism: Ceratopteris richardii (assembly GCA_020310875.1). Lineage (NCBI taxonomy): Eukaryota > Viridiplantae > Streptophyta > Polypodiopsida > Polypodiales > Pteridaceae > Ceratopteris > Ceratopteris richardii. The sequence goes on along the minus strand of CM035411.1, from coordinate 99,930,020 downwards.
TGTGATTGCGATACCAACTTGGCGATACGATACCAAAGTGGTATCGCGATACGCACCCCCTTGCTCTTCTCACACACCTCTTCACTCCTAGCCCATTGTCCCTTTCAAAGAGGTTCAAAAAATCAGTTGTCTTCCCCCCGCGATACCGCATGCGCATTTAATCACGCATTTGTGCACTTTTAGTGTGTTTTTGTTCAAAATACCTTGTGGAATCTTACCTTAGTGCTGTCCTTCTTGCACCTTGAGCTCAAGATAAAGCTTTAGTGGCTTGGAATGCATGGTACCTCACACGCGATACCAGTCGCTGCTCGCAGGCGATACCAGAACACAGTAAAGTGTCAAATGAGTCAAATTTTTTGGTTTTTATACTTTTTGTGACAGAAACTGAACATTACCAATTTTGGACAAATTTTTGGGCTTTTTTAGTGATCTTGGCCTACTCCTACTTCACTTCTCTTCAATTCTCCTCTCCTTCTAACCTAACCCTAACTCCTCCTTCTCTCCCTTCCTACTAACCCTAAACCTAAAAACTCATTACACACACCTCTGGGATGTGAAGTAACAAGTGCTGAAGTGATTGACTACTTGCCACGGAACGAGTTCACTTCTACAAGTACGATTCCATCACACTCGATCTATAACCATCACGAAGGCACCTTGGCTGAGTGTTCCCTAGCAACGGTGCCAAAAACGTGTGTACTCAAGTCAAGAAGACTCAAGGACTCGTGCCAATGAGACTGTACCTCTATTGCAACACAAGTGCGTATAGTGGGAAATTAACACACTTTTAAATGTCAATCCAATTGAACGACCTAACCAAGTGTATGAAGACATGTGCAGACATGATGGAAAATGAAGTGGTTTAGTTGATATGCATGAGAAAAGACTAATCCACCTCTCAAGCTCACTAATGACTGAAAGTGTCTACCGCGATACCTCTTACAGAAGTTTTCAGTAATTCAAGGATTTCTCCCAGCTCCAAGCTTCGAATATAGTCAATAGGTACTCATTTCGAAGCTCTCGACAAGACGCATCTACTGGAAGTGGTTTCACTTGATTCTAACAACTCTGCTTCAAGTTATGACCAAAATAGTGAATGGCAGGAAACACCCACACTCACGCCACAACTCCTACAAGCAGGATCAGAGGATACGATACCAAAACAGGAGGCGATACGATACCAAATTGGCGATATGATACCGCTTGGTTGACGATACGATACCGTGAGGGACACGATACGATACCATCGGGGCAACTGCGATCGCAATCCCAGCACTTGATGATACGATACCAGAATGGTATCATGATACCTCAAGTAGGTATGCACGATACGATACCTCGACAAGTATCGCAATACATGGGAGTTCTGGTATCGTGATACCAAATCTCAACCGGACACGATACTTGGAGATTTTGAGGTCCAAATTCAGAATTTTTTGCAAATATATGTACGTTAGGTTCTCCTTGTCACTCCTATGTGCCTGTAGATGCAAGGTCACCCTCCAAACTTGCACTACGACACTCACGATATCAGACGAAGGTCCTCTCATAACGCGTGATTTTGAATCAAATTTTTGGTGTTTTGAGAGTTTTTTAAGAGGATTTCTTCAGCATTTTAGCTTTGAACTCCATCCAAGCTTCATTCTGACATCCACAACTGAAAAACAAGGTAAATATATGGTCGAAAATGGAAAAAATCAGAGAAGATGAAGATGGGAGAAGATGGTGATGATGATGAAGATCAAGATGGAGAAAAACTCAGAAATTGAACTGAAAATGGTGACTTTTTTACCTTCCAATGTCACTACTCTACGTCTTACCGTCACACACTCGTCCTCCAAGCTCTCTCCTTGGCAACGAAGCCAAATTTGGTGTCACTCTAGCACAATGGCAAGTACCAACGTGAGGAGATACACCTCATAAATGTCAATCCGCGGAGACGTGAGGATAGGTATGAAGACCATGAGCAAGTGATGGCACAAGTGCATGAGTGAAAGCACACAAGCATGCACACACATACACACACACGCACAAGGCAAGAGCAAAGAGTGGAACAATGGAAGGACTTCGATTACAAAAGAGCTCTATTATAGAAGCTCAAATCTACAACAAGCTAACCCCCAAAATGAGCTCTCCAGCCCTTTTTATAGTTTTTTGAGTGGTTTTGGCCCTGTCCAGACCTAGTGTCCGGCCTAGTCAAAAATTAGGTTCCAAGGCTTATTTGGGGGCTCAAACGGAGTCTAAAAATTATGAAAATTGGTAGGATGATACTTCTAATACTCTTCAAGCTCAAGGACTCCTTGGCTTGAACAAAATGGAGTTGTAAAAATGGAAAATGGTATTTACAATGGTTTTTAGTGATGAAAATCAGTATTTTTATAGGGATTTCTTCTAAAAATTTGACATGTGCTTCTTAGAGCTCCCTACATGCTCCTTATTCTTGTGTGTCCAGTTCCTTGATGCACCTACATGCTTGTGCTTGTCTTTGAGTGCCAACAACCTATTAAGTACATATGATGCACACATAACAGTCTCAAGCCAGAATCTATGTGGTAAAGTTTGGCTCTTGACCATACACCTTGCCATCTCCATGAGTGACATATTCTTCCTTTCAACAAATCCATTCTATTGAGGTGTACACTGCATTGTACACTGATGTTTTATCCCACGTTCAGCAAAAAATGCATCAAAATCAAAAGACATACTATATTCCCCCAATCAAAATGGAGGGTGCCCATTTTACATGCTAATAGATTTTCAGCCAAGAGTAGAAACTGTTTGAAGCACATAAACACTTTGGAGTTTGCTTTTAATGGATATACCCATGCATGTCTGGAAAATTCAACAATGAAGTAAAGGTAGTTCCCAAACAAAGGTGTTTGCATAGGACCACAAACATCACTGTGAACAAGCTACAATTTCTGAGTAGCTCATACTCAACCATCTTTTGGGAAGGAGGAATGTCACATTTTTTCCAAAATACAACCTTTACAGACATTTTGATTAGGTGCCTCAAGTTTGGGCATAGAGGAAACCATTTCATATTTATGCAAGCGTAGCAAACTAGCGAAATTCAGATGTCCAAAGCATGCATGCCAAAGCTTTGCAGTTGATAGCCAAAGAATCTTGAACTATACATGCTAAATCATTCACAGATTTTGTATAATTTATGAGCTTATATAGCCCATCACATAAAATGCCAGAAGCAATAATGATGTCTCCATTTGATAGATCATGAACTATACATCTGTCATCAACAAATTTCACAACCAAGCTGATATTGACTAATGTTGAAACTGATAATAGATTTTTTTTCACCCCAGGCACAAATAAAGCATCCAACAATGTAAAAGAACTACCATCAGTAGTAGCCAAAATGATCTTACCAACTCCCATGATATGAAAAGAGAATTTTTTGGTGCGTATGATAGTATTCCTTGTAGGGGCAGACTCAAGTGAGTGAAGAAACTATGCTTGGAGGTAATATGTTTGGTTTCCCCCCTATCAAAGTACCAAACATCCAATTCTATTGCAAATATACAATGTTCATGGGAAGATGGTTCATAATTGCAAATAGTAGTAAATGCCCATTCTTCATTCTGCACAAGATTTATAAACTCCGATTTGGGTGTAGAGTCCTCTAGAACAACCATTCAGGCCTCTCTTTTCTTTGCCTCTTTTTTCTTTGCCTCTTTTTTCTTTGCCTCCTTTTCAACTAGTTTTGGACAACTCTTTTCTTTTTCTGTAGATGAGCTCCATTTTCCTTTGCCCTTCTAACTAGCCAAGAAAGCTTGATCTCCAACACGCATAATGGACCTATTCTACCTAGAATAATATTCCTACAATAGAACAAAAACTAACTTCTCAAATGTCAAGGCATTTGCATTGCCTTTCATCATCAATCGAAGAGTAGAAGCAAAACTCCAACATGAATCTGGAAGACCATTCAGAACATTCTGCATAAGTGAACTATCTGGCAAGACTTCATCAGCAAAAATCAACTGCTCCTTCAAATCTTTGATCTTTGTCAAAAAAATATCCATGGAATCTCGTTCATTCATGTGCTCACTCTCCAACTGTTTTTAGAGGTAAGCAACATGAGCCTCATTCCTTGCCTGGTATAAAGTGATAAGTGTATCCCAAGCATCCTTTGCTACTTTACAAGAGTGAATATGAGGAATAATGGCATGTTTGATAGACAAGGATATCAATGCATGTGTCTGAGCATCTCTAACATCATTGGTTGCTCTATAGTAAGTGTAGCAAGAATCACAGCATGAATAGAAACCTGGAGATCACCATCTTCAATGCCATCTACATCATCTTCAATAACTGTTATTTGCAGTTGTAGAAGGATGTTTTTCAACACCATGCACAATATTCCATAGTTCTTTTCCAACCAATATATAATGCATCATATATGCCCATAATGGTTAATTGGTACCATCCAACTTATCCTCAATAGTCAAAATACGGAATACATCCCTTCTTTTAGCCATGGCCACTAACTAAAATACCCTGATGCAGAAAAATTATTGTATCTCAAAAAGTTGAATAGAACTACCTTGTCGAGTTCTACTAAACCTATAGCAAACTTTGAGGTGCTTATATTGGCGAGCCAAAATCTATATATATGTTTGGCACCAAAATATGAAATTGTCTACATAGGCATTGTGATAGTGCATTCGGAAGCCGAACAAGCTCAGACCGCAATTTCGATACCACAAAGAAAAGATTTTTGGAACTCCTAATCGCCCTGAGTATGTTCACCAATTTTCTTTTGATTATGAGACTGATTGCAGGGGTGTGGACGACACCCTAGATGAAGTCGTAACATGTTCTGATACCAATTGTTGGAGTTTGAGGTCTACAAAAGCACATGAATAGCACAAGGAAGAAGATGAAGCTTGGAGCACAAGACACAATACTGAATGTATTACCAAGAGAATATGTAAAGATAATTAACCTATTAGGGTTAAAGGCATATAGATAATCCAGGGAAGAAAACCTCCTAAAGAGGGAAAAAGGTTCCCTGATGGTCCTAGTGTGTTCACACACACCACTACTCAATTATATCAATAGGGAAAAGATTTCCTTTCTCTAAAAAACCTAGGTATTGTCACTAACATCACTCTAAGAAGAGGAAATTATTGTAATGCATATCCAAGACATTGGAAGGCTCACCATGAACATGAAAGTATAGAAGGATCAAAAGAGGCATCTAATGATGAAAGTGAAGATGAAGCACCACTTTGGACATTTTCTTCAACAAATAAGAAATTACCAAAAAAGATTTCTTATAAGAAAAGAATATTGCATGAATGAAAGAACATTGGAGGATGGAAGATACATACCACAGAAATTTAATGATGAAGATTTTGAACCCTACGGATGGAGTCAAATCTTGTCTATCCTGGATGTAGCCAATGCAGAGCATGTGGGGATAAATTTTCTAAATGAAGAAGGGTATGATATCTTTTACATAGGATTGAGAATGATAAGGGTTGAAGAATAGGGTTTTGCATCCAAAACAGAAGAATCAAAATAGCAAATAAACAATAAAATCTCATACTTAGAAGAAGTACAAGTAAGTGATGCAATAAAAGATAAAATTTTAGAAAAATACACTAAAATCAAACATAAAGAAGAAGAGATTAAAGTGCAAGCCAAAGAAGTTCAAAGAGATCACCAAAACACTCACAAACATCAAGGACAAGTTGGAGGCTCCCAAAGAAGGATCAGGAAGCAATCAAGAGAGGAAGCCCAAAAAGATAGGGTGCTCCTCAACATGCACAACCATAGAGAAGGAGAAGATGTAGAAAAAACTTAAATGTGAGAGTGGTCGGCATCAAAGAAGGGCCACACCAATGTGAGAGTGGCCAACATCAAAGAAGCGTCCACATCCAGAGCGATGGATTATGGGTAAGACATATGCAAGAAAATAGGATACAAGGAAGAGGATATCCCTTTTCCCAAAGCTTGGAGAGTGAGCAAAAAGTTCCAACAAAGAGAGCTCTCACCCTCCAATTCCCCTGTAAACAATTTGAATAAGATCATTGCAACACGTGTATGCCAAGATTCCATACAGAAGGGAAGAACCTGATGGTTGAGATGGTAACGCTATCATCAATGGCAAAACCATCACATAGGTACTTGACTTGTGAGATACATGAGGAGATCCAACTCACAATTTGGAATTTCAATGGAGATCCATGCATACCCATAGAGGCTTGAGGATGTGATGAGGGGCTGAGATATCATGCTATTTATAAAGACACATGAGAGCCGAGATCTGATTAACATGAATACATGAATTGGAGGCAACCATATTAGCTCAGTGATGAGTATCACCTCCTTTAATGTCAATCCGGGAAGATGTGAGGATGGTATGAACCTCGAACAAGTGATGGCACAAGTGTGTGAGTGAGAAGCACACTAACATGCACACACATACATACACACACGCACACAAGGCAAGAACATAGAGAGAGACAATGGAGTTCTTTAGATTACTCAAAAGTGCTCTTACAAGTTCAATTCTACAACAAGCTAACCTCAAAAATGAGCTCTCTAGCTCTATTTATAGTTTTTGACTAGCTTTGGCCCTGTCCAGACCTAGAGTCCGGCCTTGTTAAAAATTAGGTTCTAGGCCCTATTTGGGGGCTCAAACGGAGTCTAAAAAATGTGAAAATTGATAGGTAGGTACTTCTAAAGCTCCTCAAGCTCAAGGACTCCTTGGCTTGCACAAAATGGAACTACAAAAATATGAAATGGTATTTACAATGGCTTTTAGTGATGAAAATCACTATTTTTGTAGGGATTTCTTCTAACAATTTGACATACACTTCCTGGAGCTCCCTATTTTCTCCTTCTTCTTGTGTGGCCACCACTTTGATGTGCTTCTGTGATTTGTCCTTGACCTTCAGCTTCATGAAAAATGATGGCCTACTTGCCAGATCTCCGTTGACTGCTTTGTCTACTTGTCCCTTCATGTTGGATCCCTTGTCTTGTAAGTCCTTGACCACCCTGACCACTACCAACACTCCCCCCTCTCTCACGTCTGTTGTCTCTGATAGAGCCTTGTTAAGTGGACCGTTGGATGTAGTACTCCACAACCTCTGTGGCTAAATGATGTTCTGCTATTCTCAACCCTTTGGCCAAATCAGTGAGTAGGGCATCCCAGTCAACTGGTCCCGGTACCTCCGGATGTGGCATGCGTAGCTTTTCTGAGTGGAGCGCCTGTTCTACCGCAAATAACTGTAATAGATGAGATGTTCTGGGTATGAATATTTCTGAATGATATTCCCAGAACCCTGTGATAAACATTTCCTCAAACGTGTGTTTGAAGCAGGCTGGTAGATACTTGATACGAGCATGCCACGCATAGACAACGTTGATGGGTTGTATGGTGCTCATATCGTAAGCAAGATCCTGGCTCCCTTCATTGAATCTGAGAGCCGAAAGGTGAGGTTCTTTGATATTTCTAAAGGTCCTGAATGTAATCAGCATTAACTCAAATATTTTGAGGCACATCTGTGCCATTATATCTGGTACATTTTTGAATCTGACTACCCAGTGTCAGATTGAAATCATGTAGCTGACCGTGGGTTGGCCACGAGGGGGTGCTAAGTACACATAATTTAGCCACTTTTCACACCCTTTAACTATCATAACTGTTTTGGTGTACTCTGGCCAAGACATTCGTCGAAAGACAGGGCAGTAGCATGGGTTATACTTGATGTATAAAGGTGTGTTATTCCAAGTGCGTACCATCTCAGGGTATGTTTCAAGCAGACGTATTCTCCAGGTAGGTTGAAATATATTTCCGTGTGTGGCGCTTGCAAGAATGTCATCTGGTGCAAATTGTGTTGCCCAGGTTGGTTCTTTTGTTGTGCATTGCTTTATTTCAACATTATAATCTGCCATTAATACGCAGAATGGAACATACAAATCATCGGACGTGCCAATCCACCGATTATGGGAGAGGTTTCTAAAGTAATCCGATTTGATGACGACTTCTTCCAATCGGGACATAGACTGTATCTGTAGTGCAACTCTCTCATCATGGGTTGCACCAACCTTCTCTAACTTTTGCATCCATTCAGGAGCTTCGATCTCAATTGTGTCCATTCCTTCCTCTGTTTGCTTACCCTTTGGTGCAGGCATGGGTACGTATGGGTCTTCAAAAGTCTCCTCAACTTCAATTGGAACTAAGTCCTCAGGTTCTGGCTCCACAAGGGGAGAGGGTTGACGCTCATATTGAAGAACTTTATTTTGTAGTTCTGCCAATTGTGCTCTAAGTTCTACGACTTCTTCAGATGTGTCTGCAGCAGCTGTGACTTCTTTTGGTGACTCTTGCTGAACTGCCAGTTGCTTTAGTAGGTCATCCCTCTCTTTTTATAAGGATGCATGGGCTTGCAAGAGATCGGCATGTGTTTCCAATACGATTTGCATATTTTCAGATGGGATGGCCTTGAAATGCTCTGGGTCGATTTCCTACGGTGAACTCTCCATTGCTGCTTCCAGGTTTTCTTCGTTCTGTTTCTGTAGTCGTTTATTTTCTTCGAGTGTTGCGGACATGTGCTTTCATAATAAGGCGAGGTTAGGTCGAAGCTTGAGATTGTCGGTTATTTGGGCATGTAACATATCATCAAGGGTTGTTTTTCTTCGGTATTCGGCTGGGGTGGATTGGCTACTAACTGATCATGTTGTGCCTGTAAAGTATTAAACTGTTGTTGTAATAGCCTCTTCTCCTTCTCTAAATGAATGAATCTTTCTTGTAGCGTTTCATGGTTTCTAAACAGGCTCGTATGCTGAGCATCAAGGTGCTCGTAATGCTGTTGTAATTGAGACATACACTGGTACAACGTATTAAATACATTAGTAACAAGAGTGGATGTTGGGAGGGTGTTGAATCTAGGAGGGTAGGGGAAAGGGAAAGGGAGTGTGTATGGTGTGCTTGAGAAGGGTGAAGTGGGTGGTGTGGGAATGGGAGATTGTGGGAATATGGGGGGAGGGAGAGGTGCGGAAGTGGGTGATATGTCCATGAAGTCATATGTGGATGTGGTCATGGGAGTGATTGTGTACATAGGAATTGATGGTGTGGTGATGGTAGTGAAGGTGTAAAGTGGTGGCAGTGGTGGTAGGAGGTGAAGGTGGTGGAGTTGGAGGGGAGGGTGGTAAAGGGGGTGACGGGGGTGCACTTGAGGTATGGGCTTCATTAGTGTGATGAATGGTATGGGTTGTGCCCGTGGTGGTGGATGTGGTGCCCTAAGGTTCTGATACCAAGATATTCATTTGTTTCCCTGGTCTAGGGGGACGTCTGCCGTATCTTCGCTCCGATCTTCACGAGTGTGCAAGAGCGGTGTGCACTGTCTCAGGTACCCCCAATGCATTAGCAATCATGTCAAGGGTTGCCCTGTATTGCTCCTCCACACCTTCATCTTCCAAGATCTGGTTCATTAGGGCCTTTCCTGCCGCTAGGGATAGTTTGTGTTGTTCTTGAACTCGGTTGATGGTATCATATAGTCTTTTCAATTGCTTCGTATAAGCAGGGGCACCTTCAAGTTCCGGTACAACTTCTTGCTCATATTCATGCTCTTCTTCGTTGGATATTCCTTCTTGTTCATCTTCTTGCTCCTCTTTTGCAGTCTCCTCTTCATCTTCATCTACTTCGACGACATCTGGTTGGATTGGATGGGGTTGGTCCGTGATTGTCTGTTTCCCGCTTGCTTGCTCTGCCTCAACTTCCAAATTAGTAGCATTAATTATTCTGGCTACCTCCTCATCAGTTAGATCTTCCAGTGTAAAGCCATGAGGGAACTCTAATTCGGTGGGTATAGGTGGATACCAAATTTGGCCCTTCTGCATTGTTCCTCGATAGTCTGATGGTAAAGGGTTGCACGCGCCTTAGAAGTCGTGGAGTTTTGTCCGATGTCAGTGTAGCACCTCGGGCCTGTGCACAGGGTATCTGAACTGCTCCCCTCATTTTCTTGGATTGAGGACCTTCGACTGATAGTCTTCGTTGAAATTCTTGCACCCTGGTCCAAACAAGTGCCCTTTGAATTGGCACATCATATGCCAAGCATCGGTAAACAATCCTTATGAGAGCACAGCATCCATAAAGTACTGACTTTTGCTTCTTATACCACCGTTGATATGCCAAGTGTATTTGGTCAATAATCCAATGAGGCATGATGATTGTCAAATTGAAGGCGTCTGCTAAATATAGACTGAACCAGATCTTCTTGGGTGGCATCGTGAATCTCTCTTGAGTAGGGAACGCGAAATGTTGCATGCACATTTGGAGGTGAATGGCGATAGTTGGTGTCATTGCCACCATGTCCTTCAGTTTAGTCAGGTTCCTATTCTTCATGTTGTCTTGGACCATTGTCTCCTTCTCTGTGGGGATATGCATGCCTTTCATATCGAGAGCTTCCCTTACCAAATTGTTCGTCAATTTGAAGTGCTTCAGTTCATTACCTCTTGTAAGAGATGGTTGGACAAAGGTGCTATACCCCTTTTTCTCTTTACTGTGAGTGAGGGTGCTAATCAAGTATGAACGCCTTAGAAAGTCCGGCTTCAGTAACTGGGCTTTGAAGTAATCATATAGTCCCACCTTCTTCCATATCGGTTTCAACCCTTCAATATTTTGAAGCCTCTCAAACTCTCTGGTAAAGAAATGATACCGACCCCAGCGTTCGTTGAATTCTATTTCTACCTCCCACAAGTAAGCGCCTTCTCCAAGAGGTCCTGCCACATCACTGAACCAATGCGAGTTTTTGCTTACTGTTGATGTGTGCCCCTGGGGAGGATTCTGAACAGGTATGGCATTTAATGCTCTCAATGTGAGTGGTCTTTCCTTCAACTCCTCCTCAATGGGGGGACTTTCAATGTCCACAATCTGAGGGTTGGTGCCTGCCTGAGAGCTAGTTCCTGCAGCCTCGGCCATATTGAAGGGACTGGTCACTGGTTCTGTGAGAATAAACAAATGAATGTTAACATTGCAAATGGACACCAAGTGATCATGTGTCCCTATTACAACATTAACACAAGTTTTTAGTGATAAGTTAGTTAGTCAGTGAGTGCTCGGTGATTGTGGGTGTAGTTAGTGGATGAATTGTCCTAAGAGCTAAATGGAAAGATGCAGTGTGAGAATGATGCAGTTAGTAGGTGGGAGTGAATTTACAAGTGGGGGTCAGGGGTTTATTACAAGCTTTGGCAGCCAAACACACTGGATGGCTTTCGGTTTTGGTTCTATGAGACTCTCGAGGGATTTTTGAGAGTTTCTGCTTAGAAATGAGGCTTTCTAGGGACCCATTTACAAGTGATTCTACTCATGCTCTTGGGTGAATATGTGTTCGTGCATGATGTATAAGAGTGGGCATCAGCTGTTCGAGTGAGTGAACCATGTTGTACAGGGTGTGGTCTCTGTGTAGTTGTTTGAGCCCGCAAGCAAGCCTTAGGCACCCAAATTTGTCTTGATTGTGAACAGCCTTCATCGACTTCTTGGGTACCCAGATAGACTTCACTTTCACAGAAGAATTTTCGAAATAATTCTTATTAGTGTGGTGTCATTGATCACTAATAGGAAGTTGAGCCAGTTGTTGTAGCTTGACCACAATAGGATGCTTGCCTTTCCGCACCCATATTTGTTTTGGTGGTTGGGACACCTTGCTTCGTACTTTCTTTTGGCTTTGAGCATAGGTAGTCTGCTTCTTCTGCATTTTATCTGCCTCTGATTGCTACATCCCGATGGCCTTTGGAAAAGAAGGGAGCTCCATCGTATCCTTGACTTCTTTGTTGAGATAATCATGGAGTTTGTGCCCTTCCTAGTTCCTTGAGTGCCTCATTTTCTAACTCAATTGTAATTCGACTCTGATTTACCCATACCTGAAGAAGTCCACTTCTTAAGTTTAGGTTGACTGCATGATCATAGATCCAGTCTTGACCCAAGACAAGAGGTTCAGTAAGGTCCTCGTCTTGACACACTAGCACCTTAACTGTCATGAGAACATCTTGAATGTAGAGGGGAAGTTCCACCTCGCCCATGCAAGGGGTTTCCACACCTCCCAATCCTATGAGATATGCCTCTATAGGATTGACACTCAATTTCAACTTTTGACAGTAAGAAAGTTTGACCACACTAGTGGCTGCACCTGAGTCAATCAAGGTTCGTACAGTCCTTGCACTCTGTCCTTGTCCTATCTCTAAGGTCATAAAAGGACGTCGATCAATTATTCTATGGGAACTTATTCCTGAGACTTCACACATTGCCATATGATATCCTAGGTCCGCATAGTCATCGGTTCTAGGTTGATCTCTACCCTGTCTTCTCAATTTCATTTGTCGGATGCGTTCCAAGGCTTTTGCCTACGCTTCTTCCTAGATCCGCCTTTCTTCTTCCTTGCATTTCTTAGCAGTATTGAGTCGAGTTAGCATCTCTTCTGTGAGGGGTTCCTGATATAGTTTCACTTGGCATCCACTAATGTAACTAGGGAGAACATCACCTTCTAGTGTAGCTAATTGAACTGCTCCACTAGTTGAGATCCTATTTATGATCATAGGTTCGTAGCCTCTCTTCTCTAATTTCTGTGCATGTTGCTTCAATGTGTAGACTAGTACTAGGTCTCCTGCCTTCAAGCCCTTATCCTTCACATGTGCATCGAAATAGGCTTTTTGTCTTTTCTTGGCTGCATAAATTCATGCTGCAGCTCTTAATCTTGTCTCACCTAGTCGTTCAAGGTCAAAAATTCTAGAGGAGAGCTCATGTCCTATCCATTCATGCTCATGTGCTACCTTCAGTGTAGGTATCAAAAAGTCCAAAGGTAGCGCCGCATTTTGGCCGAACACCATCTGAAAGGGTGTGGCTTGGAGTACCGTTTTATAAGCAACTCGGTATGCCCAAACAGCATGGTGTAGCTGTTTGTCCCAATCAGAGCATTTGTTATTCACTAATTTGGTTAGCACATTGCATAGAATCTTATTTGTGCTTTCGGCTTGCCCATTAGCTTGTGGATGATAGGGGACAGACTTCTTGTGTATCACCAAGAACTCTTGAAGAACATTTTCAATAACTTTATTCAAGAAGTGAGTGCCCATATCACTTACTAGCTCTATAGGTAGCCCGTATCTAGTGAACACATTCTCAAATAAGAACTTAGCGGTCGTCTGAGCATCATACTTTGTCGTAGATTTTACCTCTACCCACTTGGTTAGGTAATTTGTGGCCACAATAATGTATTCAGCATGGGAACCCTTAGCTGGGGGATTAATAGGACCTACGAATTCTATTCCCCACTTAGAGAATGCTCGTCCACCCATCATAGGTTTCAAAGGCATCTCATCTTTACGTATAGGATACTGAGTTCGCTCACAGACATCACACCTCTTCACATAGGTATGTGCATCCATGTGAAGGGTCGGCCACCAAAGACCTGCAAATAGTATAGCCTTGATCACCCGATCTGGTCCAAAATGTCCTCCTGCTACACCCTGGTGAGCAATATCCAATATCTTGAGGTATTCGCTCTCATGGACACATAATCTGAGGTAACCATCTTTACCACGCTTGGATAGATTATCACCAATGAGTGAGTAATCTAGGGCTTCTTGTTCTAAACTTCTTTTCCTAGCCAAAGTCATGTCTTGAGGGAATGTTTTCATCCTCAGGAATGCTACTAGTGGTTCACTCCAATCTTGTACTAGAGACACTTGATAAAGAGTAGCGTGCTCCACAGGTGGTCTAAGACGACAGACTGGGCATTCCTTGCACAACCTATGAACATCTGCTTCCATAGTTGGCCAGTACACTCCGAGTCTCCTAAGTGTCTGTAAAGTTCGTTGCTTTGAGTAGTGTTGCTCTAATGCACCTACATGTGCTAATTGCAACCATTTAGCAAACTCATCCTCTTCCACACAACAGGCTATTATTCCTTGATCGGTATGCTTGTACATGTTCCCTGCCATGATATGGTACTTTTGGGCTTTTACTACCTCTCTATCTTGAGTGTTTGTGATTGGGTGATTAGGCCTGTATGTCAATATTGGCACTAATGGCTTAGCCCACTGAGGTACCACTTCCAAATTAAACAAGTAAGCATTAGGAAGGTTATCCGATACTCCTTGTGGGGCTTCTCCAGATGTGAGCCTAGAGAGATGGTCTGCTCTCAATTGAGTCTTTCCTTTCCTCACCACAACCTCAAAGTCATATTCCATTAGTAAGAGGAACCATCTTACTAATCTGCCTATATTGCATGGTTTGTTCACTAAGTACAACAATGTCTGATGGTCAGTAAAAAATTTAAACTTGTTTGCAAGCAAATAGTGTCTAAACTTTTTCACTGCATACACCATGCCTAATCCTTCTCTCTCAGTAGTGGTATAATTCCGTTCAGCTGCTTTCAACTGTCTACTGGCATAGGCAATTGGAAGATCCATATTACCTTCACCAGTAGGTTGTGCTAGCACACATCCGATTGCATAGTTGGATGCGTCCACGTGAACATGAAAGGGCTTATTCCAATCTGGTGTAGTCAAGATTGGTGTTGAACATAATCTCTGTTTAAGCGCATTGTTGGTCAAAAGGCCATACAGAGGCTTTGCAATGATGGTATACATATGTATGAAACGTCGGTAATAACCACAATGCCCCATGAAAGCTTGCACTTCCTTGACATTCTTTGGCCTAGGTAGCTCTGCTATAGCTTTCACTTTCTCCTCATCTGTGGATATGCCATTCTTTGCCACTATGTGTCCTAGAATCTTGCCTTGCCTGACCATGAAAACACACTTTTCTGGGTTCAGGCAGACTTGATATTCTGTACATTTGTCAAAGATTTGCCTAAGTTCAAGAATATGTGTTTGCCTAATGTTGGAATGAGCACAAAGATCGTCAACATAGACCTCTAAGTTCTTCCTCAAGAACTCTTTAAATACATGAAACATCAGTCTTTGGAAGGTATAAGGAGCATTGGTAAGCCCAAATGGCATCACTCGGAAGGCAAATATGCCCCATTCTGTGGCAAAAGCCATCTTATGCTGATCTTCTAGAGCAATGGCTACCTGATTGCAGCCAGAGAAGCCATCAAGGAAGCTGTACACTTCCTCGCCTGCTACTCTTTCTAAGAGATGTTCCGTGATAGGAAGTGGATAGTTATCTCGAATTGTGGTTGCATTAACCTTCTTCAAGTTGATGCATACACATAGCTTTCCATTCTTCTTGGGCACCACTATGATGGGGAATACCCACTCAGTGTGCTCAATTTCATAGATGAATCCGGCTTCCACTAAGCGATCTATCTCTTCTTTGATCTTGGCATCATAGTTTTCATTATATGTGTATGGCTTCTGCTTAGAGGGTTTCGCATCTAAGGTCATGGGAATAGTGTGTGAGCATATGTCAGGATCTACACCTTTCAAATCCTTGTAACTCCAAGCGAATACATCTCTGTCCTCCCTTAGCAAGGCTATCAACTCCTGCTCTTCTTCTTCCGTCAGGTCATGTCCTATGTAAGTGCATCTTTCTTCTCCTTCTTCTATGGCTACAACTATTTTCTTGGTGGTTTCTTTGTATATACCATAGGCCTCTCCTGATTGAACCTCACGTTTAGGCATTCTTATCATGACTCTCCTGTCATCTATCTCATACTTTCTGAAATTGTCAGGGACCTCAAACAAAGACTCTTCCTCTTCTGGTGTGACTGCTCTCTTCTTCCTCTTCTTACCTTCGCTCTTGGTGGTCACTTGGGTGGTTATCCTCACATCATTCGTAATTTCCCCATGTCTCTGAGGGTAAGCTTCTACTTCATAGAAGTACTCTTCATCTGATGCAAAAGGTGGGTCCATAATGATTGACTCTAAATCCGAGTCACTTGCATCCTCGAATGCATCAGTGCTAGGTTCACATTCTTCCATAACCAAATCTCCCATGATTGGCTCTATGGAGAAAACTGAAATGTCATAGCCATCCTCATCACAGTGGGGCTTCCATTGTTCTTCATTGATGGCTACATCCATTGTTGCTAAAATTTCCACCCAACCATGAGGTTCAAACTCTTCGTCAGGAAACACTATAGGTGCATAGGCTGGGTCTTGAATTGATCTATGTGTTTCCTTTGCACCTACCTCTCTGCCTTTTTCTCTCTTCTCTTCTTCTACTGTCACTTTACACATCCACAAGTGAGTGTCTTCATGCATCCATGAGGATCTTGATCCTATGGAATGCACTGACTCAGTATCATCTTTGTCTCTATGGATGGGATTCCATTGGATGGGAGGTACGTCCCTATGAGAGTAATCTTTGAGATTTTTTGGTCGTAACACCTAAGTGTTGCAAATACAAGGAATTGGTTCCCCAATCTTGTACCACCTGCAACTGTCGCATAAATGGTCTTTCCAAAATCATCTCATAGGCATGATTTTTGCTAAAGCCACAAATAGCAAACGTATGCTCGAACTCAACATCACAAGTAGTGAGAGTTATTCCTTCTAACAGCCCTAAGGGTCTCTCCATGTGACCGTCAGCCATCTGCAATTTCATCCTCGAGGGCCTGAGTGCTGGCTTGCCCCAACGCTTCCATAGGGAAGTGGTAGCAATTGCAACTCCTACACCAGAGTCCAAAATTGCCTTGATTGTGTATCCTTGATGGGTAATGGGAAGCTAGGTGTTTCCCTCTTCTCCTTCACTCATGTCTCCTATCTTATCCAAGGGTATTTCTGGCACTGTGCGATGAGATCTTACCTGGGAACGAGGTTGTGCTACTTTTGGCACTTGATTGGCTACATGTTTCCACAGTTCTGGCCTAACCTTGAGTAACTCTTCTAAAGTGAGATTTCACTGCACTTTAGTATTCTTTACTACCTCCGTATTCCTAGGTATGACTGTGTCTTCGTTTCGTACCATGACCGTGGGTGCTCTCGTACACGTGGACTTTGCTTCCCATGGGCCTATGAAATGGGGTAATTCATGTAAAGAATTAGACTCAAAGTCTAATCTCTCTTGAGATTGTGCACTCTCCTGCTCTCCATAAATGGTGGGAACATCTTGTGGGAATTGATCATGCGCGTCATCCACAAGTTCAAAGGGAGGAGAGACTTCACTCTCTTTAGCCCATTTTTTTTCGTGAATCTCTTGTAGGAATTCGGGTGAGTACCAATTCATAGAAGAAGATGTGTCTGGCTCTATGGAGTTGGGCACATAAGCTTCCTGGCCGGGAAGGCTTAGCCTTTCACTTGGCTTGTCCTTATTTTGAGAGGCGGGTTCCTTTTTTGATTGTGCAATTAGCCTCTCCAATCTTTCTAGCAGTCCATCAAAGTGCAACTACGTCTTCGCTGAACTCGAGAAGTTAAAGAGGCGACTGGCTTCAAACATGGTTTGAGCCAATTCCACCATCTTAGCACAAATTTTAGTTCGTTCAAGCTCTATTTCGGCTCTCGGATAACACTTTTCATGATCCGTCATGTTTGGCCCTTCTTGGATTTTGGCCTGATATGCCTTAAGCATCATGTTAAGATCCTCGGGAGTGGGATCTACTAGGACTGATCCTACTCTAGGGGGTGGTGGAATTGTGTGAGGTGGGTTGGAAAGTGGTGGATTGGATGGAGATGGGAATGGTGGTGGTCGGGTAGTGTGAGAGGGAGTTTGAGATGTAAGTTCAATTATCCTGGCTTTTGTTTCTCTTAGGCTTTCCTCGAGTTGACTCATCTTCTTAGCCCATTGTCTTTTCATCCTTTCTCGACTATCTTTCCAAGCTCTAGTCCTCTTCTTGGTTATGCTCTCAGTTTTGCTGACCTCGGTGCTCTTTTCTTGGCTTAAACCTTGATTCTGCTGCAGACCCTGAGCTCTAATGACCACTTGCACAGGTGCAGTGGAAGTTACACTTCCTTTTGAATCTACTACTAACCCAATAACATTGATAGGAGTGATTTTTGGCATATTATTAGGATTCTTTGGGCAATCCCATAAGAGATGCTCCTTCCCGCAATCCTGACAAAAACCCTGGATTGTTACTGACTAGGGCTGTGTAGATGTAGGCATGGGGCAATAACGAATGAAGTGATCTCCCTGACATCAGTAGCATGGTCCTCTAGGGACTCGGGGTCTTACCTGCCTAGGTTGAGGCCTTGAATTGGGGTTTGCGTACATGACATTTGCATACTCAGGATCCCAACTAGGTTCACTCAGCTCCTCAAAGTAATATGACTCGTTATGCTCAGGTGATTGCATGTAGTAGGCCTGGGGGCTATTTATATGTGTAGAATCAAAACTATGATCACTAGGATCACCTTCTGAAAGCAAAGGAGTGACTGGGACTATGACTCTATTTAGATTTTCTTTTGCAGCAGCGTACTTTACTGGAATCACATTGGCTAGAGCAGGAGGTTGCTGGGCTAGCACTGGTTGGGGTCTTTGCTAGGCCAGTTATTGTGGTTGGTAAGGTTGTTGGGGCCTAGCATACTGCTGCAGTGGATACTAGGTATCTTCCTTGTTGAGGGTAGGGTTGTGGATATGTTTGCCTCACTGCTTGCTTATTGTAGGGGCAATCTTGTGTGGTATGATTGGTGTACCTCCGGTCGATGGTGCAATATTGGCTACTAGGATTCACTTGGGGTTGAGCCATAATGGGACATACATTCGCCATATGGTCACCTCCACAAGTATAGCATCGCTTAACTGGGGCGAATCTTGGGATTTGTTTGCTAGAGACACCTAGTTTTTGAGCTACTTTCTCAACGAGTTCCTCAATAGATGTGGATTGCGAGGAAGAGAGGCTAGTGGAACTATCTGAATCTTTGTAGATTTTGGAAAGTTCTAATTTCTCCCCTAGGTTATCCTCGATGTCGATGCACATGCGTACACATTCTTCTATGGTCCTAAGGTCTTTCAAGTACACATATGATCTCAACTTTGTACTTAGCAATCCACTTAGGAATAAAGCCACTTGTTTGGCAAGTGTGGGTAACTCAGAAACAGGACATCTCTCTAGATATTGCCTAAACCTTCTTCCTGCAAGTCTAACCGTCTCTTGAGGGGTTTGCTTGAAGTTATGAATCAGTGAGGAAGTATTATGCCTTATGCCACTCTTAGAGAATTTGGTAATGAATGCCTCTAGAAGTTAGTCTATGTTCCTGAAGTGTCTCTCATTTAGTGGTTGAAACCACGTAAGAGCGGTGTTCCTAAGGGTTAGACCAAAGGCATTGTACTGCGTGAATAGGTCCTCCACTTGTTCAGCTCTCAAGACTTGCCTAAACTCGGCCACATGATCATATGGATCTCCAGTGCCATCGAAGTAATTCTTCATGGACTTAACTAGTTGTGTAGGTCTCAAAGTCCTTGTGTGCTCTCTAGGTCTTGGTAGAGGGAATTCATCTGCATTTCTTGGATTTCTTGGAGCCCTAAGTCTCTCAGGTTCCACTCTATCCGTTTCCGTTCTTGTTCTTTCTCTTCCCAACGGGTTGGCAAAACTTACTTCTGGCCTATCTCTACTTATGTCACTTTGAGCTCCATGAGCTTAGGATGTTCCCGCTCTTGGGTGGCAAAAAGAGACATTAGATCTTGGTTGGGGGAGAACTTCCAAGTGTAGGCATGCCTGCCATGCTCTGTGACCACAAAGATCCTTTCTGAGGTATTGTCTAGGTAGGTCACTTTGCCAGGGCTATAAGGATCTTTGAACTCATAGATCGTGAGTGCTCCAACCTCAATTGGTTGATCAGGCTTATACCTCCAAAAGGCTTCATCAGTCTCTCGACTTAAAAGCAGTTCTATGCTCTTATTGTCTTGGGGCACCCACTCTGGTGTGATAATTCTGGTGAGGACTGATTTGCCTCGAGGGGTTTTAGGCTCTCCACTTATGTTTCCTTGCTCTAGGTCGCCTATGTCCGTATCTGGAATCACATTCCCGAATTTGTCTTTCCTATTTGGGTGACTGGTGACCACGTATATGGTTCCTTCTTTGTCCACGTACACTCCATTTTCAAACTTGACAGCTGGAAGTTCTAGTCCAATGGGTTGATCTGGTTTTTTGATATGGACCACGGATCTTCCTAAGCCGTCCTCATAGATGCAAGCACCTAATCGGTTGGTCCTAAGGTATTCTAGTTGTGTCTTGTATGTGCCTTCTACTCGTTGTAAGTATGGCACTCTTGAACTTCTTATGGGTCTCTCCATACCATGAGACATCTCAGACTCGCTAGTTTCAGAGCTAGGGTAGTGCGAATAATGGCTCAACTTCTGGGCCCAAGACCTAGCAGTATGATTGACACTAGCCTCTGAAGAGCTAAGACTCTGTCTATCTCTCCCTAGGTGTCGTCTTGATCTAAGGTTCATATGCTTTACTGAGCAATCCCAATTTTTACCCAAGGTACAGCCTTGTTGCTGAGTTCTTTCGTATCAATTACTTGGTTCTTTTCTTGTTGATTATCGTGTTTATGATCTTGTCAGATATCACGTCGTCAGGAATACTTGAGTTAATTTCCGCACTTTTAGTTTGTTCGTACCACGTTAACTCCTTTTCTTTTTAAGTTATCGATCGCAAAGAGACTATCTTTATGCTTGAACTTGAGTATTTAATAGTCTTCAACTTGACAGATGCCTATTGTCAACCTGACTTACTTCTAGCACTACTCGCACTTAGCCTACGCTAGGAATTGACAGAGGGAGTTGAGAGTATTCCAACCTCACTTGCTAATCCCTTGATCTTTGGTGCTCAAGAGCCCCGTTCTCAAGCTTGCAGAATGCCCTTGCTTTGCATGCCTTCTAGTGCTCTCAGTGGACCTCACTTGCTGATCCCTTGCTCTTTGGTGCTCAAGAGCCCCATTCTCAAGCTTGCGGAATGCCCTTGCTTTGGATGCCTTCTAGTGCTCTCAATGGACATGTAAAAGTCCCAAAGTTAGCTCAAGACTTAGATTCAAATGACTTAACAAATCACTTTCATTCATGCAATTCAGATATCAATTTGCACCATGTCTTTATGGAACACAATTCTAAAGATCCCTGAGTTTTCCTCCCCTTGGGGATGGTCAACTTAAAATTACTATATCTAATAATCTTGATATTAATTTTACCATAACCAGTGAAAGTTTTTGTTGTGCTCCCCACGAGCTTTCCAACAAGCCTAAGATCACCATGAACGGATTTTGTATAAGGAAGTTATGACGGTTCAGGGTTCTAGGGTTAAAACAGGGCTCAAACAGGCTAACAGTTCACAGGATTTTTCTCGAAACACAAGTGTAGGGACCTCACAAAATGCTAATTGATAGACCAATATGCCCAAAATTACCCCCAAAACTTGGAATAATAAAACCCTAAAATTTTAGCCGAAAAAACCTGTCAATCGCGATCGACAGGTCTGTCAATCGCGATCGACAGAGGTGTCCGTCGGGCCTCTCAGTTACGATCGACATGTCAGTCGCGATTGACACTGTCAATCGCGATCGACAGAGTCGGTCGTGGGTCCTGTCAATCGTGATTGATGGTGTCAATTGTGATCGACACTTTTTCCACAATTTTCGTCGTAATTTCAGTCAATCGAGGTTCTATCTGTCGCGAGGGACACGTGTACACGCGAATACTAGTGTCAATCATGAAATTTCAGTCGGTCGCAATCGATGGTGTCGATCTCGATTGACTGAGTCCTACGTGGCAGTCCATCAAGGTCTGTCAGTCGCGATTGACAGAGTCTGTCGATCGCGATTGACAAAATCTGTTGATCGTGGCTATCGATCGTGATCGACAGTGTCGGTCGCGATTGACAGAGGATTAGGGAATTTTTTAATTTTGATTAGTGTTTTGCAATGTACTCATCCTATGTGTTCTAATGGTGCACTTTGTTTTATGAGAAGCCCAATTTTTCTGTCGATCGTGATCGACAGAGGTCTGCGACATAGAGGCAGGGTGGAGCTTTTCCATACCTGTACAGCCTGCTGGAGACGATGATACAGCTACAACCTGCAAGATCACTCAAAAAACATGCAAAAAACAGCACACACAAATCGCTCTCTCGCTCTCTCACAAGTGAAATGAGGGAAATGGAAGGGGAAAGGAGATATGATCAAAAAACTGAAATTTTCGTGATGATGGAGATGGAGATCGGATATGGTGGGAATGATGATGGTGATGATGATGGTGAATTAAGAAAGAGAAAAGTAAGAAAAAGTAAAGAAATTACCTACAACGCCAACGTCACAACTCTACGTCTTACCATCACACGCTCCTCCTCAAAGCTCGATCCCCGACAATGGCGCCAAAATTTGGTGTAGCTCAGTGATGAGTATCACCTCCTTTAATGTCAATCCGGGAAGACGTGAGGATGGTATGAAGACCTCGAACAAGTGATGGCACAAGTGTGTGAGTGAGAAGCACACTAACAAGCACACACATACACACATGCGCGCACAAGGCAAGAACATAGAGAGAGACAATGGAGTTCTTTAGATTACTCAAAAGTGCTCTTACAAGTTCAATTCTACAACAAGCTAACCTCAAAAATGAGCTCTCTAGCTCTATTTATAGTTTTTGACTAGCTTTGGCCCTGTCCAGACCTAGTGTCTGGCCTAGTTAAAAATTAGGTTCTAGGGCCTATTTGGGGGCTCAAACGGAGTCTAAAAAATGTGAAAATTGATAGGTACGTACTTCTAAAGCTCCTCAAGCTCAAGGACTCCTTGGCTTGCACAAAATGGAGCTACAAAAATATGAAATGGTATTTACAATGGCTTTTGTAAATGAAAATCACTATTTTTGTAGGGATTTCTTCTAACAATTTGACATACACTTCCTGGAGCTCCCTACTTGCTCCTTCTTCTTGTGTGTCCACCTCTTTGATGTGCTCCTGTGATTTGTCCTTGACCTTCAGCTTCATGAAAAATGATGGCCTACTTGCCAGATCTCCGTTGACTGCTTTGTCTACTTGTCCCTTCACGTTGGCTCCCTTGTCTTGTAAGTCCTTGACCGCCCTGACCACTGCCAACACCATATATGCCTATCTTTTGCCATCTTTAGAGACACTATTCCACATAGTTCCAATGTGAGAATCTTCTCACAAGATAAGTATTGAATATTTTGTGTGCTACTCTCCTCCCATCCTAATTATCCTCTTGCTCTAGTGTGACATGTAGCCATCATGCACACTCACTCTTGATCTCTAAGGCGGAACCTTATGATAACCCCTGAGCTAGGGACCTTGGTTAAGCTAGCCCTTGTCCTACACACACACACTAATAAATGTTCTCACTTGGATCTATGTCTAAACATTCTCTTCCCCTTGTAAATATCATTGTCCTCAATACTTGAGACATATGCAATATGAAGAAATTATATGTGAACATCCTAGGTCTTTGTTAATAGTTTTATTGTCCTCTATGTACATCTATGATTCTCAAATCATTCTAGGATAGTTTAATGGAATATGTGCAAATAGGAGTTATGGGATGTATGTTACAATCTATCTTAAAGGGGAGTGTACTAACTATGTATTCATGCATTATAGCTACATCTATCCCATTCTATCTTCTCCTCTAACACATGCCTTTAACATACCCTCTAAGATCTAGCTAGTTTTCTTGGTTCAATAGTCTACTTGGGTCCTCTTTAATTTGTTCATGAACAAATTTCTAAATATAAGAATTGGATCTTTGAATTACTCATGTAATTTGAAGATAATCAATGCAAACCCCTTACCTTCTTGTAAGTGTACCACTATCTTCTACATAAGTCCTATGTCTTCCATTGATCCATACACTCTAGAGAAATGTCATCTAGATGATTGGTGGACCTTAAACTATCTCTTGGATGGATACAAGTCAATTATTTGTCTTAAAAATATATTCTTGATTTTTATAGATCATATAGACACATTGTATTTAATGTATTGGACCTCATGTCCTAATCCTTTGTACTTATCAACCTTAACACATAAAAAACTATACTTGGGAATTATTCATGTAAACCAATCCAAAGGTTATCAATAACTTGTGTCGTTGTCAATAGTAAGATGTTCTTTATACGAAACATCATGGTTTGTGTTCTCATTCCTTTAAATATCTTGCTTGCAAACCTCATTCATCTATTCCAATCTATATTGGAACATGGACTTGACTTGTTTGTTTTAGAGAGAGAAAATCATCTTTCATCTCCATCAACAATGGATTGACCATGATTACTTACTTTGTGTTTGTACCTTTCTTTTTGAAATCTCAATAGACTTGGTCGTATTACCCTTTTTGTGATGATTAAATATAACTTTAGTTCACTCAACCGCTTTATTTTCTTTTGCCCTGCTTGTTTAGTTTTTAAATATGTTATATGAGTAGGAATATCCATCTAAATTCTCCTTTCTAAAATATCTTGCTTTCCAATTTATTTTCCCTTTTGGGACTTGCTTGTAGACCATTCCTTGTTGTGTAATCCTTCTTGTTGGGGAACAACCTTGCCTTGTCCACTCTATGCAAACATTTCCTTGTTGTATAAAGTGGTCACTCCCTGTTGTAGATCTAGACTACAACCTTGCCTTGTTTCTCCTTGCAAACCTTGTCTTTCTATTTATCTTGGCCATCCTCTCTTAAGTACTTGGCCTACAAACTTGCCTTGTTTGCTTAATGAAAATTAGTCCACCTTGGATTTCTAATTCTTCATTCTTAGATAGAGAGATAGATAGAGAGATAGATAGAGCTATCCCATCTACCCATATTCAACCATTGCAGAATCAAAACATGATTCCATTTATAAAGCTAAAGGACTTGAAGCCTATGGCTCAACTTCCACTCTCATAAGTTCTTACATGACTTCTCACTATTGGGTTTTGGATTTTCTTTTCTATGAATCTTTAATCAAACTAGATCTGCCATTTAATCCACAAATATGAAGCCCCTTCTTCTTCCGGAATAAAATCCTTTGTTCTATATACACAGAAGTATGTAAGTAGCATTGATATTTTATCATATAAAAAAATCTATGATAAGATGAACTCAAGTTGATTCTTGAATTCATCATGCAAAGGTCATGTGACTAGAAACTTATGGTAAATTATCATAAACTAGATACTTAATCAATAAATATTTTGAGCTTGTAGGTGTTCTTAGATTTCTCTTATAAGGTTTTAAAATATGTTTGTGACACATATGACCTTGGCTTTGCTAGACCGTGTGTCAACTAGTCCTTTCTTGAAAGAAAAGGAAAACTTTTTTTACTAAAATAGTTAAAGTTTTGCACATCGTCAACTCTTTCTAGTTGTTTTACTTTATATTACTTACATTGTTTTTTTATCAAGGAATATTTGAGAATGAAGAATCCTCTATTCTAGGTTCTTAATAGACAACATATAACTCTGATCTATAGAATTACCTTAGTTTAATGACCTTGGAAGCACTTTCCCTTGTCTTAATTGTTCTTGTACTTAAAATTCTTTTGCTCAATCTAAGAGATCCATTCGATGATACCATACATGTGGTATCTGACATTTTACTTTGATCATAATGCTTTTAGCATTCATCTTGATCTTTATCCATTTGAAAACTGAAAATCATCACACTTAGTGCACAATATGTATCTAAAGTTCTTGCTAGCATTTACTTGATTCACATACCATAAGATCTTTGGAACTCTCGCCTTTATATGTGATTGTAGGTGCCCTAGAGTACTTTCTAAGATCTACTTATTCACACAATCAACAGAACTTAGGACTCATACCTCTTGAATTTACTTGTTATATCTTGAACTTGGTATTATTATGCCCTTGTCTTAATGATGCTCTAATTATGAGAGTATGCTTACTTAATTCCTAAGTTTCTACATTATCTTTGAAAGAATAACCAGAAGCACTATTTTGCTTTCATCTCAAGAAGCCTTCTGAGAAATAAACTAATCGATGATTGTATTTTATCAAGATATCCTACCATATCAATGGTACTTTCCTATGTTGTGTCTCTTATAACATCCTTACTTCAAGTGTTCTAAAACTCATCTTGAATGGGAAGTTTTCACTTGCCATTCTCAATGCATAGAAGTTAACCTTCTTAACTCAACAATTTACTTTTATTCTTTATTTTGAACAATCTATTATGTTGTACTCTACTTTTAGAGCATCTACTTGTGTACTTACATCCTTGTTTGTTTCCATCATCTAGTCACAACCTTATTGTCTTATCCTTAGACTCTATTGTGATAAAAACTATCCATGTATTTATCTAAATACATAATCTTAGAGTTAATATACTAAACCTACATCATTATTGATGCTACCTCTATAATCTATCAAGAGAAAGGAGATAAGAAAGAGTTTTCTCACACACTCTAACACACGAAGAGCAGCACACATAGATTGAGGCAATGAAGAATGATCCTCTTCTACTTCTATTACATAAAGAGAGTGTACAAGAATAAACTAATACGACAATACAAGTACAACATATAAAGAGCAATACACAAAGAAAATCATAATGTCCATGAATGAGTGTGGCAAGAAACAAATGTGACATCACTCTTGCAACTCACCATGTAAGAACACATTCTTCACATCCATCTTGCAAAATTCACCGTGTAAGAACACATTCTTCACATCCATCTTGCAAATCCATCCTTTTGTTGTAGCCAACGCAACAAGTGTTATTACCAACATAAATATTTTCTTTACCTTTTTAAAATGTACTTGATGAGTTTTTTGGATTGAAATTTCCATGCAATCTTCCACTCTAGGAGTTTGAATCGGAACTATTTCTAGGTGACATATCTCGTCCACTAAGAACTTGAGATTCTACAGTTAAGTTTTTAGCATTCCTTTTATCATTTGAGTCAACATTAATTCCTTTTATATCAGCATAAAAGCTTTCCATTTCATCACACAACACATCTTTGCTTACCTTCACTTAGTGTGTGATTGGGTTGTAGCATTTATCTCGATTTCATTACCAATGATAGTTTGCCAGAAATTTTTGAATCTCTTTCAAAAAATCCATAGTCGAAAGCATCTTCAAAAAGTTGGACATAGTGATTGCCCATGAATACTATTCTGCAATAATACGCCATTAGACAGATCCTATCAAGTATTTCACTCACTCAGTCCACGTCTCGTAGGACCGTTGGTTGAGCTTTGGCCTCTTGAGGCGGAGGTCCAAGGTTCAAGTCCCGGGCTGGACATGTTATGGCTTAGGCTAGTTAAACCAATTGTAACCATGTTTCCTTTAGTTGTAACCAGTCTCCTTGTCTAACCCCTGCTTTGTGGGATACGGGGGGTCCCGCGGGTACTATGCCCATTCACTTGTACAATTGCAATTTCAAAGTTAAAGTCCGGGGGAGTAGGCTTCGGCTGAACCTCCATTATTAAAAAAAAAAAAGTATCACTCATATAAAAAAGGAGTGCCCTGATGGTGAGTTAAAACCTATATAGTTCAAGGTTCTAACGTCAGATACTGTGAAGTTTTCTATACAAGTGATTATTAGTTTCAAAATTCTGATGGTTACTATAAAAGTAGTGTCATTAACATTCTTGAGATTCTCTATTACTGCTTTGTAGGTAGCCAGCATGTAAATTCTGGATCGCCATGTTCCCTTTTTGGGTCCTTTTTTTGGAAAATTCAACCACTTCATTGAGATGGCCCCATCTTTCCTCATCTGCCAAAACTTTGGCAATCTCTCCTGCTTGCCACTGGACAGAAAGCTAAATTGATCTTCAAGCGTAGTAGGGCCTCTGTCCAGTTCTTTCTACATTCTTTAATTCTGTCATGCCATTTGTTTCTCCATGAGGGATTGGCTTTCTCAAATTATTCCTTAGTAATTTCAATGTCTTCATATTCCAAATACTCGTTTGGTTCTGTGCCACTCTAGCAGTTTGATAATTTTTTATGCTCTCCAGAACCATGCAGGATGGAATTCCCAAACCATCTACAGCCCAGTGGTGAATCATGATGATCAGGACTAACTCCATTTTCTGATGCAAATTTAACAATCTTATCTTCATATTGATTGTGTATTTCCCTGATATACTTCATCCTGACTTCATGATCAATGAGAAGCTGCTAAACTCATCTGACTCTTCATCCACTATCTCAACTACTCTTATCTTCTGCATATAATTCCTGCAAAGGAGAAGGTATTCTGTCTGTGATTTCTGGTCCTTCCTGAACCACATTTTCAATGAGTACATCCTTTAGCTGAACCATTGCTTTGGCCTTCCAGCTTTCAATTTCTTTTAGCAGTTTTGTTCTCCACTACTGCCAAGTAGCTCTTTCCTTTTCAATGCTTTCATTAAGGTTACTGTAACCTCTCATTGCAGTAGCAACATGTGTGCTTGCTTGATTCTCTAATTTTCCTTTCCATCTTTCAATTCTTCCTTCATTTTTTCCATTTCATGCTTTAATACTTCTATTTCTGCTTGATTCCTTG
Source organism: Ceratopteris richardii (assembly GCA_020310875.1). Taxonomy (NCBI): domain Eukaryota; kingdom Viridiplantae; phylum Streptophyta; class Polypodiopsida; order Polypodiales; family Pteridaceae; genus Ceratopteris; species Ceratopteris richardii. The sequence goes on along the minus strand of CM035411.1, from coordinate 99,901,648 downwards.
AACCTCCTGATTCTACCTTTGTGTCCTTCCTCCATTTCTATTATTCCTTCATTTGCTTTGGTCAACACCTGATAAGAAGTTTGAAGGATTCTATTCTTTGATTTCAATCTTCTGAGATCTTCTTCCATCCTCTTTATTGTATCTGCTTGCTTTCCGCACTTCTTCCAAAAACCTTATTTTGTTTTTGCTTTGTACTACATCTGTCCAGCTTTATAGCTCTCTAAATATTTCTCACTTCTGTTCTACTGCTCGATTTCTTCTGTCAGTTCACTATGCTCTTTTCTCTGTTCTTCTATCACTTTGTTCCCTTTGCTGAACCCAGATGCTGCAGCTATTCTTAACGTCTCTCAGTGTCGGCTGGGGGGAGGAGGGCTGCTGCACATCGCAGAACGAAGAAGTCATTGAGATGTCTCTATCTCCCTCCTTTTTGGACTGCTGCGGTGGGCTGGAGTAGGGAATCTCTGTGACTCTATCTAGTAAAAATCGCCCAAGCTGTCTCTGATCCCTGACTCCGAAAATCTAGAGTCCATGATCTCTCGGAGAGTAGGCTGCCTTGTAAACAGAGCCTCATATCTGCTTCTGATGTCATCATATGCCCTACATCTGCATACAAATTCTGATGTCATCATATGCCCTACATCTGCATGCAAAGTGCTCCTCATCCTCCATCTCTACTCTGCATATCTCACATATCCATTCCTCTCTGGGAATGTCAGGAATGTCTGCTGCTCTGATCATCTCAATCTCTAGTCGATGTGATGAGACCCTCAACTGGCCAATCGCTACCCTCGAGCTATGAGGCATGTAAGCATCCATGTAGGGTGGTCGTTGGATGAAACCATCCAGTATGTCTAGGAACTCATCTCCGTGGGGTGTGAAACATGTCAGACTAATGTAGAGCTTCCAGGGATCTTGCCTGAGGACAGTGTTCCTCTCACTGAGGGAGAGTGGATATATGGTGAGTATGGGTCATACTGAAAGGGCTGCAATCTATCCATATCGAGTCCATGACTATCAAACCAGGCTCTAGCCTGAGTGTACCAAGCTCTCTCATACCCTAACTCTGATATCTGTATAGATGCCTCAAATGCTCTACATGTGAGTCAGACTGCAAGGAGTTCCCTCATCCTCTGAATAAAGAGGATAGTCTGGAATAGTACGTCTACTACCATGGGTGGTGCAGTTAGCTCTACCCTGATGATGTCATGTGGCACTGACTGTTTGCTATGAAACAGTCGCAAGATCATACGTACTTGTGGCCTCTCGATCGCACTCCACTGGGTGACTGAGGTCTGTGGCCCAAACTATCAATGCATACGTCATAGCTAGTGTGACTTCGTGTCAAATAGCCACCCCTTCATGCGGGGCTCTTGGAAGTGTGCTTGATGACACCTCTGCTCTAACATGGCTAAAGTTGCATATCCTCGTGTGAGTTCGTAGGTGTGTGAGTCTGTCAGTGGCTGCCTGCCTCATGCTGAAGGAGCCAGGCAAGCTCGTGAACGTGACTCCGAGGTAGACGCAGGAAGTGACCACCTCTATCTGTCCGCCGGCAGCTATGAATCTTGCTGCATTCCTCACCATGGGGGAGGTGTCGAAGATCATGACCTTGGACTGGCCAAGGTTTACTGTCAAGCCCCCCTTGCAAAACTCATTCAGGACAGCCAGGTGGTGTTGTCATCCCTTGGGTGACTCTGAAATCAATACAACATCGGCACATAATAAAACGTGGGCGTGTAACTGCAAGGTCTGTACCTTCTCCACCAGCTTGTAGAATGTGGTCCTGACTCCTCAATCTCGTCGATATAGAAACCAAATAGAGTGGGGGAGAGTGGGCAGCCTTGGTTAACACCGATGGTGCTAGCAATGGCCTGAGACAACCATCCTGAACACCGTACCCTCCGAGTCACATGCTATGATATTGATACAGAGAGAGAGAGAGAGAGAACTATGATATGATATGATAGATTAACATCTGCTAGGCCAAGTCGACTTATGAGACCAAAAGTTACAGAATGGGGAGTTTGATACCATGTTGGTACACTGCAAGGGGCTAACCTATTTGTCTAATGTATATCTACCATCTCTCCTATGTGATGCATTTGAAAAAGGGAGGGGCAAGACAAAGAAAGAAAGAAAGAAATATATTAATATTTTTGAACCGCCAAAGTTGGCCTATGAGACATAACCATATACAACTGAAAGTCATCCAAGTATGCAATAACAAAAGCATGTAAAATCAAAACAAAATCGGGTGGTGTATAAGGTATGGTGTGATTATGATGGTGTGGCTTTGTCTCTGCAGAAAATGAACACGTAGTACAATGGATCACTAGTGTAGCTTTGGTATCACATATAACAACAAAAAGGCATGTGCCTGAGTAGAATGAATGATATTCCCTCTGCTGGTCATGTCATAAATGTATCCTCAAATGTCATCCTTGTACAGTCGTGGTATCCGACATCCAGGAATGCGGGGTCGTCATCTCGCTCACTGTGCGTAGGTCCCCTGAAGTGTGAGTCCTGTACTGGGGGACCACACAGTCACATGTGCCTCCACTCTTTGGAAGACATCATCGATACTCTGCTGTATACCTATGCGCTCTGTCTGCCTAGGCTGTAGGAACTGATGTGCAGCTGTGTGAAAGTGCCAGAGTGAGTCTACCCTAATCCTCACTCATCATACATTGTTGTAATGAGCTCTAATTGGAATTGTGTCCTACGGTCTGAATACACTTGACATGTACCACAAAGCACTCCTCACTCTCGACCTCTGTATAACATTCTGGAGACATCCGCTCCTCTCTAGGATTCCCCTGGCTCGCCCAGGCTCGGTCTCTAACTGGTGTGATGATACTCAAAGCTGTCCAATGGCTACTCGAAGATGATGGGGAACATAAATAGTCTGTAACTTGGAGTAACTATAAACTCCTGATCTGTTGTCTATGGAAAAATCTCACGATAGTAGAGCTTTTTCATTGGAAGTGGCTCTATGATATCGTATGATAGATTAACATCTGCTAGGCCAAGTCAACTTATGAGGCCAAAAAAGTTACAAAATGGGGAATCTGATACCATGTCTGTACACTGGAAAATACTGTAGGATAAACTAGCTAATAAACATCTTGAGAGTGACTCATTTAAGATCTATATCAGAGTGTCTTTACAGGTGGATCACTCAATCGAATGCACTCCTAATTTAGGGACTTCACACAAAGCAGGCTCTTTTGGCAAACTTATAGCAGAGACACTTCATGGGAGGTCATTAATTCTCACAAACAAAAATACACCTAGGATATTACAGGTACATTGCAAGGTACACGAATCGCTCAAGTGAGGTTATCCTCATAACAAGATAAAATTTGACGTTCAAAAGCTCAGATTAACCTGACATTCAGTTCCTCAAGCTTAACTCTTTAGAGGCTTGATATTACATGAAAATCTGCCCCCATCTCAAAAGAGAAACTGAAGACACCAATGTGATAATGAAGGACATTAATTGACTGAAAGCAGAATACCATTGTTTGCTTGTCCAGTATTCTTTCTATGGATGAAAATTATGGCTGATACATAAGTCACTTGGAGCTATTATTGCAAAAACTGGTAATTAATGATATGTATAGTCCACTGCATGTGATCATGGCAAACAAGATGAAAGCCCTGTGGCCATAGTTATTTTACAACAAATTACTACTACACTCTTACCTCATACATTTCCCACAAACAAAATCAGGCATAGCTTGCCTACTGATCATATTGCACATGCAACTAGCCCCTATACTTTCACGTTCTATTACTCAACAAATGACTCAATCATCTCAACAGTAAAATGAAAATTCATCTTAATTTTCTTCACATGCTCTTCATGTTCAAGTTCCTTAGATAAGCATTGCCCTAGTGGAATATGATTCCAACTTCTATAATACACATTGAATATTCTCGACTCGAATGATAGTTTTCTTTGAACAAAGATCTCAAAAAAACAAAATTGTGCTCCAACAATGAGAGGTTTGATCAGAGATTTATGCCTAAAAAGGAGGTAATCATGCTGTTACATTGGCTTTCTCCGGGGCAGCTGCTACAGCTTTAGAAAGTGCTGGACTATCGGTAGCCAGTCCCATGGCGTGCAAACCATTATCTACATAAACGACTGAACCTGTAATTGATGCTGCTAAGGGAGATGCTAAGAAGGCTGCTGCATTTCCAACATCATCTGCATACATATGTATTATTTTTTAGATAATATAAAAAAGAACATCAAAATGTAATGAGAAACTGACTAACCAACCTGCTTCTAAATCCTTCTGGAGTGGAGCATTAGCTAATGAGTAGTTTATCATGTCATCAATAAATCCGATGGCTTTAGCTGCCCTGCTTCTCAATGGACCTGATAAGATCAGCAGATAGGGTATGGTCAATAATGTCGTATAGCAAAATTCACAAATTCATCTACCAAATGCTACTAACCCATGTTGCCTTCATAAACATCACCGGTGTCATGCATACTAGTAAATGTCCAAAGAAACGAAATCGACATTTCTACACCAGTGAGACGCGTATTGTTCCGAAGCCACATTTTCTACCAGACATTACAATAGTTCATGGGATCCTGTATAGAAAATGGGCATAAAAAGGTTTCCTAGACTTTATCCATGCACGAAGATCTCATAGGCCACACGTTCCAAGGTCATGATTCTAATGCGTCATCTTTGTGGCAATAATCAATCACAAAACTCCTTGTAATAAAATATGTGAATGGAAGCAAGAACAAACCATACTTGAAACTGAATTGTGAAACCCCGCTCAACTATAGACTACCTGTCATTGACTGTGAGACCTCAGACCTCATACATGCCAAGATTAGGAAAAGTAACAAAATTCACTACCATTGAACATGAGTCCTGCAACCCAGTCAGCTATAGACTATCTGTCATTGACTGTGAAACCTCAGACATACACCCCAAGATTAGGATAGATAACAAAAGTCCCTACTCCTGAACATCCCAAAATTAAGCAGTCTCATAACACAGAATGGATTCCCCATATGCACTCAGATATAGCAGAGTGTGCCTTGGTTTTTTACAGAGCTTCCACTTCTGTCACCACACTTATCATGTGTTTGCACATTCGTTCGCTGATAAAAGGTTTTTCTTGTTTTTCTTTTTTTTGAGCTCTGTAAAATGATTGAACTCAGAAGAAAACGTATTTACTGCTGTCAAATCACTTGCTGGAAGTTTACAAATAACCATGACATTTTCCTCGGTAGATTTCATCAATCATCAAATTTATTTTCAAGCATTCATCATAATCTGGCAAGCATGCCTCTGATAACATGCAAGATAACTTTATATCTTTCACTCCATGGCAATAATCAGATCATGCTGGTTCATCTCTTAAGATGTTAGGTAAAACACTGATGAAAATAATGCAAAATGTGTGTCTAATCTACAGTACGAATAATGAAAATAATGCAAAATGTGTATTTGCTTCTAATTTGCAGTACGAATAATGAAAACTTCAACTGATAACACATTGTCAAAAAAAGATTAACCTGCAGAAATTGTATTCACACGTATATTGTATTTTCTTCCAGCCTCAAAAGCAAGGACCTACAGTAAAATGTCATTGGATATTATTAGGAAAAAAAAGAAATCTTTATAAGCAAACTGCACACAATCCTTTAAAACATAGAAGGAATACCCGTGTGTCACTTTCAAGTGCAGCTTTAGCAGAGCTCATTCCACCACCATAGCTATAATTATTAAAATAAAGGCAAACACAATTGTTAAGCATTTCCAAAAAGATAATGATCATCTTGCACTTGAGCTGAACTTATTTGCATCAAGCAATTATTCATATAAAGAAAAGATACGGCAATCACACGAAAATAATTTTAACAGTCAAGAAAGTATTGATCTACAAGTCTTGGAAGTCAAGTGAATGGCTCTCAACAGTTAGCAAACATGTGAAAACAACTACAGCACTTGCAAAACTAAGTCTTGAAGCCAATCTTGTAAATGGCTTTCAATGCCAGTTTGTCAACAAGTTGTTCCTTCCTTTTCCAAAAAATCGACAAAACCATGTATCTGATCTAAACACTGAACTCTCTATGTTTTTTCATACAAAACATTCCTCCCTCCCCTATCTTTTTCCTTCACTCACTCGTCCAAAGTCATCAACCTCCCTACACTTCACCTATTTACCCTCTCTCAAAGCCAATATGGAAAAGCAGTCCCCCCCTTCATCACATTGTTTAGCGAATCTGCTATTACTACTCTCCAGAAAGTAAAAAACCGAACATCACCTGTATATCTTATCTTCAAAATAAAAATAATGCCCTGCAATATGCCCTTAAGAACATGAAAAAATAGATTTCATGCTTGCTACAATGTACCTATATCTTACTGATCTGGAAGTGAATTCTGGAAATAAATTCCACAACCAAACACATTCTAATTTCTAGTTCTTTTCAAACATATTTTATCCCCTTGCGATACGCATTAAATCAGGCATTTATAAACATCAAACTACAGTTGGACACTTCCCTTTTCATGTTTTCTATTACTCTCCATTATGTAAATCCAGCAAGATATTTGGAGTCATTACAAAAAGTTATGCAGTTATATCAATATCCATTAACACTGAATAAGAATATAGAATAAAATTGGCAGTTTCCCCTTTTCTTCTTTGATTTTTTCAAAGAGCTCTGCTTTGCCTTCACCTTTACATGTTTTTGCATCTGCAGCATGCAAAACATTCTGCCTTCCACTCTATCTCTGCTAGCTTTCACCCTGACATGATATTGCATGTGCTACATGTGACCTGGCATGTGCGCATGTATTTTCTACACTACTTGCATGTCTACATGTTACAGTTAATTGTTTTATGTGCTATCTTTAAAATTTTCCGTGACAGATTATATCATCTAATCTCTTCGAACTTGAAGTTCTCTGTATTTGAGCTGTTTTCTAATCAATTTTTTACGGCTCATTGACGTGTATTTTCTCTGGGTTTTAAGGTATACTGAGGATACCCTTTTTTAAACTAGAACAAATTTGCCATGTTTTATTTCACCTATTCATGAATTGTTTGAAGCAAGCTAATTGCATATTCATGTTGTAAGCACCTAGAGTCTGCAATGAGCACATGTCAAGGTGCGTAGTGCACTTTCAAACTGTTCAGCCCCAAGGTTCCAAGGCTTTTATAAATTTCTCAAAATGAACTAATTAAACACTATACTGACACTAGGCAGCCAATGTTGACGTTCTCATTGAACCTACCTCCTACCTGCTCAATGCCAAGGCTCAAGCTTGCAGCTGCCTGAATCCTGATTATAGCCAAAACAAGTAGTGTGATTCTAATAAAAATTTAATCCGAAAAGCTTAAAAGAAGCAAACGCTCACTAATAACTCCCTCTAGTCCAAGAACACACCCAAGAAGATTCCAGAGAGAAGAAACGCTTGCTACAACTGCCTTGAACACAAAAACTTGAAAAATAACATGATGTGCATGCCCAAACTATGCCTTGCTGATCTCAAATCCTACTTTGAAATTTCTGATTTTGATTGTGGTTTCAATTGTGATACTCTACCAATCTATTTCCTTCCTAAAAGCATGTCAACTACATACTAAGATTATTAGGTTTTCATCTTCTGCTAATTTTGTCTACAAGCAATGGTCAGCTTCACTTCTCTTAAGACCATGTGGAAGTATGAAGGAATCAAACCTTTCATAACATTGCCTAGATTCCATATAAGCCAACCACTAAAAGAAACATGCAAAATGAGAGTCCATCTTGTTCTTTGCACATGTGCTAGAGGATCCAAATTATGCAAGAATTACCATCTAGAGGAAGCTCTTTGAAATAGAACAACATTCTACATCCATGATTAAACCTTGCACAGTTGCACTTATACCAACCTACAAACGGATTCATTCCAACAAAGTTGTACCATGACCACAAAGTGTACAAGAAATGAAACACAGCAAACATCACAATGTGATTCATTTATAAGATGGAAGGTGCATTATATGCAGACTTACCCGGGTATTATCTTTTCAGAAGCAATATAGGTAAGTGAAAGGGATGATCCACCTGCACAATGCACATATTAAAAGTTGATGAACAATTTCAAACAAGAATCTGAACTGGAAGTCCTTGAATTCAAATTTGCTTGATATACCAGCATTCATCAAAGGGGCAAAGTGTTTCAACAATGATATATACGAGTAGCTTGATGCTGAAAGGGCAGCAAGATACCCACGCCTCGAAGTTTCTAACAGAGGTTTGGTCACCTGAAACAAAGACATATATTTGCAACATAGAGATTGCAGCTCAATCATGAAGTAGTCTCTATATATTGAAACTTCATGTCGTTAAACTAGATAGAATCTTCAATTGGCCACACTTATGGTTCTCGACAACGATAGATCCATATCATAGTGCTGCAAGTTCAATGAAAAGATGACTCCAATATCCTTACCTCAGGTCCATTGGCCAGCGAATGAACCAAAATATCTATGCTGCCAAAGTCTTGCTTTACACTTTCAGCAACTTCCTTTAGAAAAAACATCAGGATCAAATGATTTCAACCTTTAATGTCCAACAAGCACATTGAAAAAATTGTGTCACATGATTGAACCAGGACGTATCCATCAGATACCTGCACAGTCCATTTATTCTGCCCTGCATACCTTTTGTTTGTTTTTATCTAAAAACCAAAAGAATAAACAATCCACAGTAAATGGTACCCGTCGGCTTAGATGATTAAAGACGCAAGAAAAAAAGGAGAGCAAGCCTTACATCTTCAGGGACATCATCCATGTTGTCAAAAACTGCATCAAGTGGATAAACCTTTGCAATCTCCATTAGTGATCCATCTGGAAGTCTGGAGAAGTTTTTTCTCATTAAGAAAGAAAGTAAGAATGAAAATGAAATCCATGTGTTGTTGCTTATATTCTATGTAAGTAAAACATTGGCTTACACGCGAGATGAGTCGAACTTCCCCCTCCTAAGGCTTGTCTCAAATATACCAAGAGCCTGCAGATCCATGTGACTCCCATATAAAGACATTACATAAAAAGAAAAAGAAACTGCTTCAATCTAGAAACTATGGAGCACATACAGGCACCCATGTTCCCACAAGTATCTCAGCTCCAGCTGCAGCCAATGACTTTGCTATTGCCCAACCATAACCTTGATCATCTGCAACTCCAGCAATGAAAGCTCTTTTGCCTGTAAGAGACATGCAACTAACTTAGATGGTACACAAAAGTCACTACTTTACATGCAAACATACATACAGCAAAAATGGAAACAGTGCCAAACATGCAAGTGTCAATACATCACTACATGTATAAAATGAGCACATATGTAAGTATGTGCAAACCATTATTCACATGTATAAATGGGTGTGTGCATGTCTCCAATGCACGCCCAAATAGGTATGCATGAGTACATGCATGCATATGTCGGCATGTATGTGCATGTGTGCACATGTTCATATGTATGGAATGATGGAATCTGGATGCATAAAGATGTAGCCATATACATCGTGTTCTGTGTTGCTCTTTCCGTGTCAAAGTTGTGCAACACGCCTTTCAATAGTACACAGCTGACTGCTTTACCCACAAGTGTGCCTTATTTTTTGCTCAAAGCATGGCGTTTGAGTCTCAATATCCATGCATATATCATATCTTTTTATAATGAGCACTCATGAGTGTAGAAATTTGAATGCATATATCATATCTTTTTATAATGAGCACTCATGAGTGTAGAAATTTGAATATTTCACTTCTAAATATCCTGCATACACAGATCAGAGACAAAAGATATACCTGATACATTTCCTTGTCTCAGTTATTTATGGCATCCGATTTCAAGAGAATTGGGAGATATAGAAATTGCTTGGTATAACTCACTCCAAGGAGAGCAGAGTAAGATTGCTTACACTTACAGTTCTTCCAAAGTCAGAGGTAGAGAGACAGATTGCATGTGGATGGCCTCAACACCCTGGTTTTAGGACCATCTGATGACATGTGGTTGTTATACAGAGGATAAAACTCAGTCATACACTCCGCAAAAGTCTTGGAGGGTGGGTGATGCCCAACCATGTACAGATACAGTGAAGACATCCCTTTTTGCAATCTACCCCTAAGAGGATACAGGATGCGGGAAGACTCCCCTTCAATATCATGTTTGTACTCTTAAAGCATATAGATTCTCACTCTCCATCCCATCACTACCTTACCTCCTCAAGGTTTAGTATAATAGATAGAAGCGGCAAGACTCCCCTTCAATTATCATGTTTGTACTCTTAAAGCATATAGAGTTTCTGTCCGTCCCATCACTACCTTACCTCCTCAAGGTTTAGTATAGTAGACTACATGACACTATTCCGCTTTCATATGATTTACTCAAAATGATTGTAGAAGAAAAAAGGAACCTAAAGACACAAAGCAGATTGCAATAAGAGTAATAGCATACATATGTTCCCCAAAGAAAATAGGGAAATCATACGCACGCAAATCTAAGATTTACTGAGCAATGAGAAATAAGACGTTTCTCTTATCAATGCTAGTGATCGTTGATTCATCAACTTGAATCATAAGACTTCCTTATTTCTTCTCTCTTTACCCCTTCAATCAAGGTTGTTCCACACAGAAACCATACATTCATACCATACAAGTAGGGAAGTATGGAACAAGCATGATTCCTAGCCTTGAGTTTCATCAAACTTGACCAAAATTTTCAGCTACGAAAAAGAACATAGGCAATAAGTAACATCCTCATAAGTGATAACAAAAAAAATGCTGAATTTTCACTCTAAATTTAAAGGCCCCAAAATCGGGTTCTCTTTGTAGTTGGTTCAACATGAGATGCATCATAGATGAAGGCCAGCATGTCATCAATCAACAACTAACATGTGAGTATATGACATGCTAGATGTCAAAATGTCACATAATCACTTATCAAGTTATCAACTAATCATCATTCATATTTGGGTGAAGAATGCTCCTCATTCTATTCTTCCTCAATATACATGAGTTTCATCATTTACATGAGCATCTATCTCCAAGATTGCTCATTTTCATATCTATTTCACAATGTGTTGTTATACCCTCTTATAAAATTCATTTCTTTAATCCAGCGATTTCCCTTCAATGATTAATAAAATGACTTACGTAAGTTTTGAATTCATTTATAGCTGCCTAAAAAGCTTTAAGGTATTCACAAGAGTGGGTTGTGTAGCCTTAGGGATTGAAGCCTGAAGGTCCAAGACCCGCCAACAAGTTCAACAAGTACCCCTATAGTGGAGGATAAATTCCTTGAATGTGTGTTTGTTCTTTCAAAATTCCAGCCTAAAGGGAGAGTAGGTCATTAGATCGACCTCGACAAAAGAAAAAAAAGGGAGAAAGTGAGGACCTTGTCCAACAATCAATTTTCTTGCACATAAAAGTATTGCCCATATACATAAGATCAAGATCAAGCTTGTTAAGCTCACATCCTTCAATTGGAAGCGTTTGGAGTTGATAAATCATAAGAGTCATCACATATAAGCTCCAACACTTAGTGTTTCCTTGTCTGCTTGGTCATTGGGAAAACCTTGAAAACGTATTCCTCTCGTAGTGTAGCAAGGATCTCATTGTTAAGAGCACACAACCTAATTATATCCATATGGAATGTATTCCACCCATGTATGCGGCGAGAATTCCGTTGTTAAGAGAAAACAACTTAAATGTATTCATATGGAGAAAAGGCTAAGTACACAAGACCACTTACAAAATACAACATCTATGTGAGCTACTTTTGTGATAAAAATGTAGACAAGATAAAGAGAGAAAGCTCACCAAAGTTGCATGAGCAACATTGTTAGCACATATAACCATTTGGACTTGAACTTTCACAGATAATAGTTAAAACTTTTTCTTGTGTATGGTGTCACAAAATTTGAGAATCTTGATGTAAGCATACTCCCTTACAAGATTTTCTTCCTTTTGCGAGCTATTATAGGAATTCGAAACTCTCAATCAATATGCTCTAACATAGTACTTCAAGATTGCTTTTCTATTGTGATTTGCAAAAGATGCAAAAACAAGGAAGACCTACATCATCTCTTCTTGAACTAATGATAAATCAAAGGATGGTGGGATGAATCTTGCTTAGTTTGTAACCCTAGGTTTACTAGAACCAAAATATATATAATTAATTTGCATTGTACAATTAGTGAGCCCTTTGCCTTCACTTAGATCCATATTTTGAATTATTTTCATTGAGCCCTTCGCCTTCATTTAGATCCATATTTTGAATCATTTTCATTATCTTCCTTAGGATAGGAAAAGCCATATACATTAATTGTTTGATATTATGTTTTGGACCTTTGTGTTTTGTGCTTTCTTGAGTAGATTGGCATATTTCTCTTTATAATTCGATTAAAGTGAAACTTTTCTGGAAAAAAAATAGAGTGCATATATTTCTGAACGTATGTGTGTGTATACCTTAAGGCTTAAGAAGCTCAAACTTATATGGCTTCATGCATTCAAATAATTATCTATATGCGTGTGAGCAGAAAAGCATTTGTTTGAGAGCATGTATATGTGTGTGTGCTAGTGTATAGTATGTGTGTTATACATTTATGCATTTATATGTGTACACACGTGCGTGTATTCATTCTTAATCGGTAAAAATGGAACTCTTCCAAAAGAAAAGTACATGTATATACATATTTATGTGGCTATATATGCCCATATATACCCTATAAAGCTCAACATTATCTGACATTCCATACATTCGAATGTGTATATGCTAGCATCACGCATGTATATTATACATCTGTGAATCTATGTGTGTGTGCACGAATGTGCTTATTGCGATCATACATGTAACATGTATGTTTGAAATTGAATGTCCCCATTAGCACCATGCAGAATATTGAATCATTGCAGTTATACATAATATAGCTCACCTTGAGCTTCATGATGCAATTGACCAATGCATAGGTAGTACATTAGGAGCGTGCAGAATATTGAATCATTGCAATTATACATAATATAGCTCACCTTGCGCTTCATGATGCATGTGACCAATGCATCGGTAGTACGCTTAGGTTTGTGTAAAGTTTATTTCGTGATGATACTTATGTATATTTGATTTTATGATCTTATTATGTAGAACGCATCATCTGGAATTCACTTTCTGCAATATCAACTAACAAACAAGCTCAATTATTTTCGTCAGAGACGAGAGATCTATCATCATTCCATTTCCAAACAAATTAACGAGGTGCTTTCTAAGTAACGTCTTTCGATAATGACGTTGCAGAAACCTCAAAGGCAGCATAACAAACGCGTGATTGATGTAGTGTATGACCAAAGGAATGACTCCTCATCATGTTAGCTTAAACATTTTGAAGAACTGCACAAATTATTTTCGCCTTAGCCTGGAAAGTTAAATTGCGTTAACCTTAGGATAAATATTATCCTGTGTGTGTGTATGTGTGTGCGTGCATTCACTTGTAAGCACACACTTTCGAGTGTGTATATGATTATACGATGACTGAAGCGAAGCTCAGGCGATAAACGAAATACCTCTCAAATCTATGGCGAGACCATGACCAGCTGCGGACCCGTTTGCGGAGGCAGAAGGCTGCACGATACACTGTCTGGGGGACTTGGAGGTGTGAATGGACTTGGAGTCGGAAATGCGGAATTTGGACAGATCCGAGACTAAAAATGATGGGCTTATCAAGCGAATCGAACGTCCTACTTTGAATTGTGGAGAAACGCATGTAGAAGATGAAGCAAACGCCGAAGTACAAAATTTGCGAGAGGAACACCCCGCACTTACAGCAGCCTGCATGTGCCACAGAGATGAAGCCATGGAAGATGCCGCTCCGGTTGCAAGGCAAGCAAGTTTTTATCCCGAAGCTCTGCGTGTGCGTGATTTGAGAGAGTTCGAGCAGCTCTTGTCTAACAATGGAGCAGTCGACAATGCTGAAAGTGTGAAGACCGTAAAATATTGGCTTCGGAAGGCCATGCACGCTCGAGTGCCATTGGATGGAAGCGGATTCACCTGCTACGACTCCAAATGAGGCCGTAAAATGTTGGGTTTGGAAACCATGCAGACTCGAGTTCCTTTGGAACAAACAAATAACCAAAAGAGTATCGATTTTAACTCCAAGTTAAGTTTAAGGTGGCTTCATATTGAGCGGTACATTTTTCGAGTGGTAGATTTTGATAATTTTTAGCTTATTAGAGATCTTGTTTTCAAAGATTTCTAGTAATGTAAAATTTTGATAATTTTTAGCTTATTAGAGATCTTGTTTTCAAAGATTTCTAGTGATGTAAAGCTACTTGAATAGAAAATATTTTAACTTTTTTGTCCAAGGAAATAGTGTTCAACTACTATGTTTTAGCACTTTTGGAGATGGATTTGGCAACTTCTTGGAGATCTTCTCGATATTATCTCACTTTCAAACCTAGTGTGGAATTGTTTAGATGATTTCCACATCTTGGAAGCCTCGAGGCTCCACCACTGAGAAGTGCAAACCACTTTTAAGTTTAGTTATTATCACGTTTCTTGCTCAAATATTGTAATTTTGCACTTCCATGTACATCTTATTTTTTGTATAGGTATTCATACATAGGAGAAGCACATGGTTTGGATGTATTTTTTTAACTGGTAACACCTACCTCGAACATTTAGTTATACTCTCGTACAAGGAGACAAACAATGTTTGCCTTGAACATTATATATGGGCAAGTGAACAAGTGCTTTGAAGGGGATGGACATGAGTGGGTGCATGTCCACAAGCATATGCACAATCTTCGCCATTGATTTCATTACCATTCACATAGACCTTCCATAATTGTGTAGCCATAATCATTATACTATGCATGTGGAAGATTTGGAAAGAAAGATGTGCGACCAACTTCAATGGAAATTCAAAAGAATAGTCGATTGAGAGATCCCTTGCCCTCTTTGGAAGAAGAATATGCAATTATAAAAATCCCCTCCACTTCAAACACCATAGAATCTTTGTCTTGGAAAACAACAAGATCAAAAGTAAATGGGATGCCCATGAGGGCGACAAAAAGTTCATGAACTTTCTCTGTAGATTGCTCTAAAACATAGGTTGCCTACCAAATTTTGGTTGTTACAGTTGTTGAGCCTTCAAGTTGTCCTACCCCTCCTTTCTGGGATATGGGGGATCCCAAGGGCACTATTCCGTTTCGCTATATAATTGTTTTTTTATTAATTTAAATATGGGAGACCAAGATTTGGCCGAACTTCCTCTTCAAATAATAATTTTTCTTTTAAAAAGGGAATAAATCCACTCTTAACATAACATTTAGAAAATGAGTTAACAAGTATAAGAATTTCATGAAAGATTTCCAAGATAAACCAACCATGATTATAAGTATCTTTAGACTTGGACTCGTTCTAAGGGAGTTCATTGTTAATACTAAAAGTAAAACATGGTAGTGATAGCAATCGTCTAAGTTATTTAGAACCCACCTGAAGGTTTAGACACTTCAAGAAAAAGGAAAGTACTCAATGTCAAACAGATGTAAAGAAAGAGAGATAAGCCAATTAGTTCTCAAGTAAGACATGAGCCATGGGTAGTGGTACTTAAGTTTTATGATTGGTACAACCAAAAAGTGTGTCAATCTTTAAAGAGATTCTCTAGATTTGGAATCTAAAAGGCATAAATAGATACTTCGCCTTCAATCAAGGGAGAAATCTCTAGAAAATCCTTGAGGGTAAGTTTTTACACTTAAAAGATAGAGAAAGAAGATCTCAAGATAAAGACTTATGCCTTTGTCACTATCATTTGATCAAGAAAAAATAATCAAAATTAGAACAAGGTTATATAGACCAAGAAATCAAAGATATGCATACCCAAATGAATAGAGTGACCTATTATAATCTTCAAACTATAGCAAAATTACAAGAACGCCTAGCAAAAGCAAAGGCCAAAGAAATTATGTATGATGCAGCCCAATTCACATTAACATCTTAGTAGGGCATCCTCTTGCATTAAACAGAATGCAATGGCTAGTTCAGATGGTACATAGAAATCTTAAAGAAGCATATGATGAATACCTACCTGAAACCAAGGGCCAAATATTGAAGGAACCCATGGATGATCTGATGGAAGACGAATAAAGCCTTCATTCTACTTGGTTTGGTCCATCCGAGCATGTTGATATCAGGGACCTATAACATTTTTCTTTTGTTAAAAAGAGCGAATTGCATTTTTGGTAACTCTTTTTGTAAAAGCCATTTTGTTTAGATAAAAAGCCATTTAAATTCTTCCCTTTAGCTACTTAACTCCTTAGTTTGTACTTAGGTAGTACAAAAAATACTCCCTAGTGGTGAATCCACTCTACAAAAGAATGCCCATGTGACTTGAAAAAATAGTAAATAGCCCTGTAGTACAAGAATTGATGTCTACCACTCAAAATTACACTACAAAAAGCAAAAGATTGCAAAGAAATATAGAGTTTAAAGTGTGAAGACTGATATGAGTGGTGGAAAAGGATAGAGGAAGTGGTTAACAGCCCCACAGTTAGCCTAGAAGAAGTAGATAGGTCCACAATACCATTATAAGATGGAAACTTGGTTGAAGGTTCATAAGATAGGAATGATCATACTCCATTTTATATGGCAGTAGTGCCCCACCTTTGGAATCTATTTTTGTTATTGGTAATCCAATTTGGTTTGATTTCCTAATTGTATTCTTTCTTTGGTGTCGTCTTCTTTTCTCAACTTTTGTTTAATTTTGGTGTTTTCCTACTGGATAACAAGTTGTATTCGGAGTTATTTTTACAATGATTGTGTAAAACAATATTGTTGAATTATCTAATGATTGAAGGTGTTGTACAATATTTAGGATTAGGTAGGATTTTGAAATGAGAAGAATTGTTCAGTGTATTGTTAGTGCATGCTACAATTGAGAGTAGGAGGTCTGCTAATCTTAGCATCATATATTTGAATGTGATTAGGTTGTCTATAGTTGGCACTCATCCATACTTATGAGTTATAATCTAGGAGCCAAGGAGGTAATCTGTCCATCTTGGTTATGAGCACCCAATCCTTACAAAGTGGCCAAAATCCTAAACCCCCTATGAAAAAGAGTCCAATGCGGTCACTCTAGGTGTAGGTATTCTTGCGATGTATAGTTTTTCTATTTCCCCAATGATAGCTACAATTTCCTTAGGTTCGGAGGATTATAACCCAACAAAAATTATGCATGTGCAATCTCCATAATTGGTTTTGCAAATATAACTAGACTCTAATTGGAGCCTACTCATGTTAGTTATACAAACCACTTGATTTTAGCTTTAATGCACTCAAGTCAACTCGAGTGGATGCTTCTAGAAGGCCCTAGAGATCTTGGGGTGAAAACACTTTTCCTATGCTCCCCATGGGAACTGAACCCAAGATCTCCTCCTTCACATCCATGATACTTAACCACTAAGACCTCCTCCTTCCCATCCATAATATTTAACCAGTAATCCAATTTCGTAATTTTTCTAATACTCCAAAAGATGCTATGTTATCTTAACTTGAACCTTGGTCAAACTACTTTATAAGATCTCCCTGCAACAGCGTAGCGATTACGACCACCACATGCTAGAGAGATGACTCTCCTCCCAACCAAATGCCTCTATATATAGCTCTCTCCAGGGGACTACCTTCTTGGGCAGGTGGATACTAACCAGCCAAGTGTCAGCCATGTAACTACATGTGCGCCAAGTGTCCAGTGGATGCTTCTAGAAGGCTCTAGAGCTCTTTGGGCAAAATACTCTTCCCATGTACCTCATGGGGATTGAACCCAAGACCTCGTCCTTCACATCCTTGAGACTTAACCACTAAGCTAAGTGGTTCACTTGTTCACAAGAGCACAAGACCTCCTAGTAAGTCTAAACTCGAGATCTTTGGTCATACACACGGATGACCAAATGGTGTCCGATTTCAGATCTGTCTGAACCGGCCAGACCCTTGGATCATAGACTTACTTTATTACATTCTTCCCCCCTTGGAAAAGATTTTCGTCCTCGAAAATAGAGCTATATACATACTGTAGGCAACCCCCGAGCCTCATGTTCTAAAACTGGAAGAACATGGTCATGTTCTAGAACTGGAAGAACATGTCTCATCTCTGTGGTGGCATCCTTGCCCAAATGTTTCTAAACACTATCTTGCTTTGCACTTTAATAAACTAGTTAAAGTACAAAATAGTGAATGAATAATAAAGGTGGATTTAAACACATATCCCTGGCTAATTCAGAGTTTCTCGATGTGCGATCTAGGCACAAACATGTGAATTAGGTGGATTCAAATTACTAGTCCATTTCTAGGCATAACTGGTGCATGGGCTTAGTAATGAAGGTGGGATTCTTATCCCTCGCAAGACTTTGAGAATTCTTGATTCACTTGAATTTGTTTTGGAGAACTTGAAGTTTGGTTGTCCCATACATCTAACTTTAGATGTCTGTATGATGGTTTACTTTTATCTAACAGTTACTTGATTTTTTCACTCGACTAGAGGACTACTTTGTCCTTTTGAGTTTAAAAATCCTTTGTAAACTGTAGGAGAAAGTTTACCATTTCGGTGGAATCAACCATACTAACTTCACCAATTCAAATTCAAAATGAAAATTGTCCAACTTAGGACACTTTTCTCAAAGACTTTTAACTGAAAGTTCTTGGGAATTGTCAATCTAATGAGCAATTCCTAACTTCTTGATTCTAGAGTATACTGGACTCTAGGAAATTATTTATACTATAACTTGAAGAAAAATCAAATGAATAAGTCTACTTAGACTTATCATCTTTTGAAGATTGAAAAGGTTCTTGTACATAACATCTATCTAGGATGTTCAAGTTAGTTATCTAATCAGATACCATATCTGAGTCAATTCCAAAAGATTTGGAAAGCGGAAAGAGATAACTAAGACTTTGTACAACCAATTCAAACTTCGCACATACATAAACTTGCTATGAGTCAAAGTCTAGTTGACTCAGGACTTTAACTTTTCACTGGTCAATTTCAACAAGATATTGAAGCATTGACTTTATCTTTAAGAGAAATAAGCTGGTTTCTCCAAAAGATTCAAAGCAAATCAAAAACATCATCTAACCACAAGATACTAGTGTGGTAACCAACATCAGTGTGTTGACCCACTGAGGTTCTATTGATGAGTTTAGTTTTCAAATAATGCTTCACTTGAGACTAAGTTCATGTCACATTCAGTCTTTTTGACTCCTAATCGTGAATGCAATTCTTGTGCATTTCTTTGAGTCTAAAAGAGTGAATTTATCAAGTTACACTAGGAACTTGATACTTGACTTAGTCAATTAAATCTTAAGTTGAAAAGATCAACTCAAAATCAAAGTCCAACTTCTTTCATAAATTTATCAAATAACACTTAAACTTGAAGTGTTCTATGAAGATCTTGGAAGTTACTTACTTCATATCTTCAGTTTCCTTAATCTTGAAGTTACCTTGAAGTATCGTAAGATACTATTTTCATCCTTTACGAATTAAACTTTTCCTTGAAGTCTTAATTCTCTTGAGGATGAAACCTAACTTCAAAATCCAAACTAGGACTAAAAGATAATCATCATCCCACGGTCCGATGTCCCATTCCATCTTTCCTACATCAATCTGAGTATAAAATCTGGTGTCCCATACCACCCTATTTTATATTCACATTAATGTGTGGGTGATTCTTATCCTAAAGTCTAAACATCTCTTGATAGAGTACCTTATTTGTTCAATTCTTTTACAAGAATTGGAAGTTTCAGGCATTACCTCTAACTAGATTTTCCTAGGTTTTGATTCCTTCACATGATCGTCTCACAATCATGTGCTTTACCTTGGGAACTTGAAAACCTCTTAACAGAATATCTCCAATCCTTTTTACTAGGGTTTTCAAATGAAAACCAATCAGAATTCCAAGTACTTGAATTTTCTTGAATTCAAGTTCAATTGGTTTACCCTTGACCAATTTTGTAGCGACAAGAGCTTTTGACTTCTTGTCTTTTTAGATTCCTTTCTTTACTGCTGCTTTAGGTACCTACCCCGGGGACTTTCTTTAGGAATCTCTTTACTGCTTAAGTCTTAAGCATCCGCTCATGCTTTCTGGATTTGTACCAAAATCCCTTTAAGGATAGGTAAACACTTATGGTTTACCTTCCACAGACTTAATTACCATTTTCACGGTTGCAGACTACATTCTTGGAATTTCTTTACTCTGTTCAGACTTGGAACAACTTACTCTTTTTCACAGTTTTCCATCGAATAAATGGAACTTGAGTGAATAATTCCCAAAAGGAATTTTATTGCCAATACTTGGGCAATCTACGAAGTAGTTCAATTGCACATTACTTGGACAATCATGGCCAAGATTGATCAAGTCTAGCAATAAAAATAAAGACTTAGTCTTAAGATCTCTTAAACTATCTTTAAGCTTCTTTGCTTACCTGCAGGATTTTAGAGATCTTTCCCTCAACTTAAGTTCAAGCATACACTTATGCCTCTCAGATTCCAAAGCTAAGAATCTTTGATATACCTTTAGGTTATATCATTTATTTGGACTTAAATACCAAAACTGGTGGTTAGGGATTTAGTGGGAACTACTTACTATATAACTTTTCTTGAAAGATGCTAGTCTCACGTCTGGGGAGATTTTTCTTTCAAGAATTTTTTGATTCCTATCAAGTAATATTAGGCTATAATTTGAAGCAAATGATTCATCTTGGAATTTTTTTGCTTTCCAGTCTAATGATTCATCTTGGAATCGTTTGTAAAAAGAACATTTGAAAGAACTTCTTTCAAATAATATCCAAAAAATTTACTGATTCAATTGTATTCATTTCCTGAGTATCAAACTAGAGACGAAATATCACATTTGCCAGTTTGAAAGTTTAAGTTAAACTTCCATTTATGTGATATCGACTTCTATTCTCGAGTTTGATACAAGACTCATTATTATTGGTCAATCTTCAGATGTTACTAGAGTCCTTTAAACATATTTCACTAATCAAGTTTATGTTTAAAGTCCAAGCATCTATTGATTGATCCAATAGTAATGCAACTATGAACACTTTGAACTTTATAACTTGTTTAGGAGAAGTTCATGGATTGAAAATCCATTTCTTGGAACTTTCTAGTCCTAAATGAAAAGTTCATACTTGCTTCAAGTCTTTAGGAACTTATATTATTTCCTAAAGATTGCTTAGCTAGTTGCATCATTTACCAGAGATGCAATTATAGAACCTAACATCCTTTTATTGATATCAAGGATCAATTGATGTTGAGGTTTAACTTTTGATTTCCATCACTCCTTGAGATGAAATCAGATAAAAATTTATAAAAGCTTGGTACCTTTATATCTTGGCAGAACATTTATATCCTAAAGAGGTTTTGCCTGCATCATTCCTTGGACCTATCATATAATATGAATTTATGTGTATTTTGGGAAGAGTTCATGAATCAATTAAGATCCTCTACTTGGAACATCTACCTTCCCAAAAATAAATTCATCTTAAACATGGTAGGAGAATGATCTCACATGAAATAGAAGGCTTGACTATTTCGTATCTCTATTCCAAAAAGTCACTTACCGAGGTTTCATCATGAGATATAAATCTTGAAACCACAAGAAACTTCTTTAAAACTTTCGAAATCTTCTAAATAGAAGAGTGCTCATGGAACTTTGGAAATATAGTTGATGCTCTCATCCAACCTTGGGGTGCTTGAGAAGTTATAACTAATCAACTAAAGCTTTATCCGCATGACTTTCTAAGTACATCCAGGACTTAGAGTCATCATACATCACAAAAGAGTTTGCAAGTAATTAAATTTTCTTGGTCATCAAGGAAATTTATTACTTAACTTTCTCTTAGTGCTTACTTATACCTAGCAAGACATCTAACATACTTAATTCTCATTAAGTATTTGTCTTTGATAGAAGAGTATCGACTTGGGAAGAAATCGACTAATTACTTGAGTTGCAATACTAGAACTAGTATGTTTTTGCAACTAACTAGTCCTTGGTCTTTCCTAAGGTCAAACTGCGAGCTTTATAAAGTAAGCTAAATACTAAGAGAGTACATTTTCATATCTACTTGCAAACAGCATTCCATTCTTCCATGCAAATGCATGTATCTACATGCAAAAGCATATGTTCACATGCGTATGCATGCATGTTCTTTGCATGCTCAAAAAATAATACAATAATCATGCATGAACTTGATGCACGATTTTTTCCTTGTACTAAGAATGTATATCATGCAATCCTGATGCATGAATATCCTTTCCTTTGTCCTAATGCACTATGATATAAAAACATACCCTTGAAGTGCAATAGAAAACTTACTCAATGGAAAGGAAATATGTATTTAAACTACCAAAATACATTCTTTGATGCACAAGGATCTTTTGAAATCAAGTCTTTCCTTAATGCAAACTAATGCTTGAAATAAGAAATGGATTAATTCATTATTCTAATCTAGACTTAATCAATTGAAATCTTGGCTATTTCAATGTGCATCTATGATTAAGTGTAGAATAATGAAAACAAGATAAATCAAGCATTAAGGCCAAGCAGAAACTGGAAAATACTTAGCTCCACATAGAGCTACGTCCTTCCCTTGATCCTTTGGAAGAGTGATTCTCTCAAGACTTTGCTCCGAATTCAAAGTTGGTTTGACTTTGATCACCAAAGGCCTCCGAATCTTTACTCCACAGCTTCACTTCTTTCAGACTTTGCTCCAAACTTTTCTTTGGCCTTGACCACCACAGATATGCACTCGGGTTCGATTGAGATAATAAGCAAACTCCAAAGATTAATGAAAAGATCTCGATTCGGGATTAGAAGAGCAGAGACACGATTGGAACTAAATAAAATATGCAGAGAGAGCAATCACCAAAAACCTCTACTTTAGTGGATAAGGCAGTGCTCCTCTCAAAGAGAGGTTCCGAGTTCGAAACTCGGGCGGGCTGACGGCAGAGATCTCCTCTCTTTTGCTCCTGTATCCGAGTTCGAATCTCACGCGGGCTGACGGCAGAGATCTGCGCTCTTTTGCTCCTGGATTCCATCTTCAGCCGGAAATTAAGACCCATATGAACTGCTCTCACGAACGAACAGCGCTTGGGGATCGTGGATAGGTGAGAAGTTCTCCATAACGGAGGTCTTGAGTTCGATTCCCCTCTGTACTCGCAGCAGAGGTTATGAACCTTTTTGAGATCTTCTGCAGCGCTGGATTCGAACACTAGATGAATCTCTGCAGATTGCTGAGCGTAAATGCCCGCGGGTGCGTTGGGTAGATGGTTGCGCCGTTATTGGGGGGGCGAGGGATCGAATCCCCTCAGCCACAACAAAAAGTATGCATTTTTAGATCTACAAATTGAGATCTTCTTCAGCAAGATTTACGGTCAATACTCTCTGCTGCGGAAATTCTTCACGTGGATGACGACGCCTCTGTGGATAGAGCAGCGCGCTCCTAGCAGGGGGGCGGGAGTTCGAATCCTGCTGGCAGCACACAGAGATGATCTATTCTTTTGCTATGCTTCTCCTAAACTAAGCCAAGCGCACAATCAACGTGCTCTCTTCTCAAAACGGCCGCGAGCTTCTTTCTTCTTCGTAGAAGAGTTTATGCACACGCATATAGGCGAGAGCAAATTGATGAGCAAGATGATGAAAGAGAGCTATGGAGAATGAAGCTCTGATACCAATGCAACAGCGTAGCGATTACGACCACCACATGCTAGAGAGATGACTCTCCTCCCAACCAAATGCCTCTATATATAGCTCTCTCCAGGGGACTACCTTCTTGGGCAGGTGGATACTAACCAGCCAAGTGTCAGCCATGTAACTACATGTGCGCCAAGTGTCCAGTGGATGCTTCTAGAAGGCTCTAGAGCTCTTTGGGCAAAATACTCTTCCCATGTACCTCATGGGGATTGAACCCAAGACCTCGTCCTTCACATCCTTGAGACTTAACCACTAAGCTAAGTGGTTCACTTGTTCACAAGAGCACAAGACCTCCTAGTAAGTCTAAACTCGAGATCTTTGGTCATACACACGGATGACCAAATGGTGTCCGATTTCAGATCTGTCTGAACCGGCCAGACCCTTGGATCATAGACTTACTTTATTACACTCCCTCCCTTGAAGAACATTTTTCTTCCTCAAAAATTTGCTTCAAGTTATAAATATGTAATAACATTCCCTTAATCCCATGGTCCAAATGGAGGAGCATGCTTGCCATCTCTCTAATTTACCTCTTTGATCAACAGAGGATTATATCTTGAATTGAATGCGAAAAGAGAGGAATCCATGTGTGATTTGGTCCTTGTCAAAATCATTTTAAGAACCAACTAGATTTGCACGTGATAAGGTGAATCTAGTGCAAAATATGGAACAATAATAAGCATGGATTATAAAAAATCCTTGCATGTTTCATTAACTCTTGGACCTATCTAAGGACTTGATGAAAAGAGTGAATCCTAAGTATCCTAGCTCAATTGTTATCCTTGGTCCAATTTTTGGCATCACTTGTGCATGGACCTAGCAAAAATGGGTGGATTCTTTAAATATTTCAAGACTTTTGGGAACTCGATTTAAATTCACTTGAATCTGTTTTGGAGTAATGAGGTGTTGGGGGATTATTTAGTTGAAAGGGACTTGAGTGTTTGTAGGAGAAGGATGAAGAAGAAGACATAAAACACTTCCACCGAAAGCTTCTTTATCTTGATTACAATGAGAAATACACTAGACGTGTCTAGAACAAGACAAAATGTTCTATGCATAGAGTGTTTAAACCCAAAAAGCACATACACACACAAGTATACAAGATACCAAAATTCCTTGTGCAATCAACCTTCTCTATACCGAACCTCCACCCTTTCGAGTAGCTTGCTCTTGTGCACACCTTGCACTCAAGCTTCCAATAGGGTTGGATGAAGGACCACCTTCTATCGATGTTCAATACCTCCTCATTGGTACCTTGTTCCACCTTGGTTGCCTTCCTCAATGGCTCTCTGAACAATATCTCAGCACACTTAATCACCTTCCTTGCACACTTGTCTCTCACTTTGCTTCTTTGTGTCGTATTGGTTCAATGCGTCTCTTGCTCTTCTATTGTTCTTTAATGTAGAATATGATCTCTGATGCTTAGTCTAACTCCAAGAATGCTCATGCCTAAGTGTGAGTGTCAATTCCACTTATGTACATCACTTCTAGTTGATAGTGTATCTTGCTGCTCACTTTGATGTCCCAAGAATCACTTAATATGTAAAGCCAATGACTCCTTATTTTGTTCTCTAATGACTTTAAGAGAAACAAAATTCTAAATGGGGGACCATAGATATACTTTTGCATATTGCTTTTCTTCAGATGGCTTCACTTTTGATCTTTAATTCTCCAAAATGTGTGCATAAGGGAGGGTTCACCTAAACCTTCCAAAACACTTAAAAACCTTGAAAATCTTTCAAAAAGACCATTCTACAACTTGCAGTCAACTTTTCGTGCAAAACCATTGTCAACAAAATGTTTGTGGACTACCTATGCACCCTTGTTCTTGGCCACTTGTGCACCACTTTGCACTTTTGTGCCACCTATGCATCACTTGAAAAGTCATCACTTTTCCCTTTGATTAGCTCCATAGTTGACCACTTTGACCGTTGACTAGTTTGACCTTTGACCAACTTAGTAGTTGCCCACCATCTAATGGGCTCTTTGTCATAGAGCGCGAAAAACCAAGCCATGAGCATAGATGTTGCACTTCGACACCATTTGTGTAACTCAAAATGACATATGAGAAATGACCAAGTCCACCAGGAGAAGGAAAGAACAACCTTAAGGGAATAACCAACTAGACACCAGATAAGTGAAGAGGAAGCAATATTTTGGAGTGTAGGAAGGAAATGTTAGGGAGGGTGTAGGGGCTAGCAAGGATAGAGCACAGAGGCGGAGGATGCGGGTTGGGGTTAAGTATAAAGGGAGGGCCAAGGATTATGAGTTGGGGTTGTTTATAGTGAAAAAATGACAAAACATGGAAGATATAGATGATGCGTATGTGAAATGTGAAATGTGAACCGTGTGGGAAATATAAGGAGGGAATAGACCATGTGGACCATGTGTGGGATAAAAAGCACATGATAAATGTGTACTGAACGTATGGGTTTTGACCAAAAGAAGGAGAAAAATATGGATTTTGGTGAAACTAATCCAAAAATTGAGTCCAAGAGTTTCAAGAAACATGAAATTGATCCCAAGTTTGAAAACAATGGCCATCAGAGGTACAATCTAGAGCCAAAAGTGTTATAGCCAGAAGAAATAAAAAACATATGGACCACACTACAGGATAAAATTTTATCCTATGGTGGGTTTGGGGGGGGAGGAGAATGGAGAGGGGGGAGAGAGAGAGAGAGAGGTTGAGAAAAGTAGAGAGAAGGTAGAGAGAGGATGAGAGAAATAGAGAGAGACTATAGAGAGATGTAGAGAGAAAATAAAGAGAGATAGAGGGAAGTAGAGAGAATAAGAGAGAGAAGGAAGAGAGGGGTAGAGAGAGAATATAGTTTTTTTAATACAAAATAAAAAGGGGCCTTTTTTTTTACGGAAAGAAATGCCAAAAAATAAGAAAAAATAGCAAATAAATTACAAAAAAATCCCAAAACATAAAAAAAAATCATGAAAAATCTCAAAACAAACTTACAACTTCTAGATGATTTGTCACACTCAAAACCATAGACAATGTCCTTTTTTTCCTTTTATTTTAACAAGAAAAAGAGCATTGAAAAAAGATAAAAAATCTAAAAATTCCAAAAAAAAAACTAAATTTTTTCAACAAGGTGTTAATGAATTGGCCTACAAAATGGCTTCTAGATTGCATGAAAACATAAAGAAAAAGCATGAAAATTGATGAAAATTAATCAAACTAAGCAAGAAAAAAGGTACGAGAAGGATACGTATAACTCGGACAGATTTTGCAAGTTCTAGGTGATCCAAAAAGCTTCACTTTTGATGATGATAGGCCTTGAGCTTGTATATGATGACTAATGGAAGTTCTTTGCCCTCCATAGTCTCTAACTATACTGGACTCCATTTTGGTTGTCTTCCTTTTGAGCACATTGACCATGTGGTAAGGCCACCTTGAATCCTCCATTGGAGTAATATTTCCAATTTCCTCCATCTTTTGTATCTCTGTTTTAGCTAATTTTGGATTTAATTTGTAACATTTCCCTCTTATTGTTCAGGCTTGTTCAGCAAATGTAATCCTATGTTTCCCAAAACATGCAGGTACTCCTTCCACATCCTTGTAATGCACTGCACTTACTACCATAAAAATTATCATAAAAGATGTTATCCATACCATTATCCATAACCAAGTGGCCATTGGTATAGGATTTGAGTCTCTTCCTCAATGTTGCACTTAAGGGTATGTTTCTTCTCTCTTATATGGCCTATGATTGGGTCACCCAAATCAACACCCTAAATGATCTCCTCTTTTCCTTCATAGACTTCCTCTCTACTTGAGTTGTTTTGAAAAACTCCATTGTAGGGAGATGAGTCTTCTCCTTGTTTTAACATGTTCTCTTCTTCATATAAATCCAAATCCGGGTTGTCCAACATATCTTTTTCCATACAAATACAAATTGTCTGCATTGTGCTAGTATGTCCTAGGTTCTCTAGTTCTTCTTCTAAAAATATATGTTGCAGCTCTCTTCATTTTTGTTTTACCCACATAGTATCCTTAGTCCAATCATATAGCACATTGGTATGCCTTAACCAAGGTCTCCCATCAATAGGGGAAAACTTCCATCTACCTATGGCAGCCTTAAGAAAACAAAGTCCAAAGTGAAGATGTTACCTTGTACCTCAATTGGAACTCCTAGGACCACTCCCATAGGTCTTACTATTCTCTGGTCGACCAATGTCACTGTGAAGTTGGTAGGTCTTGAAGTTTGGAGTCCAAGCTTTTTCATAGTATGTTTGGGCATCAAGTTAATGCCATAACCTCCATCCACTATAACTCCTTGTAATTTATGTTCTCTAATAGTTACTGTTAGATGTGGAATCTTATAATCTATGAGGGGCTCTTCCCATAAAATTTTATCCTTAATCATAGCAGCAGCCTTTGCCACTAAAGTCGTTGTGGAGGCCTCATCAATGATTTGCAAGACATCTGATCTGAATTTTGCATCCATATTTATTAGCTCAAAAATACTAACCTCCTTTTTTGATAGATTTGAATAATCTTGAAGCCTCAGATTCCTTAAGAGCATGGGCTCTATTTGACTATTCAAACTTCTCTCGAGCCTTGCTGAATGCATGCCCAATGACAACACTAGTACTTGTAAGGTCTTCTTTTTGTCGTGTATATTCACATGTAGTGGCTCTATCCTTGTTCAGTACAATAGTGCTTGACTCTTGGCCTATGTCCATTTGAGCTTTCCCATTGCTTCTTGTCTGCATAACAAAGGGCCAATTTCTTCTAATTGCATTGCTCTAGGCGATGGTGATGGCACACTGCCTTCTTCTATAACTTTTTCTTTGTTCACATAGATCATTTGTATGTGAGGCCCAGATGTAGATGCCTTGTTCTTTGGATAACAATTGGTATAATGATCCCTAGCCTCTAGGTCATTTCTACAAGGAGGGCATTTTTTGGTAGAGGCCATTTTCTTTGATAATGTTGAAGTATTTTGATGGCGATGCATCACAATGCGCTCTCCTTCTCGAGAGCTCCACGACAATACGCTTGGAGTACAAGACCGAGCTCTTAAGGTTGCACACAATACTCCGCACAGAGACTGCAGAACACACAAAAAACATAGTACATAGGGAGCATGAAGACAGACTTCTTAGGTCTTACAAATGCGGTCGAACTTACAGTCTGTGACTGAGCAGGCCACTATATGTTTTATTAAAGAACATATACAAAGAAGTGTCCAGTGGCCATTTGGCCTTTCACATGGACACTAACGGTAACAATCTCCCACTAAAGGCCAACATGGCCAAAGTAACTATGGGAGAAAAATAAAGAATGATAAAGAATACCTGAGTGTAAGTATACAAACTATACCTCCCACTTGATGGGCATGTTATCAAGTGACAACAGTGTCGAAAGTTATCCTGTGGTAGAGCTTTAGTCAAAGCATCTGCAGCATTATCTCGAGTGTGAACCTTCTCAAGAATAATGAGCTCAATGGCTAAGCAATCTCTAATGAAGTGATACCTCACCTCAATGTGCTTGGTCTTTGCATGATAGACCGGATTCTTAGCCAAAGCAATGACACTCTGACTATCACTCAGCAAGCGAGGTACATGCTGAGGTAAACCCATATCACAAGCAAGACGAGAAAGCCACAATGCTTCCTTACATGCCTCACTTGCTGCAACATACTCTGTTTCTGTGGTGGAAACAGCTGTACATTCTTGAAGACGAGATCTCCAAGAGATAGCACCTCCAGCAAAATGAAAAATGTACCCTGATGTAGACTTATGATTGTCTACACAACCAGCATAGTCAGAATCTGTGTAAACAATAATGGATCCTTTCCCTCTACCTAAGCATAGACACTTGTCCTTAGTGCCACTTAGATATCTCAAAATCATATTGACCGCTTCCCAATGTTTCTTGCCAAGATTAGACATATATCTGCTCACAACTCCCACTGCAATTGCAATGTCTAGTCTCGTAGCTACCATAGCGTACATGAGACTACCAATAGCAGACTGATAGGGAATTTTGGTCATGAATTCCTTTTCCTCATCTGATTTGGGGCAATCATCCTTGCTCAATTTCACATATGTGGGTAAAGGTGTACTCAATCCCTTTCCACCCTGCATATTGTACCTGTGAAGTACTTTGGATATATACTCACTTTGAGACAAGTATATGCATCTTTTACTCCTATCACGAGTAATGCGCATGCCAAGAATATGTTTGGCATTCCCCAAATCCTTCATATCAAATGTCTGACTCAACTTCTTTTTGAGAATTGACAAGTCATAAGAGGACTTCCCAGCAATCAACATATCATCGACATAAAGTATCAAACATATCAAGTTGCCATATGAGCATCTCTTTGTGTAGAGACAATGATCCTCATTGCTTCGAGAATAGCCTTGAGACTTCATAAAAGCATCAAACTTTTGGTACCATTGTCTAGGGGATTGTTTAAGTCTGTACAAGCTCTTCTTGAGCTTACAAACTAGACTTTCCTTGCCAGGAACTACATAACCCTCTGGTTGTTCCATATAGATCTCATCTTTAAGATCTCCATGCAAGAAAGTAGTTTTCATATCCATTTGGACTAACTCTAAGTCCTCCATTGCAACGAATCCAAGCAACATGCGCAGGGTAGTCATCTTGACCACTGGAGAGAAGATTTCCTCGAAATCAGCACCATGTTGTTGCTTAAAACCCTTTGCAACAAGTCATGCTTTATACTTTGGAGAAGCACTGTCTGATGTGAATTTTAGCTTATATACCCATTTACATGGTAAAGCTTTCCTGCCATTTGGCAAAGGTACTAAATCCCAAATACCATTCTTGTGAATAGAATCCAACTCACTCTTCATGGCACGCTCTCACTTGATATGATCCTCTGTCTGCATAGCCTCTTTATAGCAAGAAGGATCACTGGCATCTGTTACCATAACAAAATCTAAACCTGGAACATATCTATCAAGTGGATGTGAGACACGTGCAGAATGTCTCAATGGTTGTTGAATAGGAACATGTGCGGACTGATCTGAATGGACATTCTCTTGAAAATCCCTATGTGCATCATTTTTATGCATGCTAACCAGAGGACTAGTATCCTCAAACACCACTCTTCTCACTTCAACCTCCTTAATGGGTTGTTTATGCATCTTAAACTCATATGAAAATGACATCACTACTTCTGATCACTGTCCGTGTTTCAGGATCCCATAAGCGATATCCAAATTGTCCTTCTCGACCATATCCAAGAAAAATGCATTTCTTTGACTTATGGTCCAACTTTTGTCTAAGATTCTTAGGTATATGAACATATGCTTCACACCCAAAAACTCGAAGATGATCATAATATGGTGGCTTCCCTGTCCACAGCTCTTGTGCCACTTTCAGACCTTTGGCAGTACTAGGTGAAAGGTTAATCACATGAACTACATTCAATACTGCTTCTATCGAAAAGCCTTGTGAGAGGTTTGCATGATGCAACATAGAGACTACTCTATTTGAATAGTTCTATTCATCTTCTCAGCTACACCATTTTGTACTCGGGTATAAGGAGTTGTAAACTCTCTACGAATCCCTCTAGACTGATAGAAAAGGCTGAATTCATGTGAGGTATACTCACCCCCATTATTTGAATGTAAAGCCTTAAGCTTAGTTCCTTTTTCAGTCTCAACTGAAGCAAGCCATTTTCTGAAAGTAGGGAATACCTAATCCTTCGATTTGATAGGATATACCCAGACTTTTCTAGTAGCATCATCTATGAAAGTGACAAAGTAAAGATAACCACCTAAGGACCTAGTGGGCATAGGACCACACACATCTGTATGGACGAGATCTAAAGGCTGAGTTGAAGAGTCAATGTGCATTCTATGCACATTTCTGGTTTGCTTTCCATATTGACAATGCTCACAAAATGAAAAATCAGAGAAAGATAACACAAGTAAGTAGCCAGAACGAGAAAGATTTTCCATTCCACTACGAGATATATGGCCCAAATGACCATGCCAAATACAAGCCATAGGCTGTTCAGTAACAGCTAACAAGTGTTCTTTCTGTGATAGAAATAAAGGATAAAGTGAGCCAACTTTGCTTCCTTTTGCAATAACCATATTGCCCTTTGATATACGAAAGGACTGAGCATAGAAGACTACCTTGCAACCAAAGTCATCAAGCCAACTGACATCAAGCTGTGTGATAACTGAGGTACATGGCGTACATTATGTAGTAAATTTTGAACCATCAATGAACTGCACAACCACATCTCCAATCCCCACAACGTCACACTGGTAAGAATCACCAAGTCTCATGGTACCAAGAGACTTTGCTTCATAATTAGAGAACCATTCTCTGTGTGGTGTCACATGGAAAGAAGCACCAGAATCTAGCAGCCAGGTGTGGGAAAGAGAATCAGCCATAAGTGCCTTAGTTGGCATAGTACTATCAAGTGTCAGCACATCAACATCATCAGAAATAGCATTAATTTCTTCAATCTTCACAGTCAAAGTAGATGGTGCAGGTAACTGTTTAACATGCCCATCAACATTTTGTCCTTTACCTTTAGCATTCTTTAATGCATAACAATCTTTCTTCATATGTCCTTTCTTATGACAATAATGGCATTCCATATCCCTCTTCCTTGATTTATTTCTACTCTTATTCCGTGGACCATTCTTTTCCTTGTTCTTGCTCCTACCACGTTGTTGATTCTTTCCTTGGTAAGAATCACGAACATTATATGCATCTCCACTCTGAGTGCCAACCATAGATTTTCTACGAATCTCCTCACTCAAGAATCCTCCACATATGTCATCATAGACAAGTTTAACACCAGGTGCACTATTGCTAATAGCTGTGCAAAACGTATCCCATGATGATGGTAGGGTGCATAACAACAATACTGCTTTCATCTCATTATCCATATCCATTTTCTAAGCCTATAACTGGGAGAATATAGCATCAATCTCATTTAGATGAGAAGCAACACTATCTGTGTCCCTCATGCGAAGGTCATATAATTTTCTCATCAGATACACTTTATTTGATGCCGTCTCTTTTTCATATGTATTGCATAACTTCTTCCAAAGCTCCTCTGCACTTTCGGAGTCTAATACTATAAAGTAAACATTAACTGCGAGGTGCAAGCGAATGGTAGACCTGGCCATTTCATCTAACTCATCCCAATCATCTTCATCCATGTCAACAAGCTTCTTAGAAATCCCATTTACTGGCTTCCATTGCCTCCTTTGAATTAGCACATCTTTAATCTGATTCTTCCATAGAGCAAAGTTTGTGCCATCAAATTTTCGGATCTCAAAATTGTCTTTGCCCTGCAAGTTATAGCTCCTTCTCGGAACACTAGCACTAGAACCTGATCCACTGGATGTGCCTGAGACCTCTGATACTGAATAAAATGATCATGGAGCTAGAAGAGTTTGAACACAAACAAATAAGTGTATCAAGGAGTAAATCGACCACTGTATAGTTAACTAAACCAAAAATCTGGAAAAATTTTGCCAGAGTATCCTCTGCAAAATGAGCATATGATCAATGTCAAAATATCATAAAACTGCAAGTACTGGCATGTTTTCCTACATAGTGAATCACTGACTCCACTACATATAATTAGTTACCCAACAGAAGCCAACTAGGCTTATCGAGCACCTATGAACAACTATCATACATCTCCTATGGCGAGGCTGGGTAAGTCTTCCACTTGCATCACCGAAGAGACCTCGACATTTGGGTGTCTCCCAGTTAAGAAAACCTCACCACGACCCTCTTTATCAAATGTAAACGGCTTTATGAAAAGAACATAACCGCTATATCAATGACCACATGGACGTACATAAGCGATATCCACAGAAGCGTACATGGTGTGTATGTGTTCAATATATGCAGTAAAATGACACTAAAAGGCTGAATAGATAGGCCAAAAACTAGCCAATAACACTTGCAAGTGTCTGTCAACTCTGATGTTTTAGGCTCAAAAAACTTGCATAAATTTTGCAATAGCTGCTCCCACCAAAACTAAAACCTTTCAAGAAACCTGTAGTTTTACGAGTGTGGCTGAAAACAGCCCCAAAGGTTGATATTTATTGTCAGAGAAGTACAAAGAACACTCTTCTTGATGTTCTTGGACCTGTGTGAAGAGAACTATGTGCAGTACTCCAAAATGGCTCCAAAGACACACCAAAAATGCTTCCAAAATAGGCTTTGAAAGCAAAGGATGAAGGTTTGAGGGACCAAAACATGTTCAAGGTAATGTCAACCTTAGTCTTTTCCCTTCTTCAAACACCACAAGAGTGTAGCTTAGTGGCAAGAGATTTCCATGGTTAAGCGAGCTCTAGGGGGAACAATACTGGGATGGGTGACCTCCCGGGAAGTACCGGGAACCTCTATATTCCTTAATCGTTGAGGTCCTCCCTTGCTCGCAGCCAACGACACCAACAATGACTTTGGTGACTTGGATGACAAGGTATGCCAAGGTCTATGCCTTGGTCGTTGCCTTAGTAGTAAGCCTTGGAGAAAGCCTAGGGGGGTGCTCGCTTCGCTTGCACAAAAGGAACAAAGCTTTTGCCTTGATCTGATACCAGTGAAGTATTTCGATGGCGATGCACCACAGTGCACTCTCCTTCTCGAGAGCTCCACGACGATACGCTCAGAGTAGAAGACCGAGCTCCTAAGGCCGGAGAAAGTACTCCGCTCCGCACAGAGGCTACAGAATACGCAGAAAACATAGTACATAGGGGCACGAAGACAGACTTCTTAGGTCTTACAAATGCGGTCGAACTTAAAGTCTGTGACTGGCCAGGCCACTATATGTTTTATTAAAGAACATATACAAAGAAGTGTCCGGTGGCCATTTGGCCTTTCACATGGATACTAACGGTAACAAATGCCCACATTCCCCACACTTAAAACAAATGATTGGCCTCCTAGGCCCATTTCCAAAGTTACCCCTAGGACTTGGGTTGTAGGTGTTACCTTGAGTTGGTGCATTTGCCATAACATTTGTAGGTGGTTCGATTCCTTCTTGTCCCCAATATGTCTGTGCATGTACAAGCATCCCTCTTGAATGACATTCATGTCACCTTTCCCACATAACTAGCAAGTCACACTTAAAAGAGGGCAATCACTTACCACATGGCCTTGTTTGCTGTACATGGTGCACCATAGTCCATTTTTTATGCCCCCTCCATGAAGTTCCTATAGGTCTTGCCGAAGTTGCTCTAACTCCAACATGTCTGCACATGTCTCCTTTGAGTGATGTAGATTCCACAGTTAGAGTATACCAAATCAAGTCTAAGAAAGTACTTCAGAAACCCTAGGTCACTGATCTTAAACTCCTGCATCAAATGATTTTTTATTTGTTTGATGCCATTGGAATCACTACCTGTAAGAATGATGTCATCCACATATACACATAAGTATATCACTTCTGAGTTACTCCTCTTGATAAACATAGAAAAATCTGCCTTGCTCATCATGAATCCTTGGTCTTGAAGATAGGTTGATAGCCTATGGTTCCATGCCCTAGGTGCCTGCTTCAAACCATAAAGAGCTTTCTTTAATTTGCATACATGATTTACCTTGCTTGGATCTTCATAGCCAAGAGGTTGAGCCATGTAAACCTCCTTGGAAATCCACCCATTGAGTGCTTTTTCACATCTATTTGATACATATTCCAATTTCTATATGCAACTATACGTACCAATGCTCTGATGGTTGGCATCTTAGCCACTGGTGAAAAAAATTCTTTATAGTCTACTCCATGGGTTTGTGCAAAACCCTTAGCCACAAGCCTAGCCTTGTACCTGTTTATGGTTCCATTTGAGTTCCTTTTGATTTTGTAAATCCACCTAGAACCAATTACATTCATTGATGCTTTCTTGGGTACTAGCTCCCAAGTGCCATTCTCTTGGAGTGCTTCTATTTCTTCATCCATAGCCTCCTTCCATTCTGCTTTGGTACTTGCTTCTTCATATGAAGAAGGTTCTTCAAGTGATGAATCCTTAGCAAGGTAAATAGAATGCTTAGTGGCTAATAAAGTATCATACCCATATCTATTTGTCTTCTTACTCTCTTTTTGTGATCTCCTTTAGGCTTGGTTGGATGACTCAGGTATGTCCTCCAACCTCTTCATCTTGACCTTGCCTTTTGATGGTGTCCTCATCTTTGATGTCTTCAATTGTACTTGGCTCCTCCTTGGTGAGGCTTGGAAATTCTTCTTCCAAGTCATATGCCAATTTGACCTTCTTGCATTCACTTTCAAACCAAGAGTCATTCTCATCAAACACAACATCTCTACCGGCCATAAATCCTTCATTGGATGGATTATAAAGCCTGTACCCCTTTTGATCTATATCATACCCTATGAAGATGCATTTCTCTGAACAACCTGAGTCAATATAGAAGAGGTGCTCATCGTTCACACCTTGTTTTGAGGTCATGTTCATAATGAGAAGAGAATCCTCTTGATCCTGTGTATAGTTATTGAAGTCTTTTCTTGATTTGTATCCTCCTTGATAATTGTTGTTGCAATTGTTGCTGTAATTGTTGTTGTATCCATGGTTGTAACCTTGATTACGATTGAATCTTCCTCTTGATTGTGAGTAGCCACCTCTTTGGAATCCTCTTCCTCTCTGGTTCTTGAAGTTCCTATAGCACTCATCTGTTGTGTGATTAGACAGTCCGCATATATTGCATGGGGAAGAGTTGTAAGGTCTCCCTCTACCTTGCTTACCTCCTCTACCCCTTCCTCTTGAATTCCTACCTCTCCCTGCATAGTTAGCTTGAGAAGTAGCACCTTCATCTTCAAACTTCTTGCTCTTTCCTTTATCCTTAGACTTTCCTTTATCTGTATAGAGGTCAAAAGAATTGTTACCTCTTGATGGTTCACCATTTTTTTTTATCTTGGCCTCATGGGTGAAGAGTTGCCCCATGAGAGTGTTTAGATAAGGGATTTGCATATCCATATAAAGATCCATTGCAGTTGTGAAAGATTCTCACTTATCATCTGCCTTGATGCCATTGATTATCTATCTCACTATTTGCTCCTCTTCAATCTCCTCTCCTATGCTTGCCAACTGATGAGCCACATCTTTCACCTTGGTCACATACTCTGAAACATTCTGCTTAGGTTACTTCTTTTGAGTAGTAAACTCCATCCACAATTGATTTTTCCTAGCTTTTGTATTGGAAGAAAAGTATGAAGATAGAGTTTCCCAAGACTCTTGGGAAGTTTTGCGATTCCCAATATGAGGAAGAAGGAAGTCAAAGATAGATTTAAGTAGATATGATCTGGCTAAAGCATCTTTGACACACCATGAGTTGAGTCTTTCTTGCTCCTCTCTTGTAGGTTGATCTTTGCTCCTAAATGTGGGCATCTCCTCATCTCCTGATATGTATCCATATAGACTTCTTCCTTGTAGATAGGTCTTCATCCTCAAGGACCATGCTGGATAATTATTCCTATTCAATTTGCCAATGAAAGAAGGGAAACCATCTCCCATTTTACCTCAACTTGCTCTGATACCACAGTTGGAGGAGATGGATGGATACCTCAAGGAAGTGAGGTGGTACTGCTAAAACCTACTTTATACTAGCCCTACTGCACTTCAGAGTTATAAAGTAGGCCCCTTTAGCTTGCAAATGACACCAATAAAGTACCTATGTAATTTGGAAATGATACTTGAAACAATTAATCCAAAACAAACTAGTTCAAGAATAACTAGTGTTGAAAAACTTGTTATTTTAGTCCATACACCTGCTGGGTTTTTTACTCAGAGCTCAAAACACAATAACAAATGGCAAAATTCCTTTTGGGAGAATTTCATTAGCTTAGATAGCTAATGATTGCAAGTGGAATAATTTAAAATGATCAACTATGCTATGAGAAATAACTTTAGCAAATTAGATCTTACCCCCAATAATTTAGGGAACAACTAGTAGATGACTAGTGAGCACTTCGACGACAATTTCTCCCTGATGCCTAAACCACATGATTGAAATTTGACTTCAAGCTGGTTCCAACAAGCAAAAGATTATGTAAAATGGTTGAGTATTCACTGAGATATGATCAAAAGAAGTTGACTGTTTTGAGTAGTCATAGCAAAGAAGTAGATAGAGATGATCAATGAGCTATATGTATTATAGAACATAATTGTACAGAGTTATTGGCATTGAATTGAGTGAGCTATAGTGTGAGCTACTCAAGTTCTATAAGTAATCAAGGAATGAGTGTTGATATATTTAGGTAGTGATGTGTGTGAACACACTAGGACTGTCGGGGCACTTTTTTCCCTCTTTAGGAGGTTTTTTTCCCCTGGCTTGTATATTCATCTATTGCCCTAATGGGCTACTTATCTTTGTACATTCCCTAGTAATACAATTAGTATTGTGTGTTGTGCTCCAAGCTTCTTCTCCTTCCTTGTGCTGTTCGCATGCTTCCATAGACGTCTATCTCCAACAATTGGTATCAGAGCAGGTCGTCGCTTCATCTAGGGTGCCGTCGACACTCCTCTAGTTGCAGTCTCAAAATCACACGAATTTTGGTGAGCATACTCAACGTGTTTTTAGATCAAAACAGCTTTGCTGTGTGGTGCCAAAATCGCGATCTGAGCTCGTTTTGATCTCCAAATGAACTATCGCATCACTTGTGCAAGCTATTTTATCTTTTTGTGCCAAAGATATATACCAGTTTCTGTTCGCCAGTATAAGCGTCTCGAAGTCTGTTACAGGTCTAGCAGAATTCGTATGGGTAATTTTGTTCAACTTTTTGAGATACAGTCAATTTTCTATATCAAGGTATTTTAATCATCGGCCATAGCTGAAAGCAGTGATGTATTTGGTATGTTGGATATTGAGGATAAGTTGGATGGTACCAACTACCCGTTATGGGATTATATGATGCCACATGTATTGGTTGCAAAAGGGGACTGTGGAACATTGTGCTTCGGTTTCTGCTGCACTTACTATAGAGCAAATTCTTGTTTGTGTTGCGGTTTCTATTGCAGCTACTACAGAGCAAATTCGTTGGGATGGCAAAGATGCCCAGGCTTATTCCTATTTGTGCTACGGTTTTTGCTGCACCTACTACAAAGCAAATTTGTTGGGATGGCAGAGATGCTCAGGCACATGCATTGATAGCTTTGTATTCTGCATATTCTTGTTTGTGCTACGGTTTGTGCTGCACCTACTATAGAGCAATTTTTTTGGGATGGCAGAGATGCCCAGGCACATGCATTGATAGCTTTTTCCGACAAACGTGCCATTATTCCTCACATTCGCTCTTGTAGAACAACTAAGGATGCTTGTGATACACTTACCACATTGTACCAAGGTAGGAATGAGGCTCGTGTTGCTTACCTCCAAAAACAGTTGGAGAGTGAGCACATGAATGAAGGTGATTCTATGGACAATTTTCTAACAACACTGAGTCATAACAAACGAGAAGAAAGACATGTTCTCCTTTATAAATTACAAAAGTATGCTAAAAACAAGGAAAAAATAGCCTATTTTCAATTGTTCCATAGAAATGATAAGGCCCATTTTAATTAGGGCATGAAAATCATATGCTTTCATTTCATGATACTTTGTCTCAATCTTTATTTCAATTTTTGTTTATAAAAACATGCTATATTCAGAATTACAAATTCCAATTAGAACTTTAACGAATCTTAGATGATTAAAACTACATGATTTCATGAAAATGGAAATTGAAAAGTAATTCATTTATTTCAAGCCCACATAAAGCATAATTCTATGCCATTTTAAAAAGGGATTAGAATACGTCTACGAAGGATGCATTTTCCATGATGTTTTAAGACTTTTATGTGAAAAATAAGAGTGAATCATATAAGGAAGTCAATGCTCGCTCTTGACAATACAAAGCGTAATCATACAACAACCAAGTGGCCCTATATGTGTACTAGTAATAATAGCCAATTATGCCAAAAAAAAACCATGAGATCAAAATGAAATAGATGAGATTAAATTGACTTTACATATCGAGAGAAAACACCATGCATATCATCATACATGCTCTTTGATGTCTAACAATCCAAATGAAAGAGACTTTATTGTTCATCGTTGCACATTCTATGAAATAAATCTATTAGTTTTTACATGCTAAGAGACTTCAATAAAACTTTGTTCAAGTTACATTAATCAAATACTCTAAGACATTGCTTTTTTCCTTGCCTTGAGTCTTTATCCTTT
This sequence comes from Ceratopteris richardii, assembly GCA_020310875.1. Classification (NCBI taxonomy): domain Eukaryota; kingdom Viridiplantae; phylum Streptophyta; class Polypodiopsida; order Polypodiales; family Pteridaceae; genus Ceratopteris; species Ceratopteris richardii. The sequence goes on along the minus strand of CM035411.1, from coordinate 99,861,684 downwards.
GAAAAATCATATTTCTCTCCCTCTCTCCCCTTTCTCTCTCTCTGAGCATTATCATGGTCAAAGTTAAAAAGCAAGACAATATATCACGTTTGATATTACTTTGTGAGAACATATTGCACGCGAAAAGTGAAACGTGTAGTCTTTTTTACTTTGTTAAAGTGAAAACCTATACTTTTTAGCGAGAAGTTGATGCCATTCATCGACTTCTCATCGAGAATGAAAGAAAAAATATAAAATTCACTTTTTTATCATTGAGAAGTCTACACCAAGATGTTGATGGTCATCTATACTTTGTGGGCATGGAAAGACAACATGAGCTAAAATTATCTTCTAACACACTCTATTATTCGTGCCTCCCTCTGGACTTTGAGTATGCTTTGTTGTTAGTGAATTTTAGTCATCGTTAGTGAGAATTGATCGACTCAGGAACATCGATGCTCCAAATAAAGAGAGAAGAGAGCCTATCTATGCCACCTACAAGTCACACAATCCACACACGCTAATGAGTGATGAGCTTCCCTCTATACTTCCATACCAAAAATATATGCACATAGAAGGTGTTTGGCAAGAATCACAAAAGTGGAGATAGTCTATCTCAATCCTCATTACTGCACTTTGAAATTCCCTTTTGCATGCACAAAGAAGTGTGACCATATTATCCATAATCAAAGCCTTGCCATAGACTATCTATTTGTGCAATAATGAACAACATAGCCTCATTTGTTTTCCTCTCATTTTCGGTGAGATTCCTATTTCTAGCATGGACATCTTTCCAAAATCTATATTTGTTGCTCTAAGAAAGTATGGAATATATATTTCCATTAAAAAAATCTAGAAGGAAGAGTATGACGTAAGTGTTGATGTGTGAAACATCACAAGAAATGAATTAATGTGACACTAGACAACCTCTATGGTCACCATTAACTCATTTCCACTCAAAACTTTGAGAAATGATAGCCAAAACGAAGAACTTTACTTCTTCAGATTTTTCCAGTCATTGAAATGACATACCTTCAGTATTTTGCTAATTTCTCTTAGTTAAAATATCATTTCTCCAAGATCTTTTGGTGGATGAAAGTAGAAGAGTAGAGCTTTCCAACAAGCTATCATATGCAAGAAACAGATCTCTAGAACTCAAGATATAGCCTTCACAAGATGACCCTGTATGACTTCCAAAAGTGGAATTTTTGCCTGTTTTAGTAAGTCTGACTGTCCAAAAATGAAAATTCGATGCCTAGCATCGACTTGCAACCAAAAGTCGATGCCAGGCATCAACTTTGAGCTTTTTTAACCACTTTTTTGTTCCTGAAATAGGCGTGTTTAACACACATATGATGAAAACCACTTTTATGTGGGAAGTCGATGCCAGGCATCGCCTTTATGCTTAAACTCGATGGCAGGCATCGAGTTGCTCCACAAATGTCATGTTTTTAAGAAGTTCTTGCAGTACATAACACTCAGAGAATAAAACACGATCAATTTTTAGTCTTTTCTAGCTCATTTCCTTTTTGTTTGATCCAAGCTAAATGAGTATTCTCATAAAATAAGGCTATTTTTAATCCATTTCATAATTCTCTCTTAAAATTGTTAGATAAGGTACTCTAAAATTAGCAAAATTCTGCTACCCTAAAGTAGTCAAAATTTTGAAAATATGTTCAAAATTTGCATATTTTTAGGGGGTTTTAGAAAACCTTGTATACTCGTATAAAGAAGTTTTTAACATCATGCAAAAAAAGGCTATTTTAGTGCATAGAGTTTCTCCTTTTATGACATAGTTCTCATTTGTTATGACTCACTGTTTAACAAAGATCAAAGACTTGAAGGAACAATTGATTTCTACTAATGAGGTTATACCAGATAGCTCACTTGTGCAGACCATTTTGAATGGTCTTCTTGATTCATATCAGAGTTTTGCTTCTACTCTTCGGTTAATGATGAAAGACAATCCAAATGCCTTGTCATTTGAGGAGTTAGTCTCTGTTCTATTGCATGAAGATCAGTCCAAGCAAAACAGCTCCATTATGCATGTTGCAGATCAAGCTTTCCTAGCTAGTCAGAAGGGCAAAGGAAAATGGATCTCTTCAATTAGTACACAGAAATATGCAAATGTTGCACATTCGAAGAAGGAAGATAAAGATGAGAAGAAATTAGAAAAGCAGAAATTGTTTTCCAAGTACTGTAAAGGGAATGATCATATCATAAAGAACTGTCCAAAATTGGCTGCTAAAGAGGCAAAGAAGAAAGAGGCTGGAATGGTTGTTGCAGAGGCCTCTACACCAAAAAATAGAGTCTACTAATCTTGTGCAGGAAGAAGAATGGGCGTGTACTACTGTCTGCAGTTTTGACCCATCTTCTCATGAGCAGTGCATATCTGCAGTAGACTCAGATGTTTGGTATTTTGATAGTGGGGCGACCAAACATAATACCTCGCAACATAGTTTCTTCTCTTCACTCGAGCCTACCCCTACAGTGAATACTGTTACATGCACCAACAACTCCTCTTATCCTGTTATGGGAGTTGGTAAGATCATTTTGACTACTGCTGATGGTAGTTCTTCCACTTTTTCAGATGCTTTATTTGTGCCAGGGATCAAGAAGAACATGTTATCAGTTTCTGCATTAGCCAAGATTGGCTTGGTTGTGAAATTTGTTGATGATAGGTGTACAATTCATGATCTGTCAAATGGCGATGTGATTATTGCTTCTGGCATTTTATGTCGTGGGCTATATAAGCTCATAGACTATGAAAGATCTCTGAATGATTCGGCATGTGCAGTACATGGTTCTCAGGCTATCTCAAATGCAAAGCTTTGGCATGCACACTTTGGTCATATGAATTTTGCTAGTTTGCTACGCCTGCAAAAATTTGAAATGGTGTCCTCTTTGCCCAAACTTGAGGCACCTGGAAAACATGTTTGTAAAGGATGTATTTTGGGCAAAATGCAATGTTCCTCATTTCCAAAAGATGGTTCAGTTCGGGCTACTCAAAAATCGTAGCTTGTACATAGTGATGTCTGTGGTCCTATTCAGGCACCTCCTTTTGGAAATTATCTTTACTTCATGACTTTCATTGATGATTTTTCCAGGCATGCATGGGTATATCCATTGAAGGCAAAGTCCGAAGTGTTCATGTGCTTCAAATAATTTTTGGTTTTGGCTGAAAAATCTATTAGCATGTAAAATGGGCACCCTCCGTTCACATCGAGGGGGGGAATATATGTCTTCTGATTTTAATGCATTTTTGGTTGAACGTGGGATAAAGCACCAGTGTACAGTGTCATATACACTCAACAAAATGAGTTGCTGAACGAAAGAACATGTCACTCATGGAGGTGGTGAGGTGTATGGTTAAGAACCAGGCTTCACCACATAGTTTCTGGCTTGAGGTTGTCATGTGTGCAACATATGTACTTAACAGGTGTCCCACTAAAGCGCTACAGTCTATCACTCCATATGAGGTTTGGCATGATCGCAAGCCATTTGTTGCTCATCTGCGAGATTTTGGTTGTTTGGCATATGTATTAGTGCCTGAACTGTTGTCAGGATCTTGTTCACGCGTTGTCGGGAAGATTTGCATCTTCCAGTTGATAACCAGAGGAAATAAAAGCAACTTAATTGGTGAATTCTAAACCTCTTTTTCACTGTTGATCAATTGTTCTGGATTGAATTAACTACTTTTGAAGTGTTTGCAGGTACAAGAAATGATGAAGAATATGTGTTCATATTAGGGCTACCCTAATTACTCAATTAATGAGTATTTCATATTTATTCATGCTTGATTCATGGGTTTTCAACTCTAGGTTTTCATAAGTTTATATAAGTTAAGTCAGTAGGATTAATCCAAATGATTCCATTGGGTTAATGTTAAGGGTTTAGATGATTTATCATGGGTTAGAGATAGGGTTTTAAAGGGTTTTCATGAGTTTCTGATGGGTTTAAGTAGGTTTTCTAGGGTTTTAGAATGTTTTAAAGGTTAAAACAATTAATATTTAATGAAATTAATCTATATCTAAACATTGGTTCAATAATAAAAATTAAAATATGGTTTAATTAATTATTTAATCATGTATGTGCAATTAAATCCTAAGGTTTGATTTAATTAAAACTTAAACTAAGGTTAATTTAAATGATTTATTTAATTAAGAAAATTAGGGTAATAGAATAAAAATAATAATTGAAGTGGATAATTAATGAGCGGTGTATGTGAGTGCTGTTTAAAGTGTGGTGTGGGTTAAGTGTGTAACTAAAGTGGTTAAAGTGAATAGTTTCAAAGTGTGGTAGTTGTGAGTGCAAGTTAAAAGAGTGGTAGAAAAAAAATATGCATTTAAAGTGTAAAAAAGGTGTGTACAAAGAGTGGTGAGTGTGAGGGTAATTAAAAGAGAGGTTGTGTGAGAAAAGTTAATTAAAGTGTGGTGAATTTTAATGGGGAAAAGTGAGGATGAGGAAATAAAGTAAAATCAAAGGAATGGTTTACAAATGAGTTGTGTGTGTATATATATGAGTGTGTTGATCTAGTTTCTCCTAATGTTTTTTGCACGTACTTGCCTTCTTGCTCCCTTCATCTTATTTTTTTTTCTTTCACTATAGCTAGTGAGAGTGAATTGGGGTTTTGTTCTTGCATCCTTCCCTCCTCTCTATGAGTTCTAACGATACATACGCAGATAGTTAGATAAAATATTGCTCCTCCTAGAGAGAATCTATTAAGGAAAGAGATAGTAATGACCCCTTCTGGTGGCTGCATTGACTCGACCTGATGACTACATTCTCACAACAATAAAAGAGAGAGTTTTTTATAGTTTTGATTTTTCTTTCTATCTCTCCCAGCTGTTACTGTGTGTTTTTGCGCACGGAGAGAGATGTAGAGAGAGATGTGTTATTTGTCAGTTGCTGCTGAGAAGATGCAAAGAGAGAAAATCTGAGTAGTGTGCGCATAGAGTTAAGGATAAAGCTACCGTTCTAATATCTTCAAATCATGCTTATTTAATTGATCTGCATCAGATGTTAAAAGGTCACCAGAGATTGGTTAATTCTGCTGACAGCTTGTCGACATTTGTCTTCGGGACCATGCATCTTTGACCTATGATTTCTATTTTGTGAAGAAGCTTATATCCATGGTGTTTGTAGATGTGTAATGTGCGTACTCAGAGAGGATATACTGAAGATCTGGCTTCCGTCGGTGTCTTGGACAACGCGCAACGCGCGGAGAGAGTGAGAATCAAACTCAGGGAGATTCTATAGAGAGGAAAAGTTGGCGGCACTAATAGCAGACGTGGTAGAGGACGTGATCAGCTGGTCTTCAGGGACATAAAATTGTTGCGGGTTCTCTGTATCCTCTGTTGGTTTGAATAGTGGTTGTAATTCAATATCTGCTTGGTCAGACTTTTCGGTGATAGCTACTACTGCACAAACTGAAGTGTTCCAGTTATCGATGACGGACTGTAGATCAACAGTTCCTAGAGACATTAAATCGACGTTACTCTTCAGAAATTGCTCTTCTTCATCATGAACTGGTTCAGCAAGATAGGGTCTGGCGTGAGGTTCGCAGGGTTGTATAGCATCTAGTTTTACCACATATTTACGATTGGCATCCTTGAATGTGAGCTCTTGCGCAGACTAGTCCTGTATTACCTTTGCATGCTTCAGCCAAGGTCGGCCGAAAAGAAGGTTGTAATCCAAACTGGACTCCGGCAGATCTAGTATGACAAAATTCATTTTGAATGTCGTACCTTGTAAAGTAATGGGTACATTTCGCACAAGTCCTACAGGATGAACTCTAGATTGATCTGCCATTCTGACAAAAAATTGAACTGGTTCGATTTCGGTCCATCCTAACCTATTGCATAAGGCCGTAGTTGCAATGTTGACACCAGAGCGTCCATCAATCAATACCTGTGTAATTTTATGATTCTTATACCATACTGTAATCAAGGGGACTGAATGATCGACCGTAGAATCAGGTTCTGGTTGAACTGCTGCGGTTGCCGGAATGCAAGAAGGTACCAGACTGAACTGTTGCTGGAACTGTTGTCGAACGCCAGGCACTAATGCCAGTAGTTGGCCGAGAGGCAGAGTGATAGATGCCTTGGATAAAATTTCCCAGGCCTGTTGAGATTGGTTATCCTGCTCCTTTGAACTTGAGGTCTCTGCTGTTGCCGAAGTATCTGCTGTTATGTCTACCGCTGATGGTTGTTCTGTTGTTGCCTCCTCTTGTTGTGTTCCTTCCTTTGTCGACAAGGTCTGAGTCACCGGAATGGGTTCTGGGAACACTGGTGGTTCTGAGGTGGTCCAGTGACTAGCCTTGTTATACATCCTATGTTGTTCTCGTATCCTTGGTTCAAATACTTCTGCTGCTGGCTGCAGTTGTTTACCTGATCGGGTCTGGACTGTAGCAGTTTGCGTTTCTACCGGAGTAATTTGTACCATGTTGGCCATTGGATTTTGCCGCTCCTTCTTCCTTTGATCATACTCAGCTGCGTCCTTGCAATATCTTCTAATGTGTCCGAATTCACCACAAAAATGACAGCGTGGCGGTGGTAAATTGGGATTTTCTGGTGGTGGTTCGTTCTGCCAGCGGTTTACATTATAGTTATTGTTCCTCTGTCCTCGGTAGTTTCGATATCCCTGTGGTTGATTGTTTCTCAGTTGCGGAGGTACATAGTGATTCACTGCCTGTCCATGTTCTTGAATAACAGCATTGACTGTTGCTGTTCCCTGTATTCTGGCATTGTAGACACAATTTCCGGTGGAGTGTCCGGCAGTGTTGCAGATAGCGCAGAATGTTTGATTTAGCGCACAGTTAGCACTTGTATGCCCTGAATTTTTGCACGTGGTGCAGTATATTTGCCTGGTTATATCTTCAGTCATATTTTTGTTTGTCCTTAACCATTCCAAGTCTTCGGAAAATCCACCAACCTTGGATTCCAACTGTAGAGCCATTGCAATGACTGCATCCAGTGTCATTGCTCCGACACATCTTATGATCATAATCTGCTTCAGTTGTGGGGTTAGTCCATTGATAAACCATTGAGAGATGACATCATCAGGTAGATTAGCATGTGCCTGTGGTATCTGCCGTAAATGTGTTCTGAAGAGAGTAGCGTATTCCTGGACAGTCTGATTTGACTTCTGTCGGTTGTTCTGTAAATAATCAAAGATCTCAGCAGGATTCTTCTTTAGTCTGAATCGTTGTAGAAAGGCATCTCGTACTGCATCGTAAGTACCAAAATGATTAATATCATATTCTGTGAGCCATCTCGCTGCTTCATTGACCAGTGTAGATTGAAAAACAATGGCCTTATACGCCTGATCTGGTGGATGGTTAAGAACTGCATAACTTATCTCAAAAGTTCGTACATGAGCGTCTGGGTCATCTCCTGGGAATCCACCGAATTTCGTGTAGGTTACTCCTGTTGGAGGCGGCCTTGGTTGACCTACCTGTTGTTGTTGTTGTTGTCCGTTCATCGTGGGTGTCTCCGGTCCTTCTTCTGTATCTTGAGGTTGATTAGTTGAACTATCAGAATCTAGATCGCCGGATGGCGTGCCTTCCGGTGTGCTGTTTTTGCGTAGGATACTTCGGATCTCTGCTTCGAATAGCTCTCCTTCCTTCTGGATATCCAATATCCGAAATCTTTCTTCCAGACACGCGGGTTTGGCTGAGGATTCCGCAAAAAATGCTAATCCTTGACCGCCAGTTGGTGTTTCTATTACCGGAATATCACCGGAATGAACTGACAGTGTACCAGACTTTAGTATTTTTCCGCTTTTACGGATTTCTTTTCCTAGCGTTTGTCTAATCGTGGATAACTCTGAATCTTTATCCAAGATTGTTAAACTAGTTTCCAATGGCGTCTTGGTAGATTCTAGAATTACTATATTTTGGTTAGGCTGGGTCGAAGTGACACCAGCATGTACCAAGGGCGTTGATCGTTCCACCGGAATATGACCGGAATTAATTCTAGCGTCCTTAACTTGCTCGACCACTGAGTCAGGTCGCGTTATACCTTCTTTTCCTGGGGTCGTCTTTAGTACTTTTCATGTTCCAGTCGTATGGTTCCTAGGATACGTTTCGCCAGACCGAGTAACCGGCATGTATCATTGCTTTAGTAGTACCATCTGAGCAGTTGGCAACAATCTGGTTTTGTTGCTACCGTCAGTCAATCGAACAATAAATGTAGTGTTGATTCTGAACAAACAGCCAGCACGCTACTGCTACTGTTCACAGATAATTGGCAACCTGATGCCACCTTCCCACAGACGGCGCCAAATGTTAAATGTTAAACTGGTTCTGGTTTAATCGTTTATGGGTTAAGCGTTGCTCTACTTCCGATTCAAATACTTCAAGTTTAATTGGTGCCAAGTACTTCTAACCGCAATCCTTCCCTTAGCCACGTGGGTCCTTGGGAGTGGTAGGGGTTTGTTAGACAGAGGCCCTGTACTATTTTCCCAATTTAACACACAATCTTACTGTCGTTCCGTCCTTAGCTCAGTATCCGTCCCTGAACAATGGAAGACTGTTCAGTGTATTGGAATTAGAACTTCAGGACTGAGGGTAGCAATCCGGTTACGTATTCTACGAGCCAAAAGATACTTCAATGACAAAATCACCTAAGCCGTACTTCTTCAAGGCAGATAGGTGTGCCAACTAGACCTTATGCCTTAAAGTCACGCGGATTCTAACAGTCAATCTTCTCGTACTAAACATCTAACCATAAACCGACGCTGTTCTACTTACATTCAGACCGTCAACCTGTTCGCGCGTCTTGGCTCAGTAGTTGTTCTGGTCAACCAAGGCCTATCAATGTATTGGAATCCGACACTCCAGACTATTCTTGCGATAGGAGTCGAGCAGTAGTTCGGATCAACAGTCAATACACAAGACGCACTCTGGGTAACCTCACACGCATACACCACGCAGTTCTCCTTGTCACTCTACAGATTATCGTGTGCCGACTTCAAGCCGAAATGCCTACTAACAGTAACTTGTCGCAGACCTTCTTATTACTCTACTCGTATTCAGAACATTACCGGTACTAATCTTAACACAGATTATGATACTGACTCAGTCAATTATAGAGACTCGTAACACACAATCGAACCGTGTTGGTTCGTCACATTTCCTAGCTCCACAGAAGAACTATCAAACAACGCGTTCTAACTTGAGCAACGTTCAAGAACACTTCAATCATTACCGGACGGAATCTCTACAACACAGTATCGATTCATAACACTGCATTATAACGCGCCTACGCACACAAACAGATATGCAGAAGGGGAATTGGAACAGACGGAACAGAACACATACACACACAACACTGCACTTGCAATTCCCAAAAAACGGGGCTCGAGACTTAATCAAACAACACACTACAATTCCCACCAAAAACAGGGGCTCTTCTGCTCTTTTTTTCATTGCCTTAAATAGAGGATTTTTTTACAAGGGTGCGCACTTCTGCAGTTACCTGCGCGTTCCCTGAAAGATTCTCTTTGTTCATTTAAGCCCCCTGTCCTCGTACTCTTGTCCTTGTTCGGCGGCCGTCTAACGCTTGGGTTCTTTCTTCATTAAAGCCCTCTATCTAAGTACAATTGTCCTTGTCCGGCGGCCGTTTAACACCTAGCAAACAAAGACACTACACATTCAATGACAAATACTCTGCCAAAATAAAGGAAGAAATTGACAAACTACTGGCTGCCAATTTCATCTATGAGATTGAGTATACAGAATGGATATCTACTATAGTTGTAGTACCAAAAAAAAATTGGAAACTCAGGATTTGCATTAACTTGAAAAAGGTGAATGCTGCAACTATAAGGGATAGCTATCCATTACCCATAACAGACCATCTTTTCGAAAGAGTGGTAGGTAAGGAGGTGTATAGTTTTTTGGATGGTTTTTCAGGATACAATCAGGTACCCATAGCTTTGGAAGACCAACATAAAACTGCCTTTTCCACAGAATGGGGAATCTTTGCCTTTAGGGTTATGCCCTTTGGGTTAACTAATGCCCCAACAACTTTTCAAAGATTGATGTGTCATATCTTCAAAGAATTCCTGAGGAATATAATGGAAATTTATGTGGATGATCTTTGTACTTTTTCATTAAAAACACAAGATCATTTGAAAGATTTAGAAAATATAATCAGGAAATGTAGAACATACAGAGTATGTTTAAATCCAGAAAAGTGTGTGTTCTTTGTAAGACAAGGGAGAATGTTAGGTCACATAGTCTCCAAAAATGGAATTTCAACTGATGAAAGAAAAATTAAGGCCATAGTGGAACTTCCAAGACCAACAAATGTAAAGGAACTTCAAACTTTCATGGGACCTTGCGGGTATTATAGAAAATTTGTACACAAGTTTGCTGACATTGCAAAACCTTTGTATGCTTTAATCACAAAATTTGAGTGGACCAAAGGGTGTGACCAAGCTTTTGAGACTCTAAAAACTTGTTTAATAACAAAACCAATTCTAAAAACACCACAGTGGGATAAAATTTTCCATGTCCATGTGGATGCTTCAAATTATGCTTTGGGATGTGTGTTAGCACAACCAATAGAAGGGAGAAAATTAGACTTCCCAGTTGCTTATGCTAGTAGGCAACTGAATTCAGTAGAGAAAAATTACACAACCATTGAGAGGGAAGGTTTGGGAATGATATTTGCTGTGAAAAAATATAGACATTACCTTTTGGCCAACAAGTTTAATTTTTTTGTGGATCACCAAGCTTTACTCTACTTAGTAAACAAACCTTGTCACACTGGAAGGATAGTCAGATGGTTCCTTCTATTGATGGAGTTTGAGTTTGAGGTAGTGGTTAGACAAGGAAAGACTCATTTGAGAGCAGACCATTTGTCCAGAATCCAGGCTAAAGAGTCAAGTTCACCTTTAGATGATGACTTTCCAGATACATATCTGTTCAAAGTAGAAAGTATTCCTGAATGGGCTATGACTTTAGTACCTTTGCTGACCATGGGACCCTGTAGAACATTTGGAAACAACACACATATGGTATTACAAAGTAGAAATTTTATGCTGCTGGCTGGGCATTTGTATCATCTCAATCATATGGGCATATTGCAATATTGTACTCTAGAAGAGGAGCAATAGGAATATTTGAGAAGAGCTCACTATTGGAACCCTTGTACTCATGCTTCCATGATAGTCACCCTAAGTAATCTCAATAGGATGGGAGTACATTGGCCTAATAAGATTCAAGATGTAAAAAAGTATATTTCCAACTCAATCATATGGGCATATTGGAATATTGTACTCCAGAAGAGGAGCAGCAGGAATATTTGAGAAGAGCTCACTATTGGAACCCTTGTACTCATGCTTCCATGATAGTCACCCTAATTAATCTCAATAGGATGGGAGTACATTGGCCTAATAAGATTCAAGATGTAAAAAAGTATATTTCCAACTGCTGGAAATGCCAATCCTTGAGAGATTCAGAAGTTATAACCTTATACTGGTTTCAGAAAAATCTAGATTGGAGTGCAAACATAATTGAGGAGTTGAAAAGAAATAAGAAAGGAAAGCCAGAAAGAGATAGTGCAGACTCAAAGAATCTACAAATGATTTCTGAAGAGTATCAACTGATAGGAGATCAATTGTACAAGAAAGGGATGGATGGATATTTAAGGATCTGTGTTCTTGAAGATAAATATGTGGAAATGTTAGAAATGGCACATTTTGGAGTGGCAGGAGTACATTTTTCAAGTGATAGGATTGCTAAACTCATATTATACTCTGGTTATTGGTGGCCAACTCTATTTCCTGATGCAAGAACATATGTGAAAAGATGTGACATTTGTCAGAGGGTGAGTCAACCAAATAAAAGAGACAATATGCCACTAGTGCCACTGATTTCAGCAAGAGCATTTAGTAAATGGGGATTGGATTTCATTGGACCCATACATCCTCCAGCAAAACAATCCCATGCTGAATAAAAACTAGTAGCCACAGATTACCTGACTAAATGGGCAGAGGCCAAGGCTACAAAAAGGAATGATGCTCAGACCACTGCCAGATTTCTCTATGAAAATATCATTACCAGATTTGGATTACCAATTGAATTAGTAAGTGATAAAGGAACTCATTTTTTGAACCAAATCATAGAAAACATAACTGAGTATTTCATGATCAGTCATAGAAAGTCAGCCCCATATCACCCACAAGCCAATGGATTAGCAGAAAGTACTAATAAAGTACTTTGCAGTGTATTGTCAAAATTGGTAAACACAAATAAGAATGATTGGGATTTACAACTTAATCATGTCCTATGGGCCTACAGAGTGGCATACAAAACTGCACTAGGAACCACACCATTTAACTTGGTATATGGACAAAATGCAGTTCTGCCTATAGAATTCCTTATTCCAACACTAAGGGTGGGTAGTCAATACAAGTGGACTGGACATGAGTTATCTGAAAGAGTAGTGGAATTGGAAAAACTAGGAGCCTCTAGAATTCAAGCAATCATGAGCATATATGCAGACAAGAAAAGGCAAAAAGCTTATTATGATGTTCATATTAAAGAGAAGGACTTACAAGAAGGAGATTTAATTTTGGCATACACAGTAAAAGAACATCAGAAGAAATTTCAGAAAAAAGGACATGGGCCTTATATTATCCATCAAATAAGCAACAGTGGAGCTATCCAACTAGCTAATATAGATGGAGAAATCATGCCAAATTTCATAAGTGGATATAGAGTAAAAAGGTATGATCTTCCATTAACTGCTTCTGAATGGAGAAGAATACATCAAGCTCAAAATAGGAAAAAAGAAGAGGAAAACATTATTAAGGTGGCTCAACAGGAGGCAAAGGAAAGGATAAGAAAAATCAAAGATCTTAGAGAAGTCCTTTTGTGTGAAACACCTCTAAAAGTAAGAGAACATTTTCCTGTTATAACAATGAATTTTCAGGATGAAATAATCAAAGTTTTGATAGATTTAGGTGCACAAGTAAATTTGATCAGTTCAGCTTTGTTGGATAAGTTTAACCTAAAAAGGACTAAAAGCAAAACATTTATCAAAACCTTAGAAGGATGGATAATACAAAGCATGTCTTCACCTGCTATTGAAGTTAAGTTCAATGAAGAATATATGATAATAGATTGTGAAGAATGGCCAGATCACATGATGACTGAGAAATTGATTTTGGGACAACCATGGCTAAGGCAAGGTAAAGTAATTTTGGATTTTGAAAAAATAAAGCTTAAGTTAACAGTAAATGACAAAAGGTTTTTAATGCTTTTGTGGAGTAATGAAGAACAGGAAAATCAACAGGATATTCATGATTTAGACCTGGAAGAATTTACTTTTTCATTAGAAGTAACAAAGGCATTACCAATAGAACCACTTTATGATCAAATATCATTCAATCAAAAACAAGAGAAAATTGAAGGAACAAAAGATGGTGAAGAGACAGAAGAAAGGTGGCAACCATGGAATGGTCAAAAGCATCAAGGTATCAGGATAGGAAGAATGTGGAAACAGAGTACACACAAGCACTGCTCCTCAAAAAAATTTCCAGAACTAAATGGATATGGAAGCCAAAAAATTCAAAGTACAGCTTATCAAAAGAAGATGGTTTTATCCCTAGAACAGCATCAACAAGGATCAAATATTATTGGGTAAAAAAATCAGATTTGATTCAATGGAGAAAGAACATGATTATCTGATATACACTTAGGATTTTTGATAAGAAATTCAGAGTTTTACAGAAAAGAAATTATGACATCTTGAAAATTATTTCAATTTGTTCTACCTCATCCTTTAAGGAAGTGGAGGAAATTATTATAAAAAAAGAGAGAGAGAAAAAAAAAGAGAGAGAGAAAAATTATCCATTTTTCTTTTATAATTCTTTTTTATATAAGTTATACAACACAAGCAAGATATAGATGGTAATGTATGTGAAGAGATGGATAGGTATGTGTTGAAGATGAAGAGGTGTTGCAAAATCTTTGCTCTACACCAGCCAAATGAACTCCAGGAGTAGATGGTGGGCCCTTTTAGCTTGCCAATGGATGTATTAGACACCCTATGTACCTTGGAAGATCACTCTCAAAAAGATAGATCAAAACAGATAAGTTGGAGTTAGCTCAGAGGTGAAAACTTGCTATTCTTGGTTGATACACCTGTCCAGTGTTTTACATAATTCTCTGAGCACAGCAGCAATTAGATTAATTCCTCTTGGGGAAGGCTAGGTAGCTTAAAGAGCTAACTTTAGAGAGTAATCTCATAAAAAATAACAAACCACACACTGAGAATGACTTTTAACAAGTGATGACATCATCCCGATTTTCACGGGCTGCTACAGAAATAGACCAGTGAGTAGAAAAATTAACATAACTCAAGATGTAAGAATCCAATGATCATGAAAATTTGTATGATTATACTAGACAGTAAGCTGAATCCAACAAGCTTGAAATCACTGAATTTGGATGAGTAAACACTGAGAAATGACTCTGACAAGATGACTGAAAAAGTCGGGTACCTGACAGAGAAGTGAAGATGAACATACCCTGTTGACTTCAAATGAACATAACTGAAGATTCCAATATCCAAATGACATGAAAATTTGTGAGCATATAGTAGCCTTATAGAGCTAACTTTACCAAGTTAAATCACTGAAAATGATGAACCAAGTGCAGAGAAACAATCTCTGCAAGCTGACTGAGAAAAACTGAAGTAATGGCAGTGAGTAGTACACATCACAAGAACATGGAAAGATGACCTCAAATAATCATAAAAATGAAACTATATTGCTTGTACAATACAATGACTTACTGATACATATGTGTGCTTTGTAATCACACCTTGAAATGGCATAAAGCTCAGCTCTTGGAGGTCTTCACATAGGTCTCACTAACCACGACTAAAAACTGCCATCTATTTATAGTTGAGTTTGGGAGGCTAACTTCCCTCAATCACTCTCCAATCAATCAATGATTGATTTGATTCTCTACCTACCACAAATCACGAATTCGTGGCTCCTCTTTCCATTCTTGATCATGTGGGCTCAACCACTTAAGATTCTCTTACTTTTACATTAAGTAAACTCTTCAAAAGTTACAAGAGGTAGTTCACAAGTGAACTTTACATAGTCTTCATTTTGAAGCTTCTTTAATGACTTTGTGAGACTCAAGCCAATACTTAGGCTTGTCATAGACTTGCTCCAACAGCTCCCCCTCAAGCCAAGTATGCTTGAGGTCTTCAATCTTCCAAGATTACCTGCAAACCAATCATAGCCTTGAATTTGCAAAGCTTTGTACCATCCAATGCTTTAGTTAGAATATCTGCACATTGTTGATGAGTGGACACATATGATATTTGAATCTCCTTGCTTAGGATCTTCTCTCGTACATAATGATAATGAACTTCAATATGTTTAGTCCTTGCATGAAAAATAGGATTAGCAGCCAAGTGAATAGAACTCATATTGTCACCAAAAATAGTTGGAGTTCCAAACTCCAATCCAAGATCTTTGAATAATGTCTTCATCCACATAGCTTCCTGAGTAGCTATGGCAAGACCTCTGTATTCAGCTTCAGTAGAAGAGAGAGCAACTGTGGGTTGCTTCTTGGATGACCATGAAATAAGCTTTGAACCTGCAAAGGTAAGATAACCTGAAGTGCTCCTTCTATCTTCCTTGGAGCCAGCCCAATCTGCATCAGAAAATAGCTTCAAACCTAAATCAGATACATAAGGATAATAAAGTCCTTCATTTATGGTTCCTTTGAGATACTTGAGAATCCTTTTGGCAGCATCCATATGTGGTTTCCTTGGTGTGTGCATAAATTGGCTTAGCACACTCACACTGTAACATATATCTACTCTTGTCAATGTGGCATAGTTGAGACTACCCACTAGACTTTGATATGATGTGATGTCCTCTATGAGTTCACCTTCATGTGAGCTCAATTTGTGATTGACCTCCATTGGAGTACCTGCAATCTTACAATCTTGCATCTTGAATTTTGCCAACATGTCCTTAATGTACTTTCTTTGAGTGAGAAACAAACCATGATCTTTGTAGACAACTTCCAAACCTAGGAAGTAGGTAAGTGAACCCAAATCACTTATCTTGAACTCTTCTCTCATCTGATCTTTGATCTTCTTCATACCATCTGCATCATTTCCTGTCAATATAATATCATCTACATATACACATAGGAAGATGACCTCGGAATTACTCTTTTTAATAAAGAGTGAAGGATCTGCCTTGCTTGGTTGAAAGCCTTTGTCCTGCAAGAATGAAACAAGCCTGAAATTCCAAGCTCTTGGAGCTTGCTTGAGACCATACAATGCTTTGTTAAGTTTACACACATAATCAGGATAAACTTGATTCTCAAAACCAGGTGGTTGTGCCATATATACCTCTTCTGTTATCCAACCATTCAAGAATGCATTCTTTACATCTAGTTGAAGTATCTTCCAATTCTTGGAAGAGGCAATACTAAGCAAAACCCTAATCGTAGGCATCTTTGCCACAGGAGAGAATGTCTCCTCATAATCAATTCCCTGAGTTTGTGCAAAGCCTTTTGCTACAAGCCTTGCCTTATACCTGTTAATGGAACCATCAGAATTCTTCTTGAGTTTATAGACCCATCTTGAGCCTATTACCTTCATGGATGAAGTCTTGGGCACCAAATCCCAAGTGTTGTTTTCCTCGAGTGCTTCAATCTCTTCCTTCATTGCATGCTTCCATTCTGTTTTTGCTTTGGCCTCTTCAAATGATGATGGCTCCTCTTGGTTTATGTCCTGTGCTATGTAGATAGAATGTTTAGTTACTAATGAGGTGTCAAACCCATACCTTTCTGGTTTTTTCTTTTCCCTCATAGATCTTCTTAGGCCATGATGTGATGATTCTGCCTCATGTCCGAGTTCCTGCAATTTTGCTTTACCTTTAGACTTCCATGCTTTGATCTTTTCCATGTGAGATTCTTCATCATCCTCTGAGGTGTCTTGTTCTTCAATCTTTGATTGTTCTCTACCAAGCTTTGGAAAATCTTCTTCAAGATCATATGGTAAATTGATCTTCCTGCATGAATCTTCATACCATGAATTGTTCTCATCAAAAACTACATCTCTGCTTACCAAGAATCCTTTGTTGGTAGGGTTGTATAACCTGTAGCCCTTTTGATTGTTGTCATATCCAATAAATACACACCTTTCTGCCTTTGGATCCATCTTGCCTCTAACCTGTGAAGGAACATGAGCAAAAGCAATACATCCAAAAATTTTACAATGATCTAAGCTTGGTCTTCTTCCATTCCAAGCCTCATATGGAGTCATCCCATCAAGGGATTTTGAAGGCAACCTGTTAATCAAGTAAGTGGCTGTAGATACTGCCTCAGCCCATAAGTAATTAGGTAAATGCTTTTCATTTAACATAGACCTTGCAGCTTCAACAATTGTCCTATTCCTCCTTTCTGCCACTCCATTTTGCTCAGGAGTGTACCTTGTAGTTACCTCTCTTTTGATTCCTCTTTCTTGAAGAAAAGAATCAAAATCATGGGAGAAGTATTCTCCCCCTCCATCTGACCTTAGCCTTTTTAGTGATTTACCTGTTTGATTCTCCACAAGAGCCAAATATCTTTTGAAACATGAAAAAACTTCATCTTTGTGTTTCATAAAGAATAGGATAGTCCATCTGCTGCAATCATCAATAAAGGAAACATAATACCTTGATCCTGATATTGAAGCTTCCTTGCTTGGTCCCCATACATCTGTATGAACCAACTCCAAGAGATCTCCATGCATATAACCTTTCTTCATGAATGGTAACCTGTGAGACTTTCCAAACTGACATGCACTACACTTATAAATCATATGTTGTTTTGACAAGTTAGGGAGTCCAAGTACACTTTGGTCCCTGCAAATTTGCTTTAATGACCTTTCACCAATATGTGCTAACCTTTTGTGCCATACTTCCAATTCTGTGAGTGTCTGACTACCATAATTAAAGAGAGCAATGTTTCTAGTGTCCTGTAATTCAAATGTGAACAATCTACCTGTCTTTTCACCTTTTGCAATTCTTTTGAATCCTTGAGTTGGATCTTCAACAAATGCTCCTGCCTTTGTGAACTTGACTTGCAACCCTTTCTCTACTATCTGCCCAACACTTATCAAATTCTTTGTAATGGTAGGGACATAGAGTACCTTACTGAGTAGGTTGATGTTTCCATCAGGTGCTTTGACATTGCCTATTTTCTCCACAGGATGTTTTGTATCATCTCCTGTTTGTACCTCATGCTTATTCCTTGGATCTTCTAAATCTGATAGGAGTGCCACATTTCCTGCCACATGATTTGAACAACCTGAATCTATGTAGAAAACATGCTCATCAGATTTACCTTGTGGCATAGCCATGTTCATGATCAATAATGAATCCTCTTTGTTTGAGTCTTCTGTATAGTTATTGTAGTCTCTCCTTCCTTTGTAGCCTCCTTGATAGTTTGAATGATTGTAGTTGTTGTAGTTGCCATGATAATTGTTGAACCTTCCTCTTGAGTAGCCATAACTTCCTCTATTGTATCCTCTGCCTCTTTGATTCCTGGAATTCCTAAAGCAATTTTCAGTTGTATGATTAGTTAATCCACAAATAGAACATGAGTTGGAGTCTTGGGATCTCCCCCTGCCTTGTCTACCTCCTCTTCCTCTACCTCTGCCATGTCTTCCTCTACCTGCATAGTTAGCTTGATATGTACCTGCTTCATCATCCACTTTCTTTGCCTTTCCTTTGTTATCTTTAGACTTGCTTTTATCCGTGTATAAAGCTGAAGATTGATTACCTTTAGAGCTTTCTCCATTTTTGATAAGCTTTGCCTCTTGAGTAAGTAATTGTCCAATGAGTGTGTTGAAATCAGGTACATGCATGTCCATGTACAAATCCATAGCTGTGGTGAATGCTTCCCACTTATCATCTGCCTTCAAGCCATTGATGACCTGCCTTACAATTTGCTCTTCATCTATTACCTCTCCAATGCTTCCCAACTGATCCGCTATGTCCTTGAGCTTTGTGACAAAATCAGTCACATTTTGTTTGGGAGCCTTCTTGAGAGTTGTGAACTCCAGCCATAGTTGATGCTTCCTAGCTTTGGTACTTGAAGAAAAGAAAGCTTCAAGTGCATCCCACACTTCCTGAGATGTCTTACAACTTCTAATGTGAGGCAACAAAAAATCTGAGATAGAGTTGAGGAGATAAGACCTTGCAAGTGCATCCTTGGAGCACCATGTGCTCAATCTTTCTTGCTCTTCTTGTGTTGGTTGACTTTTGTTCCTGAAACTTGGCATAACTTCATCTCCAGCCACATAACCATATAAACTTCTACCTTGGAGATAAGCTTCCATCCTTAATGACCAAGCTGAGTAGTTACCTCTGTCCAATTTGTCAATTGATGAAGGAAATCCATCTGCCATGTTGTCCAACCTTGCTCTGATACCACTGTGAAGAGATGGATAGGTATGTGTTGAAGATGAAGAGGTGTTGCAAAATCTTTGCTCTACACCAGCCAAATGAACTCCAGGAGTAGATGGTGGGCCCTTTTAGCTTGCCAATGGATGTATTAGACACCCTATGTACCTTGGAAGATCACTCTCAAAAAGATAGATCAAAACAGATAAGTTGGAGTTAGCTCAGAGGTGAAAACTTGCTATTCTTGGTTGATACACCTGTCCAGTGTTTTACATAATTCTCTGAGCACAGCAGCAATTAGATTAATTCCTCTTGGGGAAGGCTAGGTAGCTTAAAGAGCTAACTTTAGAGAGTAATCTCATAAAAAATAACAAACCACACACTGAGAATGACTTTTAACAAGTGATGACATCATCCCGATTTTCACGGGCTGCTACAGAAATAGACCAGTGAGTAGAAAAATTAACATAACTCAAGATGTAAGAATCCAATGATCATGAAAATTTGTATGATTATACTAGACAGTAAGCTGAATCCAACAAGCTTGAAATCACTGAATTTGGATGAGTAAACACTGAGAAATGACTCTGACAAGATGACTGAAAAAGTCGGGTACCTGACAGAGAAGTGAAGATGAACATACCCTGTTGACTTCAAATGAACATAGCTGAAGATTCCAATATCCAAATGACATGAAAATTTGTGAGCATATAGTAGCCTTATAGAGCTAACTTTACCAAGTTAAATCACTGAAAATGATGAACCAAGTGCAGAGAAACAATCTCTGCAAGCTGACTGAGAAAAACTGAAGTAATGGCAGTGAGTAGTACACATCACAAGAACATGGAAAGATGACCTCAAATAATCATAAAAATGAAACTATATTGCTTGTACAATACAATGACTTACTGATACATATGTGTGCTTTGTAATCACACCTTGAAATGGCATAAAGCTCAGCTCTTGGAGGTCTTCACATAGGTCTCACTAACCACGACTAAAAACTGCCATCTATTTATAGTTGAGTTTGGGAGGCTAACTTCCCTCAATCACTCTCCAATCAATCAATGATTGATTTGATTCTCTACCTACCACAAATCACGAATTCGTGGCTCCTCTTTCCATTCTTGATCATGTGGGCTCAACCACTTAAGATTCTCTTACTTTTACATTAAGTAAACTCTTCAAAAGTTACAAGAGGTAGTTCACAAGTGAACTTTACATAGTCTTCATTTTGAAGCTTCTTTAATGACTTTGTGAGACTCAAGCCAATACTTAGGCTTGTCATAGACTTGCTCCAACAATGTAGCAGGTGTCTATTTTTTCATTCAATTTTTTCAGTTTCTTTTTTTTTCAAATATTTCCTTTCTTTATAAAAGCTAACAGAAGAAAAGAGAGCACTAGATATCTTGCTACACATGTAATGATCACTTCAATTGAGTTCTTATCTATGATACAAATAGGAAACTCAGGAATTCTCTAAGTCTTGTTTTCATTCTTTTTTATTACATCTCAAGGTCAATGTGATTTTATTTATGCTTCTTGAGACTCATGTGGGTGGAGTTATCTTTTGTGTGATGCTATATTTTCTCCGGAATGGTGAATCCAAAGGAACTACCAATCCATGATTTCAAAGCAGACTCAGTCACTCTGTCTAGAGGACGTTGGTTCTTGGACAGTGAAGCTATAGTAGACGAGGTGGATCTAGAGTCTGATGAAAAGCAGGAAATTCCTGAAGCAGAGAAGATAGTCAAAGAGCTCAAGGAAACTTTGGGTATCATTGGACAGCACATTTTTACTGTAGGAGTTGGAGGTCACAAGTACACCATGTTGTGCCAAGAATTTTACAAATTCCAAAGAATTGCAGTCAATTACAAAAGATGGAAAGCAGTGGGATTACATAGACAGTTGGATGAACCCTTATTCTTCATAGACTTTGAAAGAGTGGCACAGGTGATGAACAGTTTGCTGGAAGTTGGAAAGGGCAATGATGCATATTTTAGGGTTCAATCAAGGATAAAGAGAACAAAGAAGTGAACATTACTATAAAAGCAGAGCATATCAGGGCAGCTCTCCAGTTTTATGCCATGGGAACCAAGTTGGACAACAGTTTTGACAAGAAGAATAAAGTTACCTATGCAGGATATTCCAAATTCCCTGACTTTAAAGGAAAAGAAAATGAAGAGTATGCTATCATAATGTTCCTCCAATATTTTTGTTTTCCAAAACTACCTAGATATACCATGCCACATAAACTAGTAACATTGATCATGTTCAATAATAAGGACAGAACCAAACCTTTTCGAGTGATGGATGTAACTCCATACATACATGATCAATTGAAGGAAGCAACCAAACATTGGGAACAAAGGAAGTTCATGAATGGAGCTCAATTTCTAACAAGAATTATATATCATGTTCTAGGAATGGAGGATCAGTTAAAGTTGGCTCCAGAAGCCCAATACTTCAGAAGTTTAATGTCAGGAATTAAAAGCCCTTCTAAAATGATGACTATAAGGGAAGTAGAAGCTCAATCAAGCATGAGGGGAGTAGAGAGGAAAAGAAAGGGAGTCTCAGAAGAAGTCATTCCTATAAAGAAAAGGAGATTGGATCCCGAAAGGTAGAATTGGAACAGGTGGAAGCAACCAAGGAAGAGCATAAAGCGGCTCATAAGGAAGTTCAGTCTTCAAATGAACCTCATCCACCTCAGACAAGCAAAGAGCAAT
Source organism: Ceratopteris richardii (assembly GCA_020310875.1). Classification (NCBI taxonomy): domain Eukaryota; kingdom Viridiplantae; phylum Streptophyta; class Polypodiopsida; order Polypodiales; family Pteridaceae; genus Ceratopteris; species Ceratopteris richardii. The sequence continues at coordinate 99,839,539 of CM035411.1, read as the reverse complement.
TGTATACTTATTTGACTCAAGGAAACAATAAAAGGGCAGTATATGAAGCTCAGTATCAAAAGATGTTGGAGGACTACTCTTGTAAAGCAACTGATTGGATCCAAGAAGAAGTGGAACATTATGAGGAGCTGCATGATCAGATGATGGCAGCAGAAACTGAGGAAGTTTCTATTAAAAAAGAAGTGGAATTGTTAGCTTATTTCAAAGAGCTACAAGGACCCCCTAAAACCAGAACTACAGTTGTAGTAAAAAAAGAAGGTTCAAAAGAAACCTGTATAGAAAAGGAAGTTGACCAAGAAAAATAAAGGAAAATTAGTAGTAGAACTTGTACAAAGGACGGAGACAGAAAAAGTAACAGTAGAAGAAAAGAAACAAGAAGAATCTATTGTATCATAAGAACCAAGAATGGACAAATCAAGGATAGCAAGTTCTTCACAGTTCTCTTCAGACTCAGAGAGTGACATTGAAAGTTTTCTAATAAAAAGTTTGAATTTCTCAGTGCCTAGTACACCAAATGTGACAATACAAACCTCTGAAAAAAATAAAACACCAGATGATTTGAGTGAGAAGTCACAAGGAAAACAGGTCCAAGAAGAAGCAGCAAAACAGGTTAGTCCTGGAGAAGAGAAAAGGTTACTAAAAGGTAAAGCAGTGATAATGGAAGAAGAGGTGGAAGTGAGGAAGGAATTCAGTTGTGGATTACTGGATTTGGGGTTGAAGACAGTATGGACAAAACCCTTACATCAGACCTACTTCAAATTTAACGAGGAAAAGCTAGAAGCAGAAAAGGAAACTCAATTATGTAGTTTAGTGCACAAGAAAGAAGACAAAGATCAAATCAAGAAAACAAAGGAAGTAGTGGGAAAGAAGAATTTTCAAGAAATCAAAGAAGGAAATATAGCAAAAGAAATAAACCAAAGTATAGAAGACATACTTTATGATTTGAATCATAATGAGGAGTTCACAACTATAGAAGATCAAGAAAAAGAAGAAGATTTGGATCTCATGGATATAGATGAGCAAGAGGAAGGACAAAAGGAGCAGATCATCAAGGATCAAATAAAGCTCTCTGTGGAAATTGATTCAATCCTAACCCATGATAAGGAAGTACAGAAAAAGGAAGGACTTATCCTTGAAGAAGAACAACAAGGAATGGAGGAAAAGAAGGCAGAAGAAATGGAGATAATTAAAGAAACATCAGGACATGAGAAAAAGGAGGATCAAACATTAGTGTATGAGGAAGATGTTGCAGATAAAGAAGAAAGGGAAGCAGAAAAGGGATATGAAGAACAAAAGAACCAGGTCATAGAATATGAGGAAGAAGATGAAGAAGAGAATGACTGCAAAGAAGAAAAGCAGATAGAAGTAAGACAAATGGAATTAGAAGCTGGGTTGGAAAGGATACCTGTTGGAAGGTGTATTTTTGGAAAGCATTTTTTATGTAGAAAATTAGTAAAAAGCCAAAAAACTTGTAAAATATTTATGCAATGGTTGTAAAAATAAGGAAGAGTCTTCCTTATGTAGTCAAGGACCTCATGTAATTTTTGTAGAATTTTTAGAAACTCTTAGATAGCATATTTTTAGAAAATTAGAGAAAAAGACCTAATTTCAAGTGTGAAAAGGGACACTTGAAAATGTATATAAGTCAATTTTCTCTAATTTGGAGAGGTTGGTTAGTCATATGCTCAAGCTATCAATAGAGAAGAAAGAGTTTCTGCAAAAATCGTGTTTTCTCCTGTTGAGTGTATTTTCTTTGATGTGAGAGCTTGTTTCTTGCTTAATCATGGAGATTTGTGAGTTACATTTGTGTATTACTGAGTGAGTTGTATGAAGGAAGAGGTTTACTGATGTAATGAGTGGAAAAGGATTGAAGAAAGTTCCAGAATTGTGAAAATCGTCTGAATGTACAGAATCGCGATTGTCTCGTCTCTGTGATACAGGTGATATTTTTCAATTTTGAGTTCATATTTGTATTCTGCTGATAAAATAGCATGGTTTTGACACAAAGATCATAGAAAATGATGGAGATTTGCCTTAGATATGGTAAACCCTAGATCTTCTCTTCATCTTCAATTTTTCTCAGCAATCCAGCCATTAATCTCTTATTTCCTTGAATCTATTATCTTGAAGGGGCTGTGGTCTTATGGATATTCCTAGGATTGACAAAATAAAGATGATTTGTTGATTCTTTGTTACTTCATGATTGGAGAGGACAACTTGGAGTCCAAAACAAAACATTTTTTGGCGCCGTTGCCGGGGAACATTCCAAGAACTTCTTTGAAGTTGGACCTTTGCTGGATCTTCAGTTGATGATGGTAACCAACACAAGAACAAGGTAAAGCTCATCAATTAGGAAAAGTGCACATGAATAGGTAGATATCATTGTTTGTCTTTAGGGAAGAAGAAAGCAATGGATGTCTTGTAGAAGTGGAAGTGCTGAAATCTTTGTAAATTGATAGTTGCTCATCATATTGGTGAAGTAAAAGTGCAGGTGTGTGGAGGATTTGAGCCAAGAAGCTGAAGATGGAGGTAACTTGAATCTATTCTTGCATTTCTAGATTTCTTTTTGCCCAAGTACTAGGCACCATGGGTGATCTTGGGAAGATAACATGGTGATATTAAGGAAAGGACAGTTAAAGTAGCTAGATGTAAGAATGAGGGATTCAGTTGTTGACCAAATCTGAGCATTAAATCTTGAGTTGTTCTACATTTTGAAAAAACATATGATTGAGTTTATCTTTACAAAAATTGATTGTCTTTCATAACACTTTTTCATTTGAGAAACTTTCTTTGGTACTTTAGTGATAGCTAAGGACATAGAAACTCATAACCAATCAAGAACCAAGGGATCAGTTGATCTCCAAAACCAGAAACCCTAAGTAAAGTGTTCTCCTTTATTTTTAGGGCAAAAATACCAAACAAATTCACAAAACCTATCAAAAATTATTAAACAAATTTCTTTTCTTGTTAGAAAGTTGGAGTAAGGTGTTGTGGATAAGAGTGATTGTGGAGAAGTGAAAAAAGAAAAAAAAAAAAATGGTCAAAAAACCAGAAAATTAGAAAACACGATTCTCTGCACAGAATCGCGATTTTCTGAAAAAAGTGATTGATTTTGAAATAACATTTTAAGTGAAAGTTGAATTGAAGTTGTTGAAGGGCCTTGAAGGTAATCAGGAAGAAAAAACTACTCAAATTGGCATAAAATAAAAAATAGAGAAAAACACGATTTTCTGCACAAAGTCGCGATTTTCTGAAGAAGATTGTGATTTTGGTGCAAAAGTTCAGGAGTGGAGTGAGTTACAAAGGAAAGAAGGAATTGAAGCAAAACAAAGAGGAAGAAAGTTAAAAAAAAAAAAATAATAGAGACCAAAAAAATTCCAAAAACCTAGAAAATTAGAAAACACGATTCTCTGAACAGAATCGCGATTTTCTGTAAAAAGTGTTGTTTCTGGAATAACAATTCAAGTCACAATTGAATTGAAGTTGTTGAAGGGTACTAAGAGGAAATAGAAGAGAAGACCACTCAATTTGAAAAAAAAAAAATCAATCAATCAGAAGTTTAGAGAAAACACGATTTCCTGCACAAAATCGCGATTTTCAGGGAAAGATTGTGATTTTGGTGCAAAAGTAATAGAGTCTGGTAAATCACAAAGGAAAGAGGATCTTGATTGGAAAGAAGAAGAAATAACACTCAAATTTGCACAAGATCAGATTTACAGAAAAAACACGATTTGCTGCAGAAAATCGCGATTTTCTGTAAAAGGAAATATTGGAAATTGTGGCTTAATTGGGCAATTTGAGGAAGTTAGTTGCAACAATATCATCAAATTGAGCAAGAAATATTGAACAAATCAAAAAGTGAGAAAAAAGGGAAATTATACAGAATCACAACTTTCTGAGTACAAAATCGTGATTCTTTGGGCACTATATAAACTGGGAATTGAGGGGGAAATTCATTTGTGAGTGAGAGTGAGAGAGAGAGAGAGAGTGAGCAGGGCTATCAAAATCGCGACTTTCAGCAAACATTGACCATTGGAGATATTTTCACCCAAGCAAGAAAGGTAAGAATCCTAACATCATTCTTGAGTACATATTTTTGGCTCTGAGTGAAAAAATAACAAAAGAAATAGAAAATAACAGAATCGCGAATTTCTGATTTTTTTGAGTTTTCACTAAAAAATCATTAATTTTTTGCTTAGTTGCTTTATTGAATGTTAAAATTTTGACAAGGCGATTCTATAGGTGAAAAGAAAAATTGAAAAATCAATAAGTTGAAATTCTGCCAAAATTTGGACAAAATCGCGATTCTGAGTTGTAACTCAAAATCGCGATTCTGTGAAAAGTGCCATCAACATCGCGATTCCCAGAACGCGATTTTCATAAGAAAATCGTGTTTTTTACAATCTGTGAGCAATCACGATTGTCTGGGAACAAAATCGTGGAAAACACGATTTCGTGAACAAAATCGTGAAAATCACGATTTTCACACAAAATCGTGAAAAACACGATTTCGTGTACAAAATCGTGAAAAACACGATTTTCAACAGAGAATCGTAAAAATACACGATTTTCACACAAAATCGTGAAAAACACGATCTTGTGAACAAAATCGTGAAAAACACGATTTCGTGCACAAAATCGTGAAAAACACGATTTTCAACAGAGAATCGTAAAAATACACGATTTTCACACAAAATCGTGAAAAACACGATCTTGTGAACAAAATCGTGAAAAAACACGATTTTCAACAGAGAATCGTAAAAATACACGATTTTCACTCAAAATCGTGAAAAACACGATTTTGACCACAACCTTGTGAAAAACTCGATTTTCATCACAAAATCGTGAAAAACACGATTTTCACACAAAATCGTGAAAAACACGATTTTGACTCAAAATCGTGGAAGACACGACTTTGAACAGAAAATCGTGGAAAAACCCCAAATTCATCAGAAAATCGGGGAAAAGTCTAATTGCATCATAAAATCGTGAAAAACACGATTTTCATCTGAAAATCGTGAAAAAATACTACTGACAGTAGAAAATCGTGAAAAACCCCAAATTCATCAGAAAATCGTGGAAAAACAAAACCTAAACAGAAAATCGTGGAAAAGTCTAATTGCATCATAAAATCGTCAAAAACACGATTTTCATCTGAAAATCGTGAAAAAACACAACTGGCAGTAGAAAATCGTGAAAAACCCTAATTTCATTACAAAGTCGTGAAAAGCACAAAACCTAGGAAGAAAATTAAAACACACACAATTTTGGACAGAAAATTGTAGAAAACCAATACATTGGTTAGGAAACTGTGACAAACACTCTTTTGAGTATTAGAAATTTGTCAAAAATAGTTGAATGATACTAAGGTCTGGAAATAAAATAAATTCACTTTCTAAACAAGACCTAACAAGGAAGGAAAAAGAGCCAGGAAGTAGTAAAAGATCAGAAAGAAGTTTAGGGCAAGAAAATAACATGGAAAACCTAAATGAAACAAATGAGTCAATAGAAACTGGGGATTTTAGAAACATCCTCAAATACATGTATACAAATAGGTTTGGAGCCTATGTATATCAGGATGGAATGCATAAATTCCTCATTAGATTGAGAAATTTAGAAGTTCCCCTGAATATAACCCCAGTAGCACAATTCAAGGATGGAAGATATGAAGATAGGCAAGGATGTGTATACATTCTCTCTCAAGATCCAGAAAATTCAAATGACCTAGGGCAATGTGCTGATAAGGGACCTTGGGAGCACAACATAGAACAAACAAATTTGCCCAGGCCAAATGAAAACCACACTAGCAATGAACAACAACATGGGAGGAGGACACATATTTCCCCAAATCCCTTTGACAAGGAACCAGATGGATACAATGACTTCCCACTTAGAAGAAGACCTCATTGGCAGCATCAGGGTAGAATGCTTAGACCATACCAAGTAGCCAAATGCATGAAGAACCAATATGAAGGGTATTCAGATCCTCATGCTCATGCAGCAGAATTTAGACAACTAATTAGAGCTGAGGAAGTAGAGGATTACAAGGTGCAATTTGAAGCATTTGGATTAACCCTAACAGGACCAGCCTTATCCTGGTTCATTCCCCTGAGAAAGGAAATGTATCTGGACATTGAATCTTTTTTAGAAGCTTTCATTGGAGAATTTTCTAAGATTGGAATAAAACATAGTACAGCCACATTAATACATAGTTTCAAACAACAAAAGGAGGAAAATGTTAGAGAAGCAGCCAGAAGATTTAAACAATACATTGATAGATGCCCAAGAGAGGAAGTACCTTCCATGGCAAAACAAGTATCCCTATTCATTGAAGGTTTGAGAAGTGCTCAACTAAGAACCCTAGTGTACTATAGGAGATGTCCTGACTTAGCAGCCTGTGTGAAGGAGGCAATAGACTTGGAGGACAACAGAGGTCAAGATCTGTTGGCATTTGATCAACCTAGATCATATGAAGACAAAATTCCTCCAGCAGAAGAATTGGCTCAGGCCATTGCTAAAGCCCTAGAGGTAAACACTAAAGCTAATCTGATTAACTCTAGGATAAACACAAACAAAAAATGTTACATTTGTGGAGAAAATCATCTGGCACAACAATGCCCATATCAGAAGCCTCCACACTTGCAAGATAGGAAGACACTCAAATACTGCACACTAGAGAGGAAATGGACAAACCATACCAGGGAGGAATGCTTCTATAACAAACAACCCGTCAAGGAAAGAGACTACATGGCTCAGAGGGAATCAGGTTATACTGAGCAACCAAGACCAGTTTGGGACAACAGCCTCCTATTCCAACTAATGTGGTACCAGTCAAATATACACCCATAGAGGAAGGAAATTCAAGATTCAGATCACCTTATAAGGAAGAGTATCAATGGAGTGAGGGACATCAGGAAGAATGGGAAGATTATGAAATAAGAGAACCTGAGCTTAAAGCCCTAGATTTGGGAAATGGAAAAATTGAAATGGACACAGCAACATTCATGTACATTACCAACAACTACATGTCCAATCAAAAACCTCAATTCAAAGGGGGACCAAAGATAACATGTTATAGGTGTGGGGGAGAGCATTTCATCAGAGACTGTCCACAACCTCCAACATTCAGGATAGAGGGAGCATACTGCAAGGATTGTGGAAGAGAACACCTGATCAAAGACTGTCCAAAAAATCCCCAAAAACAACAGAACACACCCAATAGCATACCACTAAAAACAGTCAATATTATGGAACAAGAGGAATTGAGTGACAATGATCAAGTTGGAATCAATGTTATAACAAGGGCACAAGCTAAGCAACAAGAAACAAATAAGGAACAAAGTGAAGGTTCAGCCTCAAAGGTGAAAAGGAATAAACAAAAAGGGAAGTGGGAAAAGAAAAAAAGAATGAGCAAAAACTTGGAAGAAGACAATAAGGAACAATAAAAAAATACTCCTCCCCAAAACACTCAAAATCAGTCTGAAATAGGACACTCTCAGAGTCTAGAAACCCTAATCAAAGCATATAAGGGAAGAATCCAAGAAGGACCAAGTCCTGCAGATCATGCAGTGGCTTATCCTATACCCGAGTTAGAGCAAGAAAGAATGCTAAAGTGCAAACAAATTATCCAGGAGACACAACTCATATTAGGGCAAGAAGACAGTTCTCAGAGAACAATTGAACAAATTGAGAAAACAAGAACATGGAAAAGCGTTAACAAAGAGGAAAATCCACAATTAACATTCCAAATGATCATAGATGAACAATGTAGCATTACATGTCATACAACATGGGAAAACTTGTTGAAACAAAATCCTCACCTACAAAACAAAATAAATAAAGGGGAAACAATACCTGGAAACCTTCATTCACCAACACAAGAATTAGAGGAATTATGGTATATTCCTATTGATAAAATAGGAGGATATTGTGAAGGAGAAGAAGGGAATTCAACCCTAAAATTACAATATGGAAAAAATTCAGCTAAAGCCATTTTGGATAGTGGATCAGGAGTGGCCATAATGACTAAACAAACTTGGGAGAAATGGGGAAGAAATGAACTACTACCCACTAAGATGAGGTTACAACTTGCAGATGGGCATATAGAAAAACCCCTAGGAATTTGGGAGAAAGTGATTGTGGACATATGCGGTATAGAAATAGAGCATACCTTTGCCATAGTAGAATTTCCACAATCCACTTCATATGAAATCATCCTAGGAAGACCTTTTATGAGACAAATGCAAATTGTACAAGATTGGGGTAATGATTGTTTATATCTCCAAAGCAAAGGAAGAATAACAAGAGTGAACCTGAGAAATGGGCATTATTGTGATGTATCTCCTCAAGAATGGTATAAAATACATCAAAATCAAGAAGAAAGTGAGGAATCAGACATGGAGGATCAGGAAGAGAGTGAATCAGCAATATGGAAGTGCAACATGATAAGAAATCTCACCAATAGAAAGAAAAGACTGAAAAGAGAGGAATGTGTGAAAGAAAGAAAAGTACAGGATGAAAGCTATGAGCCACAACAATTTAAAGATGAAGAGTTTGAGCCTTATGGGTGGAATCAAATCTTGGCTACTATGGATCTGGCCAGTGAAGAATATGTAGGAATGAAATTCCAAGACGAAGAAGGCTTTGATGTTTTCCACATTAGCATACATGATAAGTGTACCAAAAACAGAAGAGGAGCAAAATAAAGAAATAATATTACAAAAAGGAAAAACACGGTATTTGGAAACAGTAAAAGCCGAGGATGCAATCAAAGACAAAATCTCAGGCAAATACAAGGAACATAAACACAAGGAAATAGAAAGAGATGAGACAAAAGAGAAGAAAGAGAAAGAGATCAATAAGGATCAATATTTTGATGTACCAGCAAATTTTAAAACTTATGAGGTAGAAGACAGACTACTCCTGAAAATGAAACCAAAAAGAGAGAAGAAAAAAGGAGAAGCTTATGACAATGAAGAACAAACAAAAAAGATTGTGATTACTCAGGAAGAAGGAGAAGAGAGACAGATAGTGATAGCTGATGATATGACCACACAAGAAGAAGAAGCCTTAAGGAGCCTGGCAAAGAACTATAGGGATGTATTTGCTTACAGTTATAAAGATTTAAAAGGGATTGATCCAAAAATCTGTGAGCATAAGATTCCTATGACACCTGACGCAAAACCAAGCAAACAAAGACACTACACATTTAATGATAAATACTCTGCCAAAATAAAGGAAGAAATTGACAAGTTGTTGGCGGCTAATTTCATTTATGAAATAGAGTACACTGAATGGATATCACCTATAGTTGTGGTGCCAAAGAAGAATGGAAAACTTAGGGTTTGCATCAACTTGAAAAAAGTGAATGCAGCAACTATAAGGGATAGTTATCCACTGCCAATAACAGATCATCTTCTCGAGAGAGTTGCAGGAAAGGAGGTTTACAGTTTCCTAGATGGTTTCTCAGGCTACAATCAAGTGCCAATAGCCTTAGAGGACCAACATAAGACTGCCTTTTCTACAGAATGGGGGGTTTATGCCTTTAGGGTTATGCCCTTTGGACTAACCAATGCTCCAGCAACCTTTCAAAGATTGATGTGTCATATTTTCAAAGAATTCCTGAGAAATGTAATGGAAATCTATGTGGATGATCTGTGCACTTTTTCTTTAAAAAGACAAGATCATTTACAAGATTTAGAAAAAATATTCAGAAAATGCAAGACATACAGAGTATGCTTAAATTCTGAAAAGTGTGTATTCTTTGTGAGACAAGGGAGAATGTTGGGTCACATAGTTTCAAAAAATGGAATTTCTACAGATGAGAAGAAGATAAAAGCAATAATAGAACTTCCAAGACCTACAAATGTGAAGGAACTCCAAACTTTTATGGGACATTGTGGGTACTATAGAAAATTTGTACACAAATTTGCTGATATAGCTAAACCCTTATATGCCTTAATCACAAAGTTTGAGTGGACTGAAGAATGTGACCAAGCCTTTGAAACATTAAAAACTTCTTTGGTGACAGCACCAATTTTAAAAACACCTCAGTGGGATAAAATTTTTCATGTACATGTCGATGCTTCAAATTATGCTCTGGGATGTGTGTTAGCACAACCTATAGAAGGAAGCAAATTAGATTTCCCAGTAGCATATGCAAGTAGACAATTAAACATTGCAGAAAAAAATTACACAACCACGGAGAGAGAAGGATTGGGAATGATATTTGCTGTCAAAAAGTACAGACATTATCTAGTTTAAATTCTTTGTGGATCATCAAGCTCTACTCTATTTAGTAAATAAACCATGTCATACAGGAAGAATAGTAAGATGGTTTCTTTTACTAATGGAATTTGAATTTGAGGTGGTGGTTAGACAAGGAAAAACACACTTGAGAGCAGATCATTTGTCAAGAATCCAGTCAAAAGAACCTAGTTCACCAATAGATGATGATTTGCCAGATACATACTTATTCAAGGTGGAAAGTGTTCCTGAATGGTCTATGTCATTAATTCCTTTGCTAACCATGGGACCGTGTAGCACATTAGGGAATAATACACATCTGGTGTTATAAAGCAGAAATTTCATGTTGTTAGCTGGACATTTGTATCACCTCAGTCAGTCAGGTATACTGGAATTTTGTACTCCAGAGGAGGAGCAATATGAATATGTAAGAAGAGCTCACTACTGGAACCCATGTACTCATGCTTCCAAGATAGTCACTTTAAGCAACCTTAATAGGATGGGAGTACATTGGCCAAACAAGATTCAAGATGTGGAGAGATATGTTGATAATTGTAAAAAATGTCAAACATTGAAGGAATCAGAATTGATAACTTTATATTGGTTTCAAAAAAATCCTGAATGGAGTGAACATATTGTAGAGGAAGTGAAGAGAAAGAAGAAAGGGAAACAGGTAACAACTGGTGCTGACTCAAGAAACTTACAAGTGATCTCGGAAGAATATCAACTCATAGGAGAACAACTATATAAGAGAGGAATGGATGGATATCTGAGAATTTGTGTTCCTGAAGGAAAGTATTTAGAAATGTTGGAAATGGCACACTCAGGAGTGGCAGGAGGACATTTTTCAAGTGATAGAACAGCCAAGCTCATATTGTACTCTAGCTTTTGGTGGCCAACCCTATTTGCTGATGCAAGAATTTATGTAAAAAGATGTGATGTCTGTCAAAGGGTGAGTCAACCAAACAAAAGAGATAATATGCCATTAATTCCTTTAATTTCAGCCAGAGCTTTTAGCAAATGGGGATTGGATTTTATTGGACCAATACATCCTCCAGCCAGACAAACCCATGCAGAATACATATTAGTAGCTACAGATTATTTGACAAAATGGGCTGAGGCCAAAGCTACTAAAAGAAATGATGCTCACACTACTGCCAGATTTTTGTATGAAAACATTATCACTAGATTTGGACTACCAATTGAACTGGTAAGTGATAGGGGAACTCATTTTTTAAATCAGATCATAGAAAACATGACCAACCACTTTTTGATCAGTCATAGAAAATCAGCCCCATATCACCCACAAGCTAATGGCTTAGCAGAAAGTACTAATAAAGTACTCTGTGCAGTATTATCCAAACTAGTCAACACAAATAGAAATGACTGGGATTCTCAACTTAATCATGTTCTCTGGGCCTACAGAGTGGCATACAAAACTGCAATAGGAACTACCCCATTTAATTTAGTATATGGCCAAAATGCAGTTTTACCCATGGAATTTCTTATTCCAACATTAAAAGTGGGTAATCAATATAATTGGACAGGACATGAATTATCCGAGAGAGTCATAGATTTGGAAAAACTGGGAGCTTCTAGACTCCAAGCAGTGATGAGTATATATGCAGACAAGAAAAGACAGAAAGCTTATCATGATGTTCACATTAAAGACAAAGATCTACAAGAAGGAGACCTGGTCTTGGCTTACACAGTTAAGGAACATCAGAGAAAATTTCAGAAAAAAGGTCATGGGCCATACATTATACATCAGATAAGTAAAAGTGGAGCCATTCAATTAGCTAACATTGATGGAGAAATCATGCCAAATTTCATAAGCGGATGCAGAGTTAAGAGGTATGATTGTCCATTAACTCCTGATGAATGGAGAAGACTGCAAAAGGCCAAAATAGAAAAAAAGAAGAGAAGAACATCAGAAAAGAGGCTCAACAAGAAGCCAAGGAGAGAATAAGGAAATTGAAAGAAGTGTGTTTATGTGAAAACACTCTAAAGCAAAGAGAACATTTGCCTATGATATTGATGGATTATCAGAATGAAAATATTAGGGTTTTAATAGATTCAGGAGCTCAAGTGAATCTAATTAGCTCAGCCTTGGTCAATAAGTTTAACCTTAAAAGGGCTGAAAGCAGAATTCTGATCAAAACCCTGGGAGGGAAAATGATTCAGAGCATATCTTCACTTTCTATTAAAGTTAAATTTAATGATGAATATATGGATATAGATTGTGAAGAGTGGCCAGACCAATTCATGACTGAAAAGTTGATTTTGGGACAACCTTGGCTCAAACAAGGTAAAGTTGTTTTGAACTTTGAGAAAATGAAGCTTAATGTTTTTAATGTTTTTTCTGAGTAATGAAGGACAGGAGGTTTATCTAGATGTTCTTGACCCAGATATGGAAGGATTTACTTTCTCAATGAAGGACAAGAACATATTACCAATACCAAGTGCTCAAGCTTCATACAATCAAACCACTCAAGAGATCTCGGGAGTAAAAACAACTGGTGAGACAAAAATAAGAAGACAGTTATGGACACAAAAACAAAACAGAACTACAAACACATGGAGAAAGGGCACGCACAGATGGTATCCACCAAAACAGGAAGAGGGAATAAAATGGGTATGGAAACCAAAAGAGGCTACAAGAAATTTGTCTATGAAACATGAATACTTGTATGATACAAAGACATTGAGAGTGAAGCATTGTTGGGTAAAACAATCAGAATTGAGTCAATGGAAGAGTGATCATCCACACTTAACCTATTTTCAGATCGGTGGAACAAAATACTATTAAAAAAAAAAAAAAAAAAAAAGAGAGAGAGAGAAAGAAAAAAGAAAAAGGAGGGAGAATGAATGACAAAAGCAACATGTTCTTCTAATTTCTTTTTCCTTGAAAGAGAATCAGGAGGGGAAGGAAAGCAGAAAAAAAATGAAAGCAGAAAAAATGTCATGATTATTTAAAAAAAAAAAAAAAAAGAAGAGAATAAAATGGAAAAAAAAAAAGGAGAGGATAAATTGAAAAAAAAAAGAGAGGGGAAAAATGTATTTTATTTTCTATCTAAAATTAAAAGCACAAAAGCAAGATATAGGGAGGGAGAAAGTAACTTATCATGGAAAATCTGTATTATTTTGTTAAAAATTTTGTGTTATTTTCTTTTTTGAGTAAGGAATTGACAATTGAAGAGAGCACATTAGATATCTTGCTACACCTGTATTGCTCACTTAAAAATTGAGTCTTTTGGAAAAAGAAAAAATTGTTTGGAACTTGTCTCTTTCATTTGTTTATATCAGTGACATACCAGAATGAGACAGTATTTTTTTATGTGAATTCTTGTGACTCATGTGGGTGGAGTGTTTTTTCTTTTCTTTGATATATAAATACAGGATGGTGAATACAAAAGAGTTGACCATTCATGATTTCAAAGCTGACTCAGTAACCTTGTCAAGAGGACATTGGTTCTTGGACAGTGAGAGCACAGTGGAGCAGGTGGACCTGGAATCAGATGAAGATACAGGAATTCCAGAGGCAGAAGGAGCAGTAAAAGAACTGAAGGAAATTCTGGGAGTAATAGGTCAGCACATCTTCACAGTAGCAGTGGGAGGTTATAAATACACCATGTTGTGTCAGGAATTTTATAGGTTTCAAAGAACTACTGTCAACCTGAAAAGATGGAAAGCTGTGGGATTGCATAAACTATTGGAGGAACCAATCTTCTTCATTGACTTTGAAAGGGTAGCACAGGTAATGAACAGTTTGGAAGAAGTTGGAACAAAGAATGATGCCTATTTCAGGTGCAAAGTGAAGAACAAAGATGATCAGGAGGTGCGTATTACCATTAAGGCAGAACATATTAGAGCTGCTTTACAATTTTTTCCAATGGGCACCAAACTGGATCAAAGCTTTGTAAAAAAGAATAAGGATACTTATACAGGATATGGAAAGTTCACGGATTTTAAAGGAAAACAAAATGAAGAATATGCGATGAGAATGTTTTTGCAATATTTTTGTTTTCCCAAGCTGCCTAGATACACCATGCCTCACAAATCAGTAACTCTGTTGATGTTCAACAATAAAGACAAAACCAGACCATTTGGAGTTATGGATGTCTCACCATACATCCATGAACAGTTAAAGGAAGCAGCCAAACATTGGGAGCAGAAGAAATTTATGAATGGAGCCCAGTTTTTGACAAGAATTATTTATCATATCTTGGGTATGGAAGAACAATTGAAATTAGCTCCAGAAGCCCAATACTTTAGAAATTTGATGGCAGGAGTAAAAAGTCCTCCCAAAAGGATGCAGGTTAAAGACACAGTGGGACAAACCAGTATGAGGGGAGCTGGGATGAAGAGGAAAATTATCTCTGAAGAAGTAGTACCTGTTAAGAAGAGGAAAGTGGATCCAAGGAAAATAGAAATGGAGCAGATTGAAGCAACAAAAGAAGAACATTTGGCAGCCCAAAAAGGAGTACAATCCTCTAGTGAACCTCACCCCCCACAGACCAGCAAAGAGCAAATATTTACTTATTTAACCCAGGGAAACAATAAAAGAGCAATGTATGAAGCCCAATATCAGAAAATGCTGGAAGACTATTCCTGCAAGGCTACAGATTGGATACAGGAGGAGGTGGAGCATTATGAAGTTTTACATGAGGAAATGATGGCAGCCGAGACTGAAGAAATATTTGTGAAAAAAGAAGTAGAGTTGCTGGCATACTTCAAAGAGTTGCAAGGACCTCCAGAGGCCAGGACTACTGTTGTAGTAAAAAAGAAAGTGCCAAAAAAGCAAGTCCAAAAGAAGAAACTAGTCAAGAAGGGAAAAGAAAAAGCAGTAGCTGAAGCTACAACAGTTAAAGACACAGAAGCAACAGTCATGGAAGCAACTCAGAAGTCTACCACAGTGAAGGAAGTATCAAAGTCTACAGAGCAAGAAGTAGGAGGATCCTCACGATTCTCATCCGAGTCAGATAGTGACATTGAGAGTTTTTTGTTGAAAAGTTTAAACTTGTCAATACCCAACACTCCTAATGTAGCTATACAGGCTGTAGAAAAAATGAAGACACCTGAGGATACAAACAAGAAGTCTAAAGAAAGGCAGACTCATGAAGAAACTGTCCAACAGATGAGTGCTGAAGAAGAAAGAAGACTGTTAAAAGGAAAGGCAAGAATGACAGAAGAAGAAAACCAGAGGAGAGATGAAGATAGCTTTGGAATAGTGAATGTTGGTGTAAATTCAATATGGACCAAGCCTTCACAGACACAATTCCAATTGAATGCAAGATTGAATGCAAGTTTAGAGGAACTAGCAAAGAAGGTATTCAGCAGTTCATATATTCAGCAGAAGGATGCACCTAAAGAACAGGAAATCAAGAAGTTAGAACCAGAAAAGAGTGCTCAAGAGGTCTTAGGACAGGTGATGGAAGAAGGAATTATTCAAAGTATAAAAGATGTACTGCAGGAGATAAACAGTAATAAGGAATCTACATACAATGGTGAGTAGGAACAAGAAGAAGGAATAGATTCTATGGATATGGATGAGCAAGATTATGAATATACAAATCAGGGGAGTGATGATCCAATAAAAGCTTTTCATGCAAATGTATCAGATACAGCTCAAGAAACGGGAAGACAGGAAATGCAGAAAAATGATGATCAGATTATCCATGTGGCAGATATTGAATCAATAGAAGTTCAAGAAAAATTGGTACAAGGAGAGCAACTTAGGGAGGATCAATCAGGCCAGGATGAAAAAGAGCTAGAAAACAATCAGGAAACCCTAGGACAGGGAGAAGAAATGCAAGGTCAAGAAGAAAGGAATTCATTGGAAGAGAGTAGAATTTCAAACCTCTCAGATCAGAAAAGTGCAAAGGACAGAGTATTGGAGCTTGAAGAAGATGATATTAATCAAGAAACAGAGAATGATGCTTCCAGTAATGAAGAACAAGATACAAAGGATATAGAGGATGAAACAAAAGCAGATGAAGATGAGGAAGGTAAAAGAGATAAGCAAATTGAATTCAGACAGGCAGAAGTGGAAGTGGGTTTGGAAAGGATACCCAAGAATATAAGGTCAGCCTGTCAAATAATCATGAATAATATTGAACAGTTCAGACCATCTAGCAGGAATATGATCATATCAGGCATGGTGGCTGAATCTGAATTTGAGAAAGGGAGTATGATTATCAAAGAACACAGAAAGGAAAAGGAGCAGATGTCAGAACAACTGAGGTCAATTCAGAAGAAAAATGAAGAGTATGTCAATAGAATAATTGCTTTGGAAGAAAGTGAAGTTCAGAAGCAGAACAAAATACAATATTTGGAGGATAAGAGTGTGAAGTTATCAGAACAGAATGCCAAGATGGAAATGGAACTAAAAACCATAGGAGGAAGATACAGAACACTACAAACCTCATATCAAATTTTGACTAGGGCCCATGAAGATATTAATAAGTTGTTGCTAGAAGAAGGTCTAGTAAGAGATGGAAGTAAACCTGCCCAATTGACAGAGGAAGAAAAAGATGAAATGCATAAAGAAATTCAGAAACTCCAAGAAGAATTAAAGGAAGCCAAAGAACTAGAAAAGCAGGCAAGTACACATGCTGCTACAGCTATGAGAGGGTATAACAAGTTGTTTTTGAATACAGAGCAAGAGAAGAAGGATTGGCAGGACAAGTTGGAAAGAGAAAGAATGGAATGGATGAAAGAAAGAGAAGATTTGATAACTCAGAATAAAAGCTTAAGGATGACCTTAGAAGATTTACAGAAACAACTGGAGAAATCAAAAGCTCAGGAAGAGGTTCAGAATCAGGTACATGCAGAAGATACCAATACCAGAGAGTATGAAACAGGAGATGCTGATAGAGAACAGGAAAACTCTGAAGCAATAGCCAAAAGATCTGAGGAAGAGTACACTGAGGAATTTGTTCAGAAGTTGCTGACTAACAGAGAATCAAGAATGGAGTTTATGAGAAAAATGCATGATGATTATGAGAACCAGATTGTCACATTTGCTTTAAATAAAGGCATCAATCCAGATC
This sequence comes from Ceratopteris richardii, assembly GCA_020310875.1. Taxonomy (NCBI): domain Eukaryota; kingdom Viridiplantae; phylum Streptophyta; class Polypodiopsida; order Polypodiales; family Pteridaceae; genus Ceratopteris; species Ceratopteris richardii. The sequence goes on along the minus strand of CM035411.1, from coordinate 99,822,242 downwards.
AGCACCATTGGGCTGCAGATGGATTAGGAATTCCTTTTTGTATGATATTGGAAAGCATAAAAAATTATCAGTTGGCCAGAGTGGGATTATCTCCAAATCAATATTTTGAATATGAAGAGGATATTAATGTTACAAAGGAATTATTTGAAAGAGCAAACCCAAAATGGAGGAATAAATGGTTGGATGCTAATAAAGAGTGTAGGAGAATCTGGAAGGAGGCACCTTTACACTTAAAGATTAACCCAGCTTATTGCCCCGTGGCCAGAAGAAGGGAGTGGACTGTTTTTTGGGAAAGAAGAAAAACAGGGCAGATTCCAGCAAAATGGCTGAACTTTCCAAAAATAGCAGGTCCAAAGGCAGGAACTTGGCCTACTAAAAGTTACATGGTGAATACTGCTGAATCTGTCATATCAAATTATAAAGATGTCAATGACCCTGCTTGTATACTACTTGTCAGAATAATGAGGTTAATTCTAGCCTGTATAGGGACCTACACTGATACAGATATCAGAATTTTGAACTATGTTGGGTTTAATTCGCCTACAGATGCTCTATTGTTTGATCTAAGTGAGACACCAGACAGGATTTGTTTGATGGCCTACTACAGTAGAATAATATTTTTGGGCAGTCATTTTTTGCAAATATTTGAAGATGCTTTTGATTATGGATTCTTTGAAAGAGAGTCAGAAATTTTTGGAAACTTATCTGTGGTTACAAAAGCAAGACTTACTGCCTATGAAGCTGCTTACACAGAATACTTGAAGAAGGATGTCATAGATAAGCCTGAAGCTGCAGTACAATGGAGGAAAGCCTTGTTTGAAATGGTCAATAACATGAATTTCACAGAAAGGAAGAGCCATGATTTGGTGTCACAAGTGTAGCAAAGGAAGAAGAAATAAAGCTGAGCTCACATAAGGAAGTCTTTTGTCAGGAGCCAAAAGCTCTAGGAGGGGAAGAATGTTGGAAGGTGTATTTTTGGAAAGCATTTTTCATGTAGAAAATTAGTAAAAAGCCAAAAAACTTGTAAAATATTTATGCAATGGTTGTAAAAATAAGGAAGAGTCTTCCTTATGTAGTCAAGGACCTCATGTAATTTTTGTAGAATTTTTAGAAACTCTTAGATAGCATATTTTTAGAAAATTAGAGAAAAAGACCTAATTTCAAGTGTGAAAAGGGACACTTGAAAATGTATATAAGTCAATTTTCTCTAATTTGGAGAGGTTGGTTAGTTATATGCTCAAGCTATCAATAGAGAAGAAAGAGTTTCTGCAAAAATCGTGTTTTCTCCTGTTGAGTGTATTTTCTTTGATGTGAGAGCTTGTTTCTTGCTTAATCATGGAGATTTGTGAGTTACATTTGTGTATTACTGAGTGAGTTGTATGAAGGAAGAGGTTTACTGATGTAATGAGTGGAAAAGGATTGAAGAAAGTTCCAGAATTGTGAAAATCGTCTGAATGTACAGAATCGCGATTGTCTCGTCTCTGTGATACAGGTGATATTTTTCAATTTTGAGTTCATATTTGTATTCTGCTGATAAAATAGCATGGTTTTGACACAAAGATCATAGAAAATGATGGAGATTTGCCTTAGATATGGTAAACCCTAGATCTTCTCTTCATCTTCAATTTTTCTCAGCAATCCAGCCATTAATCTCTTATTTCCTTGAATCTATTATCTTGAAGGGGCTGTGGTCTTATGGATATTCCTAGGATTGACAAAATAAAGATGATTTGTTGATTCTTTGTTACTTCATGATTGGAGAGGACAACTTGGAGTCCAAAACAAAACATTTTTTGGCGCCGTTGCCGGGGAACATTCCAAGAACTTCTTTGAAGTTGGACCTTTGCTGGATCTTCAGTTGATGATGGTAACCAACACAAGAACAAGGTAAAGCTCATCAATTAGGAAAAGTGCACATGAATAGGTAGATATCATTGTTTGTCTTTAGGGAAGAAGAAAGCAATGGATGTCTTGTAGAAGTGGAAGTGCTGAAATCTTTGTAAATTGATAGTTGCTCATCATATTGGTGAAGTAAAAGTGCAGGTGTGTGGAGGATTTGAGCCAAGAAGCTGAAGATGGAGGTAACTTGAATCTATTCTTGCATTTCTAGATTTCTTTTTGCCCAAGTACTAGGCACCATGGGTGATCTTGGGAAGATAACATGGATATTAAGGAAAGGACAGTTAAAGTAGCTAGATGTAAGAATGAGGGATTCAGTTGTTGACCAAATCTGAGCATTAAATCTTGAGTTGTTCTGCATTTTGAAAAAACATATGATTGAGTTTATCTTTACAAAAATTGATTGTCTTTCATAACACTTTTTCATTTGAGAAACTTTCTTTGGTACTTTAGTGATAGCTAAGGACATAGAAACTCATAACCAATCAAGAACCAAGGGATCAGTTGATCTCCAAAACCAGAAACCCTAAGTAAAGTGTTCTCCTTTATTTTTAGGGCAAAAATACCAAACAAATTCACAAAACCTATCAAAAATTATTAAACAAATTTCTTTTCTTGTTAGAAAGTTGGAGTAAGGTGTTGTGGATAAGAGTGATTGTGGAGAAGTGAAAAAAGAAAAAAAAAAAAAATGGTCAAAAAACCAGAAAATTAGAAAACACGATTCTCTGCACAGAATCGCGATTTTCTGAAAAAAGTGATTGATTTTGAAATAACATTTTAAGTGAAAGTTGAATTGAAGTTGTTGAAGGGCCTTGAAGGTAATCAGGAAGAAAAAACTACTCAAATTGGCATAAAATAAAAAATAGAGAAAAACACGATTTTCTGCACAAAGTCGCGATTTTCTGAAGAAGATTGTGATTTTGGTGCAAAAGTTCAGGAGTGGAGTGAGTTACAAAGGAAAGAAGGAATTGAAGCAAAACAAAGAGGAAGAAAGTTAAAAAAAAAAAAATAATAGAGACCAAAAAAATTCCAAAAACCTAGAAAATTAGAAAACACGATTCTCTGAACAGAATCGCGATTTTCTGTAAAAAGTGTTGTTTCTGGAATAACAATTCAAGTCACAATTGAATTGAAGTTGTTGAAGGGTACTAAGAGGAAATAGAAGAGAAGACCACTCAATTTGAAAAAAAAAAAATCAATCAATCAGAAGTTTAGAGAAAACACGATTTCCTGCACAAAATCGCGATTTTCAGGGAAAGATTGTGATTTTGGTGCAAAAGTAATAGAGTCTGGTAAATCACAAAGGAAAGAGGATCTTGATTGGAAAGAAGAAGAAATAACACTCAAATTTGCACAAGATCAGATTTACAGAAAAAACACGATTTGCTGCAGAAAATCGCGATTTTCTGTAAAAGGAAATATTGGAAATTGTGGCTTAATTGGGCAATTTGAGGAAGTTAGTTGCAACAATATCATCAAATTGAGCAAGAAATATTGAACAAATCAAAAAGTGAGAAAAAAGGGAAATTATACAGAATCACAACTTTCTGAGTACAAAATCGTGATTCTTTGGGCACTATATAAACTGGGAATTGAGGGGGAAATTCATTTGTGAGTGAGAGTGAGAGAGAGAGAGAGAGAGTGAGCAGGGCTATCAAAATCGCGACTTTCAGCAAACATTGACCATTGGAGATATTTTCACCCAAGCAAGAAAGGTAAGAATCCTAACATCATTCTTGAGTACATATTTTTGGCTCTGAGTGAAAAAATAACAAAAGAAATAGAAAATAACAGAATCGCGAATTTCTGATTTTTTGAGTTTTCACTAAAAAATCATTAATTTTTTGCTTAGTTGCTTTATTGAATGTTAAAATTTTGACAAGGCGATTCTATAGGTGAAAAGAAAAATTGAAAAATCAATAAGTTGAAATTCTGCCAAAATTTGGACAAAATCGCGATTCTGAGTTGTAACTCAAAATCGCGATTCTATGAAAAGTGCCATCAACATCGCGATTCCCAGAACGCGATTTTCATAAGAAAATCGTGTTTTTTACAATCTGTGAGCAATCACGATTGTCTGGGAACAAAATCGTGGAAAACACGATTTCGTGAACAAAATCGTGAAAATCACGATTTTCACACAAAATCGTGAAAAACACGATTTCGTGTACAAAATCGTGAAAAACACGATTTTCAACAGAGAATCGTAAAAATACACGATTTTCACACAAAATCGTGAAAAACACGATCTTGTGAACAAAATCGTGAAAAACACGATTTCGTGCACAAAATCGTGAAAAACACGATTTTCAACAGAGAATCGTAAAAATACACGATTTTCACACAAAATCGTGAAAAACACGATCTTGTGAACAAAATCGTGAAAAAACACGATTTTCAACAGAGAATCGTAAAAATACACGATTTTCACTCAAAATCGTGAAAAACACGATTTTGACCACAACCTTGTGAAAAACTCGATTTTCATCACAAAATCGTGAAAAACACGATTTTCACACAAAATCGTGAAAAACACGATTTTGACTCAAAATCGTGGAAGACACGACTTTGAACAGAAAATCGTGGAAAAACCCCAAATTCATCAGAAAATCGGGGAAAAGTCTAATTGCATCATAAAATCGTGAAAAACACGATTTTCATCTGAAAATCGTGAAAAAATACTACTGACAGTAGAAAATCGTGAAAAACCCCAAATTCATCAGAAAATCGTGGAAAAACAAAACCTAAACAGAAAATCGTGGAAAAGTCTAATTGCATCATAAAATCGTCAAAAACACGATTTTCATCTGAAAATCGTGAAAAAACACAACTGGCAGTAGAAAATCGTGAAAAACCCTAATTTCATTACAAAGTCGTGAAAAGCACAAAACCTAGGAAGAAAATTAAAACACACACAATTTTGGACAGAAAATTGTAGAAAACCAATACATTGGTTAGGAAACTGTGACAAACACTCTTTTGAGTATTAGAAATTTGTCAAAAATAGTTGAATGATACTAAGGTCTGGAAATAAAATAAATTCACTTTCTAAACAAGACCTAACAAGGAAGGAAAAAGAGCCAGGAAGTAGTAAAAGATCAGAAAGAAGTTTAGGGCAAGAAAATAACATGGAAAACCTAAATGAAACAAATGAGTCAATAGAAACTGGGGATTTTAGAAACATCCTCAAATACATGTATACAAATAGGTTTGGAGCCTATGTATATCAGGATGGAATGCATAAATTCCTCATTAGATTGAGAAATTTAGAAGTTCCCCTGAATATAACCCCAGTAGCACAATTCAAGGATGGAAGATATGAAGATAGGCAAGGATGTGTATACATTCTCTCTCAAGATCCAGAAAATTCAAATGACCTAGGGCAATGTGCTGATAAGGGACCTTGGGAGCACAACATAGAACAAACAAATTTGCCCAGGCCAAATGAAAACCACACTAGCAATGAACAACAACATGGGAGGAGGACACATATTTCCCCAAATCCCTTTGACAAGGAACCAGATGGATACAATGACTTCCCACTTAGAAGAAGACCTCATTGGCAGCATCAGGGTAGAATGCTTAGACCATACCAAGTAGCCAAATGCATGAAGAACCAATATGAAGGGTATTCAGATCCTCATGCTCATGCAGCAGAATTTAGACAACTAATTAGAGCTGAGGAAGTAGAGGATTACAAGGTGCAATTTGAAGCATTTGGATTAACCCTAACAGGACCAGCCTTATCCTGGTTCATTCCCCTGAGAAAGGAAATGTATCTGGACATTGAATCTTTTTTAGAAGCTTTCATTGGAGAATTTTCTAAGATTGGAATAAAACATAGTACAGCCACATTAATACATAGTTTCAAACAACAAAAGGAGGAAAATGTTAGAGAAGCAGCTAGAAGATTTAAACAATACATTGATAGATGCCCAAGAGAGGAAGTACCTTCCATGGCAAAACAAGTATCCCTATTCATTGAAGGTTTGAGAAGTGCTCAACTAAGAACCCTAGTGTACTATAGGAGATGTCCTTACTTAGCAGCCTGTGTGAAGGAGGCAATAGACTTGGAGGACAACAGAGGTCAAGATCTGTTGGCATTTGATCAACCTAGATCATATGAAGACAAAATTCCTCCAGCAGAAGAATTGGCTCAGGCCATTGCTAAAGCCCTAGAGGTAAACACTAAAGCTAATCTGATTAACTCTAGGATAAACACAAACAAAAAATGTTACATTTGTGGAGAAAATCATCTGGCACAACAATGCCCATATCAGAAGCCTCCACACTTGCAAGATAGGAAGACACTCAAATACTGCACACTAGAGAGGAAATGGACAAACCATACCAGGGAGGAATGCTTCTATAACAAACAACCCGTCAAGGAAAGAGACTACATGGCTCAGAGGGAATCAGGTTATACTGAGCAACCAAGACCAGTGTTGGGACAACAGCCTCCTATTCCAACTAATGTGGTACCAGTCAAATATACACCCATAGAGGAAGGAAATTCAAGATTCAGATCACCTTATAAGGAAGAGTATCAATGGAGTGAGGGACATCAGGAAGAATGGGAAGATTATGAAATAAGAGAACCTGAGCTTAAAGCCCTAGATTTGGGAAATGGAAAAATTGAAATGGACACAGCAACATTCATGTACATTACCAACAACTACATGTCCAATCAAAAACCTCAATTCAAAGGGGGACCAAAGATAACATGTTATAGGTGTGGGGGAGAGCATTTCATCAGAGACTGTCCACAACCTCCAACATTCAGGATAGAGGGAGCATACTGCAAGGATTGTGGAAGAGAACACCTGATCAAAGACTGTCCAAAAAATCCCCAAAAACAACAGAACACACCCAATAGCATACCACTAAAAACAGTCAATATTATGGAACAAGAGGAATTGAGTGACAATGATCAAGTTGGAATCAATGTTATAACAAGGGCACAAGCTAAGCAACAAGAAACAAATAAGGAACAAAGTGAAGGTTCAGCCTCAAAGGTGAAAAGGAATAAACAAAAAGGGAAGTGGGAAAAGAAAAAAAGAATGAGCAAAAACTTGGAAGAAGACAATAAGGAACAATAAAAAAATACTCCTCCCCAAAACACTCAAAATCAGTCTGAAATAGGACACTCTCAGAGTCTAGAAACCCTAATCAAAGCATATAAGGGAAGAATCCAAGAAGGACCAAGTCCTGCAGATCATGCAGTGGCTTATCCTATACCCGAGTTAGAGCAAGAAAGAATGCTAAAGTGCAAACAAATTATCTAGGAGACACAACTCAGATTAGGGCAAGAAGATAGTTCTCAGAGAACAATTGAACAAATTGAGAAAACAAGAACATGGAAAAGCGTTAACAAAGAGGAAAATCCACAATTAACATTCCAAATGATCATAGATGAACAATGTAGCATTACATGTCATACAACATGGGAAAACTTGTTGAAACAAAATCCTCACCTACAAAACAAAATAAATAAAGGGGAAACAATACCTAGAAACCTTCATTCACCAACACAAGAATTAGAGGAATTATGGTATATTCCTATTGATAAAATAGGAGGATATTGTGAAGGAGAAGAAGGGAATTCAACCCTAAAATTACAATATGGAAAAAATTCAGCTAAAGCCATTTTGGATAGTGGATCAGGAGTGGCCATAATGACTAAACAAACTTGGGAGAAATGGGGAAGAAATGAACTACTACCCACTAAGATGAGGTTACAACTTGCAGATGGGCATATAGAAAAACCCCTAGGAATTTGGGAGAAAGTGATTGTGGACATATGCGGTATAGAAATAGAGCATACCTTTGCCATAGTAGAATTTCCACAATCCACTTCATATGAAATCATCCTAGGAAGACCTTTTATGAGACAAATGCAAATTGTACAAGATTGGGGTAATGATTGTTTATATCTCCAAAGCAAAGGAAGAATAACAAGAGTGAACCTGAGAAATGGGCATTATTGTGATGTATCTCCTCAAGAATGGTATAAAATACATCAAAATCAAGAAGAAAGTGAGGAATCAGACATGGAGGATCAGGAAGAGAGTGAATCAGCAATATGGAAGTGCAACATGATAAGAAATCTCACCAATAGAAAGAAAAGACTGAAAAGAGAGGAATGTGTGAAAGAAAGAAAAGTACAGGATGAAAGCTATGAGCCACAACAATTTAAAGATGAAGAGTTTGAGCCTTATGGGTGGAATCAAATCTTGGCTACTATGGATCTGGCCAGTGAAGAATATGTAGGAATGAAATTCCAAGACGAAGAAGGCTTTGATGTTTTCCACATTAGCATACATGATAAGTGTACCAAAAACAGAAGAGGAGCAAAATAAAGAAATAATATTACAAAAAGGAAAAACACGGTATTTGGAAACAGTAAAAGCCGAGGATGCAATCAAAGACAAAATCTCAGGCAAATACAAGGAACATAAACACAAGGAAATAGAAAGAGATGAGACAAAAGAGAAGAAAGAGAAAGAGATCAATAAGGATCAATATTTTGATGTACCAGCAAATTTTAAAACTTATGAGGTAGAAGACAGACTACTCCTGAAAATGAAACCAAAAAGAGAGAAGAAAAAAGGAGAAGCTTATGACAATGAAGAACAAACAAAAAAGATTGTGATTACTCAGGAAGAAGGAGAAGAGAGACAGATAGTGATAGCTGATGATATGACCACACAAGAAGAAGAAGCCTTAAGGAGCCTGGCAAAGAACTATAGGGATGTATTTGCTTACAGTTATAAAGATTTAAAAGGGATTGATCCAAAAATCTGTGAGCATAAGATTCCTATGACACCTGACGCAAAACCAAGCAAACAAAGACACTACACATTTAATGATAAATACTCTGCCAAAATAAAGGAAGAAATTGACAAGTTGTTGGCGGCTAATTTCATTTATGAAATAGAGTACACTGAATGGATATCACCTATAGTTGTGGTGCCAAAGAAGAATGGAAAACTTAGGGTTTGCATCAACTTGAAAAAAGTGAATGCAGCAACTATAAGGGATAGTTATCCACTGCCAATAACAGATCATCTTCTCGAGAGAGTTGCAGGAAAGGAGGTTTACAGTTTCCTAGATGGTTTCTCAGGCTACAATCAAGTGCCAATAGCCTTAGAGGACCAACATAAGACTGCCTTTTCTACAGAATGGGGGGTTTATGCCTTTAGGGTTATGCCCTTTGGACTAACCAATGCTCCAGCAACCTTTCAAAGATTGATGTGTCATATTTTCAAAGAATTCCTGAGAAATGTAATGGAAATCTATGTGGATGATCTGTGCACTTTTTCTTTAAAAAGACAAGATCATTTACAAGATTTAGAAAAAATATTCAGAAAATGCAGGACATACAGAGTATGCTTAAATTCTGAAAAGTGTGTATTCTTTGTGAGACAAGGGAGAATGTTGGGTCACATAGTTTCAAAAAATGGAATTTCTACAGATGAGAAGAAGATAAAAGCAATAATAGAACTTCCAAGACCTACAAATGTGAAGGAACTCCAAACTTTTATGGGACATTGTGGGTACTATAGAAAATTTGTACACAAATTTGCTGATATAGCTAAACCCTTATATGCCTTAATCACAAAGTTTGAGTGGACTGAAGAATGTGACCAAGCCTTTGAAACATTAAAAACTTCTTTGGTGACAGCACCAATTTTAAAAACACCTCAGTGGGATAAAATTTTTCATGTACATGTCGATGCTTCAAATTATGCTCTGGGATGTGTGTTAGCACAACCTATAGAAGGAAGCAAATTAGATTTCCCAGTAGCATATGCAAGTAGACAATTAAACATTGCAGAAAAAAATTACACAACCACGGAGAGAGAAGGATTGGGAATGATATTTGCTGTCAAAAAGTACAGACATTATCTATTGGCCAACAAGTTTAAATTCTTTGTGGATCATCAAGCTCTACTCTATTTAGTAAATAAACCATGTCATACAGGAAGAATAGTAAGATGGTTTCTTTTACTAATGGAATTTGAATTTGAGGTGGTGGTTAGACAAGGAAAAACACACTTGAGAGCAGATCATTTGTCAAGAATCCAGTCAAAAGAACCTAGTTCACCAATAGATGATGATTTGCCAGATACATACTTATTCAAGGTGGAAAGTGTTCCTGAATGGTCTATGTCATTAATTCCTTTGCTAACCATGGGACCGTGTAGCACATTAGGGAATAATACACATCTGGTGTTATAAAGCAGAAATTTCATGTTGTTAGCTGGACATTTGTATCACCTCAGTCAGTCAGGTATACTGGAATTTTGTACTCCAGAGGAGGAGCAATATGAATATGTAAGAAGAGCTCACTACTGGAACCCATGTACTCATGCTTCCAAGATAGTCACTTTAAGCAACCTTAATAGGATGGGAGTACATTGGCCAAACAAGATTCAAGATGTGGAGAGATATGTTGATAATTGTAAAAAATGTCAAACATTGAAGGAATCAGAATTGATAACTTTATATTGGTTTCAAAAAAATCCTGAATGGAGTGAACATATTGTAGAGGAAGTGAAGAGAAAGAAGAAAGGGAAACAGGTAACAGCTGGTGCTGACTCAAGAAACTTACAAGTGATCTCGGAAGAATATCAACTCATAGGAGAACAACTATATAAGAGAGGAATGGATGGATATCTGAGAATTTGTGTTCCTGAAGGAAAGTATTTAGAAATGTTGGAAATGGCACACTCAGGAGTGGCAGGAGGACATTTTTCAAGTGATAGAACAGCCAAGCTCATATTGTACTCTAGCTTTTGGTGGCCAACCCTATTTGCTGATGCAAGAATTTATGTAAAAAGATGTGATGTCTGTCAAAGGGTGAGTCAACCAAACAAAAGAGATAATATGCCATTAATTCCTTTAATTTCAGCCAGAGCTTTTAGCAAATGGGGATTGGATTTTATTGGACCAATACATCCTCCAGCCAGACAAACCCATGCAGAATACATATTAGTAGCTACAGATTATTTGACAAAATGGGCTGAGGCCAAAGCTACTAAAAGAAATGATGCTCACACTACTGCCAGATTTTTGTATGAAAACATTATCACTAGATTTGGACTACCAATTGAACTGGTAAGTGATAGGGGAACTCATTTTTTAAATCAGATCATAGAAAACATGACCAACCACTTTTTGATCAGTCATAGAAAATCAGCCCCATATCACCCACAAGCTAATGGCTTAGCAGAAAGTACTAATAAAGTACTCTGTGCAGTATTATCCAAACTAGTCAACACAAATAGAAATGACTGGGATTCTCAACTTAATCATGTTCTCTGGGCCTACAGAGTGGCATACAAAACTGCAATAGGAACTACCCCATTTAATTTAGTATATGGCCAAAATGCAGTTTTACCCATGGAATTTCTTATTCCAACATTAAAAGTGGGTAATCAATATAATTGGACAGGACATGAATTATCCGAGAGAGTCATAGATTTGGAAAAACTGGGAGCTTCTAGACTCCAAGCAGTGATGAGTATATATGCAGACAAGAAAAGACAGAAAGCTTATCATGATGTTCACATTAAAGACAAAGATCTACAAGAAGGAGACCTGGTCTTGGCTTACACAGTTAAGGAACATCAGAGAAAATTTCAGAAAAAAGGTCATGGGCCATACATTATACATCAGATAAGTAAAAGTGGAGCCATTCAATTAGCTAACATTGATGGAGAAATCATGCCAAATTTCATAAGCGGATGCAGAGTTAAGAGGTATGATTGCCCATTAACTCCTGATGAATGGAGAAGACTGCAAAAGGCCAAAATAGAAAAAAAGAAGAGAAGAACATCAGAAAAGAGGCTCAACAAGAAGCCAAGGAGAGAATAAGGAAATTGAAAGAAGTGTGTTTATGTGAAAACACTCTAAAGCAAAGAGAACATTTGCCTATGATATTGATGGATTATCAGAATGAAAATATTAGGGTTTTAATAGATTCAGGAGCTCAAGTGAATCTAATTAGCTCAGCCTTGGTCAATAAGTTTAACCTTAAAAGGGCTGAAAGCAGAATTCTGATCAAAACCCTGGGAGGGAAAATGATTCAGAGCATATCTTCACTTTCTATTAAAGTTAAATTTAATGATGAATATATGGATATAGATTGTGAAGAGTGGCCAGACCAATTCATGACTGAAAAGTTGATTTTGGGACAACCTTGGCTCAAACAAGGTAAAGTTGTTTTGAACTTTGAGAAAATGAAGCTTAATTTGACCATAAATGACAAAAAGTTTTTAATGTTTTTTCTGAGTAATGAAGGACAGGAGGTTTATCTAGATGTTCTTGACCCAGATATGGAAGGATTTACTTTCTCAATGAAGGACAAGAACATATTACCAATACCAAGTGCTCAAGCTTCATACAATCAAACCACTCAAGAGATCTCGGGAGTAAAAACAACTGGTGAGACAAAAATAAGAAGACAGTTATGGACACAAAAACAAAACAGAACTACAAACACATGGAGAAAGGGCACGCACAGATGGTATCCACCAAAACAGGAAGAGGGAATAAAATGGGTATGGAAACCAAAAGAGGCTACAAGAAGTTTGTCTATGAAACATGAATACTTGTATGATACAAAGACATTGAGAGTGAAGCATTGTTGGGTAAAAAAATCAGAATTGAGTCAATGGAAGAGTGATCATCCACACTTAACCTATTTTCAGATCGGTGGAACAAAATACTATTAAAAAAAAAAAAAAAAAAAGAGAGAGAGAGAAAGAAAAAAGAAAAAGGAGGGAGAATGAATGACAAAAGCAACATGTTCTTCTAATTTCTTTTTCCTTGAAAGAGAATCAGGAGGGGAAGGAAAGCAGAAAAAAAATGAAAGCAGAAAAAATGTCATGATTATTTAAAAAAAAAAAAAAAAGAAGAGAATAAAATGGAAAAAAAAAAAAGGAGAGGATAAATTGAAAAAAAAAAGAGAGGGGAAAAATGTATTTTATTTTCTATCTAAAATTAAAAGCACAAAAGCAAGATATAGGGAGGGAGAAAGTAACTTATCATGGAAAATCTGTATTATTTTGTTAAAAATTTTGTGTTATTTTCTTTTTTGAGTAAGGAATTGACAATTGAAGAGAGCACATTAGATATCTTGCTACACCTGTATTGCTCACTTAAAAATTGAGTCTTTTGGAAAAAGAAAAAATTGTTTGGAACTTGTCTCTTTCATTTGTTTATATCAGTGACATACCAGAATGAGACAGTATTTTTTTATGTGAATTCTTGTGACTCATGTGGGTGGAGTGTTTTTTCTTTTCTTTGATATATAAATACAGGATGGTGAATACAAAAGAGTTGACCATTCATGATTTCAAAGCTGACTCAGTAACCTTGTCAAGAGGACATTGGTTCTTGGACAGTGAGAGCACAGTGGAGCAGGTGGACCTGGAATCAGATGAAGATACAGGAATTCCAGAGGCAGAAGGAGCAGTAAAAGAACTGAAGGAAATTCTGGGAGTAATAGGTCAGCACATCTTCACAGTAGCAGTGGGAGGTTATAAATACACCATGTTGTGTCAGGAATTTTATAGGTTTCAAAGAACTACTGTCAACCTGAAAAGATGGAAAGCTGTGGGATTGCATAAACTATTGGAGGAACCAATCTTCTTCATTGACTTTGAAAGGGTAGCACAGGTAATGAACAGTTTGGAAGAAGTTGGAACAAAGAATGATGCCTATTTCAGGTGCAAAGTGAAGAACAAAGATGATCAGGAGGTGCGTATTACCATTAAGGCAGAACATATTAGAGCTGCTTTACAATTTTTTCCAATGGGCACCAAACTGGATCAAAGCTTTGTAAAAAAGAATAAGGATACTTATACAGGATATGGAAAGTTCACGGATTTTAAAGGAAAACAAAATGAAGAATATGCGATGAGAATGTTTTTGCAATATTTTTGTTTTCCCAAGCTGCCTAGATACACCATGCCTCACAAATCAGTAACTCTGTTGATGTTCAACAATAAAGACAAAACCAGACCATTTGGAGTTATGGATGTCTCACCATACATCCATGAACAGTTAAAGGAAGCAGCCAAACATTGGGAGCAGAAGAAATTTATGAATGGAGCCCAGTTTTTGACAAGAATTATTTATCATATCTTGGGTATGGAAGAACAATTGAAATTAGCTCCAGAAGCCCAATACTTTAGAAATTTGATGGCAGGAGTAAAAAGTCCTCCCAAAAGGATGCAGGTTAAAGACACAGTGGGACAAACCAGTATGAGGGGAGCTGGGATGAAGAGGAAAATTATCTCTGAAGAAGTAGTACCTGTTAAGAAGAGGAAAGTGGATCCAAGGAAAATAGAAATGGAGCAGATTGAAGCAACAAAAGAAGAACATTTGGCAGCCCAAAAAGGAGTACAATCCTCTAGTGAACCTCACCCCCCACAGACCAGCAAAGAGCAAATATTTACTTATTTAACCCAGGGAAACAATAAAAGAGCAATGTATGAAGCCCAATATCAGAAAATGCTGGAAGACTATTCCTGCAAGGCTACAGATTGGATACAGGAGGAGGTGGAGCATTATGAAGTTTTACATGAGGAAATGATGGCAGCCGAGACTGAAGAAATATTTGTGAAAAAAGAAGTAGAGTTGCTGGCATACTTCAAAGAGTTGCAAGGACCTCCAGAGGCCAGGACTACTGTTGTAGTAAAAAAGAAAGTGCCAAAAAAGCAAGTCCAAAAGAAGAAACTAGTCAAGAAGGGAAAAGAAAAAGCAGTAGCTGAAGCTACAACAGTTAAAGACACAGAAGCAACAGTCATGGAAGCAACTCAGAAGTCTACCACAGTGAAGGAAGTATCAAAGTCTACAGAGCAAGAAGTAGGAGGATCCTCACGATTCTCATCCGAGTCAGATAGTGACATTGAGAGTTTTTTGTTGAAAAGTTTAAACTTGTCAATACCCAACACTCCTAATGTAGCTATACAGGCTGTAGAAAAAATGAAGACACCTGAGGATACAAACAAGAAGTCTAAAGAAAGGCAGACTCATGAAGAAACTGTCCAACAGATGAGTGCTGAAGAAGAAAGAAGACTGTTAAAAGGAAAGGCAAGAATGACAGAAGAAGAAAACCAGAGGAGAGATGAAGATAGCTTTGGAATAGTGAATGTTGGTGTAAATTCAATATGGACCAAGCCTTCACAGACACAATTCCAATTGAATGCAAGATTGAATGCAAGTTTAGAGGAACTAGCAAAGAAGGTATTCAGCAGTTCATATATTCAGCAGAAGGATGCACCTAAAGAACAGGAAATCAAGAAGTTAGAACCAGAAAAGAGTGCTCAAGAGGTCTTAGGACAGGTGATGGAAGAAGGAATTATTCAAAGTATAAAAGATGTACTGCAGGAGATAAACAGTAATAAGGAATCTACATACAATGGTGAGTAGGAACAAGAAGAAGGAATAGATTCTATGGATATGGATGAGCAAGATTATGAATATACAAATCAGGGGAGTGATGATCCAATAAAAGCTTTTCATGCAAATGTATCAGATACAGCTCAAGAAACGGGAAGACAGGAAATGCAGAAAAATGATGATCAGATTATCCATGTGGCAGATATTGAATCAATAGAAGTTCAAGAAAAATTGGTACAAGGAGAGCAACTTAGGGAGGATCAATCAGGCCAGGATGAAAAAGAGCTAGAAAACAATCAGGAAACCCTAGGACAGGGAGAAGAAATGCAAGGTCAAGAAGAAAGGAATTCATTGGAAGAGAGTAGAATTTCAAACCTCTCAGATCAGAAAAGTGCAAAGGACAGAGTATTGGAGCTTGAAGAAGATGATATTAATCAAGAAACAGAGAATGATGCTTCCAGTAATGAAGAACAAGATACAAAGGATATAGAGGATGAAACAAAAGCAGATGAAGATGAGGAAGGTAAAAGAGATAAGCAAATTGAATTCAGACAGGCAGAAGTGGAAGTGGGTTTGGAAAGGATACCCAAGAATATAAGGTCAGCCTGTCAAATAATCATGAATAATATTGAACAGTTCAGACCATCTAGCAGGAATATGATCATATCAGGCATGGTGGCTGAATCTGAATTTGAGAAAGGGAGTATGATTATCAAAGAACACAGAAAGGAAAAGGAGCAGATGTCAGAACAACTGAGGTCAATTCAGAAGAAAAATGAAGAGTATGTCAATAGAATAATTGCTTTGGAAGAAAGTGAAGTTCAGAAGCAGAACAAAATACAATATTTGGAGGATAAGAGTGTGAAGTTATCAGAACAGAATGCCAAGATGGAAATGGAACTAAAAACCATAGGAGGAAGATACAGAACACTACAAACCTCATATCAAATTTTGACTAGGGCCCATGAAGATATTAATAAGTTGTTGCTAGAAGAAGCTCTAGTAAGAGATGGAAGTAAACCTGCCCAATTGACAGAGGAAGAAAAAGATGAAATGCATAAAGAAATTCAGAAACTCCAAGAAGAATTAAAGGAAGCCAAAGAACTAGAAAAGCAGGCAAGTACACATGCTGCTACAGCTATGAGAGGGTATAACAAGTTGTTTTTGAATACAGAGCAAGAGAAGAAGGATTGGCAGGACAAGTTGGAAAGAGAAAGAATGGAATGGATGAAAGAAAGAGAAGATTTGATAACTCAGAATAAAAGCTTAAGGATGACCTTAGAAGATTTACAGAAACAACTGGAGAAATCAAAAGCTCAGGAAGAGGTTCAGAATCAGGTACATGCAGAAGATACCAATACCAGAGAGTATGAAACAGGAGATGCTGATAGAGAACAGGAAAACTCTGAAGCAATAGCCAAAAGATCTGAGGAAGAGTACACTGAGGAATTTGTTCAGAAGTTGCTGACTAACAGAGAATCAAGAATGGAGTTTATGAGAAAAATGCATGATGATTATGAGAACCAGATTGTCACATTTGCTTTAAATAAAGGCATCAATCCAGATCAGCACCATTGGGCTGCAGATGGATTAGGAATTCCTTTTTGTATGATATTGGAAAGCATAAAAAATTATCAGTTGGCCAGAGTGGGATTATCTCCAAATCAATATTTTGAATATGAAGAGGATATTAATGTTACAAAGGAATTATTTGAAAGAGCAAACCCAAAATGGAGGAATAAATGGTTGGATGCTAATAAAGAGTGTAGGAGAATCTGGAAGGAGGCACCTTTACACTTAAAGATTAACCCAGCTTATTGCCCCGTGGCCAGAAGAAGGGAGTGGACTGTTTTTTGGGAAAGAAGAAAAACAGGGCAGATTCCAGCAAAATGGCTGAACTTTCCAAAAATAGCAGGTCCAAAGGCAGGAACTTGGCCTACTAAAAGTTACATGGTGAATACTGCTGAATCTGTCATATCAAATTATAAAGATGTCAATGACCCTGCTTGTATACTACTTGTCAGAATAATGAGGTTAATTCTAGCCTGTATAGAGACCTACACTGATACAGATATCAGAATTTTGAACTATGTTGGGTTTAATTCGCCTACAGATGCTCTATTGTTTGATCTAAGTGAGACACCAAACAGGATTTGTTTGATGGCCTACTACAGTAGAATAATATTTTTGGGCAGTCATTTTTTGCAAATATTTGAAGATGCTTTTGATTATGGATTCTTTGAAAGAGAGTCAGAAATTTTTGGAAACTTATCTGTGGTTACAAAAGCAAGACTTACTGCCTATGAAGCTGCTTACACAGAATACTTGAAGAAGGATGTCATAGATAAGCCTGAAGCTGCAGTACAATGGAGGAAAGCCTTGTTTGAAATGGTCAATAACTTGAATGTCACAGAAAGGAAGAGCCATGATTTGGTGTCACAAGTGTATCAAAGGAAGAAGAAATAAAGCTGAGCTCACATAAGGAAGTCTTTTGTCAGGAGCCAAAAGCTCTAGGAGGGGAAGAATGTTGGAAGGTGTATTTTTGGAAAGCATTTTTTATGTAGAAAATTAGTAAAAAGCCAAAAAACTTGTAAAATATTTATGCAATGGTTGTAAAAATAAGGAAGAGTCTTCCTTATGTAGTCAAGGACCTCATGTAATTTTTGTAGAATTTTTAGAAACTCTTAGATAGCATATTTTTAGAAAATTAGAGAAAAAGACCTAATTTCAAGTGTGAAAAGGGACACTTGAAAATGTATATAAGTCAATTTTCTCTAATTTGGAGAGGTTGGTTAGTCATATGCTCAAGCTATCAATAGAGAAGAAAGAGTTTCTGCAAAAATCGTGTTTTCTCCTGTTGAGTGTATTTTCTTTGATGTGAGAGCTTGTTTCTTGCTTAATCATGGAGATTTGTGAGTTACATTTGTGTATTACTGAGTGAGTTGTATGAAGGAAGAGGTTTACTGATGTAATGAGTGGAAAAGGATTGAAGAAAGTTCCAGAATTGTGAAAATCGTCTGAATGTACAGAATCGCGATTGTCTCGTCTCTGTGATACAGGTGATATTTTTCAATTTTGAGTTCATATTTGTATTCTGCTGATAAAATAGCATGGTTTTGACACAAAGATCATAGAAAATGATGGAGATTTGCCTTAGATATGGTAAACCCTAGATCTTCTCTTCATCTTCAATTTTTCTCAGCAATCCAGCCATTAATCTCTTATTTCCTTGAATCTATTATCTTGAAGGGGCTGTGGTCTTATGGATATTCCTAGGATTGACAAAATAAAGATGATTTGTTGATTCTTTGTTACTCCATGATTGGAGAGGACAACTTGGAGTCCAAAACAAAACAATACCCAAGAATATAAGATGTGCCTGCAAAGTTATTATGAGCAATATAGAACAGTTCAGACCATCAAGTAGAAATATGATTATATCAGGAATGCTGGCAGAATCAGAATTTGTAAAAGGCAGTAGAATCATTAATGAGCAAAAGAAAGAAAAGTAACAGTTAGTAGAACAAGTGAGGATTGTACAGGAGAGAAATGAGGAATTGACCAACTGAATAATTTCCTTGGAAGAATTGGAGGTTCAACAACAAAACAAAATTCAATATCTTGAAGAGAAGTGTGCAAAGCAAGTAGAGCATAGCAGCAAAATGGAATTGGAGCTGAAGAAAATTGAAGGGAGATATAGAACACTTCAGAGTTCATATCAAATTATGGTCAAAGCAAATGAAGAAATAAACAGGTTATCAATGGAAGAAGGCTAGATAAAAGAAGAGAGCAAGACTGTATAGGTAACACAAGATGAGAAGGAGGAGCTGAACAAAGAAATTCTAAGGCTACAAGCAGAATTAAAGGAAGCTAAGGAGTTGGAAAAACAAGCCAGTGTACATGCTACTACTTCAATGAGAGGATATAATAAGTTACATATGAGTATAGAAAAAGAAAGAAATGAGTGGAAGTCAGAAAAAGAATTGTGGACCTCTCAAAATAGAAGTCTAATGATGATGGTGGAAGAGTTATAGAAAAATTTGGAAAAGCCACAAAGCCAGGTTGAAGAATAGATAGAGACAACACAAGCAGAAGAGTATGAAGGGGGAGATGATAACAAGACTCAATATTTTGATGAACAAGAAAACAAAACACCAGTGGAGGAGTACTTAGAGGAGTTTGTTCAGAGACTTCTAACAGACAGAGAATCTAGAATGGAATTTATTAGGAAAATGCATAATGAATATGAGGAACAGATTGTTAATTTTGCTTTAAACAAAGGGATAAATCATGATCCACACCATTGGGCAGCAGATGGTCTAGGTATACCCCTTTGCATGATTATTGAAAGCATTAAAAATTATCAGCTGGCAAGGGTGGGATTATTACCAAACAAGTATCTGGACAATGAAGAAGACATCAATGTGACAAAGGAATTATTTGAAAAAGCCAATCCTAAATGGAGAAACAGATGGTTGGATGCTAACAAAGAATGTAGGAAGATTTGGAAAGAGACACCCATTCAGTTAAAAATCAATCCAACTTATTGTCCCGTAGCAAGGAGAAGGGATTGGATAGTCTTTTGGGAAAGAAGGAATGCAAGACAGATTCCATCAAAATGGCTGAACTTCCCAAAGATAGTAGCACCGAAGGTAGGAACATGGCCAACAAAGAAATATATGGTTGACACAGTAGAATCTGTTGTATCTACATATAAAGATGTCAATGACCCAGCCTGTATTCTATTGATCAGAGTAATGAGACTCATATTGGCATGTATAGAGACTTTTACAGATACAGATGTCAGCACTCTAAATTACATTGGTTTAATTCACCATCTGATGCTTTATTATTTGATCTCAGTGAAACCCGAGACAGGATCTATTCAATGGCCTATTATAGCAGAATAATATTTTTGGGTAGTCATTATCTTCAGATTTTTGAGGATGCATTTGATTATGGATTTTTTGAACGAGAATCAGAAATCTTTGGAAATTTATCAGTAGCAACAAAGTCTCGACTCACAACCTATGAAGTGGCATATACAGAATACCTCAGCAAAGACATGATAGATAAACCAGAAGCAGTTGTACAATGGAGAAAAGCATTATTTGAAATGGTGAATAAATTGAACATCACAGAAAGAAAAATCCATGATCTATTTTCACAGGTATATCAAAGAAAAAAGAAGTAACGGAAGCTCTCACTATCTACCAGGAAGAATTTTTTGTGAGGAGCCAAAAAGTCTAGGAGGAGAAGAATGTTGGAAGAAGCATTTTTTGAAGGGAAATATTTGTAAAATGTCAAAAAATTGTAGAAATATTTATGCAAATGATGTAAAAATGAGGAAGAGTCTTCCTCATGTAAATTAGAATCATAATTATTTTTTCTAGAATTTTTGGAAGCTCTTTGATAGCATATTTTTAGATTAGAAGGGAAAAGGACCAAAAATCAAGTGTGAAAAGGGACACTTGAAAATGTATAAAAGATAATTTCCTCTATTTTGAGAGTGTTGGTTGTATTATCTGTGCTATCAAAGTAATCTGAAGAGCTCTCCTTGCAGAAATCGTGTTTCTTCCTTTCAAGTACTTTCTTTAGATTTGTTGAGTCTATTCTATGTGTGATCCATGGAATTTGTAAGCTTCTATTGTGTATTTCTGATTAATGTGTATGAAGAGAGGTGATTCTTGATGTATGGAGTGAGAAATTGCTGAAGAATAGAACTAGAGATGGAAATTGTCAATTTTCAAAGAATCGCGATTGTCTCGTCTGAAGCTTACAGGTATCATTTTTGAGACTTGACTTCATAATTGTGTTCTACTGAGAAAATAACACACTTTAGGCACCAAGATCATTGGAAATGATGTAGAATTGCTCAAGATAATCAAAACCCTAGAAAATTCTCTTCATCTTCATCATTTCTCAGAAATCCAGTCATATTTCTCTTATTTTTGGATTCCATCATCTAGAAGGGGCTGTGGTATACTTCTCGCATTGACAAATGTAAGATGTATTTTTTATTCTTTATGCTAAAATTATTGGAGAGGAAAACTCCAAAGGGTAACAACAAACACTCATGTATATCTTGGTTGAGCAAGAAGCAGCCTACTATGGCCACTTCCAGTTGTGAGGCTGAGTATAGGGCAGCTTCTAGAGCGATTATTGAGTGTGTGTCGCTCAGATGTCTTATGGCTCATTTGGGTGTTGGTCACTCTTCTGCCACCACCATCTTCATTGATAGTCAAAGTGCATTAGCGATTGCGAGGAACCATGTGTTCCATGCTCGCACTAAGCACATTGAGGTGCATTATTATTATGTCAGGGAGAGATTCTCTTTTGGGGAGATCAGCTTGGCATATGTGCCCATGTAGGAGAACATTGTAGACCTTTTCACGAAGGCTCTACCTAGGGAGAAGTTTGAATCTTTCCGCAAAGCTTTGGGCTTACTTCCTTTTGTGTATTGATTCCACATAGCTTGGCACTTTCTTATACATGAGTGTGAGCTCCTTGTTCAACGCATCACTCCCGGGGGGGATTTGTTGATATATTTAGGTAGTGATGTGTGTGAACACACTAGGACAACCTGAGCGCTTTTTTCCCTCTTTAAGAGGTTTTTTCCCCTCAGCTTGCATCTATGCCTATAGCCCTAACGGATTACTTATCTTTGTACATTCTAGTGGTAATACATTCTATATTGTGTGTTGTGCTCCAAGCTTCTTCTTCCTTGTGTTGTTCTCGTGCTTCTGTAGACCTCAAACTAAAGGAATGCAATTGTGCTTATGAAAACTAAAGGAATGCACAATTATGTTCAATACGCAAAAACAAAGTTGGGCTAGTAATATTAAGGATTTCTAACAAAGAGGCCTTCTTAATAGGCTAAGTCACTTGAAAGTGATGTTTCTATGAGCATATTGAACTCGTTAAGTATTTGAAGAATTCTCCCATGATGGGAATTTCTAAAGAATGTGGATCAATACTAGGCTTGGGTACCTTGATGTTAACAATGTCTTTATTATGAAAAATAGCGCACTTTAGGAAAAAGAAACATTAAAAAAGTGTATTCCTAGTGTTGATATATTTAGGTAGTGATGTGTGTGAACACACTAGGACCACCAGGGCACTTTTTTCCCTCTTTAAGAGGTTCTTTACCCTCTGCTTGTATATACGCCTATAACCCTAATGGGTTACTTATCTTTGTACATTCTAGTGGTAATACATTCAATATTGTGTGTTGTGCTCCAAGCTTCTTCTTCTTCCTTGTGTTGTTTGCGTGCTTCCACAGACATCTAACTCCAATAATTGGTATGAGAGCAGGTTGCCGCTTCATCTAGGGCATCGTCTACACCTCTTCTGTTGTAGTCTCAGAATCGCAAAAAATTTGGTGAGCATACTCAGGGTGTTTCAGAGATCAAAACTGCTTTGTTTTGTGGTGCAAAAATCACAATCTAAACTCGTTTTGCCAAGCTTCCGAATGCACTATCGTAGTGCTTGTGCAGGCTATTTTTTCTTTTTGTGCCAAAGATATATACACTTTTTTTTTGCCAGTATAAGCCTCTCAAAGTCTGCTCCAAGTCTAGTAGAAGTCATTTGGGTAGTTCTTTTCAAATTTTTCAGATAGAGTCATTTTTTTGCATCAGGGTATTTTAGTCAGTGGCCATGGTTGAAAACAATGATGTATTTTGTATGTTGGTTGTTGAGGATAAGTTGGATGGTACGAATTACCCATTGTGGACTTATATGATGCATCATGTATTGGTCACATAAGGACTATGGAATATTGTGCAGGGTGTTGAAAGCCATCCTATTACACCACTGAATAAATGTACTACAAATACAGGTACTAAAGGTGATACAAATGGCATCGAAGATGGTGATATTCTACTTGCTGTGGCCACTTCCAGTTGTGAGGCTGAATATAGGGTAGCTTTCAGAGCGACTTTTGAGTGTGTGTGGCTTAGATGCCTTACGGATAATTTGGGTGTTGGTCAATCTTCTACCACCACCATCTTTAGTGACAGTCAGAGCACATTGGTAGTTGCAAGGAACCCTGTGTTCCATGCTCGCACTAAGCACATTGAGGTGCATTATTGTTGAAGAATCACTCACAAATTCGACATACAGACAGACATAAAGACGAAGAAAGACAAAGAGAAGCAAAAAAAAAGCATTCAAAAAATCAAGCCTTAGTGAAGGGACAAATTCATGATTGTAATATAGTTCATAGAAACTTCCAGAAATATGAGTTTTGAATCTTGGAACAAAATGTATATATATGAGAGTAGAGAGAAGAAGGGAGCGAAAAGAATACATAGAACCGGAATAGAATAGCGCATATAGAAACTGAGGATAGTGATATAGAAGATTGCATATGTAGAGATGAATAATAGAACCTGAACTGTCAGGTATTCATCTGAGAGAGATGGTAAGGAATAACTACTCAGAATAGGAGAGTTTTCCATAGCTATGAGCAAAGTGAGGCCAAGCTATTTTTGTACACATCTTCTCTAATAGAAAACACATGTTCATGTGGAAGTTTGAGCGCATTCTTCGTATGTGAAGAAATCTGAATGATTTCATGTTACTGTGAAAGTTAGTTAACAATTACAGTTTTCTCAGTAAATGTTTTCCGGTACATCTACAAGTTAGATCTCGCAACATAGTGTAAAGTTTTTCATGAGAGATAGCTCATCTTGAAGCCACTAGTCTCAACTATAAGTTGATCAAAAGACTTCTGTGAAACGGGACAAGTACGCACAGTACTCTGTCTGAAAGTAAAGACATCCAGAACTGGTGAAGTTTTTTCTTAAACTTCAGATAGTGTTCTTCATTGAAGGAAGCTCAAGTATTACTTCCTTATTTCATCAACGATCATTTGAAGTAACTACAAACAAAATTGCAGTTGATTCTGGTAACATTACGGTGACAGTCGGGTGATAGTCCGATGAAGTTCCGGTGATATTTCGGTGAGTTCAAAACACAGTTTTGATATATTTGAGTGACAAAAAGTTTATCTAACAGTAAGCAAACAAAGAATTTAAAGGTTAAAGTAAACCAGGTCAGAATTGAAGCCAAAAGGAAAAGCAAAGTTTTCTGTAAAGTAAATCTTTGGGATTTCATTAAACACAGTTGTAAAGTTTTCAGTTTCAGGAAGTTTGTTAAGCTATTGATGATTATAGAGGTGTTCTAATATCACTCTAGCTTAGTTCTTGTGACGTGGTGAATTCTGCAGTTGAGCTTTAGCTAGCTAAGCTCACTCGCCACGTCAACAAGTAGTACAAGAGCTCAACAGTTGATGATAAAGGTTTGTAAAAGGTAAAACCTTTTAACACACTCACCGAAAGTAACAGAAACAAGAAGCTTATGGCATATCATATCTCTATTGACAAACTAGACAGAGATAATTATCCCGCATGGGTAATGCACATAGAAGCCTTACTTATGAGTAAGGACTTAATGATATATGTGACAGGAGAAGAAAAGAAGCCAACTTTCAAAGATGAGAGAACCAAAGAAAGAAGAGTTAGAAGCCTTGAAGCTGTGGCAGAAGAAAGATGCAAAGGCAAGAGCTTATATTTACGATACCATTACAAATCATCTACTACAGCACATAAGAGGTCTGGAGAAAGCGGAAGACATATGGAGTGCATTGGAAGATCATTTCCAAAATACGATGAAAGCTAGGAAGGCTAGCTTATGGTCAGAGTTTACAACGTTCAAGAAAAAGCAAAGTCAAAGCATTAGTGATTATGTCACTAAGATGAAAGACTTGGCGGACAGTCTTGGATCTATTGATGAAGATATCGAAGATCACAGGTTGATAGCACAAGTCCTTGCAGGACTGAGAGGAGATGAAAGGTGGAAACCTTTCGTACTCTCAACTGAACTTTCTTTAAATTATTTTGTACCAGATTTAAATCAGTTGCTTGGACTAATGTTAACGTTTGAGCAAGATTTGAAGATAGACGGAGATAAAGGACATAGTTCGGCTATGTATGCAAAGAATAAGAAGAAAGGTGATAAAGATAAAGAAAAGAATGAAGAAGTGATGTCTACTCAAGCAAATTTTGCAAGAGGAAGAGGTAACGTAAGAAGTAAAATAAGAGGTAAAGGAAGAGGTAATCAGACTAACAACAAGAAGACTTGTTGGATCTGTGGATTAAGCAATCATTTGGCTCATGATTGTTGGCATAATTCTCAAGAATCAAGTCAGAATCAAAACAATAACAGTAGAGGTAGAAGCGAAAGATATCAAAGAGGAAGACAAAGCCAAAGAGGCGGATATGGTAGAGGTGGAGCAAGAAGTTGGAGTCAGAATCAGTCTCACAACACTACCTACTACAACTATGCGAATGATATGCAGAATGACAGTCATACAACGTTGATGATGAACTCGATAAGTATGTGAGAAAATGAAGACCTCAAGGTATTCTATATTGACTCTGGTTTTCAAATCATTTGTCAAGAAATATAGAATTGTTATCAGAACTTGAAGGAGTTATTTCAAATCATACAGTACAAATAGGTGATAAGACAAAACATAATGTAAGGTCAATTGGAAAAGTAAAGTGTAAGAATGGAGCTGACCTACTAACAAATGTTTTGTATGTTCCAACAATCCCGAAGAATCTGATTAGTGTGGGACAGATAATAGAAAAAGGTTTTCAAGTCAGGTTTACAAATGAAGGAGTATTTGTTGAAGATCCAGAGAATGGATACAATCAAATTTTCCATGGTAAAAAGGAAGGTACACTTTTTACTCTTAAAGTACAAGGGAATGTTGGTCAAGCCTTGATCACACATGGTGATGAGGTATTTACAGAGTTAGACCTCTGGCATAAGAGGTTAGGACATTTTAATGAAACAGGAATCAAAACTATGGTGGAGAAACAATCAGTGAGAGGATTACCAAATATGAAGAATCAACATATGATTCATAAGTGTGAAGCCTGTCAGATGGGAAAAGCCCACAGGTTACCATTTCAGAAGAAAGGGTACAAACACGATGATGTGTTAGAACTCATACATACAGATGTATGGGGACCAACAAAAGAAGGATCTATCAGTGGCTCAAGGTATTACTTTCTTTTTATTGATGATGCAACAAGATGGATAACTCTTTATGTTTTGAAAGAGAAGTCAGAAGTATTTGAAGCTTTCAGGCATTTTCATGCATATGCTGAAAGACTTACAAGACAGAAACTCAAAAGACTAAGGTCTGATGGAGGAGGAGAATATTTTTCTTGGGAGTTCAATGATTATCTGTGGAATGCAGGTATCAAAAGAGAAATAACTTGCAGGTATACACCGCAACAAAACGGAGTAGCAGAAAGAAGAAATCGAACTCTAGTTGAGTTTGCAAGAGCAATGCTAAAGGAGAAGAACTGTCCAAATTATCTTTGGGTTGAGGTTGTAAATACAGCTACATATCTGGTAAATAGATTACCGTGTACAGCTTTAAATGGGATGACCCCTTATGAAGCTTGCTGGGGCAAGAAACCAACACTTGATCATTGTAAAGTGTTTGGATCAGTTGCTTATGCTTATGTACCATCACAATCGAGACATAAGCTTGAACCAAAAGCTGAAAAATACGTGTTCATCGGATATGATGAAAAACAGATGGGTTATAGGTTATGGAGTCCTCTAACCAAATAGTTTATTGTTTCCAGAGATGTAACATTTGATGAAGGAAAAAGTTGGTATATAGACATAGATTATAATGAAGGAACAATTAAAGAAGAAATAAGAAGGAAAGAAAAAGGAATATCACATATACAGGTGAATGGAGATGAAGATCATATGCAGGCAAGTACGTCCAGGATCAGATCAGGTATGAGAAACGAAGATGGACCAAGATTTGATGAAGATGAGTATTCAGATACACATGAAGAATATGAGCTAAGAAGGTCAAACAGAGTAAGGAAACAACCAATAAGGTATTCCTATGACACTTCTTATTTGACTCAGAAAAATTATGCTTACTTAGTAAAGGAAGATGAAGAACCTCAGAATTACAGTGAAGCAAAAGGTAAGAAACAATGGGAAGAAGCAATGAAGGAGGAGTTTAAAGCGCTTGAGGAGAACAAGACTTGGGATCTTGTTCCAAAACCAAATGGTAAGAAAGTGATTGGAAATAAATGGGTTTACAAAGTTAAGAAACTTGCAGATGGAAGGATAGCCAGATACAAAGCTAGATTGGTGGTCAAAGGCTATGCTCAGATGCATGGCATAGATTATGATGAGACGTTTAGTCCGGTGGCAAAGATGTCAACCATAAGGACATTGATTGCTAAAGCAGCATCAAAAGGATGGAAGCTAAGTCAGCTGGATATAAAGAATGCATTTTTAAATGGATATATATCAGATGAAGTCTACATGAAACAACCTGAAGGTTTTGTAAGTTCCAGTTACCCAGATCATGTTTGCAGATTAAGAAGAGCCCTCTATGGATTGAAGCAAGCTCCAAGAGCTTGGAATTATAGACTTGTGAAGTATCTCAATGACCTTGGATACCAAAGCTCAAAGGCTGATGCAAGTCTACTCATTAGGAGAAGAGATGAAGGCATGATCTACATTTGTATTTATGTAGATGACATAATAATCACAGGAACCTCAGATGAAGGAATCAAGGAGGTAAAAAGATTACTTGAAAAAGAGTTCAAGATCAGTGACCTAGGAAAGTTATCATACTTTCTTGGAATGGAAGTCACATATACAAATCATGGTGTATATGTTTCGCAAGAAAGGTATCTCTTAAACTTACTGAACAATTTTAACATGGAGAATTGCAGAGAAGCTTCAACACTGCTTGAAGTAAATCATAAACTCAGCAAATATGGTGGTGTAGAGTTTAAAGATATGAGGAAGTATCAGTCGTTAGTGGGAAGCTTAATTTATGCTACACTAACAAGACCTGATCTCAGTTATGTAGTGGGAGTTCTCTCAAAGTTCATGCATTGTCTGAAGGATCAACATTGGGTTGCAAGACAAAGAGTTCTTAGATATATCAAAAGAATTGTAAAAGAAGGATTATATTATCCTTTTATGTCAGATATAAAACTGAGAGCATACAGTGACTCAGACTGGGCAGGAATTCAAGATGACAGGTCAACACATGGGTATATGATATACCTAGGAGATAAGCTTGTAAGATGGTGTTCAAAGAAGCAACACATAGTGGCTTTATCATCAACAGAAGCAGAATATAAAGGACTTGTGGAAGCAGCTAAAGAAGTGATATGGATGCAGGCCTTGTTCAAAAGTATGGGTATTGATCAAGGTATACCTATCATACATGGAGTCAATATGAGCTCGTTGTATCTTGCAGCAAATCCAGTATTTCATGCAAGAGCAAAACACATAGAGATTCAATATCATTTCCTGAGGGAAAAGGTAATGGAAAAAGAGATTGAAATAGTATACACATCTACAAAAGATCAGATAGCAGATATTCTGACAAAGAGCTTAGATGGAGTAAAGACGAGCAGATTCAAAGAAATGGCAGGTATAAAAGAAAAGAAGAATATATGAAAGATCAGAGAATGCAAATTAGTGATTGAGGGGGAGCTGTTGAAGAGTCACTCACAAATTTGACATACAGACAGACATAAAGACGAAGAAAGACAAAGAGAAGCAGAAACAAAGCATTCAGAAAATCAAGCCTTAGTGAAGGGAAAAATTCACGACTGAAATATACTTCATAGAAACTCCCAGAAATACGAGTTTTGAATCTCGGAACAAAATGTATATATATGAGAGTAGAGAGAAGAAGGGAGCAAAAAGAATACATAGAACCGGAATAGAATAGCGCATATAGAAAATGAGGATAGTGATATAGAAGACGCCAGTGATTGCGTATGTAGAGATGAATAATAGAACTTGAACTATCGAGTATTCATCTAAGAGAGATGGAAAGGAATAACTACTCAGAGTAGGAGAGTTTTCCATAGCTATGAGCAAAGTGAGGCCCAGCTATTTTTGTACACATCTTCTCTAATAGAAAACACATGTTCATGTGGAAGTTTGAGCGCATTCTTCGTATGTGAAGAAATCTGAATGATTTCATGTTACTGTGAAAGTTAGTCAACAGTTACAGTTTTCTCAGTAAATGTTTTCCGGTACATCTACAAGTTAGATCTCGCAACATAGTGTAAAGTTTTTCATGAGAGATAGCTCATCTTGAAGCCAGTAGTCTCAACTATAAGTTGATCAAAAGACTTCTGTGAAACGGGACAAGTACGCACAGTACTGTGTCTGAAAGTAAAGACATCCAGAACTGGTGAAGTTTTTTTCTTAAACTTTAGATAGTGTTCATTCACTAAAGGAAGCTCAAGTATTACTTCCTTATTTCATCAACAATCATTTGAAGTAACTACAAACAAAATTGCAGTTGATTCTGCTAACATTACGGTGACATTCTGGTGACAGTCCGGTGACAATCCGATGAAGTTCCGGTGATATTTTGGTGAGTTCAAAACACAGTTTTGATATATTTGAGTGACAGAAAGTTTATCTAACAGTAAGCAAACAAAGAATTGTAAAGGTTAAAGTAAACCAGATTAGAATTGAAGCCAGAAGGAAAAGCAAAGTTTTCTGTAAAGTATTATCACTCTAGCTTAGTTCTTGTGACGTGGTGAATTCGGTAGTTGAGCTTTAGCTAGCTAAGCTCACTCGCCGCATCAACAAGTAGTGCAAGAGCTCAACAGTTGATGATAAGCCGTTAGAGCTAAAAAATTATCATTATGTCAAGGAGAGGTTCTCTGTTGGAGAGATCAGCATGGCATATGTACCCACGCAGGAGAACATTGCAGATCTTTTCACGAAGGCTCTACCTAGGGAAAAGTTTGAAGCTTTCTGCAAAGCTTTGGGCTTACTTCCTTTTGTGGATTGATTCCAGATAGCTTGGCACTTCCTTATACATGAGTGCCAGCTCCTTGTTCACTACATCACTCCCAAGGGGTATTTGTTGATATATTTAGGTAGTGATGTGTGCGAACACACTAGGACCTCTGGGGCACTTTTTTCCCTCTTTAGGAGGCTTTTTCCCCCCGCTTGTATATATGGCTATAGCCCTAACGGGTTACTTATCTTTGTTCATTCTAGTGATAATACAGTCAATATTGTGTGTTGTGCTCCAAGCTTCTTCTTCTCCTTGTGTTGTTTGCGTGCTTTCGTAGATGTCTAACTCTAACACCTAGCTCAATCTACAAGAAATCATAGAATTTTCCATAATTTTTGTGAAATCCCTTATGAAACTCATCTTGTTATGACAAATCTTGGAGTCCATTGATGAAGAAGGGACTCTGGTCTTAGTATACTTCCTAGATTGACAATTTAAAGTGTTTAACTTTGTTGTTCCTATATACTATGATGATTGGAGAGGCCAACTACAAAGTATAACCAAAACATTTTTGGCATTGTTGCCAAGGAATGTAAGCAAAGCTTTCAAACATTAGAGCTTTTGACCTTTTTACATTTTCCAAGTTGACGGTAACAAATGCTTGTTCAAAATTTAATTTGAGTCATCAAATGTTGCAAAGATGAAAAGGTAAGAGTGTTTGTCTTTGAGAAAAAAAAATTCATTCATCTTATTGAGAAGAAGGTGTGAGGAGTTGCATGTATTTCTCTTATTTCAAAGCTCAAGATCATAATCTTTCTTTCTCAGCTTTTTAGCTTTAATTTCACAAAACCCTAGACAAATTGTTTTTTTTTTGGAGAAAATTTAAAAAAAAAGAGTAAATTTTTCATTAACAAAAGAATAGAAAGAGAAAGAGAAGGGGGAAAAACAATTTTTAGAATAGAAAGAAAGAGAAGGGGGAAAAATCAAAAAAGGGAATTTAGAAAAGATTTTTTTTATGTTGGAAAATCACAATCTAGTTGTTTTGTAGGAACAAAGGAGTGGAGGAGTATTCTTGGACCACAAGGAAAAACAATACATCAAAATAAGTACAAAAGAATGCAAAAACAAAAGAAAAGGCCAAACACATGATTCTCTACATAGAATCACGATTCTATGTAGAAATAAGGATCATCAAAAACTTGTGCACATTTTAAACATTTAGTTAGTATGGAAGGGAAGAAAGAACATTAGGGATCTATCCAATGTGAATTTCAAATTTTCAAGAAATATGATGAAAATTGGGATTATCAACAGAGACTATAAAATAAGGGCTTAGAGAAATTTATGTTCATTGAGTGAGAGAGTGAGTAATTGAGAGCAAAAACAATCATGATTTTAAGCACAAAAAACCAAAAGGAGTTATATTTTCACGATTTTCACTTTAGCCACTTTGTAGGTAAGATTTTTTAATATGTTGTCATTATTGTTCTGAAAATTTTTATTGAAAGATGTTGAAAATCAAATAATTATGAAATTGCAATTTCTTGAATTTTGGATTTCGATAGAAAAAATTTATGATTTGATAGAAATTCTTCATTGCATGTCAATAAAATGATAAGGTGCTTCAATGTAGGTTAAAAAATAAAAAAATCAATCAATAAAAATTTCAAAAAGAATATACAAAATCAAGATTCTCTAGGCAAAAAACAAGATTTTTTGAAATTATGATTTGCATGATTGTGAGTAATCATGATTCTCTCAAAAGATCATAATTTTGAGGTTTAGAATTTCATGATTTTGAATTGCAAAATCTCACATTGTATGAAAACACAATTGTGATTAAAAAAACATGATTTTCATCACTTGAGAATTGCTATTTTTCTCCTCATTGGGAAAACACAATTTTCAACAAAAAATTGCAATTTTTGAAGAAAAATGTGATTTCCATAGAGAATCATGTTTTGCTTCAGAATAGTGATGTTAGTATATGATCAATGTCTACCCCTCATGAATGTATGCACATTTTGTAAGGCCCTTATTATGAGGAGAAGCCAAGCGTGCATTACCCAATTGATGGGAATCCCAACTTGCATGTTGGATGAAGGTCATATTGGACCATGTAAAGTATTGTAAGGAAAGGGAGTTACCAGGGTCCCCAATTGTGGGGTCTGGGGCAGTGGGGAGAAGCCCCGGCTGGGGGTCCAAGGGGTCCAACGGGCGCCCTGGTGGGGGTTTGGGGGCAGCGCCCCCGGCACGATGGTAAAGGGAATATTCCATGGAATATTCCTATCGGAGTCAAAAATCATTTATATTTGTTAGGTCGGTTCAACCGGCCTAAGCTGCGTATGGCAATTACGCAGGCGGTGGCCGCCCAAGCTCTACTGCCCATGTATAGCCATCCATGGAAGGCCACCCATGATCCTATATATACATGACTTCTGCACTACATGAGACATCCAATTGAGCTAGCATACCTCTACCTTGTATCTCCCTATCTAGAGTTGTCTAGATCACCATTTAAGCTCTACCTTGAGAGCGCACGAGTGGACAACGCCATCATCTTTATACTTGCTGCTAGTAGAAAATTGTTGAGATTCTCTTATATCTGTTATCTTCTCTACTATTGCTCCTATGTTATATTGTGTAACTATTGTCTTACAAGTGATTTGTCAAGTGTGAAAATCACGATTCTCAATTGAGAATTGTGATTTCTCGAAATCATGATTTTGAGTAGAAAAAAAAACATGATTTTTTTGTATATAATTCTGGTTTCCCAAATTTGAATCAAAAACTAGATTTTTGATCAATTTCAAAATTCCTAAAATATCAAAATAATCAAAATAATATAAAAAATAAAAAAATAAAGAAAAACTTTTCAAAATTTTCATAAACATTGAAAATCATCATTCTCTGTGAAAAATGTGATTTTGAGCATAAAATCGTGATTTTTCCAATTGAGATGAAATTTAGGAAATTTTATCATACATGGAAAAAGAACACATTTTCTAGCACTAAGAGATTTATTTGTGGAAGAAATACCAAAACCAAGGTAAAAGAATCTTTAACCCTAGTACTACACTAGAAAGGGTTTTTTGGGAAATTTCATAAAAATTGATGAGATTGAGATCAAGATTTGTTACAAAACATAGTCAATGATCTAAAGAGTCATTTTCACAACAAAGCATAATTAGGAAGGACCAAAATATGTACTTGTCACATAACAACATGGAAAACCCAAGGGGAGAGGCAAAAACATCTAACAATAGAGTCTATGGAAACATCCTGAAATACCTACATACAAATAGGCATGGAGCATATGTGTATCAGGAAGGAGTGCATAAGGATCTCATTAGACTCAAAAACTTATAAATTCCTTTAAACTTGATGCCTATTGCTCAGTTTAAAGATGGCAGATATGAAGATAGAAAAGGATTTATATACATTGTCTTCACAAATAATCCAAATAACACAAATCACTTGGGCCAGTGCCCATAGAAAGGAGCCTAATATCAAAACCTAGAACAACTTGACATTCCAAGCATAGCATACATCACACTCTTATAGAGCCACAAAGAGAAAGGAGATATCAAACTTCTCCTAATCCTTTTCTAAGGGAAGGAGAAGCCATACATGACTTTCCTATAAGGAGGAGAAATTGAGTGGAATAACCCTGGAAGAACCATGAGCCCATATCAAGTATCAAACTGCATGAAAAATCAATATGATGGATCTTCAAATCCTCATGATGATGTAGCTGAGTACAAACAAATCCTAACGGCATAAGAGATACAAGAATATAAGATACAAGTTGAAGCCTTTGGGTTAACTTTGTCAGGAGTTGCCTTAACCTAGTTTCTACCATGGAGGGAGGAGATGTTTGTAGACATAGAAAAGTATTTGGAAGGATTCATAGTTGAATTCTCTAAAATTGGAATCAAACATAGTATAGCTACATTGATTCATACATTTAGGCAAAAACATGATGAAAGTGTCAAGATAGCAGCCAGAAGATTCAAAACATATTTGGATAGATGCACTCGGGAAGAAAATACATCAATGCTTGAAAGAGTTCTTTTTTCATAGAAGGATTGATTAGTGCACAATTGAGGACCGTGGTATATTGTAGAAGAAGTCTAGATTTAGATTGGTGTATTAGGGAAGCCATTGACCTAGAAGACAATAGGGGAAATGACCTTCTAATTTTTTTATCAAAAAAGAAGTAGTGAACCCAAAATACCACCTGCAGAAGAGCTGGCTCAAGCTATAGCAAAAGATTTAGGAGCTATAGCCAAAACAAATCCAATCAATCCTAGAATGGCAAACCAAGAAACGTTATATGTGTGGAGAAAATCATCCTACCCACATGTGCAACTATCAAAAAACACCACATTTACAAGATAGGAGAACACTCAAATTGTACATAAGAAAAGAAATGGGAAAATCATACAAAGGATGAGGATTTTTACAACAAACAATCTGTGAGAGAAAGGGATTATCAAATTCATCCAATTCAATCAATAGAAAGAGAAATTTTGGAGCAACCTAAACCTGTCCTAGGACAACAACCACCCATACCAACTACTGTGGTTCTAGAGAAGTATACACCAATAGAGGAAAACGTAGAAATATCATAGGTACCATCTAGAGAATATTTTGATGGATATACCAATCACTCAGATGGTCGTTCTAAACAAAATAGTAGGGAATACACTTATGACAAAAAACCTGATCTTCAAGTATTGGACTTAGGAAATCAGAGAAATGAAATGGATACAACCTCATTTATGTATATAACAAACAATTAGGTATCAAACCCAAAACCTCAACTCAAAACTACACAAAATGTAACTTATTATAGGTGTGGGAGAGATCACTTTGTGAGAGAATGTTCTCAATTGCATACTTTGAGAATAGAAGGAGCTTATTGTAAAGATTGTGGAAGAGAACATTTGATCAAATATTGTCCAAAAAATCACAAAAACAAAATGTAAACATTCACAAACCTTACATAGAGAGTGAGCATGACCAAGTGACACCTATACAAGTAGTGACAAGAGGCCAAGCTAGATAACAAAAACCAAGAGTGGAAGAGGATAAAAAGCGAAATGAAAAGGAATGTTTCATGGAAAGAAACAAGAGCTAAAAAAAAGGCTAAGTGGGAAAGGAAAGTAGACTAATTACATCAAAAGGAAATGCAAACTAAAATTCAAAGGAAATTATAGGAACAAGATCCAAAACAAAAACAAGAGTGCAATCCCATGCAACCTACCCTAACAAATCAAGAAAAAGTATATCCAATGTCTGAGTTGGAAGCAGAAAAAATGAATTTATGTAAAGAAGTTATACTGAAGATAGCAATTATTGGAAGAAGAGAATTTAGAAAACCAAGCCAAAAACTCAATAAATATACAAGAAAGAGTTTGGCAAGAAGTTTTGGAAAATAATTTGAAGAAGCAACAAGGTGATCAATCAATTAAACACAATATTCAACAACAGGTGGAACTAATCGAAAATTCAATTGATGGTGGGGAAATACTATTAAAAATGGAGGTTAAAATAATTGATCAATGTAACATATTGTGTTAATGGACTTTAAAAGAAAATAGTTAGTGAAAACCCTCATTTACAAGACTTCTTGAAAAAAACATTAGAAAAATCTTATAACAGCACAGATAAAGAATTAATTATGTAGGTACCAATATATAAAATTGGAGGATACTATAAAGGTGAAGAAGGTAATACCATACTTTCAATTCACTATGGAGATAAACAAATAAATGCTATTTTAGACAATGGAGTTAGTGTAGCAATAATGATAACAAAAACTTAGGAAGAATGGGGAGCTCAACCATTCAAACCTGAGACATCGGCTTGAGCCAGCATACCTCTACCTTGTATCTCCCTATCTAGAGTTGTCTAGATCACCATTTAAGCTCTACCTTGAGAGAGCACGGGTGGACAATGCCATCATCTTTGTACTTTCTGCTAGTAGAAAATTGTTGAGATTCTCCTATATCTGTTATCTTCTCTGCTACTGCTCCTGTGTTATATTGCGTAACTATTGTCTTACAACATGCTCATTCTCATCACAAAGACTAGAGGCAGCCATAGCTTAGCAATTTGATGCAAAAGAAGCACTTTGAGATCTTGAACAAGTATGATATGACAAAGGTGCATCTAAATTCCTACCTTGTGAAGTCTTCACTAGCCATTTAGGCATAGTTTTTGCCTCCTCTATATCAGACCTCTCATCAAGAAGTGCATCATGTAAATCTACATCAAAAATGGAATGATCTGCTTCATCATGTGGAACCTGCAAAGGCTAAGAAATTTCTTCATTTGGACCATTACTAGATTTTCCACTTATAAAAGAGGCAGCAAAGTGTTATACATATCTTTGGAGCTAACTAATGTCTCCTTAGTACATGA
Source organism: Ceratopteris richardii (assembly GCA_020310875.1). NCBI lineage: Eukaryota > Viridiplantae > Streptophyta > Polypodiopsida > Polypodiales > Pteridaceae > Ceratopteris > Ceratopteris richardii. The sequence goes on along the minus strand of CM035411.1, from coordinate 99,785,662 downwards.
AAGTAATGGCTAAATTGCATCTTCCACATAAACATCATAACGGCTAACCAAAATGCATTTAGTATGTGGATGATACAGATGATAGCCTTTGCTTTCAAAACTATACCCAACAAAAATTACATTTTACTGCTTTATCATCCAATTTCTTGTGTTGTTGTTCAGGTACTAATATATATGCTAGACAACCAAAGACATGTAGATGAGTAACAGATGGCTTGCAACCATGCCAAGCCTCATATGAAGTTATAGATTGCAATGCTTTAGTGGGACACCTGTGTCACTCTAGCACAATGGCAAGTACCAACGTGAGGAGATACACCTCATAAATGTCAATCCCTGGAGATGTGAGGATAGGTATAAAGACCATGAGCAAGTGATGGCACAAGTGCGTGAGTGAAAGCACACAAGCATGCACACACATACACACACACGTGCACAAGGCCAGAGCAAAGAGTGGAACGATGGAAGGACTTCGATTACAAAATAATTCTATTACAAAAACTCAAATCTACAACAAGATAACCCCCAAAATGAGCTCTCTAGCCCTTTTTATAGTTTTTTGAGTGGTTTTGGCCCTGTCCAGACCTAGTTTCTGGCCTAGCTAGAAATTAGGTTCCAAGGCTTATTTGAGGGCTCAAATGGAGTCTAAATGAAAATTGGTAGGATGATACTTCTAATACTCCTCAAGCTCAAGGACTCCTTGTCTTGAACAAAATGGAGTTGCAAAAATGGAAAATGGTATTTACAATGGTTTTTAGTGATGAAAATCACTATTTTTATAGGGATTTCTTCTGAAAATTTGACATGTGCTTCTTAGAGCTCCGTACATGCTCCTTATTCTTGTGTGTCCAGTTCCTTGATGTGCTTCCATGCTTGTGCTTGTTTTTTAGTGTCAACACTCCCTCCCCTCTCGAGTCTGTCGTCCCTGATAGACCCTTGTTGGAGTGGTTGTTCCATGTAGTACTTGAGAGGTAGTGTTCTTCATCTATCAATAGGAGCAGTCCATCTTCCAAATGTAGCTTGCTCAATCGTTTGGTTCTTCAGCTTTCCACTACGAGCATATGCGAGAGTTGGTCTCATTGTATGTAGTTCTTCCTTGGGTTTGAGCTGGAGGGAGTATTTATTGCTTTCAGAGATTTCTAGTTGCTCCAAAGAGGTTTTCCATGTTGATCTTGAGCAGTTGTCGACTATGAATTGCTTTATAGGTACTGATGTTGTACCCTGGATATCCCCTAAATCTTTGAAACATGAGTTTCATAGTATGATGTCAAGTATGTGTGGCCCAGAATGACTGATGGGTAAGTGCATTAGTGCATGGGTTGAAAACATTATGTGCCTTGTGCATGGCCTTGTAACGTATCCCTATGAATGCATACTTGGGGAATGCATTGGAAGAAGTATGGTGCAAGAAATTGGGTCTTGAGCTAAGTGCTCAAGGGTATGTTGATGAAGAGGTTTCCTAATCTATCATGGTTATATTGTTGTCAAAGTCTGCTTACCATGGTGAAAGGTCAGTCAGTGTTTATCTCTTCGTGTTGTACTCCCATCATGGTGATTGACCATTAACTTGTCTTTCTATTGAGGGATGTCCTTGTTGATGGTTCGCATTGGGGATTCTTCAAACGCATAATCCCAGTCTTTCTCTCTTCTTCTTCTCTTTTTTTTGGAACAAGGTTACAAAACAAGAAGAAAGATGTTAGCATCAAAAATATTTTACATGTGTCCAATGTGTCGCATGTGCCTAGGATTCTCAATTGTGTCTATGCACGGCCGTGTAATAAGGCCCTATATTGATGCATACTTTGGAAGTGCATGATCGGAATGGTGCAAAAGACAAGGTTATGCCAAAGGCACATGGTTGTTGTACATCGAGGCTTTCAATGCTCTTGGCAAATGTTGATGCAGCCTTTGTTGGAGGCATCCATTGGATCCCCCAATGAAAACTGATTTTTCCTCCTGATAGGGATCCATCTGAGAACTGTGTGTGGTTATGTACAATTCACTTTGGATTTTTTCATCTTTAAGTGGTTGCTTAAATTTTGTAGCCCTTGTAGTTGGTGCTTTGGTTATGTGGATGCTTTTGGCTTCCAAACCCATATTTTTTATGGTTGTCTTCTCATTATTGTCGAAGAGGTGAGTTGATTGCTTTGGTTCTTTGTGCCTGGTTTTGACCCTTGCTTCTCCTTGGCTTCTTTGTTGAAACTTTTCTTGTGAGGGAGATCAATGGTGTTTGTGCATGTAAGAGTGCATTGGGTACCCACTTGTGGAATTGTCCATGTTGAGCTACAACTAATTTCTTAGGCACCCAAATTTGTACGTTATTAAGTTTAGCCTTCCTCGATAGCTTCGGTACCCAAATTTGTTGGAGACCTTGTTCTGCTTCATGCCCTGAGCTTCTTTCTTCTTGCACTTTGTTTGTCGATTCAATGTATCCATGCTCGTGTACTTTTTTACTTTCCTCTTTGGTTGAATTGTTGTGGTTGCAGTAGTCTTTGAAAAAGAATAGGGGTCCTCTCTCCTTTGAAATTGTTCTTCCATGATTGAGTCTTTTTGGATCATAGATTTTTTGACACATACAACATCTGCTTTGCTCATATTGGACCTAGAGGAATTAAGAGAATGGTACTACTTGGATTTGTGCTCATGCAATTCTCTAATTCTAATGAGATGCATTGTGCATGTACCCAAACTTGAAGAAGTTGTCTTCTAAGGTTTAAGTTGACTCCATAGTGATAGATCCAGTCTTGACCCAAGACAAGTGGTTCCGTAAGGTTCTCATCTTCACACACTAGCATTTTGACTCTCATTGGAACATCTTGAAGATAGACGGGGAGCTCTACCTCACCCAAACAAGGGGTTTCCACACTGCCCAATCCTATGAGGTAGGCTTCAATGGAATTGATGTTCAATTGTAGATCTTGGCAGTAGGAAACTCTAACTCCACTCGTTATTGCACCTGAGTCAATCAATGCTGTCACATTCCTTACATTCTTCCCTTGTCCTACCCTTATGGTCACAAAGGGATGTCGGTCAATTATTCGAGAAGCAATTGCACTTGATGTTTGACACATAGCCATGTGGTATCTTGGGGCCTCAAGATTTATATCTAGGTCGAGGTGTCTTAGCTTATTTCTCCTAATGTGTTCTTCTAGCCTCTACATGTGCTTCTTCTCTAACCCTTAACTCTTATTCTTTTTGCTTCTTAGCAGTGTTGAGTCTCATTAGCATATTTTTTGTAAGAGTTTCTTGATATAGCTCGACAACCACTAGTATAGCTCGACAAGACATCACCTTCTAGTGTGGCCAATTGAACAGCACCGCTAGTGGAAATTTTATTAATGATCATGGGTCCGTATCTTTTTTTTTCCAGTTTACGGGCATGTTGCTTTAGGGTATAAACCAACACTAGGTCTCCCTCTTTCAATCCTTTATCTTTTATATGTGCATTAAAGTATGCCTTTTGCCTTTTCTTTGCAGCATAGATGCCTACCGCCGCTCGTAGCCTTGTCTCACCTAAGCGTTCTAGATCAAAGATCCTAGAGGATAACTCATGTCCATTCCACTCATGCTCTTGTGCTACTTTTAAAGTTGGGATTAGGAAGTCCAAAGGTAGCATAGCATTTTGTCCAAAGTCCATATGAAATGGGGTGGCATTGAGTACCGTTTTGTAGGCAACTCGATAAGCCCAAACAGCATGATGAAGTTGTTTATCCCAATCAGAGCACTTATTATTTACCAATTTTTTCAATACATTACATAGGATCTTGGTTGTGCTCTCGGCTTGTCCATTAGCTTGTGGATCATAAGGGGCAGACTTCTTATGTATCACGAAGAATTCTTGGAGAAGATTTTCAATGACTTCATGTTACCGTTAGTGTTCATATGAAAGGCCAAATGGCTACCCGACACTTCTTTGTATATGTTTATTAATAAAACATATAGTGGCCTATTCAATCACAGACTGTAAGTTCGACCACATTTGTAAGACCTAAGAAGTCTGTCTTCGTGCTCCCTGTGTACTGTGTTTTCTGTGTATTCTGCACCCTCTGCGCGGAATACTGTGTGCGGCCTCAGGAGCTCAGTTTTCTACTCCGAGTAGATCGTCGTGGAGCTCTTGATAAGGAGAGTGCACTGTGGTGCATCGCCATCGAAATACTTCACTGGTATCAAAGCAGTTCAAGGCAAAAGCTTTGTCTCTTTTGTGCGAGCAAAGCGAGCCCCCCCCCCCCCCAAGGCTTCGACTAAGGCGGCGACCAAGGCATAGACCTTGGCATACCTTGTCATCCGAGTCACCGTTGGCTACGCGCGAGGGAGGACCTCAATGATCAAGGAATATAGAGTTCCCCGGTACTTCTCGGGAGGTCACCCATCCTAGTACTGTTCCCCCCAGAGCTCACTTAACCATGGCAATCTCTTGCCACTAAGCTACACTCTTGTGGTGTCTGAAGAAGGGGAAAGACTAAGGTTGACATTACCTTGAACAAGTTTTGGTCCCTCAAAGCTTCATTCTTTGCTTTCAAAGCCTATTTTTGAAGCATTTTTGGGGTGTCTTTTGGAGCCATTTTGGAGTACTCTCGCACATAGTTCTCTTCACACAGGTCCAAGAACATCAAGAAGAGTGTTCTTTGTACTTCTCAGACAATAAATATCAACCTTCGGCTGTATTTTCAGCCACACTCATAAAACTATAGGTTTCTCGAGAGGTTTTCAGTTTTGGTGGGAGCAGCCACTGCAAATTTATGCACATTTTTTAAGCCTAAAACATCAGAATTGACAGACACTTGTAGGTGTTATTGGCTAGTTTTTGGGTTGTGTATTCAGCCTTTTAGTGTCATTTTACTGCATATATTAAGCACATACACACCATGTACGCTTTTGTGGATACCACTTATGTATGTCCATATGGTCATTGATATAGCGGTTACGTTCTTTGCATAAAGCCTTTTACGTTTGATAAAGAGGATCATGGTGAAGTTTTCTTAACTGGGAGACACCCAGATGTCGGGGTCTATTCGATGATGCAGGTGGAAAACTTACCCAGCCTTGCCATAGGAGATGTATGCTAGTTGTTCATAGGTGCTCGATAAGCCTAGTTGGCTTCTATTGGGTAATTGATTATTTTCAATGGAGTCAGTGATTCACTATGTAGGTAGACAAGCCAGTACTTGAAGTTTTATGATACTTTGACAGTGTTCATATGCTAATTTTGCAAAGGATACTCTGGCAAAATTTTTCCACATTTCTAGTTTAGTCAACTATACAGTGGTCGATTTACTCCTTGATACACTTATTTGTTTGTGTTTGGACTCTTCTAGCTCCATTATCATTCTATTCAGTTCTCTACCATCATGGCATCAGAGGTCTCAGGCATATCCGGTGGATCAGGGTCTAGTGCTAGTGTTCTGAGGAGCAGTTATAACTTACAGGGCAAAGACCATTTGGAGATCCAAAAATTTGATGGCACAAACTTTGCTCTATGGAAGAATCAGATTAAAGATGTGTTGATTCAAAGGACGCAATGGAAGCTAGTAAATGGGATTTCAAAGAAGCCTACTGACATGGATGAAGATGATTGGGATGAGTTAGATGAAATGGCCAGGTCTACCATTCGCTTGCACCTGGCAGATAATGTTTACTTTATAGTATTAGATTGTGAAAGTGCAGAGGAGCTTTGGAAGAAGTTATGCAATACATATGAAAAAGAGACGGCATTAAATAAAGTGTATCTGATGAGAAAATTATATGACCTTCTTATGAAGGACACAGATAGTGTTGCTGCTCATCTAAATGATTTTGATGCTATATTCTCCCAGTTACAGGCTCAAAAAATTGATATGGATAATGAAATGAAAGCAGTATTACTGTTATGCACCCTGCCATCATCATGGGATACGTTTTGCACAGCTATTAGAAACAGTGCACCTGGTGGTAAACTCGTCTATGATGATACATGTGGAGCACTCTTGAGTGAGGAGATTCGTAGAAAATCTATCGTCGGCACTCAGAGTGGAGATGCATATAATGTTTGTGATTCTTACCAAGGAAAGAATCAGCAACATGGCAAGAGCAAGAACAAGGAAAAGAATGGTCAATGGAATAAGAGTAGAAGTAAATCAAGGAAGAGGGATATCGAATGCCATTATTGTCATAAGAAAGGACACATGAAGAAATATTGTTATGCATTAAAGAATGCTAAAGGTAAAGGACAGAATGTTGATGGGCATGTTAAATAGTAACCTGCACCATCTACTTCGACTGTGAAGATTGAAGAAATTAATGCTATTTTTTATGATGGTGATGTGTTGACACTTGATAGTATTGTGCCTTCTGAGGCACTTATGGTTGATTCTCTTTCCCACACCTGGCTGCTAGATTTTGGTGCTTCTTTCCATGTGACACCACATAGAGAATGGTTCTCTAATTATGCAACAAAGTCTCTTGTTACCGTGAGACTTGGTGACTCTTAGCAGTGTGATGTTGTAGGGATTGGAGATGTGGTTGTGCACTTCATTGATGATTCAAAATTTACTATGCATAATGTACGCCATGTACCTCATTTATCACGTAGTTTGATGTCAGTTAGTCAACTTGATGACCTTGGTTACAAGGTGGTCTTCTATGCTCAGTCCTTTCGTATATCAAAGGGCAATATGGTTATTGCAAAAGGAAGCAAAGTTGGCTCACTTTATCCTTTATTTGTATCACAGAAAGAACACTTTTTAGTGGTTACTAAACAGCCTATGGCTTGTATTTGGCATGGTTGTTTGGGCGATATATCTTGTAGTGGAATGGAAAATCTTTCTTGTTTTGGCTACTTACCTGTGTTATCTTTCTCTGATTTTTCATTTTGTGAGCATTGTCAATATGGAAAGCAAACCAGAAATGTGCATAGAATGCACATTGACTCTTCAATTCAGCCTTTAGATCTCGTTCATACAGATGTGTGTGGTCCTATGCCCACTAGGTCCTTAGGTGGTTCTCTTTACTTTGTCACTTTCATAGATGATGCTACTAGAAAATTCTGGGTATATCCTATCAAATCAAAGGATGGTGTATTCCCTACTTTCAGAAAATGGCTTGCTTCAATTGAGACTGAAAAAGGAACTAAGCTTAAGGCTTTACGTTCAAATAATGGGGGTGAGTATACCTCACATGAATTCAGTCGTTTCTATCAATCTAGAGGGATTCATAGAGAGTTTACAGCTCCTTATACCCGATTATAGAATGGTGTAGCTGAGAGGATGAATATAACTATTCAAGATAGAGTATTCTCTATGTTGCATCATGCAAACCTCTCACAAGGTTTTTGGGCAGAAGCAGTATTGACTGCAGTTCATGTGATTAACCTTTCACCTAGTACTGCCAAAGGTTTGAAAGTGGCACAAGAGTTATGGACAGGGAAACCATCATATTTTGATCATCTTCGAGTTTTTGGGTGTGAAGCATATGTTCATATACCCAAGAATCTTAGACAAAAGTTGGACCATAAGTCAAAGAAATGCATTTTTCTTGGATATGGTCGAGAAGGACAATTTGGATATCGCTTATGGGACCTGAAACACGGTCAGTGATCAAAAGTAGTGTTGTCATTTTAAATGAGTCTAAGATGCATAAACAGCCCATTAAGGAGGTTGAAGTCAGAGAAGAGTGGTGTTTGAGGATACTAGTCCTCCGGTTAGCATGCATAAAAATGTTGCACATAGGGATGTTCAAGAGAATGTCCATTCAGATCAGTCTGCACATGTTCCTGTTCAGCAACAATTGAGACATTCTGCACGTGTCTCACATCCACCTGATAGATATGTTCCAGGTTTAGATTTTGTTATGTTAACAGATGTCGGTGAGCCTTCTTGCTACAAAGAGGCTATGCAGACAGAGGATCATGTCAAGTGGCAGTGTGCCATGAAGAGTGAGTTGGATTCTATTCACAAGAATGGTACTTGGGACTTAGTACCTTTGCCAAAGGGCAAGAAAGCTTTACCATGTAAATGGGTATATAAGCTAAAATTCACATCAGATAGTGCTTCTCCAAAATATAAAGCACGACTTGTTGCAAAGGGTTTTAAGCAACAACATGGTGTTGATTTTGAGGAAATATTCTCTCCAGTGGTCAAGATGACTACTTTGTGCACGTTGCTTGGATTCATTGCAATGGAGGCCTTAGAGCTAGTCCAAATGGATGTGAAAACAGATTTCTTGCATGGAGATCTTACAGATGAGATCTATATAGGAAAACCAAAGGGTTATGTAGTTCCTGGCAAGGAAAGTCTAGTTTGTAAGCTCAAGAAGAGCTTGTATGGACTTAAACAGTCTCCTAGACAATGGTATCAAAAGTTTGATGCTTTTATGAAGTCCCAAGGCTATTCTTGGAGCAATGAGGATCATTGTCTCTACACAAAGAGATGCTCTGATGGCAGCTTGATATGCTTGATACTTTACGTCGATGATATGTTGATTGCTGGGAAGTCCTCTTATGATTTGTCAATTCTCAGAAAGAAGTTGAGTCAGACATTTGATATGAAGGATTTGGGGGATGTCAAACATATTCTTGGCATGCGCATTACTCGTGATAGGAGTAAAAGATGCATATATTTGTCTTAAAGTGAGTACATATCCAAAGTACTTCACCGGTTCAATATGCAGGGTGGAAAGGCATTGAGTACTCTTTTACCCACATATGTGAAATTGAGCAAGGATGACTGCCCCAAATCAGATGAGGAAAAGGAATTCATGACCAAAATTCCCTATCAGTCTGTTGTTGGTAGTCTCATGTATGCTATGGTAGCTACAAGACCAGACATTGCATTTGCAGTGGGAGTTGTGAGCAGATATATGTCTAATCTTGGCAAGAAACATTGGGAAGCGATCAAGATGATTTTGAGATATCTGAGTGGCACTAAGGACAAGTGTCTATGCTTAGGTAGAGGGAAAGCATCCATGATTGGTTACACAGATTTTGACTATGATGGTTGTGTAGACAATCGTAAGTCTACATCAGGGTACATTTTTCATTTTCCTAGAGGTGCTATCTCTTGGAGATCTTGTCTTCAAGAATGTACAGTTGTTTCCACCACAGAAGCAGAGTATGTTGCAGCAAGTGAGGCATGTAAGGAAGCATTGTGGCTTTCTCATCTTGTTTGTGATATGGGTTTACCATAGCATGTACCTCGCTTGCTCAGTGATAGTCAGAGTGCCATTGCTTTGGCTAAGAATCCGATCTATCATGCAAAGACCAAGCACATTGAGGTGAGGTATCACTTCATTAGAGATTGCTTAGCCACTGAGAGCATTATTCTTGAGAAGGTTCACACTTGAGATAATGTTGCAGATGCTCTCACTAAAGCTCTACCACAGGATAGCTTTCGACAATGTTGTCACTTGATGGGGATTACTTGATTCTTGATCTTACGCAGTCACTTGTATATTGTGTAACATGCCCATCAGATGGGAGGTATAGTTTGTATACTTACACTCAGGTATTCTTTATCATTCTTTATTTTTCTCTCATAGTTACTCTGGCCATATTGGTCTTTAGTGGGAGATTGTTACCATTAGTGTTCATGTGAAAGGCCAAATGGCCACTGGACACTTCTTTCTATATGTTCTTTAATAAAACATATAGTGACCTGGTCAGTCACAGACTGTAAGTTCGACCACATTTGTAAGACCTAAGAAGTCTGTCTTCGTGCTCCCTGTGTACTGTGTTTTCTGTGTATTATGCAGCCTCTGTGCAGAGTACTGTGTGCGGCCTCAGGAGCTTGGTTTTCTACTCCGAGCAGTTCGTCGTGAGCTCTCAAGAAGGAGAGCGCACTCTGGTGCATTGCCATCAAAATACTTCACTTCATTCAAGAAGTGTGTACCTGGATCACTCACTAACTCTATTGGTAGTCCATATCGGGTGAACACGTTCTCAAATAAAAACTTAGCCGTTGTTTGAGCATCATTCTTTGTAGTGGCTTTTACTTCTACCCACTTTGTAAGCTAATTTGTGGCTACAATAATGTACTCTGCATGGGAGTTTCTAGCTGGGGGGTTGATAGGACCTAGAAATTCCATACCCCATTTTGAAAAAGCACGTCCTCCCATCATTGGCCTCAAAGGCATCTCATCATTTCTAATTGGGTATTGGGCACGTTGGCATGTGTCACATTTCTTCACATAGGTATGTGCATCCATATGAAGAGTGGACCACCAAAGTTCTGAGAATAGAATAGTCTTAATTACTCGGTCAGGACCAAAATGTCCGCCAGCAACACTGCTATGGGTAGTTTCTAAGATTTTCAAATAGTTTGATTCGTGAATGCACAGTCTTAAATAACCATCTTTGCCTCTTCGGTACAGGTTGTCTCCTACTAAGGCATATTCTACAGCTTCTTGTTCCATGCTTCGTTTTCTTGCTAGACTTGCCTCATTGGGCAGTGTTCCCGTTCTCATAAATTCTACCAATGGAGCGCTCCAATTAGGAATTAATGACACATGATAAAGGGTATCATGCTCCACTAGGGGTTTTTCCTAGCACACTGGACAATTCTTAATCCACTCATGTATTCTTTATCCATACTAGGCCAATACACTCCTAAACATTTTAGATTTTGCAATGTTTGTTGTTTAGAATAGTGATTCCCTAGAAATTCTTCATGGGCTTGTTGCAACCAACTATTGTGTTCATCGTCCTCGAGACAACAAGCTAGAACACCTTCCGTATCTTGTTTATACATGCTTCCTACCAATATTTGATAGTTTTGTGATCGTACAATTTCATCCTTATTCGTCTTCACATTCTTATTTGCAGGTCCAAAGGTTAGGACTGGTACCAACTTATTTTCCCATTTAGGAACAACTTCTAGATTGAACAGATAACCATTGGGCAATTCATCAGGCACTCCTTGCGGTGACTCGCCTGAAGTGATGCGAGAAAGATGATCCGCTCTGAGGTGGGTCTTACCTTTCCTAACAACCACTTCAAAGTCATATTCCATTAGTAAGAGGAACCATCTTACTAAGCGTCATGTATTGCAAGGTTTATTGACTAAGTATAATAAAGCTTGATGATCATTGAAAAATTTGAACTTGTTGGCCAATAGATAGTGTCTAAACTTCTTCAAAGCATATACCATGCCTAAACCTTCTCTTTTGGTTGTGATCTAGTTTCGTTCAGCAGCGTTCAATTGCCTAGTAGCATATACTATAAGCAAATCTAGATTTCCTTCTCCTATTGGTTGTGACAACACACATCCTATTGCATAATTGGATGCATCCATGTGTACATGGAATGGCTTATTCCAATCAGGAGTGGTCAGTATTTGTGTTGTGCACAAATGTCTCTTCAGCTCATTGAAGGAATTTTCGCATTCGTCATTCCACTCAAAATTTGTCAACAAGGCATAAAGAGGTTTAGCTATGATTGCATACATGTGGATGAACCTACGGTAATATCCACAATGGCCCATAAAGGCTTGTACCTCTTTAACATTACTTGGCCTCGGCAACTCAGCTATGGCTCTTACTTTATCCTCATCTATTGATATTTCGTTCTTAGAAACAATATGACCTAAGATCTTACCTTTACGTACCATGAACACACACTTTTCTTGGTTCTGATAAACTCAATATTCTCTACACTTGTTGAAGATCTGTTTGAGCTCAGGGATATGACATCTTCTTTCTTGGGAATGAGCACATAGATCATCCAAATATACTTCTAAGCTTGTTCACAAGAACTCCTTGAAGACATGACACATGAGCCTTTGGAATGTTGTAGGTGCATTGGTGAGTCCGAATGGCATTACAAGAAATGTAAAGATTCCCCATTCTATGGCAAAGGCGGTTTTGTGTTGATCTTCTCGAGCAATGGCTACTTGGTTGTAGCCCAAAAATCCATCAAGGAAGCTATACACTTCCTTGCCTACAACACTCTCCAATAAATGTTCAGTGATTAGAAGCGGATAATTATCTCTTATCGTGGCGGCATTAATTTCTTAAGGTTAATACATACACGCAACTTTCCATTCTTCTTGGGCACCACTACAATGGGGGACACCCAGTCAGTATGCTCAATCTCATAGATAAATCCGGCTTCAATCAATCTGTCCATTTCTTCTTTTATTTTAGCTGCATAGGTGTCATTATATGTGTAGGGCTTTTGTTTGGTAGGCTTGGCATCTGCTATCATGGGGATCATATGAGAACAAATTTTTGGATCTACTCCCTTCAAGTCTCTATAGTGCCATGCAAACACGTCCCTATATTCCCTTAATAAGGCTACCAACTCTGCTTCCTCTTCTTACTTAGGTCACCTCCTATGTATGTACATCTCTCTTCGTTCTCTTCAATGGTGACTATGATTTTTTTGGTCTTTTCTTTGTTATCATATGCTTCTCTTGTTGTGGCCTCTCTCTTAGGCATTCGTACAAAAATTTTTCGGTCCTCAACTTCATATTTCTTGAAATTCTCTGGTACTTCAAACAATGGTTCCTCCTCTTCCTATTTCACTAATTTTCTTTTCTTTTTCTTTTGATCACCCTCACTTCCATCCTTTGAATTTACCGTTTTGATGCTTGTGAGAGGTTCTTCTTCTTTTTGTGTAAATACTCCTATCTCTTCTAGATAGTGCTCCTCTGAAATAAAGCAACTATCCATCATTCTCTTCTTCTTCCATGAAGTCACTAGGGTCACATTCTTCTAGCAAGGGCTGACACATGAACACTGAAATATCATAACCCTCCTCATCACAATGAGGTGTCCACTGTTCTTCATTGACAACAATGTCCATGGTGGCTACGATTTCTGCCCAACCATGAGGTTCAAATTCCTAATCTGGAAAGATCATCCGTGTATAGGTTAGGTCTTTAACTGGTCTATTGCCTCGAGAAGTTCCTTCTTCTCTTGCATCGGTGTATAGGTTGGGTCTTTAACTAGTTTATTGCCTCGAGAAGTTCCTTCTTCTCTTCATTTGCAACCTTGCACATCCACAAATGAGTATCTTCATGCATCCAAGATGTATCAGATGAACTTTTAGAATGCATAGAGATTGAATCTTCTTGCTCCTTGTGGATAGAATTCCACTGTAGGGGTGGCACATATTTGAAGGTGTAATCCTTCAAATTCACCTTGGTTGTGACCCGTAAGCGCTGCAAGTATAAGGAGTTGGTTCCCCAATCCTATACAACTTGCAGTTGTCGTAGGAAGGGTCTTCCTAGGATCATTTCGTATCTATTAGTTTTACCAAAGTCACATATAGCAACGGTGTGCTCAAAATCTACACTAGAAGTGGTTAGAGTTATCCCTTCTAGCAATCCTAGAGGTCTTTCGACATGGTTGTCCTCCATCTGAAGCTTCATTCTAATTGGTCTTAATGCAGGTTTACCCCATTGCTTCCACAAGGAGGTGGTTGCAATAGCAACACCAGCACTTGAATCTATGATCACTTTGGTTGTGTAACCTTGGTAGGTGATCAGAAGATAAGTATTACCTTCCTCACCTTTGCTCATGTCCCCCATTTTGTCTAGAGGTATCTGTGGTACTTTCTGTTTAGAGCCTGCTTTTGGCATTTTGGAATCAAGTCCTGGAACTTGATTTGCCACATGTTTCCATAACTCAGGTTGTGCTTTGAGCAGCTCTTCTAAAGTGAGATGACACTGAACCTTTTTGTTCTTCACAACTTCAGTGTTTCTTGGAACCATCAAGTCCTCATTTCTGATCAATATTGTGGGAGCTCTGACCTGGAGAGATTGAGATTCCCATGGGCCTATGAACTGTGGCAACTCTTGTAAAGAATTCGATTCAACTTCTAACCTCTTTTCTCCTTGTTGCTATACTTGGTCTTCATAAATAGATGGAATGTCTTGTGGAAATTGATCGTGACAGTCATCAATCTCAAGAATAGGAGGGAGAACATCCTTCTCCTTGGCCCATTTCTCTTCTTGTATTTCCCGCAAGAACTTTTGAGCGTGCTGTTGAATTGAAAGAGGTTCTCCATCATTTATGGAGTCAGGAACATAGACTTTCTTTGGTGATGAGCTTTCTCTTTCAATAGTTGGTTGAGCCTGTGGAGGTAAAGAAACTTGTGGTTTATTTACCAACTACTCTAATCTATCTAGTAAGCCTTGGAAGTGCAAACCCGGTGTAATAGCATTTGTCTGATTGAACGATTGATTGGCCTCGAACATAGCTTGAGCTAATTCCATCATTTTTATGTTACTGTTAGTGTCCATGTGAAAGGCCAAATGGCCACTGGACACTTCTTTGTATATATTCTTTAATAAAACATATAGTGGCATGGTCAGCCACAGACTGTATGTTCGATCGCATTTGTGAGACTTAAGAAGTCTGTCTTAGTGCTCCTTGTGTACTATGTTTTCTGTGTATTCTGCAGCATCTGTGCAAAGTACTGTGTTCACGGCCTCAGCAGCTCAATTTTCTACTCCGAGCATATCATCATGGAGCTCTCAAGAAGGAGAGTGCACACTAGTGCATGGTCATCAAAATACTTCACAGATATTAGAGCATTTCGATGCAAAAAGCTTTGTTCCTTTTTTGTGAGCGAAGCGAGCACCCCCCCAAGGGTTTCTCCAAGGCTTACGACTAAGGTGGCGACCAAGGCATAGACCTTGGCATACCTTGTCATCCGAGTCACCGAAGTCAGCGTTTGCACCGTTGGTTGCACGAGGGAGGACCTCAACAATCAAGGAAGAAAGAGGTTCCCGGTACTTCCCGAGACGTCACCCATCCCAGTATTGTTCCCCCCAGAGCTCGCTTAACCGTGACAATCTCTTGCCACTAAGCTTCACTCTTGTGGTGTCTGAAGAAGGGGAAAGACTAAGGTTGACATTACCTTGAACATGTTTTGGTCCCTCAAAGCTTCATTCTTTGCGTTCAAAGCCTATTTTTGAAGCTTTTTTGGGTGTCTTTTGGAGATATTTTGGAGTACTTTTGCACATAGTTCTCTTCACATAGGTCCGCGAACATCAAGAAGAGTGTTCTTTGTACTTCTCCGACAATAAATGTCAACCTTTGGGGCTGTGTTTTTTTAGCCACACTCGCAGAACTACAGGTTTTTGGAAAGGTTTTCAGTTTTGGTGGGAGTAGCCACTCCAAATTTATGCAGGTTTTTTGAGCCAAAAACATCAGATTTGACAGACACTTGTCGGAGTTATTGGCTAGTTTTTGGGTTGTGCATTCAGCTTTTTAGTGTCATTTAACTCTATATATTGAGCACATACACATCATGTATGCTTATGTGGATATTGCTTATGTGCGTCCATGTGTTCATTGATATAGCGGTTACGTTCCTTGCATAAAGCCTTTTATGTTTGATAAAGAGGGTTGTGGTGAGGTTTTCTTAACTAGGACACACCTAGATGTCGGGGTCTCTTCGGTGTTGCAAGTGGAAGACTTACCCAGCCTCACCATAGGAGATGTATGATAGTTGTTCATAGGTGCTCGATAAGCCTAGTTGGCTTCTATTGGGTAACTGATTATATGCAGTGGAGTCAGTGATTCACTATGTAGGCAAACATGTCAGTACTTGCAGTTTTTATGATATTTTGACACTAGTCATACGCTCATCTTGTAGAGGATACTCTGGTAGAAAATTTCCAGATTTTTTGGTTTTGTCAACTATACAGTGGTTGATTTACTCCTTGATACACTTATTTGTTGGTGTTCGGACTCTTCTAGCTCCATTATCATTCTATTCAGTTCTCTACCATCATGGAGTCAGAGGTCTCAGGCACATCTGGTGGATCAGGGTCTAGTGCTAGTTTTCCGAAGAGGAGTTATAACTTGCAGGGAAAAGACCATTTTGAGATCCAAAAATTTGATGGCATAAACTTTGCTCTATGAAGAATCGGATTAAAGATGAGCTGATTCAAAGGAGGCAATGGAAGCCAGTAAATGGAATTTCAAAGAAGCCTGCTAACATGGATGAAGATGATTGGGATGAGTTAGATGAAATGGCCAGGTCTACCATTCACTTGCACCTAGCAGATAATGTTTACTTTACAGTATTAGACTGTGAAAGTGCAGAGGAGCTTTGAAAGAAGTTATGCAATACATATGAAAAAGAGACGGCATCAAATAAAGTGTATTTGATGAGAAAATTATATGACCTTTGTATGAAGGACACAGATAGTGTTGCTGCTCATATAAATGAGTTTGATGTTATGTTCTCACAGTTACAGGCTCAGAAAATGGATATGGATAATGAAATGAAAGCAGTATTGCTATTATGCACCCTGCCATCATCATGGGATACTTTTCGCACAGCTATTAGCAATAGTGCACCTGGTGGTAAACTTGTCTATGATGACATATGTGGAGCACTCTTGAGTGAGGATATTCATAGAAAATCTATGGTTGGCACCCAGAGTGGAGATGCATATAATGTTCGTGATTCTTACTAAGGAAAGAATTAGCAATGTGGCAGGAGCAAGAACAAGGAAAAGAATGGTCAACGAAATAAGAGTAGAAGTAAATCAAGGAAGAGGGATATCAAATGCCATTTTTGTCATAAGAAAGGACATATGAAGAAAGATTGTTATGCATTAAAGAATGCTAAAGTTAAAGGACAGAACGCTGATGAGCACGTTAAACAGTTACCTGTACCATCTACTTCGACTGTGAAGATTAAAGAAATTAATGTTATTTTCGATGATGCTGATGTGTTGACACTTGATAGTATTGTGCCATCTGAGGCGCTTATGGCTCATTCTATTTCCCAGACATGGCTGCTAGATTCTGGTGTTTTTCTTTCCATGTGACACCACACAGAGTATGGTTCTCTAATTATGTAGCAAAGTCTCTTGGTATCGTGAGACTTGGTGATTCTTACCAATGTGATGTTGTGGGGATTGGAGACGTGGTTGTGCAGTTCATTGATGGTTCAAAATTTACTATGCATAATGTACGCCATGTACCTCAATTATCATGCAGTTTGGTGTCAGTTGGTCAACTTGATGACCTTGGTTACAAGGTGTTCTTCTATGCTCAATCTTTTCACATATCAAAGGGCAATATGGTTATTGCAAAAGGAAGCAAAGTTGGCTCACATTATCCTTTATTTATATCACAGAAAGAACACTTGTTAGTTGTTACTGAATAGCCTATGGCTTGTATTTCGCATGGTCTTTTGGGCCATATATCTCGTAGTGGAATGGAAATTCTTTCTCGTTCTAGCTACTTACTTGTGTTATCTTTCTCCGATTTTTCATTTTGCGAACATTGTCAATATGGAAAGCAAACCAGAAATGTGCATAGAACTCACTTTGACTCTTCAATTTAGCCTTTAGATCTCGTTCATACAAATGTGTGTTCCCATGCCCACTAGGTCCTTAGGTGGTTCTCTCTACTTCGTCACTTTCATAGATGATGCTACTAGAAAAGTTTGGGTATATCCTATCAAATCGAAGGATGAGGTATTCCCTACTTCTAGAAAATGGCTTGCTTCAGTTGAGAGTGAAAAAGGAACTAAGCTTAAGGCTTTATGTTCAGATAACGGGGGTGAGTATACCTCACATGAATTCAGCCTTTTTTGTCAGTCTAGAGGGGTCCGTGGAGAGTTTATAGCTCCTTATACCCCATTAGAGAATGGTGTAGTTGAGAGGATGAATAGAATTATTCAAGATAGAGTAGTCTCTATGTTGCATCATGCAAACCTCTCACAAGGCTTTTGGGCAAAAGCAGTATTGACTGCACTTCATGTGATTAACCTTTCACCTAGTACTTCCAAAGTTTTGAAAGTGGCACAAGAGTTATGGACAGGGAAGCCACCATATTATGATCATCTTTGAGTTTTTGGGCGGGAAGCATATGTTCATTATAACATAACTAAAACTTGACCACTCTTTTGCTCGAGTCTTCTATCGTTTACGGGTTGCATCATTCGCAATCGTCACACACACATAGGCATATGTTGGTTCTCCTGCCAGCCGCCGAGTGACCACTTCTTATCTTCTCCTGAGAGATAGTGAGAGAGCCCTCAAAACTACTACTAAGTGTAGTGTTAATAATCTCTCTAATCATAGAGGTTGCTCTCTCCCCCTTCTACCAAATGGGCATAATGCCCTTAGTGATGCCCTGTGGCATCTATGCCACCTCACTTAAGAGTGTGCATCCATAATATGAAATTTCCTTCCCCTTGAAAGCATTTTCATCCTTGAAAATGTAAATGAAATGTCCGTAATGGTAGAAGAAAGTGCTTGGACTCCCTTGAACCCCATGTATTCTATGTACATGGTCATCTCTATGTGCTGTTTCCCAGTATCCTTCCCCTTAAGAAGTCTCATATGAGATAATCTCAAAGGTGGGAAACCGTCTGAGTGGTGCCTACTATCTCCTATGTACACTCCACTTTCAAAATATCACTCCCATGAAAAGTGACATCATGAAAATGACCCGAGTCCATATGATATATCCTCTATGGAGCAATAATATGTAAAGTAAGTGTAAAGGTGCCAAACTTATAAGCTTGACCGTATCATAATGGAGATAATAAACCATAAAATCCTCTAAAATATAGAACGAAGTCCCATAACAAGTGACTCCAAACCCATTTAAAACTAAATGATAGATTGCCATCATACCACTCTAGGTCTTCCCTACCTTGAGTGTAATCACAAGTAATAGTTTAATCTAAACTACCTTGTGAACTATGCAAATCCATCATCTAGCTCATATATAAGAATTTCTTAGTAGTAAAATGTAATCTCTACATTTCACCAGCCAATAATTCTGTGGTTTGTCATCCTTAACCTTTGGACTTAGTTCTATTGGAAGAGCATCTATTGGCACTTGTGCAAACTCTAATATTTCTCTTCCCTTTAGTTTGCCATATGAATGTAAAAAGCATTCCCTTTGAGATTCAAATAATCCCTAAGTACCCATCCTCCTAACTAATGTTTACGCACCATACTCATGATGTAACACCAACTAAGAGTTTGGTACCCTAATAGGTTAGATATATCTCTATCTCCTATAAACCCTAAAGAGAAGAGTCATAACTCTACTCCCAGTCTAACTAATGTCAATAACTAGATCATATCATCTAGTCAAAGACCATCACTGAATAACATAATGGCTCCTCTCTAGAGTCTCCATGTGAGATTCAATCTAACCATCGTGATTGTAGCTCTATGATGAGTAGCACCTCCTTTAATGTCAATCCGGGAAGACGTGAGGATGGTATGAAGACCTCGAGCAAGTGGCGACACAAGTGCGTGAGTGAGAAGCACACTAGCATGCACACACATACACACACACGCGCACACACGGCAAGACAAAGAGTGAGAATCAATGGAGCTTTTAGATTACTTTCAAAATGCTCTTACAAGTTCGTTTCAATTACAATCTAATCTCAAAAATGAGCTCTCTAGCTCTTTTTATAGTTTTTGACTAGCTTTTGGCCCTGTCCAGACCTAGTGTCCGGCCTAGTTAAAAATTAGGTTCCAGGGCTTATTTGGGGGCTCAAACGAGATCTAAAAAATACGAAAATTGGTACGCAACTACTTCTAAGGCTCCTCAAGCTCAAGGACTCCTTGGCTTGCACAAAATGGAGCTACAAAAATGTGAAATGATATTTACAATGATTGTTAGTGATAAAAATCACTGTTGTTGTAGGGATTTCTTCTAGTGATCTGCCATACATATCTTTGAGCTCCCTACTTGCTCTTCCTCCCTGCATGTCCATCTCTTTGATTTGCATTAATGTCTTGAAAAAATATTGGCCTACTTGCCAGATCTTCTTTGACTGCCCTGTTTGCTTGTGCTGTCCCTTCGCTCTGACTCCCTTCTTTGACTTTCACGTCTTGTAAGTCCTGGTGTACCAAGGCTACTGCCAACACCCCCCCCACTCTCGCGTCTGTCGCCCCTGACAGACCCTTGTCTAGCTGCTTTTTGGACGTAGTATTGTACAACATCGGCGGCGAGGTGGTGTTCTTCTAACCTGAGTCCCCTTGCTAGATCTGTCAGCAATGCATCCCAATTGACTGGCCCTGGGACATCTGGATGTGGCACCCGTAACTGTTCGGAGTGAATGGTTCGCTCCACAGCAAATAAATGGAGGAGATGTGAGGGTCTGGGTACAAATATTTCTGAGTGGTATTCCCAGAACCCTGTTATGAACATCTCTTCGAATGTTTGTTTAAAGCAGGCTGGGAGGTATTTTATTCTAGCGTGCCAAGCATATATCACCTCTATGGAAGGAGTGGTGCTCATGTCATAAACTAAATCTTGGTTTCCTGTAAGGAATCCGACGCCTGAGAAGTGTGGGTCCTTGATATTCTTGAATGTCCTGAATGTAATAAGCATTAACTCAAAAATTTTCATGCACATCTGGGCCATTACATCAGGGGTATTCCTTAATCGGATGCTCCAGTGCCGTATAGTGGAAATCATGTAATTGACGGTGGGAGGCCCTTGAGGGGGTGCTAGATAGACGTAGTTTAACCATTTGGCGCATCCCTTGATATTCTTGACTGCAATGGTAAACTCTGGCCATGTGCGTCTGCGAAGTACAGGAACATAACAAGGGTTATATTTAATAAAAAGAGGCATATTCGTCCAGGTGCGAACCATCTCCGGGTAGGTTTCGAGGAGTCGGATCCTCCAAGTGGGTTGATGAATGGATCCTTTTTGAGCGCTCTCTGGGATGTCATCTGGCCCAAATTGTGTAGCAAACGTTGGAGGTTTGCCACATCTTTGTTGGATTTCTGCATTGTAGTCCGCCAGGAGTATACAATATGGCACGTATTGATCATCATTGGTTCCTATCCATCTATGGTGGGACATGCTGCGGAAGTATTCTGATTTAATAATAGTGTCCTCTATCTTTGCCATAGATTGGATTTGAACTGCCACTCGATCTTCATGAGTTGATGCTGTTTTCTCTAGTGTCTAGAGCCACTCAGGTACTTCAATTTCTAACGTATCCATTCCTTCTGCGGTTTGCTCACCACCTGGCATTGGCATAGGAACGTATGGTTCCTCATACGTCTCATCTACCTCGATGGGTACCAAATCTTCGGGTTCTGGTTCGACAACTGGAGAGGGCTGCCTTTCGTGTGTGAGTAATCTTGCCTGTAATTCGGCCACCTGCTCTTTCAATGTCTTGACTTCCTCAGAAGTCGTGGTCGTTTCTGTGACTCTGGGTGCTGTCTGTTGCTCTTGGAGTTGATTGCGCAGCGCATCACGTTCCCTTTCCAAGTCATCATGAGCTTCTAATAGATCTGCATAGCTGTCCAAGATGGTCTTCATTGTCTCTGAGGGCACAGCTTTAAACTGCTCTGGATCAATGTCGTGGGGAGAGCCTTCCATTGCTGCTTCTAGATTTGCTTCATTTTGCTGTTGCAGTCTCTTGTTCTCTTCAAGGGCGGTCGCCATGTGTTTTCTGAGAAGTGCTAGGTTACGCCGGACTTTGAGATTATCGGCTTGGTATACTTCGAGCAAAGCTTCTAGTTGTTTGACACCTGATTCTGTCAATGGTTGGGGTGCCTCCAATAATGTTTGGTGAGCCTGCTCAAGCGTCGTGTAGCGTTGATTCAGTTCTGCATTTTTTGTTTGTAGAACGTGAAATTGTCTTTCTAAGTTCTGATGGTGCGTTTCCAGTTGTTGATACCGGTTGTCCAGCGCTTTGTACTCATTCTGGAGCTGGTATACACATTGATTTAATGCTAAAAATATGCTATTTACATTAAATAATGCTGGGAGGGGTGAAGATGCAGGGGGAATGGGGGCGGGAATGGGAGATGTGAATGATGTGGATGCAAGTGGAGAGGTTGGGGGAGGGGGTATGGGAGATGAAGGTGGCATGGGGGGAGGGAGCGGTGCTGTGGCAGGTGATGTTTCCATCGTGTCAACTGTTTGAGTGACAGTGTAGATGGGAATCGTGGGTGGAGTGGATGTGACATCGGTGAACAGGGTGGTGAAGGTGGGCATGGTGACTCCCCGAATTGGATTCCCGGGGAGAGTGGGATGCCCATGACAATGGTGGTGGTAGTGGACGTGGTAGTGCTAGTGTCCTGTGGTGGAGTGAATTGTGTAGTGCGAGGTGGGGATGGTGGTGACAACGGTGCTTCCTGATATTCTTCCGTTTGCGCTGTCTCGCCTGGTGCTGATACATTGATGTGAATTTGCTTCCCGGACCTCCTGGGACGAACGGGAACCCTTTTCTCAAACCTGTGAATGTAGGCCACTGCCTCATGAATGGCCTCATCCAGTCCTACGGCGTCAGCATGAAGGTTCATGGACTCAATGAACAACTCGTCCACACCTTCCTCAGCTAGCAAGTCGTTCATGAGTCTCTTGCCCTGTTCTAGAGACATCTGATGCTGTTCCTGAACCAGTCGCATGGTTCGATATAGTCTCTTGATTTGTGCCGAATATGCTGGGGCACTTGCTAACTCGGAGAGTTCGTCATATTCTTGATGTTGTTCTTCGTCGGCTTCTTCTTCGTCTCCTCCTGCCTCTTGTTCATCTACATCGACTTCGACAACTTGTGGTTGGGTGGGGGCCGATGTTGTTGTTTGGGGTTGTGGTTCCTGAGCTCGCTCTGCTTCAGCTTCGAGGTTAGAGTCATAGATTAATCTGGCAATTTCTTCATCCGTGAGGTCCTCAAGAGTAAATCCTTGTGGAAATTCCAAATCTGATGGAATGGGTGGAAACACCAGATTAGGTCCCTCTGTGCTTGGTCTTGGTAGCCGGATTGTGAATGGCCTAACTCGTCGTGTCTGTGGAGGGGTGAGTTCTGGTGTAGTGGTAGCTCCCCTTGGTTGAGCACAGGGTAGTTGGACTCCCCCCCTCATCTTCTTTGATGGGGGACCTGCTGCTGATAGTCTTCTCTGGAATTCTTGGACTCGGGACCATACGAGTGCCCGCTGAACAGGCACGTCATAAGCCAAGCATCTATAAATTATTCTGGTCAGAGCACAACACCCGTGGAGCACATTCTTCTGTTTCTTGTTCCACCTTTGATGGGCTAGGTGGATCTGATCTATGATCCAGTGTGGCACATTGATGGGCAGGCTTTCTGTCTCTGCTAGATACAAGCTGAACCATATTTTCTTCGGAGGCATTGTGAATCGTTCTTGGGCGGGAAAAGCAAAATGTTGCATGATGGTTCGCAGGTGAAGCGCAATGGTAGGTGTCATCGCTACCATGTCCTTCAACTTATTAAGATCTTTGTGCTTCATTCGACTTGGAACCATGGTTTCCTTTTCTGTTGGGATGTGCATGCCATACATGCCCAATGCTTCTCTTACCAGATTGAGGGTCAACTTGAATCTTTTAAGCTCATTACCCGGCAGCAGTGATGGCAACACAAAGGTGCTGTCGCCTCCCTTGGCCCTGCTTGGCGTGATGGTACTGATCAGATATGAACATCGTAAAAAATCCGGCTTTGGTAAGTGAGTCCTGAAATAACTGTCCACACCCGCTTTGATCCAAACTGATCTCATGACTTCGGCATTTTGATAGCTTTCAAACTCGCGTGTGAAAAAGTGGTATCGACCCCATTTGCCATTGAATTCCAATTCTGCTTCCTAGAAATAGGTTCCATCGCCCAGTGGTCCAGCAACATCACTGAACCAATGCGCATGCTTACCTACTTGAGAAGTGTGCCCTTGAGGAGGATCCTGAATGGGGAGCACATGCACGGCTTGAAGTTCTTGCGGTCTTGCGGTGAGACGTGGCTCAAGAAGAAGTGTTTCTATGTCCACAATCTGGGCACCAGATCCGACTTGAGAACTGGTACCTGCTTTTGCCATGGCCCTGTTTGCTGATTGGTTCTGTGAGAATATAGAACCAAGTGTTAACATCGTAATGGACAAAATAAATCCGTTGTTGTCCCCGTTACAACATTAACATGAGGTGGATGGTGAGTTAGTGGTTAGTAAGTGCACGAAGACAGTGAGTGTAGTTAACGTTTGTGTATTCCTAGGAGACTAATGCCGTTAGTAAGTGGGGTGAATTTACAATTTGGGATCGGGGGGTTTATTACAGGTCTTAGACTGCCAAATGCAGTGGATGGGCTTTGCTTTCGGTTTCGTAGAGACTCTAGAGAGCTGTGTCGGTGTTGCTGTTTGGGAATGGGGCCTTTTAGGGACCCACTTATAAGTGATTACATGCATGCTCATGGGTCTTGGTGTGTTCCTAAGTGTTGAGTACGAGGGAATTCTGGTTGTACTCGTAGATGGGTTATGCTGCATAGGTAGTGGCCTTGGCGTAACTACTTGTGCCCTCAAGCAAGCCTTAGGCACCCAAATTTGTCTTGATTGTGGGCTAGCCTTCCTCGACTTCTTGGGCACCCAAATATGTTTCACGTTAGTAGAAGAATTTCCGAAAGACTTCTTATTAGTGTCGTGTTGTTGGTTACTAATAACAGGCTTTGCCCGTGTAGTTGACGGTGGTGCAACCGGTTGTTCGCCTTTCCGCACCCACACCTGATTTAATTTCTGGGACATTCTGCTGCGCAGGTACTTTTGATCTCGGACATAGGTAGTACTCTGCTTCTTCTGCTTGTGATCCGCCTTTGGTTGCTGCCTCCTTCTGGCCTTTGGAAAAGAAGGGAGATCCGTTGCATCCCGGACTCCTTTTTTGTGAATATCCTTCCTCTGCAACACATAGTTTTGGACAAGAACAGCATGGTCAACTTCATGTGCACCCCTGGATGGACCAGGAGTCTGTGCCTTTCCTAGTTCCTTGAGTGCTCCATTGTCTAATTCTACTGTAACTCGACTATGATTGACCCATACCTGAAGAAGTCCACTTCTTAGGTTTAAATTGACTGCTTGGTCATAGATCCAATCTTGACCCAAGATAAGAGGTTCAGTGAGATCTTCATCCTGACACACCAGTACTTTAACTGTCATTGCCTCATCATGAATGTAGAGGGGAAGTTCCACCTCGCCCATGCAAGGGGTTTCCACTCCTCCCAATCCTATGAGATATGCTTCCACAGGATTGATAAGTAACTGCAACTCTTGACAGTAAGACAACTTAACAGCACTGGTGGCTGCACCTGAGTCAATCAAGGCTCTTACGGTCCTTGCACTCTTTCCTTGTCCTATCTCTAGGGTTACGAAAGGACGTCGATCAGTTATCTTATGAGAGCTGGTTCCTGCGACTGCACACATTGCCATATGATATCCTTGATCTGCATAGTCATTTGTCCTAGGCTGCTCTCTACCTTGCCTACGTAATTTCATCCTTCTAATGCGTTCTAAAGCTTCTGCTTGAGCTTCTTCTCTAATTCGCTTTTCTTCCTCTTTTCGTTTCTTAGCAGTGTTGAGTCGGCTGAGCATTTCCTCCGTGAGGGGTTCCTGATACAACTTGACTCTGCATCCGCTAATATAGTTAGGGAGAACATCACCCTCTAACGTGGCTAATTGTACTGCTCCACTCGTGGAGATCCTGTTAATAATCATAGGTCCGTAGCCTCTCTTTTCTAGCTTCCTCGCGTGTTGTTTCAGTGTATAGACTAAAACTAGATCTCCTGCTTTCAAACCCTTATCCTTTATGTGGGCATCGAAATATGCTTTCTGTCTCTTCTTGGCTGCATATATTCCTGCGGCGGCTCTCAGTCTTGTTTCTCCTAATCGTTCAAGGTCAAAGATCCTAGAGGAGAGCTCATGACCTGTCCATTCATACTCTTGTGCGACTCTCAATGTAGGAATCAGGAAGTCCAAGGGTAGCACGGCGTTTTGGCCAAACACCATCTGAAAGGGAGTGGCTTGGAGTACCGTTTTGTAGGCCACTCGGTATGCCCAAACAGCATGGTGTAGCTGTTTGTCCCAATCAGAGCGTTTAGTGTTCACTAATTTCGTCAGTACATTGCATAAAATCTTATTAGTGCTCTCAGCTTGTCCATTAGCTTGAGGATGATAGGGGGCAGACTTCTTGTGTATTACCAAGAATTCTTGGAGTAGATTTTCAATCACTTCGTTCAAGAAATGAGTGCCTCTATCACTTACAAGCTCTATAGGTAACCCATATCTCGTGAATACATTCTCAAACAAGAATTTGGCAGTTGTTTGAGCATCGTTCTTGGTCGTAGCCTTTACCTCTACCCACTTGGTGAGATAATCTGTTGCAACGATGATGTATTCCGCATGAGAACCTTTGGCTGGGGGATTAATAGGACCTACGAAGTCTATTCCCCACTTAGAGAATGCACGTCCACCCATCATAGGTTTCAGTGGCATCTCATCTTTGCGTATAGGATACTGAGTCCTTTGACAGACATCACACCGTTTCACATAGGTATGTGCATCCATGTGAAGGGTCGGCCACCAGAAGCCCGCAAATAGAATTGCCTTGATCACCCGATCCGGTCCAAAGTGTCCTCCTGCTACACCTTGGTGAGCAGTTTCCAAGATCTTCAGATATTCACTTTCGTGGACACATAGTCTCAGGTAACCATCTTTACCACGCTTATATAGATTATCACCAATGAGTGAGTAATCCAAGGCTTCTTGTTCTAAACTCCTTTTCCTAGCCAGAGTCATGTCTGGAGGGAATGTGTTTGTCCTCAGGAATGATACTAGTGGTTCGCTCCAATCTGGCACAATGGATACTTGATAAAGAGTGGCGTGTTCCACTGGTGGTTTAGTGCAACAGATTGGGCATTCCTTGCACAACTTTTGGACATCCGCTTCCATAGTTGGCCAATGCACTCCGAATCTCTTTAGGGTCTGTAAAGTTCGTTGTTTTGAATGGTGTTGCTCTAGTGCACCTACATGTGCTAGTTGCAACCACTTAGCGTACTCATCCTCTTCTACACAACAAGCCAAGATCCCTTGATCTGTGTGCTTGTACATACTTCCTGCCATGATGTGGTACTTTTGGGCTTTTACCACCTCCCTATTCCGTGTGTTTATCACTGGATGATTAGGCCCGTATGTCAATACTGGTACCAATGGCTTGGCCCACTGCGGTACAACTTCCAAATTAAACAAGTAAGCATCAGGAAGGTCATCTGGCACTCCTTGTGGGGTTTCTCCCGATGTGAGCCTAGAGAGATGATCTGCTCTCAAGTGAGTCCTACCTTTTCTTAC
Source organism: Ceratopteris richardii (assembly GCA_020310875.1). Lineage (NCBI taxonomy): Eukaryota > Viridiplantae > Streptophyta > Polypodiopsida > Polypodiales > Pteridaceae > Ceratopteris > Ceratopteris richardii. The sequence goes on along the minus strand of CM035411.1, from coordinate 99,758,618 downwards.
CACAACCTCAAAGTCATATTCCATTAGCAAGAGAAACCATCTTACTAATCTTCCTGTATTGCATGGCTTGTTTACAAGATATAACAAAGCCTGATGATCAGTAAAAAATTTAAACTTATTTGCAAGCAAATAGTGTCTAAATTTCTTAACTGCATATACCATGCCTAATCCTTCTCGTTCAGTAGTGGTATAATTTCGTTCAGCCGCATTCAATTGTCTACTGGCATAGGCAATTGGAAGATCCATATTACCTTCACCAGTAGGTTGTGCAAGCACACATCCAATAGCATAATTGGATGCATCCACATGAACATGGAAAGGCTTATTCCAATCTGGTGTGGTCAAGATTGGTGCTGAACATAATCTTCGTTTAAGCTCTTGGAAGGAATTCTCACATTCATCCGTCCACTCAAAGTTAGTCAGAAGTCCGTACATGGGCTTTGCAATGACAGCATACATGTGTATAAATCGTCGATAATAACCACAATGCCCCATGAAAGCTTGTACTTCCTTGACATTCTTTGGCCTAGGTAGCTCTGCTATGGCTCTCACTTTTTCTTCGTCGGTAGATATGCCATTCTTTGACACTATGTGTCCTAGAATCTTGCCTTGCCTGACCATAAAAACGCACTTCTCTGGGTTCAGGCAGACTTGGTATTCTCTACATTTGTCAAAGATTTGTCTGAGTTCAGGAATATGGGTTTGTCTAACATTGGAATGAGCACAAAGATCATCAACATAGACTTCTAAACTCTTCCTCAGGAACTCCTTAAACACATGGCACATCAGCCTCTGGAAGGTAGCTGGTGCATTGGTAAGCCCAAATGGCATTACTCTAAAAGCAAAGATGCCCCATTCTGTGGCAAAGGCTGTCTTATGCTGATCCTCTGGAGCTATGGCTACTTGATTGTAACCCGAAAATCCATCGAGGAAGCTGTACACTTCCTTGCCTGCCACTCTTTCTAAGAGATGTTCTGTTATGGGAAGCGGATAGTTATCTCGAATTGTGGCTGCATTAACCTTTTTCAAGTTAATGCACACATGCAGTTTGCCATTCTTTTTGGGCACCACTACAATGGGGGATACCCATTCAGTGTGCTCAATTTCATAGATAAATCCAGCTTCAACCAGTCTATCTATCTCTTCCTTGATCTTAGCAGCATAGTTATCGTTATATGTATAAGGCTTTTGCTTAGAGGGTTTGGCATCTGAGGTCATGGGGATGGTGTGTGAGCATATATCAGGGTCAACACCTTTCAAATCCTTGTAACTCCAAGCGAATACATCTCTGTATTCTCTTAGCAAGGCAATCAATTCGTGCTCTTCTTCCGCTGTTAGGTCATGACCTATGTACGTACATCTCTCCTCTCCTTCTTCTAGGGCCACTACTATTTTCTTGGTGGTTTCTTTGTTATCATAGGCCTCTCCTGATTGTGCCTCTCGTTTAGGCATTCTTATCATGACTCTCCTGTCATCTATCTCATACTTCTTAAAATTTTCTGGGACCTCAAACAAAGATTCTTCCTCTTCTGGTAAGGCTTCTCTCTTCTTTCGTTTCTTTCCTTCTTCCTTAGGGGTCATATGCGTTGCTAATCTTACATCATTTGTAACCTCTCCATGCCTCTGGGGTTGAAATTCTATTTCATGGAAGTATTCTTCATCTGATGCAAATGGTGGGTCCATAATGATTGACTCTAGATCGGAGTCACTTGCATCCTCAAATGCATCAGGGCTAGGTTCGCATTCTTCTAGAACTGCCTCTCCCATGATTGGCTCTATGGAGAAGACTGAAATATCATAGCCATCCTCATCACAGTGAGGTGTCCATTGTTCTTCATTGATGGCTACGTCCATTGTTGCTAAAATTTCTGCCCAGCCATGGGGTTCAAATTCCTCGTCTGGAAAAACTACAGGTGCATAGGCTGGGTCTTGAATGGGTCTATGGGTTTCGTTTGCACCTATTTCTCTGGCCTTTTCTCTCTTCTCTTCCTCCACTGCTACTTTGCACATCCATAAGTGAGTGTCTTCGTGCATCCAGGAGGATCCTGATCCTATGGAATGCACAGATTCTGTATCATCTTTGGCTCTATGGATGGGATTCCATTGGATAGGAGGGACATCTCTATGAGAATAATCCTTGAGATTGACTTTGGTTGTAACTCCTAAGTGCTGCAGGTACAAAGAATTGGTTCCCCAATCCTGTACCACTTGCAACTGTCGCATGAATGGTCTTCCCAAAATCATCTCATAGGCATGATTTTTGCTGAAGTAGAGTTATTCCTTCTAGCAATCCTAGGGGTCTCTCTATGTGACCATCGGCCATTTGCAATTTCATTCTCGTCGGCCTGAGTGCCGGCTTGCCCCAACGCTTCCATAAGGAGGTAGTGGCAATTGCAACTCCTGCACCTGAGTCCAAAATTGCCTTCGTGGTGTAGTCCTGGTAGGTGATGGGAAGGTAGGTGTTCCCTTCTTCACCTTCACACATATCTCCTATCTTATCCAAGGGAATTTCCGGTACTGTCCTATGGGATCCTACCCGGGAACGAGGTTTTGCAGTTTCAGTTACTTGACTAGCTACATATTTCCGCGCGTTTGGTCTATCCTCAGGCAGCTCTTCCAAAGTGAGATCGCATTGCACCTTGGTGTTCGTTACTACCTCCGTGTTCCTCGGTATGACTGAGTCGTCGTTCCTTACCATGACTGTGGGTGCTCTCATACATGTGGACTTTGCTTCACATGGGCCTGTGAAGTGGGGTAGCTCCTGTATGGAATTAGACTCAAAGTCCAATCTCTCATGAGATTGAGCACTCTCATGTTCCCCGTAAATTGATGGGATGTCTTGTGGGAATTGGTCGTGTGCATCGTCCACAAGTTCAAAAGGAGGGGCGACCTCACTTTCGTTATCCCATTTGTCTTCTTGAATCTCCCGTAGGAAGTCTGGTGCAAACCGATTCATAGAAGAAGAAGTGTCTGGCTCTGTAGAGTTAGGCACATAAGCAACCTGGGAAGGAGGGCTTATTCTATCGTTGGCTCTTTCCTCGTTCTCATAGATAGCTGGAGCACAAGCTTCTTGGGGAGGATTACTTATGCTATTACTTTTCCGAACAGGCTCATATGTTCTCTGGGAAGGAATGTGGGTTACCTGTGGAGGTACATAAGCTTTCGAGGGAGGCTCCTGTGATCTTTGGGGGGGAAGATAAGTTTCTTGGAAAGGCACGTGGGCTTCCTGAAGAGGCTGGCTTTTCCGTTCTCTTGCCCTTTCCTTTCTTTGAGGGGTAGGTTCCTTTTCTGATTGTGCGATTAGCCTCTCTATTCTTCCTAAGGAGGGAAAGTTGTCTGGTTTAGTGGAATTGGCCACATACACTTCCAATGGGGAATGATTCATGTTTTTGCTTGCTTTATCTTTTTCTTGATTTTTTTCTTCCTTGGCAGATCTTGCAATTATTTCCTCTAACTTCTCTAGGAATCCATCCAAGTGTAATTGCGTTTTGGCTGAGCCCGAATAATTGAAAAGGCGACTGGCTTCAAACATAGTCTGAGCCAATGCGACCATTTTCGCGCACAGTTTGGTTCTTTCTATCTCTAGGTCAGCTCTAGGATAGCACTTGTCGTGATCCTTGACGTTTGGCCCTTCTTGGATTCTGGCCTGATATGCTTTGAGCATCATGTCTATGTCTTCAGGAGTGGGATCAGCTAACACTGATCCTACCCTAGGAGGTGGTGGAATCGTATGACATGGTGGGGAAGGTGGTGGGTCAGATGGAGATGGGAGTGGTGGCGGCAGGGTAGTGTGAGAGGGGATTTGAGAGGTGATTTCAGTTATCCTAGCTTTGGTTTCTCTTATGCTTTCCTCAAGTTCACTCATCTTTTTAGCCCATTGTCTTTTCATTCTTTCCCGACTATCTTTCCATGCTCTAGTCCTTTTCTTTGTTATGCTCTCGGTTTCACTAGCCTCTGAGTTCTTATCCTGGTTTGTCTCTTGGTTTTGCTGCAATGCCTGAGCTCTAGTGACTACCTGCACTGGTGCAGTGGAAGTGACGCTTCCTGAGGAATCTACAACCAAACCAATCACATTGATAGGAGTGATTTTTGGCATATTATTGGGGTTCTTTGGGCAATCTCGTAAAAGATGCTCTTTTCCACAATCTTGGCAAAAACCTTGGATAGTCACTGACTGGGGTTGTGTAGGTGGGGGCAAGGGACAGTCACGAATGAGATGATCTCCTTGGCATCTGTAGCACGGTCCTCTTGGGAATGGAGGTCTTACTTGCCTAGGTTGAGGCCTGGGGTTGGGGTTTGCATACATGACGTTCGTGTAATCTGACTCCCAACTAGGTTCACTTGGTTCTTCACTATAGTAAGACTCACCATGTTCTGGAGACTGCATGTAGTAAGCCTGGGGACTATCGACATGTGTAGAATCAAAGCTATGGTCACTTGGGTCACTTTCTGAGATCAATGGGGTTACTGGTACTATGGCCCTATTCAGGTTTTCTTCTGCAACAGCATACTTTACCGGAATCACGTTAGCGGGGTTTGGGGGCTGTTGAGCTAGCACCGGTTGGGGTCTCTGTTGGGCCTGATATTGTGGTTGGTAGGTTTGTTGGGGTCTAGCATATTGTGGTGGTGGAGGGTACTGGTTCTGGTATCTTCCTTGTTGGTAGGGCTGGGGGTAAGGTTGCCTAACTGCCTGCTTGTTGTATGGGCAATCTTGTGCGGTGTGATTGGTGTATCTCCGTTCTATGGTGCAGTACTGGCTACTAGGGTTTACTTGGGGTTGAGCCATAATAGGGTAGACATTCGCCATGTGGTCACCACCGCATGTATAGCACCTCTTCGCTGGGGCAAACCTTGGGATTTGTTTGCTAGTTACACCTAATTTCTGAGCTACCTTTTCGGCAAGTTCCTCAATTGATGTGGACTGTGTGGAAGAGTGACTAGATGCACTATCTGAATCTTTGTAAATTTTGGAAAGCTCTAGTTCTTCCCCTAGGTTATCTTCAATGTCAATGCACATGCGTACACATTCTTCTATAGTCCTAGGGTCCTTCAGATACACATAGGATCTCAATTTTGTACTCAGCAATCCGTCAAGGAATAAGGCTACTTGTTTGGCAGATGTGGGTAGCTCCGAAATAGGACATCTTTCAAGGTATTGCCTAAATCTTCTTCCTGCAAGTCTCACAGTCTCTTGAGGGGTTTGTTTGAAGCTGTGAATCAATGAGGATGTATTGTGTCTTATGCCGCTCTTAGAGAACTCTACAATGAATGCCTCTAGGAGTTGGTCTATGCTCCTGAACTGGCGTTCATCCAATGGCTGAAACCATGTAAGTGCCGTATTCCTAAGGGTTAGACCGAAGGCATTGTACTGCGTGAACAGATCCTCCACTTGTTCCGCTCTCAAGACTTGCTTGAACTCTGCCACATGATCATAGGGATCTCCTGTGCCGTCAAAGTAATTCTTCATGGACTTAACTAGCTGGGTGGGTCTCAAAGTTCTTGTGTGCTCTCTAGGCCTCGGCAGAGGGAATCCATCTACATTTCTTTGGTTCCTGTGAGCTCTAAGCATCTCAGGTTCTACCCTATTCATCTCTGTTCTCGTTCTTTCTCTGCCCACTAGGTTGGCAAAACTTACTTCTGGTCCATCTCTACTTCTGTCTCTTTGCGTACCATGAGCTTGGGAGGTTCCAGCCCCAGGGTGACCATAGGAGACATTTGATCTTGGTTGAGGGAAAATAAATTCACCCTTCCAAGTGTAAGCATGCCTATCATTTTCTGTCACCACAAAGATCCGTTCTGAAGCATGATCTAAGTAGGTCACTCTGCCTGGGCTATCCGGATCCTTAAACTCATAGATCATGATATTTCCTATGTTTGTTGGCTGATTAGACTTATACCTCCAAAAGGCTTCATCAGTTTCTCGATTGAGGAGCAACTCTATGCTCTTGTTGTCTTGGGGAACCCACTCAGGTGTGATAATCCTAGTGAGAACTGATTTACCTCGAGGGGTTCTAGGTTCCGCACCCATGTTCCCTTGTTCCAGGTCCCCTAAGTCCGCTTCTGAGATTACATTCCCGAAGTCATCTGTCCTATCAGGGTGACTAGTGACTACATATATAGTTCCTTCTTTGTCCAGGTATGCACCATTTTCAAACTTGACAACTGGGTGCTCTAGTCCTATGGATTGGTCAGGGTTTTTAATCTGGACCACGGATCTTCCTAGGCCGTCCTCATAGATGCTAGCACCTAGTCGGTTGGTCCTAAGATATTCCAGCTGTGTTTTGTAAGGGCCTTCTACCCTGTACAAATAAGGCACTCCTGAACTTCCCGTAGGTCTGTCCATGCCTTGAGACATTTCTGACTCACCGGTCTCAAAGCTAGGGTAGTATGAGTGGTGGCTCAACTGCTGGGCCCAAGACCTTGCAGTGTGATTGACACTAGCCTCTGAAGACCTAAGGCTTTGTCTCTCTCTTGCTAGGTGTCGTCCTGATCGAAGGTTCATATGCCCAACTGATTAGCCCAAATTTTTTTCCAGAGTACAACCTCGTTGCCGATCAATTGGTACCAGTCACTTGATTCGTTTTTAGTTAATTATTGTGTTTATGGTCTTGTCTGATATTTCGTCGTCAGGAATACTTGAATGTTCTTCGTATTTTAGGTTGATCCTTCCACGTTAGGTTCTTTTCCTTTAGGTTATCGACAGCACAGAGATTATGTTTCTAACTTGAACTTGAGTTTTTAGGTAGTCTTCACTTGATAACTGCCTATCGTCAACCTGACTTACTCCTACCTCTACTCGTTCTTAGCTTGAGCTAGGAAATGACAGAGGGAGTTGAGAATATTCCAACCTTACTTGTTGATCCCTTGCTTTATGGTGCTCAAGAACCCGGTTCTCAAGCTTGCAAAGAAACCTTGCTTGTACGCTCTCAGTTTCTCTCAATGAACCTATAAAAGTCCCACGGTTAGCTCAATGCTTAGATTCAAAGGACACAACCAACCACTTTCATTCATGTAACATAAACACACATGTGCATTCTGACTTTTAGGAAAATAATTCTAAAGACCCCTGACTTTGATCCCCCTGGGTATGGTCAACTTCAAAATACCCTCTCTAAAAATCAACGCATTATCTTTATAAAAAACAGTTGAGGGTGTGTAGTATATGCCACGAGCTTTCCAACAAGCCCAAAAGCTCAAAAATTGGATTTCGTATGAAAAAGTTAGGACTGTTCAGGGTTTAGGGAGTTAAATCAGAATTCAATACAAGCTAACAGTCAAACAGGAATACTCGAGTAGCTTGTGGCACGGCCTCGCGATGCAATACTACACCCTAGTGTTGTCCCACACTCAATCAAAATTTAGACCAATAATTTTGCCTTGAAAATTTGACCTAATTTGCCCTTCTAACGCGTTCGCAAAGTCTGTCGGTCGCGATTGACAGGTCAGTCGCGATCGACGTGTCGATCGCGATTGACAGGTCCGTCGTGGCTGTCAGTCGCGATTGACTGGTCAGTCGCGATTGACACGTGGCCGAAAAGTCAATCAATCGTGGTCAAAGCGTCGTTGACTCTGTCGGTCGCGATTGATGCGTCGATCGCGATTGACAGGTCGGTCGCGAGGGTCTGTCGATCGTGGTCAAACAGTCGTTGACCGTGTCGGTCGCGATTGACAGAGCCGTCGTGGTCTGTCCGTCGTGGTCAAACAGTCGTTGACTGTGTCGGTCGCGATTGATGAGTCGATCGCGATTGATGACTCGATCGCGATTGACACGTGTCACGCGTATGGTCAGTCGGTCGTGGTCAATCGGTCGTTGACTCTGTCGGTCGCGATTGACAGAGCCGTCGTGGGCTGTCGGTCGCGATTGACGTGTCGATCGCGATTGACAGGTCTGTCCGTCGTGGTTTGTCGATCGCGATTGACAGAGCGATCGCGATTGACAGAAATCTGTGGAATTTCAAAAAACTAAACACATTTTTGGGAAGCTCTAGGCATGTAGGTCATGGATATGCACTTTGTTTAGCAATTAGAGCAAGTTTTCTGTCGGTCGCGATTGACAGAGCTCGGCGACACACAGACAGTTACTCAGATTTCCGTACCTGCGCAGAGTGCTGGGGATGATGATGCGGCCTGTACCTGCAGAATGCTCACAAAACATGCAAAAAATAGCACATGCAAATTCGCTCTCTCGCTCTCTCTCACAAGTGAAATGAGGGAAATGAGGTGGAGATGGGGATATAGTCAAAAAACTGAAATTTTCGCGATAATGGAGATGGACGTGGGAGATGGTGATGATGATGATGATGATGAAGATGGTGAAGAAAGTAAAAGAAAATCGATGAGAGTGAAGAAAATACCTACAACTCCAACGCGTCAACTCTACGTCTTACCATCACACGCTCGTCCTCAAAGCTCGGTCCCCGGCAACGGCGCCAAAATTTGGTGTAGCTCTATGATGAGTAGCACCTCCTTTAATGTCAATCCGGGAAGACGTGAGGATGGTATGAAGACCTCGAGCAAGTGGCGACACAAGTGCGTGAGTGAGAAGCACACTAGCATGCACACACATACACACACACGCGCACACACGGCAAGACAAAGAGTGAGAATCAATGGAGCTTTTAGATTACTTTCAAAATGCTCTTACAAGTTCGTTTCAATTACAATCTAATCTCAAAAATGAGCTCTCTAGCTCTTTTTATAGTTTTTGACTAGCTTTTGGCCCTGTCCAGACCTAGTGTCCGGCCTAGTTAAAAATTAGGTTCCAGGGCTTATTTGGGGGCTCAAACGAGATCTAAAAAATACGAAAATTGGTACGCAACTACTTCTAAGGCTCCTCAAGCTCAAGGACTCCTTGGCTTGCACAAAATGGAGCTACAAAAATGTGAAATGATATTTACAATGATTGTTAGTGATAAAAATCACTGTTGTTGTAGGGATTTCTTCTAGTGATCTGCCATACATATCTTTGAGCTCCCTACTTGCTCTTCCTCCCTGCATGTCCATCTCTTTGATTTGCATTAATGTCTTGAAAAAATATTGGCCTACTTGCCAGATCTTCTTTGACTGCCCTGTTTGCTTGTGCTGTCCCTTCGCTCTGACTCCCTTCTTTGACTTTCACGTCTTGTAAGTCCTGGTGTACCAAGGCTACTGCCAACAGTGATTAACTGGTCTTCCTCTTGTCTTTGATAGAAGAGTGCCTCTTCTATCTAGACAACCAAAATGAGAAAGTGAAACTCTCTCTCTGTCTTTCTCTGTAATCTCCTCTAAGGAAAAGAGCTCTGGTAGTGGAATCTATTCCACTTTCCCTTTCCCTTTGAAAGAGATTCCATTGAATCCATTTACTCTGCTCATAATTGAGAACATGTACATAAGTTCTCCATGTTTTCCTTCAAAAATAGTGGAGAAAGAGACTCCCATGTGAAGGAAAATTATACTAAAAGCAGAGTAAATGAATTCCTTCTGAAATAAAGACTAAGAGATGTTGCCCAAACACCTCTTCTCTCTAAAGGAAAACATACTCTATTCTTCTCCTATGAAGAAATCATGTTTTCCTTCCCTTCTTTCTCTCTCTCTCAAAGAGCAAGAGTTAAAGTGAGACCACTAAGCTAAAATGAAATATCTTCTTGATCTCTAAGCTAATTCCCACTTTCTCCTTTCTTTAAAAGAGAAACTTATGAATTTGTTTGCTCCTCTCTTCCATGACTGATGCATAATCCCTCATTATATACATTCCTATGAAGATGGAGAAAAGATCTCCCCTAATGAAGGTGTATGTAGTGAAGAGTGGAGAAAATAAACTCCTTATAAGGGTCAAAGCCCTCTACTAAAATGGTCAGCAATGATATGACATGATACCATAAACACATGTGTATCCATACTAAAAAGCTATCTCTGCCAACCGTCCTCTGTGGATGGATCTATACGATCCCATGAAACTCATGGAACTATCCTTCCTAAAAATTCATAATGAGTATGTGATACCAATGGTGATAAAATCACCTATCACATTCTCTACTGGAAGAATAAATCTTCCCTAAACTATGAAGGATAACTCCCAATCCTAAGGAGATGTCTAGTAAGAGCTCTCCTCTGATCTAGTGAGACATGACATCATGAATGATGAGTCCTTTTCTCCCTGGCCATAGAAGAAGAGTGCTCGAAGGGAAGTCATTTCCACCGTCCCATACCAGTGAAAACTTCTTCCAATTCATGGTGTCATACCCACACTAAACCGAATATATATTCCATATATATGTAATGGAATATATAGGTGGACTCTCATGAATCTGTTGGAACTGAAGGACTCACTAGGCAAGGAAGCTTAAGAAGGGAGTCAGAGAGAAGAGAAGGCACAAGCAGACAAGGGAGTCAACGACGATCTGGCAAGTAGGCCAATAATTTTCTTCATGAAGAAGCAAGTACGAGCATTCACGCAGATCTAGCACTAAGGCAACCTTTAATTTTTCAAAACCCTTACACCAATTAAAAGTGATTCTCATCACTAACAACCCCTGTAAATACCATGTTCACCTTTTTGTGGCTCCATTTTGTGCAAGCCGAGGAGTCCTCGAGCTTGAGGAGCCTTAGAAGTAGTTGCTTACCAATTTTCGTATTTTTTAGATCTCATTTGAGCCCTCAAATAAGCCCTGGAACCTAATTTTTAACTAGGTCGGACACTAGGTCTGGACAGGGCCAAAGCTAGTCAAAAACTATAAAAGGAGCTAGAGAGCTCATTTTTGGCGTTAGATTGTAATTGAATTGAGCTTGTAAGAGCATTTTGAAAGTAATCTAAGAACTCCATTGCTTCTCACTCTTTGTCTTGCCGTGTGTGCGTGTGTGTGTGTATGTGTGTGCATGTTTGTGTGCTTCTCACTCACGCACTTGTGCCTCCACTTGCTCGAGGTCTTCATACCATCCTCACGTCTTCCCGGATTGACATTAAAGGAGGTGCTACTCATCACTGAGCTACACCAAATTTTGGCGCCGTTGCCGGGGATTGAGCTTTGAGGACGAGCATGTGATGGTAAGTCGTAGAGTTGACGCGTTGGAGTTGTAGGTATTTTCTTCACATTCATCTATTTTCTTGTTTTTTCTTCACCATCTTCATCACCATCATCATCATCACCATCTCCCACCTCCATCTCCATCATCACGAAAATTTTCAGTTTTGATCATATCACCATCTCCACCTCATTTCCTTCATTCTACTTGTGAGAGAGAGCGAGAGAGCGATATTGCTTGCACTGTTTTTGCATGTTTCTTGAGCATTTTGCAGGTTCTTGCTGAATCATCACCCCCAGCAGATTGCGTAGGTACGGAATACTCAGAAACTGTCTCGCAGTCGCCAGCCTCTGTCGATCGCGATCGACAGAAAATTCGATCATTTGGTAAAACAAAGTTCACCACAAGCACAAGCATGATGAGCACATTCTAAATCACTAAAGACAGTTGGAAAATTCCGTGTTTCTCTGTCAATCGCGACCGACACCATCGATCACGATTGACAGCCGCGACCGACAGACCCTGTCAATCGCGATCGACAGACCTGTCGATCGCGACCGACAGACCCCACGACCGATTGACTGCCACGTAGGACCCTGTCAATTGCGATTGACACCGTCGATCACGATCGACAGCCACGACCGACACCTCTGTCAGTCGCGATTGACACCGTCGATCGCGATCGACTGAAATTCAACGATTGATTGACTTTTACGTGTAGGCACGTGTCCATCACGACGGACACATCCCCGATTGACTGAAATCACGGCGAAAAACCCGGAAAAAGTGTCGATCGCGATTGACACCATCAATCGCGATTGACAGAACTCACGACCGACTCTGTTGATCGCGATTGACACTGTCAATCGCGACTGACGTGTCGATCGCGACCGACAGGCCCCGACGGACACCTCTGTCAATCGCGATTGACAGACCTGTCGATCGCGATTGAGAGGCTTTTCGGCCAAAAAAAATTAGGGTTTTTTATTCTAAGCTTTGGGGATAGTTTTTGGGCATATTGGTCTAGCAATTAGTGAGTTGTGAGGTCCCTACACATGTGCTTTTGAGAAAAATCCTCTGATCTGTTAGCCTGTTTGAACCCTGTTTTAGCACCAGAACCCTGAACTGACATAACTCTCTCATACGAAATCCGTTTGCTGTGATTCTTATTAGATAGGGTATTTTGAAGTTGACCATACCCAGGGGGAACAAAAGGATCTCTAGAATTGTTTTCCAAAAAATCACAGTGCAAATTGGTCTTGAGCTAACTTTGGAACTCTTACAGATCTATTGAGAGCATCAAAGGGCATTCTAAGCAAGAGTAAGTGCAAGCTTGGGAACACGCTTCCTGTGCACTCAAGGGCAACCAAGAAGGAAACAAAAGGTTGGAAATTCTCAACTCCCTTTGTCAATTCCTAGCTTAGGCTAAGAACGACTAGTGATAGGAGTAAGCCAGGGCGGCGGTAGGTAGTTATGAAGTTGAAGACTACCTAAATACTCAAGTTCAAGATAACTACATAATCTTTGTATGATTGAGAACCCTAAAGGAAAAGAATTTAACGTGGAACGATCAACTTAAAGTACGAAAAATACTCAAGTATTCCTGACGACGCAATATCAGACAAGATCATAAACATGATAACACACTAAAAACGAATCAAGTGACTGATACCAATTGATCGGCAACGAGGTTGTACTCTGGGCAAAAATCGGGCTACTTAACTAGGCATATGAACCTTAGATCAGGACGGCATCTAGTAAGGGATAGACAAAGCCTTAGGTCTTCAGAAGCTAGCGTCAATCATACTGCGAGGTCTTGGGCCCAGCAGTTGAGTCACCACTTGCATTACCCTAGCTCTGATACCAGTGAATCAGAGATGTCTCAAGGCATGGACAGACCTACGGGAAGTTCAGGAGTGCCATACTTGCACAGAGTAGAAGGCCCTTACAAAACACAGTTGGAATACCTTAGGATACCAAAATTTGTGCTAAGATGGTGGAATTGGCTCAAACCATGTTTGAAGCCAGTCGCCTATTTAACATCTCTAGTTCAGCGAAGACACAGTTGCACTTTGATGGACTGTTAGAAAGAATAGAGAAGCTGATTGCACAATCAGAAAAGGAACCCGCCTCTCAACACAAGGACAAGGCAAGTGAAAGAGTAAGCATTCCTGCTCAGGAAGACTATGTTCCTGAAGCCTATGTGCCTAACTCTACGGAGCCAGACACATCATCTTCTATGAATCGGTCCACACCAGAATTCCTACGAGAGATTCAAGAAGACAAATGGGCTAAGGAAAGTGAAGTCCCTCCTCCCATTGAACTTGTGGATGATGCACACGATCAATTCCCACAAGACATCTCATCCATTTATGAGGAGCAGGAGAGCACCCACTCTCAGGAAAGACTAGACTTTGAGTCTAATTCTTTACAAGAATTACCCCACTTCACAGGCCCATGGGAAGCTGAATCTACATGTATGAGAGCGCCCACGGTCATGGTACGAAATGAGGACTCAGTCATACCTAGGAACACAGAGGTAGTGAAAAACACTAAAGTACAATGTAACCTCACCTTAGAAGAGCTACTCAAAGTGAGGCCAGAGCTATGGAAACATGTAGCCAAACAAGTACCAGAAATAGCCAAACCTCGTTCCCAGGTAGGATTCCAGAGAACAGTGCCAGAAATACCCTTGGATAAGATAGGAGACATGTGTGAAGGTGAAGAAGGGAACACCTATCTTCCCATTACCTACCAGGGGTACACCACCAAGGCAATTTTGGACTCAGGCGCAGGAGTTGCAATTGCTACCACTTCCCTATGGAAGCGTTGGGGCAAGCTAGCACTCAGGCCCACGAGGATGAAATTGCAGATGGCCGATGGTCACATAGAGCGACCCTTAGGATTGCTAGAAGGAATAACTCTCACCACCTGTGGTGTCGAGTTTGAGCATACATTTGCTATATGTGACTTCAGCAAAAATCATGCCTATGAAATGATTTTGGGACGACCCTTTATGCGACAGTTGCAAGTGGTACAGGATTGGGGAACCAATTCTTTGTACCTGCAGCACTTAGGTGTTACGACCAAAGTCAATCTCAAGGATTACTCTCATAGAGATGTCCCTCCCATCCAATGGAACCCCATCCATAGAGCCAAAGATGATACGGAATCGGTGCATTCCATAGGATCAGGATACTCATGGATGCATGAAGACACCCACTTATGGATGTGCAAAGTAGCAGTAGAAGAAGAGAAGAGAGAAGAAGCCATAGAGATAGGTGCAAAAGAAACACATAGATCAATTCAAGACCCAGCCTATGCGCCTGTAGTTTTTCTTGACAAAAAATTTGAACCCCACGGCTGGGCAGAAATCCTAGCAACAATGGATGTAGCCATCAATGAAGAACAATGGACACCTCACTGTGATGAAGATGGCTATGACATTTCAGTCTTCTCCATAGAGCCAATCATGGGAGAGGCAGTTCTAGAAGAATGCGAACCTAGCCATGATGCATTTGAAGATGCGAGCGACTCCGATCTAGAGTCAATCATTATGGATCCACCTTTTGCATCAGATGAAGAATACTTCTATGAAGTAGAATTTCAACCCCAGAGGTATGGAGAGCTTAAAAATGATGTAAGGCTTGCCACACATGTGACCCCGAAGGAAGAAGGAAAGAAAAGAAAGAAGAGAGAAGTTACACCAGAAGAGGAAGAATCTTTGTTTGAGGTCCCGGAAAATTTTAAGAAGTATGAGATAGACGACAGGAGAGTCATGATAAGAATGCCTAAACGAGAGGCACAATCAGGAGAGGCCTATCATAACAAAGAAACCACCAAGAAAATAGTAGTGGCCCTAGAAGAAGGAGAGGAGAGATGCACTTACATAGGCCATGACCTAACAGAGGAAGAAGAGCATGCATTAATAGCCTTGCTAAGAGAATACAAAGATGTATTCGCTTGGACTTACAAGGATTTGAAAGGTGTGGACCCTGACATATGTTCACACACTATCCCCATGACCTCAGACGCCAAACCCTCTAAGCAAAAGCCATATACATATAACGATAATTATGCTGCTAAGATCAAGGAGGAGATAGATAGACTGGTTGAAGCTGGATAATTGAGCACACTGAGTGGGTATCCCCCATCGTAGTGGTGCCCAAGAAAAATGGAAAGCTGCGTGTATGCATTAACTTAAAGAAGGTCAATGCCGCCACAATTCGAGATAACTATCCGCTTCCTATCACAGAACATCTCTTAGAAAGAGTAGCAGGCAAGGAAGTGTACAGCTTCCTCGATGGGTTTTCGGGCTACAATCAAGTAGCCATAGCTCCAGAAGATCAGCATAAGACAGCTTTTGCCACAGAGTGGGGTATATTTGCCTTTCGTGTAATGCCATTTGGGCTTACCAATGCAGCAGCTACCTTCCAGAGACTAATGTGCCATGTATTTAAGGAGTTCCTGAGGAAGAATTTAGAAGTCTATGTTGATGATCTTTGTGCTCATTCCAACATTAGACAAACCCATATTCCTGAACTCAGACAAATCTTTGACAAATGTAGAGAATATCAAGTCTGCCTGAACCCAGAAAAGTGCGTTTTTATGGTCAGGCAAGGCAAGATTCTAGGACACATAGTGTCAAAGAATGGCATATCCACCGATGAAGAGAAAGTAAGAGCCATAGCAGAGCTACCTAGGCCAAGGAATGTCAAGGAAGTACAAGCTTTCATGGGACATTGTGGTTACTACCGCCGGTTCATTCACATGTATGCTGTCATTGCAAAGCCCATGTACGGACTTCTGACAAACTTTGAGTGGACTGAGGAATGTGAGAATTCCTTCAATGAGCTTAAACGGCGATTATGTTCAGCACCAATCTTAACCACACCAGATTGGAATAAGCCTTTCCATGTTCATGTGGATGCATCCAATTATGCCATTGGATGTGTGCTTGCACAACCTACTGGTGAAGATAATATGGATCTTCCAATTGCCTATGCTAGTCGATAATTGAATGCAGCTGAACGAAATTATACCACTACTGAGAGAGAAGGCTTAGGCATGATATATGCAATTAAGAAATTTAAACACTATTTGCTTGCAAATAAGTTTAAATTTTTTACTGATCATCAGGCATTGCTATACCTCGTAAACAAGCCATGCAATACAGGGAGATTAGTAAGATGGTTTCTCTTGCTAATGGAATATGATTTTGAGGTTGTGGTAAGGAAAGGGAAGACTCATTTGAGAGCAGATCACCTCTCTAGGCTCACATCTAGAGAAGCCCCACAAGGAGTGTCAGATGATCTTCTTGATGCTTACTTGTTTAATTTGGAAGTAATACCTCAGTGGGCTAAGCCATTAGTGCCAGTATTGACATACGGACCTAACCATCCAGTAATAAACACGCAGGATAGAGAGGTAGTAAAAGCCCAAAAGTATCACATCATGGCAGGAAGTATGTACAAGCACACAGATCAAGGAATCGTGGCTTGTTGTGTAGAAGAGGATGAGTACGCTAAATGGTTGCAATTAGCACATGTAGGTGCATTAGAGCAACACTACTCAAAGCAACGAACCCTGCAGACACTAAGGAGACTCGAAGTGCATTGGCCGACTATGGAGGCTGATGTCCAAAAGTTGTGCAAGGAATGCCCAATCCGCTGCACTAAACCACCTGTGGAACATGCCACTCTTTATCAAGTTTCCATAGTGCCAGATTGGAGTGAACCACTAGTATCCTTTCTGAGGACGAAAACATTCCCTCAAGACATGACGCTTGCTAGGAAAAGGAGTTTAGAACAAGAAGCCCAGGATTACTCACTCATTGGTGATAATCTATACAAGCGTGGTAAAGATGGTTACCTGAGGCTATGTGTCCATGAAAGTGAATATCTCAAGATCTTGGAAACTGCTCACCAAGGTGTAGCAGGAGGACACTTTGGACCAGATCGGGTGATCAAGGCAATACTATTTGCGGGTTTCTGGTGGCCGACCCTTCACATGGATGCACATACCTATGTGAAACGGTGTGATGTTTGCCAGAGAACTCAGTATCCTATACGTAAAGATGAGATGCCACTGAAACCTATGATGGGTGAACATGCATTCTCTAAGTGGGGAATAGACTTCGTAGGTCCTATTAATCCCCCAGCTAAGGGTTCCCATGCGGAATATATCATTGTTGCCACAGACTATCTAACAAAGTGGGTAGAGGTAAAAGCCACAACGAAGAACGATGCTCAAACAACTGCTAAATTCTTGTTTGAGAATGTATTCACAAGATACGGGCTACCTATAGAGTTAGTAAGTGATAGAGGCACTCACTTCTTGAATGAAGTAATTGAAAATCTGCTCCAAGAATTCTTGGTAGTTCATAAGAAGTCTGCCCCCTACCACCCACAAGCTAATGGGCAAGCCGAAAGCACAAACAAGATTCTGTGCAATGTGTTGACCAAGCTCGTGAATAATAAACGCTTTGATTGGGACAAACAGCTACACCATGCTGTTTGGGCATACCGAGTTGCCTACAAAACGGTACTCCAAGCCACCCCCTTTCAGATGGTATTTGGTCAAAATGCAGTGCTACCATTGGACTTCTTGATACCTACATTGAAGGTAGCACAAGAGCATGAATGGACGGGTCATGAACTCTCCTCTAGACTTTTTGACCTTGAACGATTAGGAGAAACAAGACTAAGGGCAGCTGCAGGGATATATGCAGCGAAGAAACGACAGAAGGCATATTTTGATGCCCACGTTAAGGATAAAGGTTTGAAGGCAGGCGACCTAGTACTAGTATACACTTTGAAACAACATGCGAGAAAATTAGAGAAGCGTGGCTATGGACCTATGATCATAAATAGGATCTCCACAAGTGGAGCAGTGCAACTAGCCACATTGGAAGGTGACGTTCTCCCAAGCTATATAAGCGGATGCAGAGTCAAGTTATATCAGGAACCTCTCATAGAGGAAATGCTAAGTCGACTCAATATCGCCAAGAAACGCAAGGAAGAAGAAAAGCGGATTCGAGAAGAAGCTCAAGCAGAAGCGTTAGAACGCATCAGAAGGATGAAGTTGCGAAGACAAGGTAGAGATCAGCCTAGAACAAATGACTATGCAGATCAAGGATATCATATGGCAATGTGTGAAGTCGCAGGAACAAGTTCCCATAGAATAATTGACCGACGACCTTTTGTGACCATAGAGGTAGGACAAGGAACTAGTGCACAGTCCGTGCGAGCATTGATTGACTCAGGTGCAGCCACTAGTGCGGTGAGACTCTCTTACTGTCAAGAATTGAAATTAAAGGTCAATCCTATAGAAGCTTATCTCTTAGGATTAGGAGGTGTGGAAACCCCTTGCATGGGCGACGTGGAGCTTCCCCTCTACATTCAGGACATGTTAATGACAGTTAAGGTACTAGTGTGCCAAGACGAAGACCTCACGGAGCCTCTTGTCTTGGGTCAGGACTGGATCTATGATCATGCAGTCAACCTAAACCTAAGAAGTGGACTTCTTCAGGTATGGGTCAATCATAGTCGAATTACAGTAGAGTTAGATAATGGAGCACTCAAGGAACTAGGAAAGGCACACACTCCTGGTCCTTCCAGGAGTACACATGAAGATGACCATGCTGTTCTTGTCCAAAACTATGTGTTGCAGAGGAATGATGTTCGCAAAAAAGGAGTCAGGGATGCAACGGAACTCCCTTCTTTTCCAAAGGCCAGAGGGAGGCATCAACCAAAGGTGGATCAAAGGCAGAAGAAGCAGAGTACTACCTATGTCGGAGATCAAAAGTACATGCGCAGCAAAATGTCTCAGCTAGTGAAACAAGTGTGGGTGCGGAAAGGCGAGCACCCGGTTGCACTCAAGCCAACCACACGGGCAAAGCCTCTTATTAGTAACCAACAACACGACACCAATAAGAAGTCTTTCAGAAGTTCTTCTGCTAACGTGAAGTCTATTTGGGTGCCCAAGAAGTCGATGAAGGCTAGCCCACAATCAAGACAAATTTGGGTGCTTAAGGCTTGTTTGCGGGCTCAAATAGCTACCCCAAGACCACACCCTATACAGCATGATCCATTCACTCGCACAGCCGGCATCCACTCGTTTTCAACACTCAGGAACACACCAAGGCCCATGAGCACGAACAGAATCACTTGTAAATGGGTCCCTAAAAGGCCTCATTTTCAAGCCGACACACCTATAAAGCTCTTGAGATTCTCTACGAAACCAAGAGAAAAACCCATCCACTGCATTTGGCAGCCTAAGACTTGTAACAAACCCCCGGACCCCATTTGTAAATCCATGAAAACCTACTAACCACATCACTATCACACTACATCATTCCACTTAGCTCTTAGGTCTACCGAACTCCTAACCACACACACACTCGCACCGAGCACTTACTAACCCATTAATCTCTCCCGACCCTCATGTTAATGTTGTAATGGGAACAACAACGGTTCTCTCTTGTCCTGTACAATGTTAACACATGTTTCTATATTCTCACAGAGACAGGAAGCAAGAAGTAACATGGCAGATACGGTAGGAACTAGCTCCCAGGCAGGCACCAGCCCCCAAGTTGTGGACATTGAAAGCCTTCCGATTGAGGAGGAATTAAAGGAACGACCAGCGGCATTGAGGGCATTACATGCCATACCGGTTCAGAACCCTCCACAGGGGCACACAATGCCAGTCAGCAAAAACTCTCATTGGTTCAGTGATGTGGCAGGACCCCTAGGTGAAGGCACTTATATGTGGGAGGCAGAGATAGAATTCAATGGGCGCTGGGGCAGGTATCACTTTTTTACCAGGGAATTTGAAAGATTGCAGAATAATGAAGGATTGAAACCCATATGGAAGAAGGCAGGACTCTACGAGTATTTCAAATTCCAATTGCCAAAGCCGGATTTTCTAAGGTGCTCGTATCTGATTAGCACCCTTACTCCGAGCAAAGACAAAAAGGGATACAGCTCCTTTGTCCTCCCATCTCTCACAAGGGGCAATGAGCTCAAGCGCTTCAGATTAACTATCAACTTGGTAAGGGAAGCTTTGGACATGAAAGGTATGCACATTCCTACGGAGAAAGAGACTATGGTTCCAGACAATATGAAGAACAGAAATTTGACGAAATTAAAGGACATGGTTGCGATGACACCTACGATCGCCATTCATTTACGCATGGTCATGCAACATTTCGCATTCCCCGCGCAGGAAAGGTTCACAATGCCTCCCAAAAAGATCTGGTTTAGCCTCTACTTAGCAGATGCCTTTGATTTGACAATTAATATGCCCCACTGGATTATCGACCAAATCCATTTGGCTCATCAAAGGTGGTATAAGAAACAAAAATCTGTACTGTATGGATGCTGTGCGCTTACCAGAATTGTGTATAGATGTCTCGCATATGATGTACCGGTGCAAAGGGCTCTCATTTGGACCAGAGCACATGAGTTTCAACGCAGATTGTCAGCCGCAGGGCCTCCCTCAAAGAAGATGAGAGGCGTCGTCCAAATGCCTTGTGCACAAGCCCGCGGTGCAACCCTAACACCTGAAACAACTCCAAGGCTTCCCAGACGAGTGCAACCATTTACTATCAGGTTACCCAGGCACAGCACAGATGGCCCTAACCTTGTGTCTCCACCAGTACCTACTGATCTGGAATTTCCTCACGGATTCACTTTGGAAGATCTAACGGACGAAGAAGTTGCTAGAATCATTGAAGCTGTTAATGCGGAAGTCGAAGCAGAGCAGGGTAGTGGACAACAAACTGCTACAGAACAACCCCAGCCAAGACAACCAGAAGTGGTGGAAGTGGAGGATGAAGAAGAAGAAGGCCAAGAGGATGAATAGGAAGGATTTTCTGATGAGGAGGCGCATGACTATGAGCAAGAAGTCATACAGGAGCTAGAGGGTGCTCCAGCATATACAAAGGAGTTGAAAAAGCTCTACGATACCATCAACAGGGTCCAATAGCAACATAAGTTATCCCTTGCAGCAGGAAAGGCTATCATGCACCAAATCCTTGAGGAGGAAGGAGTCGACGAACAATATCGTGCCACACTGGATATGATCTCTGATGCTTTAGGAGTACCTGAGACAGTGCATACTGCCTTGGCACAATCACGAAGAACGGAAAGAAGATACGGAAGACGTCCCCCACGAGCAGGGAAACAGATGAATGTCTTAGTATCCGAAACACAAGGGACAGCCACGACCACGGGCACAGCACACACTGTGCACGATACTGAAGATACCCATGTGTCCAGTGCACCCCCATCACCCCCCTTGCCACCCCCGCCTCCCACTCCACCACATTCACCTCCCATTACCAATGTAACAACCACCGTTACCGCCTCCGAGTCCACTGCCATGACTGAAGCACAAACCGCCAATCAACCCACACACCCTCTCAACACCTCCCGTGTATACACCTCCACTAACACTGTAATCCTAACGGCAGCTACTGACATCCCCATTCCCCCACTCACACTTTCGGGCAGTTCATATTCACAACTGCACACACCACTGTACACATTCACCACAATCACTGCACCCACAATTCCACTATTCACAATCACTCCCACTACTGCATCCACCATGGATTTTATGGACATATCACCCTCCACCGCACCTCTCCCTCCCCCCATACGGCCACAATCTCCCATTCCCCCACCACCCACTTCACCATTTTCCAGCACCGCATTCACACTTTCCTTCCCCTTTCCCTTTCCTTCTGCATTTAACACCCTTCTTGCATCCACCCCCATTAATAATGTATTTAATAACATGTATCAGTACATGTCTCAGTTACAACAACACTATCAGCACCTCGATGCTCAGCATACAAGTTTGTTCAGGAGTCATGAAGCATTACAAGGAAGATTCATTGACTTAGAGAAAGAGAAGAAACAATTACAACAGCAGTTTAGTGCATTGCAAGAACAACATGAGCAATTAGTGGTAAATCCACCGCAGCCAGATGCAGAAGAAAGACAACAAATGGATGATCTGCTACACTCCCAAATCACAGAGAACCTCAAGCTCCGCCGCAACATGGCTCTATTACGGAAGCATATGTCTGCAGCCCTGGAAGAAAATAGACGGCTTTAGACACAAAACGAAGAGAACTTGGAAGTAGCCATGGAAGGTTCCCCACAAGAAATTGACCCGGAGAAGTTTAAGGCCATTCCCTCGGACAATATGCAAATCATATTGGAAACGCATGCTGATCTCCTCGAAGCCCATGCAGCCTTAGAAAAGGAAAGAGACAAACTACTAAGGCAATTGGCAGCTCAACCAGAACCACCCAAAGAAGTCCCAACCACAGCTGACACAACTGACGAAGTAGCAGCGCTCAAAGCACAACTCGAAGAAGTACAAAAGAAAGTGCTTGAGTATGAACGCCAACCCTCCCCCTTGGTAGAACCAAAACCTGAAGACCTAGTACCAATCGAAGTAGAGGAAACTTTTGAGGACCCGTACGTTCCGATGCCAGCACCTGGAGGCAAGCAGACAGCAGAGGGCATGGACACCATTGAGATAGAGGCCCCTGAATGGATGCAGAGATTAGAGAAAGTGGCCACAACCCATGATGACAGGGTAGCAGTTCAAATAGCATCCATGTCACGATTGGAAGAGGTAATCATAAAATCCGAGTACTTTAGAAACCTCTCACATCACAGGTGGATCGGCACCTCCGAGGACTTGTATGTTCCTTATTGTGTCTTAATGGCAGATTATAATGCTGAAATCAAGCACCACACCTCACGGGAACCAACCTCTGCCACACAGTTTGCACCAGACGACATCCCAGAAAGTGCCAAGCAGGGAAATATTTGCCAACCGACTTGGAGAATTCGGCTGCTTGAAACCTACCCGGAATTGAATCGCACATGGAATAACATGCCCCTGTATATCAAGTACAATCCCTGCTACTGTCCTGTTTTCCGAAGAAGGTCGTGGCCGGAATACACAAAGATGGTGCTGACAACCAAAGGATGTGAGAAATGGCTCAACTATGTCTACTTAGCACCACCTAAAGGTCAACCCACCGTAGGGTATATGATATCGACAATTCGGCATTGGGGTGTCAGGTTCAAAAACGTACCAGATGTCATGACACAAATGTGCCTTAAAATTTTTGAACTCATGATAGTCACCTTCCGGACCTTCAAGAATGTTAAGGAACCTCACCTCTCTGCGCTCGGATTCAATGAAGGCAATCAGGATCTTGTTTATGACATGAGCACAACGCCCTCTATTAATGTTGTTTATGCATGGCATGCCCGCATCAAATACCTACCGGCCTGCTTCAAACAGACATTTGAAGAGATGTTTGTCACATGGTTCTGGGAATATCACTCAGAGATCTTCATTCCCAGGCCCTTACATTTATTACAATTGTTTGCAGTAGAACAAGCTCTCCATTTAGAAAAGTTACGAATGCCACATCCAGAGGTTCCCGGGCTAGTAGATTGGGATGCTTTACTCACGGACTTGGCAAAGGGGTTGCGAATTGCAGAACATCACTTAGCACAAGATGTCGTTGAGTACTACATCCAAAAACCCACACAACACGAGTCTGTCAGGGACGACAGACGCGAGAGGGGGGGGGTGTTGGAACTGAAGGACTCACTAGGCAAGGAAGCTTAAGAAGGGAGTCAGAGAGAAGAGAAGGCACAAGCAGACAAGGGAGTCAACGACGATCTGGCAAGTAGGCCAATAATTTTCTTCATGAAGAAGCAAGTACGAGCATTCACGCAGATCTAGCACTAAGGCAACCTTTAATTTTTCAAAACCCTTACACCAATTAAAAGTGATTCTCATCACTAACAACCCCTGTAAGTACCATGTTCACCTTTTTGTGGCTCCATTTTGTGCAAGCCGAGGAGTCCTCGAGCTTGAGGAGCCTTAGAAGTAGTTGCTTACCAATTTTTGTATTTTTTAGATCTCATTTGAGCCCTCAAATAAGCCCTGGAACCTAATTTTTAACTAGGCCGGACACTAGGTCTGGAAAGGGCCAAAGCTAGTCAAAAACTATAAAAGGAGCTAGAGAGCTCATTTTTGGCGTTAGATTGTAATTGAATTGAACTTGTAAGAGCATTTTGAAAGTAATCTAAGAACTCCATTGCTTCTCACTCTTTGTCTTGCCGTGTGTGCGCGTGTGTGTATGTGTGTGCATGTTTGTGTGCTTCTCACTCACGCACTTGTGCCTCCACTTGCTCGAGGTCTTCATACCATCCTCATGTCTTCCCGGATTGACATTAAAGGAGGTGCTACTCATCACTGAGCTACAAATCCCATATCCTAAAATCATGCCTGTGGACTCAAATGAGTCCCATGTCCTCGAACTAGTTAGTTTGGTTCTAGTCAATATGTGACAATGGATATCCCTTTCTATTCCAAACCAACTTGTTCCTAGGTACCACGACTAGGTCTGAGTACCTCTCTGTAGATCCCAACATACATGTATGTATTGGGTACCCTAACTATTCCTGACTAAGGGATCTATGCTCTATACCATAGAGCTAGTGCCATGCCTCTTGTCTTCCTAACCATCACTTGAATCACATAAGCACCCATCGATGTTGTCTCATGAAACCCATCTCTGTGATCCCATCTATTTGGTTTCCTTAGTAGTGTAGCAGAAATGCTTCACTACTTGGTCAAGTGATGTGCATGAGTGAAACTAGTCACTCTTTGGGTATTCCTGATAATACCCCATAGTCTCCTAATCATCATGTGAGACTCTTGTGAAGATAAGTAAATCTTCACTAACTTGGAGATTATCAAATTGTATCTCCCGTGGCTCTATGCAACTTCCTATAAGCTATAGGATTGCTTGTGCACATTACTAATGGTGAAGGTGTAGCTCCTTCCTTTAGCAATCCTATAGTCTAATTCCAAAAGGATTATATGTAGGGATCCTGTTGCTATTGAAGTTGCCTTATGTATAATACTATGATGGTACTGAGTCCATCAAATACATGCTTAGAAGCATGCCTACACCTTATTGAAGTTTGCAAAAATGACATGTTACCATGCCATAACATTCTTACCTAAAGGCAAGTGTGTATATAACGCCATGAGGGGGGAAATTTTTCGACAGCATTTCCCCAGGAAATGGAATCCCAAAAAAAATTATAACCAATAGCTCAGTGGCACATAGGCCACCCAATAACATAGGCTTGGCAGGCCCATGGCATGCACTCCATAAACTCATATATAGACTCCATAACTTACAAAAACATAAAAGCAATTGCTAGCAATAATTCTCTGTGTTGCATAGCCATATAGTTTCTGCAATCCTGTTTACTACAAACAATCAAAAACTGTGCTTCTCTCCAATTGATCCATACTTTAATAATTTAAATAATAATCAACATTTGATGTATGCAATCCAATCTATGCATGTACATACAAAACATGCCATAACATAAAGTAAAATGCCTGAAGCATAAAGCATATGTCCCTGAATAGTTTTGATTTTAGAATTGCATGCATCCAATCCTTCTCAACATGCTTGGGCCTATTTTCACCTTACCATCCGCTAGAAAATATATAATGGAATGAGCATGTGAGTGATAAATAGCAAAGAATACACAAAAGCTACAACATGATATTGCAAGAGAGAAGTGGAGGTCATCATCAAGACTGCTACATCGTGCCCAATGGCGTGCACAAAGAGTCTGCAAGGGTTGTGCTTGGAAATAGTTTCCAAACTCTTAAAATGCATTATTCTTTTCAAGGTTTTTATAACTCCTTTCACTTCAAATAAAATTTTTAATGTTTTTAATGTTGTGATGGAGACAACATCAAATTTAGAGAGTTCCTCGAATGAAGAAAGTATAAACGAGCCACCATGGAACAACGATCATATCCCCATGAACCATCGAGTAACACAAGTAGGCAAGGCACTCCCCGCAAGATGAGGACAAAGACCAACCGATGAAGAAAGAGAGCAAGGTTGGGTAGAGGAAGTAAACGATGAGGCAGGACCATCTAGGCGTGCTCCAAGAAGAAAGAAGAGCTATCAACCGTGTCGTAGACCACAACAACCACAACCCAACATCCCCCCAAATGCAAGAGCACTGCAAAGGCGCAGGAAGCAAACTAGAGCCTTTGTAGAGATTCGACACTATCAAAAGTCTATGGAGCTTCTTACTCCACGAAGGTCATTTGCAAGAGTTGTGAAGGAAGAGATCCAATGCTATTGCGCTAGACTTCGTATCCAAGGGATACCCATTAAAGCCCTCCAAGAAGCTATAGAGGCGTATCTTATTTCAATGTTGGAGGACTCTAACCTATGTGCTATCCATGCAAAGAAAGTGACAAATACAACCTAAAGATTTGCAGCTAGCTAGAAGAATTAGAGGGACTAACCCTTAACAAATATTTGTACTCCATTGTTTGGAGAACTTTTTGTATATCCCAAACGATGAAGATTTTGTAAATCCCAAATGATGAATATAATATTTTTCTTCTTATATTTACTCTCCCAAGTGTTTATCTCTTAGTGTACATGTTTTGAAGTCTATTCCTTCTTTGTATCTAGGTGTCTTTTTCCAATACCTCTTAAGTGTTTTGCATAGTTTAATCACTCTTTTTATTGTACTTCTTGTAAGTGGTGTTGCTATATAATGCATGCAGTGGCCAAAGAATGCTAAAAAAAGGCCTGCCACAGAAACGCAGGGATGGGCCCTGCAAAAGTTTTGCAGGGCCTATCCCCGTGTTATGTGGAAAACCTTTTTTGCATTTCTAAGCCATGAAACCACATGCCATGCACATTGGAGCATATGATTGGCCTTAGATAGGGTGCACTGCATGCTAACCCTTTGACCAATAGCTAAACAATGTTGATGAACATTCAATGTACTTATTTATTGTTGCATGCTTATATTCACCCACAGGAGTCTAAATTTTCTCTAATTATTGCAAATAAGAAGAGTATTTCATAATTCCCCAAGTCTAGGTTGTAATTGAGGGACATAGACTTCCAATATAGGGAACCTAGTGCATGGGATGGCCTAGGAATGCAAAAAAACAAGCCTGCCACAGAAACGCGGGGATGGGCCCTACAAAACTTTTGCAGGGCCCATCCCCGTGTTTCTATGGCAGACCTTTTTTTTGCATTCCTAAGCCATCCCATGCATTTGGGGCAACAAAAATAACAAGAATGATTGGAAAAAGACTGATTAAAGTGTGCAAAAATTAAGCGATTGTCAAAAACATAAAGACAATGCACATGGAAATTGAAACAACAATAATTGGTATTATAAAGTTTTTACAATTGGCTCTTGGCCTTGAGCCTCTCCACTACATTCTTTCTTCTCTGAAAAGACAGTGGCAATTGGTAAGTCAAAACTAATTGGGATATTAACTGAGGGTCTGTCAATCCAAGACCCAAAGCTATTCCTATTTGACCTAATATTTTTCCTCTAAAACTAACTCCTAGGGTAGTAAGAGCAAAGGACTTCCTAACCAGAAATATACAATTGCAAAGATGGTTGTTGCAACATAGGAAAGATATTTTCTTCCCATTTTCCTTTTCTTATTTAATTGTTTAATTAAGGGCACTGTGTCATCTAATAGGTGCCGTGAATCCTCAACAATAGCCATGAAACGCTTTAAGCACTTCACAAATGCCTCATCTCCCTTATGAATGTAGAAAAGTAGGTCACAAGGGATCCATTTACACTCATATGCTTGAATATCTATAGCATATCTTAATATATAGAATTCCATAAAATCTTTGATCCTATCGATCACATTGGAGTTCATGGCTATTGTCCCTTCAAGATTAGGTACTCTGCAGACTAGGTCATACAAATCCGTACGACTGTTGTAGTCTATAGTCTCCAAAAACTCCATGAATAGATCTCGAGGAGATTTCATGGGAGTGGAAGTGCTATCAGCCATTGCTTGCGCCAGGTGCAAAAGTTTCCTCATACTCTGCCATATTGTTGCACACATCCTTTGGCAACCAATCTAGCATTGTAGCGATCAATGCTACCATCAGATTTTCTCTTAATCTTGTAAACCCACTTTGTACTAATGGCATTCTTTCCTTTTGGCAATTCACATAATTCCCAAGTACCATTTCTATGTATGGAATCCATTTCTGATTGCATAGCAATCATCCATTGTGGATCATCACATGCATCTTCAAAAGAAAGTGGCTTTCTCCAAGGCTTACGACTAAGGCGGCGACCAAGGCATAGACCTTGGCATACCTTGTCATCCGAGTCACCGAAGTCACCGTTGGCACCGTTGGTTGCGCGCGAGGGAGGACCTCAACGATCAAGGAATATAGAGGTTCTCGGTACTTCCCGGGAGGTCACCCATCCCAGTACTGTTCCCCCTAGAGCTCGCTTAACCGTGGCAATCTCTTGCCACTAAGCTACACTCTTGTGGTGTTTGAAGAAGGGGAAAGACTAAGGTTGACAGTACCTTGAACAAGTTTTGGTCCCTCAAAGCTTCATTTTTGCTTTTAAAGCCTATTTTTGAAGCAATTTTGGGGTGTTTTTGGAGCCATTTCGGAGTACTTTTGCACGTAGTTCTCTTCACACAGGTCCAAGAACATCAAGAAGAGTGTTCCTTGTACTTCTCAGACAATAAATATCAACCTTTGGGGCTGTATTTTCAGCCACACTCGTAAAACTACAGGTTTCTCGAGGGGTTTTTAGTTTTGGTGGGAGCAGTCGCTGCAAATTTATGCAGGTTTTTTAAAGCCTAAAACATCAGAGTTGACAGACACTTGCAGGTGTTATTGGCTAGTTTTTGGGCTGTGTATTCAACTTTTTAGTGTCATTTTACTGCATATATTGAGCACATACACACCGTGTACGCTTCTGTGGATACCGCTTATGTACGTCCATGTGGGCATTGATATAGCGGTTACGTTCTTTGCATAAAGCCTTTTACGTTTGATAAAGAGGGTCGTGGTGAGGTTTTCTTAACTGGGAGACACCCAGATGTTGGGGTCTCTTCGGTGATGCAGGTGGAAGACTTACCCAGCCTCGCCATAGGAGATGTATGATAGTTGTTCATAGGTGCTCGATAAGCCTAGTTGGCTTCTATTGGGTAACTGATTATATGCAGTGGAGTCAGTGATTCACTATGCAGGTAGACATGTCAGTACTTGCAATTTTATGATACCTTGACACTGGTCATATGCTAATTTTGCAGAGGATACTCTGGCAAAAGTTTTCCAGATTTCTAGTTTAGTCAACTATATAGTGGTCGATTTACTCCTTGATACACTTATTTGTTGGTGTTTGGACTCTTCTAGCTCCATTATCATTCCATTCAGTTCTCTACGATCATGGCATCAGAGGTCTCAGGCACATCTGGTGGATCAGGGTCTAGTGCTAGCGTTCCGAGGACGAGCTATAACTTGCAGGGCAAAGACCATTTTGAGATCCGAAAATTTGATGGCACAAACTTTGCTCTATGGAAGAATCAAATTAAAGATGTGCTGATTCAAAGAAGGCAATGGAAGCCAGTAAATGGGATTTCAAAGAAGCCTGCTGACATGGATGAAGATGATTGGGATGAGTTAGATGAAATGGCCAGGGATTAAGGAGGTTGAAGTGAGAAGAGTGGTGTTTGAGGATACTAGTCCTCCGGTTAGCATGCATAAAAATGCTGCACATAGGGATGTTCAAGAGAATGTCCATTCAGATCAGTCTGCACATGTTCCTGTTCAGCAACCATTGAGACGTTCTGCACGTGTCTCATATCCACCTGATAGATATGTTCCAGGTTTAGATTTTGTTATGCTAACAGATGCCGGTGAGCCCTCTTGCTACAAAGAGGCTATGCAGACAGAGGATCATGTCAAGTGGGAGCATGCCATGAAGAGTGAGTTGGATTCTATTCACAAGAATGGTACTTGGGACTTAGTACCTTTGCCAAAGGGCAGGAAAGCTTTACCATGTAAATGGGTATATAAGCTGAAATTCACATCAGATAGTGCTTCTCCAAAATATAAAGCACGACTTGTTGCAAAGGGTTTTAAGCAACAACATGGTGTTGATTTTGAGGAAATATTCTCTCTAGTGGTCAAGATGACTACTTTGCGCATGTTGCTTGGATTCGTTGCAATGGAGGACTTAGAGCTAGTCCAAATGGATGTGAAAACAGCTTTCTTGCATGGAGATCTTACAAATGAGATCTATATGGAACAACCAGAGGGTTATGTAGTTCCTGGCAAGGAAAGTCTAGTTTGTAAGCTCAAGAAGAGCTTGTATGGACTTAAACAGTCTCCTAGACAATGGTACCAAAAGTTTGATGCTTTTATGAAGTCCCAAGGCTATTCTCGGAGCAATGAGGATCATTGTCGCTACACAAAGAGATGTTCTGATGGCAGCTTGATATGCTTGATACTTTACGTTGATGATATGTTGATTGCTGGGAAGTCCTCTTATGATTTGTCAATTCTCAAAAAGAAGTTGAGTCAGACATTTGATATGAAGGATTTGGGGGATGCCAAACATATTCTTGGCATGCGCATTACTCGTGATAGGAGTAAAAGATGCATATACTTGTCTCAAAGTGAGTAAATATCCAAAGTACTTCATCGATTCAATATGCAGGGTGGAAAGGCATTGAGTACACCTTTACCCACATATGTGAAATTGAGCAAGGATGACTGCCCCAAATCAGATGAGGAAAAAGAATTCATGACCAAAATTCCCTATCAATCTGCTGTTGGTAGTCTCATGTATGCTATGGTAGCTACGAGACCAGACATTGCATTTGCAGTGGGAGTTGTGAGCAGATATATGTCTAATCCTGGCAAGAAACATTAGGAAGCGGTCAAAATGATTTTGAGATATCTGAGTGGCACTAAGGACAAGTGTCTATGCTTAGGTAGAGGGAAAGCATCCATTATTGGTTACACAGATTCTGACTATGCTGGTTGTGTAGACAATCGTAAGTCTACATCAGGGTACATTTTTCCTTTTGCTAGAGGTGCTATCTCTTGGAGATCTCGTCTTCAAGAATGTACAGCTGTTTCCACCACAGAAGCAGAGTATGTTGCAGCAAGTGAGGCATGTAAGGAAGCATTGTGGCTTTCTCGTCTTGCTTGTGATATGGGTTTGCCTCAGCATGTACCTCACTTGCTCAGTGATAGTCAGAGTGCCATTGCTTTGGCTAAGAATCCGGTCTATCATGCAAAGACCAAGCACATTGAGGTGAGGTATCACTTCCCTAGAGATTGCTTAGCCACTGAGAGCATTATTCTTGAGAAGGTTCACACTCGAGATAATGCTGCAGATGCTTTGACTAAAGCCCTACCACAGGATAGCTTTCGACACTGTTGTCACTTGATGGGGGTTACTTGATTCTTGATCTTATGCAGTCACTTGTATACTGTAACATATAGTGGCCTGGTCAGTCACAGACTGTAAGTTCGACCGCATTTGTAAGACCTAAGAAGTCTGTCTTCGTGGTTCTTGTGTACTGTGTTTTCTGCGTATTCTACAGCCTCTGTACGGAGTACTGTGTGTGGCGTCAAGAGCTTGTTTTTCTACTCCGAGCATATCATCGTGGAGCTCTCGAGAAGGAGAGCGCAGTGCGGTGCATCAACATCGAAATACTTCAAATGATACTTTGGATTTAGTACCTTTGCCAAATGGAAGGAAAGCTTTACCATGTAAATGGGTATATAAGCTGAAATTCACATCAGATAGTGCTTCTCCAAAGTATAAAGCATGACTTGTTACAAAGGGTTTTAAGCAACAACATGGTGTTGATTTCGAGGAAATCTTCTCTCGAGTGGTCAAGATGACTACCGTGCGCATGTTGCTTGGATTCATTGCAATGGAGGACTTAGACCTAGTCCAAATGGATGTGAAAACTGCTCTCTTGCATGGAGATCTTACAGATCAAATCTATATGGAACAACCAGAGGGCTATGTAGTTCCTAGCAAGGAAAGTCTAGTTTGTAAGCTTAAGAAGAGCTTGTATGGACTTAAACAGTCCCCTAGACAACGGTACCAAAAGTTTGATGCTTTTATGAAGTCTCAAGGCTATTCTCGAAGTAATGAGGATCATTGTCTCTACACAAAGAGATGCTCAGATGGCAGCTTGATATGCTTGATACTTTATGTCGATGATATGTTGATTGTTGGGAAGTCCTCTTATGATTTGTCAATTCTCTAAAAGAAGTTGAGTCAAACATTTGATATGAAGGATTTGGGGGATACCAAACATATTCTTGGCATGTGCATTACTTGTGATAGGAGTAAAGATGCATATACTTGTCTCAAAGTGAGTACATATCCAAAATACTTCACAAGTTCAATTTGAGGGTGAAAAGGCATTGAATACATGTTTACCCACATATGTGAAATTGAGCAAGGATGATTGCCCCAAATCAGATGAGGAAAAGGAATTCATGACCAAAATTCCCTATCAGTCTTTTGTTGGTAGTCTCATGTATGCTATGGTAGCTACGAGACTAGACATTGCATTTGCAGTGGGAATTGTGAGCAGATATATGTCTAATCCTGGCAAGAAACATTGGGAAGTGGTCAAGATTATTTTAAGATATCTAAGTGGCAATAAGGACAAGTGTCTATGCTTAGGTAGAGGGAGAGCATCCATTCTTGGTTACACAGATTCTGACTATGCTGGTTGCGTAGATAATCATAAGTCTACATCCGGGTACATTTTTCATTTTGCTGGAGGTGTTATCTCTTGGAGATCTCATCTTCAAGAATGTATAGCTGTTTCCACCACAGAAGCAGAGTATGTTGCAGCAAGTGAGGCATGTAAGGAAGCATTGTGGCTTTCTCATCTTGCTTGTGATATGGGTTTACCTCAGCATGTAACTCGTTTGCTCAGTGATAGTCAGAGTGTCATTGCTTTGGCTAAGGATCCGTTCTATCATGCAAAGACCAAGCACATTGAGGCGAGGTATCACTTCATTAGAGATTGCTTAGCCACTGAGCGCATTATTCTTGAGAAGGTTCACACTCAAGATAATGTTGCAGATGCTTTGACTAAAGCTCTACCACAAGATAGATTTTGACATTGTTGTCACTTGATGGGGGTTACTTGATTCCTGATCTTACATACTCACTTGTCTACTGTGTAACATGCCCATCAGGTGGAAGGTATAGTTTGTATACTTACACTCAGGTGTTCTTTATCATTCTTTATTTTTTTCTCCCATAGTTACTTTGGCCATATTGGCCTTTAGTGGGAGATTGTTACTGTTAGTGTCCATGTGAAAGGCCAAATGGCCACTGGACACTTCTTTGTATATGTTCTTCGATAAAACATATAGTGGTCTGGTCAGCCACAGACTGTATGTTCGACTGCATTTGTGAGACCTAAGAAGTCTTTCTCCATGCTCCCTGTGTACTGTGTTTTCTGTAGCATCTATGTGAAGTATTGTGTGCAGCCTCAGGAGCTTAGTTTTCTACTCCAAGCATATCATTGTGGAGCTCTCGAGAAGGAGAGCGCACTGTGAGGTGCACATTTTTGTTCGTTCAATCTCTAAATCTACTCTAGGGTAGCTCTTGCCTAGGTTTGCACGTGTTTGCCCTTCTTGAAGTCGAGTTTGGTATGCCTTGAACATCATGTCCAAGTGTTCTGGGGTTGGATCTGCAAGGATAGACCCTGGTTGTGGTCTATTTACAATGGTTGGTGGGTGGGTATGAGGATGGGGATGAGGTGGTTTGGATGGAGTTTTGACATGCGAGGGGTTTTGAGAGGCAATATCTTCTATTTTTGTTTTTTCATCTTTCAAGCTTTCTTCTAGTTCAGATAACTTTTTGGTCCACTTACGATTAGCCTTCTTCCTACTATCCTTCCATTAACTTGTTTTTCTCTTACTAGGCTCTCCTGATTCACTTGGCTCTAATTGCTCAGGTGGTTTAGCTTGTTGTAAGGCTTGTGCCCTAGTAACTGCCTATATTGGAGCCACATTACTGCTACTAGAACTTGAATCCCCTACTAAGCCTACTACATTAACGGGTGTAACCTTTGGTGCACTAGAGGGATGTCCGGGATAATCTCTCAAGAGCTGTTCTTTGCCACACTCAAGACAAACGACTTGTATTGTGATGTTCTGCCCTCGTATCGGAGCTAGTGGGTGGGGACATTCGCAAATGAAATGGTTGCCTTGATATCTAGAGCATGTTCCTGTTGGAGTTAGACGTCTGTGGAAGCACGTGAACAGCACATGGAAGAAGAAGAATCTTGGAGCACAACAGACAATACTGAATGTATTACTAGAGAATGTACCAAGATGAGTAGCCCATTCGGGCAATAGGCGTATATACAAGTCGGGGGAAAAAAACCTCCTAAAGAGGGAAAAAAGTGCCTCGACGGTCCTAGTGTGTTCACACACATCACTACCTAAATATATCAACAAATCCACCCTCGGAGTGATGCGGTGAACAAGGAACTGGCACTCATGTATAAGGAAGTGCCAAGCTATGTGGAAATCACTACACAGAAGGAAGTAAGCCCAAAGCTTTGCGGAAAGCTTCAAAGTTCTCCCTAGGCAGAGCCTTCATGAAAAGGTCTGCAATGTTCTCCTGCATGCGCACATATGCCAAGCTGATCTCCCCTGTAGAGAACCTCTCCTTGAAATAGTGATAATGCACCTCAATGTGCTTAGTGCGAGCATGGAACATAGGGTTCCTCGTAACTTCCAATGCGCTATGACTGTCAGTGAAGATGGTGGTGGCAGAAGACTGACCAACACCCAAATCAGCCATAAGGCATCTGAGCCACACACACTCAAAAGTAGCTGTGAAAGTTGTCTTATACTCAGCCTCACAACTGGAAGTGGGCACAATAGGTTGCTTCTTGCTCAACCAAGATATATATGAGCTACCAAGCATGAAGCAAAAGCCACTAGTGGACACACGAGTGTCATAGCAACCAGCCCAATTAGAGTCAAAAAAAGCATGAAAATCTGGCGGTAGTGATCCCTCCTTGGGAAAAAACAACCCAAGTAGTCGAGTACCACTCAAGTAGCAAAAGATGCGCTTAACCGCCTACCAATGCTTGACTCCTGGGCAATGCATAAACTTGCTCATCTGTGAGACAGCAAACTAAATATCTGGCCGAGTAATGCATAAGTAAATCAAGCATCCAACAACCTGCTGATAGAGAACAACATCAAATGCATCTCCAGCATCATGAAGACTCAATCGTAAACCTGTCTCCATAGGAGTGGCAATAGGCTTATAGTCTTCAAGGCCAAAATGCTGCAATAATGTGTCATATGTTTTGTTTGACACAAAGCACCATCAACTTGCATAAACTAAATGCCCAAATAGTGATGCAAATGCCCCAAATCAGACATCTCAAATGAGGCATGCAAATCAGCCTTAAAATCAGCAATATGCTTCTCAATAGGACCAGTGACCAGCATGTCGTCAACATAGACAACAATGATCAGCACATCATTAGCATGCATAACATATAAGGTGCTTTCAATTGGACTGTTCTCAAAACCATGTGCAATCAGATAGGCATGTATCTTCTCATACCAAGAACGTATAATGCCTTCTTTCTTCTACACACCTAGTTCTCATGCCCTTTTTGCATAAAGCCACGGGGCTGAAATACATACAATTCTTCATGCAAGTCACCATTTAGAAATGATGTTTTAATGTCCAGTTGATGTACATTCCAACCATGATGAGTTGTTAGTGCACAGATGCTATGAACATTAGTCATTCGGCAAGTAGGTGCAAAGGTCTCATTAAAATCAATGCCTCTTTCCTGTGCATAACCCTTTGCAGTAAGCCTAGCCTTATACCTGTCAACTGTACCATCAGGCTTACGCTTCAGCTTATATACCCACTTAGTCCCAATGGCCTTCTTGCCAAGAGGCAAGTCACATAAAGACCAAGTACCATTCTTCATTATAGCATCATATTCAGATTGCATAGCAGCCATCCAATTTTTTGAATTTTGTGCTTCATCAAACGAAACAGGCTCATTCTCATCACAGAGACTAGATGCAGCCATAGCATAGCAATCTGATGCAAAATAGGCACTATGAGAGTCTGAACGAGTACGATATGACAGAGGTGCATCTAACTTGATGTCATGCAAAGTCTGCACTAGCCATTTTGGCTTAGTTTTTGCCTGCTCAATATCAGCTCTCTCATTAACTAGTGCATCATGTAAATCTGCATCAGCAATGGAATGATATGCATCATCACATGAAACCTGCAAAGGCTGAGAAGTTGCCTCATTGGGACCAGCACTAGACTGCCCACCTGTAAAAAGAGGCAGCAAAGTATCATATATACCTTTGGAGCTAACAGATGTCTCCTTAGTACATGAAAGCAATGGTTAAATAGCATCTTCCACAAAAACAACATCATGGCTAACTAGAATGCGTTTACTCTGTGGATGATACAGACGATAGCCTTTCCTTTCAGAACTGTACCCAACAAAAATACATTTTACTACTTTATCATCCAATTTTCTGCAATGTTGTTCACGCACTAATGCATATGCCAAACAACCAAAAACACGTAAATGAGCAATAGATGGCTTGCGATCATGCCAAGCCTCTTATGAAGTGATAGACTACAATGCTTTAGTGGGACACCTGTTCAGTACTTATGTTGCACACGTGACAACCTCAAGCCAGAAACTATGTGGTAAAGTCTGACTCTTGACCATACACCTCACCATCTCCATGAGTGACATGTTCTTTCGTTCAGCAACTCCATTCTGTTGAGGTGTATACGGCACTTTACACTAGTGTTTTATCCCATGTTCAATCAGAAATGCATTAAAATTAGAAGACATATATCCCCTCCCCGATCAGAACGCAGGGTGCCCATTTTACATGCTGATAAATTTTTAGCCAAAACCAAAAACTGTTTGAAGCACATGAACACTTCGGACTTTGCCTTGAATGGTAGGACTACAGACATCACTATGTACAAGCTGCAATTTCTTAGTAGCCCGAACTGAACCATCTTTTGGAAAGGACAAACGCTGCATTTTGCCCAAAATACAGCCTTCACAAACATGTTTTCCAGGTGCCTCAAGTTTTGGCAAAGAGGACATCATTTCAGATTTCTATAGGCATAGCAAACTAGCGAAATTTAGATGACCAAAGCGTGCATGCCAAAGCTTTGCATCTGACATAGCCTAAGAATCATTTACTGCACATGCCAAATCATTTACAGATCTTTCATAGTCTATGAGCTTATATAGCCCACGATATAAAATGGCAGAAGCAATAATCACATCGCCATTTGAGAGATCATGAACTGTACACCTGTCATCAACAAATTTCACAACCAAGCCAATCTTAGCTAATGCAAAAACTCATAATAGGTTCTTCTTGATCCCTGGCACAAATAAAGCATCTGACAAAGTGAAAGAACTACCATCAGGAGTAGTCAAAATGATCTTACCAACTCCCATAACAGGATAAGAGGAGTTGTTGGTGCATGTAACAGTATTCCCTGTAGGGGCACGCTCGAGTGAAGAGAAGAAACTATGCTGTGAGGTAATATGTTTGGTCGCCCCACTGTCAAAGTACCAAACATCTGAGTCTACTGCAGATATGCACTGCTCATGAGAAGATGGGTCAAAACTGCAAACAGTAGTAAACGTCCATTCTTCTTTTCTGCACAAGATTAGCAGACTCTGTTTTTGGTGTAGTGGCTTCTGCAACAAACATTCCAGCCTCTTTCTTCTTTGCCTCTTTAGCAGCTAGTTTTGGACAGTTCTTTATGATATGATCATTCCTTTTACAGTACTTGCAAAACATTTTCTGCTTTTCTGATTTTTTCTCATCTTTATCTTGGTTCTTTGAATGTGCAGCATTTGCAGATTTCTGCTTACTAGTTGAAGAGCTCCATTTTCCTTTGCCCTTCTAACTAGCCAGGAAAGCTTGATTTGCAACACGCATAATGGACCTGTTCTACCTGAACTGATCTTTCTGCAATAGGACAGAGACTAACTTCTCAAATGACAAGGCATTTGGATTTCCTTTCATCATTAACCGAAGAGTAGAAGCAAAACTCTGATAGGAATCAAGAAGACCATTCCGAACGGTCTGCACAAGTGAGCTATCTGGTGTAACGTCACCAGCAGAAATCAATTGTTCCTTCAAGTCTTTGATCTTTGTTAGGAAACTGTCCATAGAATCACCTTCATTCATGTGCTCACTCTCCAAGTTTTTTTGGAGGTAAGCTACACAAGCCTCATTCCTAGCTTGTTACAATGTGGTAAGTGTATCCCAAGCATCCTTAGTTATTTTGCAAGAGCAAATATGAGGAATAATGGCACGTTTGATAGACAAAGCTGTCAATGCATGTGCTTGGACATCTCTGCCATCCCAACGAATCTGCTCTGCAGTAGCCTGATCTCAAGGAGGGAATCTAGGAAGATCCTTGTACTTTAATCTAGACCCCTCCACTTCATCTACAGGCCAATATCTCCTTTTATTTTGGTCTAGGTATGTAACTCTAGATGGATTCTCTAGATCCCTTAACTCGTACATAGTTGTTGGGCTGATGCTTTCTCCTTGTGTCGATTGAATCAAATTGGAGGACTAGGTTAGACCCATGGATCAGGTATATGTCCAATATGTAATCATCTTGAGATATCAAATCCCCTCTCAAGACTTGATTCACCACATACTTGTCCCTTGGGGTAGTCACCAGTTCTTCTTGGTTAGATTTTTCGGAAGTTCCTTGTCCCTCTAATTCTCCTCTATCATTAATTTGATCAGGGTTTTCTGTTACTACATAGATTAGGCCCATCTTGTCCATGTAAAACCCACCTTCATACTTGATAGATGGTGTGTACTCAAGTTAAGAAGACTCAAGGACTCGTGCCAATGAGACTATACCTCTATTGCAACACAAGTGCGTATAGTGGGAAATTAACACACATTTAAATGTCAATCCGATCGAACGACCTAACCAAGTGTATGAAGACATGTGCACACATGATGGAAAATAAAGTGGTTTAGTTGATATGCATGAGAAAAGATTAATCCACCTCTCAAACTCACTAATGACTGAAAGTGTCTGTCGTGATACCTCTTACAACAGTTTTCAGTAATTCAAGGATTTCTCCTAGCTCCAAGCTTCGAATATAGTCAATAGGGTACTCGTTTTGAAGCTCTCGGTAAGACGCATCTACTGGAAGTGGTTTCACTCCATTCTGACAAATCTGCTTCAAGTTATGACCAAAATAGTGAATGGCAAGAAACACCCACACTCATGCCACAACTCCTACAATCTCACACACACACCACAGTAGCTCAAAAACAGTGGGGAGGGGTAGACAACAGTCCTACACACACATTCCAAGCATTACACACACATACAAGATCAAAGAGAAGATAGAAATCTGCAAGAAAGAGGCAAATTCGAAATTTCGGAGAGCTCCTTCTTCACAATGGCAAAAAGTCTCTACAAAGAGTCACCAAGTTACTTATATACATGTGCCCTAAATTTGGTCCTTTCACACAAGAGACCGGCACTTTATTACTAAAAAAATGAATTTCCTACTAATTTACAAGGGATATTTTACAACAAGTTGGGATTATGCATCTAGAGGACTCCTCTATTGCATTTACATGGCTTTGAGGGAATTCTCTAAGACCTCGAAGAAGAAAAATTATGCCCATTAATTTGAAAATTTTGGGGCTCTTCTCTTGTACTCCTTTGCTTTGCAACACTCTCCCCCTCTTTGTCTCTATCGTCCCTTGACAGGCTTTACTTCTTGTCTTTCCCTTGTCGTCCGCACGCATCCCTTGGTCAGTCTTGCCTACTGGTTGGACTGGCGTTCCGTTTTAATGGTCCTGTTCCTGATTTTTCTTTTACATCCTTTCGGCCTGATGCATTTGTCTTGCCTAATAAGTCGGGTTGCCACGCACGCCATTAGTGACTAGGAATGTGATGTCCTTAGTCACCTCTTTCTAGCTTTTGGTCTTCTGATTTGTCTTGGTTGTACACATCTGACCTGGATGTATTGTTTTGAGCCTGTTTGCTTTGTTGACAACGCACGTTATCAGCGGAAGGATTATTACCTGCCAAATATTGTCTTGCACTTCTTCATGTATAGTTCCTGGCCCTGGTTCGTCCTTCCCATGAAATGTCTTGGTTCTGATTGATCTTTAATTCCAATTCTCAGGACCTGGATGATTCGCGTTGTTGCCTGATGCGTGCCCCTGCGGGGCTTTGGGTAGAGGGTGGTTCTTCTGTATATGCTCTTCTTTCTTTATTGAGCCATTTTCAACTTTGATCTTCTTCTTCTTCTTCTTTTCTTGCTTGATTCCCCTTCCACACGTCCCTCCTCCTGAACTCTGTCGTCCTCGACAGGCTTTTTGTGGCAACGTGTATAGGTCTGTATGGCTGCTTGCTCTCTTTGGTTCAGAAGATTAGCATGACATATCATAAATTCCTTCCATTGTGTTGACTTCACTCCATCCTCTGGTGCTTGTCGATGATCCGCAAAAAAACTCATCTCATAAGCGACTAGACGTGCATTAAGGTTCGAAGTCATTTTGACAAAAATTTCTAAATCAATTTCAAAGAGGCCAGTGAAAAATGCTTCTTCGAAAGTTTGCATATATGTTGATGGCAAGAACATAATCCGAGAATAATATGCCATAAGTGTTAAGCGGCTTGGAATAGTAGTGAGATCAAAAATTAGTGCTTCGGATCCTTGCGTAATGCCAATGAAATTCAAAAAAGTATATTTTGCGTGCTGGAAGACTTTGATTACTATTAGTAGCATACTGAATATTTTATTGGTCATTATAACTGCTAAGTCTAGGACCGTAGCGTATTTGGCAATCCAAAATTCCATTATTTTGACCATATACTCTTTCGTTGGTAGGTAGTTATGAGGCGGACTAGGTAACATTGGGTAATTCAGCCATTGATTATTGATGCTTCCCTGGTGCTGTCCTTCCCAAAATTGCGACCAGGAGCGTCTGCAGGGTACTGGGCAAAAAGATGGGTTTACCTGAAGCACATATGGTGATGCCTCGCAATGTACCCGCAGTGTTGGATTCTTTTCCAAAATTTTGCGTCGCCAATTGGGATCAGCCTTCTCGAATTCTTCTTGGGTATACTTGAATGTATCTTGGCTAAAGTGGAGATTGTATTCTGGATCTTTATTTGTCGTAGTCTTTATATATTGTCTCGTTTGTTCTTTCAGCAGGCCATATGGTACACTGAAAGGCTTCAAAATCTGCTCCAAGTTTTTGCTTTCTATCTTAGCTTCCTTCATTAATTGGATGATTTGATCTTCAAATTCAGCCGTAAGTTGGGACACCAGTAGTGCTCTTTCCGGTCGGCTTAGTTCTGCAATGTCCCGAGTAGTATGTTCAATTTGAACCTGCTCTGCCTCCCTTATTGGTGAATGATATGAGGCGGGAGAGAGAGGACGTACCTCAGTCTCCACAGTAGCCTCTACGGATTTTTGAACTACTGGTGTCCCCTCAATTGATTGATGCGCCAATTGTTCTTGAAGTTGTTTGATCAATTCATCTTTCTGCTTTATTTTTGTAGTAGCCTGTGCAATAGTATCCTTGTGTTTAAGAAGTTCTTTAACAACTATATCTAAATGATCGGTGTCTTCTTTACATTGCAGGAGATAACGATTTTCAGCTTTTTTCCATTTAATTCATAGGGAAGTTGTGTCATCCATATACCTCTTTTCCCATTCGGCAATGGTGAGTTGCTCCTTTCTGATCTGATCTTCATACTTAGCTATCTTTGTCTCCAATTCTTTGATATCTTTTTCTGGTCTTTCTTGAACATCTATTGGTTGATCACTGAGAAGGGCGGTCATGAGCTCTTTATTTTGATTCCTTAAATTTTCGGCTTCCTCCATGTATACCTTTATCTGTGATTCTAGTATTTTGCTCCGTGTAGCCATTCGTGCCTTCTCAGTCTCGCTAGTTTCGTATTTTGTCTGTACTTCTTGCAGTTGTGCTTGTAATCTTTTGTTTTTGGACTTTAACTCATTGCACTGCTTTTTGGCTTCTTGGACTTCTTTCTCTTTGTTTCGGATGTGCTCTCTTTCTAAGTTCAATTCGGCCGAAAGATTCTTACTCTTTTCTTGAAGCTCATGCTTGTCTTGCATTGCTTGATCATAGTCTTCATCGGCCTCAAGCATTAGTTGTTGTGTGTCTGGTGCGGTTCTGATCATGTCTTGTACTACTGGCTTGAGTTGAGCTATGTCGACATTTAACCACGTCTTAGGTATGCTTGGAGCTTCGCCGGATTGCACATCTTTTCCTTGCTCCACGTGGATGGTTTCGTTGTGTGGTTGTCTAATTTGTAATTGTATGTTGTGTACTTTTTCTTGTTCATCCAAATCAAGAGCTTTTGTGGCACTCCCTTGAAATGTGACATCCATGGGGGAGGGTTCTGCCACAACCCTTATTGGTGTGAAGGGTTCTTCGTCTTCTATTTTCTCTTCTTGAGGCTCTTTCTTTGGTATCTGCTTCCTTACTTTTGGTATTCGTATCAGTATGCGTAGTATGGTCATCCATCTTCAGGCCTTCTGCTTCTTCATTGTAGTTGACTTCATTCAATTCCACCCATTGTCCATCATCCTTTGACTCACTTTGAATATCCACATTTAATAGTGAGGTGTCGGGTTCTTCTTGTGCATCTGAGGATGAGCTTGAATTGTCCAGCCCTATTTCTCTGTACCGATGGACTTTGGTGAGTTTTCTTTTCGCTTCCGCTTCTTGTTGGGTCTGTTGATAATGGTGACCTTGCACAGGTAAATTGACTTGTCCTTCTGTATATTGGTGCGTCTCTTCCAGGGCCCTAGTTAAGTCTCCCTCTGTAATCGGCCTTTGCTTTTCAATTGTTGTTTTTGGCAGGACATGTGTCCTTTTCGTGGCTGGAGCTTCCTCTTTCATTTGCTTGACTTCCCTGAGTCTCTTTGTGCCTCTCATTCTGGGTTGAGAGCTAGTTTCTGTTTCTTCATTAATCTTGACTCCTCTTTTCTTTTTAGGAACAGTGGCAACTTTGGCATACTTTGCCATGGCAGTTGATGATGGCATTTCTTGCAGGTGCTCTCGAATGCCTAAAGCGTGGTAGATCAATATCATCAGGGCCACACTGCCATTGAGGAACTTTTTATTATTCCATTGCTTTTTTGCTTCGAATAACCTTTCTTGGATGTAAGGGGTCAGATTAATCTGATTGCCAATTTGCTTAATGGCGTGTGAGAGAA
Source organism: Ceratopteris richardii (assembly GCA_020310875.1). Taxonomy (NCBI): domain Eukaryota; kingdom Viridiplantae; phylum Streptophyta; class Polypodiopsida; order Polypodiales; family Pteridaceae; genus Ceratopteris; species Ceratopteris richardii. The sequence continues at coordinate 99,715,382 of CM035411.1, read as the reverse complement.
GTTGAACAATAATCTTTTGAGGGGCCGTATACCGGTGCATATTCGGGAAGAAGAAGTGTTGGTGAATAAGCCTCACTTCTTCTTCAATGTCCACCCGGTGTCTGTGAATGTCCTAGTCTTTGCTCCTCGGCTCTCTTCTTTTACCACGGTAGTTCCATCCTTTTCCCATCCAAAGGCTTCTTTAATCAAGTCATGCGTAAATTGGATGACTACCCATTCACCGATTTTATCCATCACTCTAGCCTCAGGCACCAATGGATCATGCAGTGCTGGCTGTAGGGTATTCATGACCTGTGTGCATCTTTGAAAGTCGGGCTTATATATTGGAAGTTCAAAATATTTATGTATGCCCGCTTTCTTCATGGTGTCTACGATAGACGGGAGTTCATGTAGTACTCGAAAATCCTGGGACATGATTAGAAATTGATGATCTGTATCCATAATTTTGATCGTTGCCAGGAAGAGATACTCCCCAGCTGGTTGATCTTCTCGAAACCAGTGTCCCTTTGCCTTGGTGATACTCTGGAGTGGAAACTCCAACACTTCCTCTTGTACTGTTGCTTCAGAATCTTCAAAACCCATCTGCACTTGTAAGGAAAAGTGCATTAGCTTCAAAGGAATGCATTGTAGTGATTATTGTCGTTCCATCACTCCGTTTCCCATGGTTCTATAAGTGAGATCTCTTACCACATCTTTTTATTTCTTATCCTGAAAGAAAACAAACGTTAGTATAGCCGAAGCATTTATGTATGTACATAGTATGTCCATTCCTAAGAGAGTTGAAGCTATGATCTAATCTCCATTGGAGAATGTGCACTATTAATTCTATCAGGTACATCCTGTGCCGAATGCGTGGCCTTGTAATGTGGCCCTACTATGCATACTTTAGGTGCATCCGTTGCTTCATGAGTGCAATTGGCGTATGCATCGTTTCGATGGTCCATCCCTTGCAGTCGCTTGGGTTTCCAAATCCATTTCATGGGTGCTTGAATAGGTCGATTTCTTCCTTTGTTTCCTTGGACTTTCTTTGTTTGTTTTGTTTCCTCTATGGTCCTAGTGATAAAGGTGTTTCCCTTTCTGTTTCTCGGATGACTATGTTTTGGCTTCGTCATTCGCCTTTGTTGACGTAATGTTTCCTCCTGAGTGCTTATCTCCAGCTTGGCTGCCTGTATTATCTTCTTGGGGATCCATATCTGAAGTCGTGCTCTTTAAGCTTCAATCAAGGGCTTGGGGAGCCATACTTGCAAGAGTCCTTTTGGTTTGGACTTTGGTGAAGTTGACTTCTTCATTTCTATTTTCTCCTTATGATTTGATGTTGACGTCGGCTCTTTCTCCTTCTGATCTTTGCGTACCCATTGGTATTTGGCCGTTCTTTGCCGTAAGTATCTGAGTGTTGGATTCCATATTGCTAGTCCTTTGTCTGGGTGAGAAGCAACATGAGAGTTGGTTGCCTTAGTGTCTGGTTGCTCGTCCACTATATTGAGTGATTTTCCTTCTTCTTTGGAGATTTGAGGGTTTGAACTTTCTACTTCCTCTAGCTTGTTTTCAGAAATGGTGGGACTGGGATCATGTTTTAGTATCTTTTTCGTGCATTTCCCTGATCTCTCGATGGTGGTGGGTTGGGATAAATGCTTATCTCCGCGTAGACTAAACATTTCTTTGTGCCCTATCTTGGCTGAAATGTATCCTTGAGCTAGGTCGATATTGACTTCATTCTCAATGATCCAGTCTTGTCCTAGGATCAAATCCTCTATCAAATCCTCGTCTCTGCACACTAATACTCGTTGTTCCATGGAAGAATTTCCTAGGTGGAGAGACACTATCATTGTTCCAATGCATTCTAGGGTTTGACCTCCAATTCCTCTCAATTGGGCTTTTGTGGGGCTCAAAATCATTTGCAGATCTTTTATGACCGTATTACGTATGCAACTAAGTCCTGCTCCTGAGTTTATCAATGCATCTATCAATTTGTATTTTGTCTTGTCGATCCCTAGGTTCAGGTAAGGCTATGACATGTATGACTTCGTCGTGTCCGAGTCATGGACTTGGTAGTTGGCCATAGGGATAGGCTCTTCTCCTTGGAGATAGCGTTCATCTCGTTGTCTTATCCATTCTTTCCGTTTCTTAATGCGTTCTAGGGCTTCTTGTCGGGCCTCCTCTCTAATCCGTTCTTGCTCTTTCTTCCTATTTTGAGCACCTACTAGACGTGCTAACATTTGATCCGTCAATGGCTACATGAACCGTTTAACTCTGCATCCACTTATGTAGTTAGGAAGAATGTCTCCATCTAGAGTAGCTAGGTTAACTGCTCCACTAGTAGAGATTCTGTTGATGATCAGAGGTCCATATCCGCGTTTTTGTAACTTCTTGGCATGTTGCTTCAAGGTGTACACCAAGACTAAGTCTCCCTCTTTAAGTCCTTTGTCTTTTATATGTGCATCATAATATGCCTTTTGTCTTCTTTTAGCTGCATAGATTCCTGCCACTGCTTGTAACCTAGTTTCCTGTAACTTCTCGATTTGGTCGAGTTGTTGGGATAACTCATGTCCGTTCCATTCATACTGTTGGGCTACTCTCAATGTTGGAATTAAAAAATCAATTGGCAAAATTGCATTCTACCCATACACTAAATTGAATGGGGTAGTTCCAATGGCAGTCTTGTATGCTACTCGGAAGGCCCAAATTGCATGATGCAATTGTTTGTCCCAATCCAACCTCCCATTATTGACAATCTTTGTCAATACAGTACATAACACCTTGTTGGAACTTTCTGCTTGACCATTGGCTTGGGGATGGTATGGGGCTGATTTTTTGTGAATCACTAAAAATTCATTCATTAGGGATTCTATTACTTCATTAAGAAAGTGTGTTCCTCGGCCACTCACAATCTCTATTGGTAATCCAAAACGAGTGAATATATTCTCAAAAAGGAATTTAGCAGTGGTTTGAGCGTCGTTCTTTCTCGTAGCTTTTGCTTCTACCCATTTGGTCAAATAGTCTGTAGCTACTATGATGTACTCAGCATGTGATCCTTTGGCTGGTGGGTTGATGGGTCCTATGAAGGTGATACCCCATTTGGAAAATGCTCTCGCACACACCATAGGTCTTAATGGCATGTCATCTCTCCGAATTGGGTATTTAGCCCTTTGGCACATTTCATAGCTTCGTACATAAGTCTCCACATCCATATGTAGAGTTGGCCACCACAGGACGGCGAAGAGGATCATTTTGACAGTTCTCTCAGCTGAAAAATGACCTCCCGCAGCACCTGCATGTGCCATCTCTAATACGGGTAGATACTCTCCTTCATGCACACATAATCGTAATTGGTTATCCTTTCCTCTCCTAAACAATTGTTTTCCCACAAGTACATAATCCTTGCTCATTTCTTCTAGGGATCGTCTTCTAGTTAAACTTATTCCTTCCTCATGCTCTCTGCTCTTTAGGAATTTAACCAATGTTTTACTCCAATCGGGTGCTATGGTTGAAAATGGTATGGACATATGATCCTTCGGGATTGTCTCCTGGCATTCTGCACAATTACTAACGTAGTCATGGACATCCTTGGGCATGTCAGGCGAGTATACTCCTAACCTTTTTAACTCCCGAATGGTTCCATAAGTCCCTTGGTGTGTTCTCCATTTGTTCACATGTGCTAGCTCAATTAGTTTTTTTTGTTCATCCTCCTCGACACATCTTAGCAACACTCCATTGGGTTCCTTATAGTACACACTTCCAGCAATAATGTGCAAATTTCTTGATTGAAGAATTTCCTTTTTGCTAACCCTATTGATTGAGTGTTGTGGGCCATTGGTGAGTATAGGAATTAATTTCTCTACCCACTTTGGACATACTTCCAGATTGAACAAGTAAGTATCTGGCAGATCATCGAGTACTCCACTTGGCGGTTCCCCGTGGGTTAACCTAGAAAGGTGGTCTGCTCTTACATGCGTATTTCCTTTTTTTACTACCACTTCAAAGTCAAACTCCATTAATAGTAAGAACCATCTTACTAATCTCCCCGTATTACAAGGTTTATTAACTAAGTATAGTAGGGCCTGATGGTCTATGAAGAACTTAAATTTGTTGGCTAACAGATAGTGTCTAAAATTCTTAACTGCATAGACCATTCCTAATCCTTCTCGCTCAGTAGTGGTATAATTCCTTTCAGCTTGATTCAGTTGTCTACTTGCATAGGCAATTGGATGATCTAGTTTTCCTTCATCAGCCGGTTGGGCTAAGATACATCCAATTGCATAATTAGAAGCATCAATGTGAATATGAAACGGCTTATTCCAATTGGGCATTTTCAAGATTGGGGCCGTGCTAAGCCTCTTTTTTAATTCATTGAATGCTTTCTCGCACTCTTCCGTCCAAGTGAATTGCGTTAAGAGGCCATACAGGGGTTTGGCTATTATGGCATACATGTGAATAAACCGACGGTAATATCCACAATGTCCCATAAAGGCTTGTACCTCTTTCGCATTCTTTGGTCTAGGAAGCTCTAAGATGACCTTGGTCTTGTTCTCATCCGTGGATATTCCATTTCTTGAGACTATGTGTCCTAAGATCTTCCCTTTTCTCACCATGAAGACACACTTTTTTGGGTTTAGGCAGACTCGATACTGGCGGCATTTATTAAATATTTTTCTCAACTTGGGAATGTGATCTCGTCTTTGATTCGAGTATGTACATAGATCATCTACATACACTTCCATACTCTTTTTTAGGAATTCTTTGAAAACATGACACATCAATCGTTGGAAAGTAGCAAGTGCATTAGTGAGTCCAAAAGGCATCACTCTGAAAGCATAGACTCCCCATTTGGTCGCAAAGGCAGTCTTATGTTGATCCTCAGTAGCAATAGCCACTTGGTTGTATCCGGAGAATCCATCTAAGAAGCTATAGACTTCCTTTCCTACTACTCTTTCCAATAGATGGTCCGTAATGGGTAATGGGTAGCTATCACGTATGGTGGCTGCATTGACCTTTTTCAAGTTAATGCACACTCTCAATTTTCCATTTTTCTTAGGCACAACTACTAAAGGCGATACCCACTCCGTGTGTTCTATCTCATATATGAATCCGGCAGCTAGTAGCTTGTCAATTTCTTCCTTAATTTTCGCTGCATACACCTCATTATACGTATAAGGGCATTGTTTAGATGGTTTTGCATCTGCAGTCATTGGTATTTGATGAGAACAAATATTGGGTTCTACACCCTTAAGATCCTTATACGTCCATGCAAACATGTCTCGATATTCTTGGATCAGCTGTATGAGTTCTTCTTCCTGCACCTCTGATACATCTTTGCCTATGTAGGTGCATCGCTCTTCTCCGTCTTCCACTGTTACTACAATTTTTTTTGTTTGTTCTTTGTTTTCGTATGCTTCTCCATCTCTAGCCTCTCGTTTAGGCATTTTAATGGCTACCTTTCTCTCTTCTACTTCATATCTTTTAAAATGTTCAGGAACTTCAAACGAATCTGGATCAGGTCCCATTTTACTCATGTCTTCTGCTTGCTTTTGTACCATGGGAGTAGCTTCGATTGCTAAGATCTTGGTAGGTTCCTGCTTCTCTCTGTTTTGAATGGTGTCCAGGTAGCTCTCTTCAGAATCGAATTCCGGTTCCATTTCTATACTCTCATATTCCTCTTTCCATTCTTTTTCCACGATTTCCCCTTCATCTACTTCTTGAAGAACAACCATATAAAGATTTACATCATAACCTTCCTCATCTATGCACTCGTTCATTGTCAAAACTTCCTCATTCACGCACACATCTAAGGTTGCTAGAATTTCCATCCATCCATGCGGTTCAAAGGTCTCATCTGAAAAGATTTGAGGCATGTACCCTGGGTCCTCTACTGGTCGGTAGTTAGGATGTCCTATTGGCCACACTTGTCTTTTATTCTCCTCCTTCTTTGCCTCTTTGCACATCCATAATTGAGCATCCTCGTGCATCCAAGATTGATCGCTAGATCCGGCACTATGCATGGACAGGTCATCTTCCTCTTTGTGTATGGGATTCCACTGCAGTGGAGGGACATCTCGATAAGCAAACGTATGCAAGTTTATCTTGGTTTTGTTTCCTTGATGTTGTAGGTACAATGAATCTCTTCCCTAGTCTTGCACTACCCGCATTTGTCTCATAAAGGGTCGCCCTAATATCATTTCGTAGTTGTTAGCTTTTTCAAACTTACAAATTGCTAATGTGTGTTCAAATTCTACTCCACAGGTGGTTAATTTGATTCTTTCCAATATTCCTAAGGGTTTCTCCACATGCCCGTCTGCGAATTGGAGCTTCATGTGTGTGGGTCATAAGGCAGGTTTTCCCCATTTCTCCCAAATCTCATTGGTGGCCATTCCTAACCCGGCTCCCGTGTCTAGTATAGCCTTGGTCAGTACCCATTGTAAGTGACAGGTAGACAGGTATTGCCTTCGTCACCTTCACTAAACTCTCCCACTTTATCCACTAGGATTTGTATTTTAGATGTGTTCTCATTTCCCTTTCCTTCCTTTTCTTGCCCTAATTCTAATTGGCTCGCTAATTGTCTCCATAATCGTGGCTTAAGTTGAAGTAATTCTTCCACTGTTGGAAGCAGCCAGAGGCATAGACGACACGGAAGCATGTAACGACAGAGCAGGGAGCCAGCCGAATCCTTTTTCAAAGAATTATGTTTTCAAATACTTTCCAAAAACCTCCGACAGTGATTTTTATCACTAATTGTAACATATGTAACATAGAAAACCCCATTTTGTAATCCATAGCTCCATTTTGTGCAAGCCGAGGAGTCCTCGAGCTTGAGGAGCTTAGGTAGAATGCGCGTACCAATTTTCATTATTTTTAGATACCGTTTACCCTTCCAAATAGCATCTAGGACCTAATTTTTAACTATGCCGGTCACTAGATGTGAAACCGGTCAAAACTAGTCTAGAAACTATAAAAAGAGCTAGAGAGCTCATTTTTGAGGTCAGCTTGTTGGAGTAGAGAAGAGCTTAGAGCTATTTTGAGCTTGTAATAGTGTTCTTGAGTAATAGAGCTAATTTCCCACCTTCCATTGTGTCTTTCTTGTCTCTTCGTAGTGTGTGTGTATGTCTGTGTGCATTTCTATGCTTCTCACCTTCACTCTCACTTCATCTCACATTCACGATCTTCATATCACTCCTATCTCTTCCGCGGATTGACAATTAAGGAGGTGAAGCTTCTTAACGTGGTTCTCACCATTGTGCTAGAGCAACACCAAATTTTGGCGCCGTTGTCGGGGATCGAGTCTAGGACGAATGTGTGATGGTAAGAGTATAGCAAGAAGTGGCGTTGGAAGGTAAACATTTCAGTTTTTGTTGTTGTTTTTACTTAGTTTTTAGTGTTTTTCACCTCCCCCACACTCCATCTTCATCACCGCATCATCATCTTCATCTCCAAAAAAATCAGAAAATTCACCATATCCACCCATTCCCCTCATTTCCCCTCATTTGTGCATGCGAGAGAGTGAGAGAGAGCTTTTGTGCTTGTGTGTACTTTTGTTTTCTTGAGTTTTCTTGCAGGTACAGAGCTCCAGTGCATCAGGAAAGCTTGGAAAAGGTAAAAACTTCACTTTCTATCAGAAATTTCCGACTGTGTCAGACCATCGCAATGGTCTGCAAAGTTCGGAATTTGGAGAAGACGACCACACCAGCGTGAAGAGCACACCTGCGCCTACAGGAATCCATAGCTGCATTCACAAAATTTTCATTTTGGTGGACCATCACGACGGTCTCAGACCATCGCGATTGTGTCACACCATTGCGATTGGCTCACGCCATCGCGACGGCTCAGCCGGACCATCGCGACGGTCTCACGCCATCGCGACGGTCTCATGCCATCGCGATTGGCTCACGCCATCGCGTCGACGGTGCCACGTGGCAAGCTAGACCATCGCGACGGTTCACTTTTTGGACCATCGCGACACTTCAAAAATTCGGACCATCGCGATTGGCTCACGCCATCGCGCCCAGACCATCGCGATTGGCTCAAGCCATCGCATCTGTGACCATCGTGACGGTTCACTTTGGACCATCGCGATTGTCCACGTTGACCGTTGACTGACGCCATCGCGATTGTCCAAGTTCACGCCATCGTGATTGTCCAAGTTCACGCCATCGCGACGGTGCACTTCACACCATCGCGACGGTGCACTTTCACGCCATCGCGATTGTCCACTTTCAGACCATCGCGACGGTTCACCCTCACGCCATCGCGACGGTTCACCCTCACGCCATCGCGACGGTCCCAGACCATCGCGATTATCTCAGACCATCGCGATTGTGCACCCCCATCGCAAATTTTAGGGTTTCATTTTTTGGCCAATTTTGGGGCTATTTTTGGGAAATTTTTGGGTGATTAGACTCATAGGAGACCCCTTAGCTCATATTTGGAGAAAAACCTGGTTGTCAGTTTCTACCCCCCAGGGCCTGAACGGTCATAACTTTTTCATCCGAAGTCCGTTTTTTGAGCTTGACCTTGTTTGGGATTAGAAAGCCAGGGGGCAAACATTGAAATGTTGGGCAAAAGGGAAGGGACTCAATAGGTGTATATACTCAAGTGCTGGATCATCCAACTGTGCATTGGTCTAATATTGGATTTTTCCAGGTCTAGCAAGGGCAATCAAAGGCAACCAAGGCAAGGCAGTGAAGGGCATAAAGCTTGGGAAGCGCGACTTCTTGGGCATCAGAGCAACCAGAAAAGCTGACTCGAGGTTGGAAGATTACTCAACCCCCTCAGTCAATTCTTAGCTTAGGATAAACGTTAGCATTGTGGATTAAAATGATAGGAACGCCTCAAGTTCAAGAGAATTAAGTTTATCAAGTTCAAGACTAAAATAAAGGTGTGTGACACGAAAACCTAAAGGAAGGAACCTAAGTCTGACGGAACGAGAACTCAAAATTATAACGGAAAGTTGAATTCCTGACGCATACATTAAGACAAGAATCTAAAGAAATTTAAAAAGAATCAAGAAAGTAATAACAAAGAATCATTGACCATCTGAGCGTGTACTGAGTGTGCAAGGAAGAAAATTAATGAACCTTAGATCGGGCAAATATATAGGTAAGGCAGACCGATGAAGCCTTAGATCATCAGAGGCAAGTGTAAGAACTACTGCACGATCATGGGCTCAACAGTTGAACACTAGTTATCCCTACGAGAGCTCAGATACTAGTGAATCAGAAATGGCATTTAGCACAGAAAAACCAGAAGGAGGGTCGAATGTAGCCTATTTAGAAAAACCAGAAGGACCCTATAGAACTCAACTAGAGTTTCTCTGAACCAACCGATCGATTAGGTGCTCGCATCTATGAGGATGGTTTGCAAAGGCAAGTGGTGCAAATGCACAACCCCGATCAACCCATTGGATTGGAATATCCAGTGGTGAAATTTGAGAGAGACGCGTACATAGACAAGGAAGGAACGATGTACATCTTGAGTACGCAGCCAAACAATACCAACGAGTTTGGCGTGATTCAACCAGAGACGGAAACAAAATCTCGAGGAAAAGAACCATTAGAAGAGCGTAGAACACCTAGAGTGAAATCTGTACTGACACGAGTACTAATCCCGGAATGGATCCCTCAGGACAACAGAAGCATAGAGTTGTTTGTAAATAAAGAAACTGATGAAGCCTTTTGGAGATACAAGACCGAAATACTTAGTGAGGTAGGTATCATCACTATATACGAGTTCAAGGACCCGGATACACCTGGAAAGGTTGTATACCTGGATGAGACTTCAGAAAGAGTCTTTGTGGTACCTGACCGCGCTAAAAACACATACACATGGAAAGGTGAATTGGTATTCCCTCCATCTAGAACGAACATGAATACAAGTCAACAAGGGGCAGGAACATCCTCAGCCCATGGAAATCAAAGAGAGGGAAATAAAGAGAGACCGGAAGTAAGCTTTAATCACCCCATAGGGAGAGATAGAACAACCACAGACAGTAATAGAGCGGATAGACAAAGAGATCATGGAATACTAGGTGGTAGAGATGATTTTCCTCTACCTAGACCACGCGAACACGCAAGAATATTGAGACCCACACAGTTAGTAAAATCAATGAAGAATTACTTTGATGGGACAGGAGACCCCTATGACCACGTCGCAGAATTCAAGCAAGTACTAAGAGCCGAACAAGTTGAAGACATCTTCACGCAGTACAACGCATTTGGACTAACGTTAAAGAATACCACTTTAACTTGGTTCCAACCATTGCAACAAAGGCAATTTAGAGACATCCATCACTTTTTAGAGTCATTCATCACTGAATTCTCTAAAAGTGGGATTAGACATGACACGTCTTCGTTGATTCATAGCTTTAAACAGACCCCTCAGGAAACAGTAAGACTGGCAGGACGTAGGTTTAGACAATATGTTGAACGATGTCCAATGCAAGAGCTACCCTCACAAGCTAAGCAAGTGTCATTGTTTTTAGACGTCTTGTTGAGCTCTAAACTACGCTCCTATGTGTACCTAAAAGAACCCAGAACGCTAGAGCAATGTGTGAGAATATGCATAGACATTGAGGACAACTTAGGAGATGATTTGGAACTCTCAAAGGTCTATAAGGACTCAGACTATTCATCTCTAGCATCCACAAAATTGTCTAACTCGATAGAAGACCTAGCAGAAAAAGTGGCCCAGAAACTAGGAGTTTCTAGTAAACCTAGGGTACTAATGAACAAGCGTTGTTACACCTGTGGTGGTGACCATATGGCAAATGTGTGCCCCAATGCACCACAACCACAAGCCAACCCTCCTCAGAACTACCCATACCAGGCTCAACCGAGACCTCAACCACAACCACTATAGGCCTCCTCAGAACTACCCATACCAGGCTCAACAGAGACCTCAACCTGTCTTAGCTCAGTAGCCACCCCCACCAGCGAATGTCATCTCAGTCAAATACGCTGCTGCAGAAGAGAACCTAAGTAGGGCTTTAGTGCCTTCTTCACCTTTGATCATAGAGGGTGACCCGAATTCGAACAGTTTTGACTCCACTCATGTAGATAGTCCACCCGCATATTACACAGAGTCACCAGAACACGTGGAGACATATCATTACGATAGTCCACCAGTGGAACCTAGTTGGGAGCCAGACTATGCTAATGTGATGTACACAAACCCAAATCCACGGCCCCAGTTGAGACAACAAAGACCACAGGGCCCTAGAGGACCATGCTTTAGGTGCCAAGGAGATCATTTCATAAAGGATTGTCCACATCCTCCGATATCAGGACAATCACAGTACTATAATATCCAAGGCTTTTGTGCTGATTGTGGCAAAGAGCACATAATCAAAGATTGTCCTAAGAACCCTGTTAATGCTTCGAATGTGACACCGATCAACGTGATAGGTATTGTAAATAACGCAGATGGATCCAACCCTACATACGTGCCTATCCAAGCTATAACAAGAGCCCAGGCGCTCTTCCAGAACCAACAGCTTAATCGCAAGAAAGCAGCCGGAACTAGTGAAGTTGCAGAATCTAGCAGTAAAAAGACAAAATCTTGGAAAGATTCTAGAGAAAGAATTAAGAGAAAGTGGAGTAAAAAGATAAGTGAGTTGGAAGGAATCTAGAGCCAAAATCCAAGAATTGACTTCACAGGAATTGAATCAAGAGAATCCAGCTCAAAAATCAGGATCAGTTTTAGCGGAACCCATACCAGAGAATCTAGACATGATGTTTCGTGCATATCAGGCTAGATTAAAAGAGGGACCTCAGGTAGCTGAAATGAGTAAAAACTACCCTCGAGCTGATCTAGAAATTGAGAGAACTAAACTTTGCATGAAGATGGTAGAACTAGCACAAGCTTTGTTCGAAGCCTCTAGATATCTTAATTGGAGTAACATGGCAAAACCGGAATTACATTTTCAAGGACTAATGGAGAGGCTAGAATATTTGATTGATAGCAAAGAGAAAAAGGATCAGCCTAGGAACCCTATTGTCCCAGAGACACAGGAAAGGAATGCACCATCCCTGTTTCAAGTACCCAATACAGAAAGTCAAGACAATTTGTCTTCCATACATAAATATTCACATGAATTTTTGAGAGAAATCCAGGAAGAGAAATGGAGAAAAGAACAAGGAACCCATCCTCCTATTCAAGAAATAGATGACTTGCAGGAACAATATCCCCAAGACATTCCCTCTATATACGATGGTGTAGAGGAAGAACAACTGAGTGAAAACCCAAGATTTGAATCTAATTCTTTACAAGAATTACCTCAGTTCACAGGACCTTGGGAAGCAAAGTCTATTAGTATGAGAGCACCCACGATAATAGTGAGGAATGAAGAATCAGTAATCCCTAGAAACACGGAAGTGATCAAGAACACTAAAGTACAATGTAATCTCACTCTAGAGGAGTTGCTGAAGATAAAACCAGAATTGTGAAAACATGTAGCAAATCAATTCCCCGAGCTTGCTACTACTCCCTCACAAATAGGATCACAAAATAAGGTACCAGAGATACCCGTAGAAAATATTGGAGATGTAAGCGAAGGAGAGGAAGGTAACACTTATCTTCCGATAACCCATCAGGGCTACACCACAAAAGCCATCTTAGATTCAGGAGCCGGAGTAGCCATAGCTACCACCACTTTATGGAAACGTTGGGGTAAGCCAGCATTAAGACCCACCAGGATGAAGCTACAAATAGCTGATGGACACATAGAAAAACCATTAGGCTTACTAGAAGGAATATCACTCACCACTTGTGGTGTAGAATTTGAGCATACTTTCGCCATTTGTGACTTTGCAAAAAACCATGCTTATGAGATGATATTGGGACGACCATTCATGCGTCAGTTGCAAATTGTACAAGATTGGGGAACCAATTCTTTGTACTTGCAACATTTAGGAGTGACTACCAAAGTCAATCTTAAAGACTATTCACATCGAGACGTACCCCCAATACAATGGAATACCATCCATAAGACACCAATAGAAACAGAATCCGTGCACTCATTAGACTCAGATCCTTCTTGGTTGCATGAGGATACTCATTTATGGATGTGTAAAGTAGCAAAACAAGAGGAAGAAAGGTTAGAAGCCAGGACCTTAGGTGCAGAACAACATCCAAGAACCCTTCAAGACCCAGCTTATGCACCTGTAGTATTTCCAGATGAAGAGTTTGAACCCCATGGTTGGGCAGAAATCCTAGCAACCATGGATGTAGCCATCAATGAAGAACAATGGACACCCCACTGTGACGAGGATGGCTATGACATTTCAGTTTTCACGATAGAGCCAATCATGTGCGATGCAATTTTAGAAGAGTGTGAACCTAACACTGATGCATTTGAGGAGGCAAGCGATTTTGATTTAGAATCAATTATCATGGACCCACCCTTTGCATCAGAGGAAGAATATTTCTACGAAGTAGACACTCACCCTCAGAGACACGAGGAAATTACGAATGAGGTGAGATTAGCCACAGAAGTGACTACTAGGAGTGAAGGCAAGAAAAGAAAGAAGAAAGAAACCATGTCAGAAAAAGAAGAATCTTTGTTTGAAGTACCCGAGAACTTCAAGAAATATGAAATCGAAGATAGAAGGATCATGGTGCGAATGCCTAATAGAAAAGCGAATGACGGACAAGTATATGATAACCGAGAGAAAACTAAGAAAATAATAGTTGCTATCGAAGGAGAAGAAGAAAAATGTACATACATAGGGCATGATTTGACAACTGAAGAAGAAGAAGAGCTAGTTGCCCTATTGCGTGAATATAGAGATGTTTTTTCTTGGAGTTACAAAGATTTTAAAGGAGTAGATCCAGATATATGTTCTCATAGAATCCCTATGACTCCAGATGCAAAACCGACAAAACAGAAACCGTACACGTACAATGATAACTACGCTGCGAAGATTAAAGAGGAGATAGATCGCTTGATAGAAGCAGGATTCATTTACGAAATTGAGCATACCGAATGGGTATCCCCCATTGTGGTTGTGCCCAAGAAGAATGGAAAATTGTGTGTGTGTATTAACCTTAAAAAAGTTAATGCCGCCACGATTAGAGACAGTTATCCTCTTCCTATCACGAAACATCTATTGGAAAGAGTTGCGGGCAAGGAAGTTTACAGCTTCCTTGATGGATTTTCAGGCTATAATCAAGTAGCCATTGCTCCAGAAGATCAACACAAGACGGCATTTACCACTGAATGGGGCATATTTGCTTTTCGTGTGATGCCATTTGGCTTAACAAATGCACCCGCCACTTTCCAGCGACTCATGTGTCATGTTTTTAAGGAATTCTTACGCAAGAGCTTGGAAGTTTATGTCGATGACTTATGTGCTCATTCAAATGTAAGACAGACACATATCCCAGAGTTAAGGCAAATGTTTGACAAATGTTGAGAATATCAGGTTTGTTTGAACCCAGAAAAATGCGTTTTCATGGTCAGACAAGGCAAAATTCTAGGACACATTGTGTCAAAAAATGGAATCTCTACGGATGAAGAAAAGGTGAAGGTAATTGCAGAACTACCTAGACCAACTAATGTGAAAGAGGTACAAGCATTTATGGGCCATTGCGGTTATTATAGGAGATTCATACACATGTATGCAATCATAGCCAAGCCTTTGTACTCTCTTTTAACCAATTTCGAATGGACAAATGAATGTGAAAATTCATTCAATGAACTTAAACGACGTTTGTGCTCAGCACCTATATTGACTACCCCAGATTGGAGTAAGCCATTCCATGTACATGTGGATGCATCCAATTACGCCATAGGATGCGTGTTAGCACAACCCACGAATGAAGGTAACATAGATCTCCCCATAGCTTATGCGAGCAGACAATTGAACGCTGTCGGGAAGTTGCGGACATAGGGCTGGTGGATCAGTCAGCCACTAAATCCCGCGGCACACGCAGGGTGTATGAGAGCAAGCTCAGGTAGAGTGAACTTAAAGGTGAATGGCTTCAATACATGAAAACTCAAAAGGATTGATTATCTTAATTAACACAACATTCATGTTTAATTCGTAACATCATCTGCAATATTCAAAAGAAGATAATTAGACTCGTCAAGTCAAAGCTGTACTAGAAGTCTTGAATTGAGTTTTTCTTTGCTAACAAAGAAATTAAACATGTGCATACGTATCTAAGTGATCAATCTTCAATTACTTTTAATGTAACTTCCAAGAAAATTACTTGAAGCATTTTTCAAACTCATAATACCGATGACGGAGGCAATCTACCTTCCACGGTCGACATATTCATGCATCAATGTACATTTGTCCTGGACTGTAAAACATTAAAATGCATAGAGATTTTATATGATCCCTATGTCCTTGTAGGTACATCAAAGCTTTAATGTCAATCATAATAATACTTTTGTCGTACGGAAAAACATTTTTTGCATAGCAATACTATTGACCTCTACTTCAAAACATATGCCCGTATAGTTGTATTTGAAAGCTTCAGATCTAAGGATTAGAGATTTCAATACGTGCTAATATTGATGATGATATCTGCGTAAGGGAACTCTGGGCGGACAATTTAGAAGAGGAGTCTAAGTTACTTAGAAGCATAGAGAATGATGTCGCCTATTTGGCTATAGACTCAAACTTTCCTGGTAATGTCGTGAGGCCAGTGAGTATATTCAAGAACAGCGCTGAGTACCATTATCAGACCTTCAGAGCCCATGAAAACCTGTTAAAACTTATGCAACTTGGCCTCACCTTTTCTGATTAATCCGACTCCTTACCTCAATCACAATAGTTTTATGTTAACTACAGAAGCGTTAATGCAGTCTTCGTCGTCAGCTTAATCTTTTGTTAATATCTGCGTTCGATCAGAGCTTAGCTGGATGTAGTAGAACAAAGCGCATGACTTAAGCATCAGAGATCATGCGATAATGTTTGTTGAAAATTCCACCAAAACAGGATGCTTCTTCCATGAGATTTTTTTTATCTTCGAACATAGATAAACTTGAAAAAAATCATAAGGTGCTGTCCTCCCATATCTCTCCTTCATAGGGTCTTCTCCAATGTACAGCAAGGAGCCCTGATACATGCGCGCTACTCCTCCATCCAGATTACCAGCATCAGCGTGAATAGCTTTGATCCCCCCTATATGCAATTTTGGCTTTTCTCCTTATGTGCAGTGTAACCGATCTTGCTCTCCGACAACGCCACTCCTCCTTTCTCCTGCGTTTCTTCCTTTCCCTCCTCTTTAAATGGTCTGCTTCCCCTTCTAATCCTGCGTGCATCAATCCGTATCGGCCCCCCTCAGAACATGCATCAGTTCCCCTTCTCCACGGGTGTCAGGGCTTCCTTCAAATCGACTTTCCGAACAAATCATCCCCTTTGCATATCATGCGCTGCCTCAGGTAGCATTGAATTGCTTAGTGCAGATTCCCGATCTTTTTTTTTTTTTCTTCTCTATCTCCCTGATCCGAATGTGAAGTGCCTCCCTCTCCTTTCTTTTCTCTGTAGCAGTACCTCCCTTCTCTCCTCCCTGAAAGGTCTGCTTTTTCCTTCTAATCCTATATCATTGAGGTTCCCTTCGCTCTCGTTAGCAGCACCCTACTCAAGTGTTTCTTCCTCAGTGAACCCTTTTGCGCACAACACTTCAAGAGCAACGTCCTGGATTGCGTCCTCTGAAAACACAGCAGATCAGAGATGGAGTCATTGTCAATAGAAGTCTATGCCTGCATTCCCCCGCACGTATTGGCCTCCCTCCATCCCTTTGTAGCTGTTCGCAGATCATATGCGTTCTTCCCTCCGCCTCGACTGAGCGATCAAGTCCTCTCTTTTCTTTTTTTTCCCTTCATGCCTGGATTCTCCAGAAAATATGCATGGCCATCCTTTTCCTCTCAAGCTCACTGGTCTTTTTCTTCATCGGATGTCGCGGCAGTTGTCCTCCATGCCTTTTCAATTTCGAGAGACTCCAAAAGCCGTTGATGCTTCCACTTTTAAGCTTTGCCAATGCTTTTGAAGCATAATTTTATACGTAAATCATCATAACTTTAGCTTTATATAGATTCGATTCATCTTGCTCATGATGGAATCACAAATAGTAATTATCTTCCTACTCTCCTTTATATCCAAAGGAAGAGTGTAGTAATGCAAAAGAAGTTGTTCGGGAACATCACATCGTAGATTAGAAACAAATTTTCTCATATAACAGAAAATTGTAGAAAAGACACCGGCCTTCCAAGGAAAGTAATGGAATTCCATCACTAGCCATCCTTTAATTTTACTCATGTCTCCAAAAGAGTAATTCAAAGAGCATAGAGGTGTTTTGAAAAATCACATATTATGATGCAGTTCTGGTACAAAGAAATCCTCATGCCTTAAAAACATGCGCATAAGTAACCTCGCTTGGAGAAACACCCTGAAGCTACATTGTCTCCAAGTTTAGTATATCCTGCAAAGTCTTCATCAAGTTGAGGAGAGAGAATTCTCTCCGACAACGCAGCAGAAGGAAATTACACCACAACGGAACGAGAAGGATTAGGGATGATCTACGCAGTAAAGAAGTTTAGGCACTACTTGTTGGCCAACAAATTCAAGTTCTTTACAGATCATCAAGCACTATTGTACTTAGTCAACAAACCATGTAACACAGGATGACTAATACGTTGGTTTCTATTACTCATGGAATATGATTTTGAAGTTGTGGTTAGGAAAGGAAAGACACATCTTAGAGTTGACCACCTTTCGAGATTAACCTCAGGAGAAGCTCCTCAAGGAGTAGCGGATGATCTACCAGATGCATACTTGTTTAATCTTGAGATAGCACCAGAATGGGCTAAACCTATAGTCCCCATTCTCACATATGGACCCAAGAATCCTAGGATAAAGATCAAAGAAGGAGAGATTACCAAGTCTCAGAGATACCAAATAATGGCAGGAAGCATATATAAACAGGATAATCAAAAGATTCTTGCTTGTTGTGTAGATGAATCAGAACATGCGAATTGGTTGCAATTAGCACACATAGGTGCATTAAAGCAACATCATTCAAAACATCGAACATTACAGACTCTGCATAGATTAGGAGTATATTGGCCTACGATGGAAGCAGATGTCTACAAGTTGTGTAAGGAATGCAATGTTTGTTGTGAAAGACCGCCAGTAGAGCATGCTACATTGTATCACGTGTCTCTCACACCAGACTGGAGTGAACAGTTAGTGACATATTTGAGGACGAACACATTCCCTCAAGGAATAACCTTAGCTCGACAACGCAGTCTAGAGCAGGAAGCTCACGACTATTCACTTATTGGCGATAACCTATACAAAAGAGGACGAGATGGATATCTAAGACAATGTGTTCATGAGAGCGATTATCTGAGCATACTAGAGACTGCACACCAAGGTGTTGGAGGAGGTCATTTTGGACCCGATAGGATAATCAAAGCCATCCTCTTTGCAGGATTATGGTGGCCCACTCTTCACATGGATGCTCATACCTATGTAAAGAGATGTGATGTGTGCCAAAGAACTCAGTTTCCTACTCGCAGAGATGAAATGCCATTGAAACCCATGATGGGCGGACGTGCATTTTCTAAGTGGGGTATAGACTTTGTAGGACCCATTAACCCCCCTGCAAAAGGTACACATGCTGAATACATTATTGTTGCCACAGATTATCTTACGAAATGGGTAGAGGCAAAAGCCACAAAAAAGAATGATGCGCACACAACTGCAAAATTCTTATTTGAGAATGTATTTACAAGATATGGATTGCCTATAGAGTTAGTGAGCGATCGAGGCACTCACTTTCTAAACCAAGTCATTGAATATTTGTTACAGGATTTTATGGTGATTCACAAGAAATCCGCACCATATCATCCTCAGGCCAATGGTCAGGCTGAAAGCACTAATAAGATCCTTTGTAACGTACTGACGAAACTCGTGAACAACAAACGTTCAGATTGGGACAAACAGTTACACCACACTGTTTGGGCATATCGAGTGGCCTACAAGACCGTACTCAATGCAACTCCCTTTCAGATGGTTTTTGGTCAGAATGCTGTGCTTCCTTTGGACTTCTTGATACCGACCCTTAAGGTTGCACAAGAACATCAGTGGACCGGCCATGAATTATCAAGAAGAATAATGGACTTGGAACGATTAGGAGAAACCAGGCTAAAGGTAGCAGCAGGCATATACGCAGCGAAGAAGCGACAGAAAGCATATTTTGATGCACATGTGAAAGATAAAGGCCTAAAAGAAGGGGATTTAGTTCTAGTATATACGCTAAAGCAACACGCACGTAAGTTAGAAAAGCGAGGTTATGGACCTATGATCATTAACAGACTCTCAACAAGTGGAGCAGTACAATTAGCCACTTTAGAAGGAGATATAATGCCTAATTACATTAGTGGTTGTAGAGTCAAGTTATATCAGGAACCTCTTACTGAGGATATGCTTAGACGACTCACGTTGGCAAAGAAGCGTAAGGAGGAAGAAAATAGAATACGAGCGGAAGCTCAGGCAGAAGCAATAGAACGCATTAAACGCATGAAGTTAAGAAGACAAGGACTAGGGAGAGAACATTATAACCATCTGGAAACTACACCCAGATACTCCATGGCCATGTGTCAAGTAAAGTCAACCACTCATCCTAGTATAGTGGACAGGAGACCATTCATTACAGTCAGGCTAGAGCACGACAACCCTTGCCAAGAGCTCAGGGCTTTAATTGACTCAGGTGCTGCGACTAGTGCGATTAGATGGTCCCACTATAAGGATTCAGGAATAGAAATGCGGCCAATTGAGGCATACCTCATAGGCCTAGGAGGCATGGAAACCCCTTGCATGGGTGAGGTGGACCTTCCTATCCTCATTAAGGATGTGACCATGACAGCGAAGCTACTAGTGTGCCATGATGACGACCTGATAGAACCCCTAATCCTTGGCCAAGATTGGTTATACGATCACTCAGTGGACCTAAATCTTAGACACGGCTCCATACAGATTGGAACCTTAGAACAGAAGCGAGTGATACCGCTTGACTTCCTTAACGGCATTCCGATTGAGGTTTGTAACCCTAGACCCTATGAAACGCATGCAACGGAAGACCGGAAGATCTTGGGTCAGACCAGTCACGTTACGTCTACACCAACCCACTCGGGCTTGGCTAGGGACAATTGTCAATCAGAAGGACGACAGGAGATCTTCCCTGGGGCTTCCTGCAAACTAGAAGGGGCAACTACCCAACCGCTAGGGCAGTTGAACACAATCAGCGGTCAGGTAGGTTGCATCAGCGGCCAAATGAGCACAACACCCTGCGGTGCTCATCCTTCCAAACTTGTTGCGGACTGGCCTAGATTAAAGATAAAGAACGAATCACTTCCTAATGGGCAGGTCACGCAAGTGTTGGATCTCCCTTCTTTTCCAAAGCAGAGCGTCCAATGGACCTCTCAAACCCAACCACGAAGGAGTCAACCACAACAGAGGAACCCAGACCGACGACACCACCAGATAAGGCAAGGAAAGCAGCAGTATCAACATCACAGAACAAGTGGCACGAAACAAATATGGGTGCCAAAAGGACAACAACCACAGGCTATTGGCAACACTGCAGACGAGAGCAGGACAAAGTTTCAACAGAAGCAGAGTCAGCATCCAAAGTCCCCTCGATCTTCTTCTACAATTACTCGACAGGTTTGGATCGCCAAGAAATACCTTACCCATAGACCCACACCCATGCAGATTTGGGTACCCAAACAATGTATTATAGCCCAACCCTCTAACCATGTAATATATACCCCTCCAAAATCTTTTCATCCGTCAATACCACCAAACCCGATACCACTTTTTGTCCCTCAGCAGAAACATACCACCCACTCCAAGACTCTTAGGAAATGGATACCGAAACGTATCCAAACGTCTGCTTGTACCCCATTATCTAACAATTCTCCCACCCCGCTTAAACTCCACCCTTGTACTAATTCACCTTCAACCAAACCTTGTATAAATTCATACACCCAAACCCCACATCTTGCATAATAAAAGCTCATCAAGAATTGCAGGCATAATCTGAAGCATGTAGGCGTCTAGAGACCTGCATTAGTTTTGCAAAAAATCATTGCATCAGTCACTTCACGACACTTGGCTACATGGGTTACACATCGGTTATGGAAAGGGATTGCGGTCTCACCTTATTGGGATGATAATTAATTTCCATGCTAATGTGTTAATCTTTTGTAGCAGATCTTTTCCATTAGCTCATCAGTCATCATGCAAACCGAAGCAGGACCATCAGAAGCTGGCCCGAGTGCACCGATGGCCACTATTGGAGAATTACTCGCGGAATCTTATCCTACTATGCAACCACCAGAGTTTCAAGGTTTTCCAGGACCCATGCCAATCGATGATCCTCCTAGAGGATATACCGAGAAGATTCATCGTAATTCTCATTGGTTTCAAAGCCTAGCAGGACCATTAGCTGATGCTGATTTCATATTTGAGGCCAATTTGGCATTTGATTTACGCACATGGACCAAGTACCAGTTCTTTTCAAGAGAATTTGAAGGACTGCAGAATACACAAGATTTAACGCACGTTTGGGCACGAGCGGGATTTACAGAATACTTTAGTGACCCTCTGCCTAAACCCGATTTTTACAGATGCTTTTACTTGGTAACCACCTTAACGGCTTCAGAGAACAAGGATCTACCCGGCACATTCATGTTACCATCCTTGGTAAATGATCCTCCATTCAGAAGGTTTTATTTGTCTAAAGATTTAATTCGCGCAGCTCTAAAAATACATGGAACACACACTCCAACGGAGAAAGAACGGCTAGTCCCAGAGCAGATGAAGCGTGGTGACGTAACTAAGTGGGAGGATATTTCAGCTATAACCCTTGAGCTTTCCAAGCCATTACGGATATGCATGCAGCACTTTGCTTTCCCAGCTCAGGATCGTTTTACTATGCCCTGGTTTGGATTATACTTAGCATGTACTGGACCGCAAACGGTTGATCTAGCCAGCTGGATAATTGATCAGCTCTATTCGGCACAACATCGATGGGAACGAAAAAAGGTCATCAATGGGTGTTGTGCACTTACAAGGATTATATATATGTGTCTGGCATATGACTTACCCATAGAGCGCGCCATGACCAGTGAGGAACTGAAGGCATTCAAAGGGACCACTAGGAAGGCTAGAAAGTCTAGCAAAGGCAGAGCCGGAAAGCGGATGAGAGGTACTATCCCATGCCTACAAGTCCCAGAATCACCCTCTCCACAACCCTCTCCAGAGCAGTCACCAACAGCAGCCACTCCCACGGTACCACCAATTCGTATACGGTTATCAAGACCAGTTACGCCGGAGGGCACCACCAATACTGTTGCACCTCAAGCAGCCACAACCACAGAACCCGTCACCACAGCAGCTGAACTTCCCACCACTATTGGTGCGGAAGCTTTCTCTTTTCCAATACCCCATTTAGAACCAGGACAAGCAGAGCCACTGGACCAAACTTTTGATTTTGAGATGCCCGATGCATTCTCCAACGAGTTCCAGTTTTCAGAAGGACAAATGTTTTCTCAAGAATTTCAAAGGCCTAGCTACCCTACCACACCCAGGGATCAGCCACAAGGACAAATCGTGTCCAGCTCTGATGACGAAAGAACAGCAACCGATGACGACGAAGGAGACGACGAAGCTAGCCAGGGAACACATGAATCCCAAGAGCATGAACAGACAGATGGCCAAGGCCAACAAACAGACACACATGGGGATACAAGTACCCATGAAGATGAAACTTACGAAGCAGCAGCTTACACACTGGCTATCAAGAAGCTGTATAGAACTATGGAAAAAGTTTGGGCACGCAAAAAGCTGACAGAGGAAGAGAGTCAAACAATAATAGAACAAGAACTTGTCACAGGCGGATTCGAAGACGCATACATCAAAGGATTCAAAGAGTTAGTCAAATCAGTAGGCTCCAACGAAGCACTCAGATACTTGCAAAGAAAGCCACTACCACAGTTTGACCCCCGTAGAGTACGACTACTTTCCAAGCCAGGCGAATATATTCGTGTACCAACAGGAGCACAATCTTCGGAACAAGCCAGGGAGGCACGCCTCGTCCCCGAAAGTTCGTTGGCTGTAGAAACCATCTTTGTACATTCCCCACCCCGCGCTACAGCTGTACAAACCTCAGTAGTCACTGAAGTACCGACCACCCCAACCGCTCCTCTCTCACCGCCCGTCCATCCAGCCTCCCCTCTTCACCCTCCTTCCCCCAGACCAACATCTTCATTCGCCGGTTGCGTTGCAGAAATTATCTTTACGACCACTAACCCCACAATTCCCGCACCCATTAGCCCTAGTCTACCCCCTCCCACACCCACCTTTCTATCCAACCCATTCCTTCATCAATCTTTTCCATCTTTCCCCACAACTCCAAGACCCCTTTTCCCATTCCCACCGCCATTAACCTTCTCCCCCGTCTCACCTCCCCGACCCACTGTAACCCCTCTTTCCCCTTTCTACCAAGCTGCTCCAGCCAGCCCCCCTATAAATTACCCCTCAACCTTTGTAAATCCCGTATTTACACCAGCACGAGCACCCACGATCACACCCATATTCACGGTCACCGCACTAGATACGTCCACTGACATGGACATCTCACCACCCACTGCACCATCACTCACTTCACTCACGGCACAAACATTTTTAGGCACATCACAATTTTCAACAATCACTACATCATCCACCTTCCCACCCTCATTCCCCATTCCCGTTGCATCTACACCAACTGCATCTTCATTTAGCACCCCATTAATACTCTCACCCACTGTAGATAATGCATTCCGACAGATGTTCATGTGTATGACGCAAGTAAGAGATGAGTTCACATCTCTTGGTGATAATTATCAGCAGCTGCAGAGGACAACCAATGACTTACAGTCGCAGCTTGATTTATTGTCTATTGAGAATGCCTCTCTGAACACCCGCTACCAAGAATTACGCGAGGCTTATCACAAATTGGAACTAGAAAGCGAAGAAAAGACCAAGGAAGCCACTGCTGACCTGGATAACTTATTAAGAGCCCAGACAGTCCGCAATGCAACGCTAACACGAAACATGGGCTTACTACGAAGACACCTAGCAGCTGCCAAGGAAGAAAACCAGCGCTTACAGGATCAGAACCGAGAAAACTTAGAAGCAGCGCTCGACCACCCAGACCAACCACTCAGTCCTAGCAGGTTCAAAGCCATTCCTTCAGACTCGATGAGGATGCTGCTAGACGATCATGTAAGATTACTAGATGAATACGACCGCATGAACGAGGAGTTACAGAAACTCAAAGAAGATCACAAATTACTCCAGTTACGAGAACCGGCACACCAAGACATACCAGCACCTGTGGGCCCCTCTCCTGACCTCCTAGAGGAACTCAACTCATTACGGGTCCAGGTATCGACCCTTGAATCAAGGATTGCAGTATATGAAGCGCCACCAAGGCCAGATTCCCCACTTGAGCTTCCAGTTGAGGAAGAAACGGTCACCATCCCGGTGGAGGAAACATTTGAAGAAGCGTACGAGCCACAACCCATCCCTGGCGGACGCGTCACGGCCGAAGGTCAGATGACGTACGAACTTCCGACCCCCGCGTGGATGAAGACTATTGAGGAACTTGGAACAACACACTCAGCGAGAGTAGAGGCACAATTACATGCCATGGCGATGATAGAAGAAAAGATATTACAGTCTCCATTCTTTGCTCATTTGGCCCCGCGACGATACATATCTGGGCACGAGCTACAGTATAAACCGTATTTCATGTTAATGGCCGAATACCAGTTAGCCATTGAGAAAGAGACAGGTAAGAAACCATCGCATGCAACTCAATTCGAGGCGGCTGATCTACCACCAGATGCACAGAAAGGAAGGATCTATCAACCCGAGTGGCGAAAAAATTTACTACAGCAGTATCTAGAGATGATGAGTACATGGGTAAAGGCACCTTTGCATTTGAAGTACAATCCGTGTTGGGGACCAGTGCCACGACGCCGCTCCTGGACTGCCTTTGCTATTAAGGTACAAAACAATAAGCAGTGCCAAGACTGGTTGAATTACCCCTATTTTAAGCCACCCATCGAGTTACCAACTGTTCGCTACATGATGGCTACAATTCGCCACTGGCTCCCTAGATTAAAGCATATGGATGATATAGCGGCGCATATGACTGTCAAAATCTTTGACATGATGCAAATGATTTTTAAAGTCTTCCGATGCGTCAAGGCACCACATGTCAACACCCCGGGCTTTGAGCATGGCAATTTCGATCTGGTATATGATATGAGTACAACGCCATCGCTACGGGTGTGTTATGCCTGGCACTGCAGAATAAAATTTCTACCGGCGTGCTACAAGCAGACGTTCAAAGAGATGTTCACAACCGGCTTCTGGGAATACCATTCAGAGGTATTCGTAATCAGGCCTACACATTTATTACAATTATTTGCCTGTGAACGAATGGTCTATTCCACACACTATCAGCTCCCGCCACCGGAAGAACCGCAACCAATCGACTGGGAGAAACTCGAGGCAGACCTGGCCCGAGGCATTTGTATCTCCGAGCACACCCTCGCTCAAGACCTCCTACAGAACCATATCCGGCAGACCTCACAGCAAGGTTCTGTCAGGGACGACAGAAGCGAGAGGGAGGGGGGTGTTGGAAGCAGCCAGAGGCACAGACGACACGGAAGCATGTAACGACAGAGTAGGGAGCCAGCCGAATCGTTTTTCAAAGAATTATGTTTTCAAATACTTTCCAAAAACCTCCGACAGTGATTTTTATCACTAATTGTAACATATGTAACATAGAAAACCCCATTTTGTAATCCATAGCTCCATTTTGTGCAAGCCGAGGAGTCCTCGAGCTTGAGGAGCTTAGGTAGAATGCGCGTACCAATTTTTGTTATTTTTAGATACCGTTTACCCTTCCAAATAGCATCTAGGACCTAATTTTTAACTATGCCGGTCACTAGATGTGAAACCGGTCAAAACTAGTCTAGAAACTATAAAAAGAGCTAGAGAGCTCATTTTTGAGGTCAGCTTGTTGGAGTAGAGAAGAGCTTAGAGCTATTTTGAGCTTGTAATAGTGTTCTTGAGTAATAGAGCTAATTTCCCACCTTCCATTGTGTCTTTCTTGTCTCTTCGTAGTGTGTGTGTATGTCTGTGTGCATTTCTATGCTTCTCACCTTCACTCTCACTTCATCTCACATTCACGATCTTCATATCACTCCTATCTCTTCCGCGGATTGACAATTAAGGAGGTGAAGCTTCTTAACGTGGTTCTCACCATTGTGCTAGAGCAACATCCACGGTCAACTTGCATTGTACTTTTGTCTTCTTGAGTTCCGTTAGATTGTGTGAATTTTCTTCTGAGTTTCCTTTTCCTTTTCCCTGTACTATAGGGGCTCGTATTATTATAGACTCCTTTTCGTATTCTCCCATGTAATTAGGTAAGGTGGAAATACTCAAGGTTTCCTCTCTATTTCTATCGAGTCTTGATACTTCCTCATATACTTCCTCCAGGTTGGTATTTGGTTGATAAACTTCCACTTTTATTTCCTCAAAAGGAGGCTTCGATACTCCATTTTTCTTCCATTGTTCTTCTTGAAGTCTATTCCATAATTCCTTCGGCCATTCTACCTCTAAGTCCGGTATTATCTTCTTTCCTTCCATTTTTGTGCTTTGGTGTTCTGGGTACTCTCGCATGGATCCTCAGAATCATCCACTACCTGAACTTTAGGGCTTATGGCTTTATCGCTCTCTTGTTCCTGTTTTGGTTGTTTCCCTTTTCGTTGCCTTATTTGAGCTCTTGTAATGGCTTTCAATGGCACCGTATATTCCTTATCACTTCCAGATCCTTCTATTACTTCAATTACATTGATTGGTGCAGTGTCTTGGACTTTGGTTGGATTCTTAGGACAGTCCCTAAAAAGATATTCCTTTCCGCAATCGTTGCAATATCCTTCCCAAGTCCAAGGTGGTGGTGGATTGTAAGGTCGAGGGCACTCTCTTATAAAATGGTCTCCTCCGCACCTATAACAAGGTCCTCTTGGTACAGGTGTTCTAATGGGTGGTCTCATGGGTGGTTGTGCTTTAGGAGCGGTATACATTAGAGTTGCGACCTCAGTGCCATAGCTTGGGTCATAGTTTCCATATCCATAATAAGCCGCATCATAGGTTGGTTCGTAATCTAACATATTGGCTTCATATGGGTAGTAATCTCCTGGTGGCAGCTCATATCCAGGGTTCACTGATTCCTCATTGATTGTAGATGATGCTCGCACTATGGCTCTCTCCAAATTTTCTTCGGGCTAGGCATACTTCACAGGTACTACCTGTTGAGGTTGTGACAGTTGTGGCCCTAGCACTGGTTGTGGTGGTGGATACGAGGCATGTTCATACGGTCTTGGTACTCCTGTTGGTGTTGGATAGGGATTGTATCTGGGCATCTCTCTACCTTGTTCTCTAGGTGGATATCCATATGGTCGATACTGAGATGGTTGGAATGGTCGTGCCTGTCTATTGAATGGGCAATTTTCAGTGGTGCGATTAGTGTACTTTTGTTCTATGTGGCAGTACAAAGCATTTCCTGGTTGGTGCTGTCTGTTTTATGGGTATGTTTGATGTGCACCGGTCCCTCCTCGCACACACGTGTGTGTGGGGTGATCTCCTCCACATAGACTACATCTTCGTAGCATAGGCACTCTTTGTGTTGGGTGTTGGTAAGTTCTTTGTCCTTGGACTCCTAGTTTTTTTGCTAATAGTGCCGCTAATTCTTCCATGTTACTGGAGTTGGAGGTAATGGTACTTCGCGAGTCTTCTAATTTAGTGGGGCTGGGTGTACTCTTGAGGTCCTCGGCTAGGTTGTCTTCTAAATCAGTGCACTCTTGAAGACACTCACTCAGAGTTTGTAACCTCTTCACGTAAACTAAGGTTCTTAGGGTTCCATTTGTGAGTCCATCCAAAAATAATGAAATCATTTTTTGTTGAGTGGGTCTCTCTGCAATCGGGCATCTATCCACATACTGATTGAATCTTCGGGCTGCTGTTTTCACTGTTTCATTAGGGTTCTGTTTAAAACTATGGATTAAAGACGCGGAATTGTGTTTAATCCCTCTCTTCGTGAATTCCCCAATGAATTCTTGAAAGAATTGCTCCATGTTCCTAAATTGATTAGGGTCTAATGGCTGGAACCAAGTTAGAGCCGTTCCTGTGAGGGTGAGTCCAAAAGACTCATACTGCACAAAGAAGTCGTCTACTTGTTCTGCCCTTAGATCTTGTTTAAATTCAGCAATGTGATCGTAGGGTTTTCCCAATCCATCATAGTGATTCCTTACACACTTGGCCACTTGGATAGGTCTCAGTCTTCTCATTGGTTCTGGCGGTTTCGGCATTGCAGGGAAGACAAGAACTGCTGGTCTAGCTAGGGGCATTCCCGGCTGCCCTCCTACTGGTGGTCGTGGTCTTATCGGTGGTCCGTACTGATTACCTACCCCTGCGTGGGCCTGATTGTGTGTTTGCACTCCTAGAGTCCCAAATTGTACATGGGTACGGTGTGGCACACTTTGTTGGCTAGTTTGTCTTGACGTGGTGTGTTCTATCTCTTGTTGATTTCCAAAGGGGTTCTGCGAAGTAGTTGCCTGATCTCTCTGAGGGAATACAGGCACACCCATGTATCTCAGCCGAGCCCTGTCTAAGGCACTAACAGGCCAATATCTCCTCTGATTTTTGTCCAAGTATGTGAGTTTAGTTTCGTCTTTTGGATCCTTCAGCTCATAAAATGTTATGGGGCTTTCTTCTCTCCCTAGAGCCGGTAAGTCTGTTTGAAGCAATAAGTCTGATCCATGGATCATATAGACTTCCAATAAGTAGTCGTCTTGAGGTATCAAGTCTCCTCTCAAGACTCGTGTTACTTGGGATCTGCCCCTAGGGGTAGTCACAAGCTCCTCAGGGTTTGTTCTTCCTGAGTTTTCTGGTTCCACTAACTCTCCCCTTTCATTGATCATCTCAGGAAATTCAGTCACTATGTAGATGTGACCAATCTTGTCCATGTATGCTCCTCCCTCATACTTGACAGCAGGTCTGGGCACGATCGTGGCATCCATGGAGGTTACCATCCTAGCCACAGATTTGTTTAAGCCATCTAGGTAGATGGGGATCTCCTGGGTATTGGTAGACACATACTGCAAGGAAGTACGGTAATCTCCCTCTACAGTAGTCATGAAATTTCTACTTGGAGTTGGACCCTGCATGTCTTCCAAAGCCATGGGTATTTCCTCCTCTGAGTCACTAGAGGTATCTGAATAGGCAGAGTGGTGACTAACCTGGGCAGCACTTCCCACAGAAGATATGACACTTCTTCGGGTACTTAGCAATCTCCTTGACCTCAAGTTCATTCACCCTCCTAAGACTCTCTAAGTCTCTGAGGCTCTCCTTGAGTGGCTCTTCCAATGCCCACTCTGGACGATACCACTTCTAGGCGATACTGCACTGGGCGATACCGATCTGGCCATGATACGATACTTGTAATCTACACGATACGATACTACTGTTGGCCGCGATACGATACGAGCTATCCTGACGATACGATACCTTCAGAATAGACGATACGATACCTAGGATTCTCTCGATACGATACCAGTCTTTCAGACGATACCAGGCACTCCACCGATACGATACTAGAATATACGCCGATATGATATCAACTTGGTATCGCGATACGACTCTCGACAATGAGACGATATGATACCAAGACAAGTGGCGATACGATACCACCAACTTGCACGATACGATACTAGTATGATATCCCGATACTACACTAGGAAGTGGGTGATGCGATCCTTCAGGGATTGGCAATACGATACCAAGATCTGGGATGATACGATACCTAGGTCCTCGCAATACGATACCTGAGAACCGAGGCGACACGATACTGAAGATGATATCGCGATACGAATCAGGCAAGTGGACGATATGATACCACGGTAGGTAACGATACGATACTACTGGGGTAAAGTGTGATTGCGATACCAACTTGGCGATACGATACCAAAGTGGTATCGTGATACCAAGACTGGTACCCAACGATACGATACCTTGGCGAGTATCGCGATACAAGGGAAATTTGGTATCACGATACCAAAACTCAACCGATCGTGATACTCAAGCCAAAATGTCTCACAACTCAAAAAATTTAGCACCCCCTTGCTCTTCTCACACACCTCTTCACTCCTAGCCCATTGTCCCTTTCAAAAAGGTTCAAAAAATCAGTTGTCTTCCCCCCACGATACCGCATGCGCATTTAATCACGCGTTTGTGCACTTTTAGTGTGTTTTTGTTCAAAATACCTTGTGGAATCTTACCTTAGTGTTGTCCTGCTTGCACCTTGAGCTCAAGATCAAGCTTTAGTGGCTTGGAATGCATGATACCTCACACGCGATACCAGTCGCTGCTCGCAGGTGATACCAGAACACAGTAAAGTGTCAAATGAGTCAAATTTTTTGGTTTTTATACTTTTTGTGACAGAAACTGAACATTACCAATTTTGGACAAATTTTTGGGCTTTTTTAGTGATCTTGGCCTACTCCTACTTCACTTCTCTTCACTTCTCCTCTCCTTCTAACTTAACCCTAACTCCTCCTTCTCTCCCTTCCTACTAACCCTAAACCTAAAAACTCATTACACACACCTCTGGGATGTGAAGTAACAAGTGCTGAAGTGATTGACTACTTGCCACGGAACGAGTTCACTTCTACAAGTACGATTCCATCACACTCGATCTATAACCATCACGAAGGCACCTTGGCTGAGTGTTCCCCATCAACGGTGCCAAAAACGTGTGTACTCAAGTCAAGAAGACTCAAGGACTCGTGCCAATGAGAATGTACCTCTATTGCAACACAAGTGCGTATAGTGGGAAATTAACACACATTTAAATGTCAATCCAATCGAACGACCTAACCAAGTGTATGAAGACATGTGCACACATGATGGAAAATGAAGTGGTTTAGTTGATATGCATGAGAAAAGACTAATCCACCTCTCAAGCTCACTAATGACTGAAAGTGTCTACCGCGATACCTCTTACAGCAGTTTTCAGTAATTCAAGGATTTATCCCAGCTCCAAGCTCCGAATATAGTCAATAGGTACTCATTTCGAAGCTCTCGACAAGACGCATCTACTAGAAGTGGTTTCACTTGATTCTAACAACTTTGCTTCAAGTTATGACCAAAATAGTGAATGGCAGGAAACATCCACACTCAATGCCACAACTCCTACAAGCTCACACACACACCACAGTAGCTCAAAAACAGTGGGGAGGGGTAGACAACAGTCCTACACACACATTCCAAGCATTACACACACATACAAGATCAAAGAGAAGATGGAAATTTGCAAGAAAGAGGCAAATTCGAAATTTTGGAGAGCTCCTTCTTCACAATGGCAAAAAGTCTCTACAAAGAGTCACAAAGTGACTTATATACATGTGCCCTAAATTTGGTCCTTTCACACAAGAGACCGGCACTTTATTACTAAAAAAGTGAATTTCCTACTAATTTACAAGGGATATTTTACAACAAGTTGGGATTATGCATCTAGAGGACTCCTCTATTGCATTTACATGGCTTTGAGGGAATTCTCTAAGACCTCGAAGAAGAAAAATTATGCCCATTAATTTGAACATTTTGGGGCTCTTCTCTTGTACTCCTTTGCTCTGCAACAGATGGTCTTGGAACTATTTCAGATTTTGTAGTGTTTATCATTCTTGCTACAGACATGTGTAGACCATCGAGGTAGATAGGTATTCCTTGCAAGTTAGTGGATATGTACTAAAGAGACATCCAATATTCCCCTTCCACTATAGACATAAAACCTTCCCTAGGTAGTGAACTATGCATGTCTTCAGAAGCCAAGAGTCTCTCCAAGTTAAAAGACATTTCTGACTCACTCGTCTGTGAACTCAGCACGTAGTACTAACCACTGAGTTTTGAGCCCCTGACTTGGTTTTATGGTTGACACTAGCCTCAGATGATTTGGTACTTTATCTATCTCTTCCTACGTGTCTACTTGATCTCAGGTTCATAAGCCTTTTCTACAAGTCCAAAATTGTCCTTTGTTTTGCTCAAAATCTTTTGGAACCCCTTGCTTCCTAGTCCAACCTGAGGGTCAACTTCAAACTACTATATCTAATAATTCACATATAAGTTTTTGTAGTGCTCCCCACGAGCTTTCCAACAAACCCAAAATCACAACAAATGGATTTTGTATGAGAAAGTTATGCTAGTCTAGGGTTCTCGGGTTAAAACAAGGAAACAGGATTGCTCTAGGAGTACCTCAGGACGAACGATACGATACCAGATTTTCCACAATATGTGATACCACCTTAGATGATACGATATCAGCAAGGCGATACCAACTTCCACGATACAATACTGTTATCCAGACGATACGATACTGGAAGTGGCCACGATACGATACCTCTGATTAACACGATACGATACCAACCTCACAATACGATACCAGTGAATTGTCAAGATGATACAATACCAGTTGATACCTTCTAGACAATACGATACCACATGACCTCACGATACGATACCATTGAATCGACACGATACGATACCAGAAATCACACGCTACGATACTGAAGTCACGATACGATACTGACTCTTTGAGCGATGCAGTACTAAAGGATCGGAGGATACGATACCAAAACAGGAGGCGATACGATACCAAGTTGGCGATATGATACCGCTTGGTCGACAATACGATACCGTGACGGACACGATACGATACCATCGGGGCAACTGCGATCGCAATCCCAGCACTTGATGATACGATACCAGAATGGTATCATGATACCTCAAGTAGGTATGCACGATACGATACCTCGACAAGTATCGCAATACATGGGAGTTCTGGTATCGTGATACCAAATCTCAGCCGGACACGATACTTGGAGATTTTGAGGTCCAAATTCAAAATTTTTTGCAAATATATGTACGTTAGGTTCTCCTTGTCACTCCTATGTGCCTGCAGATGCAAGGTCACCCTCCAAACTTGCACTATGACACTCACGATATCAAACGCAGGTCCTCTCATGACGCGTGATTTTGAATCAAATTTTTGGTGTTTTGAGAGTTTTTTAAGAGGATTTCTTCAGCATTTTAGCTTTGAACTCCATCCAAGCTTCTTTCTGACATCCACAACTGAAAAACGAGGTAAGTATATGGTCAAAAATGGAAAAAATCAGAGAAGATGAAGATGGGAGAAGATGGTGATGATGATGAAGATCAAGATGGAGAAAAACTCAGAAATTGAACTGAAAATGGTGATTTTTTTACCTTCCAATGTCAGTACTCTACGTCTTACTGTCACACACTCGTCCTCCAAGCTCTCTCCATGGCAACGAAGCCAAATTTGGTGTCACTCTAGCACAATGGCAAGTACCAACGTGAGGAGATACACCTCATAAATGTCAATCTGCGGAGACGTGAGGATAGGTATGAAGACCATGAGCAAGTGATGGCACAAGTGCATGAGTGAAAGCACACAAGCATGCACACACATACACACACACGCACAAGGCAAGAGCAAAGAGTGGAACAATGGAAGGACTTTGATTACAAAAGAGCTCTATTATAGAAGCTCAAATCTACAACAAGCTAACCCCCAAAATGAGCTCTCCAGCCCTTTTTATAGTTTTTTGAGTGGTTTTGGCCCTGTCCAGACCTAGTGTCCGGCCTAGTCAAAAATTAGGTTCCAAGGCTTATTTGGGGGCTCAAACGGAGTCTAAAAATTATGAAAATTGGTAGGATGATACTTCTAATACTCTTGAAGCTCAAGGACTCCTTGGCTTGAACAAAATGGAGTTGTAAAAGTGGAAAATGGTATTTACAATGGTTTTTAGTGATGAAAATCAGTATTTTTATAAGGATTTCTTCTAAAAATTTGACATGTGCTTCTTAGAGCTCCCTACATGCTCCTTATTCTTGTGTGTCCAGTTCCTTGATGCACCTACATGCTTGTGCTTGTCTTTGAGTGCCAACAACCTATTAAGTACATATGATGCACACATAAGAGTCTCAAGCCAGAATCTATGTGGTAAAGTCTGGCCCTTGACCATACACCTTGCCATCTCTATGAGTGACATATTCTTCCTTTCAACAAACCCATTCTATTGAGGTGTACACTACATTGTACACTGATGTTTTATCCCACGTTCAGCAAAAAATGCATCAAAATCAAAAGACATACTATATTCCCCCAATCAAAATGGAGGGTGCCCATTTTACATGCTAATAGATTTTCAGCCAAGAATAGAAACTGTTTGAAGCACATAAACACTTTGGAGTTTGCTTTTAATGAATATACCCATGCATGTCTGGAAAATTCAACAATGAAGTAAAGGTAGTTCCCAAACAAAGGTGTTTGCATAGGACCATAAACATCACTGTGAACAAGCTACAATTTCTTAGTAGTTCATACTCAACCATCTTTTGGGAAGGAGGAATGTCACATTTTTTCCAAAATACAATCTTTACAGACATTTTGATTAGGTGCCTCAAGTTTGGGCATAGAGGAAACCATTTCATATTTATGCAAGCGTAGCAAACTAGCGAAATTCAGATGTCCAAAGCATGCATGCCAAAGCTTTACAGCTGATAGCCTAAGAATCTTGAACTATACATGCTAAATCATTCACTGATTTTGTATAATTTATGAGCTTATATAGCCCATCACATAAAATGCCAGATTCTCCATTTGATAGATCATGAATTGTACATCTGTCATCAACAAATTTCACAACCAAGCTGATATTGACTAATGTTGAAACTGATAATAGATTTTTTTTCACCCCAAGCACAAATAAAGCATCCAACAATGTAAAAGAACTACCATCAGTAGTAGCCAAAATGATCTTACCAACTCCCATGATATGATAAGAGAATTTGTTGGTGCGTATGACAGTATTCCTTGTAGGGGCAGACTCAAGTGAAGTGAAGAAACTATGCTTGGAGGTAATATGTTTGGTTTCCCCCCTATCAAAGTACCAAACATCCAATTCTATTGCAAATATACAATGTTCATGGGAAGATGGTTCATAATTGCAAATAGTAGTAAATGCCCATTCTTCATTCTGCACAAGATTTATAAACTCCGATTTGGGTGTAGAGTCCTCTAGAACAACCATTCAAGCCTCTCTTTTCTTTGCTTCTTTTTTCTTTGCCTCCTTTTCAGCTAGTTTTGGACAACTCTTTTCTTTTTCTGTAGATGAGCTCCATTTTCCTTTGCCCTTCTAAGTAGCCAAGAAAGCTTGATCTCCAACACGCATAATGGACCTATTCTACCTAGAATAATATTCCTACAATAGAACAAAAACTAACTTCTCAAATGTCAAGGCATTTGCATTGCCTTTCATCATCAATCGAAGAGTAGAAGCAAAACTCCAACATGAATCTGGAAGACCATTCAGAACATTCTACATAAGTGAACTATCTGGCAAGACTTCATCAGCAAAAATCAACTGCTCCTTCAAATCTTTGATCTTTGTCAAAAAAATATCCATGGAATCTCGTTCATTCATGTGCTCACTCTCCAACTGTTTTTAGAGGTAAGCAACATGAGCCTCACTCCTTGCCTGGTATAAAGTGATAAGTGTATCCCAAGCATCCTTTGCTACTTTACAAGAGTGAATATGAGGAATAATGGCATGTTTGATAGACAAGGATATCAATGCATGTGCCTGAGCATCTCTAACATCATTGGTTGCTCTATAGTAAGTGCAGCAAGAATCACAGCATGAATAGAAACCTGGAGATCACCATCTTCAATGCCATCTACATCATCTTCAATAACTGTTATTTGCAGTTGTAGAAGGATGTTTTTCAACACCATGCACAATATTACATAGTTCTTTTCCAACCAATATATAATGCATCATATATGCCCATAATGGTTAATTGGTACCATCCAACTTAGCCACAATAGTCAAAATATGGAATACATCCCTTCTTTTAGCCATGGCCACTAACTAAAATACCCTGATGCAGAAAAATTCTTGTATCTCAAAAATTTGAATAGAACTACCTTGTCGAGTTCTACTAAACCTATAGCAAACTTTGAGGTGCTTATATTGGCGAGCCAAAATCTATATATATGTTTGGCACCAAAATATGAAATTGTCTACATAGGCATTGTGATAGTGCATTCGGAAGCCGAACAAGCTCAGACCGCAATTTCAATACCACAAAGAAAAGATGTTTGGAACTCCTAATCGCCCTGAGTATGCTCACCAATTTTCTTTTGATTATGAGACTGATTGGAGGGGTGTGGACGACACCCTAGATGAAGCCGTAACATGTTCTGATACCAATTGTTGGAGTTTGAGGTCTACAAAAGCACATGAATAGCACAAGGAAGAAGATGAAGCTTGGAGCACAAGACACAATACTGAATGTATTACCAAGAGAATATGTAAAGATAATTAACCTATTAGGGTTAAAGGCATATAGATAATCCAGGGAAGAAAACCTCCTAAAGAGGGAAAAAGGTTCCTTGATGGTCCTAGTGTGTTCACACACACCACTACTCAATTATATCAATAGGGAAAAGATTTCCTTTCTCTAAAAAACCTAGGTATTGTCACTAACATCACTCTAAGAAGAGGAAATTATTGTAATGCATATCTAAGACATTGGAAGGCTCACCATGAACATGAAAGTATAGAAGGATCAAAAGAGGCATCTAATGATGAAAGTGAAGATGAAGCACCACTTTGGACATTTTCTTCAACAAATAAGAAATTACCAAAAAAGATTTCTTATAAGAAAAGAATATTGCATGAATGAAAGAACATTGGAGGATGGAAGATACATACCACAGAAATTTAATGATGAAGATTTTGAACCCTACGGATGGAATCAAATCTTGTCTATCCTAGATGTAGCCAATGCAGAGCATGTGGGGATAAATTTTCTAAATGAAGAAGGGTATGATATCTTTTACATAGGATTGAGAATGATAAGGGTTGAAGAATAGGGTTTTGCATCCAAAACAGAAGAATCAAAATAGCAAATAAACAATAAAATCTCATACTTAGAAGAAGTACAAGTAAGTGATGCAATAAAAGATAAAATTTTAGAAAAATACACTAAAATCAAACATAAAGAAGAAGAGATTAAAGTGCAAGCCAAAGAAGTTCAAAGAGATCACCAAAACACTCACAAACATCAAGGACAAGTTGGAGGGTCCCAAAGAAGGATCAGGAAGCAATCAAGAGAGGAAGCCCAAAAAGATAGGGTGCTCCTCAACATGAACAACCATAGAGAAGGAGAAGATGTAGAAAAAACTTAAATGTGAGAGTGGTCGGCATCAAAGAAGGGCCACACCAATGAGAGAGTGGCCAACATCAAAGAAGCGTCCACATCCAGAGCGATGGATCATGGGTAAGACATATGCAAGAAAATAGGATACAAGGAAGAGGATATCCCTTTTCCCAAAGCTTGGAGAGTGAGCAAAAAGTTCCAACAAAGAGAGCTCTCACCCTCCAATTCCCCTGTAAACAATTTGAATAAGATCATTGCAACACGTGTATGCCAAGATTGCATACAGAAGGGAAGAACCTGATGGTTGAGATGGTAACGCTATCATCAATGGCAAAACCATCACATAGGTACTTGACTTGTGAGATACATGAGGAGATCCAACTCACAATTTGGAATTTTAGTGGAGATCCATGCATACCCATAGAGGCTTGAGGATGTGATGAGGGGCTGAGATATCATGCTATTTATAAAGACACATGAGAGCCGAGATCTGATTAACATGAATACATGAATTGGAGGCAACCATATTAGCTCAGTGATGAGTATCACCTCCTTTAATGTCAATCCGGGAAGACGTGAGGATGGTATGAACCTCGAACAAGTGATGGCACAAGTGTGTGAGTGAGAAGCACACTAACATGCACACACATACACACACACGCACACAAGGCAAGAACATAGAGAGAGACAATGGAGTTCTTTAGATTACTCAAAAGTGCTCTTACAAGTTCAATTCTACAACAAGCTAACCTCAAAAATGAGCTCTCTAGCTCTATTTATAGTTTTTGACTAGCTTTGGCCCTGTCCAGACCTAGAGTCCGGCCTTGTTAAAAATTAGGTTCTAGGCCCTATTTGGGGGCTCAAACGGAGTCTAAAGAATGTGAAAATTGATAGGTAGGTACTTCTAAAGCTCCTCAAGCTCAAGGACTCCTTGGCTTGCACAAAATGGAGCTACAAAAATATGAAATGGTATTTACAATGGCTTTTAGTGATGAAAATCACTATTTTTGTAGGGATTTCTTCTAGCAATTTGACATACACTTCCTGGAGCTCCCTACTTTCTCCTTCTTCTTGTGTGGCCACCGCTTTGATGTGCTTCTGTGATTTGTCCTTGACCTTCAGCTTCATGAAAAATGATGGCCTACTTGCCAGATCTCCGTTGACTACTTTGTCTACTTGTCCCTTCATGTTGGCTCCCTTGTCTTGTAAGTCCTTGACCACCCTGACCACTACCAACACTCCCCCCTCTCTCACGTCTGTCGTCTCTGATAGACCCTTGTTAAGTGGACCGTTGGATGTAGTACTCCACAACATCTGTGGCTAAATGATGTTCTGTTATTCTCAACCCTTTGGCCAAATCAGTTAGTAGGGCATCCCAGTCAACTGGTCCCGGTACCTCCGGATGTGGCATGCGTAGCTTTTCTGAGTTGAGCGCCTGTTCTACCACAAATAACTGTAATAGATGAGATGTTCTGGGTATGAATATTTCTGAATGATATTCCCAGAACCCTGTGATAAACATTTCCTCAAACGTGTGTTTGAAGCAGGCTGGTAGATACTTGATACGAGCATGCCATGCATAGACAACGTTGATGGGTGGTGTGGTGCTCATATCGTAAGCAAGATCCTGGCTCCCTTCATTGAATCTGAGAGCCGAAAGGTGAGGTTCTTTGATATTCCTAAAGGTCCTGAATGTAATCAGCATTAACTCAAATATTTTGAGGCACATCTATGCCATTATATCTGGTACATTTTTGAATCTGACTACCCAGTGTCGGATTGAAATCATGTAGCCGACCGTGGGTTGGCCACGAGGGGGTGCTAAGTACACATAATTTAGCCACTTTTCACACCCTTTAACTATCAGAACTGTTTTGGTGTACTCTGGCCAAGACATTCGTCGAAAGACAGGGCAGTAGCATGGGTTATACTTGATGTATAAAGGCGTGTTATTCCAAGTGTGTACCATCTCAGGGTATGTTTCAAGCATACGTATTCTCCAGGTAGGTTGAAATATATTTCCGTGTGTGGCGCTTGCAAGAATGTCATCTGGTGCAAATTGTGTTGTCGAGGTTGGTTCTTTTGTTGTGCATTGCTTTATTTCAACATTATAATCTGCCATTAATACGCAGAATGGAACATACAAATCATCGGACGTGCCAATCCACCGATTATGGGAGAGGTTTCTGAAGAAATCCGATTTGATGATGATTTCTTCCAATCGGGACATAGACTGTATCTGTAGTGCAACTCTCTCATCATGGGTTGCACCAACCTTCTCTAACTTTTGCATCCATTCAGGAGCTTCGATCTCAATTGTGTCCATTCCTTCCTCTGTTTGCTTACCCTTTGGTGCAGGCATGGGTACGTATGGGTCTTCAAAAGTCTCCTCATCTTCAATTGG
The DNA here is from genome assembly GCA_020310875.1 of Ceratopteris richardii. Taxonomy (NCBI): domain Eukaryota; kingdom Viridiplantae; phylum Streptophyta; class Polypodiopsida; order Polypodiales; family Pteridaceae; genus Ceratopteris; species Ceratopteris richardii. Next base: position 99,675,611 of record CM035411.1, on the reverse strand, counting down.
AACTAAGTCCTCAGGTTCTGGCTCCACAAGGGGAGAGGGTTGACGCTCATATTGAAGAACTTTATTTTGTAGTTCTGCCAATTGTGCTCTAAGTTCTACGACTTCTTCAGATGTGTCTGCAGCGGCTGTGACTTCTTTTGGTGACTCTTGCTGAACTGCCAGCTGCTTTAGTAGGTCATCCCTCTCTTTTTATAAGGCTGCATGGGCTTGCAGGAGATCGGCATGTGTTTCCAATACGATTTGCATATTTTCATATGGGATGGCCTTGAAATGCTCTAGGTCGATTTCCTACGGTGAACTCTCCATTGCTGCTTCCAGGTTTTCTTCGTTCTGTTTCTGTAGTCGTTTATTTTCTTCGAGTGTTGCGGACATGTGCTTTCATAATAAGGAGAGGTTACGTCGAAGCTTGAGATTGTCGATTATCTGGGCGTGTAACATATCATCAAGGAGTTGTTTTTCTTCAGTATTCGGCTGGGGTGGATTGGCTACTAACTGATCATGTTGTGCCTGTAAAGTATTAAACTGTTGTTGTAATAGCCTCTTCTCCTTCTCTAAATTAATGAATCTTTCTTGTAGCGTTTCATGGTTTCTGAACAGGCTCGTATGCTGAGCATCTAGGTGCTCGTAATGCTGTTGTAATTGAGACATACACTGGTACAACGTATTAAATACATTAGTAATAGGAGTGGATGTTGGGAGGGTGTTGAATCCAGGAGGGTAGGGGAAAGGGAAAGGGAGTGTGTATGGTGTGCTTGAGAAGGGTGAAGTGGGTGGTGGGGGAATGGGAGATTGTGGGAATATGGGGGGAGGGAGAGGTGCGGAAGTGGGTGATATGTCCATGAAGTCATATGTGGATGTGGTCATGGGAGTGATTGTGTACATAGGAATTGTTGGTGTGGTGATGGTAGTGAAGGTGTAAAGTGGTGTGTGCAATTGTGAATATAAACCACTAGAAAGTGTGATAGGGGGAATGGGGTTGTCAGTGGCTACGGTTAGAATTACAGTGTCAGTGTTAGTAATCACGATAGGGTTGGTGTCAGGGTGTGCGGATTGTGAGGGTTCACTGACATTCTGTGCTTCGGTTTGGGAAGTGGACTTTGTGGCAGTGACGGTGGTGGTGGCAGTGGTGGTAGGAGGTGAAGGTGGTGGAGTTGGAGGGGAGGGTGGTAAAGGGGGTGACGGGGGTGCACTTGAGGTATGGGCTTCATTAGTGTGATGAATGGTATGGATTGTGCCCGTGGTGGTGGTGGTGGATGTGGTGCCCTGAGGTTTTGATACCAAGATATTCATTTGTTTCACTGGTCTAGGGGGACGTCTGCCGTATCTTCGCTCCGATCTTCACGAGTGTGCAAGAGCGGTGTGCACTGTCTCAGGTACCCCCAATGCATTAGCAATCATGTCAAGGGTTGCCCTGTATTGCTCCTCCACACCTTCATCTTCCAAGATCTGGTTCATTAGGGCCTTTCCTGCTGCTAGGGATAGTTTGTGTTGTTCTTGAACTCGGTTGATGGTATGATATAGTGTTTTCAATTGCTTCGTATAAGCGGGGGCACCTTCAAGTTCCGGTACAACTTCTTGCTCATATTCATGCTCTTCTTCGTTGGATATTCCTTCTTGTTCATCTTCTTGCTCCTCTTCTGCAGTCTCCTCTTCATCTTCATCTACTTCGACGACTTTTGGTTGGATTGGATGGGGTTGGTCCGTGATTGTCTGTTTCTCGCTTGCTTGCTCTGCCTCAACTTCCAAATTAGTAGCATTAATTATTCTGGCTACCTCCTCATCAGTTAGATCTTCCAGTGTAAAGCCATGGGGGAACTCTAATTCGGTGGGTATAGGTGGATACCAGATTTGGCCCTTCTGCATTGTTCCTCGATAGTCTGATGGTAAAGGGTTGCACGCGCCTTAGAAGTCGTGGAGTTTTGTTCGGTGTCAGTGTAGCACCTCGGGCCTGTGCACAGGGTATCTGAACTGCTCCCCTCATTTTCTTGGATTGAGGACCTGCGGCTGATAGTCTTCGTTGAAATTCTTGGACCCTGGTCCAAACAAGTGCCCTTTGAATTGGCACATCATATGCCAAGCATCGGTAAACAATCCTTATGAGAGCACAGCATCCATAAAGTACTGACTTTTGCTTCTTATACCACTGTTGATATGCCAAGTGTATTTGGTCAATAATCCAATGAGGCATGTTGATTGTCAAATTGAAGGCGTCTGCTAAATATAGACTGAACCAGATCTTCTTGGGTGGCATCGTGAATCTCTCTTGAGCAGGGAACGTGAAATGTTGCATGCACATTTGGAGGTGAATGGCGATAGTTGGTGTCATTGCCACCATGTCCTTCAGTTTAGTCAGGTTCCTATTCTTCATGTTGTCTGGGACCATTGTCTCCTTCTCTGTGGGGATATGGATGCCTTTCATATCGAGAGCTTCCCTTACCAAATTGTTCGTCAATTTGAAGTGCTTCAGTTCATTACCTCTTGTAAGAGATGGTTGGACAAAGGTGCTATACCCCTTTTTCTCTTTACTGTGAGTGAGGGTGCTAAATTTCAAGTATGAACACCTTAGAAAGTCCGGCTTCGGTAACTGGACTTTGAAGTAATCATGTAGTCCCACCTTCTTCCATATCGGTTTCAACCCTTCATTATTTTGAAGCCTCTTAAACTCTTTGGTAAAGAAATGATACCGACCCCACCATTTGTTGAATTCTATTTCTGCCTCCCACAAGTAAGTGCCTTCTCCAAGAGGTCCTGCCACATCACTGAACCAATGCGAGTTTTTGCTTACTGTTGATGTGTGCCCCTGGGGAGGATTCTGAACAGGTATGGCATTTAATGCTCTCAATGTGAGTGGTCTTTCCTTCAACTCCTCCTCAATGGGGAGACTTTCAATGTCCACAATCTGAGGGTTGATGCCTGCCTGAGAGCTAGTTCCTGCAGCCTCGGCCATATTGAAGGGACTGGTCACTGGTTCTGTGAGAATAAACAAATGAATGTTAACATTGCAAATGGACACCAAGTGATCATGTGTCCCTATTACAACATTAACACGAGTTTTTAGTGATAAGTTAGTTAGTCAGTGAGTGCTCGGTGATTGTGGGTGTAGTTAGTGGATGAATTGTCCTAAGAGCTAAATGGAAAGATGCAGTGTGAGAATGATGCAGTTAGTAGGTGGGAGTGAATTTACAAGTGGGGGTCGGGGGTTTATTACAAGCTTTGGCAGCCAAACACACTGGATGGCTTTCGGTTTTGGTTCTATGAGACTCTTGAGGGATTTTTGAGAGTTTCTGCTTAGAAATGAGGCTTTCTAGGGACCCATTTACAAGTGATTCTACTCATGCTCTTGGGTGAATATGTGTTCGTGCGTGATGTATAAGAGTGGGCATCAGCTGTTCGAGTGAGTGAACCATGTTGTACAGGCTGTGGTCTCTGTGTAGCTGTTTGAGCCCGCAAGCAAGCCTTAGGCACCCAAATTTGTCTTGATTGTGAACAGCCTTCATCGACTTCTTGGGTACCCAAATAGACTTCACTTTCACAGAAGAATTTTTGGAATAATTCTTATTAGTGTGGTGTCATTGATCACTAATAGGAAGTTGAGCCAGTTGTTGTAGCTTGACCACAATAGGATGCTTGCCTTTCCGCACCCATATTTGTTTTGGTGGTTGGGACACCTTGCTTTGTACTTTCTTTTGGCTTTGAGCATAGGTAGTCTGCTTCTTCTGCATTTTATCTGCCTCTGATTGCTGCATCCTGATGGCCTTTGGAAAAGAAGGGAGCTCCATCGTATCCTTGACTTCTTTGTTGAGATAATCATCCCTCTGCATCACATAGTTTTGGACAAGAATAGCATGGTCATCTTCATGTGTACTCTTGGATGGACCAGGAGTTTGTGCCCTTCCTAGTTCCTTGAGTGCCTCATTTTCTAACTCAATTGTAATTCGACTCGGATTTACCCATACCTGAAGAAGTCCACTTCTTAGGTTTAGGTTGACTGCATGATCATAGATCCAATCTTGACCCAAGACAAGAGGTTCAGTAAGGTCCTCGTCTTGACACACTAGCACCTTAACTGTCATGAGAACATCTTGAATGTAGAGGGGAAGTTCCACCTCGCCCATGCAAGGGGTTTCCACACCTCCCAATCCTATGAGATATGCCTCTATAGGATTGACACTCAATTTCAACTTTTGACAGTAAGAAAGTTTGACCACAGTAGTGGATGCACCTGAGTCAATCAAGGTCCGTACAGTCCTTGCACTCTATCCTTGTCCTATCTCTAAGGTCATAAAAGGACGTTGATCAATTATTCTATGGGAACTTATTCCTGAGACTTCACACATTGCCATATGATATCCTAGGTCCGCATAGTCATCGGTTCTAGGTTGATCTCTACCCTGTCTTCTCAATTTCATTTGTCGGATGTGTTCCAAGGCTTCTGCCTACGCTTCTTCCTGGATCCGCCTTTCTTCTTCCTTGCATTTCTTAGCAGTATTGAGTCGAGTTAGCATCTCTTCTGTGAGGGGTTCCTGATATAGTTTCACTTGGCATCCACTAATGTAACTAGGGAGAACATCACCTTCTAGTGTAGCTAATTGAACTTCTCCACTAGTTGAGATCCTATTTATGATCATAGGTCCGTAGCCTCTCTTCTCTAATTTCCGTGCATGTTGCTTCAATGTGTAGACTAGTACTAGGTCTCCTGCCTTCAAGCCCTTATCCTTCACATGTGCATCGAAATAGGCTTTTTGTCTTTTCTTGGCTGCATAAATTCATGTTGCAGCTCTTAATCTTGTCTCACCTAGTCGTTCAATGTCAAAAATTCTAGAGGAGAGCTCATGTCCTGTCCATTCGTGCTCCTGTGCTACCTTCAGTGTAGGTATCAAAAAGTCCAAAGGTAGCACCGCATTTTGGCCGAACACCATCTGAAAGGGTGTGGCTTGGAGTACCGTTTTATAAGCAACTCGGTATGCCCAAACAGCATGGTGTAGCTGTTTGTCCCAATCAGAGCATTTGTTATTCACTAATTTGGTTAGCACATTGCATAGAATCTTATTTGTGCTTTCAGCTTGCCCATTAGCTTGTGGATGATAGGGGACAGACTTCTTGTGTATCACCAAGAACTCTTGAAGAAGATTTTCAATAACTTTATTCAAGAAGTGAGTGCCCCTATCACTTACTAGCTCTATAGGTAGCCTGTATCTAGTGAACACATTCTCAAATAAGAACTTAGCGGTCGTCTGAGCATCATTCTTTGTCGTAGATTTTACCTCTACCCACTTGGTTAGGTAATTTGTGGCCACAATAATGTATTCAGCATGCGAACCCTTAGCTGGGGGATTAATAGGACCTACGAATTCTATTCCCCACTTAGAGAATGCTCGTCCACCCATCATAGGTTTCAAAGGCATCTCATCTTTACGTATAGGATACTGAGTTCGCTCACAGACATCACACCTCTTCACATAGGTATGTGCATCCATGTGAAGGGTCGGCCACCAAAGACCTGCAAATAGTATAGCCTTGATCACCCGATCTGGTCCAAAATGTCCTCCTGCTACACCCTGGTGAGCAATATCCAATATCGTGAGGTATTCGCTCTCATGGACACATAATCTGAGGTAACCATCTTTACCACGCTTGGATAGATTATCACCAATGAGTGAGTAATCTGGGGCTTCTTGTTCTAAACTTCTTTTCCTAGCCAAATTCATGTCTTGAGGGAATGTTTTCATCCTCAGGAATGCTACTAGTGGTTCACTCCAATCTTGTACTAGAGACACTTGATAAAGAGTAGCGTGCTCCACAGGTGGTCTAAGACGACAGACTGGGCATTCCTTGCACAACCTATGAACATCTGCTTCCATAGTTGGCCAGTACACTCCAAGTCTCCTGAGTGTCTGTAAAGTTCGTTGCTTTGAGTAGTGTTGCTCTAATGCACCAACATGTGCTAATTGCAACCATTTAGCATACTCATCCTCTTCCACACAACAGGCTAATATTCCTTGATCGGTATGCTTGTACATGTTCCCTGCCATGATATGGTACTTTTGGGCTTTTACTACCTCTCTATCTTGAGTGTTTGTGATTGGGTGATTAGGCCTGTATGTCAATATTGGCACTAATGGCTTAGCCCACTGAGGTACCACTTCCAAATTAAACAAGTAAGCATTAGGAAGGTTATCCGATACTCCTTGTGGGGCTTCTCCAGATGTGAGCCTAGAGAGATGGTCTACTCTCAAGTGAGTCTTTCCTTTCCTCACCACAACCTCAAAGTCATATTCCATTAGTAAGAGGAACCATCTTACTAATCTGCCTATATTGCATGGTTTGTTCACTAAGTACAACAATGTCTGATGGTCAGTAAAAAATTTTAACTTGTTTGCAAGCAAATAGTGTCTAAACTTTTTCACTGCATACACCATGCCTAATCCTTCTCTCTCAGTAGTGGTATAATTCCGTTCAGCTGCTTTCAACTGTCTACTGGCATAGGCAATTGGAAGATTCATATTACCTTCACCAGTAGGTTGTGCTAGCACACATCCGATTGCATAGTTGGATGCGTCCACGTGAACATGAAAGGGCTTATTCCAATCTGGTGTAGTCAAGATTGGTGTTGAACATAATCTCTGTTTAAGCGCATTGTTGGTCAAAAGGCCATACAGAGGCTTTGCGGTGATGGCATACATATGTATGAAACGTCGGTAATAACCACAATTCCCCATGAAAGCTTGCACTTCCTTGACATTCTTTGGCCTAGGTAGCTCTGCTATAGCTTTCACTTTCTCCTCATCTGTGGATATGCCATTCTTTGCCACTATGTGTCCTAGAATCTTGCCTTGCCTGACCATGAAAACACACTTTTCTGGGTTCAGGCAGACTTGATATTCTCTACATTTGTCAAAGATTTGCCTAAGTTCAAGAATATGTGTTTGCCTAATGTTGGAATGATCACAAAGATCGTCAACATAGACCTCTAAGTTCTTCCTCAAGAACTCTTTAAATACATGAAACATCAGTCTTTGGAAGGTAGAAGGAGCATTGGTAAGCCCAAATGGCATCACTCGGAAGGCAAATATGCCCCATTCTGTGGCAAAAGCCATCTTATGCTGATCTTCTAGAGCAATGGCTACCTGATTGTAGCCAGAGAAGCCATCAAGGAAGCTGTACACTTCCTCGCCTGCTACTCTTTCTAAGAGATGTTCCATGATAGGAAGTGGATAGTTATCTCGAATTGTGGTTGCATTAACCTTCTTCAAGTTGATGCATACACATAGCTTTCCATTCTTCTTGGGCACCACTATGATGGGGGATACCCACTCAGTGTGCTCAATTTCATAGATGAATCCGGCTTCCACTAAGCGATCTATCTCTTCTTTGATCTTGGCATCATAGTTTTCATTATATGTGTATGGCTTCTGCTTAGAGGGTTTCGCATCTAAGGTCATGGGAATAGTGTGTGAGCATATGTCAGGATCTACACCTTTCAAATCCTTGTAACTCCAAGCGAATACATCTCTATCCTCCCTTAGCAAGGCTATCAACTCCTGCTCTTCTTCTTCCGTCAGGTCATGTCCTATGTAAGTGCATCTTTCTTCTCCTTCTTCTATGGCTACAACTATTTTCTTGGTGGTTTCTTTGTATATACCATAGGCCTCTCCTGATTGAACCTCACGTTTAGGCATTCTTATCATGACTCTCCTGTCATCTATCTCATACTTTCTGAAATTGTTAGGGACCTCAAACAAAGACTCTTCCTCTTCTGGTGTGACTGCTCTCTTCTTCCTCTTCTGGTGTGACTGCTATCTTCTTCCTCTTCTTACCTTTGCTCTTGGCGGTCACTTGGGTGGTTAGCCTCACATCATTCGTAATTTCCCCATGTCTCTGAGGGTAAGCTTCTACTTCATAGAAGTACTCTTCATCTGATGCAAAAGGTGGGTCCATAATGATTGACTCTAAATCGGAGTCACTTGCATCCTCGAATGCATCAGTGCTAGGTTCACATTCTTCTAGAACCGAATCTCCCATGATTGGCTCTATGGAGAAAACTGAAATTTCATAGCCATCCTCATCACAATGGGGCTTCCATTGTTCTTCATTGATGGCTACATCCATTGTTGCTAAAATTTCCACCCAACCATGAGGTTCAAACTCTTCGTCAGGAAACACTACAGGTGCATAGGCTGGGTCTTGAATTGATCTATGTGTTTCCTTTGCACCTACCTCTCTGCCTTTATCTCTCTTCTCTTCTTCTACTGTCACTTTACACATCCACAAGTGAGTGTCTTCATGCATCCATGAGGATCCTGATCCTATGGAATGCACTGACTCAGTATCATCTTTGTCTCTATGGATGGGATTCCATTGGATGGGAGGTACGTCCCTATGAGAGTAATCTTTGAGATTCACTTTGGTCGTAACACCTAAGTGTTGCAAATACAAGGAATTGGTTCCCCAATCCTGTACCACCTGCAACTGTCGCATAAATGGTCTTTCCAAAATCATCTCATAGGCATGATTTTTGCTAAAGTCACAAATAGCAAACGTATGCTCGAACTCAACATCACAAGTAGTGAGAGTTATTCCTTCTAACAGCCCTAAGGGTCTCTCCATGTGACCGTCAGCCATCTGCAATTTCATCCTCGAGGGCCTGAGTGCTGGCTTTCCCCAACGCTTCCATAGGGAAGTGGTAGCAATTGCAACTCCTACACCAGAGTCCAAAATTGCCTTGATTGTGTATCCTTGATGGGTAATGTGAAGGTAGGTGTTTCCCTCTTCTCCTTCACTCATGTCTCCTATCTTATCCAAGGGTATTTCTGGCACTGTGCGATGAGATCTTACCTGGGAACGAGGTTGTGCTACTTCTGGCACTTGATTGGCTACATGTTTCCATAGTTCTGGCCTAACCTTGAGTAACTCTTCTAAAGTGAGATTTCACTGCACTTTAGTATTCTTTACTACCTCCGTATTCCTAGGTATGACTGATTCTTCGTTTCGTACCATGACCATGGGTGCTCTCGTACACGTGGACTTTGCTTCCCATGGGCCTATGAAATGGGGTAATTCATGTAAAGAATTAGACTCAAAGTCTAATCTCTCTTGAGATTGTGCACTCTACTGCTCTCCATAAATGGTGGGAACATCTTGTGGGAATTGATCATGCGCGTCATCCACAAGTTCAAAGGGAGGAGAGACTTCACTCTCTTTAGCCCATTTTTTTTCGTGAATCTCTTGTAGGAATTCGGGTGAGTACCGATTCATAGAAGAAGATGTTTCTGGCTCTATGGAGTTGGGCACATAAGCTTCCTGGCCGGGAAGGCTTAGCCTTTCACTTGGCTTGTCCTTATTTTGAGAGGCGGGTTCCTTTTCTGATTGTGCAATTAGCCTCTCCAATCTTTCTAGCAGTCCATCAAAGTGCAACTACGTCTTCGTTGAACTCGAGAAGTTAAAGAGGCGACTGGCTTCAAACATGGTTTGAGCCAATTCCACCATCTTAGCACAAATTTTAGTTCGTTCAAGCTCTAGTTCGGCTCTCGGATAACACTTTTCATGATCCGTCACGTTTGGCCCTTCTTGGATTTTGGCCTGATATGCCTTAAGCATCATGTTAAGGTCCTCGGGAGTGGGATCTACTAGGACTGATCCTACTCTAGGGGGTGGTGGAATTGTGTGAGGTGGGTTGGAAAGTGGTGGATTGGATGGAGATGGGAATGGTGGTGGTCGGGTAGTGTGAGAGGGAGTTTGAGATGTAAGTTCAATTATCCTGGCTTTTGTTTCTCTTAGGCTTTCCTCGAGTTCACTCATCTTCTTAGCCCATTGTCTTTTCATCCTTTCTCGACTATCTTTCCAAGCTCTAGTCCTCTTCTTGGTTATGCTCTCAGTTTCGCTGACCTCGGTGCTCTTTTCTTGGCTTAAACCTTGGTTCTGCTGCAGATCCTGAGCTCTAATGACCACTTGCACAGGTGCAGTGGAAGTTACACTTCCTGTTGAATCTACTACTAACCCAATAACATTGATAGGAGTGATTTTTGGCATATTATTGGGATTCTTTGGGCAATCCCATAAGAGATGCTCCTTCCCGCAATCCTAACAAAAACCCTGGATTGTTACTGACTAGGGCTGTGTAGATGTAGGCATGGGGCAATCACGAATGAAGTGATCTCCCTGACATCAGTAGCATGGTCCTCTAGGGACTCGGGGTCTTACCTGCCTAGGTTGAGGCCTTGAATTGGGGTTTGTGTACATGACATTTGCATACTCAAGATCCCAACTAGGTTCACTCAGCTCCTCAGAGTAATATGACTCGTTATGCTCAGGTGATTGCATGTAGTAGGCCTGGGCGCTATCTATATGTGTAGAATCAAAACTATGATCAGTAGGATCACCTTCTGAAAGCAAAGGAGTGACTAGGACTATGACTCTATTTAGATTTTCTTTTGCAGCAGCGTACTTTACTGGAATCACATTGGCTAGAGCAGGAGGTTGCTGGGCAAGCACTGGTTGGGGTCTTTGCTAGGCCAGTTATTGTGGTTGGTAAGGTTGTTGGGACCTAGCATACTGCTGCAGTGGATAGTGGGTATCTTCCTTGTTGAGGGTAGGGTTGTGGATATGTTTGCCTCACTGCTTGCTTATTGTAGGGGCAATCTTGTGTGGTATGATTGCTGTACCTCCGTTCGATGGTGCAATATTGGCTACTAGGATTCACTTGGGGTTGAGCCATAATGGGACATACATTCTCCATATGGTCACCTCCACAAGTATAGCATCGCTTAACTGGGGCGAATCTTGGGATTTGTTTGCTAGAGACACCTAGTTTTTGAGCTACTTTCTCAACGAGTTCCTCAATAGATGTGGATTGCGAGGAAGAGAGGCTAGATTGATTCATACATTTAGGCAAAAACATGATGAAAGTGTCAAGATAGCAGCCAGAAGATTCAAAAAATATTTGGATAGATGCACTCGGGAAGAAAATACATCAATGCTTGAAAGAGTGTCTTTTTTCATAGAAGGATTGATTAGTGCACAATTGAGGACCGTGGTATATTGTAGAAGAAGTCTAGATTTAGATTGGTGTATTAGGGAAACCATTGACCTAGAAGACAATAGGAGAAATGACCTTCTAATTTTTTTATCAAAAAAGAAGTAGTGAACCCAAAATACCACCTGCAGAAGAGCTGGCTCAAGCTATAGCAAAAGATTTAGGAGCTATAGCCAAAACAAATCCAATCAATCCTAGAATGCCAAACCAAGAAACGTTATATGTGTGGAGAAAATCATCCTACCCACATGTGCAACTATCAAAAAACACCACATTTACAAGATAGGAGAACACTCAAATTGTACATAAGAAAAGAAATGGGAAAATCATACAAGGGATGAGGATTTTTACAACAAACAATCTGTGAGAGAAAGGGATTATCAAATTCATCCAATTCAATCAATAGAAAGAGAATTTTTGGAGCAACCTAAACCTGTCCTAGGAGAACAACCACCCATACCAAATAATGTGGTTCTAGAGAAGTATACACCAATAGAGGAAAACGTAGAAATATCATAGGTACCATCTAGAGAATATTTTGATGGATATACCAATCACGCAGATGGTCGTTCTGAACAAAATAGTAGGGAATACACTTATGACAAAAAACCTGATCTTCAAGCATTGGATTTAGGAAATCAGAGAAATGAAATGGATGCAACCTCATTCATGTATATAACAAACAATTAGGTATCAAACCCAAAACCTCAACTCAAAACTACACAAAATGTAACTTATTATAGGTGTGGGAGAGATCACTTTGTGAGAGAATGTTCTCAATTGCATACTTTGAGAATAGAAGGAGCTTATTGTAAAGATTGTGGAAGAGAACATTTGATCAAATATTGTCCCAAAAATCACAAAAACAAAATGTAAACATTCACAAACCTTACATAGAGAGTGAGCATGACCAAGTGACACCTATACAAGTAGTGACAAGAGGCCAAGCTAGATAACAAAAACCAAGAGTGGAAGAGGATAAAAAGCGAAATGAAAAGGAATGTTTCATGGAAAGAAACAAGAGCTAAACAAAAGGCTAAGTGGGAAAGGAAAGTAGACTAATTACGTCAAAAGGAAATGCAAACTAAAATTCAAAGGAAATTATAGGAACAAGATCCAAAACAAAAACAAGAGTGCAATCCCATGCAACCTACCCTAGCAAATCAAGAAAAAGTATATCCAATGTCTGAGTTGGAAGCAGAAAAAATGAATTTATGTAAAGAAGTTATACTGACGACAGCAATTATTGGAAGAAGAGAATTTAGAAAACCAAGCCAAAAACTCAATAAATATACAAGAAAGAGTTTGGCAAGAAGTTTTGGAAAATAATTTGAAGAAGCAACAAGGTGATCAATCAACTAAACACAATATTCAACAACAGGTGGAACTAATCGAAAATTCAATTGATGGTGGGGAAATATTAAAAATGGAGGTTAAAATAATTGATCAATGTAACATATTGTGTTAATGGACTTTAAAAGAAAATAGTTAGTGAAAACCCTCATTTACAAGACTTCTTTTGAAAAAACATTAGAAAAATCTTATAACAGCACAGATAAAGAATTAATTATGTAGGTACCAATAGATAAAATTGGAGGATACTATAAAGGTGAAGAAGGTAATACCATACTTTCAATTCACTATGGAGATAAACAAATAAATGCTATTTTAGACAATGGAGTTAGTGTAGCAATAATGATAACAAAAACTTGGGAAGAATGGGGAGCTCAACCATTCAAACCTATTAAAATGAAACTCCAGCTTGCAGATGGACATATAGAAACACCCTTAGGAATTTGGGAAAAGGTAATAATAATAATTTGTGCAATTGAGATTGAACACACTTTTGCAATAGTTGAGTACCCTCAGCTTACCTCATGTATGGCGACTGTACTCAAGTGTGATAATCAAAGTTGTATGGCTATTGCAAAGAACCCAGTATGTCATGCTCGCACCAAGCACATAGAAGTACAGTGCCATTAAATTCATGAGCTAATTGAAGATGAAATTGTGGAGCTAGAATATTGCCCAACAGAGGCAAATTGTGCTGACATATTCACTAAAGCACTTGGAAGAGAACAACTCAACAAGCATCTTCAATAGATGGGCATAGGACCGAAACCTACTTGATTTTTCATCGGTAAACATTGAGGGGGAGTGTCAGTATGTGATCAATGTCTACCCCTCATGATTGTATGCACGTTTTGTAACGCCCCCATTATGAGGAGAAGCCAAGCATGCATTGCCCAATTGATGGGAATCCCAACTTTCATGTTGGATGAAGGTCATATTGGACCATGTTAAGTATTGTAAGGAAAGGGAGGTACCAAGGTCCCAAATTGTGGGGTCCGAGGTAGTGGGGGAGCAACCCTGGCTGGGGGGGTCCAAGGGTGCCAGCAGGCCCCCTAGTGGGGGTCCGGGGTAGCACCCCTAGCACGAAGTTAAAGGGAATATTCCATGGAATATTCCCTATCGGAGTCAAAAATCATTTATATTTGTTAGGTCGGTTCAACCGGCCTAAGCCGTGTATGGCAATTACGTGGGCGGTGGCCGCCCATGCTCTACCGCCCATGCTCTACCGCCCATGCTCTACCGCCCATGTATAGCCGTCCATGGAAGGCCACCCATGATCCTATATATACATGACTTCTGCACTACCTGAGACATCGGCTTGAGCCAGCATACCTCTACCTTGTATCTCCCTATCTAGAGTTGTCTAGATCACCATTTAAGCTCTACCTTGAGAGAGCACAGGTGGACAATGCCATCATCTTTGTACTTTCTGCTAGTAGAAAATTGTTGAGATTCTCCTATATCTGTTATCTTCTCTGCTACTGCTCCTGTGTTATGTTGCGTAACTATTGTCTTACAACATGCTCATTCTCATCACAAAGACTAGAGGCAGCCATAGCTTAGCAATTTGATGCAAAAGAAGCACTTTGAGATCTTGAACAAGTATGATATGACAAAGGTGCATCTAAATTCCTACCTTGTGAAGTCTTCACCAGCCATTTAGGCATAGTTTTTGCCTCCTCTATATCAGACCTCTCATCAAGAAGTGCATCATGTAAATCTACATCAAAAATGGAATGATCTGCTTCATCATGTGGAACCTGCAAAGGCTAAGAAATTTCCTCATTTGGACCATTACTAGATTTTCCACCTATAAAAGAGGCAGCAAAGTGTTATACATATCTTTGGAGCTAACTAATGTCTCCTTAGTACATGAAAGTAATGGCTAAATTGCATCTTCCACATAAACATCATAACGGCTAACCAAAATGCATTTAGTATGTGGATGATACAGATGATAGCCTTTGCTTTCAAAACTATACCCAACAAAAATTACATTTTACTGCTTTATCATCCAATTTCTTGTGTTGTTGTTCAGGTACTAATATATATGCTAGACAACCAAAGACACGTAGATGAGTAACAGATGGCTTGCAACCATGCCAAGCCTCATATGAAGTTATAGATTGCAATGCTTTAGTGGGACACATGTGTCACTCTAACACAATGGCAAGTACCAACGTGAGGAGATACACCTCATAAATGTCAATCCCTGGAGATGTGAGGATAGGTATGAAGACCATGAGCAAGTGATGGCACAAGTGCGTGAGTGAAAGCACACAAGCATGCACACACATACACACACACGTGCACAAGGCCAGAGCAAAGAGTGGAACGATGGAAGGACTTTGATTACAAAATAATTCTATTACAAAAGCTCAAATCTACAACAAGCTAACCCCCAAAATGAGCTCTCTAGCCCTTTTTATAGTTTTTTGAGTGGTTTTGGCCCTGTCCAGACCTAGTTTCTGGCCTAGCTAGAAATCAGGTTCCAAGGCTTATTTGAGGGCTCAAATGGAGTCTAAATGAAAATTGGTAGGATGATACTTCTAATACTCCTCAAGCTCAAGGACTCCTTGTCTTGAACAAAATGGAGTTGCAAAAATGGAAAATGGTATTTACAATGGTTTTTAGTGATGAAAATCACTATTTTTATAGGGATTTCTTCTGAAAATTTGACATGTGCTTCTTAGAGCTCCCTACATGCTCCTTATTCTTGTGTGTCCAGTTCCTTGATGTGCTTCCATGCTTGTGCTTGTTTTTTAGTGTCAACACTCCCTCCCCTCTCGAGTTTGTCGTCCCTGATAGACCCTTGTTGGAGTGGTTGTTCCATGTAGTACTTGAGAGGTAGTGTTCTTCATCTATCAATAGGAGCAATCCATCTTCCAATTGTAGCTTGCTCAATCGTTTGGTTCTTCAGCTTTCCACTACGAGCATATGCGAGAGTTGGTCTCATTGTATGTAGTTCTTCCTTGGGTTTGAGCTGGAGGGAGTATTTATTGCTTTCAGAGATTTCTAGTTGCTCCAAAGAGGTTGTCCATGTTGATCTTGAGCAGTTGTCGACTATGAATTGCTTTATAGGTACTGATGTTGTACCCTGGATATCCCCTGAATCTTTGAAACATGAGTTTCATAGTATGATGTCAAGTACGTGTGGCCCAGAATGACTGATGGGTAAGTGCATTAGTGCATGGGTTGAAAAAATTATGTGCCTTGTGCATGGCCTTGTAATGTAGCCTTATGAATGCATACTTGGGGAATGCATTGGAAGAAGTATGGTGCAAGAAATTGGGTCTTGAGCTGAGTGCTCAAGGGTATGTTGATGAAGAGGTTTCCTAATCTATCATGGTTATATTGTTGTCGAAGTCTGCTTACCATGGTGAAAGGTTAGTCAGTGTTTATCTCTTCGTGTTGTACTCCCATCATGGTGATTGACCATTAACTTGTCTTTCTATTGAGGGATGTCCTTGTTGATGGTTCGCATTGGGGATTCTTCAAACGCATAATCCCGGTCTTTCTCTCTTCTTCTTCTCTTTTTTTTTGGAACAAGGTTACAAAACAAGAAGAAAGATGTTAGCATCAAAAATATTTTACATGTGTCCAATGTGTCGCATGTGCCTAGGATTCTCAATGTGTCTATGCACGGCCGTGTAATGTGGCCCTATATTGATGCATACTTTGGAAGTGCATGATCGGAATGGTGCAAAAGACAAGGTTATTGCAAAGGCACATGGTTGTTGTACATCGAGGCTTTCAATGCTCTTGGCAAATGTTGATGCAGCCTTTGTTGGAGGCATCCATTGGATCCCCGAATGAAAACTGACTTTTCCTCCTGATAGGGATCCATCTGAGAACTGTGTGTGGTTATGTACAATTCACTTTGGATTCTTTCATCTTTAAGTGGTTGCTTAAATTTTGTAGCCCTTGTAGTTGGTGCTTTGGTTATGTGGATGCTTTTGGCTTCCAAACCCATATTTTTTATGGTTTTCTTCTCATTATTGTCGAAGAGGTGAGTTGATTGCTTTGGTTCTTTGTGCCTGGCTTTGACCCTTGCTTCTCCTTGGCTTCTTTGTTGAAACTTTTCTTGTGAGGGAGATCAATGGTGTTTGTGCATGTAAGAGTGCATTGGGTACCCACTTGTGTAATTGTCCATGTTGAGCTACAACTAATTTCTTAGGCACCCAAATTTGTACGTTATTAAGTTCAACCTTCCTCGATAGCTTCGGTACCCAAATTTGTTGGAGACCTTGTTCTGCTTCATGCCCTGAGCTTCTTTCTTCTTGCACTTTGTTTGTCGATTCAATGTATCCATGCTCGTGTACTTTTTTACTTGCCTCTTTGGTTGAATTGTTGTGGTTGCAGTAGTCTTTGAAAAAGAAGAGGGGTCCTCTCTCCTTTGAAATTGTTCTTCCATGATTGAGTCTTTTTGGATCATAGATTTTTTGACACATACAACATCTGCTTTGCTCATATTGGACCTAGAGGAATTAAGAGAATGCGTACTACTTGGATTTGTGCTCATGCAATTCTCTAATTCTAATGAGATGCATTGTGCATGTACCCAAACTTGAAGAAGTTGTCTTTTAAGGTTTAAGTTGACTCCATGGTGATAGATCCAGTCTTGACCCAAGACAAGTGGTTCCGTAAGGTTCTCATCTTCACACACTAGCATTTTGACTCTCATTGGAACATCTTGAAGATAGATGGGGAGCTCTACCTCACCCAAACAAGGGGTTTCCACACTACCCAATCCTATGAGGTAGGCTTCAATGGAATTGATGTTCAATTGTAGATCTTGGCAGTAGGAAACTCTAACTGCACTCGTTATTGCACCTGAGTCAATCAATGATGTCACATTCCTTACATTCTTTCCTTGTCCTACCGTTATGGTCACAAAGGGATGTCGGTCAATTATTCGAGAAGCAATTGCACTTGATGTTTGACATATATCCATGTGGTATCTTGGGGCCTCAAGATTTATATCTAGGTCGAGGTGTCTTAGCTTATTTCTCCTAATGTGTTCTTCTAACCTCTGCATGTGCTTCTTCTCTAACCCTTAACTCTTATTCTTTTTGCTTCTTAGCAGTGTTGAGTCTCATTAGCATATTTTTTGTAAGAGTTTCTTGATATAGCTCGACAACCACTAATATAGCTCAACAAGACATCACCTTCTAGTGTGGCCAATTGAACAGCACCGCTAGTGGAAATATTATTAATGATCATGGGTCCGTATCCTCTTTTTTCTAGTTTATGAGCATGTTGCTTTAGGGTATAAACCATCACTAGGTCTCCCTCTTTCAATCCTTTATCTTTTATATGTGCATCAAAGTATGCCTTTTGCCTTTTCTTTGCAGCATAGATGCCTACCGCCGCTCGTAGCCTTGTCTCACCTAAGCGTTCTAGATCAAAGATCCTAGAGGATAACTCATGTCCATTCCACTCATGCTCTTGTGCTACTTTTAAAGTTGGGATTAGGAAGTCCAAAGGTAGCATAGCATTTTGTCCAAAGTCCATATGAAATGGGGTGGCATTGAGTACCGTTTTGTAGGCAACTCGATAAGCCCAAACAGCATGATGAAGTTGTTTATCCCAATCAGAGCGCTTATTATTTACCAATTTTTTCAATACATTACATAGGATCTTGGTTGTGCTCTCGGCTTGTCCATTAGCTTGTGGATCATAAGGGGCAGACTTCTTATGTATCACGAAGAATTCTTGGAGAAGATTTTCAATGACTTCATGTTACCGTTAGTGTCCATGTGAAAGGCCAAATGGCCACCGGACACTTCTTTGTATATGTTCTTTAATAAAACATATAGTGGCCTATTCAGTCACAGACTGTAAGTTCGACCACATTTGTAAGACCTAAGAAGTCTGTCTTCGTGCTCCCTGTGTACTGTGTTTTCTGTGTATTCTGCAGCCTCTGCGCAGAATACTGTGTGCGGCCTCAAGAGCTCAGTTTTCTACTCTGAGTAGATCGTCGTGGAGCTCTCGATAAGGAGAGTGCACTGTGGTGCATCACCATCGAAATACTTCACTGGTATCAAAGCAGTTCAAGGCAAAAGCTTTGTCTCTTTTGTGCGAGCAAAGCGAGCCCCCCCCCCCCCCAAGGCTTCGACTAAGGCGGCGACCAAGGCATAGACCTTGGCATACCTTGTCATCCGAGTCACCGTTGGCTACACGCGAGGGAGGACCTCAATGATCAAGGAATATAGAGTTTCCCGGTACTTCTCGGGAGGTCACCCATCCTAGTACTGTTCCCCCCAGAGCTCACTTAACAGTGGCAATCTCTTGCCACTAAGCTACACTCTTGTGGTGTCTGAAGAAGGGGAAAGACTAAGGTTGACATTACCTTGAACAAGTTTTCGGTCCCTCAAAGCTTCATTCTTTGCTTTCAAAGCCTATTTTTGAAGCATTTTTGGGGTGTCTTTTGGAGCCAGTTTGGAGTACTCTCGCACATAGTTCTCTTCATACAGGTCCAAGAACATCAAGAAGAGTGTTCTTTGTACTTCTAAGACAATAAATATCAACCTTTGGGGCTGTATTTTCAGCCACACTCGTAAAACTATAGGTTTCTCGAGAGGTTTTCAGTTTTGGTGGGAGCAACCGCTGCAAATTTATGCACATTTTTCAAGCCTAAAACATCAGAATTGACAGACACTTGTAGGTGTTATTGGCTAGTTTTTGGGTTGTGTATTCAGCCTTTTAGTGTCATTTTACTGCATATATTAAGCACATACACACCATGTACACTTTTGTGGATACCGCTTATGTATGTCCATATGGTCATTGATATAGCGGTTACGTTCTTTGCATAAAGCCTTTTATGTTTGATAAAGAGGGTCATGGTGAAGTTTTCTTAACTGGGAGACACCCAGATGTCGGGGTCTATTCGATGATGCAGGTGGCAGACTTACCCAGCCTTGCCATAGGAGATGTATGATAGTTGTTCATAGGTGCTCGATAAGCCTAGTTGGCTTCTATTGGGTAATTGATTATTTTCAGTGGAGTCAGTGATTCACTATGTAGGTAGACAAGCCAGTACTTGAAGTTTTATGATACTTTGACAGTGTTCATATGCTAATTTTGCAGAGGATACTCTGGCAAAATTTTTCCACATTTCTAGTTTAGCCAACTATACAGTGGTCGATTTACTCCTTGATACACTTATTTGTTGGTGTTTGGACTCTTCTAGCTCCATTATCATTCTATTCAGTTCTCTACCATCATGGCATCAGAGGTCTCAGGCATATCTGGTGGATCAGGGTCTAGTGCTGGTGTTCCAATGAGCAGTTATAACTTACAGGGCAAAGACCATTTGGAGATCCGAAAATTTGATGGCACAAACTTTGCTCTATGGAAGAATCAGATTAAAGATGTGTTGATTCAAAGGATGCAATGGAAGCCAGTAAATGGGATTTCAAAGAAGCCTACTCACATGGATGAAGATGATTGGGATGAGTTAGATGAAATGGCCAGGTCTACCATTCGCTTGCACCTGGCAGATAATGTTTACTTTATAGTATTAGATTGTGAAAGTGCAGAGGAGCTTTGGAAGAAGTTATGCAATACATATGAAAAAGAGATGGCATTAAATAAAGTGTATCTGATGACAAAATTATATGACCTTCTTATGAAGGACACAGATAGTGTTGCTGCTCATCTAAATGAGTTTGATGCTATATTCTCCCAGTTACAGGCTCAAAAAATTGATATGGATAATGAAATGAAACCAGTATTACTGTTATGCACCCTGCCATCATCATGGGATACGTTTTGCACAGCTATTAGAAACAGTGCACCTGGTGGTAAACTCGTCTATGATGATACATGTGGAGCACTCTTGAGTGAGGAGATTTGTAGAAAATCTATGGTTGGCACTGAGAGTGGAGATGCATATAATGTTCGTGATTCTTACCAAGGAAAGAATTAGCAACGTGGCAGGAGCAAGAACAAGGAAAAGAATGGTCAATGGAATAAGAGTAGAAGTAAATCAAGGAAGAGGGATATCGAATGCCATTATTGTCATAAGAAAGGACACATGAAGAAATATTGTTATGCATTAAAGAATGCTAAAGGTAAAGGACAGAATGTTGATGGGCATGTTAAACAGTTACCTGCACCATCTACTTCGACTGTGAAGATTGAAGAAATTAATGCTATTTTTTATGATGGTGATGTGTTGACACTTGATAGTACTGTGCCATCTGAGGCACTTATGGTTGATTCTCTTTCCCACACCTGGCTGCTAGATTTTGGTGCTTCTTTCCATGTGACACCACATAGAGAATGGTTCTCTAATTATGCAACAAAGTCTCTTGGTACCGTGAGACTTGGTGACTCTTAGCAGTGTGATGTTGTAGGGATTGGAGATGTGGTTGTGCAGTTCATTGATGATTCAAAATTTACTATGCATAATGTACGCCATGTACCTTAGTTATCACGTAGTTTGATGTCAGTTAGTCAACTTGATGACCTTGGTTACAAGGTGGTCTTCTATGCTCAGTCCTTTCGTATATCAAAGGGCAATATGGTTATTGCAAAAGGAAGCAAAGTTGGCTCACTTTATCCTTTATTTGTATCACAGAAAGAACACTTTTTAGCTGTTACTAAACAGCCTATGGCTTGTATTTGGCATGGCCGTTTGGGCGATATATCTCATAGTGGAATGGAAAATCTTTCTTGTTCTGGCTACTTACCTGTGTTATCTTTCTCTGATTTTTCATTTTGTGAGCATTGTCAATATGGAAAGCAAACCAAAAATGTGCATAGAATGCACATTGACTCTTCAATTCAGCCTTTAGATCTCGTTCATACAGATGTGTGTGGTCCTATGCCCACTAGGTCCTTAGGTGGTTCTCTTTACTTTGTCACTTTCATAGATGATGCTACTAGAAAATTCTGGGTATATCCTATCAAATCAAAGGATGATGTATTCCCTACTTTCAGAAAATGTCTTGCTTCAATTGAGACTGAAAAAGGAACTAATCTTAAGGCTTTACGTTCAAATAATGGGGGTGAGTATACCTCACATGAATTCAGTCGTTTCTGTCAATCTAGAGGGATTCATAGAAAGTTTACAGCTCCTTATACCCGATTACAGAATGGTGTAGCTAAGAGGATGAATAGAACTATTCAAGATAGAGTATTCTCTATGTTGCATCATGCAAACCTCTCACAAGGTTTTTGGGCAGAAGCAGTATTGACTGCAGTTCATGTGATTAACCTTTCACCTAGTACTGCCAAAGGTCTGAAAGTGGCACAAGAGTTATGGACAGGGAAACCATCATATTTTGATCATCTTCGAGTTTTTGGGTGTGAAGCATATGTTCATATACCCAAGAATCTTAGACAAAAGTTGGACCATAAGTCAAAGAAATGCATTTTTCTTGGATATGGTCGAGAAGGACAATTTGGATATCGCTTATGGGACCTGAAACACGGTCAGTGATCAAAAGTAGTGTTGTCATTTTTAATGAGTCTAAGATGCATAAACAGCCCATTAAGGAGGTTGAAGTCAGAGAAGAGTGGTGTTTGAGGATACTAGTCCTCCGGTTAGCATGCATAAAAACGTTGCACATAGGGATGTTCAAGAGAATGTCCATTCAGATCAGTCTGCACATGTTCCTGTTCAGCAACAATTGAGACGTTCTGCACGTGTCTCACATCCACCTGATAGATATGTTCCAGGTTTAGATTTTGTTATGCTAACAGATGTCGGTGAGCCTTCTTGCTACAAAGAGGCTATGCAGACAGAGGATCATGTCAAGTGGGAGTGTGCCATGAAGAGTGAGTTGGATTCTATTCACAAGAATGGTACTTGGGACTTAGTACCTTTGCCAAAGGGCAGGAAAGCTTTACCATGTAAATGGGTATATAAGCTGAAATTCACATCAGATAGTGCTTCTCCAAAATATAAAGCACGACTTGTTGCAAAGGGTTTTAAGCAACAACATGGTGTTGATTTTGAGGAAATATTCTCTCTAGTGGTCAAGATGACTACTTTGCGCATGTTTCTTGGATTCGTTGCAATGGAGGCCTTAGAGCTAGTCCAAATGGATGTGAAAACAGATTTCTTGCATGGAGATCTTACAGATGAGATCTATATAGGAAAACCAGAGGGTCATGTAGTTCCTGGCAAGGAAAGTCTAGTTTGTAAGCTCAAGAAGAGCTTGTATGGACTTAAACAGTCTCCTAGACAATGGTACCAAAAGTTTGATGCTTTTATGAAGTCCCAAGGCTATTCTCGGAGCAATGAGGATCATTGTCTCTACACAAAGAGACGCTCTGATGGCAGCTTGATATGCTTGATACTTTACGTCGATGATATGTTGATTGCTGGGAAGTCCTCTTATGATTTGTCAATTCTCAAAAAGAAGTTGAGTCAGACATTTGATATGAAGGATTTGGGGGATGTCAAACATATTCTTGGCATGCGCATTACTCGTGATAGGAGTAAAAGATGCATATATTTGTCTTAAAGTGAGTACATATCCAAAGTACTTCACCGGTTCAATATGCAAGGTGGAAAGGCATTGAGTACTCCTTTACCCACATATGTGAAATTGAGCAAGGATGACTGCCCCAAATCAAATGAGGAAAACGAATTCATGACCAAAATTCCCTATCAGTCTGTTGTTGGTAGTCTCATGTATGCTATGGTAGCTACAAGACCAGACATTGCATTTGCAGTGGGAGTTGTGAGCAGATATATGTCTAATCTTGGCAAGAAACATTGGGAAGCGATCAAGATGATTTTGAGATATCTGAGTGGCACTAAGGACAAGTGTCTATGCTTAGGTAGAGGGAAAGCATCCATTATTGGTTACACAGATTCTGACTATGATGGTTGTGTAGACAATCGTAAGTCTACATCAGGGTACATTTTTCATTTTGCTAGAGGTACTATCTCTTGGAGATCTCGTCTTCAAGAATGTACAGTTGTTTCCACCACAGAAGTAGAGTATGTTGCAACAAGTGAGGCATGTAAGGAAGCATTGTGGCTTTCTCGTCTAGCTTGTGATATGGGTTTACCATAGCATGTACCTCGCTTGCTCAGTGATAGTCAGAGTGCCATTGCTTTGGCTAAGAATCCGATCTGTCATGCAAAGACCAAGCACATTGAGGTGAGGTATCACTTCATTAGAGATTGCTTAGCCACTGAGAGCATTATTCTTGAGAAGGTTCACACTTGAGATAATGTTGCAGATGCTCTCACTAAAGCTCTACCACAGGATAGCTTTCGACACTGTTGTCACTTGATGGGGATTACTTGATTCTTGATCTTACGCAGTCACTTGTATATTGTGTAACATGCCCATCAGATGGGAGGTATAGTTTGTATACTTACACTCAGGTATTCTTTATCATTCTTTATTTTTCTCCCATAGTTACTCTGGCCATATTGGCCTTTAGTGGGAGATTGTTACCATTAGTGTTCATGAGAAAGGCCAAATGGCCACTGGACACTTCTTTCTATCTGTTCTTTAATAAAACATATAGTGACCTGGTCAGTCTGTTCGACCACATTTGTAAGACCTAAGAAGTCTGTCTTCGTGCTCCCTGTGTACTGTGTTTTCTGTGTATTATGCAGCCTCTGTGCAGAGTACTGTGTGCGGCCTCAGGAGCTCGGTTTTCTACTTCGAGCAGATTGTCGTGGAGCTCTCGAGGAGGAGAGCGCACTCTGGTGCATTGCCATCAAAATACTTCACTTTATTCAAGAAGTGTGTACCTTGATCACTCACTAACTTTATTGGTAGTCCATATCGGGTGAACACGTTCTCAAATAAAAACTTAGCCGTTGTTTGAGCATCATTCTTTGTAGTGGCTTTTACTTCTACCCACTTCGTAAGGTAATTTGTGGCTACAATAATGTACTCTGCATGGGAGTTTCTAGTTGGGGGGTTGATAGGACCTAGAAATTCCATACCCCATTTTGAAAAAGCACGTCCTCCCATCATTGGCCTCAAAGGCATCTCATCATTTCTAATTGGGTATTGGGCACGTTGGCATGTGTCACATTTCTTCACATAGGTATGTGCATCCATATGAAGAGTGGGCCACCAAAGTTCTGAGAATAGAATAGTCTTAATTACTCGGTCAGGACCAAAATGTCCGCCAGCAACACTGCTATGGGCAGTTTCTAAGATTTTCAAATAGTTTGATTCATGAATGCACAGTCTTAAATAACCATCTTTGCCTCTTCGGTACAGGTTGTCTCCTACTAAGGCATATTCTACAGCTTCTTGTTCCATGCTTCGTTTTCTTGCTAGACTTGCCTCATTAGGCAGTGTTCCCGTTCTCATAAATTCTACCAATGGAGCGCTCCAATCAAGAATTAATGACACATGATAAAGGGTATCATGCTCCACTAGGGTTTTTTCCTAGCACACTGGACAATTCTTAATCCACTCATGTATTTCTTTATCCATACTAGGCCAATACACTCCTAAACATTTTAGATTTTGCAATGTTTGTTGTTTAGAATAGTGATTCCCTAGAAATTCTTCATGGGCTTGTTGCAACCAACTATTTTGTTCATCGTCCTCGAGACAACAAGCTAGAACACCTTCCGTATCTTGTTTATACATGCTTCCTACCAATATTTGATAGTTTTGTGATCGTACAATTTCATCCTTATTCGTCTTCACATTCTTATTTGTAGGTCCAAAGGTTAGGACTGGTACCAACTTATTTTCCCATTTAGGAACAACTTCTAGATTGAACAGATAACCATTGGGCAATTCATCAAGCACTCCTTGCGGTGACTCACCTGAAGTGATGCGAGAAAGATGATCCACTCTGAGGTGGGTCTTACCTTTCCTAACAACCACTTCAAAGTCATATTCCATTAGTAAGAGGAACCATCTTACTAAGCGTCCTGTATTGCAAGGTTTATTGACTAAGTATAATAAAGCTTGATGATCATTGAAAATTTTGAACTTGTTGGCCAATAGATAGTGTCTAAACTTCTTCACAGCATATACCATGCCTAAACCTTCTCTTTTGGTTGTGGTGTAGTTTCGTTCAGCAGCGTTCAATTGCCTAGTAGCATATACTATAAGCAAATCTAAATTTCCTTCTCCTATTGGTTGTGACAACACACATCCTGTTGCATAATGGGATGCATCCATGTGTACATGGAATGGCTTATTCCAATCAGGAGTGGTCAGTATTTGTGTTGTGCACAAATGTCTCTTCAGCTCATTGAAAGAATTTTCGCATTCGTCATTCCACTCAAAATTTGTCAACAAGGCATAAAGAGGTTTAGCTATGATTGCATACATGTGGATGAACCTACGGTAATATCCACAATGGCCCATAAAGGCTTGTACCTCTTTAACATTACTTGGCCTCGGCAACTCAGCTATGGCTCTTACTTTATCCTCATCTATTGATATTTCGTTCTTAGAAACAATATGACCTAAGATCTTACCTTTACGTACCATGAACACACACTTTTCTTGGTTCTGATAAACTCAATATTCTCTACACTTGTTGAAGATCTGTTTGAGCTCAGGGATATGACATCTTCTTTCTTGGGAATGAGCACATAGATCATCCAAATATACTTCTAAGCTTGTTCACAAGAACTCCTTGAAGACATGACACATGAGCCTTTGGAATGTTGTAGGTGCATTGGTGAGTCCAAATGGCATTACAAGAAATGCAAAGATTCCCCATTCTATGGCAAAGGCGGTTTTGTGTTGATCTTCTCGAGCAATGGCTACTTGGTTGTAGCCCAAAAATCCATCAAGGAAGCTATACACTTCCTTGCCTACAACACTCTCCAATAAATGTTCAGTGATTAGAAGCGGATAACTATCTCTTATCATGGCGGCATTAATTTCTTAAGGTTAATACATACACGCAACTTTCCATTCTTCTTGGGCACCACTACAATGGGGGACACCCAGTCAATATGCTCAATCTCATAGATAAATCCGGCTTCAATCAATCTGTCCATTTCTTCTTTTATTTTAGCTGCATAGGTGTCATTATATGTGTAGGGCTTTTGTTTGGTAGGCTTGGCATCTGCTATCATGGGGATCATATGAGAACAAATTTTTGGATCTACTCCCTTCAAGTCTCTATAGTGCCATGCAAACACGTCCCTATATTCCCTTAATAAGGCTACCAACTCTGCTTCCTCTTCTTACTTAGGTCACCTCCTATGTATGTACATCTCTCTTCGTTCTCTTCAATGGTGACTATGATTTTTTTGGTCTTTTCTTTGTTATCATATGCTTCTCTTGTTGTGGCCTCTCTCTTAGGCATTCGTACAAAAATTTTTCGGTCCTCAACTTCATATTTCTTGAAATTCTCTGGTACTTCAAACAATGGTTCCTCCTCTTCCTATTTCACTAATTTTCTTTTCTTTTTCTTTTGATCACCCTCACTTCCATCCTTTGAATTTACCATTTTGATGCTTGTGAGAGGTTCTTCTTCTTTTTGTGTAAATACTCCTATCTCTTCTAGATAGTGCTCCTCTGAAATAAAGCAACTATCCATCATTCTTCTCTTCTTCCATGAAGTCACTAGGGTCACATTCTTCTAGCAAGGGCTGACACATGAACACTGAAATATCATAACCCTCCTCATCACAATGAGGTGTCCACTGTTCTTCATTAACAGCAATGTCCATGGTGGCTAAGATTTCTGCCCAACCATGAGGTTCAAATTCCTAATCTGGAAAGATCATCCGTGTATAGGCTAGGTCTTTAACTGGTCTATTGCCTCGAGAAGTTCCTTCTTCTCTTGCATCGGTGTATAGGTTGGGTCTTTAACTAGTTTATTGCCTCGAGAAGTTCCTTCTTCTCTTCATTTGCAACCTTGCACATCCACAAATGAGTATCTTCATGCATCCAAGATGTATCAGATGAACTTTTAGAATGCACAGAGATTGAATCTTCTTGCTCCTTGTGGATAGAGTTCCACTGTAGGGGTGGTACATATTTGAAGGTGTAATCCTTTAAATTCACCTTGGTTGTGACCCGTAAGCGCTGCAAGTATAAGGAGTTGGTTCCCCAATCCTGTACAACTTGCAGTTGTCGTAGGAAGGGTCTTCCTCGGATCATTTCATAGGTATTAGTTTTACCAAAGTCACATATAGAAACGGTGTGCTCAAAATCTACACTAGAAGTGGTTAGAGTTATCCCTTCTAGCAATCCTAGAGGTCTTTCCACATGGTCGTCCTCCATCTGAAGCTTCATTCTAATTGGTCTTAATACAGGTTTACCCCATTGCTTCCACAAGGAGGTGGTTGCAATAGCAACACCAGCACTTGAATCTATGATCACTTTGGTTGTGTAACCTTGGTAGGTGATCAGAAGATAATTATTACCTTCCTCACCTTTGCTCATGTCCCCCATTTTGTCTAGAGGTATCTCTGGTACTTTCTGTTTAGAGCCTGCTTTTGGCATTTTGGAATCAAGTCCTGGAACTTGATTTGTCACATGTTTCCATAACTCAGGTTGTGCTTTGAGCAGCTCTTCTAAAGTGAGATGACACTGAACCTTAGTGTTCTTCACAACTTCAGTGTTTCTTGGAACCATCGAGTCCTCATTTCTGATCAATATTGTGGGAGCTCTGACCTGGAGAGATTCAGATTCCCATGGGCCTATGAACTGTGGCAACTCTTGTAAAGAATTGGATTCAACTTCTAACCTCTCTTCTCCTTGTTGCTATACTTGGTCTTCATAACTAGATGGAATGTCTTGTGGAAATTGATCGTGACGGTCATCAATCTCAAGAATAGGAGGGAGAACATCCTTCTCCTTGGCCCATTTCTCTTCTTGTATTGCCCGCAAGAACTTTTGAGCATGTTGTTGAATTGAAAGAGGTTCTCCATCATCTATGGAGTCAGGAACATAGACTTTCTTTGGTGATGAGCTTTCTCTTTCAATAGTTGGTTGAGCCTGTGGAGGTAAAGAAACTTGTGGTTTATTTACCAACTACTCTAATCTATCTAGTAAGCCTTGGAAGTGCAAACCCGGTGTAATAGCATTTGTCTGATTGAACGATTGATTGGCCTCGAACATAGCTTGAGCTAATTCCACCATTTTTATGTTACTGTTAGTGTCCATGTGAAAGGCCAAATGGCCACTGGACACTTATTTGTATATGTTCTTTAATAAAACATATAGTGGCATGGTCAGCCACAGACTGTATGTTCGATCGCATTTGTGAGACCTAAGAAGTCTGTCTTAGTGCTCCTTGTGTACTGTGTTTTCTGTGTATTCTGCAGCATCTGTGCAAAGTACTGTGTTCACGGCCTCAGCAGCTCAATTTTCTACTCCGAGCATATCATCATGGAGCTCTCAAGAAGGAGAGTGCACACTAGTGCATGGTCATCAAAATACTTCACAGATATTAGAGCATTTCGATGCAAAAAGCTTTGTTCCTTTTTTGTGAGCGAAGCGAGCACCCCCCCAAGGGTTTCTCCAAGGCTTACGACTAAGGTGGCGACCAAGGCATAGACCTTGGCATACCTTGTCATCCGAGTCACCGAAGTCAGCGTTTGCACCGTTGGTTACGCGAGGGAGGACCTCAACGATCAAGGAAAAAAGAGGTTCCCGGTACTTCCCGAGACGTCACCCATCCCAGTATTGTTCCCCCCAGAGCTCGCTTAACCGTGACAATCTCTTGCCACTATGCTTCAGTCTTGTGGTGTCTAAAGAAGGGGAAAGACTAAGGTTGACATTACCTTGAACATGTTTTGGTCCCTCAAAGCTTCATTCTTTGCGTTCAAAGCCTATTTTTGAAGCTTTTTTGGGTGTCTTTTGGAGATATTTTGGAGTACTTTTGCACATAGTTCTCTTCACATAGGTCCGCGAACATCAAGAAGAGTGTTCTTTGTACTTCTCCGACAATAAATATCAACCTTTGGGGCTGTGTTTTTTTAGCCACACTCGCAAAACTACAGGTTTTTGGAAAGGTTTTCAGTTTTGGTGGGAGTAGTCACTCCAAATTTATGCAGGTTTTTTGAGCCAAAAACATCAGATTTGACAGACACTTGTCGGAGTTATTGGCTAGTTTTTGGGCTGTGCATTCAGCTTTTTAGTGTCATTTAACTCCATATATTGAGCACATACACATCATGTATGCTTCTGTGGATATTGCTTATGTGCGTCCATGTGTTCATTGATATAGCGGTTACGTTCCTTGCATAAAGCCTTTTATGTTTGATAAAGAGGGTTGTGGTGAGGTTTTCTTAACTAGGACACACCCAGATGTCGGGGTCTCTTCGGTGTTGCAAGTGGAAGACTTAACCAGCCTCGCCATAGGAGATGTATGATAGTTGTTCATAGGTGCTCGATAAGCCTAGTTGGCTTCTATTGGGTAAGTGATTATATGCAGTGGAGTCAGTGATTCACTATGCAGGCAAACATGTCAGTACTTGCAGTTTTATGATATTTTGACACTAGTCATACGCTCATCTTGCAGAGGATACTCTGGTAGAAAATTTCCAGATTTTTTGGTTTTGTCAACTATACAGTGGTTGATTTACTCCTTGATACACTTATTTGTTGGTGTTCGGACTCTTCTAGCTCCATTATCATTCTATTCAGTTCTCTACCATCATGGAGTCAGAGGTCTCAGGCACATCTGGTGGATCAGGGTCTAGTGCTAGTGTTCCGAAGAGGAGTTATAACTTGCAGGGAAAAGACCATTTTGAGATCCAAAAATTTGATGGCATAAACTTTGCTCTATGAAGAATCGAATTAAAGATGAGCTGTTTCAAAGGAGGCAATGGAAGCCAGTAAATGGAATTTCAAAGAAGCCTGCTAACATGGATGAAGATGATTGGGATGAGTTAGATGAAATGGCCAGGTCTACCATTCACTTGCACCTAGCAGATAATGTTTACTTTACAGTATTAGACTGTGAAAGTGCAGAGGAGCTTTGAAAGAAGTTATGCAATACATATGAAAAAGAGACGGCATCAAATAAAGTGTATTTGATGAGAAAATTATATGACCTTTGTATGAAGGACACAGATAGTGTTGTTGCTCATATAAATGAGTTTGATGTTATGTTCTCACAGTTACAGGCTTAGAAAATGGATATGGATAATGAAATGGAAGCAGTATTGCTATTATGCACCCTGCCATCATCATGGGATACTTTTCGCGCAGCTATTAGCAATAGTGCACCTGGTGGTAAACTTGTCTATGATGACATATGTGGAGCACTCTTGAGTGAGGATATTCATAGAAAATCTATGGTTGGCACCCAGAGTGGAGATGCATATAATGTTTGTGATTCTTACTAAGGAAAGAATTAGCAATGTGGCAGGAGCAAGAACAAGGAAAAGAATGGTCAACGAAATAAGAGTAGAAGTAAATCAAGGAAGAGGGATATCAAATGCCATTTTTGTCATAAGAAAGGAAATATGAAGAAAGATTGTTATGCATTAAAGAATGCTAAAGTTAAAGGACAGAACGTTGATGAGCATGTTAAACAGTTACCTGTACCATCTACTTCGACTGTGAAGATTAAAGAAATTAATGTTATTTTCGATGATGCTGATGTGTTGACACTTGATAGTATTGTGCCATCTGAGGCGCTTATGGCTCATTCTATTTCCCAGACATGGCTACTAGATTCTGGTGTTTCTTTCCATGTGACACCACACATAGTATGGTTCTCTAATTATGTAGCAAAGTCTCTTGGTATCGTGAGACTTGGTGATTCTTACCAATGTGATGTTGTGGGGATTGGAGACGTGGTTGTGCAGTTCATTGATGGTTCAAAATTTACTATGCATAATGTACGCCATGTACCTCAATTATCATGCAGTTTGGTGTCAGTTGGTCAACTTGATGACCTTGGTTACAAGGTGTTCTTCTATGCTCAATCTTTTCACATATCAAAGGGCAATATGGTTATTGCAAAAGGAAGCAAAGTTGGCTCACATTATCCTTTATTTGTATCACAGAAAGAACACTTCTTAGTTGTTACTGAATAGCCTATGGCTTGTATTTCGCATGGTCGTTTGGGCCATATATCTCGTAGTGGAATGGAAAGTCTTTCTCGTTCTAGCTACTTACTTGTGTTATCTTTCTCCGATTTTTCATTTTACGAACATTGTCAATATGGAAAGCAAACCAGAAATGTGCATAGAACTCACATTGACTCTTCAATTTAGCCTTTAGATCTCGTTCATACAAATGTGTGTTTGCATGCCCACTAGGTCCTTAGGTGGTTCTCTCTACTTCGTCACTTTCATAGATGATGCTACTAGAAAAGTTTGGGTATATCCTATCAAATCGAAGGATGAGGTATTCCCTACTTCTAGAAAATGGCTTGCTTCAGTTGAGAGTGAAAAAGGAACTAAGCTTAAGGCTTTAAGTTCAGATAACGGGGGTGAGTATATCTCACATGAATTCAGCCTTTTTTGTCAGTCTAGAGGGGTCCGTGGAGAGTTTATAGCTCCTTATATCCCATTAGAGAATGGTGTAGTTGAGAGGATGAATAGAATTATTCAAGATAGAGTAGTCTCTATGTTGCATCATGCAAACCTCTCACAAGGCTTTTGGGCAAAAGCAGTATTGGCTGCACTTCATGTGATTAACCTTTCACCTAGTACTTCCAAAGGTTTGAAAGTGGCACAAGAGTTATGGACAGGGAAGCCACCATATTATGATCATCTTTGAGTTTTTGGGTGGGAAGCATATGTTCATTATAACATAACTAAAACTTGACCACTCTTTTGCTCGAGTCTTCTATCGTTTACGGGTTGCATCATTCGCAATCGTCACACACACATAGGCATATGTTGGTTCTCCTGCCAGCCGCCGAGTGACCACTTCTTATCTTCTCCTGAGAGATAGTGAGAGAGCCCTCAAAACTACTACTAAGTGTAGTGTTAATAATCTCTCTAATCATAGAGGTTGCTTTCTCCCCCTTCTACCAAATGGGCATAATGCCCTTAGTGATGCCCTGTGGCATCTATGCCACCTCACTTAAGAGTGTGCATCCATAATATGAAATTTCCTTCCCCTTGAAAGCATTTTCATCCTTGAAAATGTAAATGAAATGTCCGTAATGGTAGAAGAAAGTGCTTGGACTCCCTTGAACCCCATGTATTCTATGTACATGGTCATCTCTATGTGCTGTTTCCCCGTATCCTTCCCCTTAAGAAGTCTCATATGAGATAATCTCAAAGGTGGGAAACTGTCAAAGTGGTGCCTACGATCTCCTATGTACACTCCACTTTCAAACTATCACTCCCATGAAAAGTGACATCATGAAAATGACCCGAGTCCATATGATATATCCTCTATGGAGCAATAATATGTAAAGTAAGTGTAAAGGTGCCAAACTTATAAGCTTGACCGTATCATAATGGAGATAATAAACCATAAAATCCTCTAAAATATAGAACGAAGTCCCATAACAAGTGACTCCAAACCCATTTAAAACTAAATGATAGATTGCCATCATACCACTCTAGGTCTTCCCTACCTTGAGTGTAATCACAAGTAATAGTTTAATCTAAACTACCTTGTGAACTATGCAAATCCATCATCTAGCTCATATATAAGAATTTCTTAGTAGTAAAATGTAATCTCTACATTTCACCAGCCAATAATTCTGTGGTTTGTCATCCTTAACCTTTGGACTTAGTTCTATTGGAAGAGCATCTATTGGCACTTGTGCAAACTCTAATATTTCTCTTCCCTTTAGTTTGCCATATGAATGTAAAAAGCATTCCCTTTGAGATTCAGATAATCCCTAAGTACCCATCCTCCTAAGTGATGTTTACGCACCATACTCATGATGTAACACCAACTAAGAGTTTAGTACCCTAATAGGTTAGATATATCTCTATCTCCTATAAACCCTAAAGAGAAGAGTCATAACTCTACTCCCAGTCTAACTAATGTCAATAACTAGATCATATCATCTAGTCAAAGACCATCACTGGAATAATATAATGGCTCCTCTCTAGAGTCTCCATGTGAGATTCAATCTAACCATCGTGATTAACTGGTCTTCCTCTTGTCTTTGATAGAAGAGTGCCTCTTCTATGTAGACAACCAAAATGAGAAAGTGAAACTCTCTCTCTGTCTTTCTCTGTAATCTCCTCTAAGGAAAAGAGCTCTGGTAGTGGAATCTATTCCGCTTTCCCTTTCCCTTTGAAAGAGATTCCATTGAATCCATTTACTCTGCTCATAATTGAGAACATGTACATAAGTTCTCCATGTTTTCCTTCAAAAATAGTGGAGAAAGAGACTCCCATGTGAAGGAAAATTATACTAAAAGCAGAGTAAATGAATTCCTTCTAAAATAAAGACTAAGAGATGTTTCCCAAACACCTCTTCTCTCTAAAGGAAAACATACTCTATTCTTCTCCTATGAAGAAATCATGCTTTCCTTCCCTTCTTTCTCTCTCAAAGAGCAGGAGTTAAAGTGAGACCACTAAGCTAAAATGAGATATCTTCTTGATCTCTAAGCTAATTCCCACTTTCTCCTTTCTTTAAAAGAGAAACTTATGAATTTTTTTGCTCCTCTCTTCCATGACTGATGCATAATCCCTCATTATATACATTCCTATGAAGATGGAGAAAAGATCTCCCCTAACTAATGAAGGTGTATGTAGTGAAGAGTGGAGAAAATAAACTCCTTATAAGGGTCAAAGCCCTCTACTAAAATGGTCAGCAATGATATGACATGATACCATAAACACATGTGTATCCATACTAAAAAGCTATCTCTGCCAACCGTCCTCTGTGGATGGATCTATACGATCCCATGAAACTCATGGAACTATCCTTCCTAAAAATTCATAATGAGTATGTGATACCAATGGTGATAAAATCACCTATCACATTCTCTACTGGAAGAATAAATCTTCCCTAAACTATGAAGGATAACTCCCAATCCTAAGGAGATGTCTAGTAAGAGCTCTCCTCTGATCTAGTGAGACATGACGCCATGAATGATGAGTCCTTTTCTCCCTAGCCATAGAAGAAGAGTGCTCGAAGGGAAGTTATTTCCATCGTCCCATACAAGTGAAAACTTCTTCCAATTCATGGTGTCATACCCACACTAAACCGAATATATATTCCATATATATGTAATGGAATATATAGGTGGACTCTCATGAATCCCATATCCTAAAATCATGCCTGTGGACTCAAATGAGTCCCATGTCCTCGAACTAGTTAGTTTGGTTCTAGTCAATATGTGACAATGGATATCCCTTTCTATTCCAAACCAACTTGTTCCTAGGTACCACGACTAGGTCTGAGTACCTCTCTGTAGATCCCAACATACATGTATGTATTGGGTACCCTAACTATTCCTGACTAAGGGATCTATGCTCTATAGCATAGAGCTAGTGCCATGCCTCTTGTCTTCCTAACCATCACTTGAATCACATAAGCACCCATCAATGTTGTCTCATGAAACCCATCTCTGTGATCCCATCTATTTGGTTTCCTTAGTAGTGTAGCAGAAATGCTTCACTACTTGGTCAAGTGATGTGCATGAGTGAAACTAGTCACTCTTTGGGTATTCCTGATAATACCCCATAGTCTCCTAATCATCATGTGAGACTCTTGTGAAGATAAGTAAATCTTCACTAACTTGGAGATTATCAAATTGTATCTCCCGTGGCTCTATGCAACTTCCTATAAGCTATAGGATTGCTTGTGCACATTACTAATGGTGAAGGTGTAGCTCCTTCCTTTAGCAATCCTATAGTCTAATTCCAAAAGGATTATATGTAGGGATCCTGTTGCTATTGAAGTTGTCTTATGTATAATACTATGATGGTACTGAGTCCATCAAATACATGCTTAGAAGCATGCCTACACCTTATTGAAGTTTGCAGAAATGGCATGTTACCATGCCATAACATTCTTACCTAAAGGCAATGAGGGGGGAAAATTTTCGACAACATTTCCCCAGGAAATGGAATCCCAAAAAAAATTATAACCAATAGCTCAGTGGCACATAGGCCACCCAATAACATAGGGCTTGACAGGCCCATGGCATGCACTCCATAAACTCATATATAGACTCCATAACCTACAAAAACATAAAAGCAATTGCTAGCAATAATTCTCTGTGTTGCATAGCCATATAGTTTCTGCAATCCTGTTTACTACAAACAATCAAAAACTGTGCTTCTCTCCAATTGATCTATACTTTAATAATTTAAATAATGATCAACATTTGATGTATGCAATCCAATCTATGCATGTACATACAAAACATGCCATAACATAAAGTAAAATGCCTGAAGCATAAAGCATATGTCCCTGAATAGTTTTGATTTTAGAATTGCATGCATCCAATCCTTCTCAACATGCTTGGGCCTATTTTCACCTTACCATCCGCTAGAAAATATCTAATGGAATGAGCATGTGAGTGATGAATAGCAAACAATACACAAAAGCTACAACATGATATTGCAAGAGAGAAGTGGAGGTCATCATCAGGACTGCTACATCGTGCCCAATGGCGTGCACAAAGAGTCTGCAAGGGTTGTGCTTGAAAATAGTTTCCAAACTCTTAAAATGCATTATTCTTTTCAAGGTTTTTATAACTCCTTTCACTTCAAATAAAATTTTTAATGTTTTTGTGAATATACTTTTAATGTCTTAAAACTAATTTTTATCAATTTAAATGTGAATAGGACAATATTTAAGTGAAAGGCTATAAATAAAGGTGTCCTTCCTCATTTTACCACTTTACAACCTAAGAGAATGGCATGCACAAAGCAGACTGCTAGAAAGGATCATGTCGTCTACCCTAGCCATGTGCAAGGTACTCAGCACCCAACATGGATGACACCCCACAAGAAGCGTCGAACCACAAGCCACTCTTCTAGATGAAACTCGGGTGCAGGGGCACACTCTGGTAGCATTCCATCGCGGGGGGATGAAGCTTCACAAGAGAGAGATGTAACACAAGAAATAAATTATTCCCCTCCCACATCTGATGATGAGTCCCCCAGTGAGGACACCACTCAAGGCAAGGCCCAAACAACAAGGACAGAGGCAAGTAGTGATGGAGACAACATCAAATTTAGAGAGTTCCTCGAATGAAGAAAGTATAAACGAGCCACCATGGAACAACGATCATATCCCCATGAACCATCGAGTAACACAAGTAGGCAAGGCACTCCCCGCAAGACAAGGACAAAGACCAACCGATGAAGAAAGAGAGCAAGGTTGGGTAGAGGAAGTAAATGATGAGGCAGGACCATCTAGGCGTGCTCCAAGAAGAAAGAAGAGCTATCAACCGTGTCGTAGACCACAACAACCACAACCCAACATCCCCCCAAATGCAAGAGCACTGCAAAGGCACAGGAAGCAAACTAGAGCCTTTGTAGAGATTCGACACTATCAAAAGTCTATGGAGCTTCTTATTCCACGAAGGTCATTTGCAAGAGTTGTGAAGGAAGAGATCCAATGCTATTGCGCTAGACTTTGTATCCAAGGGATAGCCATTGAAGCCCTCCAAGAAGCTATAGAGGAGTATCTTATTTCAATGTTGGAGGACTCTAACCTATGTGCTATCCATGCAAAGAAAGTGACAAATACAACCTAAAGATTTGCAGCTAGCTAGAAGAATTAGAGGGGCTAACCCTTAACAAATATTTGTACTCCATTGTTTGGAGAACTTTTTGTATATCCCAAACGATGAAGATTTTGTAAATCCCAAATGATGAATATAATCTTTTTCTTCTTATATTTACTCTCCCGAGTGTTTATCTCTTAGTGTACATGTTTTAAAGTCTATTCCTTCTTTGTATCTAGGTGTCTTTTTCCAATACCTCTTAAGTGTTTTGCATAGTTTAATCACTCTTTTTATTGTACTTCTTGTAAGTGGTGTTGCTATATAATGCATGCAGTGGCCAAAGAATGCTAAAAAAAGGCCTGCCACAGAAACGCAGGGATGGGCCCTGCAAAAGTTTTGTAGGGCCTATCCCCGTGTTTCTGTGGAAAACCTTTTTTTTGCATTTCTAAGCCATGAAACCACATGCCATGCACATTGGAGCATATGATTGGCCTTAGATAGGGTGCACTGCATGCTAACCCTTTGACCAATAGCTAAACAATGTTGATGAACATTCAATGTACTTATTTATTGTTGCATGCTTATATTCACCCACAGGAGTCTAAATTTTCTCTAATTATTGCAAATAAGAAGAGTATTTCATAATTCCCCAAGTCTAGGTTGTAATTGAGGGACATAGACTTCCAATATAGGGAACCTAGTGCATGGGATGGCCCAGGAATGCAAAAAAACAAGCCTACCACAGAAACGCGGGGATGGGCCCTGCAAAACTTTTGCAGGGCCCATCCCTGTGTTTCTATGGCAGACCTTTTTTTTGCATTCCTAAGCCATCCCATGCATTTGGGGCAACAAAAAAAACAAGAATGATTGGAAAAAGACTGATTAAAGTGTGCAAAAATTAAGAGATTGTCAAAAACATAAAGACAATGCACATGGAAATTGAAACAACAATAATTGGTATTATAAAGTTTTTACAATTGGCTCTTGGCCTTGAGCCTCTCCACTACATTCTTTCTTCTCTGAAAAGACAGTGGCAATTGGTAAGTCAAAACTAATTGGGATATTAACTGAGGGTCTGTCAATCCAAGACCCAAAGCTATTCCTATTTGACCTAATATTTTTCCTCTAAAACTAACTCCTAGGGTAGTAAGGGCAAAGGACTTCCTAACCAGAAATATACAATTGGAAAGATGGTTGTTGCAACATAGGAAAGATATTTTCTTCCCATTTTCCTTTTCTTATTTAATTGTTTAATTAAGGGCACTGTGTCATCTAATAGGTGCCGTGAATCCTCAACAATAGCCATGAAACGCTTTAAGCACTTCACAAATGCCTCATCTCCCTTATGAATGTAGAAAAGTAGGTCACAAGGGATCCATTTACACTCATATGCTTGAATATCTATAGCATATCTTAATATATAGAACTCCATAAAATCTATGATCCTATAGATCACATCGGAGTTCATGGCTATTGTCCCTTCAAGATTAGGTACTCTACAGACTAGGTCATACAAATCCGTACGACTGTTGTAGTCTGTAGTCTCCAAAAACTCCATGAATAGATCTCGAGGAGATTTCATGGGAGTGGAAGTGCTAGCAGCCATTGCTTGCGCCTGAGAATTCTATTGGCTTGTTTGTGCTTTCTAGTTCTTTGAGAGTGCAAATGTGAGAAATGAGCACATAGAACCTATTTTTATAGCAGTTTCAATTTTTTAAACTGACTAGGCCCACTTTTAAAAGTATAGAATAAAGAAGTGAAATTTCAAAAAATGTGTTTCTGATGACAAAATAATGCATAGAAAAAAACATGAGCAACCACATTTCAAAGTAGTGAACATAGACTTTTTGACATTCCAAAAGTTTTGAAATTACCATTGCAAAGAAGAAGGTATATACAATATCTAACATGAATTGATTGTCCTACTTTTTACAAGGTTCTTGAAAGTGCAAAAACCATGAGATACAATGACTAGAGCCCAAGAAGTGACATTATCAGGTTGCAAAAGAACTATGACAATGAGAGCTCTGTTCCATCTTTGCTCCAATCTACAGGGACTTCCATTTTGTATTCCAATCTTCTGCCCACCTGTAATCAATTTGTAAGAACTTGAAGTCATTAAAGTAAAATAAGCAATAATGAAAAGATTACTTTAACAAAAGCACAAAACATTTCTCACCTTATGTCCTTGAATTTTGAATTTGGATTGAGTTAGTCCTTCAAACCCATAATCGCCAAGTGTTCTCTCAGATTAGCCAAGGTCCAATGATTATTCACTAAAATAGTTTTTGTTTCATTGTTGGGCAATCTAAGCTTTATTTCAAATGAATGTAAAGATCCCTCTGAACTTTGAAATGGTATCCATTTCCCAAGTTTCCACATCCAACGATCATAGTAGATATGAAGTACGTTGTTTCAAATATCAAAATCCTATACATGTTCCACCTATTTTACAAAGATATTTATCACATTTTGCAATTCCTTCTATCAAACCCCAATTTTCACCAAGAAGACTTTCGACTTCCTCATATATGATATCTTTACACATGAACATGGTGGAAGTCTCTTGGAATGAGAATCCTTGGAATAAATATACAAAACAATGAATGGGAGAAGACCAGTGAAGACCTACAGACCTAGACACTTTTGTCAATTTCAAAGAGTTATGTATATCCATTACCGTCTTGTGCTTCAAAGATGATACGGACCATATATCAGGTTTTGGCCACTCCAAGCTAAGAAGGGAATGTACTTCAATTCTCTCTAACCTTCCCAAACCATTCATTGTAGAGGGTACAACATATCTATGTGTGTAAAAGAAAACTCTATCATGGTAAATTTGAGCAGGAGATATTTCTGGAAAGACTAGTGCACCAACATCTGCATGCAATGCCTGGAAAGTACTTGTAAGACTATGAAATGGTTGTTCTTCCACCAAAGTAGAAGGAAATATATCTGAAACAAACAAAAACATATCTAAATAGAAATATATCCGACACAAGAAAACAT
Organism: Ceratopteris richardii; assembly: GCA_020310875.1. NCBI lineage: Eukaryota > Viridiplantae > Streptophyta > Polypodiopsida > Polypodiales > Pteridaceae > Ceratopteris > Ceratopteris richardii. The sequence goes on along the minus strand of CM035411.1, from coordinate 99,635,680 downwards.
AAAATATTGTAGAGTAATACTTACAATTCACAGGATATCTCATTCTACTAGAGTTTTCAAGTTTCATAGTTGCTATTGTAAAAACACGTTGTACAATAGCAACCATCCCATTGTCTCTGTGCTTCTTGAAGCCAAGTAACTTTCCCTTCCAATGAAGATCTAAGTTTCCATGATCTCTAACTCAATGAGGCCCAACTCTAGAGGGTTGCATGTACACCCATGCACCTTTGGAGTACTCATGTGATAGCCACTCTCCATCTGTGGCTTTGATATTGTGACATCTTAATGTGAGGATTTCATCTTCCGGTCGCCTAGAAGCTTTAGATGTTTCCATTAAAGCTAAAGGTCTTCAAGCTACAATAGTAATTTGAGATAGGAGATGAAGGTAGGTTGGAGTGTAGAAATAGGAGCTTCAATGGTGTGCTATAGAGTGAAAGTAGTGGGAAAAGATGACTTTTTGGGACCTAGGTATGAAAATGTGAGGTTTAGGAGGGAAATAACTCTTTTTTGAGTATTTTTGAAATAACCCATGTTTTTGTCGGGTGTGTGTAGAAGTGCGAGAGACACTCGAGAAGCACACACAAAGAGGACAAACGCAACAAGACACACGGAGAAGACAATGGCTGGAATAGCTCTCCTTTTGACGATAAACTGAACTGAAGTAAGAGCTAAATAATATCCCTAAGTACAAAGTATCACCACATATGAGAGTATCAAGTATGTGGTAACATGGGGAAAAAACCTCTAGCCAGCACTAGAGTAAAAAGTGCCCATGTATAGGGAAACGTTTCACATCAAAGCTACTCGAGGAACACATAAGTGTAACAAACCCCCCTGGCGCGAATGATGTGAACACATACAGGGAGTGACAGATCAGCCCCCACAAGGTAACAAGCCTAAAGCTTTGCGAAAAGCTTCAAACTTTTCCCGTGGAAGAGCTTTGGTGAATATGTCTGCCACATTATCTTGTGTAGGCACATATACCAAATCAATATCTCTTGCATGAAGGCACTCTCTCACATAGTGATAATGCACCTCAATATGTTTCGTCCATGCATGAAACACTAGGTTTTGTGCAACAGCCAAAGCACTCAGACTATCAGTGAGAATATGCATAGCAGCATCAATCTCCATGCAAAGATCCATCCATAGGCATCTCAGCCATGTACACTCTACTGTAGCTATGAAAACTACCCTGTACTCAGCTTCACAACTCGATGTCGCCACTGTAGGTTGCTTCTTACTCAACCAAGATATGCATGAGTCTCCAAGCAAAAAGCAATTACCACTACTGGGCATGCGAGTATCATAACAACCAGCCCAATCACTATCTGTAAAAGCATGCAAGCATGGCTGAACATCTCTATCATAAAAGAGACCTAAGCTCAAAGTGCCTTGAAGATATCTAAACACACATTTCACCGCTTGCCAATGCTTAGTGCCAGGGCTATGCATGAATCGACTCAACTGGGAAACTGCATACTGTATATTCGACCTTGTGTTGCATGCATATATAAGACATCCCACAGCTTGCTGATAAAGAGAAGTGTCAAATGCATCACTGGAATCCTCAACTGAGAACCTAAATCCTGTCTCAACTGGTGTGGAAATTGGCATGCAATCCTCAAAGTCAAAACACTGAAGTAGTTTTTCAACATACTTTGCTTGATGCATAACAATTCCCCCCTCAACGGATACAAACTGGATGCCAAGATAGTAGCTCAAAAGACCAAGATAAGTGACATCAAAAGTATGATGCAAATCAGCCATAAGAATGTCAAGTTTTGCATCACATGACAGAGTCAAGAGTATGTCATCGACATAAAGAACAAACACTATAAGATCAGCCCCATTTTTGCGTACATAGAGTGTGCTTTCAATCAGACTACATGTGAAGCCAAGAGTAATCAAGTGCTTACGTATTTTGTCATACCATGCACGTGGAGCCTGCTTGAGACCATACAAGGCTTTATGCAAGCGACAAACCATATGCTCTTTCCTTTTCATAGCAAATCCAGGAGGTTGCTTCACATAAACCTCTTCTTGCAAATCACCATTCAAGAAGGCTCTTTTTATGTCCAACTGATACACTTTCCGACCTCGATGGGAAGCTAATGCAACCACGGTACAAATGGTAGTCATGCGTGAAGTAGGTGCAAAAGTTTCCTCATACTCAATGCCATATTGTTGCACACATCCTTTGGCAACCAATCTAGCATTGTAGTGATCAATGCTACCATCAGATTTTCTCTTAATCTTGTAAACCCACTTTGTACTAATGGCATTCTTTCCTTTTGGCAATTCACATAACTCCCAAGTACCATTTCTATGTATGGAATCCATTTCTGATTGCATAGCAATCATCCATTGTGGATCATCACATGCATCTTCAAAAGAAAGTGGCTCTTCATTACATGCTGTAGCAATAAGAGAATAATCCACAAAATTACTTGATGCATGGTGAGAGCTTGATCTTGTTCTACCAAGTAAAGGTGCACTCAATTTGCTGTCCTGCAAAGTTTGTTTCAGCCACTTTGGCATAGATTGTGCACTCTTGATAGACATGACTTCATTATGTAAAACATCTTCAATATGTACATCATGTGTGGGCTGAATTTCATGCTCATTTTCAGCCATATTTTGATGCAAATGTTCAGCCATATGTGGTTGGAAATTTCCAACAATTTGGACATTTTTTGACCGAAATTTTTCAGCCATGTTTGTCTGGAAATTCTCTGCATTTTTAGCCCTATTTGGCTAGAATTTTTCAGCCCTTTAAACCTCAGTTGGCTGGTCTACGTGGCCATAGTCAAGCGCACCATTTTGGAACAAAGGCATGAGTGTATCGAACACATCTTGTGAGCTAATTGTTGGCAGTTTTTTGCATTCAAGTAGAGGGAAAAGTGAATTGTCAGCAAATACCACATCTCGACTCACAATAATTGTGTTCGTCAATGGATGGTACAACCGATATCCCTTACTTTCAGCACTATAACCAATAAATATACATTTCTTTGCCTTGTCATCAAGTTTGTGACGTTGTTGTGATGGGACAAGAGCATATGCCAAACAACCAAACACACGCATATGACTAACCATAGGCTTATGACCATTCCAAGCCTCATAAGGAGTGATGACTCTCAATGCTTTTGTAGGGCAACGATTCAACACATAATTTGCACACATGACCATTTCCATCCAAAACTTATCAGGAAGATGCTTTCATTTAACCATACATCGTGCCATTTCAAGTAGAGTTCTATTTTTACGCTCAGCAACACCATTTTGTTGAGGTGTATATGGCACTGTACATTGGTGTGAAATACCTCTTTCACGAAGAAAAGCACTAAATTCATGTGATATGTATTCACCACCACGATCCTTGCATAGAGTCAAAAGCTTTTGTGAAGAAAAATTTTCAGTCATAGCTAAAAATGCTTTGAAGCAAGAAAATATCTCATTCTTTGCTTTCATAGGATACACCCATGTATGGCGAGTAGCATCATCAATGAAGGTAACAAAATATACATGCTTCCCAAAAGATGGAGTCTTGACGGGACCACATACATCACTATGAACAAGCTGTAATTTTCTTGTAGTGTGTGTATGACCATCTTTTGGAAAAGAAGCACTATGCATTTTTCCAAGAATGCAGCCTTCACATGCATGCTTTTCAATGGACTCAAGTGTAGGCAAGCAAATAACCATGTCCTTCTTTTGCAAGTAGAGCAAACTATTGAAGTTTAAATGACCAAAATGAGCATGCCAAAGCTCCATTTCATCCATGGAAGAAGTATGAGCAACCAAGGCATTCGAGGAAGCCCTCTTGTATGTATCCATGCAATACAAACCATTACATAATGTACCGGACATCACGATAACATCGCCATTACTGAAATCATGAACCATACACTTATCATCAACAAAGTGTACATGAAGTCCAGCTTTGGCAATCAACGAAACTGAAATTAAGTTCTTCTTGATATCGGGCACATACAACGCATTTTTCAAGAGAATCACACCTCCATTTACAGCCGTAAGCTCAATTTCTCCTACTCCAATGATAGGATAAGAGGCATTGTTTGCGCACACCAGATGTCCTCCTTTGGGTGCATATTTCAAAGAGGCAAAAAATCTTTTGCATGTTGTTATGTGCTTTGAAGCACCACTATCAACCAATGTGAATCAGCCTCACTCACAACCATACATTTAGAATGTAAAGAAGCATCATAATGACATGTAACAACACATGCCCAAAAATCTTGAGCCATGTTAGCTTCATCATTTTTTGCATTTGCTAAATTTTCAACAATAGACATGCCCGATTCCTTCTTTTTTTCATGTGTTTAGCAAGCTTTCTACACTCATCAATAGTATGACCAGCCTTTCGGCAATATTTGCATCTCTTCTTCTTTTGCAAATCACCATCATTAGAGGAATGAGTGGAAGAGGAAGCTTGAGGCTTTGGTTTTGATGAACCCAAAGTTGAACCATACTTGTTTTTCCCCTTTTGTGAGATAGCAAGTGCTTGTGTTCCCTCAATCAAACCACTCCTATTCACTCTAGATTGCTCTTCTTGCAAAAGAAGAGACACAACCTCATCAAATGCATACATATTAGGATTTCCTTTTGCAACCAAACGAAGTGTAGTAGCAAAGCTTTGAAAAGATTCTGGTAATCCTTTCAACAATGTAGAAATGAGTGATGCATCCGGAATGATCTCATCTATGTTTGCCAATTGCTCTTTCAAATCGTTGATGCGTGTCACATACACATCCACGACTCATTTTCAGCCATACATACATCCTCAAGTTTCTTCCTCAAGTTTCTTCCTCAAGTATGCAACACGTGCTTCATGAGCATGAGCTTGAGCATCTTTTCCATCCCATCTAAGCTTCTCCTATGTATATGTAGAAGGAGAAACCACTGTACTCGAAGAAGAAGCTCCATCTATGACAGTAGACTGTGAACTAAAAGCACCTGCCGGTCTTCGACCTACATCTACCACTATGTTCCAAAGTTGTTTTGCAACAAGAATATGCTTCATCATCTAAGACCACATCGGATAGTTGGTCCCATCAAGCTTATCTTCAGCTTGAAGCATGCCAAACAAGTCATTGTTGCCCGCCATTTCACTAAGGAACAAGAATGTGACAAAATCTTCACTTCGATGAAAGCTGAAATGAGTGCTGAAATTTCAGCTCACAAACCGTCACTCTGATGGCGATTCTGACTGCATGAATGGCTTTGAAATGGGGATAAAACCCCAACGCACTTGTTGGAAATGTTTTCGGACTGCTGAAATTCACAGTTCTATGCTCCAAAGTCGATTTGCACTGTTAAAGTACACGCGCGCCGCGACGCAAAAAACCAAAACTTGAGAAGGAGCTGAACTTGCTCTGATACCACTGTTGGGTGTGTGTAGAAGTGCGAGAGACACTCGAGAAGCACACACAAAGAGGACAAATGCAGCAAGACACACGGAGAAGACGATGGTTGGAATAGCTCTCTCTATTGACGATAAACTGAACTGAAGTAAGGGCTGAATAATATCCCTAAGTACAAAGTACCAACACATATGAGAGTATCAAGTATGTGGTAACATGGGGAAAAAACCTCTAGCCAGCACTAGAGTAAAAATTGTTGGGTGTATGTAGAAGTGTGAGAGACACACGAGAAGCACACACAAGGATCACAAATGTAGCAAAACACACGGAAAAGATGGATGGTTGGAATAGCTCTCTCTATTGAAAATTGTTGGAACTCAAGGTCAAGCATAAGCATAAAAGCACATCAGAAAGGTGGACACACACAAGAAGAAGGAGCAAGTAGGAAGCTCCAAGAAGTACATGTCAAATTTTTAGAAGAATCCCCTACAAAAATAGTGATTCCCATCACTAAAAACCATTGTAAATACCATTTTCTATTTTTGTAACTCCATTTTGGTCAAGCCGAGGAGTCATCAAGCTTGAGGAGTATTAGACATATCATCCTAACAATTTTCATAATTTTTAGACTTCGATTGAGCCCTCAAATAAGCCTTGGAACCTAATTTTTAACTAAGCCGGACACTAGGTCTGGACAGGGCCAAAACTAGTCAAAAAAACTAGAAAAAGAGCTAGAGAGCTCATTTTTGGGGTTAGCTTGTTAGATAATAGAGCTTTGGTAAGAGAACTCTTTTGCAATCAAAGCTTTCCATTGTTCCTCTCTTACCTTGTGCGCATGTGTGTGCATGTTTGTGTGCTTTCACTCACACACTTGTGCTTTCACTTGCTCGTGGTCTTCATACCGGTCCTCACGTCTCTGCGGATTCACAAGTAAAGGAGGTGGTGCTTACGCTTGAGCTACACCAAATTTTGGCACCGTTGTCAGGGAGAGAGCTTCGAGGACAAGCGTTGTGATGGTAAGATCGTAGATTTGCAACATTGGAAGGTAAAAAAATTGTCATTTCTATTCATTTTCTGATTTTTGTTCTTCATCTTCATCATCATCACCATCTCCATCTTCTTCCATCTTCTTCTTCATAGAAATTTCTTGTTTTTTAGTGCATTTTCACCATTTTCATACCATTTTTCATGCATTATTGTGTGAGAAGGAGTTAAGAGGTGCAAAGGAGAGCAAGCACCTGTGTTTTTTCATGCTTTTCTACACATATGGAGCTCGCCATTGCTCGGCGCTCAGAAATTTGAATTTCCCGCCAAAAAACACGATTCTGACTTAAAATCGCGATTTTCATAAAATTCAATTTTTTTCAAAAAAACATGATTTTCTATTTCTCGCCTAAAAGCTTTTTGAAAAGAACACGATTTTGGGGTAATTCTCATAATCGCGATTCGGTGGTTGTGCTCAAAATCGCGATTCTCTTAATTTTTGAAAACCACGATTCTGAGGGAAAATCGTGATTTTCAAGTAAAAACACGACTTTGACAAAACACGATTTTCAGTGGGCTCAAAATCGCGATTTTCACAAATCACGATTTTTAGCAAAACACAATTTTGGGAAAAATATGATTCTCTATTGGCCCCAAAATCGCGATTTTCACGATTTTCAAAAAACACGATTTTCACGAAGGTACAAATTGCGATTTTCAAAGCACGATTTTCAAGAACACGATTTTCAATCAAAATCGTGATTTTCTGGTCATTCTCAAAATCGCGATTTTCAAGCCAAAAACACGATTTCGATCAAACACGATTTTCATTCAAAATCGCGATTTTCATTTCAAAAATATGATTTTGAGAAAACACGATTTTCATTCAAAATCACGATTTTCATGTCAAAAACACGATTTTGAAAAAACACGATTTTCATTCAAAATCGCGATTTTGTGATCATTCTCAAATCGCGTTTTTCACGATTCTCACTCAAAATTGTGCTTTTCACGATTCTCACTCGAGATCACGTTTTTCACGATTTTCATTCAAAATCGTCTTTTTTGGGATTGTTCAGAATCGCGATTTTCATCAGTGCTCAACATCGCGATTTTCATGATTTCACAAAATCGTGATTTTTGTGGTTGCTCAGCATCGCGATTTTCATGATCCTTCAAAATCACGATTTTCATAAGAGCTCAGCATCGCGATTTTCAGACCTCTCAAAATCGCGATTTTCACACAAAATCGTGATTTTTCCAAAAGATCTTGTTTGCCTGTTTTGACCCCTAGGAGCCTGATTTGACATAACTTTTTCATCAAAAGTCCATTTTTTGAGCTCTATAGCTTGTTGGAAAGCTCGTTTTGAATCCTACATAGCCTCAACTATTTTTTATAAGGATAATGTGTTGATTTTCAGATAGGATAATTTGAAGTTGACCCTCAAGTGGGACCAAGAACCCAAGGGGACTCCAAAGGATTTTGAACCATACCAAGGGGAAATTTTGGACTCTTAACCAAAGCTTATGAACCTGAGATCTGGTAGACACCTAGGCAAGGATAGACAAAGCATTAGATCTTCTGAGGCTAGTGTCAACCATACAGCTAAATCTTGGGCACAACAACTAAGTGGTTATCCTTACGTACTAAGCTCTAACACAAGTGACTCAGAAATGTCTTTTAACATGGGGAAACCTGCAAGGGGCTCAAGAACTTCCTACCTACAAACACCAGAGGGTCCATATAAGAAACAGCTAGAATATATTCGGACCAACCGATTAAGTGCTCGCATCTATGAGGATGGCCTGAGGCAATCAGTGGTCCAACTCAAAAATCCAGATCAACCCATGGGACTTGAACACCCAATAGTCAAGTTCGAAGAGGGTTCATACATTAATAAGGAAGGAACCATGTATGTGATCGCCAACCAACCAGATAGGACCGATGAGTTTGGAAATATCATTTCTGAGAACGAGATAGGAGACCTAGAACAAGGAAATATAGGACAAGGACCCCAGATTCCTAGAGGCAAGTCAGTTTTGACCAGAGTGATCACTCCATATTGGATCCCTCAAGACAACAAAAGCATAGAACTATTCTTGAATAGAGAAACAGAGGAAGCCTTTTGGACATTCAAGCCAGATCAACCTAGCCAATTGGGCATAGTCATCATCTACGAGTTCAAGGATCCAGAGATACCAGGCAAAGTTTTCTACCTGGATAACACATCAGAGAAAATGTTCTTGGTAACAGAACATGATAGACATGCATAACTTGGAAGAGTGGATTGATTTTCCCTCCACCAAGATCCAATGTTTCCCATGGCCTCCAAGGAGTAGGATCATCCCAAGCTCATGAATCCCAAAGACAAAGAACTAGAGAGAGACCTGAGGTAAGTTTTGCACACATTGTGGACAGAAATAGATCAGGATTTGAAAATGAAAGAACTGAAAGAGAGATACATTGAGCACATAAGCAACAAAGAGATGAACATGATTTTCCATTGCCTAGACCCCGAGAGCAACCAAGAACCCTTAGACCCACTCAAGTGATCAAGGCAATGAAGAATTATTTTGACGGGACAGGTTATCCTTATGATCATGTGGCCGAGTTCAAACAAGTGTTAAGAGCTGAACAGGTTGAGGATTTGTTCACCCAGTACAAGGCATTTGGTTTGACTTTTAAGGACACTGCCTTAGCTTGGTTTCAACCACTGAGTTGTGAAGAGAGATGGTGGATGCAATCCAAAGATGAGTAGGTGCCGCTACAACCAGCTTCACACCAGCCAACTGAGACTTCAGAGTTGATTAGTACACCCTTTGAGCTTCCTAAATCAACCAAAATATCAGCCAAGTACTTTGGAACATGTATCCCAAAAGTTTAAGTCAAGACAGACTAGTTGCGAAATGACTAGTTCCCAAAACTTGCTATTTTTGGACATACACCTGCTGGAAAAAATGAACAGTGCTCTCAACCTGGAAGGAATTAGAAAAATTCCTTTTGGGCATAGCAAATAGACTTAGCAAGATTCTCAATCCAAGTTAAAAACACTTCAAATGATGGACTGAGCATTGAGAAAAAGTTTCATCAATTTCTGGAACATGCCCACCATTCTCGGGGCTCTGTAGAGATAGACCAGTGAGCAGTAAAATGCAGATATCTCCAAAGTATAAATCCAATGACCTTGAAAATTGACATGCACAAACTAGACAGTAAGAGCTATCCAACGCATGTTAAATCACTGAAAAAAGTTCAGTAAAACTCGAGATATGACCTTTTGAAGGTACTGCTTTGAGTGAGTATAGCAGAGAACAAAACAGAGAAGTAGATGTATAATAAATGTATAGATTCACATATGATTACAACCACATTGGCAATGAATCTTTGCACAATGGAAGTAGAATGATAGAGCTATGGAGTAAGCTCTTCAATCTCTACAAAATGACATGAAGTGGTCACGTACAAGGCTTGCTAATCGCCTCTTCCTTCTTGCTCCTTTTATAGCTATTCTTGGAGGGAGTTTTGAATTCGAATTCGAATCGCTCCACCTAAAAGTGATCCCCAAAGTTAGGAGATATTCCCTCAGCTCAAAAAGTCGTGGGTTTTGGTAGTTAGAGCCACAAAATTTCTTTTACATCATGCATGAGGTAAGCCATCCTTTTCCTTTTTCTTTTTTCAATTACAAGAGATAAAAATGAACTCTTTTACAAGAGGTGTTCACATGACTACTCATGTGACTTACAAATGAGGATAATATCAAGCATATCAAGCATGTAGGCTTGGGCAAAATGCACCAACATGAGTAGTCGCAACTATCGCGATATAGATCCACTGTTAGACGAATTCATTGTAGAATTTTCCAAGAGTGGTATCAGGCATAACGCATCATCTTTGATCCACAACTTCAAGCAGACACCCCAAGAAACAGTGCGACTAGCACGTAGAAGGTTCAGACAGTACCTAGAAAGATGCCTTGCTCCAGAGTTACCCACACCAGCCAAACAAGTGGCTTTATTTTTGGATGGCTTACTAAGCACCAAGTTAAGATCATGTGTACTTGAAAGAGCCTAGAAGCATAGAAGAGTGTGTGCGAACCTACATTGACATAGAAGACAACTTGGGACAGGAGTTAGGACTATCCAAACTCTATAAGGACTCTGACAGTTCTACAAGTCATACCTCCAGAGCCTCCACTAAGCTAGAAGAGATAGCAGAGCAAGTTGCCAAGAAGCTAGGAGTTGAAAATAGACAAATACCAAGAGCCACTTCATCGAATCGGTGTTATACTTGCGGAGGTGACCACATGACTAATGTATGCCCATTACACAACCAGAACATGAGAGAAAGGAATGCTCCATATTGCACTATTGAGAGAAAATACATGAACCACATGGCTCAAGATTGTCCATACAATAGACACACTATTAGACAAAATTATCAATAACCTTACCAATAAGGTAGGTATTAGAACCAATATCAACAGCCATATTATAGACCACAACAACAATATCAGGCACCATATAAGCCACAACCAGTCATAGGAAACCAACCACCAGTGCCTGCCAATGTAATTCCAGTTAAGTATGCAATGGTAGAAGAGAACCTTAATAGAGCATTGATGCCAGTGACCCCACTGATCTCAGAGAATGACTCTCATGCTCATAGTTCAGACTACTCCCATGAAGGTAGTCCACATGCTTATTACACAGAGTCACCTGAGCATAGCGAGACTTATCCACATCAATATGAGGCACCACCTATGGAAACAAATTGGGAGCCAGAATACTCCAATCTCTTGTACACAAATCCTAACCCTAGGCCCCAATTGAGACAAATGAGACCACAAGCCCCTAGAGGATCATGTTTTAGGTGTCAAGGTGACCATTTCATTCGTGATTGTCCCCACCCACCATCTGCGGGTCAAGGACAGAACATCACAATACAAGCCTTTTGACCTAAGTGTGGCAAAGACCATCTCCCAAGAGATTGTCCAAGGAACCCCTCTAGTGTGCCCAAGGTCACACCCTTTAATGTGGTAGGCTTAGTGGTGGATTCAAGTGTTAGTAGCAGTAATGTGGCTCCTATACGGGCAGACACTAGGGCACAAGCCTTAAAATAGGATAAGCTAGCTGAACAATCAGAGTCAAGTGAATCAGGAGATCCTACTAAGAGGAAAACAACAACATGGAAAGATACTAGAGAGAAGGCCAATCGCAAGTGGAATAAAAAGTTATCAGAACTAGAAAAAAGTCTGAAAGAAGTGAAAACAAAAATAGATGACATTGCATCTCAAAGTCCCTCGCATGCCGAACTCCATCCACTCCACCTCATCCCATTTCACCACCCATTGTAAATAGACCACAACCAGGGTCTGTTCTTGCATATCCAACCCCTGAAGGCTTGGACATGATGTTCAAGGCCTACCAGGCTCGACTTCAAGAAGGGCCAACAGCTGCAAACCTAGACAAGAGTTACCCTAGAGCGGATTTAGAGATTGAACGGATGAAAATGTGCATGAAAAATGGTAGAACAAGCTCAAGCTATACTTGAGACTAGTCAAAAGTTCAATCAGACAAACTCTATCAAATCGGATTTGCCTTTCCAGGGCTTACTAGAAATATTAGAGTAGTTGGTAAACAAACCACAAGTTTCTTCACCTCCACAAGCTCAACCAATTATTGAGAGAGGAAGCTCACCACCAATGGCAGCTTATGTTCCTAATTCCATGGATGTTGGAATACCTTGTTCACTTCAACAGTACTCTCAAGAGTTCTTGCGGGAAATACAAGAAGAGAAATGAGCCAAGGAGAAGGGTAATTCCCCTCCTATTCATGAGATTGACGACCTTCATGATCAATTTCCCCAAGACATTCCATCTATTTACGGAGATGAAGCAGAACAACAAGAAGACGAAAGATTATATTTTGAATCTAATACTTTAGAAGATCTGCCACAATTCATAGGCCCATGGGAGTCTGAATCTCTCCAGATTAGAGCTCCCACAATACTGATAAGAAACAAAGACTCAGTGGTTCCAAGGAACACCGATGTCGTGAAGAACACTAAGGTTCAGTGTCATCTTGTTAGAACAAACCAATCACAAATTGGTGATTACAAAGAGCTTGAAGCAAGTTTATAATCAGATTGAAGTGGAAGAAGACACTTGAGAAAGTGAAGAGATCTCAGAAGTGAAGTTTGTATACATATGTACATTACAGTTGGAAATTCTTGTAATTTGAGTATAGATGATCCTTAGGATGATCGGAAATAATGTAATAGATGTGGGATAAGTCTAGAAATATATGTATATAAGTCAATGATGTAAAGAAATACATGAGGAGAGTCATTAGAGGACAAGTATCATAGAGATAGATGTGAAGAGAGTCATCTTCAAAAAATAGCGACGGGTATTTCGTAGATTTCTCTCAGTCTGATCATGTGGATCAGAAATCCTTTTGTACACATCTAATCTGGAAGCTAATGAAGCTATGTTCAGAATTTTGTGATCTAATTCCTTTCCTACTATGAGTATGATCAATAGGAACATTTGTATGTAGAATCTGTAGATAGACTTCTCAGAGTCGCGCACTTTTCCGTGTCAATGTTTTGCTTAGATCTCAGTGCATAGTGTAAAGATTTTAATAATGAGCATTCAAAATCTAAGTTAGAAGGTAAAGAAACTATGGCTAAAAGCATTTAGCAAAACGGGATCCGTGCTGTGAGAAATCAACTTAAGAAGTTGACCATGTCAAAGTCGCCATTTTTGGAAGATAGTTTTTGACATACCTTTGATCTTAAGGATCAAATTAAAGTTTTAAGGATTCTTTTGAAGAAATAATGGTTGATATGATTGCGCAAAGGTAGTGTGGAGATTTGTGCATCACTGGTTTGAAGAAATCTGAAGATATGTGCAGGTATTGAAGTCAATTTCTGAAGCAGACTTTCTGAAGAAGGAATTTCTTCACTCAGAGAAGTGCTAGAGAAAGTTTTGATAAATGAAGACAATATTTGTGTAAAGTTTGATCCATAACTGATATAGAAGTGTTCTTAGATCCTTATAGATCAAACCTTTGGAGATTAAGAAGTCTCCAACAGTGGTATCAAAGCTGAAGGTGCAATACAAGTGAAGTAAAGGCATTGGAAGTCCCGACTGCTGCAGATATTGATGTTCCTTCTAATTGAAGGTGAATAAAGATAAATTCTTGAAGATAACCTGCAGAAGTATAAACCACGAGTTTGAAGGATTAAGAAATATTAACGCTTCATATCAAAGGTACACTTTATTATCATAAATCGTAGTAATTGTAGACAAATGGGAGAAAGCTTGCAGATTGATAAGCTAGATAGGGAGAACTATCCAGCTTGGTCCATGAGGATGGAGGCACACCTCATGAGCAAAGATTTGATGGCATTCAATACAGGAGAAGAAGAAAAGCCTGAGTTTGTAGATCCTAGTATTCCAACTAGGGAAGAGCTTGCAGATGTGAAGACTTGGATGAGAAAGGATGCTCAAGCTAGGAGCATCATTTACATGGCTGTAAATGATTATCTTCTACCTCACATCAGAGGATTAGAAAGTGCAACAGATGAGTGGAATGCTTTGGAAGAGCATTTCCAAAACACAACCAAGTCTAGGGAGTCCTCATTATGGGCAGAGTTTACAACCTTTAAGAAGAAGAGTTCACAATCAATTTCTGATTATGTGGCAAGGATGAAGGATATTGCAGATAGCTTGGGAGTTGTAGATGAAGACATTGAAGAGGATAAGTTGGTAAGGCAAATACTTACAGGTATGAGAGGAGATGAGAAGTGGAAGCCTTTCATATTGTCCATAGAATTGTCACTTGATCACTTAACTCCTGATCTTAATCAATTGCTACGACACATGCTAACTTTTGAGCAGGACATTAAGGGAGATAATGACAAGAGTGCAAGTCAAGCCATGTACTCCAAGGACAAGAAAAAGAATGGCAAAGGGAAGCCGCCAACTGATGATGAAGGGACTTCAAGTCAAGCTAACTTTACAAAAGGAAGGATGAACTTCAGAGGTAAAGGAAGAGGAGGTAAGAACAAAGATAATTCTAAAGCTTGCTGGATTTGTGGCAAAACCAATCATTTGGCAAATGATTGTTGGTATAACAATCAAAATGGTGGAAGCAATAATCAGAGTTTTAATCAAAGAGGTAGAGGAGGAAGAAATCAAAGAGGCAATTTCATAGGAAGAGGTGGTAGGACATCATATGCTAGAGGAGGTGGAAGAAGCTTTCAACCTCAGTCCTATAATAACAATTATTATAACTATGCATCAGATCAGAAGGATGATATGACTCTTATCTTGAATGCAACTCATGAATCAGTAGGAGAAGATCAAAGGGTGTTTTATATTGACTCAGGATGTAGCAATCATCTGAGTGGCAATAAATCCTTGATGACTGATATGGAAGCAAAGGTGAATGGACATACAGTTCAAACAGGTGACAATACTAAGCATAAGGTGGAAAGTATTGGATCAGTGAAGACAAAGAATGGAAGTACACTCTTGAGCAAGGTACTTTATGTTCCTACTATTCCTAAAAATCTGATAAGTGTAGGGCAAATTGTGGAGAAGGGATATGAAGTCAGATTCACAAATGATGGTGTCTATGTGCAAGATCCAAATCAAGGATATAGAAACATAATTGCAGGTAAAAAGGAAGGAAGGTTGTTTACTCTCAAAGTCCAAGGTAATGTGGGACATGCTTTATTTACTTATGGAAGTCAAAAGATGTTTGAATTAGACCTATGGCATAAAAGGCTAGGTCATTTCAATGAGAGAGCCATAAAGGAAATGTCAAGGAATGATGTAGTGCTTGGTTTGCCAAATGTTGAAGGGCAACACACGTGTACAAGTGTGAAGCTTGTCAATTAGGTAAAGCACACAAAAGTTCTTACAAAAGATCAAGATACAAGTATTCAAACATGCTTGAGTTAGTTCATACAAATGTGTGGGGTCCTTCAAGGGACTATAGCATAAATGGATCCAGATATTATGTGTTGTTTGTTGATGATGCAACCAGATGGATTACTTTATATGTAATCAAGGACAAATCAGAAGTGTTCAAGACATTCAAACATTATCATGCTTATGCAGAAAGGATTACAGGACAAAAGCTCAAGAGGTTGAGATCAGATGGAGGGGGAGAGTATTTTTCTAAAGAGTTTGATGATTATTTATGGAATGCAAGTATAAAAAGAGAAGTAACTTGCAGGTACTCCCCTCAACAAAATGGAGTTGCAGAGAGAAGAAATAGAACTCTTATAGAGTTTGCAAGAGCAATGATGAAGGAAAAGAATTGTCCAAACTACTTATGGGCAGAAGCTATCAACACTGCAACATACCTTGTGAATAGGTTACCTTGTAAAGCATTGGAGGGAAGAACTCCTTATGAAGCATGGTGGGGTAAGAAACCTACTCTTGATCATTATAAGGTATTTGGATGTTTAGCATATGCTTATGTTCCTTCACAATTGAGGCATAAGTTAGAACCCAAAGCAGAGAAGTATGTGTTTATTGGGTATGATGATAGACAGATGGGTTACAGATTGTGGAGTCCATCTACAAAACAATTTCTTGTTACCAAAGATGTTACATTTGATGAGCAAAGCACATGGTATACATGGTCATCAAATGAGTATGCAGATGTTAAACAAATACAAAGAAAAGGGAAGACAAAAGTAAGTGTGTATGAAGAACATATTGATGATGTTGATTGTAAAAGTAAATTGCAGGATAATGTTGAAGATGGACCAAGATTTGATCCAGAATCAAATGTGGCTGAGACTTCAAGAAGTGCAGAGGTCAGAAGATCCTCAAGGGAAAGGAAAGAGCCTATCAGGTATAGCTATGATACATCTTTCTTAACAACAAAAGATTATGCTTACATTGTGAAGACAGAAGAGGACCCAATCACATATGAAGAAGCTAAAGGTAAACAGAAATGGGAAAAGGCAATGCAAGAAGAGTATGATGCTCTACTTGAAAATGAAACATGGGAATTGGTGCCAAGACCAAAGAATCAGAAGGTCATTGGATGTAAGTGGGTGTATAAAACAAAAAGGTTTGCAGATGGTAAAGTGTCTAGGTACAAGGCTAAACTTGTGGTCAAAGGTTATGCCCAAACTTATGGGGTAGATTATGATGAAACCTTTAGTCCTGTTGCTAAGATGTCTACAATTAGATCATTGATTGCTATTGCTGCTTGTAAAGGATGGAAGCTATCACAATTAGATGTGAAGAATGCATTTGTGAATGGATACATTGCAGATGAGGTGTATATGGAGCAACCACAAGGCTACATGGATTCAATTGGATCAGATTATGTGTGTAAGCTCAAGAGAGCTTTGTATGGGTTGAAGCAGGCCCCAAGAGCATGGAATTACAAGCTTGTCAAGTTCTTGAATGAATGTGGATTTCAAGCAGCAAAGGCAGATAGTAGCTTGCTAGTGAAGGCAAGTGAAAATGGATACATATATATGTGTATTTATGTTTGATGATATTATTTTCACAGGTACAGATGCTCAAGGAATCAGTGAGCTTAAGAAACAAATAAAGAAGGAGTTTAAGATAAGTGATTTGGGAAACTTATCTTATTTCTTAGGAATGCAGATTGTATAGACTCAACATGGAGTATATGTTACACAAGAGAGGTACTTGAAGAATCTTTTGGTCGAATTTAACATGGAGGATTGCAAGCCTTCAAGCACACCATTGGAGGTAAATCATAAGTTGAGCAGGTATGGAGGTGAAGAATTCAATGAAATGAAGAAATATCAGAGACTGGTAGGTAGTTTAATCTATGCTACCTTGACAAGGCCACATCTATCATATGCAGTAGGTGTGTTATCACAATTTATGCATTGTCCAAAGAAGCTCATTGGATTGCAGCTCAAAGGGTACTCAGATATATAAAAGGAACCCTAAGTGAAGGTTTGTATTATGGATTTACTTTTGATACAAGAATCAAAGTGTTTAGTGATGCAGATTGGGCAGGTGATTCAGATGATAGAAGGCTTACTCATGGGTATCTTGGTTATATTGGAGATAAATTAGTTTCTTGGTGCTCAAAGAAGCAACATACAGTTGCTTTGTCATCTATAGAAGCTGAATATAAAGGAATGGTAGAGGCTGCAAAAGAAGTGGTTTGGTTAAAGACCTTGTTGAAGAGTTTTGGAACTGATCAGAGTACTCCAATTATTTTTGGAGATAATATGAGTTCATTGTATTTGGCAGGTAACCTTGTTTTTCATGCCAAGACTAAGCATATAGAGATTCAGTATCATTTCTTGAGGGAAAAGGTACTTGATAAAGAGATTGAAGTGATGTATACTTCAACAAAAGAACAAGTTGCAAATATGACGACAAAAAGCCTGGATGGACCTAAGCTACAGAGATTCAAAGAGATGGCAAGAGTGAAGAAGAATGGAATAATCACAATTAGTGATTGAGGGGGAGCTGTTGGAACAAACCAATCACAAATTGGTGATTACAAAGAGCTTGAAGCAAGTTTATAATCAGATTGAAGTGGAAGAAGACACTTGAGAAAGTGAAGAGATCTCAGAAGTGAAGTTTGTATACATATGTACAATATAGTTGGAAATTCTTATAATTTGAGTATAGATGATCCTTAGGATGATGAGAAATAATGTAATAGACATGGGATAAGTCTAGAAATATATGTATATAAGTCAATGATGTAAAGAAATACATGAGGAGAGTCATTAGAGGACAAGTGTCATAGAGATAGATGTGAAGAGAGTCATCTTCAGAAAATAGCGATGGGTATTTCGTAGATTTCTCTCAGTCTGATCATGTGGATCAGAAATCCTTTTGTACACATCTAATCTAGAAGCTAATGAAGATATGTTCAGAATTTTATGATCTAATTCCTTTCCTACTGTGAGTATGATCAATAGGAACATTTGTATGTAGAATCTACAGATAGACTTCTCAGAGTCGCGCACTTTTTTGTGTCAAAGTTTTGCTTAGATCTCAATGCATAGAGTAAAGTTTTTAATAAATGAGCATTCAAAATCTAAGTTAGAAGTTAAGGAATCTATGGCTAAAAGCATTTAGCAAAACGGGATCTGTGCTATGAGAAATCAACTTAAGAAGTTGACCATGTCAAAGTCGCCATTTCTGGAAGATAGTTTTTGACATATCTTTGATCTTAAGGATCAAATTAAAGTTTTAAGGATTCTTTTGAAGAACTAATGGTTGATATGATTGCAAAAAGGTAGTGTGGAGATTTGTGCATCATTGGTTTGAAGAAATCTGAAGATGTGTGCAGGTATTGAAGTCAATTTTTGAAGCAAACTTTCTGAAGAAGGAATTTCTTCACTCAGAGAAGTGCTAGTGAAATTTTTTATAAATGAAGACAATATTTGTGTAAAGTTTGATCCATAACTTATATAGAAGTGTTCTTAAATCAGTATAGATCAAACCTTTGGAGATTGAGAAGTCTCCAACACATCTCACTGTAGAAGAGCTTCTCAAAGCAAAACCTGAGCTATGGAATCATGTGAAGAATCAAGTCCCAGGACTTGATTCCAATATGCCAAAAGGAGGCTCTAAGCAGAAAGTACCAGAGACACCTCTAGACAAAATAGGGGACATGTGTGAGTGTAATAAAGTAAGTATGTGATCCAAGGGTCTGGCCGGTTCAGACAGATCTGAAATCGGACACCGTTTGGTCATCCGTGTGTATGACCAAATATCTCGAGTTTAGACTTACTAGGAGGTCTTGTGCTCTTGTGAACAAGTGACCCACTTAGCCTAGTGGTTAAGTCTCATGGATGTGAAGGAGGAGGTCTTGGGTTCAATCCCCATGGGGAACATGGGGAGAGTATTTTGCCCAAAGAGATCTAGAGCCTTCTAGAAGCATCCACTTGAGTTAACTCGAGTTAACTGGGACACTTGGCGCACATGTAGTTACATGGCTGACACATGGATGGTTACTATCCACCTGCCCAAGAAGGCAATCCCCTAGAGAGAGCTATATATAGAGGCATTTGGTAGGGAGGAGAGTTATCTCTCAAGCATGTGGTGGTCGTAATCCTTGTTCTCTTGCATTGGTATCAGAGCTTCCATGGTGACCTTGGAGTGGGCTTCATCATCTTTCTCTCCTAGATCTTCTTGCTCATCATAGGTCTCTTTTGAATTGCACTTAGGCAGATCATTTGAGTAACGCTCCTCTCATCCCCGTACTCACGTCGCGACCATCTTGAGAAGCGTGTCGAGTTCATTGGCTTAGCAAAGGAGCATATTATCAAAAGATAAGAAAGCCATCTCTGCTGGGATCCTGTAGCAGACTCGAACTCGGAACCTCTACTTTGGGAGGACATCCGTCTATGCACGATCACCAAGCATTGTTCGTATTCTGTGATCGTGCCACAGAACCTTTATTTTTACTTTATCGCCGAAGACACCTCATCTAGAGGCCAAAGAAAAGAAAAAAATTCTTCATGCTGTGGTCGACGATAGATTCGATCTGTTGACCTTTGCATAGCAGAGATAATCGCCTATCCATAAGGCCAACAACTGTTCACGACTTTGATCTGGCGCAACTACTCTTTGTTTGATTTCAGCGCTGTCATCAAGGAGCAAAAGAGGGAAGATTTGCAGAACATTAGTCAGAGCGGGGTTTGATCCCGAGACCTCGCAGACTGGAGTTCATTCTTTAGCCATGAGCGCAATCACTATTCTCATTTTGGCGCAGCAGTTTCTCAAAAACGTACAATAGTACGTCCGAAGTGGGATCCGAACACACAATGCTGAAGCTTAGAGCTTCGTGTGTTGCTATGAGCAATTAAATAATCATCTCTATTAGGATCTTCGTACGCTGCATCATAGAATATAAAGATATCCAATTTTGAACTTGTCACCTGGTGGATTTACTGATTTTGCTCCAACCGTTCGTACCTGAGTTGACATATGTTGTGTTTGTAGACCCAATTGAACTACATACGGTATATTCGAGCTATTCTTGTTTTATTTAAAGGCAAAGAAGATAGCTTCTTCATGCAATGACTTTGGGACTTGAACCCGCAACTTCGGGCATCAGTAACCATTGGGCTACCAAGGGAACACAAAGTTAATTCTCCAGTTCATGCACTTGAATAGTTACCTTTTGCCAGAATAGCAAGCAGGTTGTTTTTGCATGGATGCTTGTTTGCATACCTAATAAGCTTGAGATTTCCTTAAGTTCATTACACTTGCATGTACTCACATGCATTTACACCCAAAAATGGGCATTTGCATACATGAACATGCATTTGCATGCAATTAGATGTGGGTGCATACACATGATCTTTTGGTAAGTAGCTGAACACGTATACTTTCATTCCTTTTTTTTTCTAACTTGACTTAGCTAGGTGGAAAAAATAGAAAATTACCTAGTTGCAAGGATCTTGACCATCATGCAACTAAGTATCTAGTCTATTTTTTCCCAAAAAGTGATACATAGGTACCACTTAGTAGGAGTCTTTTTGAGGAAAAGAAAGCATGTTGAAAGTAAGTATTCATAGAGCTACTTTCCAACATGCATGCTCAGTCTAAGTTTGGGAAGAAACCTAGACATTCTTAGCAACTATCGAGGATTTAGTTATTTTTGGATGTTCATGTTCATGCATCCAAGTAAGGAAGTTTCTGTTGAAACTTGTAAGTTCAGCAAATTTTGGAAGGTTTAATACTTTATTATTCATCAAGCATTGATGAAAATAAGTAGAAATATTGAACTTCTAGAATCCCTGGAACTCTAGTGTTCATAGATGTTAGTTTCTAGAAATGCATCTCGAGGCATGATGCAAGGTCTTCAGTTGACGCGAAAAATTTTAAAGGAATCTTGCTTGATTCTATTTAAGCTAACTCAAGGCTTAAAAAAGAAACCAAGACAAATATTAATTGATCTTTAGGAATCAAGTAATTTCCTAAAGTCATGACAATTAATGAAATGATTCAAATTATTTTCATTTTTGAAACAGATATCTTAGGAAATCACGATATTTCCTAAAGACAATTTAGGAAACAAGTTCTTTCCTTCTGTACAAGAACCTTTTCAAACATTGAAAGATGATAAGTTCAAGATTGACTTATTCATTTAAGTTTTGCTTCAAGTTATAGCATCAATGATTTCCTAGAGTCCAGTATAATCTAGAATAGAGAAGTTAGGAATTGTTCATCAGATTGATAATTTCCAAGAACGTTTAGCTCAAGTCTTTGAGAAAATGTCCTAAGTTGGACAATTTTCATTTTGAATTTGTATTGGTCAAGTTGGTATGGTTGGCTCCACTGAAATGATAAACTTTCTCCTACAGTTTACAAAGGATTTGTAAAACTCATTAGGACAAAGTAGTCCTCTAGTTGGGTGAAAAAATCAAGTAACTGATGGATCAAAGTAAACCATTGTATAAACATCTAAGTTAGATGTTTGAGACAACCAAACTTCAAGTTCTCCAAAACAAATTCAAGTGACTCAAGAATTCTCAAAGTCTTGCGAGGGATAAGAATCCCACCTTCATTCCTAAGTCCATGCACCAGTCATGCCCAGAAATGGACTAGTAATTTGAATCCACCTAGTTCACATGTTTGTGCCTAGATCACACATCCAAAAACTGTGAATTAGCCAGGGATGTATTTAGATCCACCCTCATTATTCTTCACTAGTTTGTACTTTGTCCTATTCATCAAAGTGCAAAACCAGATAGTGTTTTGAATCATTTGGGCAGGGATGCCACCACAGAGATGAGACATGTTCTTCCAGTTTTGGAACATGACCATGTTCTTCCAGTTTTAGAACATGAGGCTCGGGGGTTGCCTACAGTATGTATATAACTCTATTTTCGAGGACGAAAATATTTTCCAAGGGGAGAAGAATGTAATAAAGTAATTCTATGATCCAAGGGTCTGGCCGGTTTAGACAGATCTGAAATCGGACACCGTTTGGTCATCCGTGTGTATGACCAAAGATCTCGAGTTTAGACTTACTAGGAGGTCTACTATCTTGTCCCTAAGAGCTAGGGGGATAGGCCCCCTAGACCCCGCAAAAGGGTGCAAGCCCCCCTCTGCACTCTCCCCACTAAGGTTCTATGGGGAAACTACGCGATGCCACAGGGCCTTTATTTTCACCTTGAATGGAAACACAATGGCCTGGAAGTTTATTCCTTACCTAACCTAATGGCTAGTCTCACAGATCATCTATAACCATCAATGGTTGCACATAGATCTCATCTAACTTAGAATTCATGGCTCCACAAATGCTGAGGCTCTCACAATGGCTTCTTCTCATAATGGGGGCCTTACGACTTAGAGCACCACGGATCATTTGTGGCCACTTGAGGGTGGAGTATTGAGCATATCTAACAAATTCAACAAGAAGAATAAAAAAGATATGGTTACAATGTCAACATAAGACATCTGAAAATAGATCTAGAATTTAAAAGGAGAGAATCCTAGAAGTATCAAGAAGACCTTTAAGGTTTGAGATTCAACTAAAGATCCATAAAGATTAAGTATTGATAAAATGGTTGGAGTAGCCTATTCCTACTTGCAACCTTAAAGATAATACAATCTTTTACACTATGAGTTCCCATCTTGGGAGATAGTTATAAAGATCATAATCTTTCTGGAAAAACAAGTAAAATAAATTTCAACCAACTAGAGTCTTCAATAAGTTAGATTGATCCCTATGGGTTCTAGTCCCTTAAAGTGGATTCTCAAAACTATGTAAAGTTTTGAAAGAATATTGAAACCACCTCTAGTAATCTATTCAAATTCTCTCCAAAGTGAAGAGGATGTTATATCCCCTTAAAATTTAGATAGATAATCTATTGATATATTTAGGTAGTGATGATGTGTGTGAACACATTAGGACCACCAGGGCACTTTTTTCCCTCTTTAGGAGGTTTTTTCCCTTGGCTTATACATACGTCTATAGCCCTAACGGGTCACATATCTTTGTACATTCTAGTGGTAATATATTTAATATTGTGTGTTGTGCTCCAAGCTTCATCTTCTTCCTTGTGTTGTTTGCATGCTTCCACAGACTTGGAACTCCAACAATTGGTATCACAGCAAGACACCACATCATCTAGGGCATCATCAACACCCCTTTGGTCACAATCTCAGAATCACATGAAATTTGGTGTGCATACTCAGGGTGATAACAAGATCACAATAGCTTCGTTGTGCAGTGCTGAAATCGCGATCAGAGCTCGTTTTGGCCTTCAAATGCACTATTGTTGCACCTACGTAGGCTATTTTGTCTTTTTGTGCCAAAGATATATACAGGTTTTGGTTCGCCAATATAAGCATCTCAAAGTCTACTACAATTTTAGTAGAACTCATCAAGGTAGTTCTATTCAACTTTTTCAGATAGAACCATTTTTCTGCATCAGGGTATTTTAGTCAGTGGCCATGTTGAAAGCAGTGATGTATTTTGTATGTTGGTTGTTGAGGATAAGTTGGATGGTACAAATTATCCATTGTGGGCTTATATGATGCATCATGTATTGGTTGCAAAAGGACTGTGGAATATTGTGCGCGGTGTTGAAAAACATCCTATTACACCTGCAAATATAAGTATTGAAGTTGATGCATATAGCATTGAAGATGATGATATTCTTCATGTTCTTGTTTGTGCTGCAGTTTCTGTTACACCTACTATACAGCAAATTTGTTGGGATGGCAAAGATGCTCAAGCACATGCATTGATAGCCTTGTCTGTCAAATGTGCCATTATTCCTCACATTCGCTCTTGTAGAATAGCTAAGGATGATTGGGATACACTTACCACATTGTATTAGGCTAGGAATGAGGCTTGTGTTACTTACCTTCGAAAACAGTTGGAGAGTGAGCATATGAATGAAGGTGATTCTATGGATAGTTTTCTAACAAAGATCAAAGATTTGAAGGAATAGTTAATTTCTACTAATTAAGTCTTGCCTAACAATCCACTTGTGTAGACTGTTATGAATGGGCTTCTCGATTTGCATTTTGCTCTTCTTTTGATGATGAAAGGCAAATCCAAATGCCTTAACATTTGAGGATTTAGTCTCTGTTCTATTGCAGGAAGATCAGTCTAGGTAGAACAAGTCCATTATGTGTGTTGCAGATCAAGCTTTATTGGCTAGTCATAAGGGCAAAGGTAAATGGAGCTCTTCTACTAGTAAGCAAAAATCTGGTAATTCTGCACAATCGAAGAAGGAAGACAGAGAAGAGAAGAAAATAGAAAAGCAAAAATTGTTTTGCAAGTACTGTAAAGCAAATGATCATGGCATAAAGAATTGACCAAAACTGGCTGCAAAAGAGGCAAAGAAAAAAGAGGCTAGAATGGTTATTCCAAAGGCCTCTTCATGGAAAACAGAGTCTGCTAATCTTATGAAAAATGAAGAATGGGCATTTACTACTATCTATAGTTTTGACCCATCTTCTCATGAGCAGTGTATGTATGTAGTAGACTCAAATGTTTGGTACTTTGATAGTGGGGCAACCAAACATATTACCTTGTAGGACAGTTTCTTCACTTCACTTGAGCCAACCCCTACAGGGAATACTATAACATGTGCCAACAACTCTTCTTATCCTATCTGTAAAATGGTGATGTGATTATTGCTTCTTGCATTTTATGTCGTGGACTATATAAGCTCATAGACTATGAAAAATCTATGAATGATTCAGCATGTGCATTACATGATTCTCAGACTATGTCAGATGCAAAGCTTTGGCATGCACGCTTTGATCATCTGAATTTTACTAGTTTGCTACGCTTATGGAAATATGAAATGGTGTCTTCTTTGCCCAAACTTGAGGCACCCGAAAAACATGTTTGTGAAGGTTGTATTTTGGGAAAAATGCAGTGTTCCTCTTCCCAAAATATGGTTCACTTCGAGCTACTCAAAAATTGTAGCTTGTTCACAGTGATGTCTGTGTACTAAAGCACTGCAGTCTATCACTCCATATGAGGTTTGGCATGGTTGCAAGTCATCTGTTGCTCATCCATGTTGTCACTCTAGCACAATGGCAAGTACCAACGTGAGGAGATTCACCTTATAAATGTCAATCTGTGGAGATGTGAGGACCAGTATGAAGATCGTGACCAAGAGATGGCACAAGTGCATGAGTGAAAGCACGCAAGCATGCACACACATAGACCACGCACACAAAGTAAGAGCGAAGAGTGGAACCATGGAAGATATTCGATTACAAAAGAACTCTCTTACAAAGCTCAAATCTACCACTAGCTCCCCTCAAAAATGAGCTCTCCATCCCTTGTTATAGTTTTTTGAGTGGTTTTGGCCATGTCCGAACCTAGTGTCTGGCCTAGTTAAAAATTAGGTTCTAGGGCTTATTTGAGGGCTCAAACAGAGTCTAAAAATTATGAAAACTGGTAGGGTGATGCTTCTAATACTCCTCAAGCTCAAGAACTCCTCGACTTGAACAAAATGGAGTTAAAAAAATGGAAAATGGTATTTACAATGGTTTTTAGTGATAAAAATCACTATTTTTATAGGGATTTCTTCTAAAAATTTGGCATGTGCTTCTTGGAGCTCCCTACATGCTCCTTCTTCTTGTGTGTCCACTTCCTTGATGTGCTTCTATGCTTGTGCTTGACCTTGACTGTAAACACTCCCCCCTCTTGAGTCTACCATCCCTGACAAACCCTTGTTGTAGTGGTTGTTCCATGTAGTACTTTGAGAGGTAGAGTTCCTCATATCTCCACCAGAGCGGACTATCTTCCACCTATAGCAGGGTCGCTTGTCCCATTATTCATGTTAGTCCCTCTATATATACTTCTTCCTTGATTCCAGCATGAGAGTGTATTGTTGAGATTTCAAAAATTGTGAGCTACTCAAAAGAGGTTATGACGGTTGATTGTGAGTAGCTCTCGGCGATGGATTGCTTCCTTGCTCTTGTTGTTGTCACCTTGATGTCCTCTAGTTTTCAAAGATGGCTTCCCTAGTTTTCATGCCAAGTACTCATGACCCATAATGACTGATGGGTAAGTGCATTAGTGCAAGGGTTGGAAGAAGAATGTGCCTTGTGCACGGCCTTGTAATGTAGCCCTATGCATGCATACTTGGGAAATGCATTGGAGGAATTATGGTGCAAGA
Source organism: Ceratopteris richardii (assembly GCA_020310875.1). Classification (NCBI taxonomy): domain Eukaryota; kingdom Viridiplantae; phylum Streptophyta; class Polypodiopsida; order Polypodiales; family Pteridaceae; genus Ceratopteris; species Ceratopteris richardii. The sequence goes on along the minus strand of CM035411.1, from coordinate 99,609,163 downwards.
AGTTGGGTCTTGAGTTAAGTGCTCAAGGGTATGCCGACAAAGAGGTTTCCTAATCTATCATGATTATCGTGTTGTCAAAGTAGGTGATTCTTACCATGGTGAGAGGTCTATCGATATTCATCTCTTCGTGTTGTACACCCATCACGGTGATTTGACCATTAGCTTCCCTTTCGTTGTTGATAGATGTCCTTTTTCATTGTTCATTGACGTGATTCTTCAAGCCTATCTTTGTGTATGCTCTCTCTCTCTCTCTCTCTTCCCTTTTTTTTTGGAACAATGTCACAAAACAAGAAGAAAGGTGTTAGCATCAATAAAATATAATGTGTCTCATGTGCCTGGGATTTCTCAATTGTGTCTATGCATAGCCGTGTAATGTGGCCCTATATTAATGCACACTTTGCAAATGCATGACATAAATGGTGAAAAAGACAAGGTTATGCCAAAGCCACATGGTTGTTGTTGGTCAAGGCTTCTGATGTTACTTGCAGACTTGATGCAATCTTTGTTTGGAGGTGTCGATTGGATCTCCAAATGATGTAATCGTCATTATAGGGATCCATTTTAGAATAGTATTTGGCCCTCTAGACATCAGCTCGGGACTCTTCATCTTTGGGTGGTTTCTGAAATTTGGTATCTCGCATGGTTGGCTCTTTGGTTCCGTGGAAGCTACTAGTACTTTTGGCTTCCAAACCCATACCCTTTTTGCATCTCTTCCTACTATCGTCGAAGAGGTGATTTGCTCTTCTTTTGATCTTGGTGCTTGGTTCTGGCCCTTGCTTCTCTTTGGCTACTTTGTTGAGACTTTTCATCTGTGGAAGAGCATAGGTTGTGGTGTGTGTAAGATCTTCTTGGGTACCCACATGTGTAATTGTCCTTGTTGAGCTACAGCTAATTTCTTAGGCACCCAAATTTGTCGGATACTTTGTGGTGGAGCTTATCCTAGTTGCTGGATTCTTCTTTTAGCATGATTGGCTTGCTTGGATGGGAATGGTTGTGGCAAAGCTCGTGGCTGCTCTCCTTTTCATACCCAAATCTGCTTCATGCTTGGGACTACTTTCTTCTTGAACTCCCTTTTTCTACTTGATATAGCAGTGGTCATGTAGTGTTTCGCTTGCCTTTTTGGTTGAGTTGTTGTGACAGCATTAGTCTTTGCACCAGAGGAGGAGTCCGCTTGCCTTTGAGCCTGGTCTTTGATGATTGAGTCCTTTGCCTCATAGAGGTATTGACACATGCAACATCTTCTTTGCCAAGATTGGACCTAGAGGAACGAAGAGAATGTGTGTGACCGGGATTTGTGCTCATGCAAGTCTCTAATTATAATGTAATGCATTGTTCATGTACCCAAACTTGAAGAAGTTGACTTCTTAGGTTCAAGTTGACTACATGGTCATGAATCCAATCTTGCCCAAGATAAGTGGCTCTGTAAGGTCCTCATCATGACACACTAGGATTTTGACTTTCATTGGAACATCTTGAAGATAGATGGGAAGTTCCACCTCGCCCAAACAAGGGGTTTCCACACCTCCCAAACTTATGAGATAGGCTTCTATAGGCTTGATGTTCGATTTCAAGTCTTGGTAGTATGAAAGTCTAACGGCACTAGTTGCTGCTCCTGAATCAACCAATGCTCTCACAAACCTTACATTTTCTCCTCGTCCTACCTCTACGGTCACAAATGGGCATCGGTTGATTATTTTGGAAGTAATTATGCCCGATTTTTGGCACATGTCCATGTGATATTTTGGGGTTTTTAGGTTGACATCTAGGCCTAGTCGCCTTAACTTATTTCTCATGATGCGCTCTCTCACCTCGGCTTTCTCTTCTTCTCTAGCCCTTACCTCTTCTTCTTTTCTCTTCTTAGTAGTGTTAAGTTTCATTAACATATCTTCTGTAAGAGGTTCTTGATACGGCTTGACTCGACACCCACTAATATAGTTTGGCAAGATGTCACCTTCCAAAGTGGCCAATTGAACCACACCGCTAGTGGAAATTTGATTAATGATCATGGGTCCATATCCTCTTTTTTCCAATTTACGAGCATGTTGGTTTAGTGTATAAACCAGCACTAGATCTCCTTCTTTCAATCCTTTATCTTTGATGTGTGCATCAAAGTATGCCTTTTGTCTTTTCTTTGCTGCATAGATGCCTGTTGCCACTCGTAGCCTCGTCTCCCCTAAGCATTCTAGATATAAAGGCTTGTACGTCTTTAATGTTCCTTGGCCTTGGCAGCTCTACTATGGCTCTTACTTTGTCCTCATCTGTTGATATTCCGTTCTTAGAAACAATATGACCTAAGATCTTCCCTTGACGTACCATGAACACACACTTTTTTGGGTTCAGACACACTCGATATTCTCTACACTTGTTGAAAATATGTATGAGCTCAGGGATGTGGAGTCTTATTTCTTGGGAATGAGCACATAAATCATCCACATATACTTCTAAGCTCTTTCGCAAGAACTCTTCGAAGGCATGACACATGAGCCTTTGGAATGTTGCAAGTGCATTGGTGGCCCAAATGGCATCACGTGGAATGCAAAGATTCCCCACTTTGTGGCAAAAGCTGTTTTGTGTTGATCTTCTGGGGCAATGGCTACTTGGTTGTAACCTGAAAATCCATCAAGGAAGCTATAAACTTCCTTGCCTGCAACGCACCCGAATAAGTGTTCAGTGATTGGAAGTGGATAACTATCTCTAATTGTAGTGGCATTAACTTTTTTAAGGTTATTACACACTCGCAACTTTCCATTCTTCTTGGGCACCACTACAATGGGGGACACCCATTCACTATTCTCAATCTCATAGATAAATCCAACTTCAATCAACTTTTCAATTTCTTCTTTGATTTTAGCTGCATAAGTGTCTTTATTGGCATCAGCAGTCATGGGGATTGTATGAGAGCAAATTTTTGGATCTACTCCCTTCAAATCTCTATAGTGCCAAGCAAACACGTCCCTATATTCCCTTAATATAGCTACAAGCTCTACTTCTTCTTTTGCACTTAGGGCATCTCCTATGTACGTACATCACTCTTCATTCTCTTCAATGGTTACTACAATTTGTTTGGTCTTTTCTTTATTATCATATGATCCTCTTACGATGGCCTCTCTCTTTTCCGATCCTCAACTTCATATTTCTTAAAGTTTTCTCGTACTTCAAACAATGATTCCTCCTCTTCTTGTTTCCCTGCTTTTCTTTTCTTTTTCTTTTTACTACCTTCACTTCCATCCTTTGAATTTACCGTTTTAATGCTTGTGAGAGGTTCTTCTTCTTGTTGGGTAAATACTCCTACATCTTCTAGATAGTGCTTTTCTGAATTAAAGCAACTATCCATTACAATGGACTCTAAATCATCGTCATTTTCTTCTTCTTCTATGACTTCACTAGGGTCACATTCTTCCAACAAGGGCTGACACATGAACACTAAAATATCATAAACCTCCTCATCACAATGAGGTGTCCATTGTTCTTCATTGATTGCAATGTCCATGGTAGCTAAGATTTTTACCTAGCCATGAGGCCCAAATTCCTCATTCTAGAAAGATCGTCGGTGTATAGGCTGGGTCTTTAACTGGTCTATCTTCTTGAGAAGTTCCTTCTTCTTGCGCTTTTAGGCATCTTTCCTCTTCCTCTACGACCTTGCACATCCACAAATGAGTATCTTCATGCATCCACAAATGGATCAGGTGAACTTCTAGAATGCACAGAGATAGAATCTTCTTTTTCTTTGTGGATAGGATTCCACTGTAGGAGTGGTACATCTCTGAAGGTATAATCCTTTAGATTGACCTTGTTGGTGATCCCTAAGTGTTGTAAGTACAAGGAGATGGTTCCCCAATCCTGTACTATTTGCAATTGTCGTAGGAGGCCTTCCGAAGATCATCTCATAGACATTATTTTTCTCAAAGTCACATATAGCAAATGTATGTTCAAACTCTACACCACAAGTGGTTAGAGTTATCCCTTCTAGCAATCCTAGAGGTCTTTCAACATGGCCGTCGGCCATTTGAAGCTTCATTCTAGTTGGTCTTAATGTTGGTTTGCCCCATTGCTTCCACAAGGAGGTGGTCGCAATAGCAACACCAGCACCTGAATCTACGATCGCTTTGGTTGTGTAACCTTGGTAGGTGATTGGAAGATAAGTTTTACCTTCTTCACCTTCACTGATGTCTCTTATTTTGTCTAGAGGCATTGCTGGTACTTTCTACTTAGAGCCTGCTTTTGGCATATTGGAATCAAGTTCTGGAACCTAATCCTTCACATGATTCCATAGCTTTGGTTTTACTTTGAGGAGTTCTTCTATGGTGAGATGACACTGAACCTTAGTGTTCTTCACGACATTAGTGTTCCTTGGAACCACTAAGTCTTCATGTCTTACCAATATTGTGGGAGCTCTAATCTAAAGAGATTCAGATTCCCATGGGCCTATGAATTATGGCAACTCTTGTAAAGAATTAGATTCAAAATCTAATCTTCTCCTTGGCCCATTTCTCCTCTTGTATTTCTCGCAAGAACTCTTCAGAGTAATGCTGAATTGAAAGAGGTGTTCCATCATCTATGGAATCAGGAATGTAAGCTTTTGTTGGTGATGAGCTTTCTCTTTCAATCATTGGTTGAGCATGTGGACGTAAAGAAACCTGCAGCTTGTTTACCAATTGCTCTAACCTTTCTAGTAGGCCCTGGAAATGCAAATCTGGTTTGGTAGAGTTTATCTGATTGAACTATTGATTGGTTTCAAGCATAGCTTGAGTCAGCTCTACCATTTTCATGCACATTTTTGTTTGTTCAATCTCTAAATTTGCTCTAGGGTAAGTCTTGTCTATGTTTGCAGCTGTTGGCCCTCCTTTAAGTCGAGCCTGGTAGGCCTTGAACATCATGTCCAAGTCTTCTGGGGTTGGATCTGCAAGAACAGACCCTGGTTGCGGTCTATTTACAATGGCTAGTGGGGTGGAATGAGGTGGTGTGGATGGAGTTTCGGCATGCAAGGGGCTTTGAGATGCAATGTCTTCTATTTTTGTTTTTGCATCTTTCAGGCTTTCTTCTAGTTCAGATATCTTTTTATTCCACTTGCGATTGGTTCTCTCTGTGGTATCCTTCCATGTTCTTATTTTCCTCTTATTAGGCTCTCCTGATTCACTTGACTCTGATTGTTCAGCCAGTTTATCATGTTTCAATGTTTGTGCCCTAGTAACTCCCTATACAGGAGCCACACTACTATTACTTGAACTTGAATCCACCACTAAGCCTACCACATTAATGGGTGTAACCTTGGATGCACTAGAGGGGTTTTTGGGACATTCTCTCGGGAGATGTTCCTTGTCGCACTCAAGAGAAAAGCCTTATATGGTGATGTTTTGTCCTTGTCCCAGAGCTGGTTGTGGGGACATTCATGAATGAAATGGTCACCCGGACATCTAAAACATGGTCCTCTAGGGGCTTGTGGTCTTACTTGTCTCAATTGGGGTCTAGGATTTGGATTCGTATACATGACATTGGAGTATTTTGGCTCCCAATTTTGTTCCATAAGTGGTATCTCGTATTGATGGGAATAAGCCTCACTATGCTCTGGTGACTCTCTGTAATAAGCTTGTGGACTATCTTCATGGGAGTAGTCTGGACTATGAGCATGAGAGTCATTTTTTGAGACCAACGGGGTTAGTGGCACCAATCCTCTATTAGGGTTCTCCTCTACCATTGCATACTTAACTGGAATCACATTGGAAGGAGCTGGTGGTTGGTTTCCTAGGACTCATTGTGGCCTATATGGTGCTTGATATTGTTGTTGTGGCCTATAATATGGTTGTTGGTATTGATTTTGATACCTGCCCTACTGGGAAGGTTTCTAATAATTTTGTCTGACAGCCTGCCTGTTGTATGGACAATCTTGAGCCATATGATTTCTGTATTTTCTCTCAATGGTGCAATACAGAGCATTAGGGTTTCCTTGGGGTTGAGCCATCATCAGGCAAACATTAGCCATGTGGTCTCCTCCAAAAGTATAACACCACTTCAATGAAGTGACCCTTGATATTTGTCTATTTTGAACTCCTAGCTTCTTGGCAACCTGCTCAACTATCTCATCTATCTCAATGGAGGTTCTAGAGGTATGACTAGTAGAACTATCAAAATCCTTATAGAGTTTGGACATTCCTAATTCCTCACCCAAATTGTCTTCTATGTCAATACATATCCGCACACACTCTTCTATGGATCTAGGCTCTTTCAAGTACACACATGATCTCAACTTGGTGCTTAGCAAGCCATCTAAAAACAAAGCCACTTGTTTGGCTGGTGTGGGTAACTCTGGAACAAGGCATCTTTCTATGTCCTATCTGAACCGTCTTCCTACAAGTCCCACTGTTTCTTGAGGTGTTTGCTTGAAGCTATGGGTCAATGATGATGTGTTATGCCTGATGCCACTCCTGGAATTCTACAATGAATTCCTCCTAGCAGTTGACCTATGTTTTGGTAATTGCGACTATTTAGAGGTTGAAACCAAGCTAAAGCAGTACCCTTGAGAGTCAAACCAAATGCCTCAAACTGGGTGAACAAGTCCTCAACCTATTCAGCTCTTAACACTTGTTTGAACTCGGCCACATGATCCTAAGGGTCTCCAAATCCATCAAAATAGTTCTTCATATCCCTGACCACTTGAGAAGGTCTAAGGGTTCTTGAGTGCTCTCGGGGTCTAGGCAATGGAAACTCATGTTCATCTCTTTGATGCGTATGAGCTTGATGTCTCTCTCTTTCAGGTCTTTCACCTTCTTGTCCTGATCTGTCTCAGCCCATTGTATGTGTCAAGCTCACCTCGGGTCTCTCTCTAGGGGCAGGCTCGAGTGAAGAGAAGAAACTGCGCTACGAGGTAATATGTTTGGTTGCCCCACTATCAAAATACCAAACATCTGGGTCTACTGCAGACATGCAGTGATAATGAGAAGATGGGTCAAAACTGCAAACAGTAGTAAACGCCCATTCTTCTTCCTGCACAAGATTAGCAGACTCCGTTTTTGGTGTAGAGGCTTCTGCAACAACCATTCCAGCCTCTTTCTTCTTTGCCTCTTTTGCAGCCAGTTTTGGACAGTTCTTTATGATGTGATCATTCCCTTTACAGTACTTACAAAACAATTTCTGCTTTTCTGATTTTTTCTCATATTTGTCTTGGTTCTTCGAATGTGCAGCATTTGCAGATTTCTGCTTACTAGTAGAAGAACTCCATTTTCCTTTGCCCTTCTCACTAGCCAAGAAAGCTTGATCTGCAACATGCATAATGGACTTGTTCTGCCTGGACTAATCTTCCTGCAATAGAACAGAGACTAACTCCTCAAATGACAAGGCATTTGGATTGCCTTTCATCATCAACCGAAGAGTAGAAGCAAAACTTTGATGTGAATCAGGAAGACCATTCAGAACGGTCTACACAAGTGAGCTATCTGGTATAACCTCATCGACAAAAATCAACTATTCCTTCAAGTCTTTGATCTTTGTTAGGAAACTGTCCATAGAATCACCTTCATTCATGTGCTCACTCATTCGGAGGTAAGCAACACGAGCCTCATCCCTAGCTTGGTACAATGTGGTAAGTGTATCCCAAGCATCCTTAGTTGTTCTGCAAGAGTGAATATGAGGAATAATGGCACGTTTGACAGACAAAGCTATCAATGCATGTGCCTGGGCATCTCTGTTATCCTAACAAATCTGCTCTGCAGTACGTGCAGCAAAAATAGCAGCACGAACAGGAATTTGCACAATATCATCTTCGACACCATCTTCATCAGCTCCAGCACCTGTATTCGCAGTACCTGTTGTTACATGTGTAACAGGATGTCTTTCAACACCCTGCATAATGTTCCACAATCCTTTTGCAACCAATACATGTTGCATCATATAAGCCCATAATGGGTAGTTGGTACCATCCAACTTATCCTCAACAGCCAACATACGGAATACATAACTGCTTTCAGCCATGGCTGGTGACTAAAATACCTTTATGCAGAAAATTGACTATATCTCAAAAAGTTGAACGAAACTACCCAGACGAGTTCTGCTAAACCTGTAGCAGACTTTGAGATGCTTATATTGGTGAACAGAAACAGGTATATATCTTTGGCACAAAAAGACAAAATAGCCTGCACAAGCGCTACGATAGTGCATTCGGAGGCCGAAACGAGGTCAAATCATGATTCCGGCACCATAAAGTGAAGCCGTTTTGATCTCGGAAACACCCTGAGTATGCTCACCAAAATTTGTATGATTCTGAGACTGCAAATGGAGGAGTGTCGACGGTGCCCTAGATGAAGCGACGACCTGCTCTGATACCAATTGTCGGAGTTAGACGTCTGCAGAAGCATGCGAATAGCACAAGGAAGAAGAAGAAGCTTGGAGCACAACACACAATACTGTATGTATTACTAGAGAATGTACAAAGATAAGTAGTCCATTAGGGCAATAGGCGTATATACAATCCGGGGGAAAAAAACCTCCTAAAGAGGGAAAAAAGTGCCTCGGCGATCCTAGTGTGTTCACACACATCACTACCTAAATATATCAACACCAACACCCCCCTCTCTCGCGTCTGTCATCTCTGACAGACCCTTGGTGAGATGAACGTTTGACATAGTATTTGAGGACATCGGTGGCCAAGTGATGTTCTTCTAACCTTAGTCCCTTGGCTAAATTTGTGAGTAAGGCATCCCAATTGACTGGCCGTGGAATGTCCGGATGTGGTAGGCGCAACTGATCGGAATGTAAAGTCCTCTCCACAACATAAAGTTGGAGGAGATGTGAGGGTCTGGGAATGAATATTTTGGAATGGTACTCCCAGAACACTGTAATGAACATCTCCTCAAATGTCTGTTTGTAACATGTTGGGAGGTACTTGATCCTTGCATTCCATGCATAGATCATGTTAATGGAAGGAGTTGTACTCATGTCGTACACTAAATCTAGATTTCCTGCATTGAAACTGACTGCCGAGAAATGGGGACCTTGAATGTTCTTGAAAGTTTAGAAAGTGACCAACATCAGTTCAAATATCTTCATACACATCTATGCCATAACATCAGGTATGTTTCATAGTCTAACACCCTAGTGGCAGATGGTGGATATCATATACGCTACTGTGGCCGGTCCCCATGGCAGTGTTAGGTACACATAGTTGAGCCATTTCTCACAGCCTTTGACATTCTTAATAGTGATGGCGAATTCTGGCCATGTGCATCTTCTAAGTACTGGGATGTAACATGGGTTGTATTTGATGAAGAGTGGCATATTCTTCCATGTACGAACCATCTTTGGATATGTTTCTAGAAGACGAAGCCTCCAAGTAGGTTGGAAGACTAACCCACATGTAGCGCTCTCAGGTATGTCATCTGGATGGTCTCCTCAATCTTGGACATTGATTTGATTTGAATCACTACTCTGTCATCATGTGTGCTGGCCATTTTTTTCAGCTTCTACAGCCATTCTAGGGCTTTGACTTCAAGTGTGTCCATTCCTTCAGCGGTTTGTTGGCCACCTGGCATAGGCATATGAACATAAGGTTCCTCATATGACTCTTTTACTTCAATGGGTACCAACTCTTCCGATTCCAGTTCTATGACAGGGGAGGGTTGTCTTTCGTATTGAAGTAATTTACTTTGCAATTTCGGCAACCTGTGCTTTGAGTGCGTGCACCTCTTCTATAGTTGATATAGAATCTGTGAACTTCGTTTGTTCTTCTTGTGCCTTTACCTGTCGATGGAGGGTGTCCCATTCTTTTTCCAAATTTTCATGTGCTTCAAGAAGATCAGCATATGTCTCGAGGATGGTTTTCATTGTATCCGAGGGAATAGCTTTAAATTTGTCTGGATCTATCTCCTAAGGAGAGCCTTCCATTACTGCTTCTAGATTCTCTTCATTTTGCCTTTGAAGTCGTTTATTCTCCTCTAGAGCAGTGGCCATATGCTTCCATAGTAATGTCAGATTACGATGTACTTTGATATTATCAAACTGATAAAGTTCAATTAAAGCTTCTAGTTTTTTAATGTTCGGAGAATCTGATTGTCAAGGAGTATCCAATAAGGTTTGATGGGCGTGCTCTAGCGTAGTATAATGTTGATTGAGTGTTGTGTTCTCTTCTTCTAAGGTTGTAAGCTGCTTTTGTAATTGTTCGTGTTCCACAAGTATATTGCGATGACGATCTTCTAAGGTCTGATATTCGTTCTACAGCTGATATATACATTTATATAACATAGAAAAAATATTATTTACATCCAAGGATGCTGGGAAGGTGGAGGATGCAGGCGGAATGGGGATGGGGGATGGGGTGGTGAATGAAGTGGAAATAAGAGGTGATGTGGGTGGAGGGGGAATGGGAGATTGTGGTAGTGTGGAGGGGGGGAGTGGTGTCGTGGATGGTGAGGTTTCCATGCTATCGAAAGTGTGTATTACCATGTAAATGGGGACGGTAGGTGTGGTGGATGTGACGTCGGTAAACAGTGTTGTGAACATAGGTGTGGCCGCCCATTCAAGGTGGGTGCCAGAGGGAAGGAGGATTCCTATAACATCAGAACTAAAACTATAACCCAAATGTGATATTGATGATGAGAGGGTCGTGACAACCTGTTTAGTGGTGGTGGAGATTATGGTGGTGGTGTCGTGAGGAGAAGTTTGTCGTGCAGTGAGAGGTGAGGGGGGTGGGTTTGGGGGTGAGGGTATGGAGTGTGGCGGTTGCAGTGCATCGTGGTATTCTTCCATGTGTGTAGTGTCAATCGATGTCGATACATCTATATGAATTTGCTTTCTGGATCGAATGGGGCGTGTAGGCATTCATTGTTCAAAGTGACTAATGTGAGTAATGGCCGAGTGAATGCATTCATCAAGACCAAGTGCATCAGCGTGAAGGTTCAAAGACTCAATGAACTGTTCATCTACCCCTTCTTCTCCTAACATTTGACTCATCAATTAATTTCCCTATTTCTAATGATAATTTGTGATGCTCCTGAACTCTCTTCATGGTCTCGTATAATCTCTTGATCTGTGTCATATAAGCTAGTGCACCCACTAGCTCTGTAATTTCCTCCTGCTTCTGGTCGTGCTCTTCATCTGATTCCTCTTCATTGGTCTCTTCTTCGTCTTCATTCACTTCAACTACTTCGGGTTGAGTAGGGGCTGGAGTCTCTATCGTCGGGTGCGGTCCTTGGGTCTGGTCTTCCTCGTCTCAATATTCGCCTCATTTATCATTCTGTCAATTTCTTCATCGGTTAAGTCGTCCAAAGTGTATCCCTATGGAAATTCCAAATCAGAAGGGATAGGAGGGAAGACAAGGTTTGGTCCCTCTGCGCTCTACCTGGGTAAGCGAATTGTGAATGGGCGAACACGTCTCTGTTGAGGTGGTGTCACATCTTGTGTGAGGGTGGCACCCCTTGCTTGTGCACAGGGTATTTGAATAGATCTCCTCATTTTCTTTGATGGTGGGCCTGCCGTCGATGTTCGTCTCTGAAACTCTTGTACTCTGGACCATACCAATGCTCGTTATATGAGTACATCATAAGCCAAACACCTCTAAATGATCCGTGTAAGCGCACAACATCCATGAAGTACATTCTTGTGTTTCTTGTTCCACCACTGATGCGCTAGGTGAATTTGATCAATGATCCAATGGGGCATATTGAGGGTGAGGTTTTCTGTTTCTGCCAAATACAAACTGAACCAAATTTTGTTTGGTGGCATGGTAAAGCGTTCTTGAGCAAGGAAGGCAAAATGCTGCATACATGTGTGTAAATGGAGAGCAATGGTCAGAGTCATAGCCGCCATCTCCTTCAATTTGTTGAGGTCCTTGTGCTTCATTTGTCCAAGAATCAAGGTTTCCTTTTCTGTTGGAATGTGCATGCCCTTCATGTCCAGGGCCTCTCGTACTAAGTTGATGGTCACTCTTAGGCTACCCAAATATTATCGAGTAGATTAATTGTAATTAGGAAAAGACGCGTGATGAAAGGGTGTCGCACAAAACGTTGTAATGCCTTTCTGATTAATATAGTAGTGTGTGGAAGAGACGACAAACACATCACCAGACTGTTCTGTCTCGGCGATCAACTGGAGTTGATTCTGTCACGAGTTTATTCAATTGTGGTGTCATCTGTACTGTTAAAGGTTCAGTATTGAAGTGAATAAGGCACTGTGTTAACATCTTTTTGTGTTATGGTTGAAGTGCGGGTATAAAAGTAATATTAAATGAATAGTAGAAGTTCTACACGTGGTTACGATAATCGTTAAAAGTTGTTATGCGCTGGAAAGTGGTAGTTGAATCTGTTGAATTGTCAGAAGTTAATGAAGTGACTGGGGAAAATACATAAAGGGCCTCTGTATTACAGACCCCTGACCATCCCAAGAACCCATGTATGGATCGGTTAACAATTTAGATTAACCATAAGATTAACATTGGCGCCGACCATGGGGCATGGAGTAGGCAGTCAGCACATAAACTAGGATTTGCAAAAGAATCCAATGATATATGCCTATAACACATTCTGGAGAATCGTACCCAAAGTACAGAAGGGATCAACATCCTTGGAAAGTTCCTAGCGCATTGGGAACACCTCCTGGGTGGTAGTGGTGATGGACAATCCTCGGAAGGAAAGCGAGAAATATGGGCTAGTGGGGTGCCACCTCAGCATTTCCTTATGCAAGGATTACAGGGTATACCAAAAGTGCAACCAATCCCATCGGCAGAAAGTAAGGTTGGTGAAGTACTCGTTCGGGTGACGGTGTGGAAATTTTCGATAGTAGTTTGTGGAATTTCGGTGGTACTTCGGATAATTCCGGGATCTGTTTGTAGAATTTTGGTGATAGATCTACTTTGGGTTCTAATTTTGAGGAAACTAGTGTATTGTTGGATGAAATTTTGGGTGAAAAGCTCACTTCAGAAGTCAACTACAAGGAATGGCAATTGGGTGTAGGCATGTGTGATCAACTTAACAATATCATATTATCAGAGAACATGCAAGACGATGGGACAACACAGAAGCAATTAGGTTTAATGCGTTCAAATCATTCGGCAGTAATATTTCCTCTTCATTTAAACAACATGAGTGGTTCACAACAGCAACAGCAACAACAACATCATGAGCAACAACAACAACAACAGCAATAGAAGCAACAGGCCATACCACCACGACTGCTACCTGCTGGAGTTAAGTATATGAAATTTGGAGGATTTCCCGATGATGATCCAGATGCACATGTGCGAACTTTTGAAATCAATTATGTTGTACTTAACTATCTAGCGGATCAGGCATATAAGGCTATAGTGTTCCAATCTATGCTGGTTAATGAGGATGCCTAATGGTTAACTCAATATGACATTAATCATTTCGGTCAATATGATGATGTTGGATGCTTTCTTAGAACGATTTTGGTTGAAGAAGAATGCGGCTGAGATCTTTGATTATCTGCAAAACAATAGATAGAAAACACATTAGAATTTGCAAGAGTATGCAACTTTATTTTGTACTCATCTACGAAAACTACTGCCGATGCATGCTAACCTATCAGATGACATGATTACCCAGTGGTTTATTAATGGATTAAACCCTCAACTTAAACAAGTAATGATTATACGATGTGTGGGTGGTATGACCTTGGATGCAGTAATAGCCATGGCATTACAGTTGGAACATAAAGTGGGCAGGTTTGCTGAAGATCTAGACTGGTTGAAGGCAACCAAGGGTATGAGCGAGGATCCATTGAAACAAGTGTATTGCACAAAATGTAAGAACCAGAGACACACTGCTTCTGTTTGTGCACTAAACCAAATGTACTGTGCTATTTGTAATACGGTGAGTCACTCCACCAAAACCTGTCTATATAATGCTAAAGTACAGACCAGGCCAACCGTAAATGAGATCATATAGGAGCAGGGACAACCGACTACCCACTCTGTACCACCGCATTTGAGGAATACTTATTACCATAGTTATAAAACCTACAAGGGACTGCGAGCAAACAACTTCGGCTAGACCCGGTGGAACTCCAATCAATCGGGTGAAGGCATCTCTCTCCCAGCACCAAGATATCATTTATGTGGTGAGATTGGACATATCCGCAGATATTGCAAAGAGGAGTCCGAGTATGATAAATGACAAAAAGAACGACAGCATCCAATGGCAAACATGGTATATATTTTAGCAGTAGATACTCAAGTGGCAGTAATTCAAACACTACCCGACAAGAAATTACAACTGACTGCTGAGATTTTTGAGCCTGGCATTCAAGAACAATAGAGAGTTTTTACCAAAGCCAGTATGTGGGCCAATCAAGAACCAACTATTTTTTTCGACCCAGTACCTGTGGTCCAGCAGACATTACCGAATCTACCACTGAAAGAACCGAGTTCGATGAAAGTGTCGCCAGAGAGTCCATCGAATTTGGTATTGAGTACGTCAAATTTTGACTTTGTGTGGAATATTCTATCACAAGCATCTATTACAATACCGTTGGGGCAACTGTTAGCCTTGGTTCCGGGTGTACGACAACAATTTCAGCAAAAAATTAGTCCAAGATTTTTGTGTACACTTGCTATGGCAACTATCAGCCTAGAAATTGATTCTACGGTAGATCATGCTATTCCCTTAATTACGGTATGGTATAAAAACCATAAAATTACTCAAGTGTTAATTGATGGAGGCTCTAGTGTGAATATTGCAACAGCTTCCCTTCGTAAATGATTAGGATGGAATCAGATTGAACCTGTTCAATTTTTTGTGAGAATGGCCGATCAGTCTAGGGTCCATCCAGTGGGTTTGTTATGTTATATACCCATTACTCTTCAGGGGGTAGTGTTTAAATGACTTTTGTGGTCCTAGAATTACCTCACTCAAGTCTGGATTATAACTTGTTGTTCGGGAGGCCTTGGCTAAAACAAGCCAAAGTGTTGCACGACTGGTTTGCACATGAACTTATTTTCAAAAGTAATCATCGGAAATATGTAGTACCCTTGGACGAGATGAAGCCTTGCGACCTTCATGCCCGCCCTGCTGTAGCTAAACCTATGCATATGTTGGATGGCCTTTCCAATGATGAAGAAGAAGCTTTTCTCAATGCGAACCAGGATTTGCTTGCCCTGGGCACAATCGACTTACAAGCGGTTGCAGATTATTGGAATCCGGTCGTTTGTTTGGTAGTTCCGATTATAGAAGAAGGGGACCCAGTTCTGGATCAAGCTTTGAATGCCCAAAATTTACACCAATTATTCCAGTCTCCTGAGGATATATCCATGCCATGACAGTTTTATGTATCGGAAGATCAGCTCATTACCTATAATCTAGGAAATGAGGGTACACCGTGACTGATCAAGCTTAAGGCGGGGTTATCGAAAACTTTTCAAAATGATCTACTATAGTTGTTGACCGAGTTTCAAGATGTATTTGCGTGGGACTATCGAGATATGAAAGGGTTCGACCCTCGCATCTATCAACATCGTGTGATGTTAAAGCCGGATGCATGTCCAATCAAACAACCCAGTTATCGCATGAACCCCAATTATGCTGCTCAAGTGAAAGCTGAATTGGATCGTTTGTTGAAAGTAGGTTTCATCATCCCCATTGAGCATGCAGAATGGGTTTCACCTATTGTCATTGTCCCAAAGAAAAATAAGCAATTGCGTATCTGTGTGGATTACCGAAAATTAAATGGGGCGATCGTGTCGGATCCCTTCCCACTTCCCTTTTTGGATACGATGCTTGATGATGTTGCCGGATGAGAAATGTATTCCTTTTTGGATGGTTATAGTGGCAATAATCAGGTGCGGATGGTTGAAATGGACATACCAAAAACTATGTTTATTACAAATTGGGGCATATATGCGTGTACAGTGATGTGGTTCGGTCTCCGCAATGCTCCTAATACCTTCCAATGTTGTATGTAGGAAATTTTTTCCCCCTACCTAAACACCTTTATGCGGGTGTATGTAGATGATTTTTCGTTATCTGGTGATGCATCGACACACCTCTATCAGTTACGGTGTTGCTTCTCTAAGTGTCGAGAGTTTTGTTTGTGCTTAAATCCCAACAAGTCGGTCTTTTCGGTGTCCTGTGGCAAGTTGCTTAGTCATATTATTTCACAGCAAGGCATTCAAGTGGACCCAGATAAAGTGCAAGTAGTGTTGAAGGCTCCTGCCCCTACGACCCCAAAAGAAGTTATGTGATTCCTTGGCCAAATACATTGGCATGGGTGGCATCTTCGGTGGCTTGCACATTTAGCTATACCCCTGAATCGTTTGATTACTAGCAATCCCCAGTAGTTTGTGTGGACTGAGGAGTGCCAAATTGCCTTTGATCGACTGAAAACACTTTTAACCAAGGCTTCTATACTACAAGCACCAAACTGGCAGCTTCCATTCCATGTCTTTGTGGATGCATCGGACCATGCAATCGATAGTGTGCTCATGCAACAAAAGGATAAGTGGTTCCGCCCTGTTTATTATGCTAGTCGATGATTAGTTGCTGCTGAATGGAATTATTCCGTCACTGAGCATGAATGCCTGGGTTTGGTTTATTCGGTGAAGAAATTCTAGCATTATTTATTGGGATGGCCATTTACCTTTCATGTGGACCATGCAGCTTTGGTTTATCTTGTCCGCTAGCAACATTTAGGGGGCCGATTAGCCAGATGGGTGCTATTGCTGCAAGAGTTTGATTATGAGGTTGTGCATCGTCCGGAGTCAACACATGTGCTGGCTGATTTCTTATCTTGACTTGATTTCGGTGAACTTCCCAGTGGCATTGACGACAGTACCCCTGCTATCTATGCAACTGATTTGGTCCAGGGTGATTGTCAGGAGTTCCCGGTAGCACCTTCATATTATGATAATCTTATGACCTTTCTCATGAGTGGAAGCTCCTCGACTAATACTTCTACTTCTGCTCGCCATAAACTAGCGATGTATAGTCGATGGTTTCGGATCATTGTAGGACAACTGTATTACATGGATCCATCTGGTGCACTCTTACGTTGTATCCCTCCACATGAAGTTCCTTCGATTAATGACATGACCCATTCTACTCCTTTCGATGGTCATTTTTCGGTCGATCTTACTTACCGAAAAATTCTACACAGTGGCTTATGGGGGCCCACTATGCAATGTGATATTGTTGCTTATGTCAAAAAGTGTGATGCTTGCCAATGATTGGGACAGCCTTTACAATGGCATCATTTTCCATTTTAACCTATTTCTCCTCTTGAACCTTTTCAAAAGTGGGGCTTGGATTTCATTGGTCCCATTACACCTCCTGCTACGATTACTAATCATCGATATATACTTACTTGTATGGATTACGCTACTCGGTGGGCTGAAGCTTGGACTTTACAATCCACCACTGCATCAGTGGTGGTCAAATGTTTGATGACTGATGTTTTCCCTCGTTTTGGTCTTCCCTTAGAGATTGTTTCGGATCACGCCACACATTTTGTTAATTCCTTAATGCAAGCGCTTACCTGAACCCTGAAGATTGTTCATAAATTTAGTTCCCCATATTATCCTCGTGCCAATGGCCTTTCTGAAAGTCCAATAAAACCCTTCTTAACATGCTCAAGAAACTAGTTCTGGAATGTCCGGAGAAGTGGGATCAATTCCTTCCTTCAGTCCTATGGGCTTATCATACTACTTACAAAGTGGTGACAAGGAATACACCTTTCAAATTGGCATATGGGCTAGAGGCCATTGCACCCATGGAGTTAGTGGTACCTAGCATATGGGTGGCACTGGATCATAAGCTCTTACCGGAAGAATCCTTTCCTTTCCGGTTGGATGTGTTGCAGTCTTTAGATGAGCAACGCCTAGAAAGTTTCCTGATGCTGCAAGAAGTGCAACTGTGACAAGCTAAGACACATGATCGATTTCTTCGCACTCTAGTTTTTACCAAAGGACAATTAGTTCTATTCTATAATGCTAAGTCTAATCGTTCAGTGGGCAAGTTCAAACTTCAGTGGTTTGGTCCTTACCGTATTGAAGATCAGGTCGGACCCACTATGTTCCAGTTATCCACTTTAACTGGTACTCTTCTACCTAAATCCATAAATGGATCGAAACTTCGTCCGCATTATGCCACACCTTCCTCATCTTGATTATTTATTGGTCTTTTTATTCTCCACCTGATTTATGTCACCATTGTTGCCTGACTTCTCTTTCCATTACACGCGTTCTGGTTGATTGATTGACCGTAAATTCTTATTTTATTACCTAACCATGATTAGCCGCTGCACTATACGTCTGGGATTCTGTTAATGTGTGCATGTCATCATTATGCATGCATATTCCCAACAACTGGTGATGATTATGTTTTCTACCCGCGCTTCCATTCAGTGTTTTTACTTAATCATGATCTTCTCCCTTTTCCTGCTATTGTGTTTTTCAGCTCTATGTATTTTGTGTTGTCTTTTGTATTCATGTTATGTTGCCCGCCATGGAAGCTTTAGCAAATATCGCTACTTTTCGTGCTGGCCTCGCTCCTGAATTGAGCGAGTTTTTGCACACATGTGGGCTTTTAGCATTCACCGAATTGCCATGGCATTCGGTCAAATGTCACCCATTCTCTGCGCAATCATCTCTGCTATAGCCAACACTCCCTCAACAGAAACTTGCTGGTTGCTCACATGTCTCAACCCGCGCATTGTCGTAACTCTAAACATTGTCGCCGAGGGATTCCATCTCCCTCATGAGGGTAGTGTAGATGTGCCCCTCCTGCCGATGACGACCATGAAGCAGCTTTTCCCGCGTCAGTCCTCCAATGAATTTGCTATTCTCTGTCGCCATGAACGGAGTGCTCAGCCCTACAATTCTTGATGGCTGCACTCAACCTCCAAAAATGCACATACGGTATCTCTCGACCGTTTTATTCCATGATCGATGCCGTTGCAAGAGAAGCAGTTAAGTGGGCTTTGTTCTTCTTCCGGCGTATTCATTGGGAATGTCAAGCGGTCTCCCAGCAAATTGCGAAGGGTGATATCCCTCGCATGAGACTCCCTCATTTGCTGACTTTCCTTCTCCCGACGATTCAACATGCGCAGCCTCTTGTAATGGATGATTTTCTCTTTCACTCAGAATCCATGCAGGTGATGGAGATTGAAGACAATGACGAACTCCTGTAGTTTTTTTGGGGGAAGCGTCACAAACTAAGCCCCTCCCAAAGTCAAGTTCAGCCTTTCTCAACCGTCCAACTCCAGGATACCGCCTCTTCCGCACCTATCCTCTCTACTCCACCATCTCCTAAGGATCAAGCTGCTCCAGACACTGTAATGGAAGACGTCCATCTCGGTGATAGAGTCGTTCAGCTGCAGCCTCACTCTCAGAAGCAAGCGCCCGACACCATCACGGAGGTTGTGCAACTCGCGGAGCAAGAGCAAACCAAGGAAGTGATGGTGCAATCGGATGTACAACCTCTTATGGTAACAACCCTTGCCCTGCTGTCTTCACCTAAAAATACACCTCCTCCTCTTTCTCCGACCAAAGTACCTTTGCCGCCTAGCCCTCCTCCTTCGTCGTGACATTCGGTAGCCCTTGGCCATTCCCAACCCATCCCTTCCTCTCCCAATTACTCTCCCCCTTCTTCCTCCGCAACCGTTTTGGCTAATCCCTCTCAACCTATATCTACCTCCATCGTCCCTGACTCTTTGGCTCAATTAGCCCAAAGTGGGAATTACCTTATCCACCTCTCCCAGCATCTCCCTCACCACTTACAAGTTACCCATGAGTCCCTGCATGTGGAGTATCAATCCAAGGTTGATTTGCTTGAAGTGGATATCGCACCCCTCCAGGAAGAAGTCTTAGCAGCAAAAGCAGATGCAAGCCTATTGCAGGAGCAGCTACAAACCTTACAAGGACAATTGACAGAGAAGGATGCCATCATTGCAGCTCGTGATGATGAGATCAGACAACTTAACCAAACTATGACTGATAAGGAGGATGCTTTGAAGGCTTTGGTAATCTGTTAGAGACAACACGGAGTCAATTCATTATAGTCAAGCAGAATTGTCAAGAGATGGCCGCGAAAGCCTTACAAGGAGAACCGGAATTGAAGAAAGTCACTAAAGAACTCTTCTAGAAAATCTCGCCACTAGAAGAGGAAATAGGTCGAACCCTTAAGCTTAAGAAAGATGTTGAAGCTATCCAAAAGGAAAGGCAAGACTTCTTGCAGAAATGAAATTATGCGGCGATGTTGCGCTAGCAAACGACTTCTACATCCAAGAAGGTTTTTTGCATAATCAAGCTGAAGTCTTACTCTCTCAAGTTATCGCTTCTAGCTCTGTGCGGACCGATGCACACCTGGTTGAACCTCAGATTTTGCAAGAGATGTTAGAATCCTTAAAACAAAAAATCTCCCACACCTTTAAATTAGCTAGAACCATGTACATACAAGGAATCATTGATGATTCTTAAATCTTGTAATTTTCCCTACTAGGTTTGAGTCCACCATGCGTGCCAGTGTAAGGCCACCAGAATATTATCCAGTAGATTAATTATAATCAGGAAAAGACGCACACTGAAAGGGTGTCACACAAAACGTTGTAATTCCTTTTTGATTGATAGAGTAGTGTGTGGAAGAGACGACAGATGTGTCGCCGGACTGTTCTGTCTGGGCGATCAACTGGAGTTGATTCTGTCATGATTTTATTCAATTGTGGTGTCATCTGTATTGTTAAAGGTTCAGTATTGAAGTGAATAAGGTACTGTGTTAACATCTTTTTGTGTTATGGTTGAAATGCGGGTATAACAGTAATATTAAATGAACATCTTTTTGTGTTATTGAAGTGAATAAGGTACTGCATTAACATCTTTTTGTGCCAGGCCGTCGGAATATTATCCAGTAGATTAATTGTAATTAGGAAAAGACATGCATTGAAAGGGTGTCGTGCAAAACGTTGTAACACCTTTTTGATTAATAGAGAAGTGTGTGGAAGAGACAATAGATGCGTCGTCGGACTGTTCTATCTCGGTGATCAACTGGAGTTGATTCTATCACGAGTTTATTTAATTGTGGTGTCATCTATATTGTTAAAGGTTCAGTATTGAAGTGCATAAGGTACTGCGTTAACATCTTTTTGTGTATGGTTGAAGTGTGGGTATAACAGTAATATTAAATGAACAATAGAAGTTCTACACTTGTGGTTACAATAATCGTTAAAAGTTGATATGCGCTAGAAAGTGGTAGTTGAATCTGTTGAATTGTCATAAGTTAATGAAGTGACTGGGGAAAATACATAAAGGGCCTCTATATTACAGACCCCTGACCATCCCAAGAACCCACATATAGATCGGTTAACAATTTAGATTAACCATAAGATTAACATCAGCTTAAACCTTTTTAATTCATGTCCCTGTGTTAATGCTTGAAGCACAAAGGTACTATCTCCTCCTTTGGCCCTGCTAGGGATGAGAGTGCTGATCATGTAGGAGCAACACATAAAATCGAGTTTTGGCAACATTGCTCTAAAGTAGCTATCTAAACCGGCTTTAGTCCATACTGATCTCATAACTTCTGCATTCTAGTACTTTTCAAACTCGCGAGCAAAGAAGTGGTATCTTCCCCACTTGCCATTGAATTCTACTTCAGCTTCCCAGAAGTAGGTACCCTCTCCCAGTGGTCCTGCTACATCACTAAACCAATGGGTATGCTTGCCGACCTGTGAGGTGTGCCCTTGTGGAGGGTCCTAAATTGGAATTATGTGAATCTCTATGAGTTCGTGGGGCCTCTCTGTCAATTTTTCCTTGAGGAGGATGGTCTCAATGTCGACTATTTGAGAGCTCGACCCTGCCTGTGAACTAGTTCCTGTTGCTTCTGCCATGCTACTGCCTTGTTTGCTGATTCTATGAGAATATAGAAGCACACGTTAACCTTGTAGTGGACAAGATACAACCATTTGTCCCCATTACAACATTAACATGAGGCACTGTGATAAAGTTAGTGGGTCAGTTAGTTCTCAGTGAGCATGTGTGTAGTTAATGAATGAAGAGTTCTATATGGTAAGTGGAATCATGCAGTGTGAGCATGATGCAGTTAGTAGGTGGGGCGAATTTACAAATTGGGGGTCAAGGGGTTTATTACAAGTTTTCTGTCGCCAAACATAATGCGTGGTTTTACAAGATGACCATTTGTGGGATATGGGAGACTCTACATGGGTATTTGCTTGGAAAGGAGGCTTTTTAGGGACCCATTTACAAGTGATCCTGTTAGTGCCAGTTGAAGCATGTGTGATTGTGTGTGAATGGAGCTTTTTCTCGTGAAGCTTATGGGTGGCTACTTGAGCCCGCAAGCAAGCCTTAAGCACCCAAATTTTTCTTGATTGTGGGTTGGCCTTCATTGACCTCTTGGGTACCCAAATAGATCTTACTTTTGTAGATGAATCGTTGAGAGACTTCTTATTAGTGTCCTATCGCCGATCACTAGTATGACATTTAGCCATTGACTCTAGTTTATCAGCAATAGGATGCTCTCCTTTTTGTACCCATATTTGCTTCAATGGTTGAAACATCTTGCTTCGTATTCTCCTTTGGCCTTGAGCATAGACAACCTGCTCCCTTTGCGTTCGGTACTCCTTTAGTTGCCATGTCTCTATCATTTTTGGAAAAGAAGGGAGTTCCATCGTATCCTTGGCTTCTTTGTCAAGCACATCATCCCACTGCATCATAGAGTTTTGGACAATAATAGCATCGTCATCTTCATGTGTACTCTTGGAAGGACGAGGAGTTGGTGCCTTTCCTATTTCCTTGAGTGCTTCCTTTTCTAATTCAATTGTAATGCGATTTTGACTTACCCAGACTTGAAGAAGTCCACAGGTTGACTAAATGATCATAGATCCAGTCTTGACCCAAGACAAGAGGCTCAGTGAGGTCCTCGTATTGACATAGTAGCACCTTAACTGTCATGAGAGCATCTTGAATGTAGAGGGGAAGTTCCACCTCACCCATGCAAGGGGTTTCCACACCTCCCAATCCTATGGGGTATGCTTCTATAGGATTGACACTTAATTTCAATTCTTGACAGTAAGAAAGTCTAACCACACTAGTGGTTGCACCTGGGTCAATCAAGGCCCGTACAATCCTTGCACTATTTCCTTGTCCTATCTCTAAGGTCACAAAAGGACATCGTTCAATTATTCTATGGGAACTTACACATGAGACTTCACACATAGCCATGTGATACCCTGAAGTTGCATAGGCATCTGTCCTAGGCTGATCTCTACCCTGTCTCCTCAATTTCTTTCTCCGGATGCGTTCCAAAGCTTCTGCCTGTGCTTCTTCTCGGATTCGTTTTTCTTATTCCTTACGTATCTTGGCAGTGTTGAGTCGATTGCGCATTTCCTCAGTGAGGGGTTCTTGATATAGTTTGACTCTGCATCTGCTAATGTAACTAGGGAGAACATCACCTTCTAGTGTAGCTAATTGAACTGCTCCACTAGTTGAGATCCTATTTATGATCATAGGTCCATAGCCACGCTTCTCTAGCTTTCTTGCATGTTGTTTCAGGGTATACACCAAAACCAAGTCTCCGACCTTCAAGCCTTTATCCTTCACATGGGCATCAAAGTATGCCTTTTGTCTTTTCTTAGTTGCATAAATCCATGCGGCACCTCTCAGCCTCGTTTCACCTAGCCGTTCAAGATCAAAGATCCTTGAAGAGAGCTCAAGGATATCAAGAAGTCCAATGGTAGCACTACATTTTGGCCAAATACCATCTGAAAGGGTGTGGCTTGGAGTACCGTTTCATAGGCAACTCGGTATGTCCAAACAACATGGTGTACCTGTTTGTCCCAATCAGAGCATTTATTATTCACTAATTTGTACAGCACATTGCATAAAATCTTATTGGTGCTTTCGACTTGCTCATTAACTTGTGGATGATAGGGGGAAAACTTCCTGTGTATCACCAAGAACTCTTGGAGAAGATTTTCAATGACTTCATTCAAGACGTGAGTGCCCCTATCACTTACTAGCTCTATCGGTAGCCCATACCTAGTGAACACGTTCTCAAATAAAAACTTAGCTGTCGTTTGAGCATCGTTCTTCAATGTGGCTTTCATTTCTACCCACTCGGTTAGATAGTATGTGGCCACAATGATGTATTCAACATGTGAACTCTTAGATGGGGGTTAATAGAACCTACAAAGTCTATTCCCCACTTAGAGAATGCACGTCCACAAGCCTGCAAATAGGATTGCCTTAATCACACGGTCTGGATCAAAGTGTCCTCTTGCTACACTTGGTGATCAGTTTCCAAGATCTTGAGATATTCACTCTCATGGACACACAGCCTTAGGTAACAATCTTTACCACGCTTGTATAAGTTATCTCCAATGAGTGAGTAGTCCAGTGCTTCTTGTTCTAAACTTCTTTGCCTAGCCAGGTTCATATCTTGAGGGAATGTTTTCATCCTCAGGAAGGCTACCAATGGTTCACTCCAATCTGGTATTAGAGACACTCGGTACAATGTAGCATGCTCCACAGGTGGTCTAATATGACAGACTGGGCATTCCTTACACAACTTATGGACATCTTCTTCCATAGTCGGCTAGTGCACTCCAAGTCTCCTTAATGTCTGTAAAGTTCTTTGCCTTGAGGAGTGTTGCTCTAATGCACCCACATGTGCTAATTGCAACCATTTTGCGTACTCCTCCTCTTCCACACAACAAGCTAATATCCCTTGATTTGTATGCTTGTACATACTTCCTGTCATGATATGGTACTTTTGGGCTTTTACTACCTCCCTATCTTGAGTGTTCATTACTGGATGTTTAGGCCCATATGTCAATATTGGCACTAATGTCTTGGCCCACTGTGGTACAACTTCCAAGTTGAACAAGTATGCATCAGGGAGATCATCTGATACTCCTTGTGGGGCCTCTCCGGATGTGAGCCTCGAGAGATGATCTAGTCTCAAGTGAGTCTTGCCTTTCCTCACCACTACCTCAAAGTCATATTCCATTAGTAAGAGGAACCATCTTAATAATCTACCTGTATTGCATGGCTTATTTACTAAGTATAGCAGTGCTTGATGATCAATGAAAACCTTAAACTTATTTGTAAGAAAATAGTGTCTAAACTTTTTAATTGCATACACCATGCTTAATCCTTCGCATTCGGTGGTGGTATAGTTTCATTCAGCTGCATTCAACTGTCTACTAGCATAGGCAATTGGAAGATCCATATTACCTCCACCCGTAGGTTGTGCAAGTACACACCCAATATCATAATTAGATGCATTCACATGGACATGGAATGGCTTGTTCCAATCTGGTGTAGTCAAGATTGGTGCTTAACATAATCGCCATTTAAGCTCATTGAAAGAGTTCTCACATTCTTTCGCACTCAAAGTTAGTCAAAAGGGAATATAGAGGCTTTGCAATGATTGCATACATATGAATGAATCGGCAATAATAGCCACAATGACCCATGAAAGCCTGAACCTCCTTGACATTCTTTGGCCTAGGTAGCTCTGCAAATGCTCTCACTTTCTCCTCGTCCGTGGATATGCCATTCGTTGACACTATGTGTCCTAGAATCTTGCCTTGTCTGACCATGAAAACACACTTTTTTGGGTTCAAACAGACTTGATATTCTCTACATTTGTCAAATATAGCTCTCAACTCAGGGATATGTGTTTGTCTTATGTTGGAATGAGCACAAAGATCATCAACATAGACTTCCAATTTTTTCCTCAAGAACTCTTTGAACACATGACACATTATCCTCTGAAAGGTAGCTGGTGCATTGGTTAGATCAAATGTCATAACCCAAAAAGCGAATATGCCCCACTCTATAGCAAAAGCCATCTTATCCTGATCTTCTGGAGCTATGGCCACTTGATTGTAGCCAGAGAAGCCATCAAGGAAGTTGTAGACTTCCTTGCCTACCACTCTTTCTAAGAGATGTTCAGTGATAGGAAGCGGGTAACTATCTCTAATAGTGGTTGTGGTATCTTTCTTCAAATTAATGCATACATGTAACTTTCCATTATTCTTGGGCACCACTACAATGGGGGATGCCCACTCAGTGTGCTCAATTTCATAGATGAATCCAACTTCAACCAAACGATCTATCTATTCCTTGATCTTGGCAGCATAATTATCATTATATGTGTATGGCTTCTGCTTAGAGGATTTGGCATCTAAGGTCATAGGAATCGTATGTGAGCATACATTAGGATCTACACCTTTTAAGTCTTTGT
Source organism: Ceratopteris richardii (assembly GCA_020310875.1). Classification (NCBI taxonomy): domain Eukaryota; kingdom Viridiplantae; phylum Streptophyta; class Polypodiopsida; order Polypodiales; family Pteridaceae; genus Ceratopteris; species Ceratopteris richardii. The sequence goes on along the minus strand of CM035411.1, from coordinate 99,582,968 downwards.
AGCTCCATGCAAAAACATCTCTATATTCTCTTAGCAAGGCTACCAACTCTTGCTCTTCATCCTCAGTCAAGTCATGTCCTATGTAGGTGCATCTCTCTTCTCCCTCTTCTATGGTTACAACAATTTTCTTGGTGGTTTCCTTGTTATCATAGGCCTCTCCTGCATGTGCATCACATTTAGGCATTCTTATCATGACTCTGCTATCTTCTATCTCATACTTCTTAAAGTTTTTAGGGACCTCAAATAAAGATTCTTCCTCCTTTGGTGTGACTTCTCTCTTCTTCCTTTTCTTGCCCTCATTCTTAATGGTTACTTGTGTGGCTAATCTCACATCATTTGTAAGTTCTTCATGTCTCTGAGGATGAACTTCTACTTTGCTAAAATATTCCTCATCTGATACAAAAGGTGGGTCCATAATGATTGACTCTAGATCAGAGTCACTTGCATCCTTGAATGCATCAGTGCTAGGTTCACATTCTTCAATAACCGAATCACACATGATTGGCTCTATTGTGAAGCGTGAAATCTCATAACCATCCTCGTCACAAGTGGGGTGTCCATTGTTCTTCATTGATGGCTACATCCATTGTTGCTAAAATTTCCACGCAACCATGAGGTTCAAATTCTTTGTCAGGAAATACTACAGGTGCATACGCTGGGTCTTGAATGGATCTACGGGTTTCCTTCGCACCTACCTCTCTGGCTTTTTCTCTCTTCTCTTCTTCTACGACTACTTTGCACATCCATAAGTGGGTGTCTTCATGCATCCATGAGGATCCGGATCCTATGGAATGCACTAATTATGTATCATCCTTATCTCTATGGATGGGATTCCATTGAATAGGGAGTATGTCTCTATGAGAGTAATCCTTGAGATTGACTTTGGTTGTAACACCTAAGTGTTGCAAATACAAAGAATTGGCTCCCCAATCTTGTGCCACTTGCAATTGCCACATAAATGGTCTTCCCAAAATCATCTCATAGGCCTGATTCTTGCTAAAGTCACATATAGCAAAAGCATGCTCAAACTCTACACCACATGTAGTGAGAGCTATTCCTTCTAGCAGTCCTAAGGGTCTCTCAATGTGACCATCCGCTATCTGCAATTTATTCTCGTTGGCCTGAGTGCTGGCTTGCCCCAACGCTTCCATAGGGAAGTGGTGGCAATTGCAACTCCTACACCTGAGTCCAAAATTGCCTTGATGGTGTAACCTTGATGGGTAATGGGAAGATAGGTGTTTCCTTCTTCTCCTTCGCTCATGTCTCCTATCTTGTCCAAGGGTATTTCTGGCACTGTTTTATGATATCCTACTTAGGAACGAGGTTTTACTACTTCTGGCACATGGTTGGCTACATGTTTCCATAGTTCTGGCCTAACCTTGAGTAGCTCCTCTAAAGTGAGATTGCACTGCACTTTGGTGTTCTTTACTACCTCCGTATTCCTAAGTATGATTGAGTCTTCGTTTCTTACCATGGCCGTGGGTGCCCTCATACAAGTAGACTTAGCTTCCCATGGGCCTGTGAAATGGGGTAGTTCCTATAAGGAATTAGACACAAAGTCTAATCTCTCCTGGGATTGGGTACTCTCGTGCTCTCCATAAATGGAAGGAATGTCTTGTGGGAATTGATCATGCACGTCATCCACAAGTTCAATGGGAGGAGGAGCTTCAATTTCTTTAGCCCATTTCTCTTCTTGAATCTCTTGCAGGAATTCTGGTGAGTACCGTTTCATAGAAGAAGGTGCATCTAGTTCTGTGGAGTTAGACACATAAGCTTTCTGGGTAGGAAGGTTTATTCTTTCACTTGCCTTGTCCTTACTTTGAGAGGCAGGGTCCTTTTCAGATTTTTCAATTAACCTTCTCCAATCTTTCTAACAGTCCATCAAAGCGCAATTGCGTCTTAGCTGAACTAGAGAAGTTAAAGAGGCGACTGGCTTCAAACATGGTTTGATCCAATTCCACCATCTTAGCATAAATTTTAGGTCGCTCTAGCTCTAGTTCTGCTTTAGGTTAACACTTTTCATGATCCGTTACGTTTTGCCCTTCTTGGATTCTAGCCTGATATGCCTTAAGCATCATGTCTAGGTCCTCGGGAGTGGGATCTGCTAAGACTGATCCTACTCTAGGGAGTGGTGGGATTGTGTGAGGTGGATTGGAAGGTGGTGGATTGGATGGAGATGGGAATGGTGGGTGTGGAGTAGTGTGAGAGTGAGTTTGAGATGTGATTTCAATTATCTTGGCTCTCGTTTCTCTTAGACTTTCCTCGAGGTCACTCATCTTCTTTGCCCATTGCCTTTTCATTCTTTCTCGACTATCCTTCCAAGCTCTGGTTCTCTTCTAGGTTATGCTCTCAGTTTCAATAACCTCATAACTCTTTTCTTGGTCTAAACCTTGGTTTTGCTACAAAGCTTGAGCTCTAGTGACCACTTGGACTGGTGCAGTGGAAGTTACACTTCCTATAGAGTCTACTACTAACCCAATAACATTGATAGGAGTGATTTTTGGTATATTGTTGGGGTTCTTAGGACAATCTCGCAAGAGATGATCTTTCCCACAATCGGGACAAAAACCTTGAATTGTCATAGATTGGGGTTATGTAGGTGCAAGCATTGGGCAATCACGAATGAGGTGATCTCCCTGACATCGGTAGCATGCTCCTCTAGGAAATGGGGTCTTACCTACCTAGTTGAGGTCTAGAGTTGGGGTTTGTGTACATGACATTAGCATACTCTGGCTCCCAACTAGGTTCACTTGGGTCTTCATAATAGTATGACTCATTATGCTCAAGTGACTGCATGTAGTAAGCCTGTGGGCTATCAATGTGAGTAGAGTCAAAACTATGGCTCTATTCAGATTCTCTTTTGCAATTGCATACTTCACTGGAATCACATTGGCTAGAGGAGGAGGTTGTTGAACTAACACAAGCTGAGGCCTTTGTTGGTTTTGGTAGGGTTGTTGATAGGGTTGCTGTGGTCTGCCAAATAGTTGTTGTGGGTATTGGTTCTGGTATCTTCCCTATTGTGGATATGGCTGAGGATAATTTTGTTTGACAATTTGTTTGTTATAGGGACGGTCTTATGCAGTGTGGTTAGTGTATCTTCACTCTATGGTGCAATATTGGTTGCTAGGGTTCACTTGGGGTTGAGCCATAATGGGACATACATTCGCCATATGGTCGCCTCCACAAGTATAGCATCTTTTCATTGGGGCAAACCTTGGTATCTGTTTGCTTGAGACTCCTAACTTCTGGCTACTTTCTCCGCAAGTTCCTCAATAGATATGGATGGATTTGAATTGAGGCTAGTAGAGCTATCTGAATCTTTGTAGATTTTTGAAAGCTCTAACTCTTCCCCTAGGTTATCCTCAATGTCGATGCACATGCGTACACACTCTTCTATGGTTCTAGGGTCCTTCAAGCACACATAAGATCTCAATTTGGTACTTAGCAATCCATCAAGGAATAAAGCCACTTGTTTGGCTGGAGTAGGTAACTCTGGAACATGACATCTCTCTAAGTATTGCCTAAACCTTCTTCCTGCAAGTCTAACTGTCTCTTGATGTGTCTTCTTGAAGCTATATATCAGTGAGGAGGTGTTGTGTCTGATGCCACTCTTAGAAAATTCTATGATGATAGAAGTTGGACTATGTTCCTGAACTGGCCTTGGTGAAGTAGTTGAAACCAGGTAAGGGCCGTGTTCTTGAGAGTTAGACCAAATGCATTGTACTGTGTGAATAGGTCATCAACTTGCTCGGCTCTCAAGACTTGCCTGAACTTTGCCACATGATCATACGGGTCTCCGGTGCCATCAATTCTTCATGGACTTAACTAGTTTTGTAGGCCTCAAGGTCCTCGTGTGTTCCCTAGGCCTTGGCAAAGGGAATTCATCTGTGTTCCTTTGATTCCTAGGGTCTCTAAGTCTCTCCGTTTCCATTCTATCCGTCTCCATTCTTGTTCTTTCTCTTCCCAATGGGTTAGCAAAGCTTACTTTTAGCCTATCTCTACTCCTGTCCCTATGAGCTCAATGAGTTTGGGATGTTCCAACTCCTTGGTGCCCATAAGAGACATTAGACCTTGGTTGGGAAAAGACAAATTCACCCTTCCAAGTGTAGGCATGCCTACCATGCTCTGTGACCACAAAGATCTTTTCTAAAGTATTGTCTAAATAGGTCACTTTGCCTGGGCTATCAGGATCTTTAAACTCATAGATTGTGAGCATTCCTACTTCATTAGGTTGGTCGGACCTATACCTCCAAAAAGCTTTGTCGATCTCTCGGTTTAAGAGTAGATCTATGCTCTTATTGTCCTGGGGAACCCACTCCGGAGTGATGATTCTATTTAGGACTAATTTGCCTCGGGGAGTTCTATGCTCTCTTCCTAAGTTCCCTTGCTCTATATCACCTATGTCTGTCTCTGGAATCACATTAGCAAATTCATCTGTTCTATCCGGTTGGTTGGTGACTATGTACATTGTTCCTTCCTTATCTAGGTATGCACCATTTTCAAACTTGACCACTGGATGTTCTAGTCCAAAGGGTTGATAAGAGTTTTTAATCTGGACAGCAGTTCTTCTAAGACCGTCCTCATAGATGCGAGCACCTAATCAGTTGGTCCAGATGTATTCAAGTTGATTTTTGTAAGGGCCTTTGGTTTTCTCTAAGTACACCACACCTGAACTTCCTGTGGGTCTCTCCATAGCATAAGACATCTCCGGTTCGCTAGTTTTAGAGCTAGCGAAGCATGGATAATTGCTCAACTATTGGGCCCAAGACCTAGTAGTGTGGTTGACAGTAAACTCTCAAGACCTAAGGCTTTGTCGATCTCTCCCTAGATATCATCCTGATCTAAGGTTCATATGCTTTGGTGGTTATCCCAATTTTCCTAGTACAACCTCGTTGCTGAGTTCTTTTGTAATATTCACTTGTTTTTTTTAATTTTCTTAGGTTGTCACTTCTTGTCCAATCAATCTTCATCACAAGGAACACTTGAGTTTTATCATACTTGAGTTTGATCACTTGCTTTGAATTCTTTTCCCTTAGGGTGTTACACAAATGTAATCTAATTATACTTGCACTTGAGTGAGTAAAGTTCTTGGACTTGACAATGCTTAACGTCACCGTAATTAATCAATACCTCTATCTGTACTTAGCATAAGCTAGGAATTGACAGAGGGGGTTTCAAGAGAATTTCCAACCTCAAGTCCATTGCCTATTGATTGTCAGTCGAGCCCAGGACGTGCTCGCCCAAGCTCAGTGATCACCTTGCTAAAGTTGATTGAAATCCTTGATTGCACACCACAGACCTATGAAATTTTACCAGTTAAAAAATGGACTTGACCACAATGTATTGGCAGACAAAAGCACCCTTCAACATACACTGAAAAGTATAGACCCTTGCCTTCCTTTTTGCCCAAAACAATATTCTCACTCCCTAGTACCGATTGATGGTCAACTTAAAAAAAACTATACCAGAACCCCACACATGATTATATACAAAACCCAGTGGATGTCCACGTAGGATTCTCAACGAGCTTTCCAACGAGACCAAAATTGTAGCAAATGGAGTTCGTATGAAGACATTATAGCCAATCAGGCACTTGGGAGTCAAAACAGGTGAAACATGCACTCAATAATAGCTCACCGTGTTTTCTAAGGTTTCTTTATGCTCTATTGACCCTTAATTTTCCTAATTTTGGCCAAAAAATAAGCTAATTCTTTTAACCCTGAAAAAATGCCAAATTTGCCCGTCAATCGCGATCGATTGGTCTGTCAATTGCGATTGATATGTCTGTCACGATCGATTGGTTAGTTGCGATTGACAAGTCCAATGTGGCTGTCCGTCACGATTGATAGGTCATTCGCGATTGACATGTGGCCCGAAATTTCAATCGGTCATGGTCAAACAATCATTGACTCAGTCAGTCACGATTGATGGGTCCATCGCAATGGACCTGTCGACCACGATTGATAGGTTAGTCACAATCGATGGGTCGATCACGATTGACATGTGGCACGCAAAGGTTCTGTCAATCGTGGTTAATCGATCATGGACCCTGTCGGTCATGATCAACGTGTCGATCGCGATTGACTGGTCCGTCGGGATTTGTCCGTCATCGTTTGTCAGAATCGCAATTGACAGAAAACTATGGAACTTGAAAATTCTAATCACGCATTTCGGATGCTCTAGGCCTAAGCATCATGGTCATGCACTTAGTTTAACAAAAGTGTCAATTTTTATTGTCGATCATGATTGACAAAAGTCAACGCCTCGAGACCTGCATGGTCAAATTTTTTACCTGTTGGAGCTGGTACCACTGCTGGAGATGCTGATTCCTGCAAAAAATTTCAGAAAACACACACAAACAACAAGCACACAATCGCTCTCTCACTCTCTCTCACAAATGAAATCAGGGGAACGGAATGGGGAAGGTGATATGACCAAAAAACAAAAAAATTTGCAAAGGTGGAGATGGAGGTGGAGATGGTGAGAATGATGATGGTGGTGATGATGGTGAAGAAAACAAAAGGAAATAGAGAAAAGTGAAGAAAATATCTATGACTCCAACGTCTCAACTCTACGTCTTACCATCACACGCTCATCCTCAAAGCTCAATCCTCGGCAACGGTGCCAAAAGTTGGTGTAGCTCAGTGGTGAGTAGCACCTCCTTTAATGTCAATCCGGGAAGAAATGAGGATGGTATGAAGACATCGTGCAAGTGATGTGCACAAGTGGTGATGGAGAAGCACACAAGTATGCACACACATACACACACATACACACACATACACACACATACACACACATACACACACATGCACAAACATAAGAACAAAGAGTGAGACAATGGAAGCTTTGATTAAGATCAAAACACAATTACAATAGCTCTTCTTTAGTTCAAACTATAATTTTGTTCTCCCCAAAAATGATCTCTCTAGCGCCTTTTATAGTTTTTGACTAGCTAATGGCCTTGTCCAGACCTAGTGTCCGGCCTAGTTAAAAATTAGGTTCCTAGGCTATTTTGGAGGCTCAAACAAGCTCTAAAAATTATGAAAATTGATACATAAATACTTCTAATACTCCTCAAGCTCGAGGACTCCTCAGCTTGAACATCAGTCAAACCTACCAAAAATGGTATTTACAATGTTCATGTAGTGATGAAAATCACTCTTAAAAAGAGATTAGGTCGGAAAAATTGATTGGCCTACTTCCCGGATCTGCGTTGACTGCTTTGCCTACTTGTTCCTTCTCTCTGCTCTAACTCCTTTCATTGGCTTCCATGTCTTGTAGATCTTTGGGTGCCCTGACTGCTACCAACATATGCATCCCATATTCTAACACAAATAACTGAAATTTTTTCATATCTATCATTGTCTTTCACCAATGTTCTTAGTGTTTCAATCGTGCGATCGATAGCTTAACAGACTTTGTCAAAGTATAGCTCCATGGAATCCACAATTTTCAACAAGTGCAGAGGTGGATGAACAATATCCATGATGTCAAAAATGTTCTCCCACCATGCTTCAATATTAGCTAACCTTCTAAATTGGCTTCTTGTCAAAATAGAAGCCTCTGACATCCCACAAATTCATCACTCAATAAAAGTCCTCTCAAGACTTCAATACATTTCGCTACTCAGTGTAACACGGTGAAGTTATAGGCAAAACTCGTGTCTGAGCACTGGAGCAAAGCAAGAGTAGATCTCTTGCTAAACTCATTCCTCACACGAGTATGATTGTTGATGAAGATAACCAGATTTACCTCATTGATTGAAGGCAAAATCCAATCCAAATTCCGAATGTCTTCAAGAATATTATTTAAACCATGAGCGATGCGAAAGCAAACAATGATGTGAGGGTACAAATTTTGAATAATTGCACATACAACTCTATTTTCATGCTCCCCGTACGCTACAATGTAGACCACATTTGATGGCTCCACAATCGCTATGGCACTTGCCCGCTATGGAGCAAGTATGTCAGTTGACCTTCTTGTCTCAAATGCATCATGTGGTGAGATAAAGTACATCTCTCCACAAGAATAAACCACCACTCCATGGATAGAGTGTCGTTAGATATCACTTCATCCATCCAAAAGCAATAATATTGCATCTCTTTCGCATGATTGTTTAATGGTCTCGCATGCGGCTTCGACAAGCTTCTTCTCTTTCTCCAATAAAGTGGTGCGCAAGCTCTCGAAAGATGGAGGCACATAGTGTGCTCCAATATTCATCAATCTTTTTTACCATATCTTTGAAATACGGTGATGTATGGAAAAGTTAAAACAGATAAGATTTATAAGTAAGGGGTTATGGAATTGTCAAGTGAACTTTGAGGTTTGAAAGATAAATTACCGAATATAGAAATAGAATGAAGATTTGGTTCTTACCCTCCTTTGCCCTCCTCAAGGATTGCAGTTGCCAAACCTTTAGCTTGATTAGGTGAAGATATGACCTTGTGTCACAAGAGAGAGGTTGAAGAGGCACACCTAGAGTTGGGCTTATGCAAGAAGATATGGTATATGTGCCTTTGATTCTTTCTTTATAGGTCACCCAAAGAACACTACGAGAATGGGAATATATTTTAGAGTCTCATTGAAGTTCATTCGTAGTTGACAACTTAGCGGCGTTGCGGACTCTAATGCTCTTCACCCACATTTCCTCTACTTTGGAGGCAAATGGGGAAAAACTTACTCTTATTGACTCATAGGCTTTTCGAAGCTCATTCGCCCCATCAAAAGAAAGTTTCTCGTTTCACGTGGACAAAAAAAATGTCATTGCAAAAATTGATGAAGAATAAGCGTTGCAGTTCCAAGTCCGAAACGACGAGAAAAGATCCAGTTGAGAAAGGAAGATGCGCCTTTGACAAAATTTCAACAGCACTGTGCGAAGCTATGGTTACGTCGGTGGCGAGGCTCAACAGCATCCAGGATAAGATAGGAATGATCATCATGACATTGTAGCATGGAAAGCTAAGTAGTCTGTTCAGTGTGCAAGCGTTCAGAAAAGCTGGAGGAAGGAAGATGAACAGAATCGACAAGCTAACGCGGGTCGCTGCTAACGCGCGTTAACCGGCGGGCGACGGACATAGGCCATCTGTCGCTGCTAGCGTGCATCAACCGGCAAGTTTTCGGGAGTCGCTGCTAACACGCATCTCAGCAGCTCTCGAGGAGGCCCGTCTGTCGCAGGGAAGACTGTCTGTCGCGAGGAGGGCCGTCTGTCGCAGGGAACACCATCTGTCGTGAGGAAGGTCGTCTATCGCGAGACTTCAAGACCGTTTATCGTGAAGATTTCTAGACCGTCTATCGTGGAGGTTTTACCATCAATCGTAGTTTTTCCTGGTTTTGCGGTGCCAAACCGTCTATCGTGCTGCTCCTTCACTGTGGAAAACTGCCTATCGCGCCTGTGCTTTCAGTCTATCGCGGTTTTGGGGCATGTCAAATCGTCCTCTTTCCCTATGACTGATGGCTCCTTGTTTCTCGCACGTGGGTTTTCTCGCCGTGATTTAAGTTTGTAGAAGGAGTTAAAACTTTAGAAAGAAGGATAAAGCTCTAGAAATTGCTTCTTGTCTTAGGCGAAAAAAAAAAAAACAAAGTTAAAGTTTAGAAGTATTTCCACTTATGAGCGAGGGATCAAAAGAGAAAGATACCAAGAAAAGAAGAATAAATAGAAAAGGAATTTAGAGCTATGCTTTAATATCAGACACTCGTGGGCTATTCAAGACACTCGTGGGCTTTATTTTCCTTAGGGGAGGTTTTCTTTAACCTTTTGCTTGCTCGTGGTCTTCAATTCCTTCAAGTTAATCTTCGGTTTGGCCTCTCCTAGTCTTCCCGCTAGTGGGTTGAAGTTTCTCTTTGCAAAGTAAGTTCTCGGGGCAAGGTGGGTGCTGGCTCCTTTTGGCCATGGATGTGGCTTCATCCTCTCTCGTCAAAAGTAATCGGGCCCCTCCCCTTAGGGAGACCGATTTCCTGGCCGCTCTGCTGGAGGGGGGGTCGTGTGCCGCCCCTGGGACATCCGAAAGTGTTGAATCCCCCATTGTTTCCCTCAGTAGACCCGCAGTTCTGTCGGCTCAGGAGGAGCTCAAGAAAGTTTGCCTCGTCGGCCAAGTGTTTGGCCCAAGGCCCCCGATCGAAACTGTGCGACAATGGCTTCGAAAAGAGTGGTTCCCTCGAGGACTAATTGTTAGCAAATGTCAGTTCTTACCAGCGAGCCACATGCTGCTAGTCTTTGAAAATGAAGAGATGGCGTTCCAAGCCCTTAGCGTTGGCACCTGGCAGTTAGGTCGGGCGACCCTGTGCCTATTCAGATGGTCCCCGGATTTTACTCCCGACAAATCGAAGTCGCTTCGGTACCCTCTTTGGGTCGAGCTCCCTAACCTTCCTTACTTCTTGTACAACTTCGTGTGGGACATTGTCTCTCCTATCGGCAAGCCGCTGGCTTCACGCGAAGACGTTGGTGGTCTCATCTATGAAGGTGCAAGACACTCGTTCAATGCTAGGTGGCACCCCCAAATCTGTGTCGAGGCCGACCTCAGTTCGCCGCTTCCTTCAATGATCAAAGTGGACATGGGCGAAGGAGATGTTTGGGAACAGGACGTCACATACAAAAACCTTCCCAACGCGTGCTTTCGTTGTGGACAGCAAGGTCACAGGATTAAAGATTGCCCTCTCAGGCAAAAAAACAAGCGCTTTCAAGAAGCCCCCAAAACCGCCCAAGACAATATTGGCGATTTGACCCACTCGACCAAGGAGGGGGAAGGCAAGGGCCTCCTTAATCCGCTAACTGATGCTGATGGCTTTATTGAAGTTAGAAGAAGAAGGAAAAGAAGCCCTAGGGCCAACGGTGAGAGAAACAACATGCCGCTTACCCCCTACAGCAATTTGTATTGCAATCTAGAAAAGGAGATTAATGAGCTTGACTACCCAGGTGGGAAGCTACTTGAGATAGACACCCACGACAAAGCCCTAGAGATCCTTGACAATAAAGAAACCCCCCAGGAGGGTTACACTACAAGCAAAGAAGATGGTTTCACCACTAGTAACGAAGACAACATGGATAGTGAAAGTTCCATCATTGGATCGACGATCCCGGAAACAGTGCCGAGCACGGGGCCCAAGTCTCCCCAGCAAGGGGCATCCCGCAAAGGAAAACAGCCTATGGAGTTACCCTGGAAAAGCCCCCACAAGAACCGACTTCTAAGTCGGGATCAGATCCCAGCGAAAAAGAAAGACGAAGTCAAGAGAAGAAAGGACAAAGCTCCCTCCCGCAAAGAGGGATCAATGCAAAAATGATTGTCATCTCGCTGAATGCTCGAGGGCTAACCGACCCCTCAAGAGCGACCATCATCGGTCAATGGCTTCGCGACATTAGCTTAAACCCAGACTTTATATGTATTCAAGAGATTAAAATTGACGGAGAAGACCTCCAGAAGCGGCTCAGACAGATCTCCTCGGCCCATGTGTGGATCCCTACTAAGCACCAGCGGGGGTCTGGAGGAACGGTTATCGGCGTTAAACAACTCTGGTTTGAAAAGCTTGAGAACTCCATTGAAGATGTAAGTCACCGTTGGATTGCTGTCTCTTTTGGTGATCCTCTCTGTGTTACTTTGGTTTCTTTGTACGCCCCTAACGGGGATGTGGAGAGACTGAACACTTGGGCTTCCTTAGACTCGCTTCCCCACAACGTGCTTATTTGTGGAGACTTCAACATGGTGGAAGACCCTATGGACAGATGGATGGGCAAGGGCAGGGTCATCGACAGTCGGGAGAAAGACACGTGGGACATGACCAAACTCCACTTGGATTTGATTGAGTTCAAAGACTCGAGTGGCTTTTCTTGGTCGAATCTCCAAGCGGGCGAGGACCTGAGGAAAGCTAGACTCGATAGATGCTACATCTCTCAGAGTTTTACTCAACAGTGGGGCCACCCCACCATCACGCAACGCACTGACCTCACTATCTCTGATCACTACCCGATCGTTATCACTTTTCAACCTTCCATCAAAACCCGCAAGGCTCCGTGGTTCCATGCCAACGCTTCCACCTTCTCTCTCCCTTCTGTCCACCAAGAAATTGCCGATGTGTGGAAAGTGGCGTTCGCCTCTGGCTTGGCCCCTGCCAAGTGCTGGAGAAGTGCAGTCGACAAGTCTCGTAAGATCATGATCAGAACTAAGAAGATGCTCGAGACTGTGCGGCGGGCTCGTAGGGAAGCCCTTTACCACAGACTCTGGCGGCTCGAGGAGGAAGTGAACAAAGGAAAACAACAAGCCCAGAAAGGCCTCAGAAAAATCAGAGCAGTGTTGAGATACGAGGAAGAAATACAAAGGAAAAACTTGCAGATCTTCTTCAAGGAGTGGTGGGCTGGCAAAGCCGACAAACCCACCAAAGAGATGTGTCGTATCCTTAAAAGGAAACACAATAGAGAGTCGATCCCCCTACTGCTAGACCCACATGGCAATGTATGCAATTCGGAAGAAGATAATTTTGGCATCATCGAGGGGCACTTCACGAGACTCTTGGGAACCTCGAACCCCCTTTCCCACCATAGAAGGGATTGTATGGCTGCCATTTCTAGGGTTTCCCCCCGGAGGATACCACCCAACCTCCACTCCCTGCTTCATGCCCCTATCTCGGAATCAGAAATCATTGAGGTCATTGATGCCCTCCCTCTCGGTAAAAGCCCGGGACCCGACGGACTCACTAACGAGTTCTTTAAATCCTTCAAGCTGGTGGTTGCCACCCCTCTTCGGATGGTTTGGCAAGAAGCGCTAAAGTTTGGTGCTCTTCCTTCTTGTCTAAATAATGGAATTATCAAGTTGATTTACAAGAAGGGGGAAAAGAATAGAATCGAGAACTGGCGGCCTATTACGATGCTCCAAACAGGATACAAGATCATCGCCAAAGTCATTGCCAACAGACTCTCGTGCCACCTGAGATCTTGGCTTAGTGAGGATAAAAAAGGTTTCATCAAAGGCAGGTCTATCCTGGAAACCATTATGGATATTTGGGAAGGTGTTCAATTTGCAAATGAGTCTAATCAAGATGTGGTTTTCCTCAAGATCGACTTTGACAAAGCCTACGACAGGCTAGAATGGGACTATATTCTGCAGTCGCTCAAAGATCTCGGACTTAGTCAGAAATTCACCAAGATGGTCGCGACCCTTTTCGGAAACGCAATGACCCAAATTAACGTTAACGGCAAACTTTCGAAGGCGATCCATCTTAGAAGATCGATTAGACAAGGGTGCCCTCTGGCCCCCCTTCTTTTTGCCATCGCCACTGAGGGGCTGAGCAGACTTGTGGCTCATCATGTGGAGGCTGGCAATATCAAAGGCCTCCGGCTGCCTCACGACCACAGTCAAATCATCATGAGACTTTTTGCTGATGATATGAACGCGTTCGTCCACAATGATAATACCAGCCTGGAGACTTTCTGGAGGTGTCGTGCTATCTTTTGTGATGCCTCTGGATCCAAAATCAACCACTCCAAGACCGCCTTTAGGGCTATCGTGGGACAGCATCCTGGCCTTCTCACTGATCATGGCTGTCAAATCATTCCGCAGGGCCAAATCCTTCGACTTCTTGGAATCCCCTTGGGGTTTGGCGTCTCTATGGAGCAGCGATGGAGCTGGGTGCTGGCTAAACTCGAAAACAAACTTAACTATTGGAAAGGTATGCAAATCAATCTAGCCGGGCGTGCGATGGTTATCAACACGTTCCTCCTCTCTTCTACCATCTATTTCCTTTCTTGTTGGAGACCGAGTGAGCAAGGCTTGTCCAAACTGAATAGTATTTGTAGAAACTTTCTTTGGACGGGCGATCATAACAGAAGGGGGGTGCCTAAAATCAAATGGGCCATCTGCACTAGCCCTAGAGATAGCGGGGGGCTTGGTATCCTGGACATTGGGTGTATGGCTAACAAACTGGCAGCTAAATGGATGATTAAGGCTTGGTGCAATAGGGAGGCCTCGTGGGCCAAGCTGATCTTTAGAAACAAGAATGAGTTGGCCCTCACGGGGTTCCCGAACTGGAAGAATCTTGACATCATGACCCTGCTTTTCTCCCCGATCCCCGTCTTCCCGAAAGGCTCCAATCTCGTGTGCTCCCTTTGGAAGGGCTGGAATAAAGTCAAAAGCTTCACAAGAATTAGTGAGGACTGGAAGTGGGCGGCCGGAATCAGACAAAACGACTCTATCTGGTTTCCGATACATGGCATCCGGAGTGTGGAGTCGTGGAACATTCAAAATGCCAAGAAGCTATGGAACAAAGGATTCAAAAAATGGAAACATCTCTGGAAACATGACACCAACAACTGGATCAACTTCGAGGACATTGACCCTCGCATAAACATCTCCTACGAAGAATGGAACACCTTGCAAAGCAGATGCCTCGCTTGGGATCGTCACAAGACTCGCCTTCTCATGGGACACGACACACCGAACTCGCTTGGTCTCAAATGGCACAATGGAAATAGCCTACTCAAAATCCCGAACATCAAAGAAACGGCTGACCTCCAGATCAGCCTCAACAAGAAGTGGTGCCTGTCTTGGACGCGACTTCGGTGGGACATGAAATTCATGGGTATATGGCACCCCCTTATTGAGATTAAGAAGTCGGTCCTCTTATGGCAAATTCTTCATCGAGGAATTTGGACCAACCATAAGGCTAGCAAACTTTGTGGGATCCCTCCTTGGTGCAAACGCTGCCACCGCGCTATCGAAGATGTCCCACACATCTTCCTTACCTGCCCCAACTCCTCCAGAATCTGGCAGACGGTTGGAATGAAAATCAGACTTCAAAAACAGCTTAGTTGGAAACAAGTCCTTTTGGGAGAAGCGATCGGCTGCTCTGCGACACTCTGGAACGCCATCAGAGGGGAAGTCCTGTGGAAAATTTGGCGGGAGAGGTGTGCTCTCAACTTCGGCGATCCCCCCAGGGAGTGGTCGATTGAGAAATCACTATTCCTCCTGGGCAAAAGGATCGTTAACAGTAAGAAGTCCCCCCCCTTCAGGCACCATCAAGTCCTCCTTTTGATCAACAACAAGCTCAAACCCAAGTGGGCCCCGCATGAGGGCGATGAGAGGGTGATTAACCTTCTCTGTAATGCAACCTAGGATTCAGCCAAGCTTCCCCTGCTTTGTGGGATTTGGGGGGTCCCGTGGGCACTAGTCCCCTTCTATTGTACCTTTGTTTCTTAATTTAATTCAAGTCCGGGAGAGTAGGCTATTGCCGAACTTCCTTTATATTAAAAAAAAGTCCGAAACTCGATAAACTATCCTCGTCTTTAACACGAGTGTGAGAAAGGAGAGCGTGAAACACCGAGGGAGGCTAAGCTTTATCATAATCGAGAGCGAAACCGACAGAAACAGAGAGATCCATTTCAACTTCGACGGCATCGAACTCGAAGTTGGAACACGAAGATCTAAACCGAGGCAGAGGTCGGCTTTCACACTGTCTACCAGCTGACATCACAGTGTGTGGATATATGCAAGAGGGAGGGATTTGAAGCTTCTCGCAGTTCCAGCGTGTAACATCCTTTAGATTCTAGAGTTTAAAGAATCTAGCATGGAACATCAATTGCTTCAGGTTAGTGCTTGTAACGGATACCATACAGACTTAGCAAACGTGAGATATTTGCATTCAATCATTTAGGTGGCATGAATTTATCGACTAATATGTGAAATCAAGTAGTTACATGATAAATATAGTTGTTGCTACGGGAAGTGCATGTACTTTTATCAATTTACAATCGAACACAAAGACATGGGAAGTGCATATACTTTTATCTATTTACATTCGAACACAACGAGAGGAAATCACAATAAAAAGGTCACGAAGAGCAGCTGGATACTAACCTTTTCACTGATAAGCCCTTTGGGAATTTCCAATGTGAAATTTGGACAAGATTTTTTAACTAGTAGATTTCCTCTCTATTATTAGAATAATGCATCTCTAAACTTTCACAAGGAAACCAAGCATGAAACAACAATCACCCAAGTTGACGACTCATCCACATCTCATTGGGTCTCATGCTATTGCATATCAATGAGCATGAATAGAAGGATGAGAAGTGTGGCAAATACATGAAAATAAATAGCTCAGAAAAGAAAGGGTATTGTGTAGTTGTTGTTGATGTCTCTCTCTTTGACATAACTATCACAATCTTTGTATCTTCAACTTGAAACTTTGTGAAATTTTTTTGGAGTCTCGAAAACTCTTGATTCTACATCTTCATCCTTCATATCTTTTGTTTCTCTTTATGTCTTCTCAATGTTTTCTTGTTCTTATACTTTAAATATAGGACGTTCTTCCAATTGCTTGTGTGCTTCTTTGCTTTGGATGACATAAACAACGAGAAAAGAAAAATTGACCCAAGCATGATGGGTATATCATTGCCCTTTTTTATTACTAAGGATGAAATAAAAGGTATGAAGTAGAGAACTAGATATGCCCTTTGGCTTGGGATAACGATATCTAATATCTCCCCCTTAAATCAATACTTGGGGCTTTCCGTGGTTGAGTATACAACATAAGGCTTACATTTCCAATAGATTCATCCAAGGATGCAATCCTCAAGGATACATTCTTATTTGGATATATCTAGGTTTATATGGGTTGGAGAATAACTCTCTTATGCACATCAAGGAGTATCGAGGGCCTTCAAAGGATCAACACTTTCACATACACCTGAACCCTAGATTGCCTTTTTCTCTCCGCTCCAATATCAAATCAATCTATATGGCTTTAACAGTTTAAACTAGACAACAATAGCATTCAAACAAGCTATAAAACACTCAATTTGGAGTGCTTTTAGGCAGACAATTAAACATTTCAAGACAAACTATGTGTCCACACAATTGTGTTGAAAATTGGAATTCACTCTTTGATTAATAGTTTGGCCATGATATTAAGTATAGAAACAGTGACATAAGATAAGCTTTCTAATGACTATTAAAATCAAGAAATGGTTACATACAAAGAGAGTTATTATGCTTGCAATCACAAAAAGGTGAATAATTGGAAATAATCTCAGAGACCATAGAGAATGAAATATCTGCAAAGAAATGTCCTAGATCAGATTTCTTCAGCTTCTTATGATGGTTGTTCTTATGAATTATTATGCCCAACTTGTCCAACCTTCAAGTGTCTAGCGCATCCTTGGTCATCATGACCTACTTGGGTTGAATCCATCATCTTTTATCTTTGTTTTACCATTATTTTTGTAAATTTCTCAAAGTGTGCTTGCATCTTTACTTTCAACACTCCCCCTCAAGCTGATTTGGGAGTTATCTTCATTTATATCCCCACAACTTAATTATATATTTGAAAGAATTGAGATTAGAAGCATCTAAAAGTTTTGTAAACTCGTCGGTTTTCAATTCTTCAGTCCTAATGAATTTTATCTCCGCAACTTCGCGCAAAACCTTTTCCCTTACATAATAATAGTATACCTTGATGTGTCTACTCCATAAACGAAACATTGGACTACTTGCTAAGTGTATATTTGACATATTATCGCCATATATAGGTATACTATCAACTTGCACATCAAGTTCAGTTAATCCACATTGATTCACATGTAGTCCTCTATATTCAACTTGTGTTGATGAAAGTGCAACGGCAGACTGTTTCTTAGAGCTCCATGTGATATGTTTGCTCCCTATCAAGAAAACACATAACTTGAAGTAGAACTTATGTCCTCCTTTGAGCCTGCCCAATCCGCATCACTAAAGGCGTTGACATGCAAATCTTCACCAAACCTATAAAACAATGCATGATTGACTATGTTCTTTACACATCCCAACATTCCCTTAGCTGAATTTTAGTGAATTTTAGTGTTGACTTGTTGGAGCGTGCATGAATTGAGAAGCATTGCAACCACGTTATAGATCTAGTCTTGTTATGGTTGACGTTCGAATGTAGCCTCATATTTACATCCATGGGTTTAGTGAGTGGTTTACGTCCACTCATTGCACACCTAAAAAGATAATCCAACAAGTATTTTCTTTACATTAAGTAAATATCTTCTTTCCCACATACTTCCTCAACCAAAGTCACCAAGGGATGGGGACAATGCCTAGGGTATCTCAGAGATGCGTCCTCGGGATGGCACAAAAAAATGCCGATTTTTTCAAAATGATCAAATGGAAGTCATGTGCAATGAATTCTTCAACATATGAAATGACCCATACGAAGAAAACTATAGAAAAAAGATGTTTTCTAGGTATAAAGAATGAACATATAGGAAACATGTTTAGTCGTTGAAAGTTGAACATTCAGAGTTACTGCTAGAGTGGCAACGTGCAAGCGATAAGTCATATGTATTATTTCATGTAAAAAAAAGATTCTACATCATCATCATCATCATCATATGAAAAAGATATTACATCATGAGAATAAAAAGATCTTACATCATATGATTGATTGACATAAATTCTACATATGACGACAACATAAATGACAAATGTAAAAGTCTACAACGTAAATGTAATGACTGTGGAGAATGCAAGTGGGGAGTCAAAGTGACAATCATTTTTTGCAACACAATCAGTGGTAAGATCCGTGCTTCATTTGCCAATTGGTGAGATCTTTGCTCTATCTCCCATTTGCCACTTGGTCAGATCCTTGCTCTACCTCCCATTCTCTGAAAAGATCTCCTTCTATGCATTGCGTCCGTCGAAGCATCCTCAAATTTGCACTAACACAAGATCACTAGCACGTTGCACACAAAGCATGCTGCTCTTCGTAGAGGCTACATGTCCATGCACACTCCATAGTTAGTCAAGGAAACTTGTGGTGCAAGCGTGACTAAGTATCCAAATGGCCAATTGTTGAAACTTTGGACCATCAAAACCAAAGTCCTCCCACCATAGGGTAGCACGAACATGTAACCTATCCTCTTGGGCATCTACGTGCATATGAAACATCTTTTCCTGTTCTATATTTGGATAGCTGATCTCTGATAAGTTGTCTAGCTATAGTATCTGGGACAAATCTCTCTAATATGATCCTCCATCATTTGACCACCTCTAGATTTTCATATTGATTTTTATCTTGGAATTTTGAATCTATAGGTATGCTTCCACATGAAGTGGGGAGTAGTATGCATCCAATCTCCTAACACAAATACCTAAAATTTCTTCATACTTATCATTGTCTTTCACCAATGTTTTTAGTGTTTCGATTGTGCTATTAATAGTTTTGTAGACTTTATCAATGCATGGATCCATGGAACCACAATTCAACAAGTGCACAAGTGGATGAACAATATCCACGATGTGAGAAATGTTCTCCGACCATGCTACAACATAAGCTAATCTTCTAAATTGCCATACCGTCGAAGTAGGAGCCTTTGGCATCCTCTTGAATTCATCACTCAATAAAAGCCCTCTCAAGTTACCACTACATTTCACTACTCGGTGTAACATGGTGAAGTTATATGCAAAACTTGTGTTTTGTACTTGAGCAAAGCAAGAGTAGATCTCTTGCTAAACTCATTCTTCACACGAAAATGATTGGTGATGAAGCTAACCAATGAATTTGCCTCATTGGTTGATGGCAAAATCCAATCCAAATTTCCAATGTTTTTGAGAATATTATTTAAACAATGAGTCATGCAAAAACAAACAATGATGTGAGGGTATAAATTTTCAATAATTGCATTTCATGGCTCCAGAATCTCTATGGCACTTGTGCACTCTGCAGCAAGTATATGAGCTGACCTTCCCTTCTCAAATGCATCATGTGATGAGATAAAGTACATCTCTCTATGAGAATAAGCGGCCACTCCATGGATAGAGTGTCGTTGGATATCACTCCATCCATCCAAAAGCAATGATACTCCATTTCTTTCCCATGATTTTTTAATGTCTCGCTTGCGGCTTCGACAAGCTTCTTCTCTTTCTCCAATAAAGTGGTGTGCAGGCTCTCGAAAGATGGAGGCACATAGTGTGCTCCATATTCATCAAACTTCTTTACCATATCTTTAAAATATGGTGATCCATGGAAAAAGTTAAACAAATAAGATTTATAACTAAGGGGTTATGGAAGTGTCAAGTGAACTTTGAAGTTTGAAAAAAAAATTACCAAATCTTGAAATAGAACGAAGATTCGATTCTTATCAAGCTGCATGGAAAGCTATGTGGTCATGGTAGAAGAAACGTGCGAGTGCAATGTCCACCTCCTCCTTCAATACGAGATTCCAATTTTCATGAGTGTTTGTTGACGAGGTTGACGTACATAAGGCATTTCGGATGGTGTGGGAGTAGGATGAGGAGCGAAAGTAGGAGGATGAGTAGGAGCATGAACTCAAGTCGATGAAGATGGTGCTCTTGAAGAGGATGGCATAGAAGACCTCACAAACAATGCCGGGTTGATAGAAGCTTGTGAAGCATGACGAGCATGAACTTGAGCATCACTACTAGCAAGTTTGTTGAGTAATTCTTGCTTCTTCTCCGAAGTGATCAGAACAAAATTTCACTTCATGTCCACACTCATGAAGTAAGTGTGCACACGCTTTCTTTGCTCCATCGGTTCCTTTGTAGCATACATAGCCTGCAACTCCATGGTCTTGCACCACCTCCTTCTTCGACGGATATGAGAGAGTCCACCTCTTCCCACCATGTCCATTTGCTTGTAACATGCCTCTTCTTGGTGTTTAACCCACTTGTTCGTGATAAAGAAGCCATAGGAGAAGAGAATACTATGAGGAGAGGAGAAAAAAAGAGAAGGGTAAAGAGAGGGTTGAGAAGATAGAGATCAGCCCTTGAATATGCAAGGGTGAAGATAACTCAAGCGTTGGCCCTTCACACACACAAAATGCTTGCAATGAAGGCCTTGAGTGAGCTTGTGGCTTGAAAGTTGAAGAGCTGATATGGGGGGATATCTATGCTTGTGTATGGGGCCAAACAACACTCTAAAACACCCAAAAAAGGTGCAAAAAATTAAGTTCCAAAAGTGGAACTGATTTTTGAATTAAAAAAAAAAAAAAATCCCTCCAAAAGACCCACCATCGGCCGTTTGCCCTCAAACTCGTCTGTCACCGTCCCCCATTCGTTCACAATTTCAGTTTTTCACTGGACTACATGGATGAATGTTGTTGGACAGGATGTGAGGGAGGGGATTGGAGGAATCACCTCTTCTGCCGGACAATGACTACACTAGTTCCTCTACTGAATCAGAACTAGTAACCCATGAGAACCTTGCAAATGCTCTCATCAAGGTCCCACTATAGGCACAACATGCACATTTTATTTGAATGATGGGGGCCACTTAACACAGAGGAACCACCTTGCCTTTAAATTGGAAGTTTATTAGGGGTAAAGGCTTCAAGGACTTGCCAAGAGCTGTATACATTTTGTCATTGCACTTTTGTTTTTGGTAAGGAGAGATCAAGGTGTCACTTTTGATAAAGTTTAAATATGGAAGTGTCAAAGTCATAATGGCATTTCAAATCTGAATGAACTGCTGCTCTTGATCATCGGGCACTTCTCTTTCAGTATTTTCTGCAAGTTGAGGGCAAGTGGACTGAAGATGCGTTTCTATGTCTAATATTCTATTGTAAGCTATTTTGATGTGCTTTCACCTTTAAGTATTGGTTCTTAACACTATCACCCCAATTGTTACAAAATCATCTAATGTCACATCATATTTGAGAAAATGTGAGATGCATACCTGCCAAACGAGTTCTCTCTCTCCTCATTGTAAGCCATTTATTGAAATAATATACCGCAATAATAGACCAGGTTTTGGGATCGAATAGCTCCTGCATGACACATTAGAGCAAATATCATTATAATGTGCTGTGAATGCACTAACTAAAATATCGATTGAAGACTTCCTTACCAAAGCTTTATATAAAGTCGTTCATACTACTGGGATTAGGTCCAGAATATAGCAGATTTTTGTGAATGAATGTGCCTATCTGAACTTTTGTACTGTACAATAATGTCATTAACTTAATGTGTCCATAAGAAAACTAAGATCTTTCAGTATTTTATTCAACTAAGCTCAGTATGCTTTTTAGTACATTTTTTTCTGATGATCTTGCAAATATGAATGAATCAACTTAGTGTAATGCCATCCCTTGTGGCGTGAATCCAAAGATCCAAGTACACACGTTTGCAGCTTTCTTTGTCTGTATGTTTTGAGATGTGGTCGGGACACATAGGTGTGATCTTTCTGGTGTCCTAGATTTAGGTGTTTAATTCATTTAGACTGCTTATGACAGGTTGATGGGGAGGTAGAAGATACATCAAATGGCACAGGAGCCTGTCAGCAGGGATGTGACTTGGAAAAGCTAGAGGGTGTCAGTCCAGGATATATTGATGCTGCTGTTGAAGGAGTTCAAAAGGATGATGCTACTAGAATTTGCAAGGGAGAGAAGACAGGAAAGGGAGATGATAAACTTGTAACAGGCGACGAAGGCAGGATGGGAGACATCAAGCAGAAGGGACATGAAGAGGAGGATAAAGAAAATAAGAAGGAGAGTAATCAAAGAGATGCACAGAAGGAGAACCAGCAGCAGCATGAAGCGAGAGTTGGAAAATCGGAGAAAGATAAAGAAGAAAACATTTCAAAAGTGACTGTCTCAGACAAAGAGAAGAAAAAACAGAAAGAGAAGGGAGAAGGTAAGGATGCAGATGGTCAAAGGATTCAGAGTAAGGAGGATCATGGATATGATGGTGACAAAGGGAAGAGAAAATGGTACAGGAAAAAACAAGAGAGTGGAGAGGGTTCAAATGGCACCAAAGATTTGAAGGACATCCTTTTGAATGAAGGTGGAGAGGCACAGGTAATGGTAGAGCGGGATGAAGAGAAAAAGAACAAAGATGAGAACAGCAAGAAAAAACGTGATCGGGAAGCAGGTAAAGGAAAGAAGGATAAAGATGAGAAATCTTGTCGTAAAGATGAGCACAGCGAGAAGAAATGCAAGGACAAAAAGCAAAAGCATGGGACAGTGATCAAAGATAAAGAGCTACTGATAGCTGAAGAGAACAAAGACAAGAAGGAAGAGGGTGCTGAGGGAGATCAAGAAGGGGAGAACAAAGAGGTAAAGAAAAACGATAGTAAACACAAGAAAATGAAGAAAAGACATGAACGAGATAAAACTGAGGATAACAAAGGGCAGGAAGACAGACAGAAGCAAGATGCTGATGGGGATGCAGTGGAGGAACTAAATATTAAAGATACGGCGAGCAAAGAGAAGAAAGAGAAGAAAAAGAAGGATCAAAAGAAAAAGGAGAAGAATGGAGATCATATAAATAAGGAGGAAGATACTGGATTGAAAAACACTGATGCAGCAAAAAAAAGAGTAGGCAATGGAGAAGAGGAGGAAAAAGGAAGTAAAGACAAGTTAGTGGAAAAGAAAAAGAAGAAGAACGAGAAGAAGTGGAGAAAGAAGAATCCTGAGGGAGATGAGAAGGAAACCCCCACTGCCAAGGAAAAAGAAGATGAGAAGCTGTGTGATGAGGTGGAGAAAGAATCAGTGTCTTGTAATGATGAGGTAGGAAAGGACAAAAGCAGAGATGTGGAAGAAAGAGATGTTCATGGAGGAATAGGCATGGAAGATGGAGGGAAGCATATAAAGGAAGAAAAGGAGGTCAAAGAGAAGGGGAAGAAGAAGGATAAAGATAAAGATAAGAAGGATAAGGATAAAGATAAAGATAAGAAGGATAAGGATAAAGATAAAGATAAGAAGGATAAGGATAAAGATAAAGATAAGAAGGATAAGGATAAAGATAAGAAGAATAAGGATAAGAAGAAGAAGGAGAAGAAAAAAAATAGTGAGAAGAGTGTGGAAGAACTTAAACAAAAGCTTGAGAAGATCGAGGCAAAGATACAGGAGATCTACCAGAAAAGAGAGGATTGTATAAGAATGCTAACTGAAGCAGAAGCCAGGGAGAATGGGCCTGCTAGTGAATCAGTACAGAAGCCATTACCTCCTGTAGACTCAGAACAGGTGCAGGAAAGCAAGCACAATGTGCCTAATGCTGTCTCCGTGGTTGAAACTTCACAAACAGTTCACGAGGTGACTTCACTAGAAGTTTGTACCCTATCCTTGGATAACCCTGAAGAGCTGAAAAGTTTTGAAAGCACTGTGTTAATTACTGCTAAATAGTCTGGTATGTTTTTGTTTAGTGGCAACTTGTGTTAGACATGTGTGCTCAAAAGCTTTGTGGAACTCATACATGCAACAACATCTCTCTTTGATGTTGTCATATCTGAGTTTCTGACTAGGGAAGGGTGTACTTATTGGCAATGGCAGTTAATGACTCTTAATCTAAAATCGTACTCTTATGTTTTGGGTTTATGGGAAGTTTTGGTGTGTGTACTTTTTGTAATCTATCTGAATATAAGCAGGTTGTGGCAGTATTGTGACTTGTCATGTATATAATCAACTTGGAATTCAACAGGTTGAAGAAGTGCATGATAGCTGATATTGAATGTATAAATGTGTTGTTGAAAATTTGTTTTGCATGCTCTTAGCTGAGAGTGTTTTTTGAGTATCCTATGGTTGATGCTGTTTTCTCATGGCCAGATACTGTTTTGTAGTCTGGTTAAGAATTTATTCTGATTACATCTGAATTATGATGGCATGCTGTCAGACCAAAAACTACTTGCTAGCAACAAATTTCCCTCCCATTTTATGGAGTTTTCCCCAAAGGAGCATTACACTTAATCGTGAAGCTCGGACTAAAGCTCTGATAACAAATCTGGTTATGAAGTTAGGGTACTTCTGTAAGAGAACTAGGCAAGATAATCGTATTTATAAAATTTAAGTCGGCTGATTCCTCTATGTTGCACATTAGAATTAGTGTTGTAGTGAGTGAGGTAGGTTGAATTCTCCGCTTCCAAATTAGCCAATTGCTTTGCTATCTGACTATGTGCATCTGATATGTCATATAAAAGAATTGTATTTCTCTAAACAGCCATAATGAAGAACTGAAATGTGATGGTAGAAGATGGGATTTCATGAGATTCCTAAAAATAATGAGGAATTATAGTTCTAGGAATGAACTCCTTAGATTTATGATCAACAAAAGGTAGTACATTAAATGGTTGAACAAGGAATCTTTTGGACTTTATAGCTTCCACACAAGGATCTGGCTTAAACGTGAGCACAATTGTTATGATTTGATCATTTTCTGGAATGGGTAGGAAGTATATTTTTAAATCTGGTTGTCTATACCGACTGGCTACAATCTTGGATCCCTTGTATCTTGTTAAGGGTTGCTGTCTATATGTATGGTCCTGAGTTGTAGGATATCTTTTATGTATTGACTTTGAAGTGATCATTGTGTATCGTACTTTAGTGGGATTATTTTGTGATCTTCAAATATCAAGTCAATAGTAATCTTCTATTGTGTCTTCTAAGGTAACAATATACAGTGCTCCTATAACAATTTGGGTTACATCGAGTTCTAGTTAAGTTCTTGATGAGTTACATCGGCTAGTCTACTCTAGTGTTGTTTCATGTTATTAATATCTTGTTCTCTCTCCTTGCTTAATATGAGAGCCTGCCTAATTATTGCTTGTATCTTGCTCATTTCTATTGAGGGAGTTCTTATAATTTTGATATTTTATAGGCATACCTGTGGTCCTCGATTGTAGGATCCTTTTGTCTAGTTGAGCCCTATCATCCACACTTACGCTCTTAAGTTGTGGATCCTCTTTCAAGTGATTTTCATATCTTGTATTTGGTGTGGAGACACGTACTTTCGTAATCGTGTGATTAGAAGTCTACAATAATCTTGTATCTTGTCTAGTGTAGAGAGCACATGATTGTGCTCCTAAAACAATGTGGAAAGATTACCATGGAGGTGACCATAGAAGATATCATGACCTGAATCTAAGGATTCCAACAAAAAGTCAAAGATCTACTCGAGTACAACTTGTGTTTGAACATTCCAAGCTACATGTCTAGCCCATCTGCTCTAAGAGATGCAAGACTAGATTGAAGCCTTACTGACCAAGAAAGTCCACAGGCTTATCAGAAATCAAGGAGCTTGATGTTAGCATGCTTGAGAAGTTGATGGATATTTCTCGAAGCTTAGTGTATTCTTGCAACAAGTCAAGTACTATATTCACATATGTTTGGAGAGAGATCTCAATGATATTTCTCGGGTGGGCTTCATCGGAATCATCTGAAATGGATTTTTTTTTCTTGGTTTGCCCAAATCTTGGAGAAGAACATATCAAAACTTTGCAACTATGAAGTGTGACTTGGAGAAGTCGTCACGACGTTTGGAGTATTGATATATATGGACTCTTACCTATAGTATGCAGTTATAGCCCAAGTTCTTTATTGACTGAATCTTGTTGAAGTAAGTTTAGTAACAAAGTTGGGACTTACTCTACAAGCAGTGAACTGTGAGTCTTACTTGTCATCAGGACTTGGAGACAAGATCGGCTAGTTCAAGCTTGAGGTTGAATGTTGATGGCTGCAACCTGCAGGCTCACAACTTTGAGCTTAGGTGACAAGTCAATGCCAGGTGGTCATGAATGCATGTAAGGGGTCAAAGGCGTGGAGTTAGAATGTTGAGGTGCTGTGCTCACATGAGTTAAAACTGTTTAGGTTTTTCCTCTTCAAAAATTCCTGGTTTGTGATTTTTTTAGTCCAACTCGTATTTGCAACTATGAAGTGTGACTTGGAGAAGTCGTCACGACGTTTGGAGTATTGATATGTATGGACTCTTACCTATAGTATGCAGTTATAGCCCAAGTTCTTTATTGACTGAATCTTGTTGAAGTAAGTTTAGTAACAAAGTTGGGACTTACTCTACAAGCAGTGAACTGTGAGTCTTACTTGTCATCAGGACTTGGAGACAAGATCGGCTAGTTCAAGCTTGAGGTTGAATGTTGATGGCTGCAACCTGCAGGCTCACAACTTTGAGCTTAGGTGACAAGTCAATGCCAGGTGGTCATGAATGCATGTAAGGGGTCAAAGGCGTGGAGTTAGAATGTTGAGGTGCTGTGCTCACATGAGTTAAAACTGTTTAGGTTTTTCCTCTTCAAAATTTCCTGGTTTGTGATTTTTTTAGTCCAACTCGTACTCACGTCTACAAGGTCATTTTTTGATCAGACTACAGAGGCGATTATTGTTGGATAGAATGTAACTCTGAGTCACCTCTTCTGTTGGACAAGTAGTATTCTGGTTGCTCTACTTGATCAGGATTAGTACCCATGAGAACCTTGTGAATGCTCTCACCAAGGTTCTACCGAAGGCACAACACAAGCATTACATTTAGATGTGGAACCACTTAACATAGAGGAACCGTCTTGCCCTTGAATTAGAAGTCATTGGTTGGAAAGGCCTTACGGACTTGTCTAGAGGCTAGAGCTGGCTGCTGTACACATGCCATCATTGCATTTTTGTCTTTGTTCACTTTTGTTAAGGACAGTCGTTTCATTGACTCAAGGTTTAAAAGAAACTTGACCCAACCGGGGAAGGGGGGGAGGGAGGGAGAGGTACATGCAAATATGATGAATTGTAATTTATGTAAAATGCTCAAATGTCAATGCTCTCTCTCTCTCTCTATCTCTCTCTCTCTCTCTCTCTCTCTCCTCCCCCCCCTTCTCTCTCTCTCTCACACACACACGCACACACACACACACACACACACACACACACACACACACACACACACACACACACACACACATAGATAATAGATACATAGACATACAAACACACAACATATAGAAATAAGTCTTCTTCGGAGGAGTGGGTAAGGCTCTTGGGGCCCCCATCCCCGATTTAGGAAATTAAAAAAAATGGTCAAAGTACACATACACATAAATGCATGTGTATGCAATTTTTCGAACAACGTATCAAACATATCAGACCTCCAATGTATGTACCTTTCATGAATGGTACATGTACCCAACATACCGTACCACCTTGTATCGGCTATTGTTACGAACGAAGGGCTTAAGATGGCACTTTTCATAAAGTATTTTATGCAAGTTTGTATTTTCTACAAGTTGACGGCAAATGACATGAAGCAGTTCTATGTCTAATTTTCTGTCTTAAGTTATTCTGATGTTTTTTCACCTTCAAGAAACTATTCATATTTGACACTATCACTCCAGTTTTTGTAGGATCATCTAATGTCATATTGTCTCCACAATTGTAGATACAGCTTCAAACTACAGCTGGGAAAATCGGGGGAATCATCTTGTGTAGTGATTTTAATTAAATTTTAGGAACAACTAGAAGGTATATTCCTCAACCAATTGAACACGGTTTTGAAATGTGAGATGTGTACCTGATAAACGAGCTCTTTTATTTAATCACTTAAGTTTCTCTCCTCGTTGTAAGCCATTCATTGAAGTAGTATACCTCAATAACAGAGCAGTCTTTGTGATTGACTAGCTCCTCAGTGACACTGTACACACTAAAACAAACACTGCTATAATGTGTGTGATTGCGCAGACTAAAATATCAAGTGGAGACTTCTTTAACTGAGGCTTTGTATAAAGCTTTTTTTTTTCTGTGCAGTCAGGTCCAGATTAATGAGGATTTTTGTGAGTGAATGTACTCATCTGAACTTTGCTGTAAGATTTTATTATTATTATTATTTTTTTTTTTTGAGAGTACAATGAATTGGAAAGACACACACACCCAACCTCGTAAGGTAGAGGCACCCATCTTGGGGAACTCTGAGGCATCCAGCCCTAGGCGGGACTTGAACCCTGGCCATCTGCCTAGGAGTACAAGGCACATCCGCTAAACCACGCCCGCTGGATTGTAAGATATTATTATTGATTTGTCTTCTCTACAAGAAAGCTGAGAGCTTTCAGTATATTCTTAATCTACATTCAAGTATGCAATGAAGTACATGTTCATTGAATGTCTTACAAATATGAACTTAGTGTAGTGCTATCCCTTGTGGCGTTAAACTAAAGATCCAACTATACATGTTCACAGTTTTTTTGCCTGCACGTTTTGAGATGTGGCTGGAGCACTTAGATGTGATATTTTTGGTGTTTTAACTGTAGGTTTTTAATTCATTAGACTGTTTATGACAGGTTGATGGGGAGGCAAAACATACATCAAGTACCATATGGGAACTGCACATAACAATAGATGAAGATGCCCTTCAGCAATCACATGAGTTGGGAAAGCTTGAGGGTGTGTGTCCTGGATATATTGATGCTGCTGTTGAAGGAGTTGAGAAGGATGATGCTGCTAAAATTTGCAAGCAAGAGAAAACATGTAAGGGAGATGATGAACTTGAGATAGGTAGCAAAGACAGTATCGGAGAGACCAAACAGGATGGACATAAAGAGAAGGATAAAGTGAAAGGAAGGCGAGTACCAAGATATTCATATAAGCAGAGCCACCACCAGCATGAAGGAAGATTGGGAACAGCGGCAGAGAAAGATGGAGAACTGGACTTTTTATAAGTGAATGGCTAAGGCATATAGAGAGGAAGATACAGGAAGAGAAGGAAGATAATAAGGGCATAGATGGTCAAGGGATTCGCAGTACGGAGGAAAATGGATATTGTAATGACAAAAAGAAGAGAAAAAGCTAAGAAAAAACAAGGTAATGGAGGGGAGTGTAATGACGCTAAAAAAATAAAGGACGGCCTATTGAAGGAAGTTCGAGAAACAGAGTGATTGGCAGATGGGCAGGAAAACAAAAAGGACAAAGATGAGAAGGAGAGTAAAAAGAGAAGAGATTGGGAAGCAAGTGAAGTAAAACAGGATAAAGATGAGAAAGCTTGTTGTAGACATGAGGACACCAAGAAAAAAATAAAAGGATAAAAGCCAAAAGCGTGAGAAAGGAAAGAGGTACTGATAGATGAAGAGAACATAGACAAGAAGGAAGAGGGTGCTGGGGCCTTTAAGAAGAGGAGAAAAAAGAGGTGAAGGGAGAGGGTAGTAAAGATGAGAAAAAGAAAAAAAGTCACGAACAAGATAAAACTGAGGATGAAATGGGGGAGGACAGAATGAAGCAGGAGGCTGATGAGGATGCAGTAGAAAAAACTAAAGAGCAAAGATAAGATGGGTGAAGAAAAGGAAGAGAAGAAGGCAAAGATAAGAAGAAAAAGGAGAAGAATGGAGATCATATAAATGAGGTAAAATAAAGAAAAATATAGGTGCAGCAAAAGAAAACATAGGCAATGGAGAAGAAAATGGAAAAGAAAGCTAGTGGAAAAGAAAAGGAGAAGTAGAAAAAGAAAAGCTCTGAAAAAGACAAGAAGGAAACAGCCACTGCCAAGGCAAGAAATAATGAGAAAAAGTCTGGTGATGTGAAAAAGTCAATGTCATGTGAAGCTGAGGTAGGAAAGGGCAAAAGCAGAGATATAGGAAATGTTACAAAGAGATGTTAATGGAGGAATAGGTGAGGAAGATGGATCGAAGCATATGAAGGAAGAAAAGAAGGAAATGAAAGAGAAGAAGAAGAAGGGTAAAGATAACGATAAGAAGGATAAAGATAAAGATTGTGAGAAGAGTGAGGAACATCTAAGGACAGCTTGGGAAGATTGAGGCAAAGATACAGAAGATCTACCAGGAAAGAAAGGACTCTGTAAGAATGCTAACTGAAGTAGAAGCCAGGGAAAAGGGGCCTGCTAGTAATAACTATGGCAGACATTACCTGCCGCAGATTCAGACCACGCATGGGTAAGTGTGCTCGATATGCCAAATACTCTCTCTCCTTGAGTTGAAACTTTACACACAGCTCATGAGGTGACTTCACTACAATTTTGAAGCCTATCCATGAAGAACCCTGAAGAGCTGAAAAGTTTTGTGAGCATTGTGGTAATTGGTTCAAAAAAGTCTGGTTTCTTCTTGTTTATTGGCAGCTTATGCAGGACATCTGTGCTCAAAAGCTTTGTTGAAACTCTTACATGCGACTCAATTCAAATTCGAGGTTGTGATATCTGAGTTTGTGACAAGTGAAAGATCTATTTATGGACAATGGCAGGTAATTACCCATAATCTTTAGTCCCCCCTCTTATGTTGAAGGCTCTTTAAAGGCCTTGCATGTTCTTGCGTACATTCCTGACGAGTCCCTTCATTTGAAAGGGGCGCAGCATGAAGATCGAGGTAGAGGATGAGCTTAACACCTGCTATTTTCCTTGAACACACACGGAGAACAAAGATGTCGATTAAGCCCCTAGCCACGCTCCATGAGTCTAAGAACTCTCTTCCCAAATTCTTCTACATGGGTGCCACATGGGACCCATGTGTTTAATTAACTAATGGAAGCCAAGAGAAGGGTCCTACCCTTCTCCCATAGTCACTCCATATAATATTTCCTTCCCTTTAACTCCATTTTTGTCCTCAAAAATGGTATTGGAAGGTCCTAGGGAAAGAGAGAATGAGAATCATGGTGCTCCCACTATATCCCCATGTATCCGATGTACATGGTCGTATCTCCTTGTTGCTTCCCCGTATCCCTCCCCTTAAGAGGACTCTTGGGAAGGTAACCTAAAATTGGGAAACCGTCTCTGAAGGGTGTTGACCTGCTCCCATGTAGCACTATCTTTTGAACTATCTTTCCACTTTATTAGGCACTCTTTATATAAGTGACTCCTTGTCCGTTTTTCTTGAGAGTGTAGTAAGTTCTCATGCTCATGTGGAACAAATTGAACAAAAATAGGAGCTACTACCTCAATATTTGGAATGAGGTTTGTCAGATTCACCCAGCCTCTTCTTAAGCTGGCTAACATGAAAATTTGGATGGATCTGACTATTCTCTAGAAGTTGAAGGTTGTAAGCCATGTTTCCTATTCTCTTGAGTATTGGGAAAGGTCCACAATACCTAGGAGATAGTTTTGGACAAGGTTCTGTCTTCATGGTTTCAGATCTAGATGGAACTCTAAGATAGACTTGCTCTCCTACCTCAAAGTTGATGTCTCTCCTTTGAGGGTCAGCATAGGCTCGAGCCTTGTCCTGAGCTTTCCTACTATTGTTCTTAGCAAGCCTAAGCATATCGTTCATCTCTTCCAAGAAGTCCTTTGCAACTTAAACTTTGTCAGTGTGCAATCCCACTGCATAAGGAGTGGAAGAGTGCTTGGCACTATTATATACAAACTCTACTATAGGTAAGTACTCTTCCCAATTAGTTTTCCTTTCATTCACACATGCTCGAACCATATCCTCTAGGATTTGGTTAACCCTCTCTGTTTGCCCATCCGATTGTGGATGCTCGGTCGTACTCATGCTAAGTTTCGTATCCAACCTTTTGAAGACCGCTCTTCAAAAGTGACTAGTGAACTTCCTATCCCGATCAAAAACTATCTCTAAAGAAAGACCATATAACCAATATAGATTCTCTACAAATAGTCTAGCCAACTCAGGCGTCTTCACTGTAGTGTGTGTCAGAATAAACCTAGCCATTTTGGTTAACCTATCCACAATTACCCAAACAAAGTCATATGCCCTCTGTGTGTCTTAGGTAATCCAACTGTAAAATCCATGGAGATACTCTCCCACTTCCTATTGGGAATGTCCAATGGGTGGAGTCGTCCTCCAATTCTCAGCCTTTCAACTTTATTGACCTGGCATTTAGTGCACTTAAGCACATACTTTAGGATGTCCTTATGAAGTCTATGCCAATAAAACTTCCTCTTAATAAGATCATAAGTCTTGTTAATTTCTAGGTGTCTTGCACTAGGTGTGTCATGACACTCATACAAAATGTGCAGTCTCATCTCAGGATCTCTAAGGACACACACCTTACCCTTATATAACAGATATCCATCATGGATACTATAATTCTTCCACTTGACTCCTCCTTGAGTACCTAAAAATAACCAATTGGCCATTCTAAAATGATTATGACCTTCTTGGGATCTATCTTGATCCCATCGATTGATAGTATGTGTCCTAGTTACTCTATCTTTGTAAGAATAAGTGATTTTTGTTTATATACAACTCATCTTTTTAATTTGTATAATATCAATTTGAGATGACTTTCATGTTTATGCATTGACTTATTATATACTAATAATCATCCATAAAATCCATGTGTCCTAGTAGGTGTTGGTATCGACGAACAAGATGAGAGGAAGTTATGATAGAAATAGGAAAATCCTAAAAATAACTGATTGGCCATTCTAAAATAATTATGGCCACCTTGGGATCTATCTTGTCCCATCGATTGATATTATGTGTCCTAGTTACTCTATCTTTGTAAGAATAATTGATTCTTGTTTATATACAACTCGCCTTTTCAATTTATTCAATATCAATTTGAGATGACTTTCATGTTCATGCATTGACTTACCATATACTAATAATCATCCATAAAATCCATAACAACCCAATGAAAGGATGCACTACATCATTCATTAACATCATAAAAGTGGCAAGTGCATTAGTATGACCAAATGGCGTGTCCAAGTATGCATAATGATCAAACTAGGTCCTAAAGGTCGTCTTCTATACATCTTGCTATTTGATATAATGTAGTGATAGCTACTTTTTAATTTTTTTTTACTAAATAAAATTGCTCCACCTAGAGCATTAAGTAGATCATTTATTATGGCATGGGGTATCTGTGCTTGATCGTAATCTTACCGAGTGCACAATAATCTATGTACATTCTATAAGATCCATCAATGTATGTACATTCTATAAGATCCATCCTTCTTCTTTACGAGAACAATTGGTGTTGAATAAGGCAAATATCACAATATAGAAAATAAATGTACTTATAATCGATCTTCTATAACTTAGTTGTAGTCATGAATCACATCTCTTGGAGATTTTTCTCTATATGGTTTTTTTAAACAATCACCTTCCCTCATACTCAAATTGGTAAGCATACTATGCAAAATATATGAATGATCATTTCCAAGCATGCTCTTTAAGCCCAATGCAAACTTATGGACTTAGAGAAACTATGGGATAGAATTTGATACTTTCAAATGTACCTCTATATACTTATCAAAATATTCTTGAGATTTTTGTAGCTATTGAAAGACCGTGTATGAAGTGCCTAGACCACTTGTTAGGAAGTACAAACTTAGTATAGAACAAGATTTAAATTGTTTCTGCATAGTAGCATCTTTCTTATCTTGTTTAATCTTACATCACCATCTTTGGGCAATATCCATGAGATTATATGTCACCTGCTGAATCTATGCCTATCGTCCACGATATGGCACAAGTGGAAAAAATGTTCTCACTTATTGAGCCATCGCTCAATGGTGTTAGCAATGCGAGCACTTGAGAATTGTGATAACATGGTAGCTTAAGATCCTTAAGGTGCCACCTTGCTTCTCTTGTTAGGATGCCTTCACTAGAGACTTTTGGAGTATGTCAATAAGCTAGAGATCTTAACTGCATCCTGAGTGCCCCAATATTAGGCATGGCCTCTTCCCTCTTAGAGCTACATATGTGCTCTAAGATGGTTTGTAAAGTACTCTCTAGATATGAAATCCTCTAGCTCATAGTCTATATGGAAGTGTTGAATCATGTGCATATCTTCTTGGTGTGGAGAACTCACCTAAAGATCCTAACTCCATTTCGAATGTGAGCTATGCATGTGCTATAAGATGATTTCTAAAGTAATCTCTAGATGTGAAATCCTTAGACGCATAGCCTGTATTGATTGTAAAGAGTGTTGAATCATGTGCATTTCTTCTCGACACGGGGAAGATGGTCTTGATTTCATATCTACATGTGTGTAAGTTCTTCGTTTGTGCTTTTTTTTTTTGTTTTTTTTACATAGTGATTATTAGTGTGTATATATACCGAAGACTGTATGATATTGTCAGTGGTACTTAGAAAACTAAACAATCACTAGCTTTTGCAAAAAATGAAATAGGGAAAGAAAGTATGCATGCTCCTATGCTTGCTATGAAAATTCAAGTGAGTATGTATTAGAAAAGTAAAAATTTTGACAACATTTGGGTAGTATTTTGATAATCTATCCAAAGAAAAATCAAAGTGCTCTACACAAGTGTAACAAGATGTGTGCTTGTGGGCATAACCATAGGGAACTACATGCCCCATTTTCTCTTTCTCCTCGTAGTACCTGCACAAAATATACCACCAAACCTACTCGATAAACTTAAAGACAAAGTGTAGCGGTTCGTATTTATGTTTATCAAGCACCCATGCATATCCAGAGCTTAATGTTGATTTTTTATAGAAAATCATGCATGAAATGAAAGTTACAAATGAAAATATTGACTAGGAACTTATCTTAATTTGAGAGAGTCATTTCGCAAAGATGATGTAGAAGCTAGAGCCATTACTTGACCACTCGATCCACGTGCCTTTAAATCACTCTTTAGAAGCTCTTTGCATATTGAAAGTCAAATTTGAATCTCTGCATGACGAACTTGTAGAGGTTGGATGATGTCTTCCAAATAGGTCTTAAATAGATCTCAAAGCAAGGAATTAATAGCAAGTTGAATTCCTCAATTTGGACACATATAGAGAGAGATATGCTCAAAACAACAGATATTTCTGCTATCAATAAGCTCTGCAAAAGGAGGTGTGAAGAAATTGGGCTCCAAGGAGGAGGAGGAGGAGGATGGTTTGATACTCCAAGGATAGAAGCTCCAAAGGCATGCATGCAAGTTTTCTATCCCATATACAAAGTGAAGAGGCTTAAAACTCAGGTATGAAAGGAATATCTTCACTTATATCTTCACAATAACAAGAGGAGGGGACTATAGGAGACTCTCTCACATGTTCAAACTCCCATAGGCATGTGGGCAGGTAGGCTAAGACTCTATTTGGTCTTCCATGGATTGTTTGCGGATTGCTGAAGGAACCATTCATGTGAGGGGCTCCCTTGAGCTCTCTTAGGAGGCTCCTCTTTTTGATCTCTTACTCTCTCTACAACTCCCAATGTCTCCTACTCGATGAAGGTGATGGATGAAAAACAATGGTGGTTGAATTTTCCATGCATGAGTTGCAAAAGAATTTCCAAGGACCTACTCTTGATACCAAGTTTGAGATTTAAGACTCAGATTTCTTTTAGTTGAACATTGGAAAAATGGTTTTTGCATGTAGCTCATTCCCCATTCTTTATCTCCACTTGCACCTAAAATATATAGTGCTCTGGATTGCTCTAGTGTCAACATATATCCATCATGCAACACTCATCCCCACTATCCATTAGGCTACTATCATTAGGCTACATGTTTTTGGTCTATTCTCATGATTACAATTTTTTTAATGCTAACTTTTTATGTTTATTGACAAGCCGCAACTATTATGGAGCTCTATATAGAGCTATAGATGTGGTATTTGTTAACTTGGTTTGGTGCAACTTGTAGTCTTCTCATTATCTATGAAACCAGCCATCATATACCGAATTTGTACAAAGTAACGAGGGAGATAGGATCATTTTTTTGGGCCAAGTATCTTCTTGAGTTCGCTTATGTGAGAGAAACTTTGAAGAAGGGGAAATTGTTGCCAATAATTGTGATCGGATTGGTGGTTTGCCAATCATTATGATTGAATTGATAGTTTTGCCAATCACCATAATCGGATTGGCGGTTTGTCAACTGCCATGATCGGTTTAGTGGTTTGAAAAATGCGGCGATCAGAGAGGTTGCTTGCCAATCATTGTGATTAGAGAGGTGGCTTGCCAATCGTTGTGATCAAAGAGGTGGCTTGCCAATCACCGCGATTGGATTGATGATTTGGATGAAAAAAAAGTAGATGGTGAAACACAAAGAAGTTCACAAGACATCTATCCATTCCATCTACGTATGCCACTAACTAGAATTAGGATGAGGTCTACTCTTTGTGGATGCGTCAAAGTAAAAGTGTATGTGTGCCCCATGTATTACATGTCAACACTTTTTGGTGTTGTTACCAAAGAGAGAGACTTTCGGGCTTAGGTAACTTACATGATGGATTGTGAAGCATGTAGATAGATCAACCTATGCTTGTTTTAAGTCTAATCTTCTCTCCATTGCAAGAAATTGCTACTTTTACCATTACTCTTACATCTAAGGATATGATTAGTTATTAAGAGTGGTGAATTTGTCAATTGTGAGTAATGTTTTGATTTTTTATCATTGGTAAAATATAATATTTTACTTTTTTTTTTCTTTTCCCTTCTCTTACATGGGTATCACTTGGGGAAAAAAATTCAACCCTCTCAATATGCTATTGATAACCTCATCTACAAATAATGGATCAACATGAATCAACTTGGGCTGTGTAGCCTAGAAGAGACTCCACAATTTTGTAAATGAATTGTTAAAAATCTGAACCCGTTCGTTTCAAGTGAGAAAATTTTTTCAATCATCTTGAGTGAGAAACTCTACCCTTGATCAATACTTGGCTCATAGCCTGACCAAGAAATATCCAATCGACACGATTCAACTTGAGTTGTGTAGCTTACAAGAATTTTTACAAGTTTTTAATGAAGTGAAAAAGTTGAATTTACTCTCCTCGAATAAGAAAATGTGCTCAATCGACCTGAGTGAGAAACTGTACCCTTGATTAGTATTTGAATCATAACTTGAGCTACAAATATCAAATCAATGGGAGACAACTTGATTTCTGTAGCTTAGAAGAACTTCTACAATTTGCTAGAACTTTCCAATAGATTCAGTAGAAGTTTGTAAAAGCTGAATCTACTTTCCTCGAGTGAGAAAATGCACTCAATTTCTCCGAGTGAGAAATTCTACCTTTGATTACTATTTGAATCATCATTTGAGTTAGAAATATCCAATTGATGAGATTCAACATGGGTTCTATAGCTTATAAGAGGCTCTACAATTTTTGAAAAAGCTCAATCCACTTGCCCTGAGTGAGAAAAAGGTCTTAATCTCCTTGAGTGAGAAACTCCACTCTTGATTATTATTTGGATAATAACTTCAAATGAAAATATCCATCAACATGATTCAACTTGGTTTGTGTAGCTTACAAGAAGCTCTACAATTCCTTAATTTGCTCGCTCGAGTGAGAAAACGTGCTCGATCATTGTGACTAAGATTTGGTGCATATAGGCTAGAGATAAAAGTCAAATGGATAGAGAGAGCACTATGCTACATTTTGAAGTGAGTCTGTGATTGATTGAATTATGTATTTGAGTGTGCCAAATTATTTAGGCACAAGAAGTTGAGAGTGGATAGAAATTTTCTCTTGTGAAGAGTTGACCAACATTTTGGCGATTTGATTGCTTGCTTGAAAAGTAACAAAAAGAAAGGTTCATAGTGAAATTTATTTAGAAACTTGAAAGGGACACAATAGTTCATGGCAATTTAGCATTGAAATTCACTAGAACATTCATAATTAAAGAATGGCATTTCTTTGGAGCACTACAAAGAACTCAAAGGCACAGTTGCAAAGTAAGTGTGGATTGCTTGTTAGTTTTCATATTTGAAAGAAGTTGTGCACTCTAATACTTGGAATTGAAGTTTAAAATTGATCGTTTTGCCTAGCAAAAGGAGCATCAAATTTAGAGTACTAGCTTTGATTGACCTGAATTGAAAGGATTAAGTTGGAATTGAAAGGTGCATGCAAATTTAAGTTTATGTGTGCATGTGAGTTTAAAGTTCTCATACATACATGACATACACATCATTGTCCATGCACATATATGCGAGTCTTCTTCAAGTAGTGATTCTTCTTCAAGTAGTGATTTTGACCCTTAGTGGGATGAGATGGCTACACCACAGGAGGGAAAATGGATCTACAAACCAAGATGAAGCACACCCATCTAGAAAGAACTATCATATAATCCTCGAATTCCAAAAGTTGAATGTCCACATGATAGGTACCCACCTAGATGCCCTCAATTGCCAAGTGGTTAGACTTAAAACCCTAACTGCTTAAGGATTGATTCGCACCTTGTAGTCAAATTCTATAATGACCATATGAGGACAATGAGGGAACTGTTTACATTCTCAATCGAGACCATGAATAACAATGGTAATGAAAAAGTAGCATTCCGAGCCAATACGAGTGATGAAAACTCAAGCTTACGTGAAATTCCATGTGCACCTAAAGAGGGCATGATGCTTATGGATACATAGGCTCCACCATCAAAGTCAAGTCTACCTTTAAAGGCCCTTGTATAGAGAAGTTACCACAAAAGAGATACTTGTAAAAAAATGCTTCCACTTTGCCAACGAAGAGAGTGTATCTGTATGTATTTCAAGTAGATACATCTGAAGCTTGATATCAGAAATCTAAGACAAGGATATAAATTCCTATTGGGAAATCATTGAGCTTTAAAGTTCTTTTGCTAGTCCTAATCCAGAACCTTCTGGTGGTAACTTAGGATCTAAGGGATCCAATGTGCAAAATACTAGGCATAGGCCAATGACAAGCATGAATCCTTTTGCGCTTCCACGTGACAACCCTAAGGAAGACATAAAACCTAGATTCCTAGGAGAACCTCAAGATAAATTCCAAGTGAGAGTGACATCATAGAGCAAGATGCTCAAGCATCACTTGTTTACAGACAAGTGAGTTAATGCTAAATCGATGAACCCTATGCCTAGAATGCAAGAACAAAGATGACACATTCAACCATCTCAAGTGGAAAAGTTCTTGAATAAATTTTATGATGGGTCTATTGATCCTTATGATCACGTAGCCAAGTTTAAACAAGTCTTGAGAGTGGAAAAAATTACAAATTTTCTTACATAGTATGAGGCATTTGGATTAAACCTTGTAGGAGCTTCTTTGCGATGGTTTCAACCACTGACAATAGAAATGTTTGTGAACATAGATGCTCTTGTGGAAGATTTCATAAGCGAGTTCTACAAATGAGGATTCAAGCATGCATCAACATTGCTAATTTAAGCTTCAAACAAGATATTCATGAATTTGTGAGATCAGTAGAAGCGATGGCAATACAAAGGTGCCTATTAC
Source organism: Ceratopteris richardii (assembly GCA_020310875.1). Taxonomy (NCBI): domain Eukaryota; kingdom Viridiplantae; phylum Streptophyta; class Polypodiopsida; order Polypodiales; family Pteridaceae; genus Ceratopteris; species Ceratopteris richardii. The sequence goes on along the minus strand of CM035411.1, from coordinate 99,543,161 downwards.
ATCTTTGTCTATTCCTACCTACATTGCGTGGATCGAAAAATAACATCTATAGAAGTCATGCCACAAAGTATTTATCAAATCCTACCTTCTTCCAAGTAGGGTACAATTCATGTGAGTTCTATAGTGCCTCAAAATCTTGTGAAAAAGGATTGGAAGTGATCCTAGTATTGGTTGAATTCCATTTTGATTCCCATATGTATTTAGCAGCTGCAAGTAGACCTACCAGATCCTAGAGGCAATGCAACTTTAAGTGCACACAGTCTATTTGGTTGACTAGGTGGTCTTCAACGAGGATTTCTCCTTGAAATTCAACGATTTTAGGTGGTGGAAGTAGAGGGTACTCCTCAATCAGTATAGCTCTGTGGTCGACAGGCATGGAACTAGGCCCCACCATTTCCATGGTGCTCATTTTGTGATGCTAACTTTCTATCTACCAAGACAAAGAAAATTATATGTCAATATGGTTGAATACACTAGATCCGAGTATGGCGAGACCATGGTCCCTTTCCAATAGTGACATGCATCTCCTTTCTTAGCCCTCATTTGTGCACCATGAAATTGGGATCAAAATGTGTCTATCACCTACATACATACTTGGATTGGTGCATGTTCTCAACATGGTGTATGTGGTCTATTGGAAGCTCATCTAGATTGATTACAAATAATTTTTTGGTGTGAGAATTGCAAGGCTTATATGTGTGTGGTTTTCTTATGGATTTACCATGATGTTCTTTATCACCGTTGAGGTGAAAATAAGAGACAACAATTGGATTGGTATGTGTTTGTACATGTGGTTGAGATGAGGAGACCGATGTTAGAGATTGATTCTAGAGATCTTAAGCATCCAATTTTAGATAGTGTGGGGATGAGTAGTACATAAATGTTGTAAGTTGGTCAACATTGGTTTGTGTTGGATCTGACATTATGAATTTTGCCTAGGTTTCTGTAACAAAGAGGGGTGGGTATACTTGATAGAATTTTGTAGGAAAGATCTCAACCCTTATATGTTAGATATTGGCTTGTACTCTTAAAAGCCACTTGGGTACCCAAATCTTTTGGATTGCTGACTCACATTTCACATCATCATCATTGGTCATTTGTTGAATCTTGAGCTACCTTGTTGGTTGAGATTTTTTAATGGACTAGGGGATCATTCTCCTTTCTTGGCCCAAACTTGCTTTAGTTCTAGAACTACTTTTGTTCCATGATGGGTTGATAATCAAACATTGTTCAACACATGCTTTATGTTTCTTTGTTGTGTTTGCCATGATGAAATTGGGTGTTTGTTAATGAACCAAAACACATTCTTTTGGAAAAGAAGGGGGCTTCAAAACATGAATGGCTTGCCTAGTTGGGATTGAATCCTGAAGATTTATAGGCATATGGGCACATCAAACATATGTGGACTATGAATAAAGAGGTTCATGTCCTTCTAATTGAATTGCGATGCCTTTTTTGTTGACCCAAACCTAACAAGATTTTTTTCCTTAAATTCAAATCTAATGCATGGTCATGGATCCACTCTTGGGCCAATATTAGAGATTCAATTGTGTATAAGAATAGGTACTTCAATATCTCTTAAACATGAAGTGTCAACACCTCCTAAGCCTACAAGATACTCCTTAATTGGATTTATTAGTAAGTCCATGTTTAGGAAACAAGAGTGTCTAATGGCACTAGTGGCCACTCTTGAATCAATCAAGGTTTTGATCATCTTGGTTGTAGTGCCCCATTCTAGCTCAATTGAGATGAACAATCTTTGATTTATAATGCTAGGATTGTCTCATATTCATGTTTGACACATTTCCATGTGATATTATAGGGCATTATGATTGGTTAGCCCTCCTTTCCATCTCAATCTCATCCTTCTAGTATGTTCTTGGGCCTTTGCCTGTGCCTGTTCTCTAATTCTTTGTTTTTTTCATTACATTTCTTAGCTCTATTCAATCGTGTGAGCATTTCCTCTATGAGGGGTTCTCAATAAAGTATCACTTACAACCATTGATGTAATTGGGCAATACTTCTCCTTCTAGTGTTGCTAACTGCTCAATGTTGCTCGTGGGAATTTTGTCAATAATCATTGGTCCATAACCCCATCTTTCCAGCTTATGGGCATGTTGTTTCAATGCATAGAACAACAATAAGTCACTAGCTTTAATCCATTATCTTTTACATGTGCATCAAAGTAAGCCTTTTGTCTCATTTTTATTGCATATATGTGTGCTACTACTCGTAATATCATATTTCCTAAATGTTCTAGATCCATCATTCTTGATGATAATTCATGACCATTCTAGTGATGTTTTTGTACTAGTTTCAACATAGGTATCAAAAATTATAATGGAAGCATGCCCTTTTGTCCCATTTTAAAGGGGGTGGCATTTAGTACCATTTTATAGGCCACTCAATATGCCCAAACATCATGATGTAACTATTTTTCCCAATCAAAAAACTATTGTCCATTAACTTATTCAACACATTGCATAGGATCTTGTTTGTAAGGGGCTATTTCCTGTGTATTGCCATGGACTCTTGAAGTAGATGCTCAATGATTTTGTTTAGGAAATATGTACCTCTATTGCTAACTAGCTCGATGGGAACTCCGTATCTTGTCAAGACATTTTCAAATAAGAACTTAGATGTGGTTTATGCATTGTTCTTATGTGTAACTCTCACTTCTACCCATTTGGTTAGGTAATATGTAGAAATTATGATGTATTATGCATGAGAGTTTCTTGCAGGGGGTTGATAGGTCCTACGAAGCCTATTCCCCACTTGGAGAATGCACAACCTCCCATCATGGGTCTTAGTGGCATTTCATCTTTCCTAATTAAATAGGGTATTGAGCCCTCTCATAGGTGTCACATCTTTTCACATAGGTGTGAGCATCCATGTGAAGATTAGATAATCAAAGGCCTGAGAATATAATAGCCTTAATAAAGCGATCCAGCCCAAAGTGTCCATCTGCCACATTATTGTATGCAGTTTCTAAGATTCTTAGATAATCATTCTCATGTATGCACAATCATAAATATCCATCTCTACCACGTTTGTACAGATTATGTCCAATTAGTTCATAATCTTGAGCTTATTGAGCTATGCTTCATTGCTTGGCTAATGTCATATCCTTGGAAAAGTTTTTTGTCTTAAAAAAATTGACCAATGGACTTCTCCATTCAAGTACCAATGAGACATGGTACAACATGGCATACTCCATTGGAGATATAGTGGTACAGATAGGGCAATGCTTTATTAGTTTATGAACATCTAACTCCATTATCAACTTATATATTCCTAAGCATTTCAATATTCATAGTGTTCTATGCCTAGAGTAATGCTGCCCTAGGGCATGTAAATGTGCCTAATGTAACCACTTGTGATGCTCTTTCTCATCTACACAACAAGATAAAATTCCTTGTTCTTGCTTATAGATGCTACCTGCTAGTATGTGGTACTTTTGTGATCTGGTGATTTCTTTCTCACTTGTACTTACCATCTCATTCAAAGGTTCAAAAGTGAAGATGGGTACTAGTTGTTTTGCATATTTGGAAACACTTCTAAGTTAAACAGGTAGGCATTGGGAAGTTCGTTCGATACTCCTTGCGGATTGTAGAAATTATTGGCCAAGAGATAATGTTGAAATTCCTTCATGGGATAGACCATGCTTAATCCTTCATGCTGTGTTGTAGTGTATTTTCTCTGCTACGTTCAATTGTCTATGTTGGCAACCAAGGAAGCGGCCCAAGTGGACTTTCACACCAAGGTAGATGAGACAAACGAGCCAAATGGAGCAAGGAAAGAGAGAAGGCCAAGGAGGACCGAGCCGACAAGGAAGACAATTCAGATCTGGCAATGAGGCCAATCAAAAGTTTGAAGACAAATCCCTTTAAAAGAGTGATTCTTATCACTACATCCCATTGCAAATCCCATTTTTGATAGGTCAAAATCCATGTTTTACAATCCGAGGAATCCTCAAGCTTGATGAATAGAGGTAAATATGTACCAAATTTCAATTTTTAGAGTTTGTTTAAGCCTCCAAATCAGCTTAGGAACCTACTTTTTAACTAGACTAGACCTTAGATATGAACATGGCCAAAACTAGGCAGAAACTATAAAAAACCTAGAGAGCCCATTTTTGAGGTTGGAATTTTGATGAAACTTTGTATAAAGAGCATGTAATAAAAAAGATTCCATTGTTCATCTCTTTGTCTTATCTTGTATATGTATGTGTGTGTATGCGTGTGTATGTGTGTGCATGTTAGTGTGATTCTCACTCATACACTTATACTTTCACTTTCTCATGGTTGTCATACCATCCTCACGTCTCCTCATATTGAAATTATGAGGTGGATCTTGTCATGTTGATACTCATCATTGTGCTAGAGTGACACCAAATTTGGCACCGTTGCTGGGGATTGAGCTTTGAGGACGAGCTTGTGATGGTAAGATGTAAAGTTTTGACATTGGAATTATAGGTAATTAGGTAATTTCTTCATTCTTTCTTTACTTTTCTACTCCATCACAATCTCCGCTCATCTCCTATATCCATTTCCACCTTCGCAAAAAATCCACCTCCTTATTCATATCCCCACTTCCATTGTATTCCATTCATTTCACTTGTGAGAGCAAGAGATAGAGCGATTGTGTGTGCTATGTTTTTGGTGTTTCTTGAGCTTTTTGGTAGGTTATGGCATCCAAAGAAATAGCATAAGCTACAACAAGTACAACATCACTGTGCATGCACCTCGGAGCAAAGTCCTCTGTCAATCATGATAGGCAGTAAAATTGGCTACTTGGTAAAATAGTATACAACACAATAGAGTAGATAACCTGGACATTCTAAATATATAAAAATTTTCAAAAAATATGCAATTTTTGTGTCCATCGTGATAGATAGGTGTCTATCGTGCAACGGACGATGGGCAAATCCAATGGACAAGTGTGTCCATCGTGATAAACACCCCTGCGACAGATCGAAATTCACAAACAAATTTGTTCATCATGATAGTTAACTTGCATGAAAGATAAAAGAATCAAAGGCCTTGCCCATCATGACGAATAGCCTATCCATCGCAATTGACATTCTCCATTGTGGGACAGACAGCTGTCCATCACGATCGATATATCGATCACAAGTGAGCAGCATGTCATCAACATAAACCACAATGATGAGAAGTACATCATTAGCACACTTAACATATAAGGTGCTTTCAGTTGGACTGTTCTCAAAACCATGTGCAATCAGATAGGCATGTATCTTTTCATACCAAGCATGTGGTGCTTGCTTCAAACCATATAATTCCTTCTTTAACCTGCACACCTGGTTCTCATGCCCTTTTTGCACAAATCCGCAGGGCTGAAAAACATACACTTCTTCATGCAAGTCACTATTCAGAAATGCTGTTTTGATATCCAACTGATGTACATTCTAACCATGATGAGCTGCAAGTGCACACATGCTACGAACATTAGTCATTCGACAAGCAGGTGCAAAGGTCTCATCAAAATCAATGCCTCTTTCCTGTGCATAACCCTTTGCAACAAGCCTAGCCTTATACTTGTCAACTGTTCCATCAGGTTTACGCTTCAGATTGTATACCCACTTTGTGCCAATGGCCTTCTTACAAAGAGGCAAGTCACATAAAGACCAAGTACCATTCTTCATTATAACATCACATTTAGATTGCATTGCAGCCATCCAATGTTCAGAATTTTGTGCAAAAGAGACACTATGAGAGCCTGATCGAGTATGATATGACCGAGGTGCATCTAACTTGCTATCACGCAAAGTCTACACTAGCCATTTTGGCATAGTTTTTACCTGCTCAATATTAGCTCTCTCATCAATAAGTGCATCACGTAAATCTGGATTAAAAATGGAATGATCTGCATCATCACATGAAACCTACAAAGGCTGCAAAGTTTCCTCATTAGGACCAACACCAGACTGTCCACTTGTAAAAAGAGGCAGCACAGTATCATACATGTCTTTGGAGCTAACAAATGGCTCCTTAGTACATGAAAGCAATGGCTGAATAACATCTTCCACAAAAACAACATCAAGACTAACTAGAATGTGTTTAGTCTATGGATGATACAAATGATAGCCTTTACTTTCAAAACTATACCCAACAAAAATACATTTTATAACTTTATCATCCAATTTTCTACGATGTTGTTCAGGCACTAATGCATATGCCAGACAACCAAAAACACGTGGATGAGCAAAAGATGGATTGCAATCATGCCAAGCCTCATATGAAGTGATAGACTATAGTGATTTAGTGGGACACCTGTTAAGTACATATACTGCACACATAACATCCTCAAGCGCCTCACTCTTGTCCATACAGCTCACCATCTCCATGAGTGACCTGTTCTTCCATTCAACAAATCCATTATGTTGAGGTGTATATGGCACTGTACATTGGTGTTTTATCCCATGTTCAGCCAGACATGCATTAAAATGAGAAGACATATATTTCCCCGCTCGATTAGAATGGACGGTGCTCATTTTACATGTTGACATATTTTTAGCCAAAACAAGAAGCTGTTTGAAGCACATAAACACTTCAGACTTTGCTTTGAGTAGATATACCCATGCATGCCTGGAAAAATCATCAATGTAAGTCATGAAGTAAAGATAATTTCCAAAAGAGGGTGTCTGCATAGGACCACATACATCGCTATGAACAAGTTGCAATTTTTGAGTAGCCCGAACTGAACCATCTTTTGTGTGAAGAGAGATGGTGGATGCAATCCAAAGATGAGTAGGTGCTGTTACAACCAGCTTCACACCAGCCAACTGAGACTTCAGAGTTGATTAGTAGACCCTTTAAGCTTCCTAAATCCACCAAAATATCAGCCAAGTACTTTGGAACATGTATCCCAAAAGTTTAAGTCAAGACAGACTAGTTGCGAAATGACTAGCTCCCAAAACTTGCTATTTTTGGACATGCACCTACTGGAAAAAATGAACAGTGCTCTCAACTTGGTAGGAATTAGAAAAATTCCTTTTGGGCATAGCAAATAGACTTATCAAGCTTCCCAATCCAAGTTAAAACACTTCAAATGATGGACTGAGCACTGAGAACAAGATTTATCAATTTTTGGAACATGCCCACCATTTTCGGGGCTCTGCAGAGATAGACTAGTGAGCAGTAAATTGCAGATATCTTCCAAAATATTAATCCAATGACCTTGCAAATTTATAGCTAGAAAGTAGACAGTATGAGCTATCCAACGCAAGTTAAATCACTGAAAAAGGCTCAGTAGAACTCGAGATATGACCTTCTGAAGGTACTGCTCTGAGTGAGTATAGCAGAGAACAAAACAGAGAAGTGAATGATGATAAATGTATAAATTCATATATGATTACAACCACATTGGCAATGAATCTTTGCACAATGGGAGTAGAATGATAGAGCTATGGAGTAAGCTCTTCAATCTCTACAAAATGACATGAAGTGGTCACGTACAAGGCTTGCTAATCGCCTCTTCCTTCTTGCTCCTTTTATAGTTATTCTTGGAGGGAGTTTTGAATTTGAATTTGAATGGCTCCACCTAAAAGTGATCCCCAAAGTTAGGAGATATTCCCTCAGCTCAAAAATTCGTGATTTTGGCAGTTATAGCCACGACTTTGCTTTTACATCATGCATGAGGTAAGCCATCCTTTTCCTTTTTTCTTTTTTCAAATACAAGAGATAAAAATGAACTCTTTTACAAGAGGTGTTCACATGACTACTCATGTGACTTACAAATGAGGATGATATCAAATATATCAAGCATGTAGGCTTGGGTAAAATGCACCAACAGCTCCCCCTCAAGCCTAACATGCTTGGCCTCCAAATAAGTCTTCAATTGTCCTTGATTTCCTGCAAGCCAATCATCAACTTGAATCTACTTAACTTTGTACCATCAAGAGCTTTAGTCAACATGTCTGCACATTGCATATCTGTAGAGACATAGGATAGTTGAATATCCTTGCTCATTAGCTTCTCCCTTACGTAATGGTAGTGGACTTCAATTTGCTTGGTTCTAGCACGGTATACTGGATTAGCTGTTAGATGTAGTGAGCTTGTGTTGTCACCAAAAATATGAAGTGTTGAAGAATGAAGTCCAAGATCTGTGTACAAAGACTTTAACCACATGATTTCTTGAGTTGCATTAGCCAAACCTCTATATTCTGCTTCAGTAGAAGATAATGCCACGGTTGGTTGCTTCTTCGATGACCAAGAAATGATTTTTGAACCTGCAAATGATATATATCCTGATGTGCTTCTTCTATCTGTTACCGTTAGTGTCCATGTGAAAGGCCAAATGGCCACCAGACACTTCTTTGTATATGTTCTTTAATAAAACATATAGTGGTCTGGTCAGTCACAGACTGTAAGTTCGACCGCACTTGCAAGACCTAAGAAGTCTTTCTTCGTGCTCCCTCCCCCCCCCCCCCCCCAGGCTCTCTCCAAGGCTTACGACTAAGGCGGTGACCAAGGCATAGACCTTGGCATACCTTGTCATCCGAGTCACCGAAGTCACCGTTGGCGCCGTTGGCTGCGCGCGAGGGAGGACCTCAACGATCAAGGAATATAGAGGTTCTCGATACTTCCCGCGAGGTCACCCATCCCAGTACTGTTCCCCCCAGAGCTCGCTTAACCATGGCAATCTCTTGCCACTAAGCTACACTCTTGTGGTGTTTGAAGAAGGGGAAAGACTAAGGTTGACATTACCTTGAACAAGTTTTGGTCCCTCAAAGCTTCATTTTTTGCTTTTAAAGCCTATTTTTGAAGCAATTTTGGGGTGTTTTTGGAGCCATTTCGGAGTACTTTCGCACGTAGTTCTCTTCACATAGGTCCAAGAACATCAAGAAGAGTGTTCCTTGTACTTCTCAGACAATAAATATCAACCTTTGGGGCTATATTTTCAGCCACACTCGTAAAGCTACAGGTTTCTCGAGGAGTTTTCAGTTTTGGTGGGAGCAGTCGCTGCAAATTTATGCAGGTTTTTAAAGCCTAAAACATCAGAGTTGACAGACACTTGCAGGTGTTATTGGCTAGTTTTTGGGTTGTGTATTCAGCCTTTTAGTGTCATTTTACTGCATATATTGAGCACATACACACCATGTACGCTTCTGTGGATACCGCTTATGTACGTCCATGTGGGCATTGATATAGCGGTTACGTTCTTTGCATAAAGCCTTTTACGTTTGATAAAGAGGGTCGTGGTGAGGTTTTCTTAACTGGGAGACACCCAGATGTTGGGGTCTCTTCGGTGATGCAGGTGGAAGACTTACCCAGCCTCGCCATAGGAGACGTATGATAGTTGTTCATAGGTGCTCGATAAGCCTAGTTGGCTTCTATTGGGTAACTGATTATATGCAGTGGAGTCAGTGATTCACTATGCAGGTAGACATGTCAGTACTTGCAGTTTTATGATACTTTGACACTGGTCATATGATAATTTTGCAGAGGATACTCTGGCAAAATTTTTCTAGATTTTTGGTTTAGTCAACTATATAGTGGTCGATTTACTCCTTGATACACTTATTTGTTGGTGTTTGGACTCTTCTAGCTCCATTATCATTCTATTCAGTTCTCTACGATCATGGCATCAGAGGTCTCAGGCACATCCGGTGGATCAAGGTCTAGTGCTAGCGTTCCGAGGAGGAGCTATAACTTGCAGGGCAAAGACCATTTTGAGATCCGAAAATTTGATGGCACAAACTTTGCTCTATGGAAGAATCAGATTAAAGATGTGCTGATTCAAAGAAGGCAATGGAAGCCAGTAAATGGGATTTCAAAGAAGCCTGCTGACATGGATGAAGATGATTGGGATGAGGTAGATGAAGTGGCCAGGTCTACCATTCGCTTGCACCTGGCAGATAATGTTTACTTTACAGTATTAGACTGTGAAAGTGCAGAGGAGCTTTGGAAGAAGTTATGCAATACATATGAAAAAGAGACGGCATCAAATAAAGTATATCTGATGAGAAAATTATACGACCTTCGTATGAAGGACACAGATAGTGTTGCTGCTCATCTAAATGAGTTTGATGCCATATTCTCCCAGTTACAGGCTCAGAAAATGGATATGGACAATGAAATGAAAGCAGTATTGCTGTTATGCACCCTGCCATCATCATGGGATACATTTTGCACAGCTATTAGCAATAGTGCACCTGGTGGTAAACTCGTCTATGATGACATATGTGGAGCACTCTTGAGTGAGGAGATTCGTAGAAAATCTATGGTTGGCACTCATAGTGGAAATGCATATAATGTTCGTGATTCTTACCAAGGAAAGAATCAACAACGTGGCAGGAGCAAGAACAAGGAAAAGAATGGTCAACGGAATAAGAGCAGAAGTAAATCAAGGAAGAGGGATATTGAATGCCATTATTGTCATAAGAAAGGACACATGAAGAAAGACTGTTATGCATTAAAGAATGCTCAAGGTAAAGGACAGAATGTTGATGGGCATGTTAAACAGTTACCTGCACCATCTACTTCGACTGTGAAGATTGAAGAAATTAATGCTATTTCTGATGATGCTGATGTGTTGACACTTGATAGTACTGTGCCATCTGAGGCACTTATGGCTGATTCTCTTTCCCACACCTGGCTGCTAGATTCTGGTGCTTCTTTCCATGTGACACCACATAGAGAATGGTTCTCTAATTATGCAGCAAAGTCTCTTGATACCGTGAGACTTGGTGACTCTTACCAGTGTGATGTTGTGGGGATTGGAGATGTGGTTGTGCAGTTCATTGATGGTTCAAAATTTACTATGCATAATGTACGCCATGTACCTCAGTTATCACGCAGTTTGATGTCAGTTGGTCAACTTGATGACCTTGGTTACAAGGTGGTCTTCTATGCTCAGTCCTTTCGTATATCAAAGGGAAATATGGTTATTGCAAAAGGAAGGAAAGTTGGCTCACTTTACCCTTTATTTGTATCACAGAAAGAACACTTGTTAGCTGTTACTGAACAGCCTATGGCTTGTATTTGGCATGGTCGTTTGGGCCATATATCTCGTAGTGGAATGGAAAATCTTTCTCGTTCTGGCTACTTACCTGTGTTATCTTTCTCTGATTTTTCATTTTGTGAGCATTGTCAATATGGAAAGCAAACCATAAATGTGCATAAAACGCACATTGACTCTTCAATTCAGCCTTTAGATCTTGTTCATACAGATGTGTGTGGTCCTATGCTCACTAGGTCCTTAGGTGGTTCTCTTTACTTTGTCACTTTCATAGATGATGCTACTAGAAAAGTCTGGGTATATCCTATCAAATCGAAGGATGATGTATTCCCTACTTTCAGAAAATGGCTTGCTTCAGTTGAGACTGAAAAAGGAACTAAGCTTAAGGCTTTACGTTCAGATAATGGGGGTGAGTATACCTCACATGAATTCAGCCTTTTCTGTCAGTGTAGAGGGATTCGTAGAGAGTTTACAGCTCCTTATACCCTAGTACAGAATGGTGTAGCTGAGAGGATGAATAGAACTATTCAAGATAGAGTAGTCTCTATGTTGCATCATGCAAACCTCTCACAAGGTTTTTGGGCAGAAGTAGTATTGACTGCAGTTCATGTGATTAACCTTTCACCTAGTACTGCCAAAGGTCTGAAAGTGGCACAAGAGTTATGGACAGGGAAACCACCATATTATGATCATCTTCGAGTTTTTGGGTGTGAAGCATATGTTCATATACCCAAGAATCTTAGACAGAAGTTGGACCATAAGTCAAAGAAATGCATTTTTCTTGGATATGGTCGAGAAGGACAATTTGGATATCGCTTATGGGATCCTGAAACACGGTTAGTGATTAGAAGTAGTGATGTCATTTTTAATGAGTCTAAGATGCATAAACTGAAGTATTTCGATGGCGATGCACCGTGCTGCACTCTCCTTCTCGAGAGCTCCACCTCGGTATGCTCGGAGTTGAAAACCGAGCTCCTGACGCCGCACACAGTACTCCGCACAGAGGTTGTAGAATACGCAGAAAACACAGTACACAGGGAGCACGAAGACAGACTTCTTAGGTCTTACAAATGCGGTCGAACTTACAGTCTGTGACTGACCAGGCCACTATATGTTTTATTAAAGAACATATACAAAGAAGTGTCCGATGGCCATTTGGCCTTTCACATGGACACTAACGGTAACAATCTCCCACTAAAGGCCAATATGGCCAGAGTAACTATGGGAGAAAAAAGAAAGAATGATAAAGAATACCTGAGTGTAAGTATACAAACTATACCTCCCACCTGATGGGCATGTTACACAGTATACAAGTGACTGCGTAAGATCAAGAATCAAGTAACCCCCATCAAGTGACAACAGTGTTGAAAGCTATCCTGTGGTAGAGCTTTAGTCAAAGCATCTGCAGCATTATCTCGAGTGTGAACTTTCTCAAGAATAATGCTCTCAGTGGCTAAGCAATCTCTAATGAAGTGATACCTCACCTCAATATGCTTGGTCTTTGCATGATAGACTGGATTCTTAGCCAAAGCAATGGCACTCTGACTATCACTGAGCAAGTGAGGTACATGCTGAGGAAAACCCATATCACAAGCAAGACGAGAAAGCCACAATGCTTCCTTACATGCCTCACTTGTTGCAACATACTCTGCTTCTGTGGTGGAAACAACTGTACATTATTGAAGACGAGATCTCCAAGAGATAGCACCTCCAGCAAAATGAAAAATGTACCTTGATGTAGACTTACGATTTTCTACACAACCAGCATAGTCAGAATCTGTGTAACCAATAATGGATGCTTTCCCTCTACCTAAGCATAGACGCTTTTCCTTAGTGCCACTAAAATATCCCAAAATCATTTTGACCGCTTCCCAATGTTTCTTGCCAGGATTAGACATATATCTGCTCACAACTCCCACTGCAAATGCAATGTCTGGTCACGTAGCTACCATAGCATACATGAGACTACCAACAGCAGACTGATAGGGAATTATTGTCATGAATTCCTTTTCCTCATCTGATTTGGGGCAATCATCCTTGCTCAATTTCACATATGTGGGTAAAGGTGTACTCAATGCCTTTCCACCCTGCATATTGAATCGGTGAAGTACTTTGGATATGTACTCACTTTGAGACAAGTATATGCATCTTTTACTCCTATCACGAGTAATGCGCATGCCAAGAATATGTTTGGCATCCCCCAAATCCTTCATATCAAATGTCTGACTCAACTTCTTTTTGAGAATTGACAAATCATAAGAGGACTTCCCAGCAATCAACATATCATCGACGTAAAGTATCAAGCATATCAAGCTGCCATCAGAACATCTCTTTGTATAGAGACAATGATCCTCTTTGCTCCGAGAATAGCCTTGGGACTTCATAAAAGCATCAAACTTTTGGTACCATTGTCTAGGAGACTGTTTAAGTCCATACAAGCTCTTCTTGAGCTTACAAACTAGACTTTCCTTGCCAGGAACTACATAACCCTCTGGTTGTTCCATATAGATCTCATCTGTAAGATCTCCATGCAAGAAAGCTGTTTTCACATCCATTTGGACTAGCTCTAAGTCCTCCATTGCAACGAATCCAAGCAACATGCGCAAAGTAGTCATCTTGACCACTGGAGAGAAGATTTCCTCAAAATCAACACCATGTTGTTGCTTAAAACCCTTTGCAACAAGTCGTGCTTTATTTTTTGGAGAAGCACTATCTGATGTGAATTTCAGCTTATATACCCATTTACATGGTAAAGCTTTCTTGCCCTTTGGCAAAGGTACTAAGTCCCAAGTACCATTCTTGTGAATAGAATCCAACTCACTCTTCATGGCACGCTCCCACTTGACATGATCCTCTGTCTGCATAGCCTCTTTGTAGCAAGAGGGCTCACCGGCATCTGTTAGCATAACAAAATCTAAACCTGGAACATATCTATCAGGTGGATATGAGACACGTGCAGAACGTCTCAATGGTTGCTGAACAGGAGCATGTGCAGATTGATCTGAATGGACATTCTCTTGAACATCCCTATGTGCAGCATTTTTATGCATGCTAACTGGAGGACTAGTATCCTCAAACACCACTCTTCTCACTTCAACCTCCTTAATCAGCTGTTTATGCATCTTAGACTTATTAAAAATGACGTCACTACTTCTGATCACTGACCGTGTTTCAGGATCCCATAAGCGATATCCAAATTGTCCTTCTCGACCATATCCAAGAAAAATGCATTTCTTTGACTTATGGTCCAACTTCTGTCTAAGATTCTTGGGTATATGAACATATGCTTCACACCCAAAAACTCGAAGATGATCATAATATGGTGGTTTCCCTGTCCATAACTCTTGTGCCACTTTCAGACCTTTGGCAGTACTAGGTGAAAGGTTAATCACATGAACTGCAGTCAATACTGCTTCTGCCCAAAAACCTTGTGAGAGGTTTGCATGATGCAACATAGAGACTACTCTATCTTGAATAGTTCTATTCATCCTCTCAGCTACACCATTCTGTACTGGGGTATAAGGAGCTGTAAACTCTCTACGAATCCCTCTACACTGACAGAAAAGGCTGAATTCATGTGAGGTATACTCACCCCCATTATCTGAACGTAAAGCCTTAAGCTTAGTTCCTTTTTTAGTCTCAACTGAAGGAAGCCATTTTCTAAAAGTAGGGAATACATCATCCTTCGATTTGATAGGATATACCCAGACTTTTCTAGTAGCATCATCTATGAAAGTGACAAAGTAAAGAGAACCACCTAAGGACCTAGTGGGCATAGGACCACACACATCTGTATGAACAAGATCTAAAGGCTGAATTGAAGAGTCAATGTGCATTCTATGCACATTTCTGGTTTGCTTTCCATATTGACAATGCTCACAAAATGAAAAATCAGAGAAAGATAACACAGGTAAGTAGCCAAAACGAGAAAGATTTTCCATTCCACTACGAGATATATGGCCCAAACGACCATGCCAGATACAAGCCATAGGCTGTTCAGTAACAGCTAACAAGTGTTCTTTCTGTGATACAAATAAAGGGTAAAGTTAGCATATTGAGTCAGTTTATGCATAAGCCGAGAAGACCACATATGGAAGCGGCCAAGAGAGGTCTCAAGTACCTAAAGGGGACCATGAATGAAGGTTTGTTCTATTCATATACTTCAGATATTGAGCTAAAGGTCTACTCAGATGTAGATTGGGCCATATATCTCATAGTGGAATGGAAAATCTTTCTCGTTCTGGCTACTTACCTGTGTTATCTTTCTCTGATTTTTCATTTTGTGAGCATTGTCAATATGGAAAGCAAACCAGAAATGTGCATAAAACGCACATTGACTCTTCAATTCAGCCTTTAGATCTTGTTCATACAGATGTGTGTGGTCCTATGCCCACTAGGTCCTTAGGTGGTTCTCTTTACTTTGTCACTTTCATAGATGATGCCCAAAAGGAATTTTTCTAATTCCTACCAAGTTGAGAGCACTGTTCATTTTTTCTAGCAGGTGTATGTCCAAAAATAGCAAGTTTTGGGAGCTAGTCATTTTGCAACTAGTCTGTCTTGACTTAAACTTTTGGGATACATGTTCCAAAGTACTTGGCTGATATTTTGGTGGATTTAGGAAGCTTAAAGGGTCTACTAATCAACTCTGAAGTCTCAGTTGGCTGGTGTGAAGCTGGTTGTAGCAGCACCTACTCATCTTTGGATTGCATCCACCATCTCTCTTCACAGTGGTATCAGAGCATAGTCAAGCAACATGGGAGATGGATTTCCATCAACAATTGACAAATTGGATCGAAAAAACTACCCGACATGGTCTCTAAGGATGGAGGCTTACCTTCAAGGGAGGAATCTATATGGATTCATATCCGGAGATGAAGCAATGCCAACCATGAGGAACAAAGGGCAACCATCACATGAAGAAGTGGAAGGACTTTCGAATTGGTGTTCGAAGGATGCACTTGCAAGGTCCTATATTCTAAACTCAATCTCTGATTTTCTTTTACCTCATGTCAAGGGATGCAAGACATCAAGAGAAACCTGGAATGCACTTGCTTCTTTCTTCTCTTCCAACACTCGAGCAAGGAAGAACCAATTGTGGATGGAGTTCACAACAATGAAGAAAAGCCCGAAGCAAAATGTGACTGATTATGTCACAAAGATGAAGGAGATTTCCGACCAACTTGGAAGCATTGGAGAGGTAATTGAAGAGGAGCAAATCATAAGACAAATCATGAATGGAATCAAAGCAGACGACAAGTGGGAGTCATTCACAACAGCCATGGATTTATACATGGATATGCATGTACCCGACCTCAACACACTCATGGGCCAACTCTTCACTCATGAAGCAAATATTAGCAAAGGTGGTGAGTCCTCAAGAGGTAATCAAACTTTTGCCTTATATTCTGATAAAGCTAAGG
Organism: Ceratopteris richardii; assembly: GCA_020310875.1. Taxonomy (NCBI): domain Eukaryota; kingdom Viridiplantae; phylum Streptophyta; class Polypodiopsida; order Polypodiales; family Pteridaceae; genus Ceratopteris; species Ceratopteris richardii. The sequence continues at coordinate 99,526,758 of CM035411.1, read as the reverse complement.
TCAAGGACAAGTCAAAGAATAGGAAGAATGAAGATGAAGGAAGCTCTTCCCAAGCAAACTTTGCAGGTAGAGGAAGAGCTAGAGGAAGAGGCAGAGGTGGAAAGCAAGGCAGGGGGAGATTCCAATCATCTCAACCTTGCAACATATGTGGCTTATCTAACCATACTACTGAAGAATGTTTCAGGAACCCGAGGAACTCAAGAGGAAGAGGATTCAATAGAGGTGGCTATGGATCAAGTAGAGGCAGGTACAATGGAGGCTACAACAACAACAACTACTACAATAACAATTACAACAACAACAACTATCAAAGTGGCCATAGAGGAAGAAGAGATTACAATAACTATGCAGAGGACCAAAGTCAAGAAGATTCATTATTGATTATGAATCTATCAGCAAAGAAGGGTAAGGATGATGATCACATATTTTATATTGATTCCGGATGCTCGAACCATGTAGCAAGAAATGTGGCTTTACTTTCTGATTTGGAAGATCCTCATAACAAGCATGAAGTGCAGACAGGAGATGATACAAAGCACTCAGTGGAGAAGATAGGTAATGTGAAGACATTAGATGGGAATATGAACCTCTTAAGCAAAGTCTTGTATGTCCCTACAATTACCAAAAATTTAATAAGTGTTGGACAGATTGCTGAAAAAGGATTGCAGGTTAGATTCAATCGATTTGGAGCATATGTTGAAGACCCAAGGCAAGGCTTTCAAAGGATTGCCAAAGGAGAAAAGACAGGAAGGCTTTTCACTTTTGAAGTGGAAGATACAAAAAACATAGCTTTGTTTAGCTATGGATCTCAAACTCTTAGAGAGTTGGAGATATGGCACAAAAGGCTTGCTCACATTGGTGAGAGGACACTCAAACAGATTTGTAGGGACCAAAGTGTACTTGGTTTGCCTAATATCACAAGGCAACACATGATTTTTAAGTGTGAAGCTTGTCAACTCGGCAAGGCTCATAGACAACCGTTCAATAAGAAAGGATATATGTATCAAAATCCTTTGGATCTAGTGCACACGGATGTGTGGGGTCCAAGTAAGGAGCCATCTATATCAGGCTCAAGATATTATGTGTCTTTCATAGATGATTGTAGCAGGTGGACCATTCTGCTTTTCATGAAGCACAAGGATGAAGTGTTTAATTGCTTTAAGAAGTATATTGCTCTTGTTGAAAACCAAACAGGTAGGACTTTGAAACGACTCAGATCAGATGGTGGAGGAGAATACTTCTCTTCTGAATTTGATGCCTTCTTGCATGAAAGAGGCATTAAAAGGGAAGTCACTAAAAGGTATACACCCGAACTCAATGGTGTAGCAGAGAGGAGGAACAGAGCTATTGTCAAAGCTACAAGGTCCATGCTCAACGAAAAGGGATTGCCGAACTACCTATGGGCAGAGGCTGTGTCGACAGCCACATATCTCATAAATAGACTTCCATCTAAGTCACTAGATGGAACCACTCCATATGAAGTGTGGAATGGAAGAAGACCTAGTCTAGAGCATTGGAGGGAACCACTCCATCTCAAATAAGAGGGAAATTGGATCCCAAGGCAGAGAAGTGCGTATTTATTGGTTATGACCAAAACCAAAAAGGATATAGATTGTACAATCCAACCAATAAAGGATTTTCTGTGAGTAGAGATGTAATTTTTTATGAAAACAAATCATGGTTTGATGATGACAAGAAAGTGAAGCTGCCTTATGACTTGGATGAAGATTTTCCATCACTTCAACCAAAGGAGCCAAAGCAGATTGAAGAAAGTGATTCAAAGATTTACCTAGAAGACTTGGAAAGACTAAAGCTATGGAAGAACAAAGGAAAAGCGAAGATGCAGGATGCTACATATGGACCCGAGAGCTCACATCAACCACTTAGAAGGTCTTCAAGGGAGAAGAAGAAACCAGAGAGGTTTGGTTATGATACTTCTTTGGTCACCAAGCACTCAATCTACATTACAAAGGATTCAACCAATGAAGAACCTACCACATTTGAAGAAGCACAAAGCAAGAAAGCTTGGAGAGATGCAATGGATGAAGAAATGGAAGCCTTGAAGGAGAATGACACTTGGGAGCTTGTACCTAACAAGCCATCTATGAAGGTAATTGGATCTCGATGGATATACAAAATCAAGAGGAATCCAGATGGAAGTATAAATAGACACAAAGCAAGGTTAGTTGCTAAAGGGTTTGCTCAAACCCATGGTATTGATTATGAGGAGACTTTCTCTCCTATTGCAAAAATGCCTACAATTAGGGTTCTCATTAGTCTTGCTGCATCTAGAAATTGGAATCTTTATCAACTTGATGTAAAGAATGCTTTCTTGAATGGATGGATTTCTGAGGAAGTGTATATGGCACAACCTCCTGGATATGAGGATGCACATCATCCTAACTATGTATGCAAACTAAAAAAAGCTTTGTATGGATTGAAGCAAGCTCCAAGAGCTTGGAATTTCAGATTGGTGACTTATTTGCAGGACCAAGGATTCAAAGCTAGCAAGGCGGATACCTCTTTGTTCATAAAGAGGAATGGATCTGAAGTGATCTATTTATGTGTGTATGTTGATGATATTATTATCACAGGCAATGATCTTGAAGGAATCAAACAGGTAAAGAGTCAGATGAAGGAGGAGTTCAAAATAAGTGACCTCGGACCACTCACTTATTTTCTTGGATTGGAGATGATCTACACAGATTTAGGTATATACATCACACAAAGGAAGTATGTCCATGACATGCTCGTCAAGTTCAAGATGGAAAATACCAAGTGTGCAGGTACACCTATGGAGCAAAATTATAAGCTTAGTGCTTATGAAGGAGAGCCAATTGAAGACATCACAAGCTATCAAAGCTTGGTTGGAAGTTTGAACTATGCAATCCTCACAAGGGTGGATATATGCTATAGTGTTAGCATATTGAGTCAGTTTATGCATAAGCCGAGAAGACCACATATGGAAGTGGCCAAGAGAGTCCTCAAGTACCTAAAGGGGACCATGAATGAAGGTTTGTTCTATTCATATACTTCAGATATTGAGCTAAAGGTCTACTCAGATGCAGATTGGGCCGGATCTAAAGATGATAGTGAAGTAGTTCGATGACGATGCACCACACTGCACTCTTCTTCTCGAGAGCTCCACGACGATATGCTCGGAGTAGAAAACCGAGCTCCTTATGCCGCACGCAGTACTCCACACAGAGGCTGTAGAATACGCAGAAAACACAGTACACAGGGAGCACGAAGACAGACTCCTTAGGTCTTGCAAATGCGGTCGAACTTACAATCTATGACTGACTAGGCCACTATATGTTTTATTAAAGAACATATACAAACAAGTGTCCGGTGGCCATTTGGCCTTTCACATGGACACTAACGGTAACAATCTCCCACTAAAGGCCAATATGGCCAGAGTAACTATGGGAGAAAAAAGAAAGAATGATAAAGAATACCTGAGTGTAAATATACAAATTATACCTCCCACCTGATGGGCATGTTACACAGTATACAAGTGACTGCGTAAGATCAAGAATCAAGTACCCCCATCAAGTGACAACAGTGTCGAAGGCTATCCTGTGGTAGAGCTTTAGTCAAAGCATCTGCAGCATTATCTCGAGTGTGAACCTTCTCAAGAATAATGCTCTCAGTGGCTAAGCAATCTCTAATGAAGTAATACCTCACCTCAATTTGCTTGGTCTTTGCATGATAGACCGGATTCTTAGCCAAAGCAATGGCACTCTGACTATCCTGAGCAAGTGAGGTACATGCTGAGGCAAACCCATATCACAAGCAAGACGAGAAAGCCACAATGCTTCCTTACATGCCTCACTTGCTGCAACATACTCTACTTCTGTGGTGGAAACAGCTGTACATTCTTGAAGACGAGATCTCCAAGAGATAGCACCTCCAGCAAAATGAAAAATGTACCCTAATGTAGACTTACGATTGTCTACACAACCAGCATAGTCAGAATCTGTGTAACCAATAATGGATGCTTTCCCTCTACCTAAGCATAGACACTTGTTCTTAGTGCCACTCAGATATCTCAAAATCATTTTGACCGCTTCCCAATGTTTCTTGCCAAGATTAGACATATATCTGCTCACAACTCCCACTGCAAATGCAATGTCTGGTCTCGTAGCTACCATAGCATACATGAGACTACCAACAGCAGACTGATAGGGAATTTTGGTCATGAATTCCTTTTCCTCATCTGATTTGGGGCAGTCATCCTTGCTCAATTTCACATATGTGGGTAAAGGTGTACTCAATGCCTTTCCACCCTGCATATTGAATCGATGAAGTACTTTGGATATGTACTCACTTTGAGACAAGTATATGCATCTTTTACTCCTATCACGAGTAATGCGCATGCCAAGAATATGTTTGGCATCCCCCAAATCCTTCATATCAAATGTCTGACTCAACTTCTTTTTGAGAATTGACAAATCATAAGAGGACTTCCCAGCAATCAACATATCATCGATGTAAAGTATCAAGCATATCAAGCAGCCATCAGAACATCTCTTTGTGTAGAGACAATGATCCTCATTGCTCCGAGAATAGCCTTGGGACTTCATAAAAGCATCAAACTTTTGGTACCATTGTCTAGGAGACTGTTTAAGTCCATACAAGCTCTTCTTGAGCTTACAAACTAGACTTTCCTTGCCAGGAACTACATAACCCTCTAGTTGTTCCATATAGATCTCATCTGTAACTCTCCATGCAAGAAAGCTGTTTTCACATCCATTTGGACTAGCTCTAAGTCCTCCATTGCAACGAATCCAAGCAACATGCGCAAAGTAGTCATCTTGACCACTGGAGAGAAGATTTCCTCAAAATCAACACCATGTTGTTGCTTAAAACCCTTTGCAACAAGTCGTGCTTTATATTTTGGAGAAGCACTATCTGATGTGAATTTTAGCTTATATACCCATTTACATGGTAAAGCTTTCCTGCCCTTTGGCAAAGGTACTAAGTCCCAAGTACCATTCTTGTGAATAGAATCCAACTCACTCTTCATGGCACGCTCCCACTTGACATGATCCTCTGTCTGCATAGCCTCTTTGTAGCAAGAGGGCTCACCGGCATCTGTTAGCATAACAAAATCTAAACCTGGAACATATCTATCAGGTGGATATGAGACACGTGCAGAACGTCTCAATGGTTGCTGAACAGGAACATGTGCAGACTGATTTGAATGGACATTCTCTTGAACATCCCTATGTGCAGCATTTTTATGCATGCTAACCGGAGGACTAGTATCCTCAAACACCACTCTTCTCACTTCAACCTCCTTAATTGGCTGTTTATGCATCTTAGACTTATTAAAAATGACATCACTACTTCTGATCACTGACCGTGTTTCAGGATCCCATAAGCGATATCCAAATTGTCCTTCTGGACCATATCCAAGAAAAATGCATTTCTTTGACTTATGGTCCAACTTCTTTCTAAGATTCTTGGGTATATGAACATATGCTTCACACCCAAAAACTCGAAGATGATCATAATATGGTGGTTTCCCTGTCCATAACTCTTGTGCCACTTTCAGACCTTTGGCAGTACAAGGTGAAAGGTTAATCACATGAACTGCAGTCAATACTGCTTCTGCCCAAAAACCTTGTGAGAGGTTTGCATGATGCAACATAGAGACTACTCTATCTTGAATAGTTCTATTCATCCTCTCAGCTACACCATTCTGTACTGGGGTATAAGGAGCTGTAAACTCTCTACGAATCCCTCTACACTGACAGAAAAGGCTGAATTCATGTGAGGTATACTCACCCCCATTATCTGAACGTAAAGCCTTAAGCTTAGTTCCTTTTTCAGTCTCAACTAAAGGAAGCCATTTTCTAAAAGTAGGGAATACATCATCCTTCGATTTGATAGGAATACATCATCCTTTCATAGACTTATCAAGCATGTAGGCTTGGGCAAAATGCACCAACATTTTGGAAGTAAGGAACGTTGCATCTTGCCCAAAAAATACAACCTTCACATACATGTTTATCGGGTGCCCCAAGTTTTGGCAAAGAGGACACCATTTCAGAATTCTACAGGTGTAGCAAACTAGCAAAGTTCAGATGACCAAAGCGTACATGCCAAAGCTTTGCATCTGACATAGCGTGAGAATCATGTACTGCACATGCCAAATCATTCATCGATTTTTCATAGTTTATGAGCTTATACAACCCAGGACATAAAATGCCAAAAGCAATAATAACATCGCCATTTGACAGATCATGAACTATACATCTGTCATCAATAAATTTCACAACCAAGCCAATCTTGGCTAATGCAGAAACTGATAACAGATTCTTCTTGATCCCTAGCACAAATAAAGCATCTAACAAAAGTGAAATAACTACCATCAGCAGTAGTTAGAATGATCTTACCAACTCCCATGAGAGGATAAGAGGAGTTGTTGGTGCATCTGACAGTATTCCATGTACGGACAGGCTCGAGTGAAGAGAAGAAATTGTGCTGTGAGGTAATATGTTTGGTCGCCCCACTATCAAAGTAACCAACATTTGAGTCTACTGCAGACATGCACTGCTCATGAGAAGATGCGTCAAAACTGCAAACAGTAGTAAATTCCCATTCTTCATCCTCCACAAGGTTAGTAGACTCTGTTTTTGGCTCTGCAACAACCATTCTAGCCTCTTTTTTCTTTGCCTCTTTTGCAGCCAGTTTAGGACAGTTCTTTATGATATGATCATTTCCTTTACAGTACTTGCAAAACAATTTCTTCTTTTCTGATTTCTTCTCATCTTTCTCTTCCTTCTTCGAATGTGTAGAATTAGTAGATTTCTGCTTACTAGTTGAAGAGCTCCATTTTCCTTTGCCCTTCTAACCAGCCAGGAAAGCTTGATCTGCAACATGCATAATGGACCTGTTCTTCCTCGATTGATCTTCCTGCAATAGAACAGAGACTAACTCCTCAAATGACAAGGCATTGGGACTGCCTTTCATCATCAACCGAAGAGTAGAAGCAAAACTCTGATATGAATCAAGAAGACCATTTAGAACGGTCTATCCAAGTGAGATATCTGGTATAACTTCATCAGTAGAAATCAATTGTTACTTCAAGTCTTTGATCTTTGTTAGAAAACTATCCATAGAATCACCTTCATTCATGTGCTCATTCTCCAACTGTTTTCGGAGGTAAGAAACACAAGCCTCATTCCTATCTTGGTACAATGTGGTAAGTGTATCCCAAGCATCCTTAGCTGTTCTACAAGAGGGAATGTGAGGAATAATGGCATGTTTGACAGACTAAGCTATCAATGCATGTGCTTGAGCATCTCTTCCATCCCTATTGAATCTGCTCTACAGTAGGTGCAGCAGAAACTGCAACACAAACATGAATCTGCAGAATATCATCATCTTCGACACCATCTCCATCAGCTCCAGCACCTGTATTTATAGTACCTGTATTTATAGGTGTAACAGGACATCTTTCAACACCCTGCACAATATTCCACAGTCCTTTTGCAACCAATACATGTCGCATCATATAAGCCCATAACGGGTAGTTGGTACCATCCAACTTATCCTCAACAGCCAACATACGGAATACATCACTGCTTTCAGCCATGGTCGGTGACTAAAATACCTTGATGCAAAAAAATGACTGTATCTCAAAAAGTTGAACAGAACTGCCCAGATGAATTTTGCAAAACCTATAGTAGACTTTGAGACGCTTATATTGGCGAACCAAAACTGGTATATACCTCTGGCACAAAAGGACAAAATAGCCTACACAAGCACTACGATAGGGCATTCGAAGGCTGAAACGAGCTCAAATTGTGATTTTGGCATCACAAAGCAAAGCCCTTTTGATCTCTGAAACACCCTGAGTATGCTCACCAAAATTTATACGATTCTGAGTCTGTAACCAAAGGAGTGGCAACGATGCCTTAGATGAAGCAGGGACCTACTCTGATACCAATTGTTGGAGTTAGACGTCTGTGGAAGCATACAAACAACACAAGGAAGAAGAAGAAGCTTGGAGCACAACACACAATATTGAATGTATTACTAGAGAATGTACAAAGATAAGTAGCCCATTAAGGCAATAGGCATATATGCAAGCCGGGGGAAAAAACCTCCTAAAGAGGGAAAAAAGTGCCCTCACGGTCCTAGTGTGTTCACACACATTACTACCTAAATATATCAACATTATCATCAGAGTTGCCAAAGTCACCATTGGCTCCATTGGCTGTGCAAAGAAGGAATTCAACAATCAAAGAAGACAAAGTACTAACACTTCTTGAGAGGTCACCCATTCTAGTATTGTTCCCCTAAGGACCACTTAACAATAGGTTTTCCTACCACTAAGCCCTAGTTGCTTGGTGATTTTGGGAGTGAAGATAATTAAGGCTAACATTATATTGGATCCTTGAAAGTGTCTTCTTAGGTTCTGTTAGTCGACCGCCGGATTGGCAATTGTAAAAATTGAATCTTTTTCTAGTTCGCACGTACGACAGGTTGTTACAAAGATGTCATATAAATCAATGAAAAGAAACGCTTCGGGACGCCCAGAAGATCGCCAGACTGTTTGTCTGGGCGAGTCGTTCTGCGAAGTTTCTTTTGCGATTGTTCTGTTAATTACGCGTACTGTGGTATCTCTCTGTCTTGTGATGTTCTGTAAGTTGTTTGATGAAGTCTATACTCTAGTAATGACGGTTTCAGTACTGTGTGTTTGAGAATCCTGAATCGTTTTGCGTCTGCTGCCCTGCTTGATTATCTGTACCTGTTCGGTAAAGATTAAGTCACTGTTATTATCTCTATTATTACAGTAGTTTGTGTTTGAGACAGTTCTTGAGTTAATCAAGTAATTCTGCGTTACGGTACTGACTAGTTCTTGCGCTGTACGCTGAAGAGAGCATTAGCTAGTGTGTGTTCGGTAAACTTTGGAAGAGTTTGATTGCGTACTGTAAGATTGTAAGTGTAACAGATTCTTGATAGAGTTCTTGAGCATTAGTATATCGCTGTGTGTGAAGTGGTTAGTTTGGGAAACCAAGCATAGGGCCTCTGTTTAACAGACCCCTTCCACTCCCAAGAACCCAATATATGTTTAAACGCGTCTCTGACGGTTAGTTCCGCGTTTAACACTGGTGCCGTCTATCGGAAGGTGGCATCAAGAGTATTGCCAGCTAATTTGCGGGAAAGTGGCACCAGATTGTTGCCATTTGTCTGTGCGAATGTAGCATGAAGAATGTTTGTTGATTGATTGTGAAAGTGGCCATAGATTGTGAATCGACCGTAAAGAAGAATAGTACGCAAAGTATCGCAAACATAGTATATGCCGGTTACTCGTTTCGGTGAATCATACCCGAAGCATAGAAGAAACCAAAAGTCTTGGACGATACCTAATTTGCTAAGGAAGCCTCCAGGAAGTAGAAGCGTAGATAAGTCTAACCTTGCTATCAAGGAATTGAAGAACGCCAGTAGTGATTTCGGTAGTATTCCGGTGGAACGTACTACCTTTTTGGTGGATTCCTGTGTGATTTCGGCACATTCTGTCGAAGAAATAGTAACTCCAGAGTCTACCAGGATGCAGCATGAAGTTAATTTAACACCATTGGGTCAAGATTCGAATTTGTCTGTGGATAGAAACGTCTTGGCCAAAGAAATCAGTGAAGGTGAAAAAGCACCTTGCTTTGGTGAAAATTCGACACCTTCCGGTGTTATTTCGGTACCAGTGGCTGAAAGTTCACAGTTTTTCGGTGACGGTTTACCATTTTCTTGGTGAATCATCACTCCAATCACCGCTATTTGGAGTGAGCTTTCCTACATTTGATATCAAGGAGGAAGGTAGCTTATTCGAAGCTGAAGTCCGAAACATACTGAACAATATTATCAAGCCGGCGAGTGCACAGGCTGACGATACAGATTCTGACGGTTCAGATATTCAACCTCGGGATACAGAAGATAGTCACAATACAACCGCCAGCACGATGAGTGGGCAACAACAACAGCAGCAACAACAACAACAACAACAACAACAACAACAACAACAACAACAACAACAACAACAGTAGCAGCAGCAACAACAACATCTATTTCCACCCCGTTCGACTCCAACAGGAGTAACGTACACTAAATTCTGTGGATTTCCAGGTGATGACCCAGATGCTCATGTACGCACATTTGAGATAAGTTACACAGTGCTCAATCATCCACCTGATTCGGCATATAAAGCTATTGTATTCCAGTCCACGTTAGTTAATGAAGCAGCCAGATGGCTTACAGAATATGATTTTAATCATTTTGTGACTTCTGAAGCGGTAAGGGATGCATTTTTGCAGAGATTCAAGCTAAAGAAGAATCCAGCTAAAATTTTCGATTACCTACAAAACAATAGACAGAAGATGAATCAAATAGTGCAGGAATATGCCACCCTATTCAGAACTCATTTGAGGCAATTACCGCCAGCCCATGCCAACCTGCCGGATGACGTTATCTCTCAATGGTTTATCAATGGTTTGGCTCCGTAACTTAAACAAATTATGATCATACGCTGTGTGGGAGCTATGACACTAGATGCGGTGATTGCAATGGCTTTGCAGCTAGAAAACAAGGTAGGAGGATTTACAGAAGACCTAGAATGGTTAAAAGCGAGTAAAAATGTTGCAGAAGATCCGACTAGACAGATGTACTACACCACGTGCAAGAATTCAGGGCATACCAATACCACTTGTGCCCTTAACCAGTTGTTTTGCGCTATCTGCAATATGACCGGACATTCCACCGAAAATTGTGCATACAACGCCAAAGTGCAGGGAACAACAACAGTAAATGCAATTATACAAGAACCGGGGCAGCCTGCCAATCACTATGTACCTCCTCAAATGAAAAACAACCAGCAACAAGGCTACCGAAATTATCGAGGACAGAGAAATAATAACTACAATACAAACCGCTGGCAGACAGGTCCACCACAAGAAGGTAATGCTTTGCCACCCCCTCGTTGTCATTTCTGTGGTGAATTAGGACACATTCGAAGATTTTGTAAAGATGCGGCCGAATATGATCAAAGGAAGAAGGAGCGCCAGAACCCAATGACAAATATGGTTTAGATCACACCCATAGAAACACAAGCTGCAGCAGTTCAGACCAGATCTGGTAGGCCGTTACAACCAGCAACTAAAATATTTGAACCAGGCATCCGAGAACAACAAAGAACATATGACAAGGCTAGTCAGTGGACCACCACTGAACTTCTAGTGTTCCCAGATCCTATTTTGGTGACACAAGTTCCATTGTCAAAGGAAACTGAACAGGAGCAAGGGTCAATTCCAGTAACCGACGCATCGTCTTCAGAATCAGTGAAAGGTACAAGTCAAGTAAATCAAGCATGGGAAATCTTATCTAAAGCGTCCATTACTCTTCCTCTTGGACAGTTACTTGCACTAGTACCATGAGTCCGTCAACAATTCCAGCAACAGTTTAGTACTAAGTCTGCCTGCATTCCAGCAACGATAGCAGTACAACCAGAAATTGACTCTACGGTGGATCATTCGGTCCCATTGATTACGGTATGGTACAAAAATCATAAAATTAATCAAGTACTAATTGATGGAGGGTCTGGTGTAAACATTGCTACTGCCGCACTGTGTAAAAAGTTAGGATGGACGAAAATTGAGCCTGTCCAGTTTTTTGTAAGGATGGCTGATCAGTCCAGAGTCCACCCAGTGGGACTAGTACGAGATGTTCCCATAACTTTGCAAGGTACAACATTTAAGATGACTTTTGTTGTCTTAGAACTACCAGAGTCTAGCTTGGATTATAATCTGCTTTTCGGTCGTCCTTGGTTGAAACAAGCCAAGGTGATACAAGATTGGTCCGCACAGGAACTCACTTTCAAGGACAATAATCGTAAATATGTTGTCAAGTTAGATGCTATCCAGCCTTGTGAATTACATGCTAGACCTTATTTTGCAGAACCAGTTCATATGTTAGATGGTTTGTCAGAATGAAGAAGAAGAGTTTTGAAGAATAATATTGATTTGATCTCCCTAGGAACTATTGATCTACAATCTGTTGTAGATAATTGGAATCCGGCAGTCTGTACGATGATGCCTGTGACTGAAGAAGACAAGAAAGAAGGTACTGCTGCTATAGATGACGCCGATCTACAACAACTTTTAAAACTAGCTGATGATACAAAGAAGTCCCGACAATTCTATGTGTCAGAAGATCAGTTGATCACCTATAATTTAGGAGATGAAGAAAATCCACGTCCTGTCAAGATAAAGGAAAGCTTACCTGAAGTGTTTCAAGCAGATTTAATCCAGCTACTTCGAGAGTTCTCTGATGTTTTTGCATGGGATTACAAAGACATGAAAGGTTTGGACCCTCGCATTTATCAACATAGGGTCATGTTGAAGCCGGAAGCAAAACCAATCAAACAACCCAGCTACCGGATGAATCCAAATTATGCAGCACAGGTAAAGGCACAGCTGGATAGGTTATTGAAAGTTGGATTCATTGTACCAATAGAGCACGCTGAATGGATCTCACCAATTGTTATTGTTCCTAAAAGGAATCAGCAACTGCGAATATGTGTGGATTACCGAAAACCGAATGCAGCTACGGTGCCTAATCCATTTCCTCTACCTTTTCTTGACATGATGCTTGACCGAGTAGTAGGACATGAAATGTACTCTTTCTTGGATGGTTATAGTCGCTACAATCAAGTCAGAATGGCTGAACAAGATATTCCAAAGACCGCTTTCATTACCAATCGGGGTGTTTTTGCTTGTACTGTTATGTGGTTCGGATTGAGAAATGCCCCCAGCACTTTCCAGAGGTGTATGCAGTAAATATTCTCCCCTTATCTTACCTCTTTTATGCAAGTATATCTTGATGATTTCTCTTTATTCGGTAAGATGGAAGCACACTTGTTCCATTTACGGTGTTGCTTTGAGAAATGCAGAGAATACAGACTCTGCCTAAACCCAAACAAATCTGTGTTTGCGGTTTCATGTGGAAAGTTACTTGGCCATATTGTCTCTGCACAAGGTATTCAAGTTGATCCAGATAAAATTGCAGCTGTGTTAGAAGCACATGTACCTACTACACCAAAGGAAGTAATGCGTTTCATGGGTCAAGTGAGATGGCATGGTCGCCATTTACAGTGGCTCGCTCATTTAGCCATTCCACTCAATCGTTTAATCACGAGTACTCCTAAACAGTTTGATTGGACTCAAGAATGTCAAACAAAATTTGATCGTCTAAAGTGTTTATTAATGCAGGTCCCAATTTTACAACCACCTGATTGGGAACGTCCATTTCATGTTTTCGTAGACGCATCAGATATAACCATTGGAAGTGTGTTAATGCAACAAACTGATAAGTGGTTCAGACCTGTTTACTATGCAAGTCGAAGGCTTGCTCCTGCTGAAAAGAATTACTCTGTAACTGAAAATGAATGTCTGGGTTTAGTATATTCTGTAAAGAAATTCAGGCATTATTTACTTGGCCACAAATTTACTTTCCATGTAGATCATGCTACACTTGTTTATCTAGTACGACAACAACATTTAGGTGGTCGATTAGTGCGTTGGGTTCTACTTTTACAAGAGTTTGATTTCGAAGTAATCCATCGGCCTGGAAGCTCACATGCCTTAGCAGATTTCCTTTCTCGCTTAGATTCTGGTGAAGCTCCGGTCGGTGTAGATGACACCACACCAGCGATTTATGTTACTGAACCAACTAATGATGAATATGCAGAACCACCTATGCCATCTACATATTATGATCAGATCTTAACTTTTCTTACTGATGGATGTATTCCTGCTCAGACCTCTCCTGCAATGCGTAGGAAGATTGTAGTGTACAGTCGCAGATTCCGGTTAATTGCTGGAGAATTATACTATATGGATCACACTGGAATTTTACTTCGTTGTGTTCCTCCGCATGAAGTTAACTCAGTCATTACTCTGGCTCACTCAATTCCTTCCGGTGGACACTTTGCAGCAGATTTAATGCACTGGAAAATTCTGCAAAGTGGACTTTGGTGACCTACTATGTACAGGGATGTATCTCAGTTTGTCAAACAATGTGATACTTGTCAGAGGTCTCGACAGCCTCTACAACATCATTTTTTCCCTCTCCAACCTGTCTTGCTGTTGGAGCCTTTTTAGAAGTGGGGTCTAGATTTTATTGGACCTATTACACCTCAAGCAATCCTCAGTAATAATCGTTATATTCTGACATGTACATATTATGCTACCAGATGGGCAGAAGCATGGGCTTTAAGGTCCGCCACAGCTGTTTCAGTGGCAAGGTGTCTAATGAAAGATGTTTTCCCACGTTTTGGCTTACCTCTGGACCTTGTTACAGATCAAGGCACGCATTTTGTTAACAACTTAATGAAAGCACTCACACATTCTTTTCAGATTATGCATAAATTCAGTTCTCCTTATTATCCTCGTGCTAATGGTTTGGCTGAGAGTACAAACAAAACCTTGTTGAATATGCTTTGAAAACTGATTCTAGAATCACCGGAAAGGTGGGATCAACTGTTACCTGCAGTATTATGGGCCTACCGGACTACCTACAAGGTAGCAACATGACTAACACCTTTCAAACTGGCTTATGGACTGGAAGCCATAGCACCAATGGAGATTGTTGTGCCAAGTTTACGTGTAGCTCTCACTCAGAAGCTATTACCTGAAGAATCTCTGTCATTTTGGTTGGATACACTCAGAGAATTAGACGAGCATCGGTGGGACAGTTTTTTGACTATTCAGGAAGTATAGTTAAGACAAGCTCGAACACATGATCGATATCTAAAAACTCTAGTTTTTACGGTGGGGCAACCTGTACTCTTTTACAATGCAAAATCGAATTGCTCTGTTGGAAAATTCAAGCTACGATGGTTTGGTCCATACCAGATTTTTGAACAGGTGGGCCCAGCCACTTTTTGTTTGACTACTTTGACTGACATTCCTCTTCCGAAGGTGATAAATGGTTCAAAGTTGCAACCGTATCAGCAAGCATCTGATCCTCACTAAAATGTTTCGCGGTTGATCGCATATTCTTCGTTTTCTCTTTTTCCTTTCTTTTATTTTTGTTTTTACGAGCTTAATAAAATAAGTCTATAAATATCCTCGTTTTGATACCTAATTATGTCAAACAGCCGCCCGACATTATCGTTCTGTTCATGCATGCACACCGAAGTTATGAGGTTATCATCTCAACGTCGTGCGATGATTAGTAATTTCAATGGCTTCCCGTTGCCAAGCATCTACTTAACCTTTTTTGTTTCGCTGTTAACGCTATTGTGTCTATGTGATTTGTGTATTTGTGCTCTCTGTCTACCCTGCGCTTGTGTTACCATGTTTGCTATTGTCTGTGCGCCATGGAAGCTCTGGCAAACTTCGCCGCCTTCCGTGAAGGACTCCCTGCTGATGTAGGTGAGTTCCTGTGCGTCCGCAGGTTGGTCAATTTCACTGAATTGCCCTGGCATTCAGTGGATTGCCACCCTTTCTACGCACAAATAATCGCCGCCATCGCTGCCACACCTGCTACCGAGCAGAGTTGGCCTATCACTTCCCTACCATCCCGTACCGTAATCACTCTCCAGACCTTCTCTCATGCATTTCGGCTCTCTCTTCAAGGACGAGAGAATGGCCCGAATTTACCAATAGCTACCATGATCCAGCTATTCCCTAGATACTCCTCCAATGAATATGCAATCCTCTGTCGCCCCGAACCTGAGAGATTAGCACTCCAAATTCTAGTTGCCATTTTGAATCTCCAAAAGCGCACATATGGAATATCTCGTCCCTTTTACTCCGCTATAGATTTAGCTGCTCGAGAACCTGTCAACTTTGCTTCGTATTTCTTCCGCCGCATTCACAAAGAATGCGTGTCAATCATCAAGCAGGTCAACAAAGGAGATATGCCAAGGTCCAGGCTGCCGCACATCCTATCTTTTCTATTTCTAACCATTCTAGCAGCACAACCACCACCCCGAGGACCCGTTCTTCACAATGAAGAGTCTGCACAAATCTTGGACGACGATGAAGAGGGTGACGAAGAGATTTTCCACCTTCTCTGCCGGAAAAGAATCAAAATTAGTTCATCAGATAGTCATGTACAAGGCTCTGCCGCCAATGATCAAGCAGATGACAAAGAAGAAGAAGGACAGGACGAAGAAACCTTCCATGACACTGCAACATCAATGCATCATGAATCATCAGCCCAGTCTTCTTCAGAAAGGCAACAAGAACAGGATGCTACCACCGAATCTGAAACAAGCTCGTCAAAAGAAGCATCTCAACAGCAATCTGAGCAGGAAAAGCAAGAGGATGGAGAACCTATCATTAAAGAGGTTTTCGAAGAATTGCTTAAAGCAGTGGAATCTACAGCTACCGGCCCTGATGACACTACACAACCAACCACAAAAAAGGTAACTAACACAACTACAATTCTTCCTACTCATCCACCCGAACCCCCAGCTGAACCCATTATTCCTATTCCACCCATTGTCCCCGACGAACCCACTGCTTCTTCATCCTCATCACCAAATTACTCTCCACCGAATTCCCAGCAGCTCCTCACCGCTTCTTCATCTCAACCCCGTTCTCATCCTCCAATTCCTTCAATTCCCTTGTTTTCTGAGTTAGCATCCATGGGTCAAATGTTGATCCACTTCTCACAACAACTACCTGCACAAATGAAGCAAGTGACAGATACTATCTGAGATGAATTTCAACACAAAGTGGATGTGCTGGAGGCAGACATTACTCCTCTCCAGGAAGAATTATAGGTATTCAAAGCAGAAAATCATAATTTAAATGAGCAGATTAAGGAACTTTAGGCCCGACTTGCCGAGCAGCTGACAATTATAAAGCAGAGAGATGCTGCCTTGGCCGAAGTCAGAACAAAGGATGATTTATTATGTGCCGCAGATGCAAAAATTGTACACTTGAAACAATTAGCTCAAGATAAAGAAGACGCCCACATTGCACTTGGTAATTTATTAGAAGAAACCAGAGTACAGTTAGAAGAAGTGGTCAACAAAGGGCAAGAAATGTACGATTTAGCTCAGAAGACTAATGACGAACTTCAGAGAACCAAAATTGATCTATTGGACGTCAACAATATTCTTAAACGCAAATTGAACGTGGAAGCGCAATTACACAAAGATATCGCAAGTGCCCGCCAAGAGCGCGACGCCTATTACAAAACAATCGAGTTTCAGAATCAGGAGATAGAAAGAAGGGAGTATCAGCTGGATGTACAGAAAGAAAGATTAGCTCAAATAAATAAGCAGATTGCAGATATGAAGGTAACTCGTGACGCGACCTTATCAAACAATTTTTATCTACAGGAAGCTTTTCTGCAGACACAAGCAGAAGTTTTGATGACCGAAGTCATTTCTTTAAGTTCTGTACAAATAGATGCTGTTGAGCCCATAAATGTCATGTTGGTCAAAGTCAACTGCAGACAAAGTCAACAGGTCAAAGTCAACAAGGTCAAGGTCAAAGTCAACAGGTGCAAAGTCAAAGTGCGTAAGTGCAGGTGTCAAAGTGCACAGGTAGTGCACAATGAATGGTCCACAAAGGGTAAATTGGAGAAAATAGGTTGCAGGTTGCAGAGGTACTTTCTCTAATTTCCCTAAGGTTCAAAGTGTGTTTTAAAGTGTTTTGGAAGGTTCAGGTGAACCCCCCCTTATGTGCAAAAGTGAAGAATTAAAAGGAAATGTGAAGGCATGTGAAGCGGCAAAGTGTACGCACAGGTGAAAGTATGGCCCCCATTAAAATTTTTTGGTTTTAGACTAAAGTCACTACAGGACAAAACAGTGAGTAGTTGGCTGCCACTTGTGAGAGCCATCTTGGGACATCAAAGTGAGCACCAAGATTCACTTGCAGTTAGGAGCGTACGTGATCGACACACTCAAATCAAGGAAGAGCCATTCCTGGACAAGGGTTAGAGTAAGCAAGAGGGCATAGGCCAAGTGGAGCAAGAGAGGGAAGTGCAAGAGTCACCAGAGTACGTCGCACAGAAGTGGAAGTGCAAGGTGCATAGAGAGTGATCAAGGATTTTGGTGCAGAGGTGTGCTAAGCTAGAGTTCCCCCAAGTATCTCAAGGTCCTTTGGCAGTGTACGCTTGCCGACAGCAGGTATTCACTCCTCCCCCCTTTGTGGAAGCTTGGTGCAAGGTGTGCACAAGGAGAAGCTTGAAGCAGGTGGAGGTCTGTTGCAGAGGAGGTCGGCAGCAAGAGGACATTGGAATCTTGGATATCTTGTAATTGGGCACTCTGTGGGATTGTGCACAGAGGTATTGGTGTATCTTGTATTTCAAACATTGTACTTTTCTTATTGTAATCAAACGGCAGAAACTTCCAAGGTGTATTTTCTCTTTTGGTCTTTTCATTTTCTCCTACAAACCCTCAAACTCCTTCTTGTCAAAGAATCCCCCAACAGATGCCCAATTAGTAGAACCAAATATTTTGAAAGAGATGTTAGAAGCCTTAAAGAGGAAAATTGCCCGGACTTTTAGATTAGCTCGATCGATGTATTTAGAAGGCATTGTAGATGAACCATAATTGTTGTAAACCTGCGGGTTCGAGTCCACCGTGCGTGCCAGTGTTAGTCGGCTTTCGGATTGGCGATTGTAAAAACTAAATCTTTTTCTAGTCCGCACGTACGACAGGTTGTTACAAAGATGTTTGTATCTTCATATAAATCAATGAAAAGAAATGCTTCGGGACACCCAGAAGATCGCCAGACTGTTTGTCTGGGCGAGTCGTTCTACGAAGTTTCTGTTGCGATTGTTCTGTTAATTACGTGTACTGTGGTATCTCTCTATCTTGTGATGTTCTGTAAGTTGTTTGATGAAGTCTATACTCTAGTAATGACGGTTTCAGTACTGTGTGTTTGAGAATCCTGAATCGTTCTACGTCTGCTGCCTTGCTTGATTATCTGTACCTGCTCGATAAAGATTAAGTCACTGTTATTGTCTCTATTGTTACAATAGTTTGTGTTCGGGACAATTCTTGAGTTAATCAAGTAATTCTGTGTAGCTCAAGCGTAAGCACCACCTCCTTTACTTGTCAATCCGCGGAGACATGAGGACTGGTATGAAGACCACAAGCAAGTGAAGGCACAAGTGCGTGAGTGAAAGCACACAAACATGCACACACATACACACACACACGCGCACAAAGTAAAATCAAAGAGAGGAACAATGGAAAGCTTAGATTGCAAAAGATTTCTCTTACCAAAGTTCTATTCTCTAACAAGCTAACCCCCAAAATGAGCTCTCTAGCTCTTTTTATAGTTTTTTGACTAGTTTTGGCCCTATCTAGACCTAGTGTCCGGCTTAGTTAAAAATTAGGTTCCAGGGCTTATTTGAAGGCTCAAACGAAGTCTAAAAATTACGGAAATTGGTACGATGGTACTTCTAATACTCCTCAAGCTCGAGGACTCCTCGGATTGAACAAAATGGAGTTATAAAAATAGATAATGGTATTTACAATGGTTTTTAGTGATGAAAATCACTATTTTTGTAGGGGATTCATCTGAAAATTTGACATACACTTCATGGAGCTCCCTAATTGCTCCCTTTCCTTGTGTGTCCACCTTTTTGATAGGCTTCCATGCTTTGTCCTTGACTTTGAGCTTCAACACTCCCCCCCCCTCTTGATTCTGTCGTCCCTGACAGACCCTTGTTGTAGTGGTTGTTCCAAGTAGTGCCTTGAGAGGGAGCGTCCCGTCTGTCTGAATAAAAGTTGTCTGACTTCCAAATGTGTCTGGTTCTTCATCTATCACTGCGAGTCTTTGCAAGTTGTAGTTTCTTCGTATATGCTTCTTCCTAGGATTCCAGCATGACTGTGTCGTTGTGAGTCTTCGTTGATGTTTTCTAGATCTTCCACAGTTGATGTTCATAGTAGTCATGCCAAGTACTCCTAACCCATATTGAGTGATGAATAAGTGTGTTCGTGCATGGGTTGAGGAAAATCTGTGCCTTGTGCATGGCCTTGTAATGTAGCCCTATGAATGCTTACTTGGAAAATGCATTGGAAGAAGTATGGTGCAAAAATTGCGGGTCTTGAGCTAAGTGCTCAAGGGTATGCTGACGAAGAGGTTTCCTAATCTATCATGGTTATGGTGTTGCCAGAGTAAAGACACTTACCATGGAGAAGGTTGATCGATGTTCATCTCTTCGTGTTGTACACTCGGCCTTTGGGATGGAACATTGTTGATGAATGTCCATGTTGATGGTCCACTGATGAAATCTGTTGAGTGGTTGATCCTCTCTCCTCTTTTCAAAGAAACATTTGCCAAATACTGAGAATTGAATTTCTTTATATTCTTTGGCAAACAACAGTGGGTAACTACACCAAGCTGAGTTTCACATATTCTCTTTAGCTCACCATACGCAAGAGTCTTCTCCTCCGAACTACCCTTTGCAGATATCTCCTTGGATGCTCTCGTACATGAAGTAGTTAAGCATCACTCAAGTTGCAAACCTTCAAGCTCTTCATTCCTACCATGGTAAGAGAAAATCATAATTGTAGATGCCATGTTCATGCCAAGTGCTTGCCATCTACCAGATAAGGCAGCAATAATATCATCTGCTAGCCGAGACACACTTCTATCCCAACTGATAAATGCCCAGTAATCAATAGTTCCATCTTCAACTAAGCATGTCTCATTCATGTTTCATGAGCCAAACCTGGGAACAAGTTCTTCCTCTCTCTTTTTTTTTTTTAAAAATTTTAATAGGAACAATATCACAAAACAAGAAGACAGAATTTAGTATCAATCAATAAAAATCTTTGACATATGTCAATGTGCTCTTGTGCCTGGGATTCTCAAGTGTGTCTATGCACGGCCGTGTAATGTGGCCCTATATTAATGCATACTTTGGAAATGCATGACCTGAATGGTGCAAAAGATAGTGTTGTGCAAGGAGCACATGGTTGTCGCTCGTCGAGGCCTGATGTCACCTGCAGATGTTGATGTCATCTTTGTTGGAGGTATCCATTGGACCTTGAGATGACCACTGATCCTTAGTGTTCTTCACGACATCCGTGTTCCTTGGAACCACTGAGTCTTCATTTCTTACTAGTATTGTGGGAGCTCTAATCTGGAGAGATTCAGATTCCCATGGGCCTGGAAATTGAGGCAGTTCTTCTAAGGTATTAGATTCAAAATCTAACCTTTCATCTTCTTGTTGTTCTGCTTCATCTCCGTAAATAGATGGAATGTCTTGGGGAAATTGATCATGAAGATCATCAATCTCAGGAATAGGAGGGGAATTACCCTTCTCCTTGGCCCATTTATCTTCTTGTATTTCCCGCAAGAACTCTTGAGAGTACTGTTGAATTGAAGGAGGTATTCCAGCATCTGTGGAATTAGGAACATAAGCTCCCATTGGTGGTGAGCTTCCTCTTTCAATAATTGGTTGAGCCTGTGGAGGTAAAGAAACTTGTGGTTTGTTTACCAATTGCTCTAATCTTTCTAGTAAGCCCTGGAAATGCAAATCTGATTTGATAGAGTTTGTCTGATTGAACTTTTGACTAGTCTCAAGTATGGCTTGAGCTTGTTCTACCATTTTCATGCACATTTTCATCCGGGCTCTAGGGTAACTCTTGTCTAGGTTTGCAGCTGTAGGCCCTTCTTGAAGTCGAGCCTGGTAGGCCTTGAACATCATGTCCAAGCCTTCTGGGGTTGGATCTGCAAGAACAGACCCTGGTTGCGGTCTATTTACAATGGGTGGTGAGGTGGGATGAGGTGGAGTGGATGGAGTTTCGGCATGCGAGGGGCTTTGAGATGCAATGTCTTCTATTTTTGTTTTCGCTTCTTTTAAGCTTTCTTCTAGTTCCGATAACTTTTTATTCCACTTGCGATTGGCCTTCTCTCTGGTATCCTTCCATGTTCTTGTTTTCCTCTTACTAGGCTCTCCTATTTCACTCGACTTTGATTGTTCTGCTGGTTTATCCTGTTTTAAGGCTTGTGCTCTGGTGACAGCTTGTGTCGGAGCCACATTGCTACTACTTGAACTTGAATCTGCCACTAAGCCTACCACATTAATGGGTGTAATCTTGGGTGCACTAGAGGGGTTTCTCGGACAATCTTTCGGGAGATGGTCTTTGCCACAATCAGGACAAAAAGCCTGTATTGTGATAGCCTGTCCTTGACTCGGAGAAGGTGGGTGGGGACAGTTACGAATGAATGGTCACCTTGACATCTGAAACAAGATCCTCTAGGGGCTTGTGGTCTCATATGTCTCAACTGGGGCCTAGGGTTAGGATTTGTGTACATGACATTGGAGTATTCTGGCTCCCAATTTTGCTCCATAGGTGGTGCCTCATATTGATACGAGTAAAAAGGCACAAGTGTGTGAGTGAAAGCACACAAACATGCACACACATACACACACACACGCGCACAAAGTAAGATCAAAGAGAGGAACAATGGAAAGCTTAGATTGCAAAATAGTTCTCTTACCAAAGTTCTATTCTCTAACAAGCTAACCCCCAAAATGAGCTCTCTAGCTCTTTTTATAGTTTTTTGACTAGTTTTGGTCCTGTCCAGACCTAGTGTCCGGCCTAATTAAAAATTAGGTTCCAGGGCTTATTTGAGGGCTCAAACGAAGTCTAAAAATTATGAAAATTGGTACGATGGTACTTCTAATACTCCTCAAGCTTGAGGACTCCTCAAATTGAACAAAATGGAGTTATAAAAATAGATAATGGTATTTACAATGGTTTTTAGTGATGAAAATCACTATTTTTGTAGGGGATTCATCTAAAAATTTGACATACACTTCATGGAGCTCCCTACTTGCTCCCTTTCCTTGTGTGTCCAGGCTTCCATGCTTTGTCCTTGACTTTGAGCTTCAACATTCTGCGTTACGGTACTGACTAGTTCTTGCGCTGTACGCTGAAGAGAGCATTAGCTAGTGTGTGTTCGGTAAACTTTGGAAGAGTTTGATTGCGTACTGTAAGATTGTAAGTGTAACAGATTCTTGATAGAGTTCTTGAGCATTAGTATATCGCTGTGTGTGAAGTGGTTAGTTTGGGAAACCAAGCATAGGGCCTCTGTTTAACAGACCCCTTCCACTCCCAAGAACCCAATATATGTTTAAACGCGTCTCTGACGGTTAGTTCCCCGTTTAACAGTTCTCTACATCTTGGATATAAAATTGGGGAAAATTGGAAGATGATTTTGTAGTTTTGGGACAGTTTTGACTATATAGGTGGAAAGATTGGTCCAATGGTCAATCTTGGAGCTAGAGGCACTTGAGGTTGTGTCTCCTTGGTAGTGTACATTGAGCTTTATCACTGAAATTTCAGATTTTGAGTCTTCTTACATGTTTCTTGGAAGATTTTTAGTTGTGGTGGGAGTAGCCACCACAAGTTTATGCTAGTTTTTCAAGTTGCTCTCGTTGGCTAGTGTTTGAGCTATAAATTCAATTTTTCAATGCCATTTTATGGCATATACTAAGCACATGCACAATATGTATGCTTTTGTGGATATTGCTTATGTACATCCATGTGGTCATTGATATAGTGGTTATGTTTTTTCATAAAGCCTTTGATGTTGATAAAGAGGGCCATGGTGAGATTTTCTTAGCTAGGAGATACCTAGATGTTGGGGTCTCTTTGGTAATGTAGATGGAAGACTTACCCAACCTTGCCATAGGAGATGTATTCTAGTTTTTCATTAGTGCTCGATAAGCCTAATTGGCTTCTTTTAGTTAATTGGTTATATGAAGTGGAGTGATTGATTCACTATGCATGTTTACAAGTTAGTACTCACAATTCAATGAGTTTTTTGATATTGGTCATATGCTCATTTTACAGAGGAGACTTTGGCAAAATTTTTCCATATTTAAGTTTTTCAACTATAGAATGGATGATTTTACTCCTTGACACATTGGTGTGAGCACATACATTCACACATAATGTTTTGGTTGTTCATTGTTGTTCATTGATCCATTTTTCTAGGGAGACTATGCCAAATTTTCCTAGAATCTGACATGTGGTCACCCTTTTTTGAGCCTTAGAAGTGTTTGGACTATTCTAGATCCATTATAATTCTAGTCAGTTCTGGATCATTATGGCATCATACATCTCATGCACATCTATTGGATCAGAGTCTAGTACTAGTGTTTCCAAAAGGAGCTATAAATTGCAGGGCAAAGATCATTTCGAGATTTGAAAATTTGATGTCAAAAAATTTTCTCTATGGAAGAATCAAATTAAAAGTGTGATGATTCAAAAGAGGCAGTGGAAACTAGTACATGGGATCTCAAAGAAGCCTATTGATATTGATAATGATGATTGGGATGAGATGGTTGAAGTTGCTAGGTCTACCATTGGATTGCATCGTGTAGATAATGTTTACTTTATAGTATTGGACTGTGAAAGTGCAGAGGAGTTTTGGAAGAAATTATGCAATCTATATGAAAAAGAAACAATATCAAATAAAGTGTATCTAATGAGAAAGTTATATTGCATGACGGACACAAATAGTGTTGCTGCTTATCTAAATGAGTTTAATGCTATATTCTCTTGGTTACATGCTCAGAAAATGGAGATG
Source organism: Ceratopteris richardii (assembly GCA_020310875.1). Taxonomy (NCBI): domain Eukaryota; kingdom Viridiplantae; phylum Streptophyta; class Polypodiopsida; order Polypodiales; family Pteridaceae; genus Ceratopteris; species Ceratopteris richardii. The sequence continues at coordinate 99,502,174 of CM035411.1, read as the reverse complement.
GATAATAAAATGAAAGAAATCTTGTTGCTATGCCAACCTTTTCTATCAGTCTAGAGGAATTTGTAGAGAGTTTACATTTTCTTATACCCTAGTATAGAATGGTGTAGTTGAGAGGATGAATAAGACTATTCAGGATAGAGTAGTGTCCATGCTACATCATGCAAACCTTTCACAAGGATTTTGGGAAGAAGCATTATTAACTACAATTCATGCAATTAACCTTTCACCTAGTATTAGCAAAGGTCTAAAAGTGGCACAAGAGTTATGGATAGGGAAGCTACCATATTATGATCATCTTTGAGTTTTTGGGTGTGCAACATATGTTCATATACCCACAAATCTTAGAAAAAGGCTAGACCATAAGCGAAGAAAATGCATTTTTCTTGGATATGGTCGAGATGGTCAATTCGGATATCGCTTATGGGATCCTGAGGCATGGTCAGTGATTAGAAGTAATGTCATCATTTTCAATGAGACTATGATGCATAAAAAAACCATTAAGGCGGTTGAAGAGTGGTGTTTGAGGATGCTAGTCCTCCTATTAGCATGCATGAAAATGCTACACATAGGGATATTCAAGAGAATGTCTAATCATATTAGCATGCCAATATTTTTGTTCAGCAACCATTGGGACTTTTTGCATGTGTCTCACATCCACCTAACAGATGTGTTCCAGGTTTGGATTTTTTAATGCAAAGATAGGTTGGTGGGCCTTCTTGCTACAAAGAGGCTATGCAGACAAAGGATCATGTCAAGTGGGAGCATTCCATGAAGAGTCGATTGGATTCTATTAACAGGAATTGTACTTGGGATTTGGTAACTTTGCCAAAGGGCATGAAAGATTTACCATGTAAATGGGTATATAAGATGAAATTCAAATTGTATAGTTCTTATCCAAAGTATAAAGCATGATTGGTTGCAAAGGATTTTAAGCAACAACATGGTGTTGATTTTGAAGAAATATTCTCTCTAGTCATCAAGATGACTACACTACACATGTTGCATGGATTTGTTGCAATCGAGGACTTAGAGCTAGTCCAAATGGATGTGAAACTCCTTTCTTGCATCGAGATCTTACAAATGATATCTATATGCAACAACTAGAGGGTTATGTAGCTCATGGCAAAGAGATTCTAGTTTGTAAGTAAAAAAGAGCTTATATGGACTTAAACCATCCTCTAGACAATTGTACCAAAAATTTGATGCTTTTATGAAGTGTCAAGGTTACTCTCGAAGCAATGAGGATCATTTTCTCTACACAAAGAGATGCTTAGATTGAAGCTTGATACTTTATGTTGATGATATGTTGATTGCTAGGAAGTACTCTAATGACTTTCCATTGCTCAAGAAGAATTTGAGTGAGACATTTGATATGAAGGATATGGGGGATGCCAAACATATTCGTGGCATGCACATCACTCATGATAGGAGTAAAAGATGCATATAATTTTCTCAAAGTGACTCTATATCCAAAGTACTTCACATGTTCAATATGTAGGGTGGCAAGGCATTGAGTACACCTTTGCCTACATATGTGAAATTGAGCAAAGATGATTGCCCCAAATCAGATAAGGAAAATGAATTCATGACCAAAACTCCTTATCAATCTACTGTTGGTATGCTATGATAGCTATGAGACTAGACATTGCATTTGTTGTGGAAGTTGTGAGCAAATATATGTCTAATCTTAGCAAGAAGCATTGGGAAACAACCAAGATGATTTTGAGATATTTGAGTGGCACTAAGGAAAAGTGTCTATGTTGGGATAGAGGAAATGCATACATTATTGGTTACATAGATTGTGATTATCTTGATTGTATAGATTTTAATTATCTTGGTTGTGTAAACAATTGGAATTCTCCATTAGGGTGCATTTTTCCCCTTGTTGGAGGTGCAATCTCTCGAAAACCTTGTATTCAAGAATGTACACCTATTTCCACTATAGAAGTGAAGTATGTTGTAGCTAGTGAGGCATGTAAGGAAACATTGTGGCTTCTCATCTTGCTTGTGATATGGGTCTACCTTAGCATGTACCTCGCTTGCTCAAGATAGTCAGAATGCCATTGTTTTGGCTAAGATTCAGGTCTATCATGGAAAGATCAAGCACATTGAGGTGAAGTATCACTTCATTAGAGATTTCTTAGCGACTGAGCACATTATTCTGGAGAAGGTTCATACTCAAGAAAATGCTACAGATGCTTTGACTAAAGCTCTACCATAGGATAACTTTTGAGAATGTTTTCACTTGACCGGGGTTACCTTGATTCATGATCTTGCACAATTACTTGTACACTATGTAACATGCCATTAGGTGGGAGGTATAATTTGTAATAATTATACTCAGATATCCTTTATCATTCTTTTTTTTCCCCATAGTTCACTTTGGCCATATTGGACTTTAGTGGGAGACTATTACCATTAATGTCCATGTGAAAGGCCAAATAGACATTAGACACTTTTGTATATGTTGTTTAATAAAGCATATGGTGGTCGGATCAGCCACAGACTCAAGGTTCGACTTCATTTGTAAAACCTAAGAAAATTGAGTTCCTGCTCTCTATGTACTATGCAGGTCTATGTATTCTGCAACTTTGAGCAGAGAATCATGATGGTCATCAAAAGCTCATTTTTTTGTTGATATATTTAGGTAGTGATGTGTGTGAACACTCTAGGACCACCCGGGTACTTTTTTCCCTCTTTAGGAGGTTTTTTTTCCCTTGACTTGTATATACGCCTGTTGCCTTAACGGGCGACTTATCTTTGTACATTCTAGTGGTAATACATTCAGCATTGTGTGTTGTGCCCCAAGCTTCTTCTTCTTCCTTGTGCTATTTGCGTGCTTTTAGAGACATCTAACCCCAACAATTGGTATCAGAGCAAGTCATCACTTCATCTAGGGCGGTGTCTACACCTCTCCGATCGCAGTCTCAAAACCGCACAAAATTTGGTAAGCATACTCAGGGTGTTTCAGAGATCAAAACGTCTTCACTTTGTGGTGTCGAAATTGTGATGTGAGCTCGTTTTGGCCTCCAAACGCACTATTGCAGTGCTTGTGCAAGCTATTTTGTCTTTTTGTGCCAAAGGTATATACCAGTTTTGGTTTGCCAGTATAAGCGTCTCGAACTCTGTTACAAGTTTAGCCAAATTTTTCTAGGCAGTTCTGTTCAACTTTTTGAGATACAATCAATTTTTATCATCAAGGTATTTTAGTCACAGGCCATGGCTGAAAGCAATGATGTATTCCGTATGTTGGCTATTGAGGATAAGTTGGATGGTACCAACTACCCATTATGGGCTTCTATGATGTGTCATGTATTAGTCAAAAAAGGACTATGGAATATTGTGGAGGGTGTTGAAAGATGTCCTGTTACACCTGCGAATACAAGTACTGCAAATACATGTGTGGGAGCTGATGGAGATGGTGTTGAAGATGCTGATATTCTACAGATTCCTATTTGTGCTACTGTTTTTGTTGCACCTACTATAGAGAAAATTTGTTGGGATGGCAGAGATGCTCAAGCACATGCATTGATAGCTTTTTGTGTCAAATGTACCATTATTCCTCACATTTGCTCTTGCAGAACAACTAAGGATGCTTGGGATACACTTACCACATTGTACTAGGCTAGGAATGAGGCTCATGTTGCTTACCTCTGAAAACAATTGGAGAGTGAGCACATGAATGAAGGTGATTCTATGGACAAGTTTCTCACAAAGATCAAGGATTGAAAGAACAATTGATTTCCGCTGATGAGGTTATACCAGATAGCTCACTTGTGCAAAGCGTTTTGAATGGTCTTCCTGACTCATATCATAGTTTTGCTTCTACTCTTCATTTGATGATGAAAGGCAATCCAAATGCCTTGTCATTTGAGGAGTTAGTCTCTATTCTTATCGTAGGAAGACCAGTCTAGGAAAAACAGGTCTATTATGCGTGTTGTAGATCAAGCTTTCCTGGCTAGTCAGAAGGGCAAAGGTAAATGGAGCTCTTCTACTAGTAAGCTGAAATCTGCAAATGCTGCACATTCGAAGGAAAAAGAAAAAGATGAGAAGAAATTAGAAAAACAGAAATTGTTTTGCAAATACTGTAAAGCAAATGATCATGTCATAAAGAGTTGTCCAAAACTGACTACTAAAGAGGCAAAGAAGAAAGAGGCTCGAATTGTTGTTGCAGAGGCCTCTACACCGAAAACAGAGTCTGCTAATCTTGTGTAGGAAGAAGAATGGGCGTTTACTACTGTTTGCAGTTTTGACCCATCTTTGCATGAGCAATGCATGTCTGTAGTAGACTCAGATGTTTGGTACTTTGATAGTGAGGTGACCAAACATATTACCTCGCAACACAGTTTCTTCTCTTCACTCGAGCCTACCCTTACAGGGAATACTGTTACACCTGCCAAAAACCCCTCCTATCCTATTATGGGAGTTGGTAAGATCATTTTGACTATTACTGATGGTTGTTCTTTCACTTTGTCAAATGCTTTGTTTGTGCCAGAGATCAAGAAAAATCTGTTATCAATTCGTGCATTAGCCAAGATTGGCTTGGTTATGAAATTTGTTGATGATAGATGTACAGTTCAGGATCTATCAAATGGCGATGTCATTTTTGCTTCTCACATTTTATGTCGTGGGCTGTATAAGCTCATAGACTATGAAAGATTTGTAAATGATTTTCCATGTGTAGTACATGATTCTAAGGCTATGTCAGATGCAAAGATTTGGCATGCACGCTTTGGTCATCTAAATTTTGCTAGGTTGCTACGCATGTAGAAATTTGAAATGGTGTCCTCTTTGCCCAAACTTGAGGCACACGATAAACATGTATGTGAAGGCTGTATTTTGGGCAAAATGCAGCGTTCTTCCTTTCCAAAAGATGGTTCAATTAGGGCTACTTAGAAATTGCAACTTGTACATAGTGATGTCTGTGGTCCTATGCAGACACCTTCTTTTGGGAAGTATGTCATATGATATTCATTGGGTGTGGATCACCATTTGGAGAAGGATGCCACATGGCATCACACGGGTATTTATACCACTTGGTAGAAGATTTAAGTGAGATCTCATTTATGATATAGATCTAAGTGAGACTTCACTCTGGGATGAGAAAGAGAGAAACGCTTCGGACGTGGCTGGGAGGAGAATCAAGTTCATCTCTGTGTGAGCATCGTAGGACATAGCAAAAAAGATTTCGCCGCAACGCCATATTGGTATCAGAGCGACGTCTTCTGGATGCTTCCGCGTGTGCAGCAGATGGGAATCGAACCCGCAACCTCATAGTAGGGAGGAGAGTGCTCTATCCATTATGCCATCGTGGCTTGATGTGTTTGGTACAGCGTCATTGTTATGAATATGTTATGACAGTCATATACACCGACACACAAATGCGCAGTCCTAGTTTCTCATATTCGGGGCAAATATCATTCGGGTTAACGCTATTGAGGACGCAGAGCTCCTCAACCTTTCGAATGCAGTGATAGAGGTGGATGGAGCAAGTTTGTGATGCATTCATTTGAGTAGCCCTTGTTCGGTGCAAGACATCGCTTAAAATGGCAAGCAGAGGTGTGACTCCGATTCCCCCACCAAGAAGTAAGGATTGTTGAAGCAAAAACATAACTCCTCACATTTATGAAGTAAAGTACGAAAGCTTTCAGCGACTTCTTCCACAAACGGATGTGAAAGGGGTAGGACAATTAGTAAGGCATCGAGAAGCAGTAGAAGATGATGCTCTTCTCTATGGAAGATAAAGACCTCAATGGCATCAAACATGACTCTAGTAAGGAGGAGTTATGGCCTCATTTCCAGGTTTGAGTGTTTTTGAATTTCTGGAAATTCTTTATTTTTAATGAACAGTTTAAGGGCTAAGTATTAGGAGGGAAATCATTTATATGGAGAATATGGCATATATACTCTCATCTTGAGTTGAGGATTCCCTCAAGGTATAAGAAATCATAAGCTTTAGATGCTTTAAAAAAAGCTTTGTTTATGATTTTCACATAAATTTCAGGAGCTATTTTGGATAAATAGCCATTTTGGGAAGGGGAAAAGAGGAGGTATTTTTCATAAATCTATGAAAAAAACTATGTACACTCATAGTATAGTGTATTGACTTCCATGTAAAATCAAGAAATCCAAAAGATACCTCAGTTTGATGGGAGTTTGAAGCTCCACAAAACCCCCTTCCATCACAGTTTGACAAAAAATTTCAGCACCTAAATCTGAGAAATTCCCATTTTGGAAGAGGGAAAAAGAGGTGCGATAGTTACGGATGGATCGGAAAAGGCATATTTACTGAGAGTATGGTGCATGGACTTCTTAGGCGAATCATTAGATTCATCAAAATGATAAGTTAAGGAGGGATTTTTGTTCCTCTAAGACCCCCTTCCCGCACTTTTTGGAAAATTTCAGAAATTAATCTTTTGCCAAACTCCACTTCTCGGAGTAAGAAAAAAGATCATTTAGAGGCTTCCCATGGATTATTGTATATAATCAATGTGTTAAATCCCTGAGATTCCCCTCATTTTTGGTGGGGTTCATGCACAGAGTTCGAGGAAGCACGGAGATCGATGCATACCTTTTTCCGCCCAGCCACGTACCTCTTCTCTCGATATTTACACTCCATAATTGGAGTGACTTGTGGCAACTCACATGAGTGCCACATGGCACTCATGTGTGTGCCTTCTAGTGAAACCCCCAAGAGATGGTTCACACCATCTCTTTTATAGGGAATCCCTTTATAACATTTCCTTCCCCTTAACTCCATTTTTGTCCTCAAAAATGGTATTGGAAGGTCTAGAAATCAAGAGAATGGTACTCCCACTACATCCCCATGTATAAAAATACATGGTCCTGTCTCCGTGTTGTTTCCCCATATCCTTCCCCTTAAGAAAACTCTTGGGAAGGTAAACTAAAACTGGGAAACCGTCTCTGAAGGGTGCTAACCCGCTCCCATGTGGCACTATCTTCTGAACTATCTTTCCACTTTACTAGACACTCTTTATACAAGTGACTCCTCGTCCGTTTCTCTCGAGTGCGTAGTATGCTCTCTGGCTCATGTGGAATAGATTGCACAGAAATAGGCTCTACTACCTCACTATCTGGAATGAGGTTGTCAGATTCACCCAGCCTTTTCTTAAGCCGGCTAACATGAAATACTGGATGGATTTGACTATTCTCTGGAAGTTGGAGCTGGTAAGCCATCTTTCCTATTCTCTTAAGTATTTGGAAAGGTCCACAATACCTAGGAGATAATTTTGGACAAGGTCCCGCCTTCATGGTTTCAGACCTAGATGGAACTCTAAGATAGACTTGCTCTCCTACCTCAAAGTTGATATCTCTTCTTTGAGGGTCAGCATAGGCTCTAGCCCTATCCTGAGCTTTCCTAATGCTGTCCTTAGCAAGTCTAAGCATATCATTCATTTCTTCCAAGAAGTCCTTTGCAGCTTGAACTTTTTCATTCTTCAAGCCAACTGCATAAGGAGCCCTTGGCTGAAACCCATACATAAGCATAAATGGACTATGCCCAGTGGAAGAGTGCTTGGCACTATTATATGCAAACTCTACTATAGGTAAGTACTCCTCCCAATTAGTTTGCCTTTCATTCACATATGCTCGAAGCATATCCTCTAGGATTTGGTTAACCCTTTCTGTTTGCCCATCCGACTGTGGATGCTCGGCCGTACTCATGCTAAGCTTTGTATCCAACCTTTTGAAGACCGCTCTCCAAAAGTGGCTAGTAAACTTCCTATCCCGATTAGAAACTATGTCTAAAGGAAGACCATATAACTGGTATAGGTTCTCAACAAAGAGTCTAGCCAACTCAGGTGTCTTCACTGTAGTATGTGTCGGAATAAACCTAGCCATTTTGGTTAACCTATCCACAATTACCCAGACCGAGTCGTGCCCTCTCTGTGTCTTAGGTAATCCGACTATAAAGTCCATGGAGATACTCTCCCACTTCCCATTAGGAATATCCAATGGGTGGAGTAGTCCTCCAATCCTCAACCTCTCAGCTTTGTTGACCTGGCATTTATTGCACTTAAGCACATACTCTAGGACGTCCTTATGAAGTCCAGGCCAATAAAACTGCCTCTTAACAAGATCATAAGTCTTGTTAACTCCTGGGTGTCCCGCGCTAGGTGTGTCATGACACTCATATAAAATATGCCGTCTCATCTCAGTATCTCTAGGGACACACACCTTACCTTTATATAACAGATATCCATCATGGACACTGTAATTCTTCCACTTGAATCCTTCTTGAGTACCCGTCGATACTCCATCCTCATTGGAAACCCGTATATCACGATCCCCATTCTCTATGGCTTCCCAAATCTCGGAATATGCAGGATCAAGCCTACATTTCCCTTTAATAGACTCAAGTAGCTCACTAGTGATCTGAGTAAAACTCAGTCCATTGAGCATAGGCATGCGGCTAAGTGAATCAGCCACTACATTAAATTTTCCCTTCCTATACCTAAGCTCATAATCAAACTCTTGAAGGGTCTCTGCCCATCGGGCCTTACGACCTTTAAGGTCTGTTTGATTAGAGAGCCACTTAATGCTCTCTTGATCAAACACTATCGTAACTTTGGCACCATATAAATAATGACGCCACTTCTTCAAAGCATGGACTATTGCATACAACTCCTTCTCATAGACGGAGTAATTCTTTTGAGCCGGTTCTAGTTTCTTGCTCCCAAAAGCTAATGGTCGACCATCCTGTACTAAAACCGCTCCTATAGCAAAATCACTCGCGTCAGTTTCAACCACAAATGGTTTATTGGGATCTGCTATGTGTAAAAGTGGAGCTGTAGCAATTGCTACCTTCAACTTTTCCATACTTTGCTTCTGTTTGTCTCCCCAATGAAAGGCTTTCCCTTTCCCTTTAATCTGTTCCGTCATCGGGACAGCAATTTTGGCATAATTCTTAATGAATCTTCGATAGAAACCTGATAAACCTAGGAAGATCTGCAGCTCCTCCAGGTTCCGTGGATGTGGCCATTCCATAATAGCCCTTACTTTTTCAGGATCCATCTGGATTCCATCTTGGGAGACTATATGCCCAAGGTATTTAACCTCTGTCTTGAAAAATTCACACTTTGACTCCTTAGCAAAGAGCGAATTTTCCCTTAGCACTTGAAATACTTTTCTCAAGTGTTCCAAGTGCTCCTGTTCTGATGTACTATAGATCAGAATGTCATCTAAAAAGTCTACTACAAAGTGTCCTAGATAAGGCCGTAAAACATTATTCATGAGTTTCATGAAAGTGGCAGGAGCATTGGTGAGACCAAAAGGCATCACCAAAAACTCATAGTGCCCATATCTAGTCCTAAATGCAGTTTTAGGGACATCCTCTGCCCTAATCCTGATCTGATGATATCCTGATCTAAGGTCAAGCTTGGTAAAATACCGAGCTTGATGTAACTGATCAAATAGATCTTCCAACCTAGGCATTGGAAATCTATTTTTGATAGTTACCTTATTAAGTGCTCTATAATCTATACATAGTCTCATAGAGCCATCTTTCTTTTTAACTAGGAGCATTGGCGATGCCCATGGTGAGTTACTAGGTTTGATGAAGCCTTTTTCTAAATAATCCTGCAATTGCTTCTCAACCTCCTCATGCTGAGAAACACTAAGCCTATAAGGTGGTCTACAAATAGGGTTAGTGTTAGTAATAACTTCTATGGCATGGTCAATGTCCCCTCTCTCAGGTGGTAGCCCTCTAGGTAAGTCAGTGGGAAAAACATCTCTGAATTCAAACATAAGATCTTTAAAACTTTTAACTACACACTCTTGCAAAAAAGAATAGTAGAAAGTCCTGTTCATATTTACATTCAAAGCATGAAAATATACATCAGATGAGCTGTCTATACAATGCTCCATATCATGACTATACAATAAAAACATATCCTGTACATGCTGTGAACAACAGAGACTATACAACTCTAATGATGAGATGAGAGGTGCACTAGGTACATCTCTCTCTCCCTGAATATAAACTGTACTTCCATTCTTTTCAAACTCGAGTGTGTTATTTTGATAGCTGCGTTTAAGTGTATCTCCCAACCCCCATAGCCACTCTCTTCCTAAGACTAGATCTGTCCTCTCCATGTTCATAATTTGGAAGTCCATATGATCTATATAATCCTGCATTTTGACTTCCAAATTGGATACCATAGTATCCCATATTCTTTTATCTTGCCCTTGCATCATAGATACAATGTATTTATGTGCACTAGGCTGTTGGGGAATCTTCAATTTCTTGACCAAAGCATAGTTTATGAAGTTATGAGTGGCAGAGTCATCTATCATGACTCGCACCCTGGTCCCGTATACACTACCATGTAGCTTGACCAAGTCATGTGGTCCAAACTGCGGTGACCACAATGACTGAGTCAAACAACACGTGTGCTCTATATCCTCGTGCATCACCTCCACTCCCTTGCAGCTAGAGCTGCCATGAATGGGAAGGGTCTGCACCAGGTGGACCGCCTTTTTGCCCCTTTCAGGAGCCGTACTAGACTCTGGTCCTTTCTTCTTTTCTTCCCCCTTCTTGAGTGGACAGTTCCACTGTGAGTGGCTAGGGGATAGGCACCTAAAACACAGGTTCTCTCTTTTGGCCTTCTCAAACTGGTCTGTGGATAGCTTAGGCCCTTGTGATCTTTGTTTTTTAATAAAAACCTTGTTTTTCCCAAAAGGCAACTTTTTCTTAAATTTAGTGGTGCTAAGAGGTTTAAGGGGCTGATCCGTCTCCATAGGAGTATACTGAGGACGGTTATGGTCCTCATATATCTGTGCATATTTGATCGCCTCCTCAAACGTCTTAGGCGCATTTCTCCTGACTTCCCTCTTTATGGCTTTATCCAAGCCCCTAACAAACCCTCTGGTCTTCTGAAAATCATCTAAACCCTTAAGCTTCAAAGTGATCTCTCTATAGTGAGATAGATAAACTGAAAGAGGGCTACCTCTTTGAGTTATCCTATCCCACTCATCCCAATTCCTCTCCTCTTCATTTTCAGGAAGAAACTCTTTTAGAAAAAGAGTCTCAAATTGAGTCCAGTCACTAGGGATAGAGTTTGCCTCCTTAAGACTCATCCACCACTTATAAGCACGCGGGCCGAGGGAGAGACTCGCCTCTAGCACACGATACTCAGGTGGGGTGCCCTTCAATTGATGCAAATCTTGCCACTTTTGTAAAAAAGTGTAGATTGCATCCTTATTCCTGTCTCGGTCATCCCCCGTGAAGGTTGGTGGCTTTAAGTCTTTCAGGAGGGGAGCTTCCCTAGAGCTCTCTCCTTTATATTTACTAGGAAGAGAAGTCTCTTTCCTAGTAATCTCTAGAGGAATGGTAGGAGTCTCTCTTTCCTTCCTAGCTAGGAAAGAAGTGACACTAGTCTCAAGAGAGATCATTTGAGACTTAAGTTGCTGTATAAGAGATGTAATGCTACCCAAATCTTTCTCTAACTTGAGGGTTTGCTCTTTCAAGTCAATGAATTGGTCACGAGTGACAAATTCATCTATAAGCTCTTCATAAGTGTACTCTTGCTGTGAAGGCTCTTTTTCTTCTATATTCTCTTCTATTTCTTGTGCTAACTCTACTTCTTCCATCCTAGCATCTTGATCCTCTAGTTGCTCTCTAGGTGGAGAAGTGGTCTCAACTAATTGTTTGCCTTTATTTTCCATGTTTAAGTACCCTTCCCCCGTTTGCTAACTAGAGAGTATGAAATATGCAAGAAGAAGAGAGATATAACACAAGAGCACTTCCCTGATACAAAGTAGTGTTGCGGAAGCTAAATCCAGGTGGTCCTTGATGCTTCAAGCCGCTGATTTTGAGTCCTCGCCAGTCCCAAAAGAAAATTGGAAATGTCCGCTTGGTCCGGGGAGGTTCTAGACACCATAAACCATCCAAAATAAGAGTCTCACAGTAGAATTAGGAGACTATGGGGTATCATGATGAATACCCAAAGAGTGACTAGTTTCACTCATGCACATCACTTGACCACGTAGTGAAGCATTTTTGCTACACTACTAAGGAAACCAAATGGATGGGATCATAAAGATGGGTTTCATGAGATAGCATCGACGGATGCTTATGTGGTTCGAGTGATGGTTAGGAAGGCCATAGGCATGGCACTAGCTCTACGGTATAGAGCATAGATCCCTTAGTCAGGAACAGTTGGGGTACCCAATACATATACATGTATATCGGGATCTACAGAGAGGTACTTAGACTTAATCTTGGTTCCTAGGAACAAGTTGGTTTGGAACAAAAGGGATATCCATTGTCACATTGTTGACTAGAACCAAACTAACTAGTTCGAGGACATGGGACTCATTTGAGTCCACTGACATGATTATAGGATATGGGATTCGTTGGAGTCCACCTACATATTCCTTTACATGGAATATATATATTCGGTTTAGTGTAGGTATGATACTATGAATTGGAAGAAGTTTTCACTGGTATGGGACGGTGGAAACGACTTCCCTTTGAGCACTCTTCTTCTATGGCCAGGGAGAAAAGGACTCATCATTCATTGCATCATGTCTCACTAGATCAGAGGAGAGCTCTTAGTAGACATCTCCTACTAGGATTGGGAATTATCCTTCACAGTAAAGGGAAGATTTATTCTTCCAGTAGAGAATGTGATAGGTGATTTTATCACCATTGGTATCACATACTCATTTTTCAGTCTTTCAGGAAGGATAATTCCATCTGTTTGGTTGGATCGTATAGATCCATGCACAGAGTATGGTTGGCAGAGATAGTTCTTTATTATGGATACATTTGTGTTTACGGTATCAGGTCATATCATTGCTAACCATTTTACTAGAGGGCTTTGACCCTTATTAGGAATTTATTTTCTCCACTCTTCACTACATACACCTTCATTATTTAGGGGAGATTTGTTCTCCATCTTAATAGGAATATGTGTAATGAGGGATTATGTATTAGTTATGGAAGAGAGGACTAAATAAATTCATGAGTTTCTCTTTTAAGGAAAGGAGAAAGTGGGGATCAGCTAAGAGATCCATGAGAAATCTCACTTTAGTTCAGTGGTCTCACTTTAGCTCCTACTCTTTGAGAGAGAAAGAAGGAAAGGAAAGCATGATTTCTTCATAGGAGAAGAATACAGTATGTTTTCCTTTATAGAGAAGAGGTGTTTGAAAAACATCTCTTAGTCTTTATTTCAGACGGAATTCATTTACTCTACTTTTCAATGTAGTTTTCCTTCACATGGGAGTCTCTTTCTCCACTAGTTTTGAAGGAAAAGTATGGAGAAATTATGTGCATGTTCTCACCTATGGATGAGTAGAGAAACTGGATTCAACAGAATCTCTTTCAAAGGGAAAGGGAAAGTGGAATAGTTTCCACTGCTAGAGCTCTTTTCCTTGGAAGAGATTATAGAGATAGACATGGAGAGAGTTTCACTTTCTCATTTAGGTTGTCTAAATAGGAGTGGCACTCTTCTATTAAAGACAAGAGGGAGAGTTTCACTTTCTCATTTAGGTTGTCTAAATAGGAGTGGCACTCTTCTATTAAAGACAAGAGGGAGATCAGTTAATCATGATGATTAGATTGAGTCTCATATGGAGACTCTAGAGAGAACTAGTTATGCTATTTTCAGTGATGGTCTTTGACTAGATGAGATAATCTAGTTATTGACATTAGTTAGACTGGGAGTAGATTGATGATACTTCTCTTTTGAGTTTCCAGGAGATAGGGATACATCTAACCTATTATGGTACCAAACTCTTAGTTGGTGTTACATCATGAGTATGATGAGTAAACATCACTTAGGAGGATGGGTACTTAGGGATTATCCGAATCTCAAATGGAATGCTTTTTGCATCCATATGGCAAACTATAGGGAAGAGAAACATTAGAGTTTGCACAAGTGCCAATAGATGCTCTTCCAATAGAACCTAGTCCAATGGTAAAGGATGACAAACCACAGATTTCTCGGTTGGAGAAATGTAGAGATTGCATTTTACTACCAAGAAATGCTTATGTATGAGCTAGATGATGGATTTGCATAGTTCACAAGGTAGTTTAGACAAAACTACTACTTGTGATTACACTCAAGGTTAGGAAGACCTAGAGTGGTATGAGGGCAATCTATCATTTAGTCTTAGATGGGTTTGGAGTCACTTGTTATGGGACTCTGTTCTATACTTCAGAGGATTTTATGGTTTATTATCTCCACTATGATACGGTCAAGCTTATAAGTTTGGCACTTTACACTTTCTTTTCATATTATTACTCCATAGAGGATACATCATATGGACTTAGATCATTTGGATGATGTACTATGTTATGAGAGTGATAGTATGGAGGTGAAGTGTACATGAGAGATAGTAGGCACCACTTAGATGGTTTCCCACCTTTAAGATGATCACATATGAGCCTTCTTAAGGGGAAGGATATGGGGAAACAACACACAGAGATGACCATGTACACAGAGTACATGGGGTTCAGGGGAGTCCGAGCACTTTCTTCTACCATTATGGACATTTCATTTACATTTTCGAGGACGAAAATGTTTTCAAGGGGAAGGAAATGTCATATGATATTCATTGGGTGTGGATCACCATTTGGAGAAGGATGCCACATGGCATCACACGGGTATTTATACCACTTGGTAGAAGATTTAAGTGAGATCTCATTTATGATATAGATCTAAGTGAGACTTCACTCTGGGATGAGAAAGAGAGAAACGCTTCGGACGTGGCTGGGAGGAGAATCAAGTTCATCTCTGTGTGAGCATCGTAGGACATAGCAAAAAAGATTTCGCCGCAACGCCATAAAGTATCTTTACTTCGTGACTTTCATCAATGATTTTTCCAGGCATGCATGGATATATCCATTGAAGGCAAAATCTGAAGTGTTTATGTGCTTCAAACAATTTTTGGCTTTGGTTGAAAATCTGTCAGCATGTAAAATGGGCACCCTCCATTCTGATCAAGGGGGGGGATATATGTCTTCTGACTTTTATGCATTTCTAGCTGAATGTGGGATAAAACATCAGTGTACAGTGCCATATACACCTCAACAGAATGGAGTTGCTGAACGAAAGAACAGGTCACTCATGGAGATGGCAAGGTGTATGGTCAAGAGTGAGGCTTTATGTTTGTTATTGATCTTTGGAGTTGTCCTCTCCAATCATTTAGCATAAAGAATCAACAAGACATCTTTATTTTGTCAATCCTGGAAGTATTCTTGAGACCACAACCCCTTCAAGATGATAGAATCCAAGAAATAAGAGAATAATGGCTGGAATTCTGAGAATAATGAAGATGAAGAGGAAATTTCTAGGGTTTGGATTATCTTGAGAAAATCTACACCATTTTCTACAATCTTGGTGTCTATTCCATGCTATTTTATCAGCAGAACACAATTATGAAGTCAAAATAAAAAAATATCAGTTGGATCATACAGATGAGACAATCGCGATTCTATGCAAACAGACGATTTTCAGCTCCAGCACCATTTTTCATCAACTCATCACTCAACAGAATAGTATTCAGCTCTCTTCATACACATTCTACAGATTTACACAATAGAAACTCACAAATCTCCATGGATACACAAGATCTAGACTCACAAATCAAAGAAACCACATAGAAGAGGAGAAACACGATTTTCAGCAGAAACTCCTTCTCTATTCACTTAGATAGCAAATACACAAATGATTAACCAACCCCCTCATAATAGAGGAAATTAGCTTATATACATTTTCAAGTGTCCCTTTTCACACTTGGATTTTGGTCCTTTCCTCTATTATTCTAAAAATATGCTATCCAGGAGTTTCCAAAAATTCTAGAAAAAATATATAAGATTCTATCCTACATGAGGAAGACTCTTCCTTATTTTTACAATAATTGCATAAATATTTCTACAAATTTCTATCATTTTACAATTATTTTCCTTCAAAAAGGTTTCCAAAAATGCATCTTCCAACATCCTTCCCCTCCTAAGCCTTTCGGCTCCTGACGAAAGATTTTCCTGCTCCTCTGCACTAATCACTTTTCTTCATTTCTTCTTTCTTTGATATACTTGTGACAGCAAATCATGACTTTTTCTTTTTGTTATATTTAGATTGTTGACCATCTCGAATAACGCCTTTCTCCACTGTACTGCAGCTTCAGGTTTATCTATGACATCCTTTTTCAAGTACTCTGTGTAGGCAGCTTCATATGCTGTAAGTCTGGACTTTGTAACAATTGATAGGTTTCCAAAAATCTCTGACTCCCTCTCAAAAAACCCATAATCAAAGGCATCCTCAAAAATCTGTAAGTAATGACTACCCAAAAATATAATTCTGCTCTAGTAGGCCATTAAGCAGATTCTGTCAGGTGTTTCGCTCAAATCAAATAATAAGGTGTCTGTTGGAGAATTAAAGCCGATATAATTCAAGGTTCTAATATTTGTGTCAGTATAAGTTTCTATACAAGCCAAAATTAATCTCATTATTCTTACAAGTAGTATGCAAGCAGGGTCATTGACATCTTTATATGTAGTTATTACAGACTCAGCAGTATTCACCATGTAACTCTTGGTAGGCCATGTGCCTGCCTTTGGACCTGCTACTTTTGGGAAATTCATCCATTTTGGTGGAATTTGACCTTCTCTTCTTCTATCCCAAAAAGTTGTCCATTCTCTTCTTCGTGCCACTGGACAATAGGCTGGATTGATCTTTAAATGAAGAGGTGCCTCTTTCCAGATTTTCCTACATTCTTTGTTGGCATCCAACCATTTATTTCTTCACTTAGGGTTGGCTCTCTCAAATAGCTCTTTGGTGACATTGATGTCCTCTTCATACTCAAAGTATTTGTTTGGAGGTAACCCAACTCTGGCCATCTGGTAGTTCTTTATACTCTCCAAAATCATACAAAATGGTATCCCCAATCCATTTGCTGCCTAGTGATGCTGATCTAGATTGATTCCCTTATTCAATGCGAATGTGACAATTTGTTCTTCGTACTCATCATGCATCTTTATGATGAATTCCATTCTAGAATCTCTACTTGTCAGCAATTTCTTTACAAAATCCTCTGAATATTCTTCTTCTGATTTTCTGTCTGCTGGTTCATTGTCATGTTGTATATCCTCAATATTGTCTACCCCATGTTCTTCTGCATGTGTGGTTTCCACATGTGTCTCTTCCTGGATTTGTGGCTTATTCAACTTCTTCTGCAATTCTTCTATAGTCAACATCAGACTCCCATTCTGTTGTGCCCATAATTCTCTTTCTTTTTTCCACTCATTCCGTTCCTTTTCCCTCTTTGTCTGCCACTCATTTCTTTCCTTTTCCATATCCAGGTGTAGCTTATTATAGCCTCTCATAGATGTAGCAGCATGTGTACTAGCCTGCTTTTCTAATTCTTTGGCTTCTTTCAATTCTCTTTGTAATTCCTGAATCTCTTTGAGTAATCCTTCCTTTTCTCCCTCTGTCATCTGGACTGTCTAACTTTCCTACTTCAATTGCCCTTCCTCCAATAGTAGCTTATTGATTTCTTCATTAGCTTTAGTCAAAATTTGATAGGAAGTTTGCAAAGTTCTATATCTCCCCTCAATCTTTCTCAATTCTTTTTCCAACTTATCGTTCTGCTCTGTTAGTTGCATATTCTTCCCTTCCAAGTATTGAATCTTATTTTGCTTCTGTACTTCCAGCTCTTCCAAAGCAATTATTTTATTGGAAAACTCCTCATTCTTCTCTTGCACCTTCCTTAGTTGTTCTGCCATATGCTCCTTTTCCCTTTTATGCTCTTTAATAACCATACTGCCTTTTTCAAATTCCAACTCTGCTACCATCCCTGAAATGATCATATTTCGGCTTGAGGGTCTGAACTGTTCAATATTGTTCATAATGAGTTGACATGCTGATCTAATACTCTTTGGGATTCTTTCCAGTCCTCCTTCTATTGCTATTTGTTTGGTTTCTAGCTGTTTGTCCTCTTTGCATTCACTCTCCTCTTCCCCTTCTCCTTCATATTCTATAACTTTAGCCTTGTTTTCTTCATGGCTTGGCTGAGTGTCCAATATTTTTAATTCTGCCATGTCTTCTTGAACACCTGAACTCTTTTGCTCCAAAACATCTGAGATCAGCTTTATTTCTTGTACCTTTTCTTTCTCCAACACCTGTTGAGTTGCTTCAGAACAATATCCTTCCTTTGTTTGCATCTCCTTTTCCTGGCTTATAGTTTCCTGGAACAATTTGTATTCAGTTTCTTCACCAAAATTTCCCTGACACTCACCTGCTTGTTCTTCCTGTTTCTCCTTTTCCTGTGCTAAAACTGTTTCAGCTACTTCTAAATTTTTGACCTGATCATTGCCTCTATCTTCTTTGTATCCTTCCTCCTGTTCATCAATGTCCATGATGTCCATTTCTACCTCTTGTTCTTGATCCTCATTGGATGTGAATTCCTCATTATTCTTCAAATCATGCAGCACATCCTTTATACTCTGAATGATTTCTTTTTCCACTACTTTCCCTGTAACCTTTTGAACATTACCTTTCTCACATACTTCCTCTACCTCCTGTAGTGGATCTTGTTCTGTGCTTTTTTGTTCTATGACTGAGATGTACACCTGTGCCTTCTTAGCTATTTCTTCTATGCTCTCATCCAGTTTAAAGTAAGTCTGTGAGGGTTTTGTCCATATAGATTTCATCCCACCATGCACTATTCCACAACTAACTTCTTCCCTTATTTCACTTGCTTGTTCTATCATTACTGCCTTTCCCTTCATTATTCTTCTGTCATCTTCCAGATTAAGCTCTTTTTCTGCCTGCTCCTGAAGTGGTTTCTCCTGAGACTTCTTCTTTAATTCCTCAGGTGTCTTTTGTTTCTCAGAGGTCTGTATAATGACATTGGGAGTATTTGGTATTGACAAATTTAGACTTTTTAACAGAAAGCTCTCAATATCACTGTCAGAATCAGATGACAAGTGTGAAGGTCCTCCTTTTTCTGGTTCTGTGGGTCTTGATACTTCTTCCTCCAAGGATAGCTTCTGTGTTTCTTCCATGACTACTTCCTCTCTTTCTTTGGTAATAACAGTTTCAGCTATAGATTTACCCTTTCCCTTCTTGGTCAATTTCTTTTTTTGTACTGGCTTCTTTGGAACCTTCTTTTTCACCACCACAGTGGTTCTGGTCTCTGGGGGTCCTTGTAATTCCTTAAAATAAGCTAGCAATTCAACCTCTTTTCTGAAAAACACCTCCTCAGTTTCAGCTGTCATCATTTGGTCATGAAGAGCTTCATAGTGCTCCACCTCCTCCTGAATCCAGTCTGTAGCTTTGCATGAGTAATCCTCCAGCATTTTCTGGTATTGTGCTTCATACATAGCTCTCTTGTTATTCCCTTGGGTTAGATAGGTGTATAGTTGCTCTTTGCTTGTTTGGGGTGGATGTGGTTCACTAGAGGCTTGAACCTGTTTCTGTGCCTCCTCATGTTCCTCTTTTGTGGCTTCCTCCATTTCTAGCTCCACCTTCCTTGGGTCCAACCTTCTTTTCTTGACAGGAATTACTTCTTCAGATATCATTTTCCTTTTCATACCTGTTCCCCTCATGCGGGTTTGTCCTTCTGTTTCTCTTTCAGTCAATTTCCTTGGAGGACTCTTGATTCCAGCCATAAGATTTCTGAAATACTGTGCCTCTGGAGCCAGTTTTAGTTGATCTTCCATCCCAAGAACATGATAAATAATTCTTGTTAAGAACTGAGCTCCATTCATGAACTTCTTCTGCTCCCAGTGCTTTGCTGCTTCTTTCAGTTGTTCATGGATGTATGGTGAGACATCCATAACTCCAAAAGGTTTGGTTCTATCTTTGTTATTGAACATCAATAATGTGATTGACTTATGAGGCATTGTGTATCTTGGTAATTTTGGAAAACAAAAGTACTGTAAGAACATCCTTACAGCATATTCCTCATTCTCCCTTCCTTTGAAATCAGTGAATTTTGCATATCCTGTGTAAGTCTCCTTATTCTTTTTGACAAAACTTGGGTCAAGTTTAGTTCCCATTGTGTAGAATTGCAGTGCTTCTCTGATATGTTCTGCCTTGATAGTGACACCTACTTCCTGATTATCCTTGTTTTTGACTTTGCATCTGAAATAGGCATCATTCCCTCTTCCTATTTCTGTCAAACTGTTCATTACCTGTGATACTCTCTCAAAGTCAATGAAAAAGATAGGCTCCTCCAATATCCTGTGCAGCCCTACTGCCTTCCATCTTTTCATGTTGACTGCCACTCTTTGGAACCTGTAGAACTCCTGGCACAACATTGTATACTTGTATCCCTCTACCCCCACCGTGAATATGTGCTGGCCAATTATGTTTAGGGTCTCCTTAAGTTCCTTCACCACTTTCTCAGCTTTTGGAACTTTTGATTCTTCCTCTGACTCTAAGTCCACCTGTTCCTCCACAGCTTCACTATCCAGAAACCAATGGCCTCTTGATAGCACAACTGATTCTGCCTTGAAGTCATGAATTGGCAGCTCCTTAGTGTTCACCATTTTCTGAGGAAACTAAAATAAAGAAAAACTCTACCCACATAAGTTGCAAGAAATCAAAGAGTAATATGTTTTTCAGAAGTCATGTCATAAGAATGAGAAACTCAAAAATAAACTTCATTTCTCCAGAAAAGACTCAACAGGTGATCATCACAAGTGTAGCAAGATGTCTAGTGCAGTCCCTTTTCCTAACCATTCTTTTGGAAAGATAAATCATGTATCAAATGATAGAAAACAAAATACTAACAAAAAATTAACTAAAGAACTAACTAACAAGAAATAAAAGCATAAAAAATAAATAGATCTCTACTATTCTTCTCCCTAGATCTTGCTTTGTGACATATGATTTTTGTAAAAAACAACAGAAAGTAAACAATTTTTCACAATTTCTCATTCTCTTTTTTTCAACAGATTTTCTTTTCTCTCCTTTTTTCAGTAATGATTTTTTTTTTCAAATACTTTTTTCCATTTCTTTTCTTTTTTCATTTTCATTTTTTTCATAATAATTTTTTCTATCTTTCCTTCCCCTCCTAATTCTCTTTTTAGAAAAGAAAATCAGGTCTAATATGTATTTTTTTCATAATTTCTTTGATTTTCTAGATATAGTTCAAATCCGGATGATCTTTCTTCCACTGAAACAATTCTGATTTTTTAACCCAGTACTTCCTGACTCCAATTGGTCTGTTTCCTAGCAACCAATCATTCCCTTTGGATAAGTATTTTGTAGGAGCTATTGGTCTCCATATCCATTTTGTCCTTGATTCCTGTTTTAATGAGTAGACCTACTGTAGACTTTGATTCCATGTGCTTTTTGCTCTGATGCTTTGATTCTTTGAACCTTGCCATGATTGCCATCTTCTTCTTATCTCACCAACCTTCTTTATTCCTCCAATCCTTTGCTGATTTGGATCATATGAAGCTTGATTATTCAGCATTTGTATTGGTAATGTCTGTGTATCCTCAAGTGCAAAAGTGAATCCTTCGAAGTGTATATCATGCACATCTGATTGAATTTCCTGTTTTTCATTACTCAATAGAAATATTAAAAACCTTTTGTCATTTATGTTCAATTTAAGCTTCATTTTTTCAAAATCCAAGATCACTTTACCTTGTTGAAGCCATGGTTGACCTAAAATCACTTTTTCAGTCATCAAATTATCTGGCCATTCTTCACAGTCTATTGTCATATATTCTTCATTAAACTTTACTTCAATAGTTAGTGAAGACATGCTCTGTACTACTTGACCTTCCAAAGATTTGATTAGGGTTCTACTTTCTTTTCTTTTTATGTTGAATTTACTTACCAAGGCTGAACTAATCAGGTTTACTTGTGCTCCAGAATCTATCAAAACCCTTATGTTTTCATTTTGAAAATTCATTATCAACACAGGGACATGTTCCTTCGGTTTGAGAGGAGATTCACATAGATAGACTTCCCTAAGCTCATTGATTTTTCTTATCCTTTCCATAGCTTCCTGTTGAGCTTCTTTTCTAATATCTTCCTCTTCTCTTTTCCTGTTTTGGGCTTGTTGCAACCTTCTCCATTCATCAACAGTTAATGGGCAATCATACCTCTTAACTCTACATCCACTTATAAAGTTTGGCATGATTTCTCCTTCTATGTTAGCTAGTTGAATGGCTCCACTGTTGCTTATTTGATGTATAATATATGGTCCATGTCCTTTTTTCTGGAACTTTTTCTGATGTTCTCTGACTGTGTAAGCCAACACTAGATCTCCTACCTGTAGATCTTTCTCTTTTATGTGAACATCATGATAAGCTTTTTGTCTTTTCTTGTCCACATATAAACTCATAATGGCCTGGAGTCTAGATGCTCCCAACTTTTCCAATTCTATCACTCTTTTTGATAGTTCATGTCCAGTCCAATTATAGTGACTTCCTACTTTTAATGTTGGAATAAGGAATTCCATAGGTAAAACTGCATTTTGTCCATATACTAGATTGAATGGTGTGCTCCCTATTGCAGTTTTGTAAGCCACTCTATAAGCCCATAGGACATGATTAAGTTGTAGATCCCAATCATTTCTGTTTGTGTTTACTAATTTTGATAGTACAATACAAAGTACTTTATTAGTGCTTTCTGCTAGTCCATTGGCTTGTGGGTGATATGGGGCTGATTTTCTATGACTGATCAAGAAATATTCAGTGATGTTTTCTATGATTTGGTTTATAAAATGGGTCCCCCTATCACTTACTAGCTCAATTGGAAGTCCAAATCTGGTGATAATGTTTTCATATAGGAATCTGGCAGTAGTATTAGCATCATTTCTCTTTGTGGCTTTGGCCTCAGCCCACTTTGTCAAGTAGTTTGTAGCCACTATGATGTATTCGGCATGGGATTGTTTTGCTGGAGGATGTATAGGTCCAATGAAATCCAATCCCCATTTACTAAAGGCTCTGGCTGAAATTAATGGAACCAAAGGCATATCATTTCTTCTATTTGGCTGACTTACCCTTTGACAGACATCACACCTTTTTACATAGGTTCTTGCATCAAGAAATAGCGTTGGCCACCAAAAACCAGAATATAAAATGAGTTTAGCAGTTCTGTCACTTGAAAAGTGTTCTCCTGCCACTCTAGAGTGTGCTATTTCCAACATTTCCAGGTATTTATTCTCAGGAACACAAATTCTTAGGTATCCATCCATTCCTCTCTTATACAACTGTTCCCCTATCAATTGATATTCCTCAGAGATTACTTGTAAGTTTTTTGATTCTGTACCAGTTTTCACTTGTTTTCCTTTCTCCTTCCTTCTCAACTCTCCAATGATATTCTCACTCCAATCTGGATTTTTCTAGAACCAATATAGAGTTATGAATTCTGAGTCTTGTAATGCTTGGCACTTCTTGCAATTGGCAATGTATTTCGATACATCTTGAATTTTATTAGGCCAATGTACCCCCATCCTATTGAGATTACTTAGGGTGACTACCCTAGAAGCATGAGTGCAAGGGTTCCAATGATGAGCTCTCCTTAGGTATTCTTGTTGCTCCTCCTCAGGAGTGCAATATTCTAATATGCCAGTATGGTTGAGATGGTATAAATGCCCAGCTAGTAACATGAAGTTCCTGCTTTGCAAAACTAGGTGTGCATTATTCCCAATTGTTCTACAAGGTCCCATGGTTAATAATGGTACTAAAGTCATGGCCCACTCAGGAACGCTTTCTACCTTAAAGAGATAAGTGTCTGGCAGATTGTCATCTAAAGGTGAACTGGGTTCTTCAGACTGGATTCGAGATAAATGATCTGCCCTCAAGTGTGTTTTCCCTTGTCTGACCACCACTTCAAACTCAAATTCCATTAGCAATAAAAACCATCTGACTATTCTCCCAGTGTGACAAGGTTTATTTACCAAATATAACAAAGCTTGATGGTCTACAAAGAACTTAAACTTGTTGGCCAAAAGGTAATGTCTGTATTTTTTTACAGCAAATACCATGCCCAATCCCTCTCTTTCAGTGGTTGTGTAATTTTTCTCTGCTAGATTCAATTGTCGACTAGCATAGGCCACTAGAAAATCTAACTTGCTTCCTTCTATTGGTTGTGCTAACACACATCCCAAAGCATAATTGGAAGCATCCACATGGACATGAAAAATTTTGTCCCATTGAGGTGTTTTCAGAATTGGGGCTGTTACCAAACAAGTTTTTAGAGTTTCAAAGGCTTGGTCACACTCCTTGGTCCACTCAAACTTTGTAATTAGGGCATATAAGGGTTTTGCTATGTCAGCAAATTTATGTACAAATTTCCTATAGTACCCACAATGTCCCATAAAAGTTTGAAGTTCTTTTACACTTGTTGGTCTTGAAAGCTCTATTATGGCCTTTATTTTCTTCTCATCAGTTGAAATTCTATTTTTAGAGACTATATGACCCAACATTCTTCCTTGTCTCACAAAGAATACACATTTCTCTGGATTTAAGCATACTTTGTAGGTTCTGCATTTCCTGAATATATCTTCTAAGTCCTGCAAGTGATCTTGTCTTTTTAATGAAAAAGTACAAACATCATCTACATAGATTTCCATTACTTTTCTCAAAAACTCTTTGAAGATATGACACATCAACCTCTGAAAAGTTGTTGGAGCATTGGTTAACCCAAAGGGCATAACCCTAAAGGCATAGATTCCCCATTCTGTGGAGAAGGCAGTTTTATGTTGGTCTTCCAATGCTATGGGAACTTGGTTGTACCCTGAAAATCCATCTAAAAAGCTATAAACCTCCTTCCTAGCAACTCTTTCTAGAAGATGATCTGTTATAGGCAGTGGGTAATTATCCCTTATAGTTGCTGCATTTACCTTTTTCAAGTTAATGCATACCCTAAGTTTCCCATTCTTTTTTGGTACCACAACTATAGGAGATATCCATTTTGTATACTCAATTTCATAGATGAAATTGGCAGCTAATAGCTTGTCAATTTCTTCCTTTATCTTAGCAGAGTATTTATCATTAAATGTGTAATGTCTCTGTTTACTAGGTTTTGCTTCAGGTGTCAGAGGAATCTTATGCTCATAGATTTGAGGATCAATACCTTTCAAATCTTTGTAGCTATAAGCAAATACATCCCTATATTTTCTTGCCAAGTTTCTTAGTGCCTCTTCTTCTTGAGTTGTCATGTCATCAGCCACTACAATGTGTCTTTCTTCTCCCTCCTCCTGAGTGATCATGATCTTCTTAGTTTCTTCCTCATTGTCATAAGCTTCTCCTTTCTTCTTTTCCCTCTTTGGTTTCCTTCTGAGAAGTAATCTATTTTCCACTTCATAAGTCTTAAAATTTTCTGGTACATCAAATTGTTGGTCTTTGTTCATTTCCCTTGTCTTCTTCTCATTTTCCTGATTTTCTTCTGTTTCTTTGTGTTTGTTTTTCTTGTACTTACCTGAAATCTTATCCTTAATAGCAACTTCAGCTTTTACCTCCTCCAAAAATTGTGTTTTTCCTTTTTGTAATATTATTTCTTCTTCTATGTCCTCTTCTGTTCTGGATACCTTTATCATTTGTATTCCAATGTGAAAAATATCATATCCTTCTTCATTTTGAAATTCCACTCCTACATATTCATCACTGGCTAGATCCATGGTAGCCAAAATTTGATTCCACCCATAGGGCTCAAATTCCTCATCCTTGAATTGTTGAGGTACATAATTCTCATCTTGTAGCCCTCTTTCTTCCACACAATCCTCTCTTCTTAATCTCCTTTTCCTATTGGTCAGATTTCTTATCATATTGCACCTCCATACAGATGATTCAACTTCATCCTGATCCTCCATTTCTGATTCCTCACTCAACTCTTGATTCTGATGAATTTTATACCATTCTTGAGGGGGTATGTCACAGTAGTGCCCATTTCTTAGATTTACCTTGGTTATTCTTCCTTTGCTCTGTAGGTATGAGCAATCATTACCCCAATCTTGTACAATTTGCATTTGTCTCATGAATGGTCTTCCTAGGATAATTTCATATGAAGTAGATTATGAGAATTCAACTATAGCAAAGGTATGTTCTATCTCTATCCCACATATGTCCACAATCACTTTTTCCCATATTCCTAGGGGGTTTTCAATGTGTCCATCTGCAAGTTGCAATCTCTTTTTTGTGGGTAATAATTCACTTTTTCCCCATTTTTCCCAAGTTTGTTTAGTCATGATGGCCACTCCTGATCCACTATCCAAAATGGCTTTGGCCTGGTTTTTACCAAATTGTATTTTTAAAGTTGAGTTTCCCTCTTCTCCCTCACACTATCCTCCTATCTTATCAATGGGAATATACCACAACTCCTCTATTTCCTGTAGTTGTGGGTGAAGATTTTCTGGTGTTGTCTCCCATTTTTTCACTTGGTTCTGTAGATGAGGATTTTGTTTTATTAAATCTTCCCATGTGGTGTGATACAGAAATGTGCATCATTTGTCTATATTCACTTGGAGTGTTACTTGTGGGTTTTCTTCCTTGATACTCTTTCCTCTTGTTTTTGTTGTCTCAGATTCCTCAATTGATTTTTGAGAATTGTCTTCTTCCCCCATTTTGAGTTGTACTTCGCGAATGATCTGTTTACACTTCTGCATTCTTTCATGTTCTAAGTCTTGTTGGTGCAATTCAAGCCTTCACAATTTGGCTTGGATTACTTCATGAAGACAACACTTGAAGGAAGGACCATAGGAACTTATGCTTATAAGTTCTTACCATTTTACTCCTTGTAAAAGTCTAAAATGACTTGGCATTCTTATGTAATCACTTACCTAATAGATTCATGGAAAATTAGATGGTATAAGTTGAGAGAATATCTCCCTAATTTTAGAGGAGTGATTATAGGGAGCCTTAGATTTGAATTTGAAATTCAAATCAATCTCCAACTCATATAAAAGTGAGAAGAAAACCCGCGGGCAGTGAGAGAGATTCCGAGCTTCATTTTTGCTATCATGAGA
Source organism: Ceratopteris richardii (assembly GCA_020310875.1). NCBI lineage: Eukaryota > Viridiplantae > Streptophyta > Polypodiopsida > Polypodiales > Pteridaceae > Ceratopteris > Ceratopteris richardii. The sequence goes on along the minus strand of CM035411.1, from coordinate 99,475,219 downwards.
AACTTGGGAAACCTTGTCATCATACTTTTCATCTAATACAAGGGCCAGGAAGAATCAATTGTGGATTGAATTCACAACCCTTAGGAAGCAACCAAAGCAATCAGTCTCAGAATTTGTGACCAAGATCAAGGATGTGGCAGACCAATTAGCAAGCATAGGAGAGGAGATTGAAGAGGAACAAATAGTAAGGCAAGTAACCAATGGACTAAAGGCAGATGATAAGTGGGAAAGCTTCACCACTGCATTGGATCTCTACATGGACATACATACCCCAGATCTCACAACTCTGATGGGCCAACTATTCACACATGAAGCAAAGTTCACAAAGGTTGGAGATACATCTAAAGGTAACACTCCTTCTGCCCTATATACTGATAAAAAGATTAAAGACAAAGGTAAAAGAAAAAAGGCAAGAAGATGAAGGTTCTTCTACCTCCCAAGCCAACTATGCAGGGAGAGGTAGATCTTCAAGAGGCAGGGGCAAAGGAGGTAAGCAAGGTAGGGGGAGACCCTACAATTCATCACCATGCAATATTTGTGGATTGTCTAACCACACCACAGATGAGTGCTACAAAAATTACAAAAATCAGAGAGGAAGAGGCTATCAAAGAGGTGGATACTCTCAAGGCAGAGGAAGGTTCAACCAACACCAAGGCTACAATGGCTACAACAATAACTACAACAACAATTACAACAACAACCATAATGGTAACTACCAAGGAGGATTCAGAAATAGGAAAGACTACAACAAACTACACAGAGGAGATGACTCCCTATTGATCATGAATATGACTTCCAAGTCAGGTATAAATGATAATCATCTGTTTTATATTGATTCAGGGTGTTCTAATCATGTAGCTGGCAATGTGGCACTACTCTCTGATCTTGAGGAACCCAAGGGCAAACATCAAGTACAGACAGGTGATGATACTAAGCATTCTGTAGTAAAGATTGGAAATGTGAAAACTTGTGATGGTAACCAGAACCTATTGAGCAGGGTACTTTATGTACCAACCATTACCAAAAACTTAATGAGTGTTGGTCAGATTGTGGAGAAAGGTTTGCAGGTCAGATTCACTCAACATGGAGCATATGTGGAGGACCCAAGACATGGATTCAAAAGGATAGCCAAGGGAGAAAAATCAGGTAGATTATTTACTTTTGAGCTAGAAGACACCAAAAACATTGCTTTATACAATTATAAGGATCAAACACTTTCAGAATTAGAAATATGGCACAAGAGACTAGGGCACATAGGTGAAAGGACCTTGAAGCAAATGAGCAGAGATCAATGTGTGCTTGGGATACCTAATGTATCCAAGCAACACATGATTTACAAGTGTGGTGCTTGTCAATTTGGTAAGTCTCACAGGTTACCTTATACAAGGAAAGGTTTTATGCATGAAGACTACCTAGACTTGGTGCACACAGATGTTTGGGGACCTAGCAAGGATCCCTCCATTTCAGGATCAAGGTACTATGTGTCTTTCATTGATGATTATAGCAGATGGACTGTGTTATACTTTATGAATCACAAGGATGAAGTGTTTAATTGTTTCAAAAGGTATCTTGCACTAGTTGAAAATCAAACAGGAAGGAACTTGAAGAAGCTAAGGTCAGATGGAGGAGGTGAATACTTCTCAAATGAGTTTGAGGACTTCTTGCAAGAAAGAGGCATCAAGAGGGAGATAACCACAAGGTACTCACCTGAACAAAATGGGGTAGCTGAAAGAAGGAATAGAATTATAGTTGAAACAGCCAGGTCCATGCTTAATGAAAAGAAGTTGCCAAATTATCTTTGGGCAGAAAGTGTATCTACTGCCACCTATCTCATAAACAGGTTGCCATCAAAATCACTTGATGGAATGACACCTTATGAAGCTTGGCATGGTAAGAGACCATCATTGGATCATTGCAAAATCTTTGGTTGTGTAGCATATGTGCATATTCCCTCACAGGTAAGGGGAAAGCTAGACCCTAAAGCAGAAAAATGTATTTTCATTGGTTATGACTTGAATAAAAAAGGGTACAGATTCTACAACCCAACCAATAAAGGGTTCAAGGTAAGCAGAGATGTCATCTTTGATGAGAATGACTCATGGTATGAAAATGAATGCAGGAAGGTTAGTCTACCCTATGATTTGGAAGAGGAGTTTCCAAAACTCTCAAAGGAGGAACCAATCCAAAAGGAAGACTCAAGTTTAGAAGATGATGACACAATCAATCTTGAAGAATTCAAGGCATGGAAGTCCAAAGGCAAGTTAAAGATGAAGAAGCTTGAGGATATACCAGAATCTTCAACTCAAGCAATGAGGAGATCTCAGAGAGAAAGTAAGAAGCCTATCAGATATGGGTATGATACATATCTTGTAACTAAGCATTCAATTTATCTTGCAAAGGACTTGTTAAGTGAAGAACCAGGTTCATATGAAGAGGCAATCACCAAACTAGAATGGAAAGGAGCTATGGATGAAGAAATAGAAGCTCTCAAGGAGAGTGACACATGGGAATTGGTACCCAAGAAGGACTCTATGAAGATGATAGGATCCAAATGGATCTACAAACTAAAGAGGAACTCTGATGGTACAATCAACAGGTACAAAGCTAGGTTGGTAGCCAAGGGTTTTGCACAAACCCAAGGCATTGATTATGAGGAGACATTTTCTCCTGTGGCTAAGATGCCAACAATCAGAGTATTGGTGAGTGTAGCTGCATCAAAAAATTGGAACATGTACCAATTAGATGTCAAGAATGCTTTCTTGAATGGATGGATATTTGAAGAAGTCTACATGTCACAACCACCTGGCTATGAAGATCCCAAGAAGGTAAATTATGTTTGTAAATTGAAGAAGGATTTATATGGATTGAAGCAGGCACCTAGAGCATGGAATTATAGACTGACAACATACCTCCAAGACCAAGGGTTTACTATGAGCAAGGCAGATACATCATTGTTTATTAAAAGGAGCAATTCAGAGGTAATCTATCTCTGTGTTTATGTTGATGACATCATCATTACAGGTAATGATGTCCAAGGAATCAGAAGTATAAAAAACCAGATGATGAAGGAGTTCAAGATCAATGATCTTGGATTATTGAAATACTTTCTAGGACTTGAATTGGTTTATACTAATTCAGGTATATATATCACTCAGAACAAGTATGTGCAGGACATGTTAAAGAAATTTGGCTTGCAGGATGCTAAAGTCTCTAGTACTCCAATGGAAGTCAACCTAAAGCTAAGTGCTCATGAAGGGGATGAAGTCCAAGACATTACAGGATATCAAAGTATGGTAGGTAGTTTGAATTATGCTACCTTGACTAGAATTGACATAGCATATGGAGTTAGTGTGCTAAGTCAATTCATGCACAAACCAAGAGTACCTCACCTTGAGGCTACAAAGAAGATCTTGAAGTATCTAAAGGGAACTCAGAACCATGGTTTGTACTTTCCTTATACATCAGATATTGACATTAAAGTGTATTCAGATGCAGATTGGGCAGGATGCAAGGATGATAGGAGGAGCACATCAGGATACTTATCTTTTGCAGGTGATAAACCTATTTCTTGGTCAGCCAAGAAACAACCAACAGTGGCATTGTCATCCACTGAAGCAGAGTATAGAGGGCTAGCCAATGCCACTCAAGAAGCTATTTGGTTAAAGCTTTTGTATACAAAGTTAGGCCTATACACTAGGCCCCCAATTATCTTTGGAGACAACACGAGTTCTCTTCACCTTGCAGCTAATCCTATATATCATGCCAGGACCAAACACATAGAGGTTCATTACCACTATGTGAGAGAGAACTTGCTTAGCAAGGACATTCAGTTGACCTATGTGTCTACTAATATGCAATGTGCAGATTTACTCACTAAAGCTTTGGATGGAAACAAATTATGCAGATTCAAATCCATGATTGGATTGCAGGATGTGATTGAAGATTGAAGATGAAGACTTAAGCCAAAATGTTTGGCTTGAGGGGGAGCTGTTGGTGCAATTCAAGCCTTCACAATTTGGCTTGGATTACTTCATGAAGACAACACTTGAAGGAAGGACCATAGGAACTTATGCTTATAAGTTCTTACCATTTTACTCCTTGTAAAAGTCTAAAATGACTTGGCATTCTTATGTAATCACTTACCTAATAGATTCGTGGAAAATTAGATGGTATACGTTGAGAGAATATCTCCCTACTTTTAGAGGAGTGATTATAGGGAGCCTTAGATTTGAATTTGAAATTCAAATCAATCTCCAACTCATATAAAAGTGAGAAGAAAACTCGCGGGCAGTGAGAGAGATTCCGAGCTTCATTTCTGTTATCATTGTGTGTGTGAGAGTGCTACACCATAGCTCACACATCTCTACCTCATTAGGCAATGCTTGGCATGCCAATGAGTTTGTAAACTAATGTGAATCAATACATACATTTACATACATCAACTTTGTGTTCTCTGAGTGTACCACTTCAAGTCTGTCAACTTCAAAGAGGCATATCTCAGTGCCTACTCGACCAAATCAAGTGATTCAAAGCTTTGTAGATCCAGCTTAAAGCATACTACAAGCATACAAAGTTTGAAGCAACTTGGTTCAGCCAATTTCGAGAAATTGCGGTCGAAGTGCTCACTGGTATTTGTCTGCATATTTCCTAAAAAGTCGAGGATGTCCATAATTTTGCTAAAGTGATTTCTCTGAGTATAGTCTATCATTTTATCTCATTCCACTTGCAAATGGTAGCTTACTAAGCTAATAGAATACCTCTAGAAGGAATTTTGCCAATTGTAAGTGTACTGGTCATACTGAGTATAACTCTGAGCAGGTGTCAATACCAAAATAGCAAGTTTTCTTAGATTTGTGAAGTATCAAGTAGTCTGTTTTGATTTGATCACTACACACATCATTTGCAAAGTACATATATGATCTCTTGGTATCATTTAGAAGCTAAGGGTGTCTACTAATCATATCTGGAGTCACTGAGGGCTGGTGCAAAGCAGGATTAGCAGCACCAACTCAATCTTCTGGAGGATCCATCCATCTTTCCCAACAAGTCTGGCATAGGATAAGCCATTGTATGGTCAGTAGGGCTTGGTCCCTCTTGAATTCTTCCTTTGTATGCTTTTATCAGAGTGTCTAGACTTTTTGAATTTCCTATTTCCAACTGGGTCTGTGTCTTTGAAGAAGAAGTATTGTTTGATTGTTCCCTATTTTCTTCTTCCATATTTTTATTCATTTTATGCTTCCTCTCCCATTTCCCTTTTTGTCTATTTTTCTTCACCTTTGAGTTTGATTCTTCATTTTGTTCCTTAGTTGTTCTTTGTTGTTTTGTTTGTGACCTTGTTACAACATTTACATCCACTAACTCAATGTCACCCAATTCTTCCTGTTCCATGATACTGACTGCTTTTAGTGGTATGTTATTAGATGTGTTTTGTTGTTTTTGGGGATTTTTTGGGCAATCTTTTATCAAATGCTCCCTGCCACAATCCTTGCAATATGCTCCTTCTATTCTCAATGTAGGAGGTTGTGGACAATATCTAATAAAATGATCTCCCCCACACCTATAACAAGTTATCTTTGGTCCTCCTTTGAATTGAGGTTTTTGATTGGACATGTAATTATTGGTTATATACATGAAAGTGGCAGTGTCTATCTCAATTCTTCCATTTCCCAAGTCTAAGGCTTGTAATTCTGGCTCTCTTGATTCATAACCTTCCCATTCTTCTTGAAATCCGTCATTCCATTGATAATCTTCTTTGTATGGTGACTTTGTTCTTGAATTTCCCTCCTCTACTGGTGCGTATTTGATTGGTACTACATTTGTCGGTATAGGAGGTTGTTGCCCTAGCATAGGTCTTGGTTGCTCACTATACACTGATTCCCTCTGGCTCCCATAGTCTCTCTCCTTTATGGGTTGTTTATTATAGAAGCATTCCTCCCTGGTATGGTTGGTCCACTTCCTCTCTAGTGTACAGTATTTGAGTGTCTTTCTGTCTTGCAAATGTGGAGGTTTTTGATATCGGCAATGTTGTATCAGATGACTTTCCCCACAATTGTAGCATTTTTTATTTGTGTTTATCCTGGAGTTTATCAAATTGGTTTTAGTACTTACCTCTAGAGCTTTAGCAATGGCCTGAGCCAACTCTTCTGTTGGAGGAATTTTGTCTTCATATGATCTGGGTTGATCAAATGCTAACAAATCTTGGCCTCTATTGTCCGCCAAATCTATTGCTTCTTTCACACAAGCTCCTAGATCAGGGCATCTCCTGTAGTATACTAGGGTTCTTAATTGAGCACTTCTCAACCCTTCTATGAATAGGGATACCTGTCTAGCCATGGAAGGGACTTCCTCTTTAGGGCATCTATCAATATATTGCTTAAATCTCCTGGCTGCCTCTCTGCCATTTTCATCTTTTTGTTGCTTGAAACTATGTATCAAAGTGGCTGTGCTATGTTTTATCCCAGTTTTTGAGAATTCTCCAATAAAGGACTCTAGGAAGGATTCAATATCCAGGTACATTTCTTTTCTTAAAGGGATGAACCATGATAATGCTGGTCCAGTTAAGGTTAGACCAAATGCCTCAAATTGAACTTTGTAATCTTCCACCTCCTCTGCTCTAATTAATTGCCTAAACTCTGCAGCATGAGCATGGGGGTCTGAATAACCTTCATATTGATTTTTCATACATTTGGCTACTTGATATGGTCTAAGCATTCTACCCTGAGGTTGCCAATGGTGTCTTCTTCTGAGTGGAAATTCATTATATCCTTCTGGTTCTTTGTCAAAGGGATTTGGTGAAGCATGTGTCCTCCTCCCATGCTGTTGCTCAGTATTAGTGTAGTTTTCATGTGGTCTAGGTAAATCTGGTTGTCCCATGTTATGTTCCCAAGGTGCTTTGTCAGCACATTGCCCTAAGTCATTTGAATTTTCTGGGTCTGGGGAGAAGATGTACACACACCCTTGCCTATCCTCATACCTACCATCTTTGAATTGGGCTACAGGTGTTATGTTTAAGGGAACTTCTAAGTTTCTCAATCTAATGAGAAGCTTATCATCTCATCCTGATATACATAGGTGCCAAACCTATTTGTATACATGTACTTGAGGATATTTCTGTAATCCCCAGTTTCAATGGGCTCATTTGTTTTATTTAAATTTTCCATGTTGTTTTCTTGCTCTAAATTTCTTTCTTGAGCTTCCCCTACAACTGACTCTATCTCCTTCCTTCCTAGGTCTTGCTTGGTAAGTGACTTTAGTTTGTTCCCAGACCTAAGGATCATTCAGCTGATTTTCACGATTTTGTGTTCAAATGAGTGATTTTTCACCAATTTTTGTTGAAAATCGTGTTTCCCACGATTTTCTACCTAATAAAGTGTTTTTTTCATGATTTTTGTGAGTAAAATAGTGTTTTCCACGATTTTGAACTCAGAATCGTGTTTTCCATGATTTTGTGTTCAAGCTAGTTAATTTTTACTATTGTCCGTTGAAAGTCGTGTTTTTCACGATTTTCTACTAGGGTTGTGTTTTTCCACGATTTTGTGATTAAAATCGTGTTTTCCACGATTTTGAACTCAGAATCGTGTTTTCCACGATTTTGTGTTCAAGCTAGTTATTTTTTACTATTGTCTGTTTGAAAATCGTGTTTTTCATGATTTTCTACTAGGGTTGTGTTTTTCCACGATTTTGTGATTAAAATCGTGTTTTTCACGATTCTGTGTCCAAAATCGTGTTTTTCACGATTCTGTGCTCAAAATCGTGTTTTTCACGATTCTATGCTCAAAATCGTGTTTTTCACGATTCTGTGCTCAAAATCGTGTTTTCCACGATTTTGAACTCAGAATCGTGTTTTCCACGATTTTGTGTTCAAGCTAGTTATTTTTTACTATTGTCTGTTTGAAAATCGTGTTTTTCACAATTTTCTACTAGGGTTGTGTTTTTCCACGATTTTGTGATTAAAATCGTGTTTTTCACGATTCTGTGTCCAAAATCGTGTTTTTCACGATTCTGTGCTCAAAATCGTGTTTTTCACGATTCTGTGCTCAAAATCGTGTTTTTCACGATTCTGTGCCCAAAATCGTGTTTTTCACGACTTTGTGCCCAAAATCGTGTTTTTCACGACTTTGTGCCCAAAATCGTGTTTTTTCACGACTTTGTGCCCAAAATCGTGTTTTTTCACGACTTTGTGTCCAAAATCATGTTTTTCACGATTCTGTGTCCAAAATCGTGTTTTTTCACGATTTTGTTCCCAGACAATCGTGATTGCTCACAATTGTAAATAACACGATTTTCTGATGAAAATCCTGTTCTGGGAATCGCGATGTTGTTCTTAGTGCTCAAAATCGCGATTTTGTGTTGACTTCAGAATCGCGATTTTGAACAATTTTTTTGAATTTTTTCAAGTTTTGATTTTCAGATTTCTCTTTCTCCTAATAGAATCGCCTTATTGATTTTTTATCATGCAATGAAAGAAATTTATCAGAAAATACTTATCTCCTATAGAAAACCCAAAAAATCAGAAGATTGCGATTCCGTGATTTTTGCTTATTTTCTATTTTTGATGTTAAAAAAACCACTCCATTGCAAGAATATACACTAAAAAAATGATGTTCAGAGTCTTTACCTTGCTTGCTTGGTTGAAAGTTTCTCCAAAGCTTGAATTTTGCAGCAAGTCGCGATTTTGGCTGCTCTCTCTCTCTCTCACACTCCACTCAAATGAATTTTTCTTTGAATTACAGGTTTTTATAGTGTCCAGAAAATCGCGATTTTGTGTGATTTTCAAAATTCTTCACTCTTCCACTTGTCCAATCCTAACTTACCCAATCTTGATGACATCTTTTGCAATTTTCTTTCTCAAAGTACCCAAATATGCTAGAAATTCCAAAAATTTTCCCTTTCAGAAAATCGCGATTTTGTGCAGAAAATCGTGTTTTTTCTGAAGATCTTATTTTGTGCAAATTTGAGTATTCTTTGTTCTTGTTTTCTTTCACTACCTTCTTCCCTTTGTAATTCACCAAACTCCTGCACTTCTACACCAAAATCACAATCTTACTCAGAAAATCGCGATTCTGTGCAGAAAATCGTGTTTTTTCTAAGCTTTTGATTTTATGAAAATTTGAGTATTCTCTACTCTTGTTCCCCTTCAGTATCCTTTACCAACTTCAATTCCACAATCACCTGCAAGTTTACCTCACAATCACCATCATTAATAAGAAAATCGCGATGTACAGAAAATCATGTTTTTCAAATTTGCTAATTTTTGACAATTTTTTTTGCTTTTCTCTTACTTGGTCCCTGTCACTCTCACACAGCTCCCATGCAACTTCTTAAGCAGAAAAGAAATTTGTTTGATTGTTTTTTGTTGAATTTTATGAATTTTTTTGTATTTTGCCCTAAAATAAAGGTGAACACTTTACTTAGGGTTCCTTGTTTTGGTGATCTACTGATCCTATGTTTTTTGATTGGTTATGATTTCTTATGGCTCAGCTATCACAACAGTTCACAAGAAAGTTTTTCCAAAGAAAATGTGCCATGAAGTGCAAGCAATTTTTGCAAAGATAAACTCAATCACATATTTTTCTTCAAAATGCAGCTCAACTCAAGATTTATGCTCAGATTTGGTTAACAAATGAATCTTTTCTACTTGCATCTAGCTACTTTAACTGACTTTTCTTTAGTGCAACCATGTTATCTTCCCAAGATCAACCATGGTGCCTTGTACTTGGTCAAAAAGAACTCTAAAAATGCAAGATTAGACACATGTTACCTCATCTTCAACTTTCTTGGCTTATATCTTCCACACACCTGCACTTTTACTTCCAAAATGTTATGAGCAACTATCAATTTACAAAAAATTCAGCACTTCCATTTCTAAAAGATGATCTATTGCTTTCTTTTCCCAAAAGACAAACAAAAGACATCTACCTTTTCATGTTCACATTTCTTGATTAAAGAGTGTTACCTTTCCCTTGTGTTTGTTACCATCATCAATAGAAGATCCAGCAAGGTCCAACTTCAATGAAGCTTTTGAATTACTCCCCGGCAACGGCGCCAAAAAATGTTTGTTATTGATCTTTGGAGTTGTCCTCTCCAATCATTTAGCATAAAGAATCAACAAGACATCTTTATTTTGTCAATCCTGGAAGTATTCTTGAGACCACAGCCCCTTCAAGATGATAGAATCCAAGAAATAAGAGAATAATGGCTGGAATTTTGAGAATAATGAAGATGAAGAGGAAATTTCTAGGGTTTGGATTATCTTGAGCAAATCTACACCATTTGATCTTTGGAGTTGTCCTCTCCAATCATTTAGCATAAAGAATCAACAAGACATCTTTATTTTGTCAATCTTGGAAATATTCTTGAGACCACAACCCCTTCAAGATGATAGAATCCAAGAAATAAGGGAATAATGGCTGGAATTCTGAGAATAATGAAGATGAAGAGGAAATTTCTAGGGTTTGGATTATCTTGAGCAAATCTACACCATTTTCTACAATCTCGGTGTCTATTCCATGCTATTTTATCAGTAGAACACAATTATGAAGTCAAAATAAAAAAATATCACCTGGATCATACAAACGAGACAATCGCGATTCTGTGCAAACAGACGATTTTCAGCTCCAGCACCATTTTTCATCAACTCATCACTCAACACAATAGTATTCAGCTCTCTTCATACACATTCTACAGATTTACACAATAGAAACTCACAAATCTCCATGGATACACAAGATCTAGACTCACAAATCAAAGAAACCACATAGAAGAGGAGAAACACGATTTTCAGCAGAAACTCCTTCTCTATTCACTTAGATAGAAAATACACAAATGATTAACCAACCCCCTCATAATAGAGGAAATTAGCTTATATACATTTTCAAGTGTCCCTTTTCACACTTGGATTTTGGTCCTTTCCTCTATTATTCTAAAAATATGCTATCTAGGAGTTTCCAAAAATTCTAGAAAAAATATATAAGATTCTATCCTACATAAGGAAGACTCTTCCTTATTTTTACAATAATTGCATAATTATTTCTACAAATTGTGTGCAACATATGTACTAAATAGGTGTTCGACTAAAGCACTGTAGTCTATCACTCCATATGAGGCTTGGCATGGTCGCAAGCCATCTATCACTCATTTGATTGTTTTTGGTTGTATAGCATATGCATTAGTGCCTGAACAACATCACAAAAAATCTGATGATAAAGCATTAAAATGTATTTTTGTTGGATACAGTTCTAAAAGTAAAGGCCATCGTCTGTATCATCCACAGACTAAATGCATTCTGGTTAGCCATGATGTTGTTTTTGTGGAAGATGCTATTTAGCCATTGCTTTTATGTATTAAGGAGACATCTGCTAGCTCCAAAGACATGTATGATACCTTGCTGCCTCTTTTTAGAGGTGGACAATCTAGTGCTGGTCCTAATGACTCAAGTTCTCAGCCTTTGAAGGTTTCATGTGATGATGCAGATAATTCCATTTCTGATAAAGATTTACATGATGCACTTGTTGATGAGAGAGCTGATATTGGGCATGCAAAACTATGCCAAAAAGTCTGGTGCAGACCTTGAGTGACAACAAATTAGATGCACCTCTATCATATCATAATCAGTCAGGCTCTCATAGTGCGTCCTTTGCATCGAAGTACTATGCTATGGTTGCCTCTGGTCTCTGTGATGAGAGTGAACCTATTTTGTCGGATGAAGCATAAAATTCTGAACATTGGATGGCTGCAATGCAATCTAAATATGATGCTATCATGAAAAATGGTACCTGGTCTTTATGTGACTTGCTTCTTGGCAAGAAAGACATTGGCACTAAGTGGGTATACAAGCTGAAGCGTAAACCTGATGGAACAGTTGACAGGTATAAAGCTAGGCTTGTTGCAAAGGGTTATGCATAGGAAAGAGGCATTGATTTTGATGAAACCTTTTCTCCTACTTGTCGAGTTGACTACTATTCATAGCATCTGTGCACTTGCAACTCATCATGGTTGGAATGTACATCAGTTGGACATTAAAGCAACATTTCTTAATGGTGACTTGCATGAAGAAGTGCATGTTTTTCAACCCCATGGCTTTGTGCAGAAAGGGCATGAAAACTAGGTGTGTAAGTTAAAGAAGGCATTGTATGGTTTAAAGCAAGCACCACGTGCTTGGTACGAAAAGGTACATGCCTATCTAATTGTACATGGTTTTGAGAACAATCCAACTGAAAGCACCTTATATGTTAAGCATGATAATGATGTGCTTCTGATCATTGTGGTGTATGTTGATGACATGCTGCTCACTGGTCCTCATGACATGCATATTAAGTCTCTTCTCTCTTTCTATTCTCTGAGTACTTTTGTGAGATTTCATTTCTGTACTATTGTCTACATACATGCATCCACGAGATCCAGTCAATAGTGATACCAAAGCCAAGGTGCATCTATAGGTGGTTTCGCAGTGTCCAATTGTGATATGTGGTATCCCTTCATAATTCGGCATCCATCTCGACTGTCCAGTCCAAGTTTTTGTTTATCAAGTTTGTTTGTTTTTGGTTTTCTGATTTGTTTTTTTGAATTTTTTTCGAATTTGGTACTGTGCACTATGCTCATTGTACCCCCTGTGCTCACTGTGCTCATTGTGCTCACTGCTCATTTATCAATTTCATTTGTTTTTGGTCGGTTTGTTTTTTTGAGTTTTTTCAAATTTGGTACTGTGCACTATGCTCACTGTATCCCTTGTGGTCACTATGTTTAGTGTACCCCCTATACCCCTATACCCCCTATGCTCATTGTGCACTATTCAGTGTTTGAGTTCGACTCAACTATCAAATTAGTTTATCAAGTTCATTTATCAATTTGGTTATCATTCGATTACTCCTTTGGAGGCAAAGCATGTCTGCATAGGTGGTTTCTCAGCATACGGTCATGATTTGTGGCATTCATTCACGATTCGACATCTGTCTCAACCACTTGGTTCAAGTTTTCATTTATCAAGTTCATTTTTTTTTGGTTTGCTAGTTTGTTTTGTTGAATTTTTTCAAATTTGGTACTGTGCACTGCCTCACTGTACCCCTTTGCTCACTGTGCTCACTGTACCCCCTGTACCCCCCCTATGCTCACTATGCTCACTGTATCCACTGTACCCCCTATACCCATTGTACGCCCTGTGCTCACTATGCTCAATATACACTGTTCATTGTTCGAGTTCGGTTTGATTATCAAATTAGTTTATCAAGTTTGTTTATCAAGTTCTTTTATCAATTTGATTATCGATTCGGTTATTATTTGATTACTCCTTTGGCATAGAATTAAGGCATAGAACTATGTCATAACTTTGGTATCTTTGGCTTCTCTGGCACTCATGGTTCTCTTGGTTCCCTTCGGTTAAGCTTGCAGCCTTGGCTATGCGTGAAACAATTCTAACTTATGAGTGGGAATAAGTGCTTAGTTATTTCCCTAGTTAGCTTACTTATTTCTCTAGTTAGCCTACTTAGTTCCTTATTTAGCATCTAAAGGATTTGAACCCAAAAACTCATACTTCTAAGAGATAAGTTTTATCCACTAGCCTATTTTCACTTATTGATACCCCATTCCTTTTAATTAATATTTAACACAGCTTTTAACACTCTCTTCACTTTATTTATTTATTGATTTATTTATTCAACACTATGATTTATTTATTTATTTATTATTATTTATTAAACACTATCTTTCCTTTATTTATTTATTTATTCATTTATTTTTAACTTGCACTCTCATTTATTTATTTTTTGTTTTTATATATTTCCAACACAAAAGGCTTCCCTTTCTATTTCAATTCAAATATTTTTAAGATTATTTTCACATGCTTAGTAATGGGTTATGGACCCTACCCATATACAGAGGAGTTTGGTAAGTTATTTATTAAATGTTATTTGTTACATGAGTTTTTCTTCATCATGGTAAGTTATTAATTAAATGTTTTTTCTTTGCATTATGATTTTCTAAAAGTTATTTCATCAGATTAATTATAATCACTTTTGGGTTGCATTATTTCAAAATTTAGGTTCCAAAATAGACTTTAGCCCTACATATCATCTACAATCACATTAATTTCCAGTTTTCCGATTCCATGCATGTGTTTTACATGGAACATGCTTACTATTGTTTAATGATGGGACATGTGACTAGCTATCCATGTCTACTTTATTCTTATCAACTAAGGTCAGTTGTTTTTCAACTAGGAGGCATGTTATACTTTATGGAATAATGGAATGTTATATGGATTTTAATGGCTTGAGGGTTTTAATGTGATTTGTGTTTTGATTTAGCAGATGAAGACTCATGAGGGTGTGAATGCACGTGGTCTTGTTCAGGTATTTTTGAAGATATTTAGTAGAATATTTAGAAGATAGTACTTTAGTTATTTTTTGTAAAAATAATAGATCGCTCTAGAGAGTGACATTTTTGTATAAATAATAGATCACTTGAAAAGCAATGATTTTGTAAATAAAGTAGATTTTCATAAATGCACACTTTTTGAAGTGCCCCCCTCATGTATCTTGTATTTAGGATGTAATGAAAAATACCTATAAATACACATGCTCTGATAGAATCGTCCATTAGAGTATGTGGGGGGAGATTGTACCCAATATGGTGTCAAGCCTCTTGTCGCTTTGTATTCTCTGAGTACTTTTGTGAGATTTCATTTTTATACTATTCTTTGCATATGTGCATCTGCAAGATCTGGTCAATAGCAAAATTCCCTCTTTGGGTACAAATGGCCAAACTACCACTCTACTTTTATCAATTTATCAAATATATTTTCTCTCCATTAGGAATGCTAATAATGACAAAAGCCAAAGTTGGGGGCCCCATCTATGAGGGCTTTTCTCACTCATTCAATGCATGCTAGCACCCCTTTTTTGTGTAGAATCAGTATTAGTGTTGATATTTCTTCTTCCATCCATCATCCACATAGATGATGGAACTATTTTAGAACAACAATTTGTATAGAAGAATTTGCCTAATGCTTGCTTTCATTGTGGGGTTCAAGGCCATAGAACTAAGGATTGAGCCCTAATAAAAGAAGCTAATATTTCCAAGCAAAATATTAGGGTAGCAAGAGATACCCAACCTATAGAACATGACCTTGAATCTCACAAAACCTAGATCAAAACTCAAATCATAACACCAAAACTCAAATAATAACACAAATCACATTGAGGACTTCACAAAAGTCAAAAGGAAGAAGAAAAAAAGAAGTGTATGAAATCATTACAAGGGATAATTTTCTCGAGCTTTAGAAACCCTAACTCTTGAGAAAGAGGTAAATGTGTTTGATTGCTTGGGAGGATTAGTTTGATAGAAGACACATATTATTGTGAAGGAGAAAAAAATCACCAAAAGGGAAGGCTACACTAGCCCTTCTACTCCCTTGGAAGTTCCCCTTCAAAGGTAAATTAACCCAAAGAGATGACCCTTTGCATAAGAAAAAGACTAATGGGCATCCAAATAAAAGTAAAGATTAAACCCTCATTCAAAAACCCCCTCTTGGTCATCAATGATTGTCCTTTCTTTCACTGTTCATGGGCAATCTAACCTTGCTAGAGCATCAATCAATGGTTAATGGCTTAAGGATAATTCTCTAAGACTTCAATTTGTTTGCCTCCAAGAAGCTCGAATTGATTGTGAGGACCTAATGAAAAGACTATTAGACTATCCCTATTTCCATGACTCATCCTAGAGTTAGTGGTGTTGTTGTTATGGGTTTCAAACAAGGTTGATCAACATCCGTGGTGGGATAGACTTGTGATCCTAATCATAGGTGGCTTGCAATGAGGCTCTAGGACCCTCCCCTTCTCGATGGTTTTAGTGTTTGCACTAGAATCAACTCAACAAAGAAAAAAAACTTGGGACTCTTTGGATTCTCTCCCGACTAAAATGATCCTCTCTACTAATTTCGACATTGTGGAAACAATTGCTGAGTGCTAGGATGAAGGGCTATTATTGATGACATTGAGAAAGCTAGATGGGATCACTTTATGTTCCACCAAGAACATTCTGAATTCAAATACTACCAAGGTCATTCTTGGTCTAACCTACAAAGTCATGCTGAGATATACAAAGCTAAACTGAAAGGTGTTATGTTTCTCAAAATATTATCAACCTCATGACCCTCTATCTCTGGCTCTTAGCATGGATATCATAGTTTTAGACCATTTTCTATTTGTTGCTTCCTTCAAATATCCTTATCAAAGAAGGAATTCTCTCTTGTTTCATGCTGACCTGTTGATATTCTTGCTTTGTTCTCTTCATCAAGATATAGTTTGTATATGGCAACAAGTGTTCCAAAACAGTGCCTCTCTTGCTAAGAGCTATATCAAAGTGGTTAACGCTACTCAATGTATCATGCACAATGCCCAAACTAAGACCCAAAGAATTCAAAAGGAAAGAAAAGAAAGAATTTATAAAAGGCTTATGTTCATTAAAGAGTAAGGGAACAAAGGGAAATTGCACCTTCAAAAAGGCCTACGCAAAGTTAGGAGCAAATTGAGATTGGAAGAAGAGATTCGATGAAGAGGCTCTTTATCTTCTTCAAAGAATGGTAGGTAGGCAAACAAAAAATCCTAGTAAAAATATCTGATGATTTTAAAGAGAAAACAAGCTAAAGAAAGCCTTCCAAGTATGATCAACAAGATTGGTGTGGGTCTAAGGGGGAGAATCATGACTTTATAGTGCAACGCTTTTTGGAGCTCTTGGGAGTGGTATCTCCTCTTTCATCTTGGAGGAAGGAATGTAGGGAAAATACCTCTAGAATTATATAAAAAAAGATCTTGCTTGATATTTCTTGGAGGTTGATGATCCAATATCCATTGGTGGGATCAAGGCTGCTATCAATTCCCCTCCCTTAGGGAAGAGCCCTGGTCTAGAAGGCCTCATGAAAGAATTCTTTAAAGCATTTAAAGACTCCCTCCCTGGTCCTTTAATTCTATTGCGGAGGGATTCCATAGGGTTTGGGGCCCTCCCAACATGTTTGAATGAAGGAGTTATCAAGTTGATCCATAAAAAAGATAGTGAGAACAAGGTTGAAAATTAGAGGCCAATAATTATGTTAGAAACTAGATATAAGGTCATTGCTAAGGCCTTTGCCAATCGCATTACAAACCACCTTAGTGATTGAATCTATAAATATAAAAAAGCATTCCCTAAGGGTAGGACCATTTTGGAAGCCATATTGGATATCTAGGAAGTGTTAGACTTCGCTAAAGAGTTTAATCAAAACTTGTTGTTTTTTACAATTGACTTTGACAAGGCCTATGATAGATTGGAGTAGGACTTCATTTTGCAGTCACTTAAGGATTTGGGATTTGGCCCTATATTTTTTAGGATGGTTGCTTCCCTCTTAAGTGACGCCTCAACTTGTATTATTATGTTAAATGTTTCATTGATACTTCTACTTTCAGACTCAAGCATTACAAGTTCAGCCGGTTTCGAATCTTCCTAACCGCAATTGTCCTCTTAGCCACGTGGATCCTTGGGAGTGGTAGGGGTCTGTTAGACAGAGGCCCTGTACTATTTTCCCAAGTTAACACACAATCCTAGATGTTATCCCGTTCTTAGCTCAGTGTCCACCCCTGAACAACGGAAGACTGTTCAGTGTACTGGAATTAGAACTTCAAGACCGAGGGTAGCAATCAAGTTACTTAATTTATGAGTATAATATACTTCAGTAACAATGTCACCTACTTCGTACTTTGTCAGAGTAGATAGGTATACCAACCAGACGTTATACCTTAAAGTTACGAAGACTCATCGTATGTTAAACTCGAACAACCAATTTCCTAATAACAAACGGCTAACCATAAACTAACAATGTCCTGCTCACATGCAGACCATTACAGCCACTAGTTTTCCCGTGGTCGGAATCAACAGCAAATGTAGACCACGGTGTCGAATTTGGTCACTTACAGAAACGCTACCAGACAATTAGATCGGGACTACTTTTCACGTTCCCTGCTCCGCCGAAGAACTGATAAACAACATACTATACTTGATAACACTCAGAGACACACTCAATCATTACCGAACAGATTCACAACACAATACAACTGATTCGTAACTCTGTAATAAGGTGAGAATAATCGACTAGTCGGAGTACAGACGGAACAGAACAAAGCAGAACTTATCTTTTCAACAACATACACGCTCATACAAGGCGTTACAGCCCTCTCAAAACGAGACTCAATCAAACAACACACTGCAATTCCCGCAAACGGGTGTTCTCCGCTCTTTTTCTCATTGCCTTAAATAGAGGATTTTTTTACAAGAGTGCGTATTTCTGCAGTTACCTGCACCTTTCCTGAAAGATTCTTTTTTCATTTAAGCTACCTGACCTCGTACTTTTGTCCTTGTTCGGCGGCCGTCCGACACTTTTACATTTAAGGCACCTGTCCGAGTTCATTTGTCCTTGTTCGGTGGCCCTCTAACACTGGCACGCACGGTGGGACTCGAACCCGCAGGTGCATTATTGGCTTCGACATTCTTTTGCGTTGACTGTAGGCCTATTCCAGAGTTCAGCTCCCGAATCATTTCTGACCGTACTTGTTCAAGTGGAGGAACAAGTATAGCCAGCCATCTCCTACGAAAAAGTGTCCAAATATTTTGAATACGACTATCCAATTGCTGTTTTAATAAATCTATGTCCGCATTCGTCATTAATGTGGCATTCAGTTCTACGCCTTCATCTTTTAATATCTACCTTTTGAATTCCTGCAAGACCTGTATTCTTGAATGCAAAATTTCATTTTCTGCTTGCAGGTTGGCATTCATGGTAGAAAAACTCATCATTTTGTCTTGAATCTATTTTTGTATATTTTGCTGCCACTGGTGAAATTCTTGAAAACACTTTTTTGCGTTAATCAATTCCGCCATTAGTTGCCGTTGGTTACTTTGTAACTCCTGTAGTAAAGCTTCTTTGTCGTCCAATTCCTTTTGCATCTGTGTCATTTTTTCTAGTAAGGAATTGGACTTAGTCATAGTAGCGAATAAGAATTCGTTTTTCTGCTGAAGCGCTTGTTCTTGTTGACGCAAATATTGAGAAACTTCCTGTAATTTGTTTTGCATCCCTGTCACATAATCTGGTTGTAGATCGTCCGGTAATTGCCCTGGGCTGACAGTGGGCAAGTGGTCTTCCATTCTTCGTTTAATTGACAACCGAAACAGCGTTCCTACTGTCTGGTTCTGTGCGTTATTACCTGTGTGGAATAAATTTGCAGACGATGTGGAGACTCGGTCTGCTTCCTCTTGCTCTGCACTGTGTGGGTGTCCGGTGTCTATCATATCATGATCACCGGAATTAATATGTGGGGACCAGTTTAGCTTCTGATACTGCACTGATTGCACAAAATCGAATATAGCAGCTAAATAGGCTGCTAGTCTGCTATTGATTTGGGATCTTCGCTTATCCCCAACAATTATTTGTGTATAGAGGTGGTTATATAGCCAGTGTGCCCAGCTAACCCAACCACCTCCTTCGGCATGTACTAATGGTGAAAAATTTTCTCTAGACATTAAATCAAATTTAACTAAGAAACAGAGCTTCTCTAAATACCACTTGAATTGTTCGCGATGCTGATATGTGGCATTTTTCAACATGTAATACCTTCTGGGGCCTTCGCAGTGGCCAAATTCTTTTCTCAAATCTTCATTTGAACATTTAGGAAATCGTGCATCATCATACAGTGGCAGTTTAAATATGGCTGAGACTAATTGTGGTGAAAATTGTACCTGGTTTAAAATGAGGCCTTTGGTTTGTCGCATGCTGTGTAACTGGTGCTCTGCATCTTCATTATCGATCCACTGCTCCCATGGTAATTGAGCAAACTGGAGGAGTCCTATCCTCCGTAGCCAGTTCTCATTCCTTTTAGAATGGATGTCAAGCTTTATTTTGAATTCTGTGGAAAATTTAGGATGAACCTTTACTGTTGCAGAAGTTACTGAGTCATCTGCATTATCCTGTGAGGTAGTATCTGTTGTCTTCATAACATGATTCTGTGTATTTGCGCGCTTCCTGAGTTGCCATCTTAGTATGTCGGATTCAGACATGATTATAAGGGTCGCCGAGAATAATATGCTGGAAGTATGTTAACTAGCGCCGAAGCTCGAAGAATATTGTAGTGAAGAATGCTATGCTAGGCATACGCATTTTATAAGCACCGGGGCTTGAACTGCCATTTGCTAGAATGAGTGTATTTCATTCGGACATGACTCTTCCTTCCCTTTATCAAGATTGTAGCATGAGTAAGAATCATTATGCTGCGTGTTATTCCGTAGATCGATGCTAGACTGAACAAGTCTTTACGTGTGCGAAAAATATCATGAAACAAAACCTGGTTATCATACTCATTTCGAATCCATCGTTACATTATGAGTTCGCACGGTCGAATTTGACTAGTCTTCTATGAGGCCTTCGAGGTACATATTCCTGGCTAGTCTAAATGTACGAGCTATTTTTTTCTTAAGGGTTTCTAATAATTGCTTTAGGGTGTCGGGTTCTAAAACCTGCGCATCTATTCTAACGGAGCTAAGCGCGATTGCTTCAGTAAGCAAGATTTCGGCCTGGGTTTGCAAAAAGGCCTCCTGTAAATAAAAATCATTGGATAATGCAGCGTCCCGGGATGTCTTCATTTCGGTGACCTTCTGCTGCATCTCTGTGACTCGATCCTTCTGGTTTCGCAGTTGGTTATCCAGTCGCTCGAATTGCTGGTTCTGAAATTCAATCGTTCTGGAATATGCATCTCGTTCTCTTCGAACATCTGCCAGATCCTTTTGGTGTTTTGCTTCCCTGGTTAATTGGCGTCTAAGCATTCTGTTTACCTCATCCAAACATTCCTGGGCTCTGCGGAGCTCGTCTTGGACTTGCGCTGCTTCTCGCTGTTGGTCTTGACTCTTTTGGAGGGTTTCCTGCAACTGGGCCTTCATTTCTTCGACCAATTCTTCGAGGGATGAGCTGATGTCTTCTTTTTCTTGGAGTGCGGTCTTTAATTCCCGGATTTCTTCGTGTGCTTCGTGTAATAGCTGGTCTTTGGCGGCAAGCTGCTCTAATGCTGCATCTCTTTGCTGTATCAAGGCCTGTTGTTCCGAGAACTGTGCTTGGAGGTCGGCTAATTGTGTCTGTAATTGATGATTCTCCGCTTTTACGGCGTCGACTTCTTCTTCGAGTGGGGTGATGTCGGCTTCCAGGAGGTCTACTTTATGCTGTAGGTCGTGCCGAATGGTATTTGCGACCTCACTCATTTGTACCGGAAGTTGTTGTGAGAGGGTGATGAGAAGTTGGCCCATGTTGGCCAGTTCGGAAAAGATTGGAACAGAGGACAGGAGGAGTGGGTGTTGTGGTGGTGTAGAGGTTTGGGTATGGATTTGGGGAGATGTCGGGGGTGAATAATTGGGGGAGGATGAAGAGGATTTGGAAATTGGTGGCGGAAAAGGGTTGACGGGTGGGGATTGAGGACCAGGGGGTGTAGGATGGGTTTCTTGATGGATGGGTTGGTGTTCACTTGTAATATGGGTGATGGTGGATTCTACGGCCTTCAGTAGGGTGTTGAGTGCGCTGTCGATCATCTGCTGTTCATCTTCTTATCGTGCTGATGCTTCTTCGGTTGAGACTGGTTCTGTTTCTGTGTGCTTCTGCTGGTCGTGGTGGTCGGCCGATGATTCGTTGTGTATGGAAGTGGCTGTGTTGTGGAAGGTCTCTTCTTGGTCGGCGTTTCGGGTGTCCTGATTCTTTCCGGTGGATCCTTGTGCTTCGCTTCCTGAGGAGCTGATCCGAATTCTCTTATTGCAGAAAAGTTGGTTGATCTCCTCATCTTCTTCTTCTTCTTCGTCGAGAGGTTGAACTGATTCTTCGTTCCTGAGTATGGGACCCTGGGGTGGTGGTTGTGCGGCAAGGATGGCTGGGAAAAGGAAGGAGATGATATGGGGAAGGCGAGAGCGTGGGGTGGTACCCTTTTGGAGTTGCTTCACGATAGCTACACATTCTTTATGGATTCTGAGGAAAAAGTATGATGCAAAGTTGACGGGTTCCTGGACAGCTAACTCTAACGCGGAATAAAATGGTCGTGAGATGCCGTAAGTGCGTTTCTGCAGGTTAAGTATGGCGACTAAGAATTGCAGAGCGGATCGTTCGGGTTCGGGGCGGCAGAGAATGGCGTATTCGTTGGACGAGGAGCGGGGGAATAGTTCATTCATGCGGGCGATGGGAATACTCGGGCCATTTTCACGGCCTTGCGGGTTGAGGCGATAGGCTTCAGCGAAAGCTTGGAAGGTGATGACTGTTCGCGAGGGGAGTGAGAGGAAGACCCATTGGCGTTCGGTGGCGGGGGACTGAGCAATGGCGGTGATGATCTGTGTAAAGAAAGGATGGGCTTCCACCGAGTGCCAAGGCAACTCAGCGAAGTTGGCCAATCCTCTGCAACGCAGGTATTCACCTACCTCGGTAGGGGCAGTTGCTTGAGCGAGTGAACCCTGTCGTGTATGATGTGAATTGTGTGGGGTTATTTGAGCCCGCAAGCAAGCCTTAGGCACCCAAATTTGTCTTGATTGTGGGTCAGCCTTCATCGACTTCTTGGGTACCTGTAATGAAAGTTCTTTTTGCTTCGCCTTGCTTCGATCCGCATACGCGAACACACACAGAGGCTTCTTAGTTTGTTCGTTCCTCCCAGCCATCGCCCGAGCTGCTCATAATGAGTCTATATCATACATAATCTCTTCTACCCTTATATATGAGTGTAATGAAAGTTCTTTTAAGGAAAGGAGAAACTGGGAATCAGTTTAGAGATTCATGAGAGGTCTCACTTTAGCTCCTATTCTTTGAAAGAGAAAGAAGGAAAGGAAAACATAATTTCTTCATAGCAGAAGAATACAGTAGGTTTTCCTTTATAGAGAAGAGGTGTTTGAAAAACATCTCTTAGTCTTTATTTCAGAAGGAATTCAATTACTCTACTTTCCAGTATAATTTTCCTTCACATGGGAATTTCTTTCTCCACTATTTTAGAAGGAAAAAACATGGAGAACTTATGTGCATGTTCTCACTTATGGATGAGTATAGTAATTGGATTCAAAGGAACCTCTTCCAAAGGGAAAGGGAAAGTGGAATAGATTCCACTACCAGACCTCTTTTCCTTAGAAGAGATTACAGAGAGAGACATGGAGAGAGTTTCACTTTCTCATTTAGATTGTCTAGATAGGAGTGGCACCCTTCTATTAAAGACAAGAGGGAGATCAGTTAATCATGATGGTTAGATTGAGTCTCATTTGTAAACTCTAGAGACAAACAGTTATGCTATTTTTCAGTGATGGTCTTTGACTAGATGAGATAATCTAGTTATTGACATTAGTTAGACTGAGAGTAGATTGAGGATACTTCTCTTTTGAGTTTCCAGGAGATAGGGATACATCTAACCTATTAGGGTACCAAACTCTTAGTTGATGTTACATCATGAGTATGATGAGTAAACATCAGTTAGGAGGATGGGTACTTAGGGATTATCTGAATCTCAAAGGGAATGCTTTCGCATTCATATGGCAAACTACAGGGAAGAGAAATATTAAAGTTTGCACTAGTGCCAATAGATGCTCTTCCAATAGAACCTAGTCCAATGGTAAAGGATGACAAACCACAGATTTCTCGGTTGGAGAAATGTAGAGATTGCATTTTACTACCAAGAAATTCTTATGTATGAGCTAGATGATAGATTTGCATAGTTCACAAGGTAGTTTAGACAAAACTACTACTTGTGATTACACTCAAGGATAGGAAGACCTAGAGTGGTATGAGGGCAATCTATCATTTAGTCTTAGATAGGTTTGGAGTCACTTGTTATGGGACTTTGTTCTATACTTCAGAGGATTTTATGGTTTATTATCTCCATTATGGTATGGTCAAGCTTATGAGCTTGGCACTTTGCACTTGCTTTTCATATTATTACTCCATAGAGGATACATCATATGGACTGAGGTCATTCTTATGATATTATATGTTATGGGAGTAATAGTTGGAAAGTGAAGTCTATATGGGAGATAGTACACACCACTCAGACGGTTTCCCACCTTTGAGATGATCTCATATGAGGCTTCTTAAGGGGAAGGATATGGGGAAACAACACACAGAGATGACCATGTACATAGAGTACATGGGGTTCAGGGGAGTCCGAGCACTTTCTTCTACCATTACGGACATTTCATTTATATTTTCGAGGACGAAAATGTTTTCAAGGGGAAGGAAATGTCATATTACCAATGTACACCCTTTTGGGTGAGGTGGCATTGATTGCCACATGGCATTAAATGTCATATTACCAATGTACACCCTTTTGGGTGAGGTGGCATTGATTGCCACATGGCATTAAATGATGCATCTTTCATATATAAGGGTAGAAGAGATTATGTATGATATAGACTCATTATGAGCAGCTCGGGCGATGGCTGGGAGGAACGAACAAACTAAGAAGCCTCTGTGTGTGTTTGCGTATGCAGATCGAAGCAAGGCGAAGCAAAAAGAACTTTCATTACACTCATATATAAGGGTAGAAAAGATTATGTATGATATAGACTCATTATGAGCAGCTCGGGCGATGGCTGGGAGGAACGAACAAACTAAGAAGCCTCTGTGTGTGTTCGCGTATGCGGATCGAAGCAAGGCGAAGCAAAAAGAACTTTCATTACACTGGTATCAGAGCAGAGATCTGGCCGCTTTCGTGCGTGTAGTAGACGGGGATTGAACCCAGGTTCGAAGGATGAGAGGCGCTCCCTTTAACCAAGGCGCCACGCGCTTATCTCAGAGGCTATGGAGAACCCAAAAGAGGATGTGAAAAGGGTGTACATTGGTAATATGACATTTAATGCCATGTGGCAATCAATGCCACCTCACCCAAAAGGGTGTACATTGGTAATATGACAGTACCCAAATGGACTTCACTTTCTCAACAGAGGTTTTAGGAGTCCTCTTATTAGCATCAAGTCGTTGATTACTAATAGGAAGCTGAGACCGTTGTTGCGACTTAGTTACGGTCGACAGCTCGTCTTTCCGCACCCACATTTGCTTCATCGGTTGAGTTGTTCTGCTTCGCGCGTTCTTTTGGTCTCTTGCCTGGAGAGTCTTCAATGATTGATCTGCCCTTAGTTGCTGCCTCCTTCTGGCCTTTGGAAAAGAAGAGAGTTCCATTGTGGCTCTGACTCCTTCTTTGAGATCTTCATTCTTCTGCATCACATAGCCTTGGACAAGAACAGCATGGTCAACTTCATGTGCACCCCTGGAGGGACCAGGAGTCCGTGTCTTTCCTAGTTCCTTGAGTGCTCCATTAATTAACTCAATTGTAATTCTAGTCTGATTCACCCATACCTGGAGAATTCCACTTCTTAGGTTTAAGTTGACTGCTTGGTTATAGATCCAGTCTTGACCCAAGACAAGGGGTTCGGTGAGGTCCTCATCTTGACACACTAGTACCTTAACTGTCATTGCCTCATCATGAATATAGAGGGGAAGTTCCACCTCGCCCATGCAAGGGGTTTCCACGCCTCCCAATCCTATGAGATATGCTTCCACAGGATTGACAGTTAATTGCAACTCTTGACAGTAAGACAATTTAACAGCACTAGTGGCTGCGCCTGAGTCAATCAAGGCTCTTACAGTCCTTGCACTCTTTCCTTGTCCTATATCTAAGGTTATGAAAGGACGTCGATCAGTTATCCTATGTGAGCTATCACCTGAAACTTCACACATAGCTACGTCATATCCTTGATCTGCATATGCATCTTGCCTAGGGTTCTCTCTACCTTGTCTTCTTAATTTCAATCTCCGTATGCGCTCTAGGGCTTCTGCTTGAGCTTCTTCTCGAATTCGCTTTTCTTCCTCTTTGCGTTTCTTAGCAGTGTTGAGTCGACTTAGCATTTCCTCTGTGAGAGGTTCCTGATACAACTTGACTCTGCATCCGCTAATATAGTTTGGGAGAACATCACCCTCTAAAGTGGCTAGTTGTACTGCTCCACTCGTGGAGATCCTATTGATGATCATAGGTCCGTAGCCTCTCCTCTCCAGTTTCCTTGCATGTTGCTTCAATGTGTAGACTAAAACTAAGTCGCCTGCCTTTAAACCTTTATCCTTAACGTGGGCATCAAAATATGCCTTCTGTCGTTTCTTAGCTGTATATATCCCTGCAGCTGCTCTCAGTCTTGTTTCTCCTAATCGTTCAAGGTCAAAAAGTCTAGAGGAGAGTTCATGACCCGTCCATTCATGCTCTTGTGCCACTTTCAATGTAGGTATCAAAAAGTCTAAAGGTAGCACAACATTTTGACCAAACACCATTTGAAAGGGAGTGGCTTGGAGTACCGTTTTGTAGGCAACTCGGTATGCCCAAACAACATGGTGTAGCTGTTTGTCCCAATCACAGCGTTTATTGTTCACTAATTTCGTCAATACATTGCATAAGATCTTGTTGGTGCTCTCAGCCTGGCCATTTGCTTGAGGGTGATAGGGAGCAGACTTCTTATGTATTACCAAGAATTCTTGGAGCAGATTTTCAATCACTTCATTCAAGAAGTGAGTGCCTCTATCACTAACTAGCTCTATGGGTAGCCCGTATCTAGTGAACACATTCTCAAATAAAAACTTAGCTATTGTTTGAGCATCGTTCTTCGTTGTGGCTTTTACCTCTACCCACTTAGTTAGATAGTCTGTTGCAACAATGATGTATTCTGCATGAGAACCCTTAGCTGGGGGATTAATAGGACCTACGAAGTCTATTCCCCACTTAGAGAATGCACGTCCACCCATCATAGGTTTCAGTGGCATCTCATCTTTGCGTATAGGATACTGGGTTTGCTGACAGACATCACACCGTTTCACATAGGTATGTGCATCCATGTGAAGGGTCGGCCACCAGAAGCCCGCAAATAGTATTGCCTTGATCACCCGATCTGGTCCAAAGTGTCCTCCTGCTACACCTTGGTGAGCAGTGTCCAAGATCTTGAGATACTCACTCTCATGGACACATAGTCTCAGGTAACCGTCTTTACCACGTTTGTATAGATTATCACCAATAAGTGAGTAATCCTGGGCTTCTTGTTCTAAACTCCTTTTCCTCGCCAGAGTCATGTCTGGGGGGAATGTTTTCGTCCTTAGGAAGGATACTAGTGGTTCACTCCAATTTGGCACTATGGACACTTGATAAAGAGTGGCATGTTCCACAGGTGGTTTAGTGCAACAGATTGGGCATTCCTTGCACAACCTTTGGACATCAGCTTCCATAGTTGGCCAATGTACTCCGAGTCTCCTTAGTGTCTGTAAGGTTCGTTGCTTTGAGTAGTGTTGCTCTAACGCACCTACATGTGCTAAATGCAACCATTTATTGTACTCGTCCTCTTCCACACAACAAGCCAAGATTCCTTGATCTGTGTGCTTGTACATGCTTCCTGCCATGATGTGGTACTTTTGGGCTTTCACAACCTCTCTATTCTGTGTGTTTACTACTGGATGGTTAGGCCCGTATGTCAATACTGGCACCAATGGCTTAGCCCACTGCGGCACCACTTCCAAATTAAACAAGTAAGCATCAGGAAGATCATCTGATACTCCTTGTGGGGCTTCTCCCGATGTGAGCCTAGAAAGGTGATCTGCTCTCAAATGAGTCTTCCCTTTCCTTACCACAACCTCGAAATCATATTCCATTAGTAAGAGAAACCATCTTACTAATCTTCCTGTATTGCATGGCTTGTTCACGAGATATAACAGTGCTTGATGATCAGTAAAAAATTTAAAGTTATTTGCAAGCAAATAGTGTCTAAATTTCTTAACTGCATATATCATGCCTAAGCCTTCTCTCTCAGTAGTGGTATAATTTCGTTCAGCTGCATTCAATTGTCTACTAGCGTAGGCAATTGGAAGATCCATATTACCTTCACCAGTAGGTTGTGCAAGCACACATCCAATGGCATAATTGGATGCATCCACATGAACATGGAATGGCTTATTCCAATCTGGTGTGGTCAAAATTGGTGCTGAACATAATCTTCGTTTAAGCTCCTGGAAGGAATTCTCACATTCATTCGTCCACTCAAAGTTAGTCAGAAGTCCGTACATGGGCTTTGCAATGATAGCATACATGTGAATGAACCGGCGGTAGTAACCACAATGTCCCATGAAAGCTTGTACTTCCTTGACATTCCTTGGCCCAGGTAGCTCTGCTATGGCTCTCACTTTCTCTTCATCAGTGGATATGCCATTCTTTGACACTATGTGTCCTAGAATCTTGCCTTGCCTGACCATAAAAACACACTTTTCTGGGTTCAGGCAGACTTGGTATTCTCTACATTTGTCAAAGATTTGTCTGAGTTCAGGAATATGGGTTTGTCTAATGTTGGAATGAGCACAAAGATCATCAACATAGACTTCTAAATTCTTTCTCAGGAACTCCTTAAATACATGGCACATTAGTCTCTGGAAGGTGGCTGGTGCATTGGTAAGCCCAAATGGCATTACACGAAAGGCAAATATACCCCACTCTGTGGCAAAAGCCGTCTTATACTAATCTTCTGGAGCTATGGCTACTTGATTGTAGCCCGAAAATCCATCAAGGAAGCTATACACTTCCTTGCCTGCCACTCTTTCTAAGAGATGTTCTGTGATGGGAAGTGGATAGTTATCTCGGATTGTGGCTGCATTGACCTTCTTTAAGTTAATGCATACACGCAGCTTGCCATTCTTCTTGGGCACCACTACGATGGGGGATACCCACTCAGTGTGCTCAATTTCATAGATAAATCCAGCTTCAACCAGTCTATCTATCTCCTCTTTGATCTTGGCAGCGTAATTATCGTTATATGTATAGGGCTTTTGCTTAGAGGGTTTAGCATCTGAGGTCATGGGGATAGTGTGTGAGCATATGTCAGGGTCAACACCTTTCAAATCCTTGTAACTCCAAGCGAATACATCTCTATATTCTCTTAGCAAGGCTATTAACGCATGCTCTTCTTCCTCTGTTAGGTCATGTCCTATGTACGTGCATCTCTCCTCTCCTTCTTCTAGGGCCACTACTATTTTCTTGGTGGTTTCTTTGTTATCATAGGCCTCTCCTAATTGTGCCTCTCGTTTAGGCATTCTTACCATGACTCTCCTGTCGTCTATCTCATACTTCTTAAAATTTTCTGGGACCTCAAACAAAGATTCTTCCTCTTCTGGTGAGACTTCTCTCTTCTTTCGTTTCTTTCCTTCTTCCTTCGGGGTCACATGTGTTGCTAATCTTACATCATTTGTAAGCTCTCCATGCCTCTGGGGTTGAAATTCTACTTCATGGAAGTATTCTTCATCTGATGCAAATGGTGGGTCCATAATGATTGACTCTAGATCGGAGTCACGTGCATCCTCAAATGCATTAGGGCTAGGTTCGCATTCTTCTAGAACTGCCTCTCCCATGATTGGCTCTATGGAGAAGACTGAAATGTCATAGCCATCCTCATCACAGTGAGGTGTCCAATGTTCCTCATTGATGGCTACATCCATGGTTGCTAAAATTTCTGCCCAGCCGTGAGGTTCAAATTCTTCGTCTGGAAAAACTACAGGTGCATAGGCTGGGTCTTGGATTGATCTATGGGTTTCTTTTGCACCTACCTCTCTAGCTTTTTCTCTCTTCTCTTCGTCCACTGCTACTTTGCACATCCATAAGTGGGTGTCTTCATGCATCCAAGAGGATCCTGACCCAATGGAATGCACCGATTCTGTATCATCTTTGGCTCTATGGATGGGATTCCATTGGATAGGAGGTACATCTCTATGAGAGTAATCTTTGAGATTTACTTTGGTTGTAACACCTAAGTGTTGCAAATACAAGGAGTTGGTTCCCCAGTCCTGTACCACTTGCAACTGTCGCATAAATGGTCTTCCCAAAATCATCTCATAGGCATGATTTTTGCTGAAGTCACATATAGCAAATGTATGCTCAAACTCGACACCACAAGTGGTGAGAGTTATTCCTTCTAGCAATCCTAAGGGTCTCTCAATATGACCATCGGCCATCTGCAATTTCATTCTCGTTGGCCTGAGTGCTGGCTTGCCCCAACGCTTCCATAGGGAAGTGGTGGCAATTGCAACTCCGGCACCTGAGTCCAAAATTGCCTTGGTGGTGTACTCCTGGTAGGTAATGGGAAGATAGGTGTTCCCTTCTTCACCTTCACACATATCTCCTATCTTATCCAAGGGTATCTCTGGCACTGTCCTATGTGATCCTACCTGGGAATGAGGTTTCACTATCGCTGGTACTTGTTTGGCGACATGTTTCCATAATTCAGGTCTAACCTTGAGTAGCTCTTCTAACTTGAGATTGCACTGCACTTTAGTGTTTTTCACTACTTCTGTGTTCCTAGGTAAGACTGAGTCCTCATTTCGTACCATGACCGTGGGTGCTCTCATACAAGTAGACTTAGCTTCCCATGGGCCTGTGAAGTGGGGTAATTCTTGTAAAGAGTTAGACTCAAAGTCTAGTCTGTCCTAAGAGTGGGTGCTCTCCTGCTCCTCATAAATGGATGGGATGTCTTGTGGGAATTGGTCGCATGCATCATCCACAAGTTCAATAGGAGGAGGGATTTCACTCTCTTTAGCCCATTTGTCTTCTTGAATCTCGCGTAGGAATTCTGGTGTGAACCGATTCATAGAAGATGATGTGTCTGGCTTCGTAGAGTTAGGCACATAGGCTTCATGCACATAGGCTTCCTGAGCAGGAATGCTTAATCTTTCACTTGCCTTGTCCTTGTGTTGAGAGGCGGGTTCCTTCTCTGATTGTGCAATCAACTTCTCTATTCTTTCTAACAGTCCATCAAAGTGCAACTGTGTCTTCGCTGAACTAGAGATGTTAAATAGGCGACTGGCCTCAAACATGGTCTGAGCCAATTCCACCATCTTAGCACAAATTTTGGTTTGTTCTAGCTCTAATTCTGCTCTTGGGTAACACTTTTCATGATCAGTTACGTTTGGCCCTTCTTGGATTCTGACCTGATATGCTTTAAGCATCATATTAAGGTCTTCGGGAGTGGGATCAGCTAATACTGATCCTTCTTGGGGTGGTGGGTGGGTTACGTGGGGTGTATTAGCGGGTGGAGGGATGGAGGGTGATGGGGATGGTAGCGGTGGGAATGTGTGAGAGTGCGGTTGGGATGTGATCTCTATGATTTTGGCCTTGGTTTCTCGTAGACTTTCCTCAAGTTCACTCATCTTCTTTGCCCATTGCCTTTTCATACGTTCACGGCTATCTCTCCAAGCTCTTGTCCTCTTCTTTTTCATGCTCTCTGTTTCACTAACATCTGGGCTCTTCTCCTGGTCTACACCTTGGTTTTGCTGCAATGCTTGAGCTCTAGTGATCACTTGCACGGGTGTAGTGGAAGTGACACTTCCTGTGGAATCTACCACTAACCCAATAACGTTAATAGGAGTAATTTTTGGCATATTACTAGGATTCCTAGGGCAGTCTCGTAAGAGATGTTCCTTTCCACAGTCTTGGCAAAAACCCTGGATCGTTACTGACTGGGGTTGTGTCGGTGGAGGCACAGGGCAATCACGAATGAGATGATCTCCTTGACATCTGTAGCATGGTCCTTTAGGGAATGGAGGTCTTACCTGCCTAGATTGAGGCCTAGGATTGGGGTTTGTATACATGAGGTTTGTGTGATCTGACTCCCAACTAGGTTCACTCGGTTCTTCACTATAGTAGGACTCACCATGTTCAGGAGATTGCATGTAGTAAGCATGGGGACTATCAACATGTGTAGAATCAAAGCTATGGTCACTGGGATCACTTTCTGAAAGCACTGGTGTTACAACGACTATAGCTCTATTCAGGTTTTCTTCTGCAACAACATACTTTACCGGAATCACATTAGCTGGAGCTGGGGGTTGTTGTGCTAGCACAGGCTGAGGCCTTTGTTGGTTTTGATAGGGTTGGTAGGTTTGTTGAGGCCTAGCATACTGCTGAGGTGGGTACTGGTTCTGGTATCTTCCTTGTTGAGGGTATGGCTGTGGGTACGTCTGCCTAACGGTTTGCTTATTGTAGGGGCAATCTTGCGCGGTGTGATTGGTGTACCTTCGTTCTATAGTGCAGTACTGGCTACTAGGATTAACTTGGGGTTGGGCCATAATGGGACATACATTCGCCATGTGGTCGCCACCACAAGTATAACACCTTTTCACAGGGGCAAACCTTGGGATTTGTTTGCTAGTTACACCTAATTTCTGAGCTACTTTCTCTGCAAGTTCCTCGATTGATGTGGATTGCGTGGAAGAGAGGTTAGAGGCACTATCCGAATCTTTGTATATCTTGGAAAGCTCTAACTCCTCCCCTAGGTTATCCTCGATGTCAATGCACATGCGCACACACTCTTCTATGGTCCTAGGGTCCTTCAAGTACACATAAGATCTCAATTTAGTACTTAGCAATCCATCCAGGAATAAAGCCACTTGCTTAGCTGGTGTGGGTAGCTCCGAAACAGGGCATCTTTCTAAGTATTGCCTAAATCTTCTTCCTGCAAGTCTCACGGTTTCTTGAGGGGTTTGCTTGAAGCTGTGAATCAGCAAGGAGGTATTATGCCTTATGCCACTCTTAGAGAATTCAATAATGAAAGCCTCTAGGAGTTGGTCTATGCTCCTGAACTGCCTCTCATTTAGTGGCTGAAACCATGTCAGGGTAGTGTTCCTAAGGGTCAGACCAAAGGCATTGTACTGCGTGAATAGATCCTCCACTTGTTCAGCTCTCAGGACTTGCCTAAACTCAGCCACATGATCGTATGGATCTCCAGTGCCATCGAAGTAGTTCTTCATGGACTTAACTAGCTGAGTCGGTCTCAAAGTCCTTGTGTGCTCTCTAGGTCGTGGTAGAGGGAACTCATCCGCATTTCTTTGATTCCTGTGAGCTCTAAGTATCTCAGGTTCTACTCTATTTGTTTCCGTCCTCGTTCTTTCTCTGCCCACTGGGTTGGCAAAGCTTACTTCTGGTCTATCTCTACTTCTGTCTCTTTGCATTCCATGAGCTTGGGATGTTCCAGCTCCAGGGTGACCATAGGATACATTCGATCTTGGTTGGGGGAAAATGAATTCACCCTTCCAAGTGTAAGCATGCCTATCATTTTCTGTCACTACAAAGATCCTCTCCGAAGCGTGATCTAAGTAGGTCACTCTAGCTGGGCTATCAGGATCCTTAAACTCATAGATCATGATTGTTCCTATATCAATTGGCCGATCAGGTTTGTACCTCCAAAAGGCTTCGTCAGTCTCTCGATTGAGGAGCAAATCTATGCTCTTATTATCCTGGGGAATCCACTCCGGTGTGATAATCCTAGTGAGAATCGATTTACCTCGAGGGGTTCTAGGTTCTGCACCCATGTTTCCTTGCTCCAGGTCACCTAAGTCTGCTTCGGGGATCACATTTCCAAATTCGTCCGTCCTATCTGGGTGACTGGTGACTACGTATATGGTTCCTTCTTTGTCCAAGTATGCTCCGTTTTCAAACTTGACAGCTGGGTGCTCTAATCCAATGGATTGATCAGGATTCTTAATCTGTACCACAGATCTTCCTAGGCCGTCCTCATAGATGCTGGCACCTAATCGGTTGGTCCTAAGGTATTCCAACTGCGTTTTGTAAGGGCCTTCTACTCTGTGCAAGTATGGCACTCCTGAACTTCTTGTAGGTCTCTCCATACCTTGAGACATCTCGGATTCACTAGTCTCAGAACTTGGGTAGTATGAGTGGTGGCTCAACTGCTGGGCCCACGACCTAGCAGTGTGGTTGACACTAGCCTCTAAAGACCTAAGGCTTTGTCTCTCCCTTACTAGATGTCGTCCTGATCTAAGGTTCATATGCCTATTTAAGTAGCCCAATTTTTTGCCCAGAGTACAACCTCGTTGCCGATCAATTGGTATCAGTCACTTGATTCTTTTTTAGTGTGTTATCATATTTAAGATTTTGTCTGATATTGCGTCGTCAGGAATACTTGAGTAGTTTTCGTACTTGGAGTTGATCGTTCCACGTTAGGTTTTTTTCCTTTATGTTGTCGTTCACACACACAGGTTATCTCTTGACTTGAACTTGATTTCTTAGATAGTCTTTGATTTATCTCGTGCCTATCGTTGCCTGGAATTACTTCTAACACTACCCGCACTTAGCCTAAACTAAGAATTGACAGAGGGTGTTGCGGGTTTTCCAACCTTGAGTTCCTTTCCTTGTGTTGTTGCCCTGGTGTGTCTAGGACGCGCGTTCCCAAGCCTGCACTTACTCTTGCTTTGCGTACCCTTCGATGCTCTCAAAGGACCTGTAAAAGGCCCACTGTTAGCTCAAGACTTAAATTCAAAAGACAGAACCAATCACTTTCATTCATGTAACACTTCACCAATTTGCACTATGACTTTTTGGACACAACTCTAGAGATCCCTGAATTTTGTTCCCCCTGGGTATGGTCAACTTAAAAATACCCTATCTAATATTCCTGATCTTAATTTAACCGTAACCAGTCGATGTTTTTGTTGTACTCCCTGCGAGCTTTCCAATAAAACAAAAATCACGGCAAACGGATTTCGTATGAGAAAGTTATGACCGTTCAGGGTTCTAGGGTTAAGACAGGGTTCAAACAGGATCACTGTGCAACAGGTTTTCCCCAAGTTGTTTTCCTAAGGCCTCCTTATGTGCTCTAGAGTAAAATGTTTATGCCCAAAATTAGCCCAACTCTTCAATTAAAAAACCCTAAAAAATTTGGCTAAAATTGGCTGTCAATCGCGATGGACAGGGCTGTCAATCGCGATGGACAGGGCTGTCAATCGCGATGGACAGGGCTGTCAATCGCGATGGACAGGGTATCAATCGCGATGGACAGGTAGGTCACTCAATCGCGATGGACAGGGTATCAATCGCGATGGACAGGCAGGTCAGTCAATCGCAATGGACAGGGTATCAATCGCGATGGACAAGCAAGTCAGTCAATCGCGATGGACAGGGTATCAATCGCGATGGACAGGCAAGTCAGTCAATCGCGATGGACAGGGTATCAATCGCGATGGACGGGCAGGTCAGTCAATCGCGATGGACAGGGGTCAGTCAATCGCGATGGACAGGCAGTCAGTCGCGATGGACAGAGCTGTCAATCGCGATGGACTGAAATTTTGCAAAATTTTCAAAAATTTTTGTGGAAATGTGGTGTGCAGGGTCTCTAGTCCACTGTGGTGCACTCAGATTTACCAAAAGGTGAAAGTTTCTGTCAATCGCGATCGACAGGAGTCGGCGACTGCGAGACAGTTCTGCACATTTCCGTACCTGCGCGACGTGCTGGAGGGGATGATGCTGCTGAAACCTGCAAGAAACTCCAAAAGCATGCAAAAAATAGCACACAACAGTTCGCTCTCTCGCTCTCTCTCACAAGTGAAATGAGGGAAATGAGGTGGAGAAGGTGATATAATAAAAAAACTGAAATTTTCGCGATGATGGAAGTGGAGGTGGAAGATGGTGATGATGATGATGGTGATGATGGTGGTAAGGTAAGAAAAAGAAAAATAGGAAAAGTAGAGAAATTACCTACAACGCCAATGTCTCCAATCTACGTCTTACCATCACACACTCGTCCTCAAAGCTCGATCCCCGGCAACGGCGCCAAAATTTGGTGTAGCTCAGTGATGAGTAGCACCTCCTTTAATGTCAATCCGGGAAGACGTGAGGATGGTATGAAGACCTCGAGCAAGTGGCGGCACAAGTGCGTGAGTAAGAAGCACACAAACATGCACACACGTACACACACACACGCGCACACACGGCAAGACAAAGAGTGAGAGGCAATGGAGTTCTTAGATTACTTTCAAAAAGCTCTTACAAGTTCATTCCAATTACAATCTAACCTCAAAAATGAGCTCTCTAGCTCTTTTTATAGTTTTTGACTAGGTTTTGGCCCTGTCCAGACCTAGTGTCCGGCCTAGTTAAAAATTAGGTTCCAGGGCCAATTTGAGGGCTTAAACGGAGTCTAAAAAATACAAAAATTGATATGTAGGTACTTCTAAGGCTCCTCAAGCTCAAGGACTCCCTGGCTTGCACAAAATGGAGCTACAAAAATATGAAATGGTATTTACAATGATTGTTAGTGATAAGAATCACTGTTATAAAGATGTTGATTCGGAAAAATTTGAAGGGCCTATCTGCTAGATTTGCGTCGACTGCTTTGTCTACTTACTCCTTCACCTCGCTCTGACTCTCTCCGCTGGCTTCCTTGTCTAGTCAGTCCTTGGGTGCCCATACTGCTCTCAACATCCACCTACTGAAATCATCAATAAATGACACATAGTACCTTGAGCCTGAAATTGAAGGGTCCTTGCTTGGTCCCCACACATATGTGTGGACAAGTTCCAAATAATCCTCATGCATATAGCCTTTAACCTGTGTGATTTACCAAACTGACATGCACCACATTTATAGATCATATGTTGCTTGGATACATTAGGTATTCCAAGTACACATTGATCTCTACATATCTGCTTCAATGTTCTCTCACCAATGTGTCCTAATATTTTGTGCCATATCTCTAACTCAGACAAGGTTTGATCCTTATAATTATAAAGTGCAATGTTTCTAGTGTCCTCAAGCTCAAATGTAAACAATCTAACTGTTTTCTTTGCCTTTGCAATTCTCTTGAATCCATGTTGGGGGTCCTCCACAAAGGCTCCAAATTTATTGAACCTAACTTGCAAACCCTTTTCCAATATCTGTCCAACACTCATCAAATTTTTTGTGATAGTAGATACATAAAGAACTCTATGCAACAAATTCTTATTCCCATTAGAAGTTTGACATTTCCTACCTTGACAACTAAATGCTTCATATCATCACGTGTCTGCACTTGGTGCTTTCCCTTGGGCTGTTCAAGATCAGAAAGGAGAGCTATATTTCCTGCTACATGGTTTGAACAACCTGAGTCAATATAGAAGAGGTGCTCATCATTCATACCTTGTTTTAAGGTCATGTTCATAATGAGAAGAGAATCCCCTTGATCCTCTTTATAATTGTTGAAGTTTTTTCTTGATTTGTATCCTCCTTGACGATTGTTGTTGTAGCCATGGTTGTAACCTTGATTATGGTTGAATCTTCCTCTTGATTGTGAGTAACCACCTCTTTGGAATCCTCTTTCTCTCTGGTTTTTGAAGTTCCTATAGCACTCATCTGTTGTGTGATTGGATAGGCCCCATATATTGCATGTCAAATATTTCAAAGGTATCCCCCTACCTTGCTTATCTTCTTTGCCCCTTCCTCTTGAATTCTTACCTCTCCCTGGATAGTTAGCTTGAGAAGTAGCACCTTCATCTTTAACGTTCCTGCTCTTTCCTTTATCCTTAGACTTTCCTTTATGTGTATAGAGGGCATAATAATTTTTACCTCTTGATGGTTCACCACTTTTGTTGAGCTTGGCCTCATGGGTGAAGAGTTGTCCCATGGGAGTGGTTAGATCAGGGATTTGCATATTCATATAAAGATCCATTGCAATTGTGAAGGATTCCCACATCATCTGCCTTGATGCCATTGATTATCTATCTCACTATTTTCTCCTCTTCAATCTCCTCTCCTATGCTTGCCAACTAATCAGCTACATCCTTCACCTTGGTCACATACTCTGAAACATTCTGCATAGGTTGCTTCTTTTGAGTAGTAAACTCCATCCACAATTGATTTTTCCTAGCTCTTGTATTAGAAAAAAAGTATGAAGATAGAGTATCCCAAGTCCCTTGGGAAGTTTTGCAATTCCTAATATGAGGAAGAAGGAAGTGAGAGATAGAGTTAAGTAGATATGACCTAGCTAAAGCATCTTTGGCACACCATGAGTTGAGTCTTTCTTGCTCCTCCCTTGTAGGTTGAACTTTACTTCTAAATGTGGGCATCTCCTCATCTCCTGATATGTATCCATAGAGATTTCTTCCTTGTAGATAGGTCTTCATCCTCAAAGACCATGCTGGATAATTATTCATATCCAATTTTTCAATAAAAGAAGGGAAACCATCTCCCATTTTTCCTCAACTTGCTCTGATACCAATCTTGGGAGAGATGGATGGATACCTTAAGGAAGTGAGATGTTAGTGCTAAAACCTACTTTGTACCAGCCCTGTTACAATTCAAAGTTACAAAGTAGACCCTTTTAGCTTGAAAATTACACCAAGAAAGTACCTATGTACTTTGGAGTTGATGCTTGAAACAATTAATCCAAAATAGACTAGTTCAACGACATCTAGTGTTGAAAAACTTGCTATTTTAGTCCATACACCTACTAGCTTTTATACTCAGAGCTCATAGTATAGTAATAATTGACAAAATTCCTTTTAGGGGAATTCAATTAGCTTAGATAGCTAATGATTGCAAGTAGAATCATTTAAAATGATCAACTATGCTCTGAGAAATCATTTTAGCAAATCAAATCTTACCCCTGACTTTTTAGGGACTAACCAGTAAATGACCAGTGAGCACTTTGAAGATGATTTCTCCCATATGCCTAAACCAAATGCCTGGAAATTTTGAGTCCACAAAGTAGACTTTAAGCTAGTTCCAACAAGCCAAAGATTATGCAAAATAGTTGAGTATTCACTAAGATATGACTAGAAGAAATTGACTGTTTTGAGTAGTCATAGTAGAGAAGTAGACAGAGATGTTCAATGAGCTATATGTATTATAACACATG
This sequence comes from Ceratopteris richardii, assembly GCA_020310875.1. Classification (NCBI taxonomy): domain Eukaryota; kingdom Viridiplantae; phylum Streptophyta; class Polypodiopsida; order Polypodiales; family Pteridaceae; genus Ceratopteris; species Ceratopteris richardii. The sequence continues at coordinate 99,436,519 of CM035411.1, read as the reverse complement.
ATTGTACAGAGTCATTGGCATTATAATGATGCTCAATGATGATGAACTGATTTAGCTATGATGTGAGCTACTCAAGTTCTATAAGTGATCAAGGAGAGAGCTCTAAATGAGGCACACTACTCCGGGAGTTTTTACAAGACCTTTTTATAAGTATATCTTCTAAGTTTGAATTTTGAATTCAAACTTGGCTCCAATCAAAAGTAACTCCTCTGATTTAGGAGAAATTCCCTCATCTTGAATTCTTAGCAAACTACTCCTAACGCCACGAGATATAAGCTTTTACAAGATTCTCCAAGGACTTAATGATTTACAAGGGTAAATGATCAAGTAGTTACAAGCTATAGTTCACATGAATCATCATTTGCTTCCACACAATGTCTTCCATGCTAAGCCAAATGTGTAGGCTTGTACATTTGCACCAATATACATAGATAAGTGAGGCTCATTATATGGCTTCCATCCAAATCTTGATAAACTCAATGCATATTGGAGTAGAGGTGCCAATCTAAAGATTTAAAGGAAGGAACTAATAAGACTAAAAACAAAAACCCTGAACCTCAAAAGGGAGAAGAAGCAAAGAAAATATTTGTTGCAAAAAGGATCACTCTTCAAAGGATTATTATGATTATGATAGGATAAGAGAAGGACCATCACTTGAGCATCATGAAAAATGTTAACCACAAGAGGATTTGGAAAAGAAACAAATAGCAATGTGCCAACAAATGATTGAAATTGCTTAGAAGTTGCTAGAGAAAGTTCCTAGTATTTTTCTTCTCCCCCATATGCATGAAGAATAATTCCAAAAGGTGATGTAATCACATCAAGCAGCCATGCAATTGCTCCAACCTAGTGAACTAGTCCCTCAACCCTAGGCTATTGTAGTACAACCATATTCTATCCACTCTACTAATTCACTCCTTCAAGAGGATATTGTTGTCCCAAACACAGAGGGTTGTTGGAAATGTGAAGTCTATAATCAAATTCTAGAGCCCAAATGGAATACAACGGTTCTTACACAACATAAATTGCCATTTTCAAAGTACAGAATCTCAAGAACGTGAGTTAGCTCATCAAGAGTCTATAAATCCATAGCCATGGGTGGATGTAGCTACATACTTTGAGTCCTTTTCTACATACATTGGTGATAATGAAGTAGCCTTGGAGTGCAAGAAATCCAAATCATTGAAGTTAAATGCTAAGCCCAAAGAACAAAGAAAAGACATGGATTCACACATACATAAAATCCCTATTGATAAAATTGGTGATCATAGTGAGGGAGATGAAGGTAATACACTATTACCTGTCACATATCATGGCATTTCTACCAAAGCTATTGTAGATTTAGCTGCTAGAGTATCCATTGCTACCTAGAGGTTATGGGAGAAGTGAGATAAGTTAGGTTATGGGAAAAGTGAGATAAGCTAGCCTTATGTCTCATCAAGCTGATGAAAACATGAAGCGGTCTCTTAGAAAATATTTTCTTGACCACTTGAGGTGTGGAATTTGAGCAGACAGTTGCCATATGTGAATTTTGAATTGTGAGAAACTATGAATTGCTCTTAGGATGCCCATTCCTAAGATAATTGAAAGTGGTCCAAGACTAGGAAGGAAGCCCAATTTACATACATCATAATGGCATAGTTACCAAGATCATTCTGCATTATAGAGCTGTGACACCTCTCCACTAAAAAGCAATTCATAAGGACAAGGAAAAAATCTCTATAAAGAGTAGCCATCCAAATCAACCTTCATCGATACACAAAGGAACGTTTCTTTGGATGTGTCAAGCAGGACAACATGAACAAGAAACAGATCGACAACCAAGGTGATCAGATGATCTTGATTATATTCCTACCTCTAATGTTAAAGAAAATGGATTTGATCTTTTTGGTTGTCCACATATATTTTGAGCCATTGAACCATCACTAAATGAGAAAACACTCACACATCACAACAATGAAGATGGCTATGACTTGGATCCATTCTTAGTGGATGTGGTGAGTCACTTGGATATGAAACCAATTTCTTGGATGATAAGGCTAAGTGGAGAGATTATTATCACTCTAGCACAATGGTAAGCACCAATGTGAGGAGATCCACATTATAATTGTGAATCTATAGAGACCTGAGGGTGTGATGACCATGAGCAAGTGAAATGCACAAGTCTGTGAATGAGAATCACACCAACATGCACATACATATACACACGTGTATACAGGGATATACAAAGAGACAGAACAATGGAATCTATTGCTTAATTGCTTTTCATACAAAGTTACATCAATTATCTAAAAATCAAACCTCAAAAGTGAGCTCTATAGCTCCTTTTATAGTTTTTAACTAGCTTTGGCCTTGTTCAGACCAAGTGTCCGACCTAGTTAAAATTAAGTTCTCTAGCGTATTTGAAGGTTCAAATGGGTTCAAAAAATTATGAAATTCGAGACATAGATTTTTCTACTACTCCTCAAGCTTCAAGACTCCTTGGCTTCAAGAAAATGGATTCTACTATAACAAAAAAGAGATTTACAATGGAGTGTAGTGATGATAATCACTATTTGTTGTATATTTAATTTGGGAAAATTGATTGTCCTACTTGCCAAATCTTTGGTGGCTTGCTTGTCTGCTTGGCCCTCCTGACCCTCTCTTTGAATTCGCTCTCTCTAGTTCCCTTGCCTCCTTAGTACTATAATCCTCCTTTACCGATAACACCCCCTCTCTCATCTTTTTCATCCATGACAAAACCTTGTAGTGGTTGGTGTTTTGTGTAATACTGGATGACCTGAGTGGCTAGTTCATGTTCCCCAAGTCAAAGTCCACATGCTATATCTTTCATTAAATGATCCCAATCAACTAGGCTTGGAACCTTCAGATTGGCATACACAGATGTTTTGCATGGAGAGCTTGTTCCATTGCAAAAAGATATAGTAGATGGATGGGTCATGCAATGAATATCTCCAAATGATCTCCCATAAGCCTGTGGATAACATTTCTTGAAAAATTTTTGCTTGTAGCATGCCATCAAGCACTTGATACACACATACCAAGCATAGATAGTGTTGATCAAGGGTGTTTTGCTCATATCATGAACCAAATCAACATTACCTGAGTTAAAACGAGGTGCTAAATATGGGTAGTTGTCCCAATAGGAGCATTTAGAGCTATCTTGGATCGTTACAAGAAATGTTGGCCATGGGTTTCTACAAGGTATTAGAGAACAATAGGGGTTATATTTGATGTGTAGAGGCACAATTGACCAAGTTCACATCATTTCAAGATAGGTCTCTAGTAGACATGCTCTCTATTGGGGTTGGAAAATTGTTCTTGGTCTAGCTCGCTAGTATATCATTGGGTTGCAGCTAAGTGGCGATTGTTGGATCTTCTACTACTACTCTCTTTACTTTTGCATTCTAAACTACCAAAAGCACAAAATAAGGTATACATTGCAATTCTAAAGCTGTGATCATATGCCACTCAGTCTTCATGAGTGCATCCAATATCTTCAACCCATTTCGGCCATGAAGGGATATGTGCTTCATATGGTTCTTGGCCTTCCTTAGTGACACAACCACTTGGGATTGGTTGAGGTTCATATGCATCTTTAAAGCTTTCTTCTACTAGAATATCCACCAACTCTTCAAGTTCATGCACGTTTTGTGGTGGGGGTGGTCATTCATATTGTAATAACTTTTTTCGCAACTCTTCTATTTGTAGTGCTTGAATCTCATTTAGAGCAGCACTAATTGGGATTGCCTTTGCCACTGGTGTGCTATTAGATGGTCGTTGACTTCATAGCTGATTGAGCTCCTCTTTTAGCTGATCATAAGAGTCCAAGAAGCTGGCGTGCTCTTCAAAGAGAATGTGAATGGTTTCTAATGGTACTGCTTGAAAGCTTCAAGGATTGATGGTTGCTCCAAGTGTACTTTCTATGAGTGTGCATGTCCTTTCTACCATAAAGAGAGGTATGCTAGGTGTAGTGCTCATGGTGTTGGTAAATAATGAATATGTTGGGCCATTGGAGGAAGTCCCCATGAAGGATATGATGCTTGAGCTTGGACCATGGCTTCCATGAAGGCTACCCATGGTGGGGGTAATGTGGTTGTAGGGACTTGATGGTGATTTATGGATGAAAACATGGATGAATAGGTTGTCATGGTATGGGTGGTCTAGAGGGTGGGAATGCCAAAAAGCCTAGAATGCCTTTGGTTGGAGGTGGGTGTCCTTGGACTAGGTGTTTTAATGGGTGACCTAGGACGAGTTCACATGAGGCTGAGGAGGTAGTATACATAGGGTTAATAATAGAAGAGAATAGTTCAACATGGGAGATGGGGGAACAAAAACTGAAAGAGGGTGTTGAGGTGGTGGTTTCAATGGTAGGTACTGCCACTTCAACATGAGGTGAAAATGGGATGGGGTATGAAAAATGGTTATTCAGCTTGGGTGGTTTTGATGGATGAGTTTTGAGTTTCTTGGATCCAGGGTGGAGTTAAAGAGTGCAAGGGTGAGATAGGTGAGGTTTGGGCAAAGGTTTCCACCATCAAATAACCAATCACTATCGAGGTTGCTTTGTGCATAGTGGTGGCTTCAAGTTGTGACATATGTATTTGAATATTCTTGCCAAATTTGGGCCTTGTGTTGATGCACCTTTGGTCGTATTGTGGTCATGGTCTTTGCATCATTGTCTCTTGCATGAGTTGGAAGGTCTCAATGAAGTGCATGTTGACACCTTGGTCTCCCAATATTTGATTAACTAATAAATAGCCAGTGTAGAAAGAGAGTCATCCTTGTTCTTGTACACTAGAGATTGTGCCATATGATCTTTGAAGTTGCATTGTGTAAGCAAGGGAACCTTCGGGTTTGTCCTCTTCTTGTTCTTTGTTGTCCTCGTTGTCCTCTGGTTCTTGAACTTGCTATTGCTCTTCTTCATGTTGGTGTAGTTGTTCTTCACCTCTCTCTTATGACTTGAGATCTACCTACCTAAGAAGTTTCTCAAAATTTACATGGCATAATTAAATTCTAAATTTGATGGTACTAGCAAAAATATTAGTTGAGGGCCGTTTGTGCTTCTCCTAGGTAGTCGAAGTGTGAAGGGGCATACTACCCATTCTAGTGTTGGAGAGATATTGGGTGTTTCTGAGTAGTCATAGCAGAGAGATAGATAGAGATGATCAATGAAATGTATGTATTATAACACATGATTATACAACCTCATTGGCATTGAAATGATGCACAATGATGGATAGATGAGTAGGCTATGGTGTAAGATACTCAATCTCTACAAATGAGAAGTGGAGGAGCTCTAAGATAAGGCTACAAGGCCACGAGATTTTCAAGCCATTTTATAAGTGTCTTTCATCTCAAGTTTGAATTTTGAATTTCAAAACTTGATTCCACCTAAAACTGATTCCTTTAAATGAGGAGATATTCTCTCTTGAACTCATAGCTCATCTTTCTTCCTACCTTTATGAGATTTATTCTATCAACTTACATTCTTCTTCTTCACTTAAATCATGCCCTATGTATGTACATCTATTTTCACAATCTTCTATGGCTACTACATTTTTTTTGGTCTTCACTTTGTTGTCATAGGCTTCTCCTATGAGCGCTTCTCATTTAGAAATTCTTATCATGATCTTCCTATCTTCTCTTATCTTCTCCTATCTTCTATCATGATATTCTCCTATCATGATATTCCTGAAGTTCTCTAGCACTTCAGACACTACTTCTTATGTTGACATTGAGACTGCTACCTTTCTTTTTCTTATTTTGATCTTCTTCTATTGTATTCAAATTCTTTTTTGGTTTAGATTTTTGATTTTCATGAGTCCTAGCCTCTATTGAGTAAAGGTAGTCTTCTTCTAGAGTACAAAAGATCTCCATGATGATGGACTCCCCGTCCTCATTGCTAACTTCATTGCATGTGGTCCTACTAGGCTCACATTCCTCTATAATTGAGTTCAGCATAAGTGGTTATATGATGAAAATTGACATCGCATAGCCATCTTCATCACAATTGGGGGGTCCACTTCTCTTTGCTGACAACTATGTCTATTGTGGCTAGAATTTTTACCCAAACATGGGGTTAAAATTCTCCATCTGGAAACACCATAGGTGAATAGGCTGGATCTTGAACTGATCTAGGGTTCTCATTAGCACCTATGCTTCTAGAGGCCAACCTTTTCTCTTCTTCCCACTGCAACTTTACACATCCATAAGTGGGTGTCTTCATCCATGAGGAACTTGATCCTATGGAGTGCACCATCTCTGTTTCGTCTAATGTTCTATGGATTGGGCTCCATTGCAAGGGTGGTAAGTTTCTTTGGGAATTATCTTTGAGATTCAATTTAGCTGTCACCCCTAGATACTGCAAGTAAAAGGAATTGGTTCCCCAATCGTGCACAATATGCAATTGTTGTATGAAGGCCTTCCAAAAATCATCTCATAGATGCAATTCTTACCAAAATCACACATGGAAAATGTATGTTCAAACTCCACACCAAAAGTAGAGTTATCCCTTCTAGTAATCCCAAGGGTTTCTCAATATGTCCATCTTCGATCTATAATTTTATTCGAGTTGGCCTAAGTGCTGGGTTGCCCCACCACAAGTAGTAAGAGTTATCCCTTCTAGGAACCCCAAGGGTTTCTCAATATTTCCCTTTGCCATTTGCATTCTCATTTATGTTGGCTTGAGTGTTGGCTTGCCCCATCACTTCCATAAGGAAGTGGTAGCAATAGCAACTCCAGCTCTTGAGTCCATAATAGCTTTTGTTGTGTAGCCTTGATAAATGATAAGCAAATAGGTATTTCCTTCCTCTCCTTCTCTCATATCTCCTATCTTATTCAAGGGTGTTTCTAGCACTGTTTTATGTGACTGTGCCTCAGATTGTGGCTTAGCCATTTTTGGCACTTTATTAGGTACGTGTTTCCATAATTCAAATTTAATCTTGAGTAGCTCTTCTAAAGTGAGATGAAACTACACTTTAGTGTTCTTCAATACTTCATATTCCTTGGTAGAACCGATCCATCACTTTTGACCATTACTATGGGGGCTCTCATATGAATAGACTTAGACTCCAATGTGCCTGTGAAGTGAGGTGATTCCTGTAAGGAATTCAATTCAATGTCTAGTTTCTCACTTGATTGCATGTCCTCTTGCTCCCCATAGATAGATGGAATCTCTTGAGGGAATTGATCATGATGATCATCCACTATCTCAATAGGAGTAGGGTTCTCACCCTCTTTGGCCCATTTCTCCTTTTGGATCTCTCTTAAGAACTCCTAAGGCTAATGATTTATCAAAGAAGGCATTCCATCATCCATAGAATCAGGGGCGTATGTTTCCTTAGGGGGTAAGATTAGCCTATTAGCTCTACTACTCTGAATCTTTGATGTAGCGAAAGTCTTAGGCATAACTATCAACCACTCTAACCTCTCTAACACTCCTTCAAAGTGTAACTATGAATTTGCTGAGTTAGTGTGATTGAAAAGAAAACTTGCATTGAGCATGGCCTGAGTTAGTTCCACCATTTTTGTGCCAAGCTTGGTTCTCTCAATCTCTAGGTCCATTGTAGGATAGCAACTTTCTAGATCTCTCACATTTGGTCCTTCTTGAAGTAAAGCGTAATAAGTCTTGAACATCATGTCCAAGTCTTTAGGAGTAGGATCTGCTAGTATTGATCTTGCTCTAGGTGGTGGGGGCTATGGATGGGGGGTTCCGATGAGATGAGGGTGGTGGTGTTTGAGAGTGTGTTTGGGATGCGATCTCTATCTAGTTTGTTTTCATTGCATTGAGGCTTTCTTTTAATTCACTCACCTTTCTCACCCATTATTTCTTCATTCTTGCATGGTTATCCTTCCAAGATCAGGTTCTCTTTTTAGCTACACTATCTGACTCATTGGCCTCTAATTTATTCTCTTGATCTATACTTTTGGCCTATTCTAGGGCTTGGGATCTAGTCACTACTTGCATGGGGGCTATAGTGGTTATACTTCCACTGGAATCCAAAACCAAGACAATAACAATAATTGGTGTAATCTTTTGAGAATTGGCCAATTTTTTAGGATAATATCTTAAGTGATGTTCTTTTCCACAATCAAGACAAAAGCCTTGAACTACCACCAGTTGGGGTTGCCTTGGTGGAGGAAGTGGACAATCATGAACGAAATGATCTCCTTGGCATCCGTAACATGGTTCTCTAGGTGCATGGGCCCTCACATGTCTTGGTTGGGGCCTAGGATTAGGATTTTCACACATCATGTTAGAGTATTCTGGCTCCCAACTTGGTTCAATAGGTGTTTCATAGGGTGTTTGGGCCACCTCTAGAGTACATGGACATTGACATCATCACCATCATAAGTGCAATATTTTAAGTAATTGAGGGATCAATGGAAGTACCATTGGGATAGAGGATCCAAAGCGTATTTCTCTTAAACACCATCAAGAGTGTATATGCACACCATCTGCATTCCTTGTCAATAACTTCTGAGTTACTTATCTTCCTTTTTCTTTTCCATTGGAGTCTCATCATGCACCATCAAAAGTGCACATAGTATAATAGGTGCATTCAATATTGGGAGTGTCAATTGTTGGTGCATGAAAACCATCAATTGATGTGTTGGACAAAGATTTGAAGTCAAAAGATGAAGCAAAGATCAATACATGAAGATTGGAGTTAGAGCATAATCAGAGAATAAAGGCTTGTATATATATGTACATTAAACATGCTTATACTTTTTTAGTGGTCATGATTTTGTACATAACACCTATATATACAAGTAGAAAAGTTGGGGCATGTATGAGAGATGATGAACTAGAAGTTGTAAGAGCCATTAAACACTTTAGAAGTGAAGAGAAGATCTCTTATCATTCAGATGTAAATTTTTTGAGTAAAAGAAAAAGTTGCACCCGATAATTTGTTGAGTCCTCCTTTTGTGCTTGATCATTTTAGGAATCCTTTTGTAGATCTCTAGTTCCATAGTTAATGCTTTTATGGTTAAGATTTGAGAGCCTTATTGTAAACATGCTGAGAGAATTATGTGTAGGAACATTTGTATGTGAAGAAGTGATGAGTGTCTTTTGAAACAGGTGCAATCTCGATGGTCAAAGAAGTGATCAATACTCAACGCACAGTGTAAAGTTTTGCACAAATGAGGAGTCAAAATCTAAGTTGAAAGGTAAACCATCTATGGCTAAAAGCATTTTCTTAAATGGGTTGTACTTTGGGAGCACCATGCATTAGAAGTTGCAGGTGTCAAAGTCGACTATACAGGAGCATAGTTTCAGACATAGGTAGATTGTTTGGATCATTTTGTTACACTTAAGTGTTCCTCGAGTAGCTTTGATGTGAACCTTTTCCCTATACATGGGCACTTTTTACTCTAGTGTTGGATAGAGGTTTTTTCCCCATGTTACCACATACTTGATACTCTCATATGTGGTGGTACTTTGTACTTAGGGATATTAATTCAGCTCTTACTTCAGTTCAGTTCATCGATCAATAGAGAGAGCTATTCCAGCCATCGTCTTCTCCGTGTGTCTTGCTGCGTTTCTGCTCCTTGTGTGTGCTTCTTGTGTGTCTCTTGCACTTCTACGCACACCCAACAGTGGTATCAGAGAAGGTTCAGCTTCTTCTCAAGTTTCGGTTTTTTACGTCGCGGTGTGGGCGCACTTTAACAGTGCAAATCGACTTCGGAGCATAGAAGTGTGAATTTCAGCAGCTCGGAAACATTTCCACCAGGTGCGCTTGGGTTTTACCCCCATTTTGAAGCCATTTGTGCAGTCAGAATTGCCATCAGAGTGACGGTTTGTGAGCTGAAATTTCAGCACTCATTTCATCTTTCATCGAAGTGAAGATTTTGTCACATTCTTGTTCCTTAGTGAAATGGCGGGCAGCAATGACTTGTTTGGCATGCTTCAAGCTGAAGATAAGCTTGATGGGACCAACTATCCGATGTGGTCTTACATGATGAAGCATGTTCTTGTTGCAAAACAACTTTGGAACATTGTGGCAGATGTAGATCGAAGACTGGCAAGTGCTTCTACTTCATAGTCTACTGTCATAGATGGAGCTTCTTCTTTGAGTACATTGGTTTCTCCTTCTCCACCTACACAAGAGCAGCTTAGATGGGATGGAAAAGATGCTCAAGCTCATGATTTGATTGCGCTTTCTGTGAAGCATCATATAGTTCCACACATTCGGTCATGTTCTACATCACGACAGGCATGGAAAACTCTTGCTTCTTTGTATGCCGTGCGTAATGAAGCACGTGTTGCATACTTGAGGAAGCAACTTGAGGATGTATGTATGGCTGAAAATGAGTCAGTGGATGTGTATGTGACATGCATCAAGAACTTGAAAGAGCAATTGGCAAACATAGATGAGATCATTCCGGATGCATCACTCATTTCTACATTGTTGAAAGGATTATCGGCATCCTTTCAAAGCTTTGCTACTACACTCCGTTTGGTTGCAAAAGGAAATCCTAATATGTATGCATTTGATGAGGTTGTGTCTCTTCTTTTGCAATAAGAGCAATCTAGAGTGAATAGGAGTGGTTTGATTGAGGGAACGCAAGCACTTTCTATCTCACAAAAAGGGAAAAGTAAGTATGGTTCAGCTTTGGGTTCATCAAAACCAAAGCCTCAAGCTTCCTCTTCCACTCATTCCTCCAATGATGGTGATTTGCAAAAGAAGAAGAGATGCAAATATTGCCGAAAGGCTGGTCATACTATTGATGAGTGTAGAAAGCTTGTTAAACGCAATGAAAAGAAGAAGGAATCCGGCATGTCTATTGCTGAAAATTTAGCAAATGCAAAGAATGATGAAGCTAAAATGGCTCAAGATTTTTGGGCATGTGTTGTTACATGTCATTATGATGCTTCTTTACATTCTAAATGTATGGTTGTGAGTGAGGCTGATTCGGATTGGTTCTTTGATAGTGGTGCTTCAAAGCACATAACATCATGCAAAAGATTTTTTGCCTCTTTGAAAGATGCACCTAAAGGAGGACATGTGGTGTGTGCAAACAATGCCTCTTATCCTATCATTGGAGTAGGAGAAATTGATCTTACGGCTGCAAATGGAGGTGTGATTCTCTTGAAAAATGCATTGTATGTGCCCGATATCAAGAAGAACTTAATTTCAGTTCCGTTGATTGCCAAAGCTAGACTTCATGTACACTTTGTTGATGATAAGTGTATGGTTCATGATTTCAGCAATGGCGATGTTATCGTGATGTCCGGTACATTATGTAATGGTTTGTATCGCATGGATACATACAAGAGGGCTGCCTCAAATGCCTTAGTTGCTCATACTTCTTCCATGGCTGAAATGGAGCTTTGGCATGCTCGTTTTGGTCATTTAAACTTCAATAGTTTGCTCTACTTGCAAAAGAAGGACATGGTTATTGGCTTGCCTACACTTGAGTCCATTGAAAAGCATGCATGTGAAGGTTGCATTCTTGGAAAAATGCATCGTGCTTCTTTTCCAAAAGATAGTCGTACACACACTACAAGAAAATTGCAACTTGTTCATAGTGATGTATGTGGTCCGCTCAAGACTCCATTTTTTGGGAAGCATGTATATTTTGTTACCTTCATTGATGATGCTACTCGCCATACATGGGTGTATCCTATGAAAGCAAAGAATGAGGTATTTTATTGCTTCAAAGCATTTTTAGCTATGGCTGAAAATTTTCTTCACAAAAGCTTTTGACTCTATGCACGGATCGTGGTGGTGAATACATGTCACATGAGTTTAATGCTTTTCTTCGTGAAAGAGGTATTTCACACCAATGTACGGTGCCATATACACCTCAACAAAATGGTGTTGCCGAGCGTAAAAATAGAACTTTACTTGAAATGGCACGATGTATGGTTAAAGGAAAGCATCTTCCTTATAAGTTTTGGATGGATGCGGTCATGTGTGCAAACTATGTGTTGAATCGCTGCCCTACAAAAGCATTGAGAGTCATCACTCCTTATGAGGCTTGGAATGGTCATAAGTCTATGGTTAGTCATATGCGTGTGTTTGGTTGTTTGGCATATGCTCTTGTGCCATCACAACAACGTCACAAACTTGATGACAAGGCAAAGAAATGTATATTTGTTGGTTATAGTGCTGAAAGTAAAGGATATTGGTTGTACCATCCATTGACGAACACAATTATTGTGAGTCGAGATGTGGTATTTGCTGAAAATTCAGTTTTTCCTCTACTTGAATGCACAAAACTGCCAACAGTTAGCTCACAAGACGTGTTCGATACACTCATGCCTTTGTTCCAAAATGGTGCGCTTGACTATGGACATGGCTCAAAAAATTCAGCAAAAAATTGTCAAAATTGTTGGAAATTTCCAGCTACATATGGCTGAACATTTGCATCAAAATATGGCTGAAACTGAGCATGAAATTCAGCCCACGCATGATGTACATATTGAAGATGTTTTACATAATGAACACATGTCTATCAAGAGTGCACAATCTATGCCACTTTCTTAGAAGGTGTGCAATCTTTAGATGACAACTTGTGCAAAGTTTTATAAAACACTTTACACATTTGATTAATCAATGAATGAGTTATGTACAGTAGACTTTCCTAAGTAGTGACTCTCGTCACAGTTAGTGCAAGTCTTGATAGTTTGGCATTGATCTTTCAAAATTGATCAAGATTTTGAGTTATTCTTGATATAGAAGTGTTCTAACATAAAGCATAGCTTGTTCTTTTGGAGATTAACACTCTACATCAGTGGTATACAAGCAGTAATCAACAAAATTGAAGAAAGGAAGACCCCGACTGCTGCAGATGTATAGAAATCAACATTTGAAGGTTCAAAAGGTAAAAATTTGAAGTGAAAGCTAGAGAAGGAGGTCTGAAGTTATCAAGAAAACCAAAAGGAGCTACATTCTAAGTAAAGGTACACTTATTCCTCATAAAGCTTGAAGAATTTAATACACAAGTGAAGAAAGGATGGGAGATTCTCTTCAGATAGAGAAATTCGATAGAGAAAACTATCCAACTTGGTCAATGAGGATGGAAGCTCATCTCATCAGCAAAGGTATGATAGGTTACATCACAAGTGAAGATGAAAAACCAAAATTCAGAGATCCTAGTGTTCCAACTAGGGATGAGCTCTTAGATTTGAAGACTTGGATGAAGAAGGATGCTCAAGCAAAGAACATTATCTGCATGGGAGTCAATGACTACTTGCTACCTACCTCATATTAGAGGACTTGAAAGTGCAAGTGACATATGGAATGCTTTGGAGGAGCATTTCCAAAATACTACAAAGTCAAGGAAGGCATCCTTATGAGTAGAGTTCACTACATTTAAAAAGAAATCTTCTCAATCCATTTCTAATTATGTAACAAGGATGAAGGACATTGCAGATGCATTACGAGTAGTTGATGAAGATATTGAGGAGGATAAATTGGTAAGGCAAATCCTCAACCATTCATTTTGTCTACTGAATTTTCACTAGATCATTTCACTCCTGATTTAAATTAGTTGCTAGGGCACATGCTAACTTTTGAGCAGGATGTCAAAGGAGATGGTGATAAGAGTGCAGGTCAAGCAATGTATTCAAAGGATAAGAAGAAGAATAGCAAAGGCAAGCAACAATTAAATGAAGAAGAAGGAACAACTAGCCAAGCCAACTTCCTAAGAGGAAGAGGAGGTGGCAAAGGTACAGGAAGAGGCAGAAGCAATAAAGATGGAGCCAAAGCTTGCTGGATTTGTGGTAAGACAAATCATTTAGCTCATGATTGTTGGCATAATAATTAGAATAATGGAGGGTATAGTCAAAACTTTAATTCAAGAGGAAGAGGTGGTAGAAATCAAAGAGGTAATTTCAGAGGTAGAGGTAGCAGAGGTTACTTTGGAAGAAATGCAGGTAGAGGATTCCAAAGTCAATAGTACAACAATACCTACTACAATTATGCTTCAGATCAGAAAGAATATTCAACCTTAATCATGAATGCAACTTGTGAAAGACAAAGTAAAGACCAAAGAGTCTTTTACATTGAATCACGGTGTAGCAATCACCTGAGTGGTAATATAGCCTTGATGACTGATTTGGAGAATAAGGTAACTAATCATGTAGTTCAAATAGGTGATAATACAAAGCACAATGTGAAGTCATTTGGATGAGTGAAGGCCAAGGATGGAAGTACTCTTCTGACTAAAGTCTTGTATGTTCTTGTTGGGAAAGATGGATGGATGCTCCAAGAGATTGAGTAGGTACTGCCAAAACCTGCTTTGTACCAACCCTCTTTTGCTTCAGACTTGATAAGTGAACCTCCTTAGCTTTCCAATGACACCATAAGATGGCCTATGTACTTTGGAAGTGATGTGTGTAATGATTGAAACAAAACAGATAACTTTGACACTCAAAATCTAAAGAAAACCTTCTATTTATGTCTTGACACCTGCTGGATCTTTTACTGAGTATGACCAGCACAGTAGGAATTGGAAAACTTCCTTTTAGGGGTATCTAATTAGCTTAGCAAGCTAACTATTCCAAGTGGAATGATGTAAAAAGATAAACTATGCTAAGAGAAATCAATTTAGCAAGTGAAGCTATACCCCCGATTTTTTAGGACTGTAGCAAACTTTGACCAGCGATCACCTCAATGCAAGTTTCTCTATAATGGCTGAATAGAATCTCCTCAAATTCGGAATGCATGTAGAAAACTTTGAGCTGAATCCAAAAAGCTTTGAATCACTGAATTTGGTGAAGAATTGACTGAGATATGCACTCCACAAGTTGACAGACTTTTGCATAGTATGATAGAGAACTCAAAAATGAGCAAATGGAAAGTATGTATTAATGAACACTTGTATCATTGGCATGAAAATCATTGCATAATGGTGTAGATAGGTGTGGGCTAGAGTGTAGACCTCACACACACTCAAAATCAGTAATGAGAAGCTCGGGAGTGATGAGTTCTACCTGCGACTTTTCCATGATCTTTTTTATAGAGAATGAGTAAAAATTTGAATTCAAATTCAAACTTTTGGCTCCCTATGATCAAGTTTCTATATCCTAGGAGATATTCCTTCAATCAAAGAGCTAACTTTTTCCATGAATCCTTTTCGTAGGTGATTACAAAAGATTCCAAGTCAACTTGACTTTTACAAGAAGATAAAGTGGTAATTAACCACTAGCACTAGTTCCTATGCTTCTTCACATGTAGGGTCTTCAAGATATCTTTCAAGCTAAATGTGTAGGCTTGTGATTTACACCAACAGCTCCCCCTCAAGCCAAACATTTTGGCTTGGTCTTCATCTTCAATCTTCATGTATATCCTACAATCCAATCATTGCTTTGAACCTGCAAAGTTTGGTTCCATCCAAAGCTTTAGTCAACAAATCTGCACACTGCATGTTGGTTGATACATAGGTTAGTTGAATGTCCTTGCTTATCAACTTTTCTCTCACATAATGGTAATGGACCTCTATATGTTTGGTCCTAACATGATAGATAAGATTAGTTGCAAGGTGAAGAGAACTTGTATTATCTTCAAAGATTATTGGAAATCTAGTAAATAAACCCAATTCTATATACAAAAGCTTAATCCAAATGGCTTCTTGTGTGGCATTAGCCGTCCCTCTATAATCTGCCTCTGTAGAAGACAATGCAATAGTTGGTTGCTTCTTTGTAGACCAAGATATTGGCTTATCACCTGCAAAAGAAAAATATCCAGAAGTGCTCCTCCTATCATCCTTGCATCCTGCCCAATCTGCATCTGAATAAATTTTGATATCAATATCTGAAGTGTAAGGGAAATACAAACCATGGTTCTGTGTACCCTTGAGTTCTTCAAGATTCTCTTGGCAGCCTCTAAGTGAGGTATCCTTGGCTTGTGCATAAATTGACTTAGCACACTAACTCCATATGCAATATCTATCCTTGTTAAGGTAGCATAGCTCAAGATACCCACCATACTTTGATAACCTGTAATGTCATTGACTTCATCACCTTCATGGGCACTTAGTTTTAGGTTTACCTCCATTGGAGTGTTTGCTACTTTGGCATCCTGCAAGTGAAACTTCTTCAACATATCCTGTATGTATTTTTTTTGAGTAATGTATATTCCTAAGTTAGTATAAACTAACTCAAGCCCAAGAAAATACTTTAATAGACCAAGATCATTGATCTTGAACTCCTTCATCATCTGGCTCTTGATTTGTCTGATTCCATTGACATCATTACCTGTAATTATAATGTCATCAACATAAACACAAAGGTATATTACCTCTGAATTACTTCTCTTGATGAATAGAGAGTATTTGCCTTACTCATAACAAAACCTTGGTCTTGGAGGTATATAGTTAACCTGTAATTCCATGCCCTAGGTGCCTGCTTTAATCCATATAAAGCCTTTTTCAATTTGCAAACATATGTTACCTTCTTAGGGTCCTCATAGCCAGGAGGTTGTGACATATATACCTCCTCTAAAATCCATCCATTCAAGAAAGCATTCTTGGCATCTAATTGGTACATATTCCAATTTTTTGATGCAGCCACACTTACCAACACTCTGATGGTTGGCATCTTGGCCACAGGAGAAAATGTCTCTTCATAATCAATACCTTGAGTTTGTGCAAAACCCTTGGCTACCAATCTGGCTTTGTACCTATTTTTGCTACTAACTCCCATGTATCACTCTCCTTGAGTACTTCAATCTCCTCATCCATAGATTCTTTCCATTCTGATTTGGTTATGGCTTCTTCATATGATCCTGGTTCTTCAATTGGAAAATCTTTGGCAAGATAAATAGAATGTTTAGTAACAAGAGATGTATCATACCCATATCTGATAGGTTTTTTGCTTTCTCTTTGTGATCTTTTGATTGATTGAGTTGAAGATTCAGGTATGTCTTCAAACTTCTTCATCTTCATTTTGCCCTTGGACTTCCATGCCTTGAACTCTTCAAGGTTGATAGTATCTTCATCATCTGAACTTGAGTCTTCATTCTGAGTAGGTTCCTCCTTTGCAAGACTTGGAAACTCCTCTTCCAAATCATAGGGTAGTTTAACCTTCCTGCATTCATTCTCATACCAAGAATCATTTTCATCAAAGACAACATCTCTACTCACCATGAATCCCTTATTGGTAGGGTTATAAAACCTGTAACCTTTTTAATTTAGATCATATCCAATAAAGATGCACTTTTCAGCCTTTGGGTCTAGCTTTCCTCTTATCTGAGAAGGAATGTGTACATATGCTACACATCCAAATATCTCGCAATCGTCTAGTGAGGGTCTCTTACCATGCCATGCTTCATAGGGTGTCATGCCATCAAGGGATTTAGATGGTAACCTGTTTATGAGGTAAGTGGCAGTAGAAACACTCTCTGCCCATAGATAGTTAGGTAATTTTTTTCATTCAACATAGACCTAGCTGTCTCAACAATCAACCTATTTCTTCTTTCAGCTACCCCATTCTGTTCAGGAGAATACCTTGTGGTTATTTCTCTTTTGATGCCTCTGTCCTGCAAGAAGTTTTCAAACTCATTGGAGAAGTACTCAACTCCCCCATCTGACCTTAGCCTCTTCAAATTCTTTCCTGTCTGGTTTTCAACAAGTGCAAGATATTTTTTAAAGCAATTAAACACCTCATCCTTGTGCTTCATGAAGTACAATACAGTCCATCTGCTATAATCATCAATAAAAGATACATAGTACCTTGATCCTGAGACTGAGGGGTCTTTGCTTAGTCTCCATACATCTGTATGGACAAGCTCTAGGTAGTCTTCATGCATGTAACCTCTCCTTGAGAAGGGTAACCTGTGAGACTTCCCAAATTGACAAGCACCACACTTGTAAATCATATGTTGCTTGGATACATTAGGTATTCCAAGCACACATTGGTCCCTGCATATTTGCTTTAAGGTTCTTTCACCTACATGCCCTAATCTTTTGTGCCAAATCTCAAGCTCTGAAAGTGTTTGATCTTTATAACTATATAGTGCAATATTCTTTGTGTCTTCTAACTCAAAAGTGAAAAGTCTACCTGATTTTTCTCCTTTAGCAATCCTCTTGAACCCATGTCTTGGATCTTCCACAAATGCTCCATATTGGTTGAATCTAACCTGCAAATCTTTCTCCACAATCTGTCCAACACTCATCAAATTTTTGGTAATGGTTGGTACATAGAGTACCCTGCTCAACAAATTCTGATTTCCATCACAAGTCTTTACATTTCCAACTTTAACTACTGAGTGCTTAGTTTCATCACCTATTTGGACTTGATGCTTAACTTTTGGTTCCTCAAGATCAGAGAGTAGTGCTACATTGACAGCCACATGATTTGAGCACCCTAAGTCAATGTAGAATAGGTGGTCATCATTTGTACTTGATTTTGAAGTCATGTTCATGATCAGAAGAGATTCATCCTGCTCCTCTGTGTAGTTGTTGTGGTCCTTCTTGGATTTGAATCCTCCTTGGTAGTTGCCATTGTAATTATTGTTGTAATTGTTGTTGTAGTTGTTGTTGTAGCCTTGGTGATGATTAAATCTACCTCTTGACTATGACTATCCACCTCTTTGGTATCCTCTTCCTCTCCGATTCTTGTAATTCCTGAAACACTCATCTGCAGTATGATTTGATAGACCACAAATGTTGCATGGTGAGGAGTTATAGGATCTCCCCCTACCTTGCTTACCTCCTTTGCCCCTTCCTCTTGATGATCTACCTCTCCCTGCATAGTTGGCTTGGGAGGTAGAGCCTTCATCTTCCACCTTCTTGCTCTTGCCTTTATCTTTAGACTTCTTATCAGTGTATAGGGTAGAGGAGTTATTACCTTTGGATGTATCTCCATTCTTGTTGAGCTTTGCTTCATGAGTAAACAATTGTCCCATGAGAGTTGTAAGATCTGGAATTTGCATGTCCATGTAAAGGTCCATGGCAATGGTGAAGCTTTCCCATTTGTCATCAGCCTTGATCCCATTGATCACTTGCCTTACAATCTGCTCTTCTTCAATCTCTTCTCCTATGCTTGCTAACTGATCTGCTACATCTTTAATCTTGGTCACAAATTCTGAAACAGCTTGCTTAGGTTGCTTCCTTAATGTTGTGAATTCAATCCACAACTGATTTTTCCTAGAGACTCCTTCCTTGTAAGTAGGTCTTCATCCTTAGAGACCATGCTTGATAGTTGTTCCTGTCCAATTTATCAATAAATGAAGGAAAACCATCTCCCATTTTACCTTAGTTTGCTCTGATACCACTGTTGGGAAAGATGGATGGATGCTCCAAGAGATTGAGTAGGTACTGCCAAAACCTGCTTTGTACCAGCCCTCTTTTGCTTCAGACTTGATAAGTGGACCTCCTTAGATTTCCAATGACACCATAAGATGGCCTATGTACTTTGGAAGTCATGTGTGTAATGATTGAAACAAAACAGATAACTTTGAAACTCAAAATCTAAAGAAAACCTTCTATTTATGTCTTGACACCTGCTGGATCTTTTACTGAGTATGACCAGCACAATAGGAATTGGAAAAATTCCTTTTAGGGGTATCTAATTAGCTTAGCAAGCTAACTATTCCAAGTGGAATGATGTAAAAAGATAAACTATGCTAAGAGAAATCAATTTAGCAAGTGAAGCTATACCCCTGATTTTTTAGGATTGTAGCAGACTTTGACCAGTGATCACCTCGACACAACTTTCTCTCTAATGGCTGAATATAATCTCCTCAAATTTTGACAACATGTAGAAAGCTTTGAGCTGAACCCAACAAGCTTTGAATCACTGATTTTGGTGAAGACCTGACTGAGATATGCACTCCACAAGTTGACAGACTTTGAGTAGTATGATAGAGAACTCAGAAATGAGCAATGAGAAAGTATGTATTAATGAACACTTGTATAAATCCATTGGCATGAAAATCATTGCCTAATGGTGTAGATAGGTGTGGGCTAGAGTGTAGACCTCACACACACTCAAAATCAGTAATGAGAAGCTCGGGAGTGATGAGTTTTACCCACGACTTTTCCATGACATTTTTTATAGAGAATGAGTAAAAATTTGAATTCAAATTCAAAATTTTGGCTCCCTATGATCAAGCTCCTATATCCTAGGAGATATTCCTTCAATCAAAGAGCTAAATTTTTCCATGAATCCTTTTGGTAGGTGTAGCTCAGTGATGAGTAGCACCTCCTTTAATGTCAATCCGGGAAGACTTGATGATGATATGAAGACCTCGAGCAAGTGAAGGCACAAGTGCGTGAGTGAGAAGCACACTAACATGCACACACATACACACACACGCGCACACACAGTAGAAAAAGAGAGAGAAGCAATGGAGTTCTTAGATTACTTTCAAAAAGCTCATACAAGTTCAAAACTATTACAAGCTAACCTCAAAAATGAGCTCTCTAGCTCCTTTTATAGTTTTTGACTAGCTTTGGCCCTGTCCAGACCTAGTGTCCAGCCTAGTAAAAACTAGGTTCCAGGGCTTATTTGAGGGCTCAAACGAGATCTAAAAAATATGAAAATTGGCAGGTAGATACTTCTAAAGCTCCTCAGGCTCAAGGACTCCTCGGCTTGCACAAAATGGAGCTACAAAAATACGAAATGGTATTTACAATGGTTTTTAGTGATGAAAATCACTAAGTCATACACATCTTTGAGCTCCCTACTTGCTCCTTCTTCTTGTGTGCTCAACTCCTTGATGTCTGAAAATTTTAGATGGCCTACTTGCCAGATCTTCTTTGACTACCTTGTCTGCTTGTGCTGTCCCTTTGCTCCGACTCTCTTCGTAGGCTTCCTTGTCTCGTGACTCCCTCGGTTCTTTGACTACTGCCAACACCCCCCCCCACTCTCACGTCTGTCGCCCCTGACAGACCCTTGTCGCGCTGTGCGTTGGACATAATATTGGACGACATCGGCAGCGAGGTGGTGTTCTTCTAATCGGAGCCCCCGTGCTAGATCTGTTAATAATGCATCCCAATTCACTGGTCCTGGTACGTCCGGATGTGGCACCCGCAGTTGTTCTGAATGGATGGTTCTCTCCACAGCGAATAAGTGGAGATGTGAGGGCCTGGGTACAAATATTTCTGAGTGATATTCCCAGAATCCTGTTATGAACATCTCCTCGAATGTCTGTTTAAAACAAGCTAGAGGTACTTTATTCTGGCATGCCAAACATATATTACCTCTATGGATGGGGTGGTGCTCATGTCGTATACCAGATCTTGGTTTCCTGTAAGAAATCTGACACCTGAGAAGTGGGGGTCTTTAATATTTTTGAACGTCCTGAAGGTGATTAGCATTAGTTCAAAGATTTTCATACACATTTGTGCCATCACATCGGGGGTATTCCGTAGTCGAGTGCTCCAGTGTCGGATGGTAGAAATCATGTAATTTACAGTGGGAGGGCCTTGTGGAGGTGCAAGATAAACATAATTTAACCATTTTGCGCAAGCTTTGATGTTCTTGACAGCAATTGTAAATTCTGGCCAAGTGCGCCGGCGGAATACTGGAACATAACAAGGGTTGTATTTAATAAAAAGGGGCATGTTAGTCCAGGTACGAACCATTTCCGGGTAGGTCTCAAGAAGACGGATTCTCCAGGTTGGTTGATGAATGGAGCCTTTCTTCGCACTTTCTGGGATATCCTCTGGCCCAAATTGTGTGGCAAAAGTTGGAGGTTTGCCACATCTGCGTTGAATCTCTACATTGTAATCCGCAAGGAGCACACAATATGGCACATATTGATCATCATTGGTGCCGATCCATCTATGATGAGACATGCTTCGGAAGTATTCAGACTTGATGATGGTGTCTTCTAACTTTGCCATAGATTGGATTTGAATGGCCACTCTATCTTCATGGGTTGTTGCAGTCTTCTCTAGTGTTTGGAGCCATTCAGGTACTTCCACTTCTAATGTGTCCATTCCTTCTGAGGTCTATGCACCACCTGGCATCGGCATAGGAACATATGGTTCCTCATACGTTGCATCCACCTCAATGGGTACTAATTCCTCCGGCTCGGGGTCTACAACTGGAGAGGGCTGCCTTTCATATTCTAGTAACTTTTTCTAGAGCTCCGCCACCTGCTCTGTCAATGCCTTTACTTCCTCTGAAGTCAAGGCCGTTTCTATTACCTTGGGTGGAGCCTCCTGTTCCCTGAGCTGGCTACGTAGCTCATCTCGTTCCCTTTCCAAATCATCATGTGGTTCTAATAAATCCGCATAACTTTCCAAGATGGTTTTCATTGTTTCTGTGGGAATTGCTTTGAACTGTTCTAGATCGATCTCATGGGGGGAACCTTCCATGGCTGCTTCCAGGTTTTCTTCATTTTGTTTCTGCAACTGTTTATTCTCTTCAAGTGCTGTAGCCATATGCTTTCGAAGTAGAGTCAAATTACGTCAGACTCTCAGATTATCTGTTTGGTACACCTCCAGCAAGGCTTCGATTTGTTTGACATCGGGTGCTGCTGATGGTTGGGGTGCCTCCAGGAGGGTTTGATGGGCTTGCTCGAGAGTTGTGTAGCGCTGGTTGAGTTCCGCATTTTCTTCTTCTAGCGTTGTGAGTCGTCTTTGTAGGTGCTGATGATTCATTGTCAACTGTTGATGGCGGCCTTCGAGATCCCTGTACTCACGCTGAAGTTGATATACACACTGATGTAATGACAGGAATATACTATTTACATTAAAAGATGCAGGTAAAGATGAAGATGCAGGGGGAATGGGGAAGGGGAAGGGAGTTGTGAATGCTGTGGAATCAAGTGGTGAAGTAGGTGGAGGGGGTATGGGAGATTGAGGTTGTGTGGGGGGTGGGGGTGGTACTGTGGCGGGTGATGTCTCCATTGTGTCAAATGTGGGTGTGACAGTAAAGAGGGGGACCGTGGGTGGGGTGGAAGTGATATTGGTGAAGAGTGTCGTGAAGGTGGGCATGGAAACTCCTCCGAATTGGATGCCGGGAGAGAGAGGAATTCCCATGATGACTGTGGTAGCGGTAGAAAAGGGCGTGGTCGTGCCGGGTGGTGAGGTGAAGTGTGTAGTGAGAGGTGAGGTGGGTGGGGAGAGTTGTTCCTCCTGATGTTCTTCTGTTGGTGTGCGGCCTCCCGGTTCTGACACATTGATGTGTATTTGTTTTCCAGATCGCATGGGTCGGGCAGGCACACGTTTCTCAAATCGATTAATGTATGTCATGGCTGCATGTATGGCTTCATCTAAGCCGACCGCCTCTGCGTGTAGGTTCATGGATTCGATAAACATATCGTCCACACCTTCCTCTGCCAATAGTTGGCTCATGAGCACCTTGCCTAATTCAAGTGACATTTTGTGTTGTTCCTGAACTCGCTTCATGGTTTGATACAATCTTTTTATTTGTGCTGAGTATGCTGGGGCACTTGCTAGCTCTGAAAGTTCCTCATATTCTTGATGCTGCTCTTCGTCGGCTTCTTCTTCTTCTTCTCCTGCTTCTTGTTCCTCTCCTTCGACTCCTACTGCTCCTGGTTGGGTTGGTGCTGACGTTGTTGTGGTGGGATGTGGTTCCTGGGTCCCGCCTGCTTCTGTTTCAAGATTAGATTCGTAGATCAGCCTAGAAACTTCTTCATCCGTGAGGTCATTGAGAGTAAATCCCTGTGGAAATTCCAAGTTTGATGGAATGGGGGGAAACACTAAGTTGGGTCCTTCTGTACTTGGCCTGGGGAGACGAAAGGTGAATGGTCGAATACGCCTCGTTTGAGGAGGAGTCACCTCAGGTGTGGTAGTGGCTCCCCTTGGTTGAGCGCATGGTAATTGAACTCCCCCTCTCATCTTCTTCGGTGGGGGACCCGCTGTTGATAGTCGCCTTTGGAACTCTTGGGCCCTTGACCACACTAGTGCTCTTTGAATGGGCACATCATACGCTAGGCACCTGTAAATTATTCTTGTTAGGGCACAACATCCATGAAGTTTTTCTGCTTTTTATTCCAGCGTTGATGGGCTAGGTGTATCTGATCGATGACCCAGTGCGGTATGTTGAGGGTGAGGTTCTCTGTTTCTGCCAAGTACAAGCTGAACCATATTTTCTTAGGGGGCATGGTGAATCGTTCTTGTGCGGGAAAAGCAAAATGTAGCATAACAATTCGTAAGTGGAGAGCAATGGTGGGCATCATTGCCACCATGTCCTTCAATTTGTTGAGATCTTTATGCTTCATCTTGCCTGGAACCATGAGTTCTTTCTCAGTGGGAATATGCATGCCTTGCATATTCAATGCTTCCCGTACCAGATTGAGGGTCAGTTTGAATCTCTTGAGTTCGTGTCCTGGCAAAAATGATGGTAGTACAAAAGTACTATCGCCTCCCTTGACCCTACTAGAAGTTATGGTACTTATGAAATAGGAGCAGCGTAGAAAATCAGGTTTAGGCAAGTGTGCCCTGAAATATCTATCCAGGCCTGCCTTGGTCCAAACTGATCGCATTACCTCTGCATTCTGATAGTTCTCGAATTCTCGAGTGAAAAAGTGGTAGCGTCCCCATTTTCCATTAAATTCAATTTCTGCTTCCCAGAAGTAGGTGCCATCACCCAATGGCCCTGCTACATCACTAAACCAATGAGCATGTTTCCCCACTTGAGAAGTGTGTCCCTGAGGAGGGCCTTGGATAGGAAGGACATGCACCACTTGAAGTTCTTGAGGCCTTTCGGTGAGTGGCGGTTCCAGAAGAATGGTTTCAATGTCCACAATCTATACGCTGGACCCTGCCTGGGAACTGGGGCCTCCAGCTTCTGCCATCGTTATTGCTTGCGAGCTGGTTCTGTTGAGAATACAAAGCATGCATTACTATTGTAAGGGACAAGATAGAACGCGTGTTGCCCCCGTTACAGTATTATTGTGATGTGAGTAATGGGTTAGTGGGTTAGTAAGTGCATGATGACCGTGTGTGTAGTTAATGAATGGATAGTCCTAGGAGCTAGATGGAAAGATGCAGTGTGTGACTGATGTAGTTAGTAAGTGGAGATGAATTCACAAATTGGGGTCGGGGGGTTTATTACAAGTCTTAGGTTGCCAAACACCATGGATGGCTTTTGGTCTTGGTTTTGTGGAGACTCGGGAGGGTTGCATGAGTAATTCTACTGAGTTGTTCTGCTTTGCACGTTCTTTTGGTCTCCCGCATAGATAGTCTTCGGTAATTGATCTGCCTTCAGTGGCTGCTTTCTTCTGGCCTTTGGAAAAGAAGGGAGTTCCGTGGAGGTCTTGACTTCTTTTTTGAGATCTCCATTCCTCTGCATCACATAGCTTTGGACAAGAACAGCATGGTCAACTTCATGTGTACCCCTGGAAGGACCAGGAGTCTGTGCCTTTTCTAGTTCCTTGAGTGCTCCATTATTTAACTCAACTGTAATTCTAGTCTGATTCACCCACACCTGAAGAAGTCCACATCTTAGGTTTAAGTTGACTGCTTGGTCATAAATCCAGTCTTGACCCAAGACCAGAGGCTCAGTGAGGTCCTCATCTTGACACACTAGTACTCTGACTGTCAATACTTCGTCTTGAATGGAGATGGGAAGATCCACCTCGCCCAGGCAAGGGGTTTCCACACCTCCCAATCCTATGAGATATGCTTCTATAGGATTGACAGTTAATTTCAACTCTTGACAGTAAGACAATTGAACAGCACTAGTGGCTGCACCTGAGTCAATCAAGGCTCTTACAGTTCTTGCACCTTTTCCTTGTCCTATATCTAAGGTTATAAAAGGACATCGATCAATTATCCTATGAGAGCTGATACCTGAAACTTCACACATAGCCATGTGATATCCTTGGTCTGTGTCGGCATCTGGCCTAGGTTGCTCTCTACCTTGTCTTCTTAATTTCATTCTCTGTATGCGCTCTAAGGCTTCTGCTTGAGCTTCTTCTCGAATTCGCTTTTCTTCTTCTTTGCGTTTCTTAGTAGTGTTGAGTCGACTTATCCTCTGTGAGAGGTTCCTGATACAACTTGACTCTGCATCCGCTAATGTAACTTGGAAGAACATCGCCCTCTAGTGTGGCTAGTTGCACTGCTCCACTTGTTGAGATTTTATTAATGATCATGGGTCCATAGCCTCTCTTCTCTAATTCTCTTGCATGTTGCTTCAAGGTGTAGACTAAAACTAAATCTCCTGCCTTCAAGCCTTTATCCTTAACATGGGCATCAAAGTACGCCTTCTGTCATTTCTTAGCTGCTTATATTCCTGCTGCAGCTCTTAGTCGGGTTTCACCTAATCGTTCAAGGTAAAAAATTCTCGAAGAAAGTTCATGACCCTTCCACTCATGCTCCTGTGCTACTCTCAATGTGGGAATCAAGAAGTCCAAAGGTAGCACCGCATTCTGGCCAAATACCATCTGAAAGGGGGTGGCTTGGAGTACCGTTTTGTAGGCGACTCGGTATGCCCAAACAACATGGTGTAGCTGTTTGTCCCAATCAGAGCGTCTATTGTTCACTAGTTTGGTCAACACATTGCACAAAATCTTGTTTGTGCTTTCGGCTTGCCCATTAGCTTGTGGGTGGTAGGGGGCAGACTTCTTATGAACTACCAAGAATTCTTCGAGTAGATTTTCAATTACTTCATTCAAGAAGTGAGTGTCTCTATCACTTACTAACTCTATAGGTAACCCGTATCTTGTGAATACATTCTCAAACAAGAATTTAGCAGTTGTTTAAGCGTCGCTCTTCGTCGTAGCTTTTACCTCTACCCATTTTGTTAGATAGTCGGTGGCAACAATGATGTATTCAGCATGTGAACCCTTAGCTGGGGGATTAATAGGACCTACAAAGTCTATTCCCCACTTAGAGAATGCACGTCCACCCATCATAGGTTTCAGTGGCATCTCATCTCTGTGTATAGGATACTGAGTTCTCTGACAAACGTCACACCGTTTCACATAGGTATGTGCATCCATGTGAAGGGTTGGCCACCAGAAGCCTGCAAATAGTATCGCTTTGATCACCCGATCTGGTCCAAAGTGTCCTCCTGCTACACCTTGGTGAGCAGTTTCCAAGATCTTGAGATATTCACTTTCATGGACACACAGTCTCAGGTAACCATCCTTACCACGCTTGTATAGATTATCACCAATGAGTGCGTAATCCTGGGCTTCTTGCTCTAAACTTCGTTTCCTAACTAGAGTCATGTCTGGAGGGAATGTTTTCGTCCTCAGGAAGGATACTAGTGGTTCACTCCAATCTGGCACTATGGACACTTGATAAAGAGTGGCATGTTCCACAGGTGGTTTAGTGCAACAGATTGAGCATTCCTTGCACAACTTTTGGACATCAGCCTCCATAGTAGGCCAATGCACTCCTAGTCTCCTCAAGGTCTGTAGGGTTCGTTGCTTTGAGTAGTGTTGCTCTAATGCACCTACATGTGCCAATTGCAACCATTTAGCGTACTCGTCCTCTTCCACACAACACGCCAAGATCCCTTGATCTGTGTGCTTGTACATACTTCCTGCCATGATGTGATACTTCTGGGCTTTCACTACCTCTCTATCCTGTGTGGCTATTACTGGGTGGTTAGGCCCGTATGTCAATATTGGCACTAATGGCTTAGCCCACTGAGGTATTACTTCCAAATTAAACAAGTAAGCATCAGGAAGATCATCTGATACTCCTTGTGGGGCCTCTCCTGATGTGAGCCTAGAGAGATGATCTGCTCTCAAGTGAGTCTTCCCTTTCCTTACCACAACCTCAAAATCGTATTCCATTAGCAAGAGAAACCATCTTACTAATCTTCCTGTATTGCACGGCTTGTTTACAAGATATAGCAGTGTCGGATGATCAGTAAAAAATTTAAACTTATTTGCAAGCAAATAATGTCTAAACTTTTTAACTGCATATACCATGCCTAATCCTTCTCTCTCCGTAGTGGTATAATTTTGTTCGGCTGCATTCAATTGTCTACTAGCATAGGCAATTGGAAGATCCATATTACCTTCACTGGTAGGCTGCGCTAGTACACACCCAATAGCATAATTGGATGCATCAACATGAACATGGAAAGGCTTATTCCAATCTGGTGTGGTCAAGATTGGTGCTGAACATAATCTACATTTAAGCTCATTGAAGGAATGCTCACATTCATCCGTCCACTCAAAGTTAGTCAAAAGTCCATACAGAGGCTTTGCTATGATGGCATACATGTGTATAAATCGTCGGTAATAACCACAATGCCCCATAAAAGCCTGTACTTCCTTGATGTTCTTTGGCCTAGGTAGTTCTGCTATGGCTCTCACTTTCTCTTCGTCGGTGGATATGCCGTTCTTAGACACTATGTGTCCTAGGATTTTGCCTTGCCTGACCATGAAAACACACTTTTCTGGGTTCAGGCAGACTTGATATTCTCTGCATTTATCAAAGATCTATCTGAGTTCGGGTATATGGGTCTGTCTAATGTTAGAATGAGCACAAAGATCATCAACATAGACTTCTAAGTTCTTCCTTAGGAACTCCTTAAATACATGGCACATCAGCCTCTGGAAGGTTGCTGGTGCATTGGTAAGCCCAAATGGCATTACTCTAAAGGCAAAAATGCCCCATCCAGTGGCAAATGCCGTCTTATGCTGATCTTCTGGAGCTATGGCTACTTGATTGTAGCCCGAAAATCCATCAAGGAAGCTGTACACTTCCTTGCCTGCTACTCTTTCTAAGAGATGCTCTGTGATAGGAAGCGGATAGTTATCTCGAATGGTGGCTGCATTGACCTTCTTCAGGTTAATGCATACACGTAGCTTTCCATTTTCTTAGGCACCACTACAATGGGGGATACCCACTCAGTGTGCTCAATTTCATAGATTAATCCAGCTTCAACCAGTCTATCTATCTCCTCTTTGATCTTGGCAGCATAATTATCATTATATGTGTATGGCTTTTGCTTAGAAGGTTTGGCATCTGTGGTCATGGGGATAGTGTGTGAACATATGTTTGGATCAACACCCTTCAAGTCCTTGTAACTCCAAGCGAATACATCTCTATATTCTCTTAGCAAGGCTATTAACGCATGCTCTTCTTCCTCTGTTAGGTCATGGCCTATGTACGTACATCTCTACTCTCCTTCTTCCACAGCTACCACTATTTTCTTGGTGGTTTCTTTGTTATCATAGGCCTCCCTCGATTGCGCTTCTCGTTTAGGCAGTCTAATCATGACTCGCCTGTCATCTATCTCATACTTCTTAAAATTTTCCGGGACCTCAAACAAGGATTCTTCCTCTTCTGGTGTGACTTCTCTCTTCTTTCTTTTCTTTCCTTCTTCCTTCGGGGTCACATGTGTGGCTAGCCTTACGTCATTGGTAAGCTCTCCATACCTCTGGGGTTTAAATTCTACTTCGTAGAAGTATTCTTCATCTGATGCAAAAGGTGGGTCCATAATGATTGACTCTAGATCGGAGTCACTTGCATCCTCAAATGCATCAGGGTTAGGTTCACACTCTTCTAAGGAGTTAGAGCTATCCAAAATATACAAAGATTCTGAGAGTGCCTTTAGCCTCTCTTCCACGCAATCCACATCAATTGAGGAACTTGCAGAGAAAGTAGCTCAGAAACTAGGTGTCTCTAGTAAACAAATCCCAAGGTTTGCCCCTGTGAAAAGATGCTATACTTGTGGAGGCGACCATATGGCGAATGTCTGTCCCATTACGACTCAACCCCAAGTAAATCCGAGTAGCCAATATTGTACCATAGAACGGAGATACACAAATCACACAGCACAAGACTGTCCATACAATAAGCAAGCAGTTAAGCAAACCTACCCTCAGCCATACCCTCAACAAGGCAGATATCAGAGTCAATATCCACCACAACAGTATACTAGGCCTCAGCAAAATTACCAACAGCAATATCAGGCCCAACCGAGACCCCAGCCAGTGCTAGCACAACAACCACCTGCTCCTACCAATAGGTTATCCTCAATGTCGATGCACATGCGTACACACTCTTCTATGGTCCTAGGGTCTTTCAAGTACACATAGGATCTCAATTTTGTACTTAGCAATCCATCCAAGAATAAAGCCACTTGCTTAGCTGGTGTGGGTAGCTCCAAAACAGGGCATCTTTCTAAGTATTGCCTAAATCTTCTTCCTGCAAGTCTCACGGTTTCTTGAGGGGTTTGCTTGAAGCTGTGAATCAACGAGGAGGTATTATGTCTTATGCCACTCTTAGAGAATTCAATAATGAAAGCCTCTAGGAGTTGGTTTATACTCCGGAACTATCTCTCATTCAATGGTTGAAACCATGTAAGAGTTGTGTTCCTAAGGGTTAGACCAAAGGCATTGTACTGCGTGAATAGATCCTCCACTTGTTCAGCTCTCAAGACTTGCCTAAACTCAGCCACATGGTCGTACGGATCTCCAGTGCCATCGAAGTGGTTCTTCATGGACTTAACGAGCTGAGTAGGTCTCAAAGTCCTTGTGTGCTCTCTAGGTCGTGGTAGAGGGAACTCATCCGCATTTCTTTGATTCCTGTGAGCTCTAAGTACCTCAGGCTCTACTCTATTTGTTTCCGTCCTCGTTCCTTCTCTGCCCCCTGGGTTGGCAAAGCTTACCTCCGGTCTTTCTCTACGTCTGTCTCTTTGAGTTCCGTGAGCGTGGGAGGTTCCAGCTCGTGGGTGACCAAAGGACATGTTTGATCTTGGCTGGGGGAAAATGAATTCACCTTTCCAAGTGTAAGCATGCCTATCATTTTCTGTAACCACAAAGATCCTCTCTGAAGCGTGATCTAAGTAGGTCACTCTGCCTGGGCTATCAGGATCCTTAAACTCATAGATCATGATTGTTCCTATATCAATTGGCCGATCAGATTTATACCTCCAAAAGGCCTTGTCAGTCTCTCGGTTCAGAAGCAGATCTATGCTCTTGTTGTCCTGGGGAATCCACTCTGGTGTGATAATCCTAGTGAGAATAGATTTGCCTCGGGGGGTTCTAGGTTCTACACCCATGTTTCCCTGCTCTAGGTCACGTAAGTCCGTTTCTGGGACTACATTCCCAAATTCATCAGTCCTTTCTGGTTGACTTGTGACCACATATATGGTTCCCTCCTTGTCAAGGTATGCTCCGTTTTCAAACTTGACAGCTGGGTGCTCTAGTCCAATGGATTGGTCAGGGTGTTTAATCTAGATCACGGATCTTCCTAGGCCGTCCTCATAGATGCTAGCACCTAATCGGTTGGTCCTAATGTATTCCAACTGTGTCTTGTAGGGGCCTTCCACCCTATACAGATATGGCACACCTGAACTTCCTGTAGGTCTGTCCATGCCTTGAGACATCTCTGATTCACTCGTCTCAGAGCTAGGGTAGTATGAGTGGTGGCTCAACTGCTGGGCCCACGACCTAGCAGTGTGGTTGACACTGGCCTCTGAAGACCTCAGACTTTTTCTATCTCTCCCTAGATGTCGCCCTGATCTAAGGTTCATAAGCCTAATTGAATAGCCCAAATTTGCCCTCGTTGCTGAGTCCTTTTGTATCAGTTACTTGATTCCTCTTTTTTTTTTTTTTGGTTGATTACTATCACTCTAGCACAATGGTGAGTACCAACGTGAGGCGATACACCTCATAAATGTCAATCCGTGGAGACGTGAGGACCGGTATGAAGACCGTGAGCAAGTGATGGCACAAGTGCGTGAGTGAAAGCACACAAGCATACACACACATACACACACACGCGCACAAAGTAAGAGCAAGGAGTGGAACAATGGAAGATCTTTGATTCTACAAGAGCTCTCTTACAAAGCTGAAATCTACAACAAGCTAACCTCAAAAATGAGCTCTCCAACCCTTTTTATAGTTTTTGAGTGGTTTTGGCCCTGTCCAGACCTAGTGTCCGGCCTAGTTAAAAAATAGGTTCCAGGGCTTATTTGGGGGCTTAAACGGAGTCTAAAAATTATGAAAATTGGTAGGATGGTAGTTCTAATACTCCTCAAGCTCGAGGACTCCTCGACTTGAACAAAATGGAGTTACAAAAATGGAAAATGGTATTTACAATGGTTTTTAGTGATAAAAATCACTATTTTTGTAGGGATTTCATCTGAAAATTTGACAGGTGCTTCTTGGAGCTCCCTACTTGCTCCTTCTTCTTGTGTGTCCACTTCCTTGATGCACTTCCATTCTTGCTTCAACACTCCCCCCCCTCTTGAGTCTGTCGTCCCTGACAGACCCTTGTTGTAGTGGTCGTTCCATGTAGTACGTTGAGAGGTAGCGTCCTTTGCGTCCAACAGGGGCGATCCCTCTTCCCAATGTATCCTGGTCGTTTGTCTGGTTCTTCACTTTGCCACTGTTATCTCTTGCAGTTTGTAGTTCCTTTGTACGTATTTCTGCCTTGTATTCCATCTGGATGGTGCATTTGTGAGTTTTCCAAAACTACTAGTTGCTCAAAGGAGGTGTTCAATGTTGATTATGAGCAACTCTCAGTGGTGGATGGCTCGCTTGTTCTTGTAGTGGTCACCGTGATGTTCGCTGATTCTTCCAAAGATGGCTTTCATAGTTTTCATGCCAAGTACTTGTAACCCATAATGTATGATGGTTAAGTGCATTAGTGCATGGGTTGAACAAATTATGTGCCTTGTGCATGGCCTTGTAATGTGGCCCTACTATGCGTACTTGGAAAATGCATGGCAAGAAGTATGGTGCAAGAGATTGGGTCTTGAGCTAAGTGCTCAAGGGTATGCTGACGAAGAGGTTTCCTAATCGATCATGGTTATAGTGTTGTTGAAGCATACACGGCTTACCATGGTGAAGGGTCCGTTGATCTTCATCTCTTTGTGTTGTAGTTCCATCATGGTGTTTGACCCTCGTCTTGTCCTTTTTGTTGATGGATGTCCTTGCTGAAAGTTCGCTGATGAGCATTTTCAAGCACAATCCTCTTCTCTGCCCTTTTTTGTTGCGCACGATGGCATCAAACAAGAAGAAAGAGGTTTGTATCAATAACATATTTTGCATGTGAAAATTGTGTCTCATGTGCCTGGGATTTCTCAATTGTGTCTATGCATGGCCATGTAATGTGGCCCTATGTTGATGCATACTTTGGAAGTGCATGACCTCAATGGTGCAAAAGACAAGGTTATGCCAAAGGCACATGATTGCTGCACGTCGAGGATTTTGATGTTACTCGCATAGTTGATGCATTCTTTGTTTGGAGGTGTCTATTGGATCTCGAAATGATGTAATCCTCCGGATTGGAACCCATTTTGGAATAGGGTTTGGTACTGTAGAGATCACCTCAGGCCACTTCTTCTTTGGATGCTGTCCAAACTTTGGTATCCAGTGTGGTTGGCCCCTTGGTTCTGTGGATGTTGCTTGTGCTTTTGACTTCCACGCCCATATCCTGGGTGAGTGCCTGCTTATTTTTGTAGAAGGGTTGAGTTTATCTTTTTTTGGTCTTTGTGCTCTGTTCTTACCCTTTGCTTTCCTTGGCTTCTTTGTTGAGGCCTTTTGCATGGTGGGGAGCATAGGCCTTTGTACGTGTAAGAGCTTCTTGGGTACCCACATTTGTAATCGCCCTTGTTGAGCTGTAGCTAATTTTTTAGGCACCCAAATTTGTACCTGATTGTGGTCGGCCTTCATTGATAGCTTCGGTACCCAAATTTGTTGGATTCTTCGTGCTTGAGCCTGTCGTAGGTGCTTGGTCCTTCTGTTATCATGGTCGATCTGGTTGGGTGGAAGTCTTTGAGGCAACATCGATGGTTGTACTCCTTTCTTTACCCAGATCTATGTCATGCCCAACACTTCTTTCCTCTTGAAGGCTCTTTGTCTATTTGATAGACTGGCTGTCTTGCACTGTTTTGCTTGCTTCTGAGGTTGAGCTACTGTGGATGCTTTACTCTTTGAAAAACAAGAAGAAGGTTCATCTTGCCTTTGCGACTGTCCTTCTGTGATTGCGTCCGTCTGGAACATAGAGCTTTTGACATCTACAACATCTTGTTCGAGAAGATTAGCCTTAGAGGAACAAAGAGAGTGTGTGGTGTCAGTGTCAGTGGGCATGCGATTCTCCAATTCTAATGTAATGCATTGATTATATACCCAAACTTGAAGAAGTTGACTTCTTAGGTTCAAGTTGACAGCATGGTCGTAAATCCAATCTTGACCCAAGACAAGTGGTTCTGTGAGGTCCTCATCATGACACACTAGCATTTTGACTTTTATTGGAACATCTTGAAGGTAGATGGGAAGTTCCACCTCTCCCAAACAAGAGGTTTCCACACCTCCCAATCCTATGAGATAGGCTTCTATGGGCTTGATGTCCAATTGCAGGTCTTGGCAGTATGAAAGTCGAACTGCACTAGTTGCTGCACCTGAATCAACTAATGCTCTCACAGTCTTTACCCTCTTTCCTCGTCCTACCTCTATAGTCACAAAGGGACGTCGATCAATTATTTGAGAAGTAGTTATGCCCGATTTTTGGCACATGTCCATGTGATATTTTGGAGCTTTTGTGTTGACATCTAAGCCTAGCCGCCGTAGCTTATTTCTTCTGATGCGCTCTCTTGCCTCTGCTTGTGCTTCTTCTCTAACCCTTAACTCCTCTTATTTTCGCTTCTTAGCAGTGTTGAGTCTCATGAGCATTTCCTCTGTAAGAGGTTCTTGATATAACTTGACTCGGCATCCACTAATATAGTTTGGTAGGATATCACCTTCTAAAGTGGCCAATTGAACTGCACCGCTAGTGGAGAGTCTATTAATGATCATGGGTCCATATCCTCGTTTCTCCAATTTGCGGGCATGTTGCTTTAGCGTATAAACCAGCACTAAATCTCCTTCTGTTAGGCCTTTATCTTTCACATGTGCATCAAAGTATGCCTTTTGTCTTTTCTTTGCAGCATAGATGCCTGCGGCTGCTCGTAGCCTCGTCTCACCTAAGCGTTCTAGATCAAAGATCCTGGAAGACAACTCATGTCCATTCCACTCATGCTCTTGTGCTACTTTCAAGGCTGGGATTAGGAAGTCCAATGGTAGCACGGCATTCTGTCCAAAGACCATCTGAAATGGGGTAGCATTGAGTACCGTTTTGTAGGCAACTCGGTATGCCCAAACAGCATGATGAAGTTGTTTGTCCCAATCAGAGCGTTTATTATTTACAAGTTTCGTCAATACGTTACATAGGATCTTATTCGTGCTCTCTGCTTGTCCGTTAGCTTGTGGGTGATAGGGGGCAGACTTCTTATGTATCACCATGAATTCTTGAAGGAGATTTTCAATGACCTCATTCAAGAAGTGTGTACCTCTATCACTAACCAACTCTATTGGTAACCCATATCTAGTGAACACATTTTCGAATAAGAACTTAGCCGTCGTTTGAGCATCATTCTTTGTCGTGGCTTTTACTTCCACCCACTTTGTAAGGTAATCTGTGGCTACAATAATGTATTCTGCATGGGAGTTTCTAGCTGGGGGGTTGATGGGACCTACAAAGTCTATACCCCACTTTGAAAATGCACGTCCTCCCATCATTGGCCTTAAAGGCATCTCGTCTTTTCTTATCGGATATTGGGCACGTTGGCATGTGTCACATTTCTTCACATAAGTATGTGCATCCATATGAAGAGTGGGCCACCAAAGTCCTGAGAATAGAATGGTCTTAATTACTCTGTCAGGCCCAAAGTGTCCACCTGCAGCACCGCTGTGTGCAGTTTCTAAGACTTTCAAATAGTCTGATTCATGAACGCACAGTCTTAGGTAACCATCCTTGCCTCTTCGATATAGGTTGTCTCCTACTAAGGCATAGTCTTGAGCCTCTTGCTCCATGCTCCGTTTTCTTGCAAGACTAGCCTGATTGGGTAATGTTCCCGATCTCATGAACTCAACCAATGGAGCACTCCAATCTGGGATTAATGACACATGATAAAGAGTGGCATGCTCCACTAGGGGTCTCTTCTGGCACACTGGACAATTCTGGATCCACTCCTGTATTTCTTTGTCCATGCTAGGCCAATACACTCCTAAACGTTTTAGATTTTGCAATGTTCGTTGTTTAGAGTAGTGATTTCCTAGCAGTCCCTCATGGGCTTGTTGCATCCAACTAGTATGTTCGTCGTCCTCAACACAACAAGCTAGTACACCCTCTGGATCTTGTTTGTACATGCTTCCGGCCAATATTTGATACTTTTGTGATTTTACAATTTCTTCTTTGCTTGTCTTCACATTTTTATTTGCAGGCCCGAAGGTTAGGACTGGTACCAAATTATTTGCCCATTTAGGAACAACTTCTAAATTGAACAGATAAGCATTAGGCAATTCATCAGACACTCCTTGCGGTGGCTCTCCTGAAGTGATACGAGAAAGATGGTCTGCCCTAAGATGGGTTCTACCTTTCCTGACAACAACTTCAAAGTCGTATTCCATTAGTAAGAGGAACCATCTTACTAGGCGGCCTGTATTGCAAGGTTTATTGACCAAATATAGTAAAGCTTGATGATCAGTGAAAAACTTGAACTTATTGGCCAATAAATAGTGTCTAAACTTTTTCACAGCGTATACCATGCCTAAGCCTTCTCTCTCCGTTGTGGTATAATTTCGTTCAGCTGCATTTAATTGCCTACTAGCATATGCTATCGGCAAATCTAGGTTTCCTTCACCTGTTGGTTGTGCTAGCACACATCCTATTGCATGATTGGAGGCATCTACATGGACATGAAAGGGTTTGCTCCAATCCGGAGTAGTCAATATTGGTGTTGTGCACAAACATCTTTTCAGCTCGTTGAAGGAATTCTCGCATTCTTCGTTCCACTCAAAATTTGTTAACAACCCATAAAGAGGTTTAGCTATGATGGCATACATGTGGATAAACCTACGGTAATATCCACAATGACCCATAAAGGCTTGTACCTCTTTAACATTCCTTGGTCTTGGCAACTCTGCTATCGCTCTTACCTTGTCTTCATCTGTTGAAATTCCATTCTTAGAAACAATGTGACCTAAGATTTTACCTTGTCGTACCATGAACACACACTTCTCTGGGTTCAGACATACTCGATAATCTCTACACTTGTTGAAGATTTGTCTGAGCTCAGGGATGTGGTAACTTCTTTCTTGGGAATGAGCGCATAAATCATCCACATATACTTCTAAACTCTTTCGCAAGAACTCTTTGAAGACATGACACATGAGCCTTTGGAATGTTGCAGGTGCATTGGTGAGCCCAAATGGCATCACACGAAATGCGAAGATTCCCCATTCTGTGGAAAATGCCGTTTTGTGTTGATCTTCGGGGGCAATGGCTACTTGGTTGTAACCTGAAAATCCATCAAGGAAGCTATAAACTTCCTTGCCCGCAACACGCTCCAATAGATGCTCGGTGATTGGAAGTGGATAACTATCTCTGATTGTAGCGGCATTAACTTTTTTAAGGTTAATGCACACTCGCAATTTCCCATTCTTCTTGGGCACCACTACAATGGGGGACACCCATTCAGTGTGCTCAATCTCATAGATGAATCCAGCTTCAATCAGCCTGTCAATTTCCTCCTTTATTTTGGCTGCATAATTATCATTATATGTGTAGGGCTTTTGTTTGGTGGGCTTGGCATCAGCGGTCATCGGAATCGTATGAGAGCAAATCTTTGGATCTACTCCTTTCAAGTCCCTATAGTGCCATGCGAACACATCCCTATATTCCCTTAATAGAGCTACAAGCTCTGCTTCTTCTTTTGCACTTAGGTCATCTCCTATGTACGTACATCGTTCTTCGTTCCCTTCCATGATCACTACAATTTTCTTGGTCTTTTCTTTATTGTCATATGCTTCTCCTATAATGGCCTCTCTCTTAGGCATTCGTACCAAAATTTTTCGGTCTTCCACTTCATATTTCTTGAAATTTTCTGGTACTTCAAATAATGATTCTTCCTCTTCTTGTTTCACTGCCTTTCTTTTCTTTTTCTTTTGACCTCCTTCACTTCCTTCCTTTGACTTTATCGTTTTAATACTCATGAGGGGTTCTTCTTCTTTTTGGGTTAGCACTCCTATGTCTTCTAAATAGTGTTCCTCTGATGGAGAGTGTTAATCTCCAAAAGAACAAGTTAACCTTGAAGTTAGATCACCTCTATGTCAAGGTTAACCTTAGACTCCACCAAACTTAGAGATCATCCACCAAATTATCAGAAATATTGAAAGTTCTGAAAAATCAACTTCTCAGAAAAGTCTGCTGCAAATTAGTCACTCATTGACTAATCAATTCTGTAAAGTTTTTGATAAAACTTTGCACAACACTTCGCCTTGAGGTTGCGCAACTTTGCCAAGATAAATCTCTCAAAAAGATTAAGTACACACTGAGAAATGTGTGAAACACTTTACCTATGTCTGGAAGTGCTTCTCTGCAATGGCGACTTTGACACCTGCAACTTCTTAACACTGGTTCTCCCAACTCTGAACCCGTTTGATCAAGAT
Source organism: Ceratopteris richardii (assembly GCA_020310875.1). Taxonomy (NCBI): domain Eukaryota; kingdom Viridiplantae; phylum Streptophyta; class Polypodiopsida; order Polypodiales; family Pteridaceae; genus Ceratopteris; species Ceratopteris richardii. The sequence continues at coordinate 99,398,183 of CM035411.1, read as the reverse complement.
CTTCTAGCCATAGATGGCTTACCTTCCAACTTAAATTTTAAGCCCTCATTTGTGTAAAACTTTACACTGTAGACTGAGCAATGATCATTTCATTGAAGATGAAATGTGCGCCAGATTTCTCGACTGTTAGAACATTCTTACATATGAATGTTCCTAAACAAAATTCTCACAGCCTGATTACAATTAACTTCTCAAATTCTAGCCATAGATAGATTAGCTATGGACATAGATACGTGCAAAAGGATTTCTCTAAAGATTAAGCACAGAAGGAGCAGACAGCAAAATATCGGGCGCAAAAATTCTCGATTTCTCAGAAAAATTTACATTTCAGTGAGGATGGACAAATCACTCACTCTTCATGTGTCTAATGACACTAATTTCTCTCTCCCTATTCTCAAATCTTCTTCTGCTCTACTTGCCCGACATTTTCCATCATATTTATAGATGAATATATACAAGTGTATGACTAGACAAAGGTATAAGTCAGCTAATGTACATATGTGTACATATCTTTGAGTTTTCTGAAAATGTCCTTCCTTCAACCATCTGACTTTGTTTCCTTCTTGACTCCTTGACTTCATTTCTCCATAATCCTTCAATTGATGATTGTCATGCACCAACAGCTCCCCCTCAATCATTAATTGAGGTTCTTTTCTATCTTCTTTACTCCAGCCATATCCTTGAATCTTTGTAGTTTTGGTCCATCTAGACTTTTAGTCATCATATCTGCAACTTGATCTTTTGTGGGAGTGTGTATGACTTCAATCTCTTTCTCAATGACCTTCTCTCTCAGAAAATGATACTGTATTTCAATATGCTTAGTTCTAGCATGAAATACAGGATTAGCTGCCAAGTATAATGAACTCATATTGTCTCCACAAATAATAGGAGTACTGTGAATCACATCAAAAACTTTCAAAAGTGTCTTTAGCCATATTACCTCCTTTGCAGCTTCCACCATACCTTTATATTCTGCCTCTGTAGATGACAAAGCAACTGTATGTTGCTTCTTGGAACACCATGAAATCAATTTGTCTCCTACATAGCACAAGTATCCATGTGTTGATCTTCTATCATCCACATTACCTGCCCAATCTGCATCACTATATATCTTGATTCTTGTATCTGAAGTAAACCCATAGTACAACCCTTCTTTGAGTGTACCCTTGATGTACCTAAGTACTCTTTGTCCTGCAATCCAATGTTCCTTTCTAGGACAATGCATGAATTGTGAAAGCACACCAACTGCATATGACAAGTCAGGCCTTGTCAATGTAGCATAAATCAAGCTACCAACCAAACTTTGATAGAGTTTCATATCTTTGAACTCTTCTCCTCCAAACCTAGACAATTTATGGTTCACTTCCAAAGGTGTAGGTGCAACCCTGCAATCTTCCATTTTAAATTTGGTTAGCAAATTTTTAAGATACCTTTCTTGGGTCACATATACTCCATGTTGAGTATAAGTGATCTCCATTCCCAAGAAGAATGATAGATTCCCCAAATCACTGATTTTGAACTCTTTCTCCATCTGCTTTTTGATCATTTGTATCCCCTTATCATCTGTTCCTGTAAGTATTATGTCATCAACATAAATACACACATAAATGAACCCATCTTCACTTGCTTTGACTAGCAAGCTACTATCTGCCTTTGATGCTTGAAAACCAAGATCATTCAAGAATTTCACAAGCCTATAATTCCAAGCCCTTGGGGCTTGCTTCAACCCATACAAAGCTCTTTTGAGCTTACACACATAATTTGGACTCACTTGATCTTTGAACCCATCTGGTTGCTCCATGTAGACTTCATCTGAAATGTAACCATTTAAGAAAGCATTTTTAACATCTAATTGAGACAACTTCCAACCTTTACAAGCAGCAATTGCAATGAGTGTCCTGATGGTTGTCATCTTTGCCACAGGACTATAAGTCTCATCATAGTCCACTCCATATGTCTGTGCATACCCTTTCACAACAAGTCTAGCTTTGTACCTAGACACACTTCCATCTGCAAATCTTTTAGTTTTGTAAACCCACTTACATCCAATGATCTTCTGACTATTAGGTTTAGGAACCAAATCCCATGTTTGATTCTCTATCAATGCATCATACTCCTCTTGCATAGCATCTTCCCAATTCTTCTTCCCTTTGGCTTCTTCATATGTAGAAGGGTCTTCATCTGCTTTTACCAAATAAGCATAATCTTTAGTAGTCAAGAATGAAGTGTCATAGCTATACCTTGTAGGTTGCCATTTGTGCCTAGATGATCTCCTAACTTCTGCACTTCTTGAGGTCTCTGGTTCATCACATTCTGGATCAAACCTTGGCCTCTCTTCAACTTCAACCTGCACTTCATTACTCTCACTTTCATCAAGTAACTGAATCTTTGCTTTACCTTTCCTTTGATCCACCACTTCTTCATCATCTGCATGTACATTATATTTACCTGCATACCAAGTACCTTGCTCATCAAATGTAACATCCTTGGATACAATAAATTGCTTTGTGGATGGACTCCACAACCTGTATCCCATTTGCTTATCATCATAACCAATGAATACATACTTCTCTGCCTTAGGCTCCAACTTATGCCTCAATTGAGATGGCACATATGCATATGCCAAGCATCCAAATATTCTGCAATGATCCAAGGTAGGTTTCTTACCCCACCAAGCTTCATATGGTGTCATACCCTGCAAAGCTTTACAAGGCAATCTATTAACCAAATATGTAGCTGTATTAACAGCCTCAGCCCACAAATAATTTGGGCAATTCTTCTCTTTCATCATGGACCTTGCAAACTCAACAAGAGTCCTATTTCTTCTTTCTGCTACCCCATTTTGTTGAGGAGAGTACCTGCAAGTAACTTCTCTCTTTATACCTGCATTCCACAAATAATCATTGAACTCATTTGAAAAATACTCTCCCCCTCCATCTGACCTTAGTCTCTTCAATTTTTGACCTGTAATCCTTTCTGCATATGCATGATAGTGTTTAAATGTATTAAACACTTCTGACTTTTCCTTAATCACATAAATTGTGATCCACCTGGTAGCATCATCAACATATATGACATAATATCTTGAACCATTTATACTAAAGTCCTTTGAAGGACCCCACACATCTGTATGCACCAATTCAAGTCTTTCTGAGTACATAAATCCATGCTTGGAGTAGGATTGCTTATGAGCCTTACCTAATTGACATGCCTCACATCTGTATGTCATGTGTTGACCTGCAATGTTAGGCATTCCAAGCACTGAATCATTGTTAATCATTTCTTTGATACCTCTTTCATTAAAGTGTCCAAGTCTTTTGTGCCAAAGATCCAATTCTGACACCTTCTGCTCTCCATATGTGAACATAGCATGTCCAACATTTCCTTGTACCTTCAATGTGAAGAGCCTTCCTTCTTTCTTTCCTGCAATAACTTGTTTATACCCTTGACTAGGGTCTTCCACATAAACTCCATCATTTGTAAACCTTACCTCATAACCTTTTTCCACAATTTGACCTACACTGATCAAATTCTTTGGAATTGTGGGAACATAAAGTACCTTACTCAGAAGAGTGCTCCCATCCTTAGCCTTGACTGAACCAATTGACTTTACCTTATGCTTTGTATTATCACCTGTCTGTACTGTATGATTAATTGCATTATGATCTAGGTCAGTCATCAAAGCAATATTTCCACTCAAATGATTACTACATCCTGAATCAATATAAAACACTCTCATGTCCTCATGTGAAGTTTCACATGTATTCATAATGAGAGTTGAATCCTCCTTTTGATCTGATGCATAGTTGTAGTAGGTGTTATTATAGGATTGACTTTGGAAGTTTCTTCCACCACCTCTTCCAAAAGAATTCCTACCACCTCTACCTCTGAAATTTCCTCTTTGAAATCTACCACCTCTTCCTCTTTGATTAAAGTTCTGATAATTACCATTGTTTTGATTATTATGCCAACAATCATGAGATAGATGATTGGTCTTACCACATATCCAACAAGTTCTTGCATTATCCTTGTTGTTTCTGCCTCTTCCTCTACTTCTGCCATTTCCTCTTCCTCTCATGAAGTTTGCTTGGTTTGAAGTACCTTCTTCTTCACCTGATTGTTGCTTTCCTTTGTTGGCTTTCTTCTTGTCTTTAGAATACATTGCATGACCTGCACTCTTATCAACATCTCCTTTGATATCATTCTCAAAAGTTAGCATATGACCTAACAATTGATTCAAATCAGGAGTAAAGTGATCTAATGAAAGTTCTGTAGATAAAATGAAAGGCTTCCATTTCTCATCTCCTCTTAGTCCTGTGAGTATTTGTCTTCTTCAATATCTTCATCAACTGCACCTAAAGAATCTGCAATGTCCTTCATTTTTGTCACATAGTCAGAAATTGATTGTGAGGCCTTCTTCTTGAAGGTAGTAAACTCTGCCCATAGTGAAGCCTTCCTTGATTTGGTTGTATTTTGGAAATGCTCTTCCAAAGCATTCCAAATGTCACAAGCACTTTCAAGTCCTCTAATGTGAGGAAGCAAATAGTCATTGACTGCCATGTAGATGATGCTTCTTGCTTGAGCATCCTTCTTCATCCAATTCTTCAAGTCTGCAAGCTCCTCCCTAGTTGGAACACTAGGATCTCTGAATTCTGGCTTTTCTTCATCTCCTGTGATGTATCCTATCAGATCTTTGCTCATAAGGTGAGCTTCCATCCTCATAGACCATGCAGGATAGTTCTCTCTATCCAACTTCTCAATTTGGAGACTATCTCCCATCTTTACTTCACCTGTAGCTTCAAATCTTTAACCTTTACAGATAACAAATGTACCTTTACTTCGAATGTTGCTCCTTCTGATCCTTTTGATGCTCTTTGTATGTCTTCCTTTGATCTTTCTTCAACCTTTACCCTTCTGCACCTTCAAAATGTAAAGATTTGTACTTCTGCAATAGTCGGAGTCTTCTTCACTTCAATTTTGACACAACCTGCTCTGATACCACTGATGGAGAGTGTTAATCTCCAAAAGAACAAGTTAACCTTGAAGTTAGATCACCTCTATGTCAAGGTTAACCTTAGACTCCACCAAACTTAGAGATCATCCACCAAATTATCAGAAATATTGAAAGTTCTGAAAAATCAACTTCTCAGAAAAGTCTGCTGCAAATTAGTCACTCATTGACTAATCAATTCTGTAAAGTTTTTGATAAAACTTTGCACAACACTTTGCCTTGAGGTTGCGCAACTTTGCCAAGTTAAATCTCTCAAAAAGATTAAGTACACACTGAGAAATGTGTGAAACACTTTACCTATGTCTGGAAGTGCTTCTCTGCAATGGCGACTTTGACACCTGCAACTTCTTAACACTGGTTCTCCCAACTCTGAACCCGTTTGATCAAGATCTTCTAGCCATAGATGGCTTACCTTCCAACTTAAATTTTAAGCCCTCATTTGTGTAAAACTTTACACTGTAGACTGAGCAATGATCATTTCATTGAAGATGAAATGTGCGCCAGATTTCTCGACTGTTAGAACATTCTTACATATGAATGTTCCTAAACAAAATTCTCACAGCCTGATTACAATTAACTTCTCAAATTCTAGCCATAGATAGATTAGCTATGGACATAGATACGTGCAAAAGGATTTCTCTAAAGATTAAGCACAGAAGGAGCAGACAGCAAAATATCGGGCGCAAAAATTCTCGATTTCTCAGAAAAATTTACATTTCAGTGAGGATGGACAAATCACTCACTCTTCATGTGTCTAATGACACTAATTTCTCTCTCCCTATTCTCAAATCTTCTTCTGCTCTACTTGCCCGACATTTTCCATCATATTTATAGATGAATATATACAAGTGTATGACTAGACAAAGGTATAAGTCAGCTAATGTACATATGTGTACATATCTTTGAGTTTTCTGAAAATGTCCTTCCTTCAACCATCTGACTTTGTTTCCTTCTTGACTCCTTGACTTCATTTCTCCATAATCCTTCAATTGATGATTGTCATGCACCAACAGCCTCTGAGTCAAAGTAAGTATCCATCACAATGGATTCTAGATCGTTGTCATTCTCTTCTTCTTCTATGAACTCACTAGGATCACATTCTTCCAACAGGGGCTGACACATGAACACTGAAATATCATAACCCTCCTCATCACAATGAGGTGTCCATTATTCTTCATTGACTGCAATGTCCATGGTAGCTAAGATTTCTGCCCAACCATGAGGCTCAAATTCCTCATCTAGAAATATCATCGGTGTATAGGCTGGGTCTTTGATTGGTCTATCTCCTGGGGAAGTTCCTTCTTCTCTTGCTTTTAGACGCTTTTCCTCTTCCTCCGCGACCTTGCACATCCACAAGTGAGTATCTTCATGCAGCCATGATGGATCAGGTGAACTTCCAGAATGCACGGAGATAGAATCTTCTTTCGCTTTGTGGATAGGATTCCACTGTAGGGGTGGTACATCTCTGAAGGTGTAATCCTTCAGATTGACCTTGGTGGTGACCCCTAAGTGCTGTAAGTACAAGGAGTTGGTTCCCCAATCCTGGACTATTTGCAATTGTCGTAGGAAGGGTCTTCCTAGGATCATCTCGTAGACATTATTTTTCTCAAAGTCACATATAGCAAATGTATGTTCAAACTCTACACCACAAGTGGTTAGAGTTATCCCTTCAAGCAATCCTAGAGGTCTTTCAAAATGACCATCTGCCATTTGAAGCTTCATTCTTGTTGGTCTTAATGTGGGTTTGCCCCATCGCTTCCACAAGGAGGTGGTCGCAATAGCAACACCAGCACCCGAATCTACAATTGCTTTGGTTGTGTAACCTTGATAGGCGATCGGAAGATAAGTATTACCTTCTTCACCTTCGCTCATGTCCCCTATCTTGTCGAGAGGTATCTCTGGAACTTTTTGCTTAGAGCCTACTTTTGGCATATTGGATTCAAGTTCTGGAACCTGATCCTTCACATGATTCTAGAGTTCAGGTTTTGCTTTGAGCAGCTCTTCCACAGTGAGATGGCATTGAACCTTAGTGTTCTTCACAACATCAGTGTTTCTTGGAATCACTGAGTCTTCATTTCTTACCAATATTGTGGGAGCTCTGATCTGGATAGATTCAGATTCCCATGGGCCTATGAAATGAGGCAACTCTTGTAAAGAATTAGATTCAAAATCTAATCTCTCATCCTCATGTTGCTCTGTTTGATCTCCATAGATAGACGGGATGTCTTGGGGAAATTGATCATGAAGATCATCAATCTCAGGAATAGGAGGGGAGTTACCCTTCTCCTTGGCCCATTTCTCTTCTTGTATTTCCCGCAAGAACTCTTGAGAGTAATGTTGAATTGAAGGAGGTATTCTAGCATCCGTGGAATTAGGAACATAAGCTCCCATTGGTGGTGAGCTTCCTCTTTCAATAACTGGTTGAGCCTGTGGAGGTAAAGAAACTTGTGGTTTGTTTACCAACTGCTCTAATCTTTCTAGTAAGCCTTGGAAATGCAAATCTGGTTTGACAGAGTTTGTCTGATTGAACTTTTGACTAGTCTCAAGTATAGCTTGAGCTTGTTCTACCATTTTCATGCACATTTTCATCCGTTCAATCTCTAAATCTGCTCTAGGGTAACTCTTGTCTAGGTTTGCAGCTGTTGGCCCTTCTTGAAGACGAGCCTGGTAGGCCTTGAACATCATGTCCAAGCCTTCTGGGGTTGGATCTGCAAGAACAGACCCTGGTTGTGGGTTATTTACAACGGGTGGTGGGGTGGGATGAAGCGAAGTGGATGAAGCTTCAGCATGCGAGGGGCTTTGAGATGCAATGTCTTCTATTCTTGTTTTGGCATCTTTTAGACTTTCTTCTATTTCAGATATCTTTTTGTTCCACTTGCGATTAGCCTTCTCTCTGGTATCCTTCCATGTTCTTGGTTTCCTCTTACTAGGTTCTCCTGCCTCACTTGACTCCGATTGCTCAAATGGTTTTGCTTGTTGTGCAGCCTGTGCCCTAGTAACTGCCTGTACAGGAGCCACATTACTGCTACTTGAACTTGAATCTGCCACTAAGCCTACCACATTGATGGGTGTAACCTTAGGTGCACTAGAAGGGTTTCTCGGACACTCTCTAGGAAGATGTTGCCACACTCAGGACAAAAGCCTTGTATTGTGATGTTTTGCCCTTGTCCCAGAGCTAGTTGGTGGGAACATTCACGAATGAAATGGTCGCCCTGGCATCTAAAGCACGGTCCTCTAGGGGCTTGTGGTCTTACTTGTCTCAATTGGGGCCTAGGATTTGGATTCGTATACATGACATTGGAGTATTCTGGCTCCCAATTTTGTTCCATAGGTGGTGTCTCATATTGACACTGAGAAGTCTCACTTTGCTCAGGTGACTCTATATAATAAGCATGTGGACTATCTTCATGGAAGTAGTTTGAACCATGAGTGTGAGAGTCATTTTCTGGTATCAATGGGGTTAGTGGCACCAATGCTCTATTAGGGTTCTCCTCCGCCATCGTATATTTAACTGGGATCACATTGGCAGGAGCTGGCGGTTGGTTTCCTAGGACTAGTTGTGGCCTACATGGTGCCTGATATTGCTGTTGGTATTGAGGTTCATATTGTTGTGGCCTATAATATGGCTGTTGGTACTGATTCTGATACCTACCCTGCTGGTAAGGTTGCTCATAATTTTGTCTAACAGCCTGCCTGTTATAGGGACAATCTTGGGTCGTATGATTTGTATATTTCCTCTCAATGGTGCAATATAGAGCATTAGGGTTTCCTTGGGGTTGAGTCGTCAACGGGCAAACATTAGCCATGTGATCTCCTCCACATGTATAACATCGCTTCACTGAAGTGACCCTTGGCATTTGTCTATTTTGAACTCCTAGCTTTTTGGCCACTTGCTCAGCTATCTCATCTATCTCAATGGAGGTTCTAGAGGTATGACTTGTAGAACTATCAGAGTCCTTATAGAGTTTGGATAGTCCTAATTCCTCACCCAAGTTGTCTTCTATGTCAATGCATATCCGTATACACTCTTCTATGGATCTAGGCTCTTTCAAGTATACATATGACCTTAATTTTGTGCTCAATAGGCCATCTAAAAACAGTGCCACCTATTTGGCTGATGTGGGTAATTCGGGTACAGGGCATCTTTCCAAGTACTGTCTAAACCTTCTTCCTGCAAGTCGTACTGTTTCTTGGGGTGTCTGCTTGAAGCTGTGGATCAAGGATGATGTGTTATGCCTGATACCACTCTTGGAAAATTCTACAATGAATTCTTCTAGAAGCTGACCTATCTCTCTATAGTTACGACCGTTTAGAGGTTGAAACCAAGCTAAGGCAGTACCCTTAAGAGTCAAACCAAATGCCTCGAACTGGGTGAATAAGTCTTCAACCTGTTCAGCTCTTAGCACTTGTTTGAACTCCGCCACATGATCATAAGGATCTCCAAATCCATCAAAGTAGTTCTTCATTGTCTTAACCACTTGAGAGGGTCTAAGGGTTCTTGAGTGCTCTCGTGGTCTAGGCAATGGGAAATCATGATCATCTCTTTGATGCCTATGAACTCTATGTCTCTCCCTTTCAAGTCTTTCCGTTCCATATCCTGATTTGTCTCTGCTCATTGTGTCTGCAAAGCTTACCTCCGGTCTCTCTCTAGTTCTTTCCCTCTGGGTTTCATGAGCCTTGGATGATCCGGCTCCCTGGAGGCCCTAGGAAACATTAGATCTTGGTGGAGGGAAAATTGATTCACCTTGCCAAGTGTAAGCATGTCTGTCATGATCTGATACCAAGAATAATTTTTGAGATGTGTGATCTAGATAGACAACTTTCCCTGGTGTCTCTGGATCCTTGAATTCATAGATGGTGACTACTGGGCTGGGTTGATCTGGCCTAAATCTCCAAAAAGCTTCCTCCGTTTCTCTATTCACGAATAGTTCTATGCTTTTGTTATCTTGAGGAATCCATTCTGGAGTGAGCACTCTAGTTAAGACTGACTTACCTCTAGGGGTCTTGGGTTCTCCTTCTAGGTCTCCTTGCTCTAGGTCTCCTATCTCATTCTCAGGAATGATATTTCCAAACTCATCTGTCCTATCTGGTAAGTTGGTAACCACATACATGGTTCCTTCCTTATCAATGTAAGCACCCTCTTCAAACTTGACCACTGGGTGTTCAAGTCCAAAGGGTTGGTCAGGATTCTTGAGTCGAACCACTGATCGTCTTAGACCATCCTCATAGATGCGAGCACCTAATTGGTTGGTCCTGATATACTCCAATTGGGTCTTATAGGGACCTTCGGGTGTCTGTAAATAGGCAGTGCCTGAGCTACGTGTGGGTCTTTCCATGCTAAAAGACATTTCTGAGTCACTGGTTTCTGAACTTCGTGTGTAAGGATAACCACTAAGCTGTTGAGCCCAAGACTTGGCTGTATGGTTGACACTAGCCTCAGATGACCTAATGCTTTGTCTATCCTTGCCTAAGTGTCTGCCAGATCTCAGGTTCATAAGCCTTGGCTTCTAGTCCCAAAGTTCTCCTATATTGCTCAAAATCCTTTGGAACTCCTTGGTTTTCTAGTTTCCTTGAGAGTCAACTTCAAAATACCCTATCTAATAATCCTGGTATTAATTTTACCGTAACCAGTCGATGTTTTTGTTGTACTCCCCACGAGCTTTCCAACAAAACCAAAATCACAGCAAACGGATTTTGTATGAGAAAGTTATGCCAGTTCAGGGTTCTGGGGTTTAAAACAGGGAAACAAGATCTCTCTGGGAACTCAGAACAGGCGATACGATACCAGATTTTCCACGATACGATACCTTTGTCTTACACGATACCCCTTCAGACGATACCACCTAGACGATACGATACCACTAGGATAACTGCGATCGCGATACCAACCTCACGATACGATACTGTTCTCTTAGACGATACGATACTGAAAGTGGTCACGATACGATATCTCTAATTTGCACGATACGATACCACTTAACCTAGCGATACGATACCTGTAATGACACGATACGATACTGAGTTCTTGAGCGATACGATACCACGGGATTTGGACGATACGATACCTTTGAGGCGATACGATACCAACTTGGCCGACGATACGATACAGAAATTGGAGGCAATACGATACCAAGACTAACACGATACGATACCAGGTGGACCACGATACGATACCACCGGGGCGACCGCGATCGCGATACCAACTTGGCCGACGATACGATACTGCACGATCGACGATACGATACCAAGACTGGCACGATACGATACCAGAATCTCAGGCGATACGATACCACTTGGTCAACGATACGATACTGTAACCGTCGCGATACGATACCACTGAGGCAACTGCGATGATACCAACACTTGACGATACGATACCAAAATGGTATCGCGATACCTCAAGTGGGCATGCACGATACGATACCTCGACAAGTATCGCGATACACGGGAATTCTGGTATCGTGATACCAAAACTCAACCGGACACGATACTTGGAGATTTTTAAGCCCAAATTCAAAAATTTTTGCAGATTTGTGTACCTTGTGTCCTCCTTGTCACTTCTATCAGCCTGTAGATGCAAAGTCACTCTCCAAAGTCACGATACAACACTCGTGATACCAGGCGCAGTTCCTCTCACGCCGCGATACCACCGCTCAGATTCTGGTGTTTTTGAGAGTTTTTCAGTGTTTTTCTTTAGCGTTTTTGGTTCTCAGCTCCTCCTAAGCTTGTTCCTCACGGCCACGAGTAAAAAACGAGTGAATGTAGTGGCGAAAATGGAAAAAATCAGAGAATACGAAGAGGGAAGAAGGTGGAGATGATGACGAAGATGAAGAAGGAGAAAAACTCAGAAACTGAACTAGAAATTGTGATTTTCTTACCTTCCAACGTTGCTACTCTACGTCTTACCGTCACACGCTCATCCTCCAAGCTCTCTCCCCGGCAACAGCGCCAAATTTGGTGTCACTCTAGCACAATGGTGAGTACCAACGTGAGGAGATACACCTCATAAATGTCAATCCGTGGAGACGTGAGGACCGGTATGAAGACCGTGAGCAAGTGATGGCACAAGTGCGTGAGTGAAAGCACACAAGCATACACACACATACACACACACGCGCACAAAGTAAGAGCAAGGAGTGGAACAATGGAAGATCTTCGATTCTACAAGAGCTCTCTTACAAAGCTGAAATCTACAACAAGCTAACCTCAAAAATGAGCTCTCCAGCCCTTTTTATAGTTTTTGAGTGGTTTTGGCCCTGTCCAGACCTAGTGTCCGGCCTAGTTAAAAAATAGGTTCCAGGGCTTATTTGGGGGCTTAAACGGAGTCTAAAAATTATGAAAATTGGTAGGATGGTAGTTCTAATACTCCTCAAGCTCGAGGACTCCTCGGCTTGAACAAAATGGAGTTACAAAAATGGAAAATGGTATTTACAATGGTTTTTAGTGATAAAAATCACTATTTTTGTAGGGATTTCATCTGAAAATTTGACAGGTGCTTCTTGGAGCTCCCTACTTGCTCCTTCTTCTTGTGTGTCCACTTCCTTGATGCACTTCCATTCTTGCTTCAACAATTACCGTGTTAAAATTCTTGTCTGATATCACGTCGGCAGGTATACTTGAGTGTAGTTCCGCACTTGAAGTTGATCGTTCCATGTTAAGTTCTTTTCCTTTAAAGTTCTCAACAATACAAAGATTATGTCCTTAGCTTGAACTTGAGAGTTTAGGTATTCTTCAACTTGATAATTGCCTATCGTCGCCCTAACTTACTCCTACCTCTAGTCGTTCTTAGCCTAAGCTAGGAATTGACGAAGGGGAGTTGAGAATATGCCGACCTTTCTTGCTGATCCTTGTTCTTTAGTGCTCGAGAAGCTGATTCTCAAGCTTGCACAAAGCCCTTGCTTGGATGCTCTCAATTGGTTTTCAATAGACCTGTATCAGTCCCAAGATTAGCTCCAGGCTTAAATTCAAATGACACAATAGAACACTTTCATGCATGTAACTCACAGACCAAATTATCCTTTGCCTTTATGGAAAACAATCCCAAGGATCCCTCAGTTTTCCTACCTCGGGGTATGGTCAATTTCAAAACCCTATCTAATAATCCTGATATTAATTTTCACATAACCAGTGGAATTTTTGGTTGTACTCCCCACGAGCTTTCCAACAAGACAAGAATCAGAGCAATTGGATTTCGTATGAGAAAGTTATGTTAGTTCAGGCTTCAGGGATTAAAACAGGGTTCAAAACAGTTTAATCAGGCAGGCAGAAATTCTTGAATTACTTGGGTTGTGGCCTCAACATGCAATGCTAACCCCGAGTGTTTGTCCCACAAATTGACTAAACTAGCCTCCTATTCTTTGCCCTAAAAAATTGGCCAAATTTGCCCTTCTATCGCGTTCGCAAGTTCTGTCAGTCGCGATTGACAAGTCAATCGCGATTGACGTGTCGATTGCGATTGACAGGTCCGTCGTGGCTGTCAGTCGCGATTGATGAGTCAATCGCGATTGACACGTGGCTCAAAAAGTCAATCAATCATGGTCAAAGGGTCGTTGAGTCTGTCAGTCGCGATTGATGGGTCGATCGCGATTGACAGGTTGGTCGCGAGGGTCTGTCCGTCGTGGTCAAACAATCATTGACTGTGTCGGTCGCGATTGACAGGGCCGTCGTGGGTTGTCAATCGTGATTGACTGGTCGATCGCGATTGATGGATCGATCGCGATTGATACGTGTCACGCGTATGATCTGTCAGTTGTGGTCAATCGATCGTTGACTCTGTCGGTCGTGATTGACAGAGCCGTCGTGGGCTGTCAGTCGCGATTGATGGGTCAATCGCGATTGATGGGTCAATCGCGATTGATAGGTCTTTCCGTCGTGGTCTGTCGATCGTGATTGACAGAGCGATCGCGATTGACTGAAATCTGAGGAATTTCAAAAATCTAAACACAGTTTTGGGAAGCTCTAGGCCTGTAGATCATGGTTTTGTACTTTGTTTGGCAAATGGAGCATTTTTTCTGTCGGTCGCGATTGATAGAGGTCGGCGACACAGCGACAATTTCATGACGTATTTTACCTGCGCGGAGTGCTGGAGATGATGATGCAGCATGTACCTGCAAGAAAGCTCAAGAAACATGCAAAAACGGCACACACAATATCGCTCTCTCGCTCCCTCTCACAAGTGAAATGAGGGAAGTGAAAGGAGGAAGGAGATATAGTAAAAAAACTGAATTTTTTTCGCGATGATGGAGATGGAGGTGGGAGATGGTGATGATGGTGATGATGATGATGGTGATGATGGTGGTGAGGTAAGAAAGAGAAAAATAGGAAAAGTAAAGAAATTACCTACAATGCCAACGTCTCCAAACTACGTCTTACCATCACACGCTCGTCCTCAAAGCTCGTTCCCCGGCAACGGTGCCAAAATTTGGTGTAGCTCAGTGATGAGTAGCACCTCCTTTAATGTCAATCCGGGAAGATGTGAGGATGGTATGAAGACCTCGAGCAAGTGAAGGGACAAGTGCGTGAGTGAGAAGCACACTAACATGCACACACATACACACACACGCGCACACACAGTAGACAAAGAGAGAGAAGCAATGGAGTTCTTAGATTACTTTCAAAAAGCTCATACAAGTTCAAAACTATTACAAGCTAACCTCAAAAATGAGCTCTCTAGCTCCTTTATAGTTTTTGACTAGCTTTGGCCCTGTCCAGACCTAGTGTCCAGCCTAGTTAAAAATTAGGTTTGAGGGCTTATTTGAGGCTCAAACGAGATCTAAAAAATATGAAAATTGGCAGGTAGATACTTCTAAAGCTCCTCAAGCTCAAGGACTCCTTGGCTTGCACAAAATGGAGCTACAAAAATACGAAATGGTATTTACAATGGTTTTTAGTGATGAAAATCACTAAGTCATACACATCTTTGAGCTCCCTACTTGCTCCTTCTTCTTGTGTGCTCAACTCCTTGATGTCTGAAAATTTTAGATGGCCTACTTGCCAGATCTTCTTTGACTACCTTGTCTGCTTGTGCTGTCCCTTTGCTCCGACTCTCTTCGTAGGCTTCCTTGTCTCGTGACTCCCTCGGTTCTTTGACTACTGCCAACAGTAGGTGATTACAAAAGATTCCAAGTCAATTTGACTTTAACAAGAAGATAAAGTGGTAATTAACCACTAGCACTAGTTCCTATGCTTCTTACATATGTAGGGTCTTCAAGATATCTTTCAAGCCAAATGTGTAGGCTTGTGATTTACACCAACAGTTCCTACCATTCCAAAGAATCTGATAAGTGTAGGACAAATTGTTGAAAAAGGTTATGAAGTAAGTTTCACTAATGATGAAGTTTTTGTGGAAGACCCTAGCAATGGGTATAAACAGATTGTTTTAGGAAAGAAAGAAGGAAGACTCTTCACATTGAAGATTCAAGGTAATGTTGATCATGCCTTATTTACTTATGGAGGACATAAGATCTCTGAGTTAGATCTTTGGCATAAAAGGCTTGGACATTCTAATGAAAGAGGTATTAAGGATATGGTTAACAATGGTTCAATGCTTGGATTGCCTAATGTTGTAGGTCAACATATGACATTCAGATATGAGGCATGTCAATTAGGTAAGGCTCTTAAGCAATCATACAATAAGCATGGATTTATGTATTCAGAGAAGCTTGAATTGGTACACATAGATGTGTGGGGACCATCAAATGATTTCAGTATTAATGGTTCAAGATATTATGTGATTTATGTTGATGATGCTACTAGGTGGATCACCATATATGTGATCAAAGATAAATCAGAGGTATTAAATACATTTAAACATTATCATGTGTATCCAGAAAGAATCACAGGTCAAAAGTTGAAGAGACTAAGGTCAGATGGAGGGGGAGAGTATTTCTCTAATGAGTTCAATGATTACTTATGGAATGTAGGTATAAAAAGGGAATTTACTTGCAGGTACTCTCCTCAAAAAATGGTGTAGCAGAAAGGAGAAATAGAACTCTTGTTGAGTTTGCAAGATCAATGATGAAGGAGAAAAATTATCCAAATTATTTGTGGGCTAAGGCTGTAAATATAGCTACATATTTGTTCAATAGGTTACCATGTAAGGCTTTGCAGGGTATGAAACCATATGAAGCTTGGTGGGGTAAGAGACCTACTGTTGATAGTAGTCAAGGACTGACTAGACAAGGAAGCCAGCGGAGAGAGTCAAAGCGAGTGAAGGATTAAGTAGACAGAGTAGTCGATGCAAATCTGGCAGATAGGCCCTTCAAATTTTTCCAAATCAACATCTTTATAACAGTGATTCTCATCACTAAAAATCTTTGTAAACACCATTTCATATTTTTGTAGCTCCATTTTGTGCAAGCCAAGGAGTCCTTGAGCTTGAGGAGCATTAGAAGTAGCTACCTACCAGTTTTCATATTTTTTAGACTCCGTTTGAGCCTTCAAACAGACCCTAGAACCTAATTTTTAACTAGGCCAGAAACTAGGTTTGTACACGACCAAAACCTAGTCAAAAACTATAAATAGAGCTAGAGAGCTCATTTTTGAGGTTAGCTTGTAATTGATCTAAACTTGTATGAGCACTTTTGAAGTAATCTAAAAGAAATCCATTGTCTCTCTCTTTGTCTTGAGTGCGCGTGTGTGTGTATGTGTGTGCATGTTAGTGTGCTTCTCACTCACGCACTTGTGCCTTCACTTGCTCGAGGTCATCATACCATCCTCACGTCTTCCCGGATTGACATTAAAGGAGGTGCTACTCATCACTGAGCTACACCAAATTTTGGCGCCGTTGCCGGGGATCAAGCTTTGAGGACGAGCGTGTGATGGTAAGACGTAGATTTGAGACATTGGCGTTGTAGGTAATTTCTTTACTTTTCTTATTTTTCTCTTTCTTACCTCACCACCATCATCACCATCATCATCCTCACCATATCCGATCTCCATCTCCATCCCACCTCATTTCCCTCATTCCACTTGTGAGAGAGAGCGAGAGATAGACTTGTGTGCTGTGTTTTTGCATGTTTTTTGAGTTTTCTTGCAGGATCCAACTGTATCATCCCCTCCAGCACGTCGCACAAGTACGGAAATGTGCAGAACTGTCTCTGTGTCGCAAGCTTCTGTCGATCGCGATTGACAGAAAGTTTCATCTTTTGGTAAAACTAAGTGCACCACAGTAGACTAGAGACCTTGCACATCAGAGATCCACAAAAATTTTTGAAAAATGGCTTTTTTTTAGTCCATCGCGATTGATAGCATCAATCGCGATTGACACTGTCCATCGCGACGGACAGCCAGTCCATCGCGACTGACAGGCCACGACGGACAGCCAGTCCATCGCGACTGACATGCCACGACGGACAACAAGTCAATCGCGACTGACAGACCCCGACGGATACGTGTCCATCACGACGGACACTCCTACCCATCACGATTGACAGCCCAATCGTGATTGACAGCCCTTTTCGTCGAGATTCTTGACCATCGCGACATACAGAGGCCCGATCAACACATAAACACGGAAAAACTCGAATTTTGAGTCCGTCGCGATTGATAGCAGTCCATCGCGACTGACAGTGATCCATCACGATTGATAGGAGTCCATTGCGACCGATACCCTCTGTCCATCGCGATTGACACCCCTTGTCCATCGCGATTGACACCCATCAATCGCAATTGACACCCATCAATCGCGATTGACAGCCCAGTCGATCGCGATTGACAACCATTTTTGACTATTTTTTAGGGTTTTGTAATGAAGATTTTGGCTAATTTTGGGCATGAACATTTCACTCTAGAGCACATAAGGACGCCATAAGAAAATAACTTGAGAAGTCCTGTTTGCCTGTTAGCCTGTTTGAACCCTGTTTTAACCCTAGAACCCTGAATTGACATAACTTAACTTTCTCATACGAAATCTGTTTGCAGTGATTCTTGTCTTATTGGAAAGCTCGTGGGGAGTACAACCAAAACTTCCACTGGTTACGGTAAATTTAATATCAGCATTATTAGATATCCTATTTTAAAGTAGCCTTACCTAGGGGGAACAAAACCAGGGGATCTCTAGAATTGTTTTCCATAAAGACAAGAGGCTAATTGGTATCTAAGTTACATGAATGAAAGTGCTTGGTTCTGTCCTTTGAATTTAAGTCTTGAGCTAATCTTGGGACTGATACAGGTCTATTGAGAGCAATTGAGAGCATCCAAAGCAAGGGCTTTGTGCAAGCTTGAGAATCGGGTTCTCGAGCACTAAAGAACAAGGGATCAACAAGAAAGGTCGGAATATTCTCAACTTCCTTTGTCAATTCCTAGCTTAGGCTAAGTTCGAGTAGTGCTAGGAGTAAGTCAGGACACGATAGGCACGTGACAAGTCAAAGACTATCTAAGAAATCAAGTTCAAGAGATAACCTGTGTGTGACCGAGAACTTTAAAGGAAAAGACTTAACGTGGAACGATCAACTTCAAGTGCGGAAATTAACTCAAATGCTCCCGACGACGTGATATCAGACAAGAGTATAAACACGATAATCAACATAAGAAGGAATCAAGTAATTGGTACAAAAGAACTCAGCAACAAGGTTGTACTTGGGCAAAATAGGGGCTACTTCAATAGGCATATGAACCTTAGATCAGGACGGCATCTAGTAAGGGATAGACAAAGTCTTAGGTCTTTAGAGGCTAGCGTTAATCATACTGCTAGGTCTTGGGCCCAGCAGTTGAGCCACCACTCGCATTACCCTAGCCCTGAGACTAGTGAATCAGAGATGTCTCAAGGTATGGAGAGACCTGCGGGGAGTTCAGGTGTGCCACATTTGTATCGGGTGGAAGGCCCCTACAAGACGCAGCTGGAATACCTTAGGACCAACCGATTAGGTGCTAGCATCTATGAGGACGTCCTAGGAAGATCCGTGGTCCAGATTAAAAACCCTGACCAATCCATTGGAATAGAACACCCAGCTGTAAAGTTTGAAAATGGAGCATACTTGGACAAAGAAGGAACCATATACGTAGTCACCAGTCACCCAGATAGGAAAGACGAATTCGAAAATGTGATCCCAGAAGCGGACATAGGTGACCTAGAGCAAGGAAACATGGGTATAGAGCCTAGGACCCCTCGAGGGAAATCTGTTCTTACTAGAATCCTCAATCTAGAGTGGATTCCCGAGGATAATAAGAGCATAGATCTGCTCCTAAATCAAGAAACCGATGAAGCCTTTTGGAGGTAGAATTCAAATAGGCCAAATGATGTAGGGTCAATCCTGATCTATGAGTTCAAAGATCCTGATAGCCCAAGCAAAGTGACCTACTTAGATCACGCTTCAGAGAGGATCTTTGTGGTTACAGAACATGACAGGCATGCTTATACTTGGAAGGGTGAATTCGTTTT
Organism: Ceratopteris richardii; assembly: GCA_020310875.1. Lineage (NCBI taxonomy): Eukaryota > Viridiplantae > Streptophyta > Polypodiopsida > Polypodiales > Pteridaceae > Ceratopteris > Ceratopteris richardii. Next base: position 99,378,792 of record CM035411.1, on the reverse strand, counting down.
CCCCCAACCAAGGTCGAACGTGTCCTATGGTCACCTTGGAGCTGGAACATCCCAAGCTCATGGAACTCAAAGAGACAGAAGTAGAGATAGGCCAAAAGTAAGCTTTGCCAACCCAGGGGGCAGAGAAAGAACAAGGACAAAAACAAATAGAGTAGAACCTGAGGTACTTAGAGCTCCCAGGAATCAAAGAAATGCGGATGAGTTCCCTCTACCACGACCTAGAGAGCACACAAGGACTTTGAGACCGACTCAGCTAGTTAAGTCCATGAAGAACTACTTCGATGGCACTGGAGATCCATACGATCATGTGGCTGAGTTTAGGCAAGTCTTGAGAGCTGAACAAGTTGAAGATGTGTTCACGCAGTGCAATGCCTTTGGTCTAACCCTTAGGAACACCGCCTTGACATGGTTTTAGCCACTAAATGAGAGGCAGTTCAAGAGCATAGACCAACTTCTAGAGGCATTCATTATCGAATTCTCTAAAAGTGGCATAAGACATAACACTTCCTCGCTGATTCACAGCTTCAAGCAAACCCCTCAAGAAACCGTGAGACTTGCTGGAAGAAGATTTAGGCAATACCTGGAGAGATGCCTTGTCCCTGAGTTACGCACACCAGCTAAGCAAGTGGCTTTATTCTTGGATGGATTGCTAAGTACCAAATTGAGATCATATGTGTACTTGAAGGACCCTAGGACCATAGAAGAGTGTGTACGCATGTGCATTGACATCGAGGATAACCTAGGGGAGGAATTAGAGCTTTCAAAAATCTACAAAGATACTGATAGTTCTTCTAGCCTCTCTTCCACGCAATCCACATCTATTGAGGAATTAGCAGAGAAAGTAGCTCAGAAATTAGGTGTCACTAGCAAACAGATCCCAAGATTTGCCCTTGTGAAAAGATGCTATACTTGTGGAGGTGACCATATGGCGAATGTATGTCCCATTATGGCTCAACCCCAAGTAAATCCTAGTAGTCAGTACTGCACCATAGAACGAAGATACACAAATCACACAGCACAAGACTGCCCATACAACAAGCAAGCAGTTAGGCAAACCTACCCTCAGCCATACCCTCAATAAGGCAGATACCAGAGTCAATACCCACCACAATAGTATACTAGGCCTCAACAAAATTACCAACTGCAATATCAGGCCCAACTGAGACCCCTGCCAGTGCTAGCACAACAACCACCTGCTCCTACTAATGTGATTCCGGTAAAGTATGCTACTGCAGAAGAAAACCTGAATAGAGCTATAGTCCCTGTAACACCATTAATTTCATAAAGTGATCCCAGTGACCATAGCTTTGATTCTACGCATGTTGATAGTCCCCAGGCTTACTACATGCAGTCTCCTGAACATGGTGAGTCCTACTACAGTGAGGAACCGAGTGAACCTAATTGGGAGCCAGAGTATGCTAGTGTCATGTACGCAAACCCCAACTCTAGACCTCAACCTAGGCAAGTAAGACCCCCATTCCCTAGAGGACCATGCTACAGATGTCAGGGAGATCATCTCATTCGTGATTGTCCCTTACCTCCATCTACACAACCCCAGTCAGTGACAATTCAAGGCTTTTGCCAAGATTGTGGAAAGGAGCATCTCTTACGAGATTGTCCAAAGAACCCCAATATATGCCAAAAATCACTCCTATCAATGTTGTTGGGTTAGTAGTAGACTCTACAGGAAGTGTGACGTCCACTGCACCAGTACAGGTAGTCACTAGAGCTCAGAGGCTAGTGAAACTGAGAGCATAACTAAGAAGAGAACTAGAGCCTGGAGAGATAGTAGAGAAAGAATGAAGAGGCAATGGGCACAGAAAATGAGTGAACTTGAGGAAAGCCTAAGAGAAATGAGAGCCAGGATAAGCGAACTCACATCTCAAACTCCCTCTCACACTACCCCACCTCCACCATTCCCATCTCCATCCGATCCACCACCTTCCAACCCACCTAACACAATCCCACCACCCCCTAGAGTAGGATCAGTCCTAGCAGATCCCACTCCCAAGGACCTAAACATGATGCTTAAAGCATATTAGGCCAGAATCCAAGAACGGCCAAATGTAACCGATCATGAAAAGTGCTACTCGAAAGCAGAACTAGAGCTTGAATGAACTAAAATTTGTGCTAAGATGGTGGAGTTGGCTCAAACCATGTTTGAAGCCAGCCGCCTTTTTAACATATCTAGCTCAGCCAAGCTGCAGCTGCACTTTGAAGGACTATTAGAAAGAATAGAGAGGCTAATTGCACAATCAGAAAAGGAACCCGCCTCTCAACACAAGGACAAGGCAAGTGAAAGAGTAGGTCTTCCTACCCAGGAAGCCTATGTGCCTAACTCTACGGAGCCAGACACATCATCTTCTATGAATCGGTTCACAACAGAATTCCTACGAGAGATTCAAGAAGACAAATGGGCTAAAGAAAGTGAAGTCCCTCCTCCCATTGAACTTGTGGATGATGCACACGACCAATTCCCACAAGACATCCCATCCATTTATGAGGAGCAGGAGAGCACCCAATCTCAGGAAAGATTAGACTTTGAGTCTAACTCTCTGCAAGAATTACCCCACTTCACAGGCCCATGGGAAGCTAAGTCTACTTGTATGAGAGCACCCACGGTCATGGTACAAAATGAGGACTCAGTCATACCTAGGAACACAGAGGTAGTGAAAAACACTAAAGTACAGTGCAACCTCACCTTAGAAGAGCTTCAAAGTAAGGCCAGAGCTATGGAAACATGTAGCCAAACAAGTACCAGAGATAGAAAAACCTCGTTCCCAGGTAGGATCCCAGAGAACAGTGCTAGAAATACCATTGGACAAGATAGGGGACATGAGTGAGGGCGAAGAGGGAAACACATATCTTCCTATCACCCATCAAGGATACACCACCAAGGCCATTCTAGACTCAGGCGCAGGAGTTGCAATTGCTACCACTTCCCTATGGAAGCGTTAGGGCAAGCCAGCACTCAGGCCCATGAGGATGAAATTGCAAATGGCCGATGGTCACATAGAGAGACCCTTAGGGCTGTTAGAAGGAATAACTCTCACCACATGTGGTGTTGAGTTCGAGCATACATTTGCTATATGTGATTTCAGCAAAAATCATGCCTATGAAATGATCTTGGGACGACCCTTTATGCGACAGTTGCAAGTGGTACAGGACTGGGGAACCAACTCCTTGTACCTGCAACACTTAGGTGTTACGACCAAAGTGAATCTCAAAGATTACTCTCATAGAGATGTCCCTCCTATCCAATGGAATCCCCTCCATAGAGCCAAACATGATACGAAATCGGTGCATTCCATAGGATCAGGATCCTCATGGATGCATGAAGACACCCACTTATGGATGTGCAAAGTAGTAGTAGAAGAAGAGAAGAGAGAAAAAGCTAGGGAGGTAGGTGCAAAAGAAACACATAGATCAATTCAAGACCCAGCCTATGCAGCTGTAGTCTTTCCTGATGAAGAATTTGAACCCCACGGCTGGGCAGAAATCCTAGCAACAATGGATGTAGCCATCAATGAAGAACAATGGACACCTCACTGTGATGAAGATGGTTATTACATTTCAGTCTTCTCCATAGAGCCAATCATGGGAGAGGCAGTGTTAGAAGAGTGTGAACCTAGCCCTGATGCATTTGAGGATGCAAGTGACTCCGATCTAGAGTCAATCATCATGGACCCACCTTTTGCATCAGATGAAGAATACTTCTATGAAGTAGAATTTCAACCCCAGAGGCATGGAGAGCTTACAAAGGATGTAAGGCTAGCCACACATGTGACCCCGAAGGAAGAAGGAAAAAAAAGAAAGAAGAGAGAAGTCACACCAGAAGAGGAAGAATCTTTGTTTGAGGTCCCGAAAAATTTTAAGAAGTATGAGATAGATGACAGGAGAGTCATGATCAGAATGCCTAAACGAGAGGTGCAATCGGGGGAGGCCTATGATAACAAAGAAACCACCAAGAAAATAGTGGTAGGCATGGAAGAAGGAGAAGAGAGATGCACGTACATAGGCCATGACCTGACGGAAGACGAAGAGCACGAATTGATAGCCTTGCTAAGAGAATACAGAGATGTATTCGCTTGGAGTTACAAGGATTTGAAAGGCGTGGACCCTGACATATGCTCACACACTATCCCCATGACCTCAGATGCCAAACCTTCTAAGCAAAAGCCATACACATATAATGATAATTATGCATACCCACTCAGTATGCTCAATTTCATAGATGAATCCAGCTTCAACCAGTCTATCTATCTCCTATCGTAGTGGTGTCCAAGAAAAATGGAAAGTTGCGTGTATGCATTAACTTGAAGAAGGTCAATGCAGCCACAATTCGAGATAACTATCCGCTTCCTATCACAGAACATCTCTTAGAAAGAGTAGCAGGCAAGGAAGTGTATAGCTTCCTTGATGGATTTTCGAGCTACAATCAAGTAGCCATAGCTCCAGAAGATCAACATAAGATGGCTTTTGCCAGTGAATGGGGCATTTTTGCCTTTAGAGTAATGCCATTTGGGCTTACCAATGCACCCGCTACCTTCCAGAGACTAATGTGCCATGTGTTTAAAGAGTTCCTGAGGAAGAACTTAGAAGTCTATGTTGATGATCTTTGTGCTCATTCCAACATTAGACAAACCCATATTCCTGAACTCAGACAAGTCTTTGACAAATGTAGAGAATATCAAGTTTGCCTGAACCTAGAAAAGTGCGTTTTTATGGTCAAGCAAGGCAAGATTCTAGGACACATAGTGTCAAAGAATGGCATATCCACCGATGAAGAGAAAGTGAGAGCCATAGCGGAGCTACCTAGGCCAAAGAATGTCAAGGAAGTACAAGCTTTCATGGGGCATTGTGGTTATTACCGACGGTTTATACACATGTATGCCATCATAGCAAAGCCTCTGTATGGGCTTTTGACTAACTTTGAGTGGACTAATGAATGTGCGAATTCTTTCAATGAGCTTAAACGGTGATTATGTTCAGCACCGATCTTGACCACACCAGATTGGAATAAGCCTTTCCATGTTCATGTTGATGCATCCAATTATGCTATTGGGTGTGTACTCGTGCAGCCTACCGATGAAGGTAATATGGGTCTTCCAATTGCCTATGCTAGTAGACAATTGAATGCAGCTGAACGAAACTATACGACCACTGAGCGAGAAGGATTAGGCATGATATATGCAATCAAAAATTTTAGACACTATTTGCTTGCAAATAAGTTTAAATTTTTTACTGATCATCAGGCCCTGCTGTACTTGGTAAACAAATCATGCAATATTGGTAGATTAGTAAGATGGTTTCTCTTGCTAATGGAATACGACTTTGAGGTTGTGGTAAGAAAAGGCAAGACTCACTTGAGAGTAGACCATCTCTCTAGGCTCACATCGGGAGAAGCCCCACAAGGAGTATCAGATGACCTTCCCGATGCTTACTTGTTTAATCTGGAAGTTGTACCTCAGTGGGCTAAGCCATTAGTGCCAGTACTGACCTACGGGCCTAATCACCCAGTAATAAACACACAGGATAGAGAGGTAATAAAAGCCCAAAAGTATCACATCATGGCAAGAAGTATGTACAAGCACACAAATCAAGGGATCTTGGCTTGTTGTGTGGAAGAGGATGAGTCTTTCATAAATTTTTCTGCGAAAGTGAGTCTATTTGGGTACCCAAGAAGTCAATGAAGGCCAGCCCACAATCACGACAAATCTAGGTGCCTAAGGCTTGTTTGCGGGCTCAAATAGCTACACCGAGACCACACCCTGTTCAACATAGTTCATTCACTCGAACAACTGTTACCCACTTGTATTCAATACACACAAACACACATTGGCCCATGAGCACGAGTAGAACCGCTTGTGAATGGGTCCCTAAAAAGCCTCATTTCCAAGCAAACACTCTTATAAAGCTCTCCAGAGTCTCCAAACAATCAAAACAGAGTGCCATCCATCATGTTTGGCAACCCAAACCTTGTAACAAACCATCTGACCTAAAACCACGTCCACTTACTAACTGCATCCACAATGCACCCGACCCCCAATTAGCTCATAGGCATTCAGTATCAGCTAACCACACTTCACACTCACATCCATGCGAGCACTAACTAACCAACTAACTACATCACAATTCATCAAGTTAATATTGTAACGGGGACACAGTGTCATTTTGTGTCCATTGCATTGTTAACAATCATTCATATATTCTCACAGAACCGGCAGTGATTTCCGCAACATGGCTGACGCTGCGGGAACAAGCTCTCAAACAGGAACGAGCCAACAAGTGGTGGACTTAGAGAGTTTACCCGTTTTGCCTGAGACAAATGAAAGACCAGAAGAATTGCAGGCCATCAAAATCATACCTATTGTGGACCCTCCCAGTGGCCATACCATGCCCGTAGGAAAAGCTTCCCACTGGTTTAGTGAAGTGGCACGACCCTTGGGAGAGGGAACATACCTATGCGAATCAGAGTTGGACTTCAATGGGAAGCCAGGTAAATACCATTTCTTTACAAGGGAATTCGAGAAGTTACAAAATGCGGAAGGTCTACGTTTGGTATGGGAGAAGGCACGATTGGGTGCATACTTCAGTGCCCGGCTCCCAAAGCCTGACTTCATGTGATGCTACTATCTCATCAACACCTTGACTCCAAACAAGAACCCAAAAGGCGCGAGCTCATTTGTGCTTCCATCTCTGACAAGGGGAAATGAGCTCAAGAGGTTTAGGCTATCAAACAACTTGGTGAGAGAGGCCCTAGATATGCGAGGAATGCATATTCCAACAGAGAAGGAGACCCTAGTGCCTGATTACATGAAGAATTGAAGCCTCACCAAGCTCAAGGACATGGTGGCCATGACGCCTAATATTGCAATCCACCTTCGCATGTGCATGCAACACTTTGCTTTTCCTGCCCAAGATAGATTCACCATGCCACCCAAAAAGATATGGTTTAGTTTGTATCTGGCAGAGACACAGAGCCTTACCATCAACTTACCCCACTGGATCATTGACCAGATACACCTAGCCCCAAAACAATGGCCGCGGAAGCATGTTTTATATGGATGTTGTGCTCTGACTAGAATCATTTATAGATGTTTGGCTTATGACATCCCTATTCAATGGGTCCTGATGTGGAATCGAGTAGAGCAGTTTAGAGGCAAGACATCCACTGGACCCCCTTCTAAGAAGATGAGAGGTACTGTCCAAGTCCCTTGTGCTCAACCACGTGGAGCCACCCTAACACCAGACGTTACCCCTCCACCCCGGAGAGTTCGGCCATTCACACTATGACTTCCAAGACGTGACACCAATGGCCCTAACTTGATGTTTCCTCCAGTCCCAACCGATCTTGAATTTCCTGGTGGTGCACCCTTGGAAGAACTCACGAATGAAGACTTCGAACAATTGTTACAAGATGTAGAGCTGGAGGCAGAAGAGGAACAACAAGTGGAGAATGTTCAACCGCAAGCCACAACCTCCCAAGTACTTGTCACCACAGTTGAAGTGGATGAATAGGATGATGAAGATGAAGAACAGGAGGAAGATGAGGAGGATTATGATCAAGAGCATCAAGATGAGCAACAAGAAGTGCCAGAACTTGTAGGTGCACCTGCATACACAACTCAGCTACAAAGGTTATACGATACAATCAAAGCAGTACAAGAAAGGCATCAACTCTCTCTTGTGTCAGACCAAGCTTTGATGCAAGAAATGCTATCAGATGATGGGGTGGATCAACATTTTATTGACACCCTCAAATTGGTGTCAGAATCTTTAGGAGTTCCGAAGGCTGTCCACACAGCAGTCCGCTAGTCCGTGAGGTATGACAAACGCAGAGTTGACACATTACCACGATCAGGTAAGACTATCAGGATACCCGTCACAGAACAAGAAGTAACCATTGAAACCACAGCTACCCCCACCACCACCATTGACCTCTCTGCTGAAACCTTCATTCAGACATCACCCATCTCACCCCAGCACCCCCCATCACCACCTTCTCCACCCCCACCACCACCCATTAGGAAAAAGGGTGAACCCTGCATGGGCCTTGTAAGGATCCCTAATTTTCAGGGATTAAGCCTCATTCTGCTGTTGTCTAAGGGGACAAAGTGCATTTAATAGGGCACTTTTTAGTAGGCTGGAGTAGGATTTTTTTAAGGCTTACTAGGCTCCTCTCTCTCTTCTTTTAGAGAGAGAGAAAGGGAATCTACTTTCCACATCATCAAACTCGAGCATGTATGGGAATAAAAAAATGATTTTTTTTTAAAAGTCTCAATTTCAGTGTTTATTTACTTGAAAGGGCTCATTTTTTAATATATATGTCAGAAGTGACCTTTTTTGAGTTTAGTTTTTAATTTTCCTTTTGAAAAAGCAATATTTTTAAAATCCCTCCAAAAGTAGAGTGCCACATCATCAAATCCGTAACTACTCTTCACCCAAAAAATGACTTTTTCAAAATTTCAACATTTTTGGCTATTCTCAGTGGAAAAACACACTGTGACCCATCCTCATCCAAGAAAACAAACTTTTCTTGAGAAAATCATGCTCTAGCATCTCTTCCAAACAAATTTCTGGTCTCTTTCTCAGTATTGTTTAATTGTTGGAAAAGATGGTGTTGACACCTATTACAAACCTCACATTAGGACGTCCTCATGCCCCAGCATCAACAAGTATCCATGTTCGTGTGCCCAGAGAGTTTGCTCCAAATACACAATGCAACAATGATGTGAACTCTCAAAATGAGCGTCGTGAAGCTGGAGAAAAGAATATTGATCTTTGGACTCATGGTTCATTATACCCTCCTGATCCAATGTCTTCTTACCATCCAACATTCCATAACCTCTCAACTTTACTTCAGTTCATCGGTGCCGGTAAAGCTGGGCTCTTAGGTTATTGTCAACGATTATCTACACATTCAACTGCCATTACTAAGTATTGGATTCAACAATATCAACTAAATCATACAAGGTTGGTCACTTTTGAAAGCACAATCATATCTTTACAAGAAAAGCTTGCAGAGCTTGAAAAGCATATGGAAGAAAAGGAGAGAACAATTGAGATATTTAAAAACACTGTCCAACACTTGAGAGAGACTCCACTTGGGATGCGACGTAGGAGACGATCATTAACATCCTTTGACTCTCTTTCAATTGGTGGTGGAGCACGCAAACGATGAGTTTTTGCAATAAGGTTTGGCTTGTATTTGTTTCTCTTTTTGGAAGACTTTTATATGTATATATATATATATATTTTTTTTCTTGTTATGTAGGTCATTCGTTGAAGATGTTAATGCATCATCAACAACAGAGGATCAATTCAAGTTATTAAATTCTTGTTTGACCAACAAGCAGGTGGTTAGTATTTTGGAGTCACGGATAGGAAACCTTATCAAGAAGAAAGTGATTAAAGATTTCACAAAAAAGTTACAAGATATTATCACTCCTAGAGACGTGCAGATGGTATGTGATGAAGCAGGAATTAGTACTAAAGGATACAGTGCATTGTACAACCTTTTGAAGCATTCATTAGAAAGAGAAGGTATTTTACAGAATATGTTTCCATCTCCTTACAAGGTATCGCTAAAGAAGTCAATGTCCAATGAAGATATAACTAGTATTCTTGGAAACTACTTATATATAGAGGATATTATGCCTATGTCTATTTATCATTTATCTACATCCAAAAAAGAGTTGAAAAGCGCAGTTGGAAATGGATTTCCTTACACAAAGTACAACAACATATTCGTGGATTTGGAGAGGCTTCAACAGGCAATGGTTCAATTTTACAAATCTACTATACCTGGTATGTGCACTATTGTTACCTTGATATACATTGTATTTTGATGTTATAAAGATTTTGCTAATTTATGCAGATTGTAATACCAAATTACAGTTTATATTGAAGTTAGATGAATGCCAGATTATAAAGGGATGACGAATGGAGAGATTGAGTTTGACACTCATGAATGAAGCTATGAGAAATGCCATATCTGATGAAAGTTGTAACTCTAGCTCTAAGTCTACATATAGTGTTCAATCCGAGAAAGAAATATGGTGGTTAGGTGCTACTGAAGTACCTAAAGAATCCAATGATGTTCTTGAAAGACAATAGTTACGCAATATAACACAGGAGCAATAGCAGAGAAGATAACAGATATAGGAGAATCTCAACAATTTTCTACTAGCAGCAAGTACAAAGATGATGGCGTTGTCCACCCGTGCGCTCTCAAGGTAGAGCTTAAATGGTGATCTAGACAACTCTAGATAGGGAGATACAAGGTAGAGGTATGCTGGCTCAACTCAGTATCTTAGGAAGTGCAGAAGTCATGTATATATAGGATCATGGGTGGCCTGCCATGGACGGCTATACATGGGCGGTAGAGCGTGGGCGGCCACCGCCCGCGTAATTGCCATACACGGCTTAGACTGGTTGAACCGACCTAACAAATATAAATGATTTCTGACTCTGACAGGGAATATTCCATGGAATATTCCCTTTACCGTCGCGCCGGGGGCGCTGCCCCCGGACCCCCACCAGGGGGCCCGCTGGCCCCCTGGGACCCCCCAGCTAGGGGGCCCGCTGGCCCCCTTGGACCCCCCAGCCGGGGCTGCTCACCGCTGCCCCGGACCCCACAATTGGGGACCCTGGTAACTCCCTTTCCTTATAATATCTTACATGGTCCAATATGACCTTCATCCAACATTCAAGTTGGGATTCCCATCAATTGGGTAATGCACGCTTGGCTTCTCCTCATAAAGGGGGCCTTACAAAATGTGCATACAATCATGAGGGGTAGACATTGATCATATACTAACACCCCCCCTCAATGTTTACCGATGATAAATCAAGTAGGTCTCGGTCCTATGCCCATCTGTTGAAGATGCTTGTTGAGCTGCTCTCTTCCAAGTGCTTTAGTGAATATGTCAGCACAATTTGCCTCTGTTGGGCAATATTCTAGCTCCACAATTTCATCTTCAATTAGCTCACGAATGTAATGGTACTGTACTTCTATGTGCTTGGTGCGAGCATGAAATACTGGGTTCTTTGCAATAGCCATACAACTTTGATTATCACACTTGAGTACAATTGGCATATTTGATGGAAAGCCTATATCTGCAAGAATTCTCCTTAACCAAACTGCCTCACAAGAAGCAAAACAAGCTGCTTTGTACTCTGCTTCAGTGGAGGAGAGTGCGAGAGTTGGTTGCTTCCTACTTACCCAAGAAAATATTCCTGAACCAAGTGAGAAACAATATCCAGAAACTGATTTTCTAGAATCACAATCTCCAGCCCAATCTGAATCACAATATCCTTGGAGTGTATCACCTATGGTATACAAAATACCAAAATCCAAGGTTCCTGCAATGTACCTTAGAATTCGCATTCCAGCATTCCAGTGACTCTCCTTAGGTTTGTTGGAAAACCTGCTTAACACTCCAACAGCATAGCAAATGTCTGGTCTAGTGTTGCACAGAAAAATAAGACTTCCAACGAGCTTCCTATACTTCTTAGCATCTACATCAGGCATGTTATCATCCATAGATAGCTTATGATTTACCTCCATAGGTGTGCTAGTTGGTTTGCAGTCCATCATTCCAAATGCCTTGAGAATTTCTTTGGAATATTTTTGTTGTGAGATGAAAATGCCATCCTTCCTTTGCCATACTTCAATTCCCAGACAAAAATGGAGTAGACCTAAGTCTGTCATTTCAAACTTAGTTCCCAAGCTGATCCGAGTTTGATTGATGAGTTCCTGATGATCTCCTGTAATGATCAAATCATCTACATATACAATGACAACAACTAGCTTGCTATCCCTTTTCGTTACATACAGGTTAGCATCAGAAGTACTTCTTTCAAAACCCATATTTTTGAAAAAATGATCTATTCGTTGGTACCAAGCCCGTGGAGCTTGCTTAAGTCCATACAAAGCTTTCTTCAACCTGCAAACTTTATTTTCTGAATTGGGCACCTCAAAACCTGGTGGTTGAGATACATATACCTCCTCCTTGAGGTGACCATTCAAAAATGCAGATTTGACATCCATCTGGAAAATAGGCCAAGACTTTTGTGCAGCTACTGCAAGTACCGTCCGAATAGTTGTCATGCGTGCTGTTGGTGCAAAAGTTTCTTGAACATCAAATCCTTCAATCTGTGAAAAACCCTGTGCAACTAATCGTGCCTTATACTTTTCTAATGTTCCATCAGCTTTATACTTAGCTTTCCAAATCCATTTAGTACCTATTACCTTCTTCTTTGGCGGCAAGTCGACTAGATCCCATGTATCATTTTTGAGTATACTATCATACTCAGACTGCATTGCCGCTCTCCAATCTGGATCATCAAGGGCTTCTTCAATGGTGGTAGGTTCCTTTATCGAACCCATGATATCTGCCATTAGAGCCATGTTAACAATGTGTTCTGAGGCTCTCCTTTGCTCCTCTATTCTCTTTGATCTTCGTAATCCATCCGATGATGATTCTGGTACATCTACATGTGGATTGTGATCATCAAAGAGCTGTTGTGCCCACTTCGGTAGTGGCTTACGCTGTGCAGCTACAACTGGTTGGCTTTTTATTGAGGAAATTTCTCCATTAGATGTTTCCTCCTCCTCAACTTTAACCTGTCTTTTGATAGGCACAAGGTGAGATATTTCTCCGCTTGATGAGATAGTAGATTTACCTTTATCTTCTACTAAGTGTGGTCGTTCATCAAACACCACATCTCGACTGACAAAAATCTTCCTTGCCTCAGGATCCCATAACCTGTATGCTTTAGACTCTTCACTATATCCTAGGAAGACACACTTTTTGCTTTTTGAATCCAACTTTGATCTTGTTGAATCAGGAATATGTGCATAACAGAAACAACCAAAAATTCTGAAATGCAAAACTGAAGGCTTTTTACCAGAATATGCTTCTTGAGGAGTCATCCCCTTTAAAGCTTTTGTGTAGCTTCGATTGAGGATGTAGACTGCTGTATTGACTGCTTCTGCCCAGAATGAATCAGGCATGTCTTGGGCCTTCAACATACAACGAGCCATTTCAACTACTGTCCTGTTCCTGCGCTCAACAACGCCATTTTGTTGGGGTGTATGAGCTGTGGTAAGTTGCCTTTTCACACCATGCTCCTTACAGTAATTGTTGAATTCTGTTGACAAGAATTCACCTCCTCTATCTGTTCTAAATTTCTTCAGTTTCCTTCCTGATTCATTTTCTACATACTTATGCCACGTTTTAAATTTTTCAAAAGCATCAGCCTTCTCTCGAATGAAATAAACCCACATCTTTCTACTATAATCGTCGACTAACAGCAAGAAGTAGAAAGATCCTCCTAAAGCAGGTGTAGACATTTTACCGCAGAGATCAGCATGTACCAACTCTAGAGGAGCTTGTGATCGATTGCTGGTCTCTCTTGGAAATGCCTTTCGTTGTTGCTTGCCCATCATACAAGCTTCACAAGGTTCTTGCAACTCTGAAAATGCAGGCATATGAGCAACCATCCCTGTTCGTTGCATCTCCTTCAAAACTGCAAATCCGAGATGCCCAAATCGTCGGTGCCATAACCTGCTTACATCTTTATCTTCTGTAGCAGTTAAAGCACTTAACTCATACAAGTTATCCCGTCGTATGCCTTTACCTACAACATTACCTGATGAATCCATGATTTCCGCACCACTCTTATTGAAGTGAACTTCGAGTCCACGATCTGTTATTGCAGAAACTGACAACAAATTTCTTTTGAGTGTAGGTACATAGAGAACATCGGATAACTTTTTCTCAACACCTGGAGAAGTGATAAAAGAGATGGTTCCAGTTCCTTCAGCTGGACACTTGGAGTCATTTCCCACCACTACATTGATGGATTCCCGCAGAGGCACTAGGGAACTATACCAATCCTTTTTACTAGTCATATGGCGAGAAGCTCCACTATCTAAAATCCATGGCTCATCAACACGAGCTTGAGCAGATGAACATACCTCTTCAATAGCTACCCAAAGTTCCAGCTCTGTGTTGTTTGCAGACTCTTTGTTCTTCCATGATGATTTTACAGTCCCATTCCGTTCATCAGCTTGCTTCTTTCTGCAATCCTTGATGGCATGGCCTTTCTTTTCACAATAGAAGCAACTTCCTGTGAACTTTTTCTTCTTTGGCTTCTTCTTTGATCCCTCTGAAGAGCCTTTACCTTTTGCATTTGCTGAGAATGCAGCATCAGTTGTACTTTGCCGATTCTTCAGCCGCATCTCTTCTTCTAAAAGCATGGCACAAAACTCTTCAAATGTAAGAGGAGTTGGCCTTACCTGAGTGTTAAGGGCTGTTACTAATCCATCATACTTTGCTGGAAGAACACGTACAGATCTTCGAGCCAGCTCTTCTGGTGTTATAACAACACCAACTGCAGCCAATTGATCTTGAAGATGCTTTATCCGTTTGATAAAATCTTCAGCCTTTTCAGAATCAGAATGCTTTTCATTTGCCAACTGATTTTCTAAATTCTGTATCCTAGTGTGGTTCTTGGTCTCATATTGTCGAGCCAATATGCCCCAAGCCTCATGTGCTTTAGTAGTATGTTGAACTAAAGTAAGCACAGAATCACTTACACTAGTGACAATCGCACATAATGCATCAGCATTCCGCCTCTTCCAAGCTCGTAGAAGATCTGGATCTGGCTGAATCATCAATCTTGAATTTGCTGGATCTTCAACTGGTATAGGCTCTGGATCCAATCCCATCGGTCCCATGACAGTGTCAAGTAATTCATAGGAGTCCAAAATTGCAGAAATTTTGAACTTCCAGAGTGTATAATTGGTTCCATCCAGCTTCCCTTCAGTGAATGCAGGTGGACGAATTCGAATAGGTGCAGCATTAACATTAGCTGAAGCACCAAGACTACTATTCGACGATGAAGCCATCATGTAATCACTCGAATAATCTACTGATATTCTAGTCTGCTAGTAGGCTAAAATAATGATACTTCTCAAGCTATTCGAACCTTACAGCTCTGATACCATGAAAGACAATAGTTACGCAATATAACACAGGAGCAATAGCAGAGAAGATAACAGATATAGGAGAATCTCAACAATTTTCTACTAGCAGCAAGTACAAAGATGATGGC
Source organism: Ceratopteris richardii (assembly GCA_020310875.1). Taxonomy (NCBI): domain Eukaryota; kingdom Viridiplantae; phylum Streptophyta; class Polypodiopsida; order Polypodiales; family Pteridaceae; genus Ceratopteris; species Ceratopteris richardii. Next base: position 99,363,666 of record CM035411.1, on the reverse strand, counting down.
GTTGTCCACCCGTGCGCTCTCAAGGTAGAGCTTAAATGGTGATCTAGACAACTCTAGATAGGGAGATACAAGGTAGAGGTATGCTGGCTCAACTCAGTATCTTAGGAAGTGCAGAAGTCATGTATATATAGGATCATGGGTGGCCTGCCATGGACGGCTATACATGGGCGGTAGAGCGTGGGCGGCCACCGCCCGCGTAATTGCCATACACGGCTTAGACTGGTTGAACCGACCTAACAAATATAAATGATTTCTGACTCTGACAGGGAATATTCCATGGAATATTCCCTTTACCGTCGCGCCGGGGGCGCTGCCCCCGGACCCCCACCAGGGGGCCAGCGCCAGGGGGCCCGCTGGCCCCCTTGGACCCCCCAGCCGGGGCTGCTCACCGCTGCCCCGGACCCCACAATTGGGGACCCTGGTAACTCCCTTTCCTTATAATATCTTACATGGTCCAATATGACCTTCATCCAACATTCAAGTTGGGATTCCCATCAATTGGGTAATGCACGCTTGGCTTCTCCTCATAAAGGGGGCCTTACAAAATGTGCATACAATCATGAGGGGTAGACATTGATCATATACTAACAGTTCTTTCATGGATTTTTAGTAGGACCCCATGGATCACTGAAGTAATACTTTCTCAAATTCATGGTGCAAAGCTCCACCTAGAAAACTTTGGTGATTTTGAGATAGATTGGCACTTGGGTGGGGATTTAAAAACTATCAAATGCATGTTAGGTTGCAAGCAAGGTGCATCTGCTCGTTATCCATGTCCATTTTGTACTCGAGGCTACAAAGTAACAAAGGGACAAAAAAAAGTACTATCTAGCTTAGATGAATACATAGATGCACCTACTTCCACGGAATGGGATAGACCTTTGTTAGGTGTCCAATGTTAGAAATACCTAACCGTGACACATTAGATAAAGATTGGAATCCCATTATTCCATTTCCATTAGTTAATGTTCACTTTTGCACATTGCATGCTTTCATGAGAATATTTGATAGATTATTGAAGCTCCACATAGAATATGCATTTTCCATGAAGCCAATTGATAAATCTGTACAAGCAATCAAAAAATTGGAAGAGTTGCTTAATTCGATTGGTTGTCATGGTGGTAATGTAACTCTAGTTTTCAAAAAACTTGGTGAATCGCAAAATAGTTTGCAACAAGTGTCAATGATAGGGAAGAAGGCAAGAAAAGTTTTCAGAACAGGTGTAAGCCCTAAGAAAAATGAATGCAGGGAGCTATGGAAAGACTTGTGCATGATCACCACTGATAATGATTCTCAAATTGACCTTAGTAATAGGCGAAAGAAGGTTTGGTCATGCTTAGATAAGTTGGTAGGTTTAATGAGTCTTAATAGCTCCAACAAAAATGACCGTCAGTTGTTTCAAGATACATTAATGGAGTTTGCAAAGTGTTTCATCATATCTTGGGGAGAGAGCAATATTACACATTATATTGTAAGTTTTCTTATTTTTTCAATTTTCTTGTTGATAAGATTGTGTTATATGTACTGATATCATTTCAGCATATTTTATTTGCACATGGAGCATTTTTTATGCATCGATATGGTTCATTGGAGATTTTTAGTACACAAGGAATGGAGAAGTCACATTACAAGGCTAGAGGTGTTTACTTCAAGAACACACGACATGGTGGTGGTGCAATGCAATCAAACTATATGGAAGAGATGTTTAATTGGTTTTATCGTACTGCATTTTCAAGGACATATGCAATGGAACGAGCCAAGGAGTCGAAAGTTGCAAAACTTGCAAGATTTAATCAACACAACTTAGCTAGTGAAAAATGGAAGTCATCATTGGGACCTTTACGTCATGCTCAATGGCGGGCTACAAGAACACGACAGGGTTCATCATGGAAGTGAAGTCATTTAATACATTCATGGCATTTTCTGAATAATTCATAAGGTTTGCTACACACTAATCTCTTGTTTGCAATTTTTTCAGGTAATTTTTAATTTTTAAACTATTTTTTGTCCATTCAGATGTGAACAAAACCTTTTTAAGTGAAACATTATAAAAGGAGACTCATTGTCTCATTTCAACATTCTAGCACTATAGAGGATGGCACGAACAAAGCAAACTACAAGGAAGGATCCCATTAACTTTCCTACCTATGTGCAAGGCACTCAGAAGCCACCATGGATGAATCACCACAAAAGGCGACGTAGTGTCTCGCGCTCTGCATCCCATCGCGAAACAGGTGGTGGCCATACCTCTGGGAGTGAACAGTTGCATGAACAAGTGGAACATGGGCAATCCAGGGAAAAGGCCGTAAATCAACCCCAATCACCACCATCATCATATGATGAGCCTCCATCACCAAAGAGACCAACAAAGACAAGGGTGAAGGAGTGTGCTCATAGACAGGTAGTTTCTGATGATGATTTTGATGAATCGCATGAGGATGTGTCTCAACAACGTTCACAATCAAGTGATGAGAGTCAAACATTGCCACCATGGGGTAACGAAGAAATACCTACAAATCATAGGGTTACTGTAGTGGGAAAGACACTACCATCAAATCAGGGGGCCATACCCAATGATCAAGAGAGAGAGCAAAGCCAGCAACAACATCCTGAACAAGGAGAAAGCTCAAGACGCGTGCAACGGAAGAAGAAATTCTTTCAACCTCGTCGTAGACCACCCCAACCAAGACCACAAGAAAATGTCCAACGAAGACCACCACCACCACAAGCTAGAGCACCACAATGAAGAAGAAGATATACGAAGGCATTTGCAGAGATAAGGCACTATCAAAAGACAGCTGAGCTTCTCATACCTAGAAGACCCTTTGCAAGGGTGGTCAAAGAAGAGTTACAAAGGTATTGTGCAGGGTTAAGGATCCAAGCTCTAGCTTTAGAAGCTTTACAAGAGGCAGCTGAAGCATTTTTGATATCAATGCTAGAGGATTCCAACCTGTGCGCCATCCATGCTAAGCGAGTCACTATACAACCGAAGGACATACAGTTAACTAGGAGAATTAGGGGTGATCGTAGCTAAGTTTTGTAACTGATCTCTATGGACAAGAGATTTTTTGTAAATATTTCCATTTTCAATGAAACATTAGCACTTTTCCTCTATTCCATTTATAATCTCATTATTTAGAATGAAACATGAGCAGTCATTTTACATTTCCATGTGTTTTCTCGTGATAATCTCTCATATATGAATGATTGTTTTCTTATCTTGTCATTTTGATCTAGTGATAATATCCCTGTACTAAAATTTCTTTTTTATTTAAGGTCATGTAGGTCTTGTAGGGCATTGGGAGGCCAAATAAGGCCCTGCCACAGAAACGCGGGAGAAGGCCCTGCAAAACGTTTGCAGGGCCTTCTCCCGCGTTTCTGTGGCAGGGCTTTATTTGGCCTCCTAATGCCCTACAAAACCTTTGAAATATGAAAGAGGGATCATGACTAGTAAAGCTAGTTCAGGGGTAGTTAATATGAACAAATTTTGACCTCCCTATACCTTTGAAACATATGAGCAGAGCATTTTGAAACTTAGAACATTTGCATTCTTGAAAATATCCATCTAGTGAAGGTTCAGTCTCATGTAAGGTAACCTTGGGCATGTCAGGATCTTTAGTTTCATTCTTTTGGACCTTCTTTCTCCCATTTAAGGTCTTCTAGGGCATTGGGAGGCCAAATAAGGCCCTGCCACAGAAATGCGGGAGAAGGCCCTGCAAACATTTTGAAGGGCCTTCTCCCGCGTTTCTGTGGCAGGGCCTTATTTGGCCTCCCAATGCCCTAGAAGACCTTAATGGAGGCCATACCCAATGATCAAGAGTCCAAAAGAATGAAACTAAAGGTCCTCCCAATGCCCTACATGACATCAATACATCACATGTAGGTCCAAAAGAATTTTAGATAATATACTGAAAAAGAAATACTTGAGACAATTGTAAATAAAGCAAAGTGAAAATTTGATATTAATTCAATTGTTTACATCAATTGGCTTTGAGTTTCTCAATGACTCTCTTTCGACGCTCCAAAGCCATGGGTAGGGTGTAAGTCAAAATTGAGTTTGCTATTTGATCAACATTTCTAACACCTAGACCTAGAGATATACCTATTTGGCCTAAGACCTTTCCACGGAAGTTGGAACCTAAGGTTGTAGTTACAAGGGATTTCTTAATAAAAAGATACAATTACTCCCCTGTGTAATGGTTGATAAACAAAGCAATTTACTTAAGGCCTTTAGACACCATGTCATGAAGTGGCCCTGAGGACTGAACTCTTTATGGATAATTACAAAATGGTCTTTGGGAAGTTTCCCAATGTAGTTTGCAAGGGATGAGCCACCTCCACGAGCCACTCGATCACCTCCGCTCCTTACTGCAAACTTGTCGACTTCAATCACCTCCTGCACAAAGTTTTATGATTAGTAGCTGCATGTGTTTGTAAGAATGAATGACATGAATTGAAGATACTTACATCCTGAACTCTATCTTCTTCTTCTCCTCTCTCTTGAAGTTGTAAATTAATGCTGGAGTGGGACATCCCACTCTGCTCGATTACTGGTGAGGCGGGAATTTTTGATTCCAATATCCTTTCTTGTGCATTATTAAATTGTTCTTCTGTGATATGTTCATGTTCACTTGTGAGTATGTCATTGCAAACCAATTTTATTGTGTCGGCCACTGAGTCACCAAATGGCAAACACTTTTTCTCCAACAACTCAGAGGTACTATCCAAAGGACACTCTGACAAAGTACAAAACAAACTTAGGCATTCATCAAGCCGTAGCCCAAATGCCTTCTCTACATCATGTAAAAACAAATATTCTTGTCCCTCGACAAGAACCACTGAAAAAGTTTCAATCTCCACCTCTGGAATAGTTGCTTCTGGCTCCGAAGAGGTGGATGGCTTAGGCACTTCTTTCAACTTATCATCCACATCAAGAGGATAAGTTTTCTCAATAACTTCTCTCTCTAATAGGAGATTCAAGGGTTCTTGAGGTGGTTCCTTTTTATCCTCGACAAAACCACCTGTAAGAAGATGAGGGATCTCATGAGGAATTGGTTCTGGTTCCTCATTCACAAAGAAAATTGTGGCAGCAATGAATGAAAGATATTTTGCACCCATCTTGCGTTTCCTATTCAATTTCCTTATAAGTGGCACAGTTTCATCAAGAAGGTGCCCTGCTTCCTCTGCAATTGCCTGGAACCGTTTCAATCATTTTGCAAAAGCCTCATCACCTTTGTGAATGTAGGTGAGAAGGTCACATGGAACCCAAGTTCCATCATATGGTGGTATTTCAATGGAGAAACGCAATATATGAACTTGCATATATTGAAGTAGCTCCTCCAAAGCATCGGCATTCATTTGCACGGTTCCATGGAGGTCAGGAACCTTGGAGAGAAGATCATATAGGTCATGTTGACCTTTATAATCTGAATCCTCCAAAAATTCTAGAAACTTGTGGCGTGCACTCTTAGTAGGTACAGAGGTGGAAGCCATAGCTTGCAAATGCAGACTGTTCTAACACTCAATGTGGTTGCAAAAGTGAGAAATGAGGAGAGAGGACTCCTATTTATAACTTTTCTAGAATTTTTAAGTGATGGGTCCCACTTTTTCATAGAAGTGACTTTTCCTTAAATTAAAACATAAGAGTCTTGAAAAGGAAAACTTTGACATTTGAGATCACATCAAAGGAAATAAACAATAAGAATGCTCTTTCAAGAAAAACCTTGAGAATGTACAGATACAAGTAGAATGTGGCAAAAATATCCTTGAAGCAAATGTGAAAAATTTTTCATTGCAAAAATAGGTTTGTTTACAGGTTTCACAGTATCTTTACAAAAAAGAGTTATGACAATGAAATGTCAGTTCCATCCATGCTCCAATCTGCAAGAACCTTGATTTTGTCTTCCAATCTCTTTCCAATCTGTGGACAATTCATAAAAGAGTAAAACATTTTCAAATCATGAACAATAGTGATAGAATAATATATATATATATATATATATATATATATATATATATATATATATATATATATATATATATATATATATATATATATATATATATATATATATATATATATATATATATATATGTGTGTGTGTGTGTGTGTGTGTGTGTATATATATATGGAATACAACTCTTACCTTGTTCCCTCGTATTCGAAATTTGAAATCATGAAGATCGTCATATCCCATGATAAGTAAGTGCTCTCTCAAGTTGGCCAAGTTCCAATGTTGATTAACTAAAACCACCTCCATATCATTGTTTGGTAACTTCACATTAATTTCAAATGAAGCTAAAGATCCCTCCGAGCTTTGCAAAGGTATCCACTCTCCTAGTTTACACATCCAACGATCATAATAAAATCTGATGTACAATGAGGTGCGATGTTTTAAATAGCGAAACCCTATACCTGTGTCACCAATTCTACAACGATATCTATCCCCTTTTGACAATCCTTCTACATAACCCCAGTTTTCCCCTAACAATCCTTCTACTGCTTCGTATGTAATATCTTTACATAGGAACATTGTAGGAGTTTCTACAAAAGGAATGCCTTGAAATATGAAAACAAAGCAATGGATTGGTAGAGTCCAATGAAGACCTATTGATCTAGATACTCGTGTGAATTTCAAAGAGTTATGTATGTCCATCACCATCTTACGCTTGACAGATGATATGGACCAAAAATCAGGTTTTGGCCACTCTAAACTAAGAAGAGAGTCAACTTTGATAATCTCCAACCTTCCATATTCACCATCTGTGGAAGGAACAATGTACTTGTGAGTGTAAAAGAAGATCCTTTCACGAATAAGTTTAGCAGGAGGTACATCTGGAAACACTAATGCCCCAATGTCTGCATGTAATGCTTTGAAAGTTCTTGTGAGACTATGAAGTGGTTGCTCTTCCACTAAACTAGAAGGAAATATGACTGTAGCAATGAAAAACATATGAGATGAGTAATTAAGACATTTAACACCATGAAGCATTGAGAAATAGAAATACTCACAATGGATTGGATATCTAATTCTATTGGAGTTTTCTAACTTCATGGTTGAAACTGTGAACACATGTTGTACAATAGCAACCATCCGGCCATGTGTTTGCTGCTTGAAGCCTAAGAGCTTACCTTTCCAATGAAGATCCAAATTTCCACAATCTCGAACACGATGAGGACCAAGTCCAGATGGCTGCATGTACACCCATGCACCTTTGCAAAACTCTTGTGGTAGCCAACTTCCTTCCATTGTTTTGATGTTGTGGCACGTCATTGTGTGAACTTCGTCCTTTGGTCTCCTACGAGCTCTGGAGCTTTCATGGGAGTAAGAGTTGTTGTCATTGCTGCAGAAGTTGGGAGAATGGTAGGAGGAGAAACAATGCTTCTGTTGTATGGTATGGAGGGAATAGAGGTGAAAAATATGACTTTTTGGGTTTTGGGTATGAAAATGGGAGTTTGAAGAGGGAAAATAGAGTTTTTTGAGTCATTTTGAAAAAAGTCACTTTTTTAGTCCACAAACATGCACGGATTTTGAATTAGAAGTCAAAAATAGCACTTTTGACCCTGAAAAGTGATATGGAGGTCATTTAATGGTATTATGATGAGTTTTACAACTTTTAAAAAATTTTGAATTTTTGGGCCCAGCCTGATTACGAGATTTCTTCTCTCTCTAGAAGACAACCCTGAACATAGAGGAATCTTGTCCCCTCTTCCCCCTTCAGCCTAGTATTTTATAGGGTATAGACTGTGGCCACCACCCTCTTCTGATTGGTCCATCACTAATCACTCTTTGAGCTAAAAGGCCCATCCAGGGTTCACCTTTTTTCCTAATGCTCCCACCATGGAAGAAACGGCAGCCATCACCTCTACCTTCACTTATAACCCAACCTCATTCACATCATTCTCATTTCGAGAACCCACCTCACAAGACACCCTCTTCTCTTCCATCACCAATCCCTTGTACACTTCAACCCTTCTGTCCTCCGAACCCATAATTGGCCATCCCATAATTCCAAGTGTGGTTGGAAACCCTGCACCCACAGAAGGCACCCTATGTTTCCTAGCCTATCCCCCAATACGGATACCTCCATTCCATGACCCTCACTTCCCATCTGTCCCCTACACCTCATTCATTAGGAAAAAAGGTGAACCCTGGATGGGCCTTTTAGCTCAAAGAGTGATTAGTGATGGACCAATCAGAAGAGGGTGGTGGCCACAGTCTATACCCTATAAAATACTAGGCTGAAGGGGGAAGAGGGGACAAGATTCCTCTATGTTCAGGGTTGTCTTCTAGAGAGAGAAGAAATATCGTAATCAGGCTGGGCCCAAAAATTCAAAATTTTTTAAAAGTTGTAAAACTCATCATAATACCATTAAATGACCTCCATATCACTTTTCAGGGTCAAAAGTGCTATTTTTGACTTCTAATTCAAAATCCGTGCATGTTTGTGGACTAAAAAAGTGACTTTTTTCAAAATGACTCAAAAAACTCTATTTTCCCTCTTCAAACTCCCATTTTCATACCCAAAACCCAAAAAGTCATATTTTTCACCTCTATTCCCTCCATACCATACAACAGAAGCATTGTTTCTCCTCCTACCATTCTCCCAACTTCTGCAGCAATGACAACAACTCTTACTCCCATGGAAAGCTCCAGAGCTCGTAGGAGACCAAAGGACGAAGTTCACACAATGACGTGCCACAACATCAAAACAATGGAAGGAAGTTGGCTACCACAAGAGTTTTGCAAAGGTGCATGGGTGTACATGCAGCCATCTGGACTTGGTCCTCATCGTGTTCGAGATCGTGGAAATTTGGATCTTCATTGGAAAGGTAAGCTCTTAGGCTTCAAGCAGCAAACACATGGTGGGATGGTTGCTATTGTACAACATGTCTTCACAGTTTCAACCATGAAGTTAGAAAACTCCAATAGAATTAGATATCCAATCCATTGTGAGTATTTCTATTTTCTCAATGCTTCATGGTGTTAAATGTCTTAATTACTCATCTCATATGTTTTTCATTGCTACAGTCATATTTCCTTCTAGTTTAGTGGAAGAGCAACCACTTCATAGTCTCACAGGAACTTTCAAAGCATTACATGCAGACATTGGGGCATTAGTGTTTCCAGATGTACCTCCTGCTAAACTTATTCGTGAAAGGATCTCCTTTTACACTCACGAGTACATTGTTCCTTCCACAGATGGTGAATATGGAAGGTTGGAGATTATCAAAGTTGACTCTCTTCTTAGTTTAGAGTGGCCAAAACCTGATTTTTGGTCCATATCATCTTTCAAGCGTAAGATGGTGATGGACATACATAACTCTTTGAAATTCACACGCGTATCTAGATCAATAGGTCTTCATTGGACTCTACCAATCCATTGCTTTGTTTTCATATTTCAAGGCATTCCTTTTGTAGAAACTCCTACAATGTTCCTATGTAAAGATATTACATACGAAGCAGTAGAAGGATTGTTAGGGGAAAACTGGGGTTATGTAGAAGGATTGTCAAAAGGGGATAGATATCGTTGTAGAATTGGTGACACAGGTATAGGGTTTCGCTATTTAAAACATCGCACCTCATTGTACATCAGATTTTATTATGATCGTTGGATGTGTAAACTAGGAGAGTGGATACCTTTGCAAAGCTCGGAGGGATCTTTAGCTTCATTTGAAATTAATGTGAAGTTACCAAACAATGATATGGAGGTGGTTTTAGTTAATCAACATTGGAACTTGGCCAACTTGAGAGAGCACTTACTTATCATGGGATATGACGATCTTCATGATTTCAAATTTCGAATACGAGGGAACAAGGTAAGAGTTGTATTCCATATATACATATAGATATATATATATATATATATATATATATATATATATATCTTATTCTATCACTATTGTTCATGATTTGAAAATGTTTTACTCTTTTATGAATTGTCCACAGATTGGAAAGAGATTGGAAGACAAAATCAAGGTTCTTGCAGATTGGAGCATGGATGGAACTGACATTTCATTGTCATAACTCTTTTTTGTAAAGATACTGTGAAACCTGTAAACAAACCTATTTTTGCAATGAAAAATTTTTCACATTTGCTTCAAGGATATTTTGGCCACATTCTACTTGTATCTGTAAATTCTCAAGGTTTTTCTTGAAAGAGCATTCTTATTGTTTATTTCCTTTGATGTGATCTCAAATGTCAAAGTTTTCCTTTTCAAGACTCTTATGTTTTAATTTAAGGAAAAGTCACTTCTATGAAAAAGTGGGACCCATCACTTAAAAATTCTAGAAAAGTTATAAATAGGAGTCCTCTCTCCTCATTTCTCACTTTTGCAACCACATTGAGTGTTAGAACAGTCTGCATTTGCAAGCTATGGCTTCCACCTCTGTACCTACTAAGAGTGCACGCCACAAGTTTCTAGAATTTTTGGAGGATTCAGATTACAAAGGTCAACATGACCTATATGATCTTCTCTCCAAGGTTCCTGACCTCCATGGAACCGTGCAAATGAATGCCGATGCTTTGGAGGAGCTACTTCAATATATGCAAGTTCATATATTGCGTTTCTCCATTGAAATACCACCATATGATGGAACTTGGGTTCCATGTGACCTTCTCACCTACATTCACAAAGGTGATGAGGCTTTTGCAAAATGATTGAAACGGTTCTAGGCAATTGCAGAGGAAGCAGGGCACCTTCTTGATGAAACTGTGCCACTTATAAGGAAATTGAATAGGAAACGCAAGATGGGTCCAAAATATCTTTCATTCATTGCTGCCACAATTTTCTTTGTGAATGAGGAACCAGAACCAATTCCTCATGAGATCCCTCATCTTCTTACAGGTGGTTTTGTCGAGGATAAAAAGGAACCACCTCAAGAACCCTTGAATCTCCTATTAGAGAGAGAAGCTATTGAGAAAACTTATCCTCTTGGTGTGGATGATAAGTTGAAAGAAGTGCCTAAGCCATCCACCTCTTCGGAGCCAGAAGCAACTATTCCAGAGGTGGAGATTGAAACTTTTTCAGTGGTTCTTGTCGAGGGACAAGAATATTTGTTTTTACATGATGTAGAGAAGGCATTTGGGCTACGGCTTGATGAATGCCTAAGTTTGTTTTGTAATTTGTCAGAGTGTCCTTTGGATAGTACCTCTGAGTTGTTGGAGAAAAAGTGTTTGCCATTTGGTGACTCAGTGGCCGACACAATAAAATTGGTTTGCAATGACATACTCACAAGTGAACATGAACATATCACAGAAGAACAATTTAATAATGCACAAGAAAGGATATTGGAATCAAAAATTCCCTCCTCACCAGTAATCGAGCAGAGTGGGATGTCCCACTCCAGCATTAATTTACAACTTCAAGAGAGAGGAGAAGAAGAAGATAGAGTTCAGGATGTAAGTATCTTCAATTCATGTCATTCATTCTTACAAACACATGCAGCTACTAATCATAAAACTTTGTGCAGGAGGTGATTGAAGTCGACAAGTTTGTAGCAAGGAGCGGAGGTGATCGAGTGGCTCGTGGAGGTGGCTCATCCCTTGCAAACTACATTGGGAAACTTCCCAAAGACCATTTTGTAATTATCCATAAAGAGTTCAGTCCTCAGGGCCACTTCATGACATGGTGTCTAAAGGCCTTAAGTAAATTGCTTTGTTTATCAACCATTACACAGGGGAGTAATTGTATCTTTTTAGTTAAGAAATCCCTTGTAACTACAACCTTAGGTTCCAACTTCCGTGGAAAGGTCTTAGGCCAAATAGGTATATCTCTAGGTCTAGGTGTTAGAAATGTTGATCAAATAGCAAACTCAATTTTGACTTACACCCTACCCATGGCTTTGGAGCGTCGAAAGAGAGTCATTGAGAAACTCAAAGCCAATTGATGTAAACAATTGAATTAATATCAAATTTTCACTTTGCTTTATTTACAATTGTCTCAAGTATTTTTTTTTCAGTATATTATCTAAAATTCTTTTGGACCTGCATGTGATGTATTGATGTCATGTAGGGCATTGGCAGGACCTTTAGTTTCATTCTTTTGGACTCTTGATCATTGGGTAAGCCTCCATTAAGGTCTTCTAGGGCATTGGGAGGCCAAATAAGGCAGTGCTACAGAAACGCGGGAGAAGGCCCTGCAAAACGTTTGCAGGGCCTTCTCCCGCGTTTCTGTGGCAGTGCCTTATTTGGCCTCCCAATGCCCTAGAAGACCTTAATGGAGGCTTACCCAATGATCAAGAGTCCAAAAGAATGAAACTAAAGGTCCTGACATGCCCAAGGTTACCTTACATGAGACTCAACCTTCACTAGATGGATATTTTCAAGGATGCAAATGTTCTAAGTTTCAAAATGCTCTGCTCATGTTTCAAAGGTATAGGGAGGTCAAAATTTGTTCATATTAACTACCCCTGAACTAGCTTTACTAGTCATGATCCCTCTTTCATATTTCAAAGGTTTTGTAGGGCATTAGGAGGCCAAATAAGGCCCTGCCACAGAAACGCGGGAGAAGGCCCTGCAAACGTTTTGCAGGGCCTTCTCCCGCGTTTCTGTGGCAGGGCCTTATTTGGCCTCCTAATGCCCTACAAGACCTACATGACCTTAAATAAAAAAAAAAATTCAGTACAGGGATATTATCACTAGATCAAAATGACAAGATAATAAAACAATCATTCATATATGAGAGATTATCACAAGAAAACACATGGAAATGTAAAATGACTACTCATGTTTCATTCTAAATAATGAGATTATAAATGGAATAGAGGAAAAGTGCTAATGTTTCATTGAAAATGGCAATATTTACAAAAAATCTCTTGTCCATAGAGATCAGTTACAAAACTTAGCTACGATCAGCCCTAATTCTCCTAGCTAACTGTATGTCCTTCGGTTGTATAGTGACTCGCTTAGCATGGATGGCGCACAGGTTGGAATCCTCTAGCATTGATATCAAAAATGCTTCAGCTGCCTCTTGTAAAGCTTCTAAAGCTAGAGCTTGGATCCTTAACCCTGCACAATACCTTTGTAACTCTTCTTTGACCACCCTTGCAAAGGGTCTTCTAGGTATGAGAAGCTCAGCTGTCTTTTGATAGTGCCTTATCTCTGCAAATGCCTTCGTATATCTTCTTCTTCGTTGTGGTGCTCTAGCTTGTGGTGGTGGTGGTCTTCGTTGGACATTTTCTTGTGGTCTTGGTTGGGGTGGTCTACGACGAGGTTGAAAGAATTTCTTCTTCCGTTGCACGCGTCTTGAGCTTTCTCCTTGTTCAGGATGTTGTTGCTGGCTTTGCTCTCTCTCTTGATCATTGGGTATGGCCCCCTGATTTGATGGTAGTGTCTTTCCCGCTACAGTAACCCTATGATTTGTAGGTATTTCTTCGTTACCCCATGGTGGCAATCTTTGACTCTCATCACTTGATTGTGAACCTTGTTGAGACACATCCTCATGCGATTCATCAAAATCATCATCAGAAACTACCTGTCTATGAGCACGCTCCTTCACCCTTGTCTTTGTTGGTCTCTTTGGTGATGGAGGCTCATCATATGATGATGGTGGTGATTGGGGTTGATTTACGGCCTTTTCCCTAGATTGCCCATGTTCCACTTGTTCATGCAACTGTTCACTCCCAGAGGTATGGCCACCACCTGTTTCGCGATGGGATGCAGAGTGCGAGACACTACGTCGCCTTTTGTGGTGATTCATCCATGGTGGCTTCTGAGTGCCTTGCACATAGGTAGGAAAGTTAATGGGATCCTTCCTTGCAGTTTGCTTTGTTCGTGCCATCCTCTATAGTGCTAGAATGTTGAAATGAGACAATGAGTCTCCTTTTATAATGTTTCACTTAAAAAGGTTCTGTTCACACCTGAATGGACAAAAAATAGTTTAAAAATTAAAAATTACCTGAAAAAATTGCAAACAAGAGATTAGTGTGTAGCAAACCTTATGAATTATTCAGAAAATGCCATGAATGTATTAAATGACTTCACTTCCATGATGAACCCTCTCGTGTTCTTGTAGCCCGCCATTGAGCATGACGTAAAGGTCCCAATGATGACTTCCATTTTTCACTAGCTAAGTTGTGTTGATGAAATCTTGCAAGTTTTGCAACTTTCGACTCCTTGGCTCGTTCCATTGCATATGTCCTTGAAAATGCAGTACGATAAAACCAATTAAACATCTCTTCCATATAGTTTGATTGCATTGCACCACCACCATGTCGTGTGTTCTTGAAGTAAACACCTCTAGCCTTGTAATGTGACTTCTCCATTCCTTGTGTACTAAAAATCTCCAATGAACCATATCGATGCATAAAAAATGCTCCATGTGCAAATAAAATATGCTGAAATGATATAAGTACATATAACACAATCTTATCAACAAGAAAATTGAAAAAATAAGAAAACTTACAATGTAATGTGTAATATTGCTCTCTCCCCAAGATAGGATGAAACACTTTGCAAACTCCATTAATGTATCTTGAAACAACTGACGGTCATTTTTGTTGGAGCTATTAAGACTCATTAAACCTAGCAACTTATCTAAGCATGACCAAACCTTCTTTCGCCTATTACTAAGGTCAATTTGAGAATCATTATCAGTGGTGATCATGCACAAGTCTTTCCATAGCTCCCTGCATTCATTTTCCTTAGGGCTTACACCTGTTCTGAAAAATTTTCTTGCCTTCTTCCCTGTCATTGACACTTGTTGCAAACTATTTTGCGATTCACCAGGTTTTTTGACAACTAGAGTTACATTACCACCATGACAACCAATCGAATTAAGCAACTCTTCCAATTTTTTGATTGCTTGTACAGATTTATCAATTGGCTTCATGGAAAATGCATATTCTATGTGGAGCTTCAATAATCTATCAAATATTCTCATGAAAGCATGCAATGTGCAAAAGTGAACATTAACTAATGGAAATGGAATAATGGGATTCCAATCTTTATCTAATGTGTCACGGTTAGGTATTTCTAACATTGGACACCTTAACAAAGGTCTATCCCATTCCGTGGAAGTAGGTGCATCTATGTATTCATCTAAGCTAGATAGTACTTTTTGTTGTCCCTTTGTTACTTTGTAGCCTCGAGTACAAAATGGACATGGATAACGAGTAGATGCACCTTGCTTGCAACCTAACATGCATTTGATAGTTTTTAAATCCCCACCCAAGTGCCAATCTATCTCAAAATCACCAAAGTTTTCTATGTGGAGCTTTGCACCATGAATTTGAGAAAGTATTACTTTAGTGATCCATGGGGTCCTACTAAAAATCCATGAAAGAACATCATTGGACTCTTTAGGTACTTCAATAGCACCTAACCACCATATTTCTTTCTCGGATTGAACACTATATGTAGACTTAGAGCTAGAGTTACAACTTTCATCAGATATGGCATTTCTCATAGCTTCATTCATGAGTGTCAAACTCAATCTCTCCATTCATCGTCCCTTTATAATCTGGCATTCATCTAACTTCAATATAAACTGTAATTTGGTATTACAATCTGCATAAATTAGCAAAATCTTTATAACATCAAAATACAATGTATATCAAGGTAACAATAGTGCACATACCTGGTATAGTAGATTTGTAAAATTGAACCATTGCCTGTTGAAGCCTCTCCAAATCCACGAATATGTTGTTGTACTTTGTGTAAGGAAATCCATTTCCAACTGCGCTTTTCAACTCTTTTTTGGATGTAGATAAATGATAAATATACATAGGCATAATATCCTCTATATATAAGTAGTTTCCAAGAATACTAGTTATATCTTCATTGGACATTGACTTCTTTAGCGATACCTTGTAAGGAGATGGAAACATATTCTGTAAAATACCTTCTCTTTCTAATGAATGCTTCAAAAGGTTGTACAATGCACTGTATCCTTTAGTACTAATTCCTGCTTCATCACATACCATCTGCACGTCTCTAGGAGTGATAATATCTTGTAACTTTTTTGTGAAATCTTTAATCACTTTCTTCTTGATTAGGTTTCCTATCCGTGACTCCAAAATACTAACCACCTGCTTGTTGGTCAAACAAGAATTTAATAACTTGAATTGATCCTCTGTTGTTGATGATGCATTAACATCTTCAACGAATGACCTACATAACAAGAAAAATATATATATATATATATACATATAAAAGTCTTCCAAAAAGAGAAACAAATACAAGCCAAACCTTATTGCAAAAACTCGTCGTTTGCGTGCTCCACCACCAATTGAAAGAGAGTCAAAGGATGTTAATGATCGTCTCCTACGTCGCATCCCAAGTGGAGTCTCTCTCAAGTGTTGGACAGTGTTTTTAAATGTCTCAATTGTTCTCTCCTTTTCTTCCATATGCTTTTCAAGCTCTGCAAGCTTTTCTTGTAAAGATATGATTGTGCTTTCAAAAGTGACCAACCTTGTATGATTTAGTTGATATTGTTGAATCCAATACTTAGTAATGGCAGTTGAATGTGTAGATAATCGTTGACAATAACCTAAGAGCCCAGCTTTACCGGCACCGATGAACTGAAGTAAAGTTGAGAGGTTATGGAATGTTGGATGGTAAGAAGACATTGGATCAGGAGGGTATAATGAACCATGAGTCCAAAGATCAATATTCTTTTCTCCAGCTTCACGACGCTCATTTTGAGAGTTCACATCATTGTTGCATTGTGTATTTGGAGCAAACTCTCTGGGCACACGAACATGGATACTTGTTGATGCTGGGGCATGAGGACGTCCTAATGTGAGGTTTGTAATAGGTGTCAACACCATCTTTTCCAACAATTAAACAATACTGAGAAAGAGACCAGAAATTTGTTTGGAAGAGATGCTAGAGCATGATTTTCTCAAGAAAAGTTTGTTTTCTTGGATGAGGATGGGTCACAGTGTGTTTTTCCACTGAGAATAGCCAAAAATGTTGAAATTTTGAAAAAGTCATTTTTTGGGTGAAGAGTAGTTACGGATTTGATGATGTGGCACTCTACTTTTGGAGGGATTTTAAAAATATTGCTTTTTCAAAAGGAAAATTAAAAACTAAACTCAAAAAAGGTCACTTCTGACATATATATTAAAAAATGAGCCCTTTCAAGTAAATAAACACTGAAATTGAGACTTTTTAAAAAAAATCATTTTTTTATTCCCATACATGCTCGAGTTTGATGATGTGGAAAGTAGATTCCCTTTCTCTCTCTCTAAAAGAAGAGAGAGAGGAGCCTAGTAAGCCTTAAAAAAAGCCTACTCCAGCCTACTAAAAAGTGCCCTATTAAATGCACTTTGTCCCCTTAGACAACAGCAGAATGAGGCTTAATCCCTGAAAATTAGGGATCCTTACAAGGCCCATGCAGGGTTCACCCTTTTTCCTAATGTCACCCTAACCGCACCACCCCAACAACCATCCTTCGTGGCGCAGTCCACCAGCACTCCAATGTTTCAGAGGCACATTTCCCCAATGTTCGCAACGACATCAATCTACACAAACACCACACTCACTTCACCTACCATACCAACCTACATGGTAGCCCTTGTACACACCACTCTGTCTGACCCAATGGACATTTCACCCACCACAACACCTCTCCCCACAATTCCACCCTCTCCCCCTCCACTACCCCCCACCTCACCACTCAACACATCATTGGCAGACACAACATTCACTACCTCCCTTCCCATTCCCACTTCCCCTGCATTCCAAACTTTCCCCGTTGCATTTCATAATGTAGATATCACATTTAATACATTAGTTCAGTGTGCACATCAACTACAACAAGAATACCATCAATTGGAAGAACGCAATGCTGCCCTCCAGGCAGAATCTCGGCGCCTACAGGCTAGAGTTAACACTTTAGAAGCTGATTACCAAACGCTCCTAACCGAACATACCACTTTACAGCAAGCTCACTCAGAATTGGAATAAAAAATATCGACGGTGGATGATACAGCAGTCAAGGAACTGGAAACTGTGCTCCAGGCGCAAATGATATCTAATGCTACACTCAGACGCAACCTGGGGCTATTAAGGAAGCATATGGCAGCAACATTGGAAGAAAACAAGCAGCTGCAACAACAAAACCAAGATAATTTTGAAGCAGCTATGGAAGGAATTGCAGGAGCAACCATTAGCCCTACCAAGTATCGAGCAGTCCCCTCAGAAGACATTCGCATCTTACTCGAGGAACATGCAAATTTCTTGGAGTCATATGAAAAGCTAGAGGCTGAATGTGTGGACCTTAAGAAGCAGATAGCCAGTGCCCCCTCAGCTCAACAGGAGCCGATAATCTTGCAACACTCTATAGAAGAATTAGAGACCCTCCGGAAGCAGGTGGTGGAACTCCAAGCACGCCTCTTACCATATGAAAGGCCACCCTCGCCAACTGAAGAACCCGAACCTGAAACAGTAGTGGAAACCCCAGTTGATGACAGCTATGAAGAGCCATACGAGCCGATGCCAACACCCAACGGTCGGGTAACAGAGGAAGGACAGGACACTTTAGAAATTGGAGTTCCCGATTGGGTTAAAAGGATCGAGGAAGTGGGAAAGACACATGATGATCGCATTGCCGTGCAAATTCAATCTCTCATAAATCTGGAAGAAACTGTCCTTCGATCTTCTTACTTTCAGAACCTATCCCACCAATGGTTGATCACAACATCAGAGCCGCAATGCATGCCTTACTTTGTCTTGCTACATGATTATAATGCAGAAGTTAAAAGGCATACAGGGAAGGAACCCTCATTCGCCACTCAATTTGAGCCAGAGGACTTACCGACAGATGTACGTGCTGGCTCGATCTTCCAACCTAATTGGCGTGCACGTCTACTAACCGATTACCTTGAGATGATGAGCACCTGGGCAACCATGCCACTGTATATCAAGTATAATCCATGTTATTGCCCAATGGTACGTCGCAGATCATGGCAAGCATTTGCGATCAAGGTACGCAACAATAAAGAATGCTCGGCATGGGTCAATTATCCATATTTTGCTCCACCTCGAGGGACCCCAACCGTCGCTTACATGATATCAACAATTCGACACTGGTCTACCCGTCTAAACAATGTACCCGACATAGCAGCAAAAATGTGTATGAAAATATTTGAACTCATGACAATTGTCTTCAAAACCTTTCGGAAGGTACAGGCTCCATACATCTCTGCCCCCAGATTTTCTCAAGGTAATAAGGATTTAATCTAGGACATGAGCCAGACTCCCTCGGTCAACATAATCTTTGCCTGGCATGCACGTATAAAGTATTTACCCGCATGCTTCAAGCAGACATTTGAGGAAATGTTCTCTATTCCCCGTCGAACAAGCCATCCATGCAGATTAGTTATGCCTGCCACATCCGGACATTCCAGGGCCCATTGATTGGGATCGCATGATGACAGATTTGGCCAGAGGACTACGCATCCAAGAACATCAGCTTGCCACTCATGTTGTGGAATATTACCTACAGCACTCCCAGCAACAAGGGTTTGTCAGGGATGACAGACGCGAGAGAGGGGGGGTGTTGATAGTAGTCAAGGACTTACTAGACAAGGAAGCCAGCGGAGAGAGTCAGAGTGAGGTGAAGGATTAAGTAGACAGAGCAATCGATGCAAATCGGGCAGATAGGCCCTTCAAATTTTTCCAAATCAACATCTTTATAATAGTGATTCTCATCACTAACAATCTTTGTAAACACCTTTTCATATTTTTGTAGCTCCATTTTGTGCAAGCCAAGGAGTCCTTGAGCTTGAGGAGCATTAGGAGTAGCTACCTACCAGTTTTCATATTTTTTAGACTCCATTTGAGCCTTCAAATAGACCCTAGAACCTAATTTTTAACTAGGCCGGACACTAGGCCTGGACACGGCCAAAACCTAGTCAAAAACTATAAATAGAGCTAGAGAGCTCATTTTTGAGGTTAGCTTGTAATTGATCTAAACTTGTATGAGCACTTTTGAAGTAATCTAAAAGAACTCCATTGTCTCTCTCTTTGTCTTGAGTGCGTGTGTGTGTGTATGTGTGTGCATGTTAGTGTGCTTCTCACTCACGCACTTGTGCCTTCACTTGCTCGAGGTCATCATACCATCCTCACGTCTTCCCAGATTGACATTAAAGGAGGTGCTACTCATCACTGAGCTACACCTACCTTATATCATTGCAAAGTGTTTGGATGTTTGGCTTACGCATATGTGCCATCTCAGTTGAGACATAAATTGGAACCTAAAGCTGAAAAGTATGTGTTCATTGGATATGATGATTAGCAGATGGGTTATAGGTTGTGGAGTCCATCCACAAAGCAATTCCTTGTATCAAAGGATGTTACATTTGATGAGCAAGGTACTTGGTATGCATGTACAATCAATAATCATGTAGGTGATGACGAAGTTTTGAATCAGAAGAAAGGTAAATCAAAGGTTCAAATATTTGATGAAGAAGAGAACAATGAAGTACAAGTTGAAGTTGAAGAAGTGCCAAGGTTTGATCTAGAATGTGATGAACCAGGAACTTCAAGAAGTGGAGAACTAGGAAGGTCATCAAGATACAAATGGCAACCTACAAGGTAGTGATACTTCTTTTTTGACTACTAAAGATTATGCTTACATGGTGAAAGAAGATGAAGATCCTTTTTTATATGAAGAGGCAAAAGATAAGGAAAATTGGAAGAAAGCTATGCAGGAAGAGTATGATGCATTGATGGAGAATGAGACATGGGATTTGGTTCCTAAACCAAATAGTAAGAAGATCATTGGATGAAAATGGGTCTACAAGACAAAGAGGTATGCAGATGGAAGTGTGTCTAGATATAAAGCTAGACTTGTTGTGAAAGGGTATGCTCAAACATATGGTATAGATTATGATGAGACCTATAGTTCTTATGATGAGACCTATAGTTCTATGGCAAAGATGACAACCATCAAGACACTCATAGCCATTGCTGCATGTAAAGGTTGGAAACTATGTCAATTAGATGTGAAGAATGCTTTTCTTAATGGGTATATTTCACATGATTTTTTCATGGAGAAACCACAAGGGTTCAAAGATAAAAGATATTTAGAATATGTATGTAAGCTCAAGAGAGCTCTGTATGGTTTGAAGCAGGCCCCAAGGGCATGGAATTATAGACATATGAAGTTCTTGAAAGAACTTGGTTTTCAAGGATCTAAAGCACATAGTAGGTTTCTTGTTAAAGCAAGTGATGATGGGTTCATTTACATGTGCATATATGTTGATGACATAATCCTTACAGGTACAGATGAGAAGGGCATACAAAGCCTCAAGAAGCAAATGGAGAAAGAGTTCAAGATTAGTGACTTGGGAGACTTGTCATATCTCTTGGGCACGGAGATCTCATATACTCATCATGGAGTGTATGTAACTCAAGAAAGGTATTTGAAGAGTTTGTTGATCAAGTTTAAAATGGAAGATTGCAAGGTAGCACCTACTCCAATGGAGGTGAATCACAAATTGAGCAGACATGGAGGAGAAGAATTCAGGGATATGAAGCTATATCAAAGTCTGGTTGGTAGTCTAATCTATGCTACATTAACTAGGCCTGATTTTTCATATGCAGTTGGAGTGTTGTCTCAATTCATGCATTGTCCTAGGAAAGAACATTGGGTTGCAGGACAAAGAGTGTTGAGATACATTAAGGGTACACTCAAGGAAGGTTTGTATTATGGATTTACATCAGATACAAACATCAAGATATATAGTGATACAGATTGGGCAAGTAATCCTGATGATAGGAGATCAGCTTATGGGTACTTGTGTTATGTGGGAGATAAGCTTATCTCTTGGTTCTCTAAGAAGCAACATACAGTTGCTTTGTCATCTATAGAGGCAGAGTATAAAGGTACGGTTGAAGTTGCAAAGGAGGTCATATGGTTAACGACTTATGAGTTTTGACATCACTCAGAGTACACCCACTATTCATGGAGATAACATAAGCTCATTGTATTTAACTGTTAACCCTGTTTTTCATGCCAGGACCAAACATATTGAGAGAGAAGGTGATTGAAAAGGAGATTGAAGTCATACATACTTGAACAGAAGATTAGATTGCATATATGCTAACCAAAAGCTTGGATGTACCTAAGCTACAGAGATTCAAAGACATGGCATGTGTAAACAAGATGAAGAAAACCTCAATTGATCATTGAGGGGGAGTTGTTGGTGCATGACAAACATCAATTGATGTGCTGCACAAAGATTTGAAGTCAAAAGATGAAGCAAAGATCAATACATGAAGATTGGAGTTAGAGCATAATCAGAGAATAAAGGCTTGTATATATATGTACATTAAACATGCTTATACTTTTGTAGTGGTCATGAGTTTGCAAAGCATGTCCTCCCTACATGAGATATGATTGCTACAACCACTATCTATGTACCAAGTATCATCCTTCTCATGTTTACTATCCCCATATGCATGACTCATGGCAAGAACTTGATCACTAGACCCATTTGAAGCATAGTCACCTTGAGCATTGTTCTTCCATTGGTAGCATTCATTTGCCCAATGTCCTAGCTTCCCACAAATGAAGCATCCATTGCCTCTTGATCCTCTTCCTCTTCCTCTATTGTTCTTGCCTCTACCTCTTCCATTTGAAGATGAGCCTTCATTTGAGTCTTCTTGGTTGTCACTTTGCTTGCTTTGGCTTTGCCTTCCTCTTCCTCTACCTCTTGATGCTTTGCCTCTTGCTCTACCTGCATATATCGTTTGACCTTGGGCACCTTTGCCCTTGCTTCCACCTTGCAATATTTCTTCATTAACCATTAAAGTGTTCAATTGATCAAAATCAGGCATGTTTTCCCTAGCATACAATGAGGATATGAAGTTCCTCTACTTGTCATCATCTTTAAGACCATTAAGTACAAATGCAACCATGTCATCATCATCAATTGAATGTCCTATGGCTGCCAATGAATATCTAATACATCTGGATTTAATTATGTAATCATGTATGGATTGGTTACCTCCTTTCTTCAAGTTATTGAGCTCAGTTTTGAGTTGTATCTTCTTTGCCTTTGTGTTTGTGGTGAACATCTTCTCCAAATATTCCCACATCTCCTTGGCCATTTCCATGCTTTGAATGTGACCTATCATTGTGTTGCTTACATGTTGAGATAGCATAAACATAACCCTTCTATTTCTTACCTTCCATTCTTTACTTGCTCTCCTTTCTTGATCAGTAGGGTTAGTTGGATCCGCAGCAATTGGCTTGACATCACCTCCATTGATTATGCCTCCTAAGTCCTTGCTCATGATGAAGTTTGTCATTCTAAACTTCCAAGGTTGAAATTTGTCTTTGTCCAACTTCTCAATCTGGTTGGATACCTCTCCCATCCTCTTGAGTCACCTAAAATGCAAATATGGTGTGGGATTACCTCCTTTGTTGAAAGTGAAGTCCCTTTGTGTGATGAAGATGAAGATCCCCCTTAGTTCCAAGTTTGCAACCTCCTTCAGGCTTTGAAAAGGCTTCAATGGTTGATTCCTTGGCTTGGCCTCCTTCTTTGTACTCTCCTTGATGTACACAAGGAGCTATGATACCTCTGTTGGAAGATTTCTCCTCCAAATGCACAACAAGAATCTTGGACCTATATCCCCTCAGACTAGTACTCACTAAAACTGGTATATCTCACAATTCCCGAATCCAGTCCAAAAACCCTTTTTGGCACAAAAACTAGATAGTAAGGGCTTTCCAATGAGCTATCAGTCACTAGATTTGGACACCTATAGACCTATCAATTCAGTCACACAAGATAGCCCACTTTTCTTAGCAGGTTTTGGGACAGAACAACAAACAAAGAAATGATAATATCTCACAGTATAAGAATAGTTTTGCCAATTTTTTTTTGGAATAGAATCCTTGCTTTATAAGCTTGCCAGAAGAAGTCTCAAAATGGAGCTTCCTACAAAGAGAAAATGAAGTACTAACAGGCTGCTACAGAAATGGAGCACCCTTTGGAAAGGGTAGGAGAGATATACAAGAGAATAAGAGCATCAATGAGAGCCTATGGCTCAATGACACATATATATGAAACACCCCGACTTCCTAGCATCCACACACACCTTGAATGAGCTTGGATGGTCTTTATATAGCCTTGAGAGCCTTCTATGACTCTTCATATGTCCTCCACGTCTCTTCACATGCCCTCCTTGTCTCTTCACTTGCCTTGTGACTTTGTCTCTTCATTGGAGTGGCTTTTGGTGGTCCAAAAGGATAAGGTTGCACCTTCAACTTTTTAGTTTGACTTTACTAAGATTCAAAAGCTTTCAAATGAAGTTATGTTATGAAAAACAAAACTTGACCTTGCCCTAGAAATGCATATCTTTTAACACCCTTTAGGTACTTGAGGACTTTCTTGGCCGCTTCCATATGTGGTCTTCTCGGCTTATGCATAAACTGACTCAATATGCTAACACTATAGCATATATCCACCCTTGTGAGTGTTTCATAGTTCAAACTTCCAACCAAGCTTTGATAGCTTCTGATGTCTTCAATTGGCTCTCCTTCATAAGCACTAAGCTTATGATTTTGCTCCATAGGTGTACCTAGACGCTGAAGTATTTCAATGGTGATGCACCACAGTCCGCTCTCCTTCTTGAGAGCTCCATGAAGATATCCTCAGAGTAGAAAACTGAGCTCCTAAAGGTCACACACAATACTTCGTACGGAAGTGCAGAATACGCAAAAAAAACAGAGTACATAGGGAGCATGAAGACAAACTTCTTAGGTCTTACAAATGCGGTCGAACTTACAGTCTGTGACTAACCAGGCCACGATATGCTTTATTAAAGAACATATACAAATAAGTGTTGAGTGGCCATTTGCCCTTTCACATGGACACTAACGGTAACAATCTCCCACTAAAGGCCAATATGGCCAAAATAACTATGGGAGAAAAATAAAGAATGATAAAGAATACCGAGTGTAAGTATACAAACTATACCTCCCATTGATGGGCATGTTAAACAGTATACAAGTGACTGTGTAAGATCAGGAATCAAGTAACCCCCATCAAGTGACACCAGTGTCGAATGCTATCCTATGGTAGAGCTTTAGTCAAAGCATCTAGAGCATTATCTCGAGTGTGAACCTTCTCAATAATAATGCACTCTATGGCTAATCAATCTCCAATGAAGTGATACCTCACCTCAATGTGCTTGGTCTTTGCATGATAGACCGGATTCTTAGCTAAATCTATGGCACTCTGACTATCACTGAGCAAACAAGGTACATGCTAAGGTAAACCCATATCACAAGCAAGATGAGAAAGCCACAACGCTTCCTTACATGCCTCACTTACTGCAACATACTCTGCTTCCGTGGTGGAAACAACTGTACATTCTTGAAGACGAGATCTCCAAGAGATAGCACCTCCAGCAAAAGGAAAAATGTACCCTGATGTAGACTTACGATTGTCTACACAATAAGCATAGTCAGAAACTGTGTAACCAATAATGGATGCTTTCCCTCTACCTAAGCATAGACACTTGTCCTTAGTGCCACTCAAATATCTTAAAATCATCTTGACCGCTTCCCAATGTTTCGTGCCAAGATTAGACATATATCTGCTCACAACTCCCATTGCAAATGCAATGTCTGGTCTCATATAGCATACATGAGACTACCAACAGCAGACTAATAGGGAATTTTGGCCATGAATTCCTTTTCCTCATTTGCTTTGGGGCAATCATCCTTGCTCAATTTCACATATGTGGGTAAAGGTGTACTCAATGCCTTTCCACCCTGCGTATTGAACCTGTGAAGTACTTTGGATATGTACTCAGTTTGAGACAAGTATATGCATCTTTTACTCCTATCACGAGTAATGCACATGCCAATAATATGTTTGGCATCCCCCAAATCCTTCATATCAAATGTCTGACTCAACTTCTTTTTGAGAATTGACAAATCATAAGAGGACTTCCTAGCAATCAACATATCATTGACATAAAGTATCACGCATATCAAGATGCCATCTGAGCATCTCTTTGTATAGAGACAATGATCCTCATTTCTTTGAGACTAGCCTTGAGAATTCATAAAAGCATCAAACTTTTTATACAATTTTCTAGGGGACTGTTTAAGTCCATACAAGCTCTTCTTAAGCTTACAAACTAGACTTTCCTTGCCAGGAACTACATAATCCTCTGGTTGTTCCATATAGATTTCATCTATAATATCTCCATGCAAGAAAGCATTTTTCACATCCATTTGGACTAGCTCTAAGTCCTCCATTGCAAGGAATCCAAGCAGCATGCATAGGGTAGTCATCTTGACCATTAGAGAGAAGATTTTCTCGAAATCAACACCATGTTGTTGCTTAAAACCCTTTGCAACAAGTCGTGCTTTATACTTTGGAGAAGCACTATCTGATGTGAATTTCAGCTTATATACCCATTTACATGGTAAAGCTTTCCTACCCTTTGGCAAAGGTACTAAATCCCAAGTACCTTTCTTGTGACTAGAATCCAACTAACTCTTCATGGCACGCTCCCACTTGACATGATCCTCTGTCTGCATAGCCTCTTTGTAGCAAGAAGGCTCATGGACATCTGTTAGCATAACAAAATCTAAACCTGGAACATATCTATCAGGTGGATGTGAGACACGTGCAGAACGTCTCAATGGTTGCTGAACAAGAATATGTGAAGATTGATCTGGATGGACATTCTCTTGATCATCCCTATGTGCAACATTTTTATGCATGCTAAAAGGAGGACTAACATCCTCAAACATCACTCTTCTCACTTCAACATACTGTTTATGCATCTTAGAATCATTGAAAGTGACATCACTACTTCTAATCACTGACCATGTTTTAGGATCCCATAAGTAATATCCAAATTGTCCTTCTCGACCATATCCAAGAAAAATGCATTTCTTTGACTTATGATCCAACTTTTGTCTTAGATTCTTTGGTATATGAACATATGCTTCACACCCAAAAACTCGAAGATGATCATAATATGGTGGCTTCCCTGTCCATAAATCTTGTGCCACTTTCAAACCTTTGGTGGTACTAGGTGAAAGGTTAATCACATGAACTGCAGTCAATTTTGCTTCTGCACAAAAACCTTGTGAGAGGTTTGCATGATGCAACTTAGAGATTACTCTATCTTGAATAGTTCTATTCATCCTCTCAACTACACCATTCTGTACTGGGGTATAAGGAGCTGTAAACTCTCTATGAATCCCTCTAGACTGACAAAAAAGGCTAAATTCATGTGAGGTATACTCACCCCCATTATCAGGTAACACACACTTGGTGTTTTCCATCTTGAATTTGATAAGCATGTCATGCACATACTTCCTTTGTGTGTTGTATATACCTGAACCTATGTAGATTAACTCCAATCCAAGAAAATAAGTGAGTGGTCCAAGATCACTTATTTTGAACTCCTCCTTCATTTGATTCTTTACCTATTTGATTCCTTCAAGATCATTCCCTGTGATAATAATATCATCAACATACACACATAGATAGATCACTTGAAATCCATTCCTCTTTATGAACAAAGAGGTATCCGCCTTGCTAGCTTTGAATCCTTGGTCCTACAAATAAGTCACCAATCTGAAATTCCAAGCTCTTGGAGCTTGCTTCAATCCATAAAAGGCTTTCTACAATTTGCATACATAGTCAGGATGATGTGTATCCTCATATCCAGTAGGTTGTGCCATATACACTTCCTCAGAAATCCATCCATTTAAGAAAGCATTCTTTACATCAAGTTGATAGAGCTTCCAATTTCTAGATGCACCAAGACTAATGAGAAGTCTAATTGTAGGCATTTTTGCAACAAGAGAGAAAGTCTCCTCATAATCAATAACATGGTTTTGAGCAAACCCTTTAGCAACTAACCTTGCTTGAGGTCTATTTATACTTCCATCTGTATTCCTCTTGATTTTGTATATCCATCGAGATCCAACTACCTTCATAGATGGCTTGTTAGGTACAAGCTCCCAAGTGTTATTGTCCTTCAAGGCTTCCATGTCTTCATCTATTGCATCCCTCCAAGCTTTCTTGCTTTATGCTTCTTCAAATGTGGTAGGTTCTTCATTGGTTGAATCCTTTGCAATGTAGATTGAGTGCTTGGTGACCAAGGAAGTATCATAACTATACCTCTTTGGTTTCTTCTTCTCCCTTGAAGACATTCTAAGTGGTTGATGTGAGTTCTTGGGTCCATATGTAGCATCTTGCATCTTTGCTTTACCTTTGCTCTTCCATAGCTTTAGTCTTTCAAAGTCTTGTAGGTCAATCTCCGAATCACTTTCTTCAATTTGCTTTGGCTCCTTTGGTTGAAGTGATGGAAAATCTTCATCCAAGTCATAAGGCAGCTTCACTTTCCTGTCATCATCAAACAATGGTTTGTTCTCATTGAAAATTACATCTCTACTCACAAAAAATCCTTTATTGGTTTGACTATAAAATCTATATCCTTTCTGGTTTTGGTCATAACCAAAAAATACGCACTTCTCTACCTTGGGATCCAATTTCCCTCTTACTTGAGAAGGAATGTGAGCATAGGCTAAGCATCCAAAGATTTTGCAATGCTCTAGACTAGGTCTTCTTCCATTCCACACTTCATATGGAGTGGTTCCATCTAGTGACTTAGATGGAAGTCAATTTATGATATATGTCGCTGTAGGCACAACCTCTACCCATAAGTAGTTTGGCAATCCCTTTTCATTGAGCATGGACCTTAGGGCTTCAACAATAGCTCTGTTTCTCCTCTCTACTACACCATTGAGTTTGGGTGTATATCTTGTAGTGACTTCCCTTTTAATGCCTCTTTCATGCAAGTAGGCATCAAATTGAGAAGAGAAGTATTCTCCTCCACCATCTGATCTGAGTCTTTTCAAAGTCCTACCTATTTGGTTTTCAGCAAGCCCAACATACTTCTTAAAGCAATTAAAAACTTCATCCTTGTGCTTCATGAAAAACAGAATGGTCCACCTGCTACAATCATCTATGAAAGGCACATAATATCTTGAGCCTAATATAGATGGCTCTTTACTAGGATCCCACACATCCATGTGCGCTAGATCCAAAAGATTTTGATACACATATCCCTTCCTATTGAAAGGTTGTCTATGAGCCTTGCCAAATTGACAAGCTTCACACTTATAAATCATGTGTTGCTTTGTGATATTAGGCAAACCAATTATACTTTTGTCCCTACAAATTTGTTTGTGTCCTCTCACCAATGTGAGCAAGCCTTTTGTGCCATATCTCCAACTCTGTGAGAGTTTGAGATCCATAGCTAAATAAAGCTATGTTCTTTGTATCTTCCACTTCAAAAGTGAAAAGCCTCCCTGTCTTTTCTCCTTTGGCAATCCTTATAAAGCCTTGCCTTGGGTCTTCAACATATGCTCCAAATCGGTTGAATCTAATCTGCAATCCTTTTTCAACAATCTTCCCAACACTTATTGAAATTTTGTTAATTGTAGGGACATACAAAAATTTTCTAAAGAGGTTCATATTCAAACCTGATGTCTTCACATTACCTAAATTTTCCACCAAGTGCTTTGTATCATCTCTTGTTTGCACTTCATGTTTGTTGTGAGGATCTTCCAAATCAAAAAGTAAAGCCACATTTCTTGCTACATGATTTGAGCATCCCGAATCAATGTAAATGATGTGATCATCATTCTTACCCTTCTTCACTAATAGGTTCATAATCAATAATGAATCTTCTTGACTTTGGTCCTCTGCATAGTTATTGTAATTTCTTCTTCCTCTATGGCCACTTTGATAGTTGTTGTTCTTGTGATTGTTGTTGTAGCCTCCATTGTACCTACCTATATTTGATCCATAGCCACCTCTATTGAATCCTCTTCCTCTTGCATTCCTTGAGTTCCTGAAACATTCTTTAGTAGTATGATTAGACAAGCCACATATATTGCAAGGTTGAGATGATTGGAATCTCCCCCTACCTTGCTTTCCACTTGTACCTCTTCCTCTAGCTCTTCCACCTAAAAAGTTTGCTTTGAAAGAGCTACCTTCATCTTCATTCTTCTTATTCTTTGGCTTGTCCTTGACCTTGGCTTTATCACAATATAAGGCAGAAGTTTGATTACCTCTTGAGGACTCTCCACCTTTTCTAATCTTTGCTTTGTGAGTGAAGAGTTGGCCATGAGTGTGTTGAGGTCGGGTACATGCATATCCATGTATAAATCCACGGCTATTGTGAAGGACTTGTTGGAGCAGGACAATCAACAATTGGTGATTATATAAAGTCTAGAAGTGAAGAAATGAAAAAAAGATTGAAGTCCAACTTCATGGAGTAAAGAGGAGATTCAGATAATAAAGTTCTTTAAAACATATGTACATTAGCTTTGTAAATACTTCAATATACTTGAAGTAATGACGAAGCAATACTCATATGTATATATAGATATGTGTAGATGGTCGTATGAGATGAGTGAGATGAAGCATAGATGAATAGATGATGTTTATTGGATGTATCATCCATCAGATGTATGAAGAATTGAATAGAAAGAATGTTCAGAGAATTGCACGTCGATCTTTTCTCTAGTTCTCCTTCTGTGTTTGATTTTATCAGAAATCCTTTTGTAGACATCTAATTCCATAGTTAATCTATCTATGGTTAAAGTTTGAGAGTTCAATTGCAAACAAGCTGAGAGAATTTTGTGTAGGAACATCTATATGTGAGAAAGTGCTGAGTGTCTTCTGAAACAGGTGCAGATTCGATGGTCAAAGAAATGATAAGTTCTCAGTGCACAGTGTAAAGTTTTACACAAATGAGGAGTCAAAATCTAAGTTTGAAGGTAAGCCATCTATGGCTAAAAGCATTTGCTTAAACGGGTTCTAGATTGGGAGAACTATGTGTTAAAAGTTGGAGGTGTCAAAGTCGATTCTACAGGAAGGTAGTTTTAGACATAGGTAGATTATTTGAAACATTTCTCATAATCTACTGAAGCTTTTGAAGTATTTCAACTTGGAGGAGAAACTCTAGTCAGCACATTCTACAAAGTTTCATCAGAAACATTACACAAATGATTGATCAATGAGTGATTAATGTGCAACAGACTTTTCTGTGAAATGATTTTTTCCACAGTTAGCTAAATTCTTGATAGTTTGGTGCTTGTCTTCCAAAATTTGTTGGAGTTTAAAGTTATTCTTGATATAGAGGTGGTCTAACATCAAGGATAGCTTGTTCTTTTGGAGATAAACACTCTCCATCAGTGGTATCAGAGCAGGAAGTATCAAAATTGAGGAAAGGAAGACCCCGACTGCTGCAGATATACACATTTCACATCTTGAAGGTTCAAAAGGATAAAGTGTGGAAGAAAGACTGAAGGAAGACACATGAAGGTTATCAAAAGGATGAGAAGGAGCAACATTCGAAGCTAAGGTACAATCGTTCCTTATAAGGATTAAAGATTTGATAGTACAGGTGAAGAAAGGATGGGAGATAGTCTCCAAATTGAGAAGTTGGATAGAGAGAACTATCCAGCTTGGTCTATGAGAATGGAAGCTCATATTATGAGCAAAGATCTAATGGGATACATCACACGAGAGGAAGAAAAGCTAGAGTTCAAAGATCCTAGTGTTCCAACTAGGGAGGAGCTTGCAGATATAAAGGTTTGGATGAAGAAGAATGCTCAAGAAAGGAGCATAATCTACATGGCAGTGAATGATTATTTGCTTCCTCATATCAGAGGACTTGAAAGTGCAAGTGATATTTGGAATGCTTTGGAAGAGCGTTTCTAGAATACAACCAAATCAAGGAAAGCTTCATTATGGGCAAAATTTACTACCTTCAAGAAGAAGGCTTGACAATCAATATCTGATTATGTGAGAAAGGTGAAAGACATTGCTGATTCTTTAGGTGCAGTTGATGAAGATATTGAAGAAGATAAGTTGGTAAGACAAATTCTCACAGGACTAAGAGGAGATGAGAAGTGGAAGCCATTTATTTTTTCTACAAAACTTTCATTAGATCATTTCACTCCTGATTTGAATCAATTGTTAGGACATATGCTAACTTTTGAGAACGATATCAAAGGAGATGTTGATAAGAGTGCAAGTCATGCAATGTATTCTAAAGACAAGAAGCAAGCTAGCAAAGGAAAGCAACAATCAGTTGAAGATGAAGGTACTCCAAGTCAAGCAAACTTCCTAAGAGGAAGAGGAAGTGGCAGAAGTAGAGGACGAGGCAGAAATAACAAAGATAATGTCAGAGCTTGTTGGATATGTGGTAAGACCAATCATCTATCTCATGATTGTTGGCATAATAATCGAAGCAATGGTAATTTTAATCAGAACTTTAATCAAAGAGGAAGAGGTGGTAGATATCAGAGAGGAAACTTCAGAGGTAGAGGTGGTAGGAATTCTTTTGGAAGAGGAGGAGGAAGAAACTTCCAAAATCAATCCTATAATAACACCTACTACAATTATGCATCAGATCATAAAGAAGATTCAACTCTTATTATGAATGCAACATGTGAAGCATCACATGAAGACATGAGAGTATTTTATATTGACTCAGGATGTAGCAATCATCTGAGTGGAAATATTGCTTTGATGACTGATCTAGATCATAAGGCAATCAATCACACAGTTTAAATAGGTGATAATACAAAGCACAAAGTAAAGTCAATTGGTTCAGTTAAATCCAAAGATGGAAGTACTATCTTGAGTAAAGTTTTGTATGTTCCTACAATTCCAAAGAACTTGATTAGTGTAGGACAAATTGTGGAAAAAGGATATGAGGTAAGGTTCACTAATGATGGAGTTTATGTTGAAGACCCTAGTCAAGGGTATAAATAGATTGTTACAAGAAAGAAGGAAGGAAGGCTCTTCACATTAAAGATACAAGGTAATGTTGGACATGCTATGTTTACATATGGAGAGCAAAAGGTGTCTGAATTGGATCTTTGGCATAAAAGAATTGGACATTTTAATGAAAGAGGTATCAAAGAAATGGTTAACAATGGTTCAGTGCTTGGATTGCCTAATGTTGCAGGTCAACACATGACATACAAATGTGAAGCATGTCAGTTAGGTTAGGCTCATAAGCAATCATATAATACGCATGGTTTTATGTATTCAGAAAGACTTGAATTGGTACATATAGATGTGTGGGGTCCTTCAAAGGACTTCAGTATAAATGGTTCAAGATATTATGTCATATATGTTGATGATGCTACTAGATGGATTACAATCTATGTGATCAAAGACAAATCAGAAGTGTTTAATACATTTAAAAACTATCATGCATATGCAGAAAGAATTACAGGTCAAAAGTTGAAGAGACTAAGGTCAGATGGAGGGGGAGAGTATTTCTCTAATGAGTTCAGTGATTATTTGTGGAATGCAGGTATAAAGAGCAAGGTTACTTGTAGGTACTCTCCTCAACAAAATGGGGTAGCAGAAAGAAGAAACAGAACTCTTGTTGAGTTTGCAAGGTCAATGATGAAGGAGAAAAATTGCCCTAATTATTTGTGGGCTGAGGCTGTGAACACAGCCACATATTTGGTCAATAGGTTACCATGTAAAGCCTTGTAGGGTATGACACCATATGAAGCTTGGTGGGGTAGGAGACCTACCTTGGATCATTGTAGAATATTTGGATGCTTGGCATATGCATATGTGCCATCTCAATTGAGGCATAAATTGGAACCTAAAGCAGAGAAGTATGTATTCATTGGTTATGATGACAAGCAGATGGGTTATAGATTGTGGAGTCCATCCACAAAGCAATTCCTTGTGTCTAAGGATGATCATTTGATGAGCAAGGTACTTGGTATGTAGGTACACTTAATGTTCATGCAGATGTTGAAGAAGTTGTGAATCAAAAGAAAGGTAAATCAAAGGTTCATATATTTGATGAAGATGAGAACAATGAAGTACAGGTTGAAGTTGAAGAAGTACCAAGGTTTGATCCAGAATGTGATGAACCAGAAACTTCAAGAAGTAGAGAACTCAGAAGGTCATCCAGGCACAAATGGCAGCCTACTAGGTATAGCTACGATACTTCATTCTTGACTACTAAAGATTATGCTTACATGTTAAAAGCAGATGAAGATCCATCCACATATGATGAAGCCAAAGGGAAGAAGATTTGGGAAAAAGCTATGCAAGAGGAATATGATGCATTGATGGAAAATGAGACTTGGGATTCGGTTCCTAAACCAAATAGCCATAAAATTATTGGATGTAAATGGGTCTACAAAACAAAAAGGTTTGCAGATGGAAGTATATCTAGGTACAAAGCCAGTCTTGTTGTAAAGGGATATGTACAGACATATGGTGTGGACTATGATGAAACTTATAGTCCTGTTGCAAAAATGACAACCATAAGGACTCTCATAGCAATTGCTGCTTGCAAAGGTTGGAAATTATCTCAATTAGATGTGAAGAATGCATTTTTGAATGGTTTTATTTTAGATGAAGTCTACATGGAACAACCAGATGGTTTCAAAGATCAACTGTATCCAAATTATGTGTGTAAGGTCAAGAGAGCTTTGTATGGGTTGAAGCAGGCCCCAAGGGCATGGAATTATAGGCTTGTAAAGTTCTTGAAAGGAACTTGGTTTTCAAGCTTCAAAGGTAGATAGTAGCTTGTTAGTCAAAGCAAGTGAGGATGGATTTATTTATGTGTGTATTTATGTTGATGACATAATACTTACAGGAACAGATGACAAAGGCATACACATGATTAAGAAGCAGATGGAGAAAGAATTCAAAATCAATGATTTGGGAAATTTGTCATTCTTTTTGGGAATGGAGATTTCATATACTCAACATGGAGTATATGTAACTCAAGAAAGGTAGCTGAAAAATTTGCTAATCAAATTTAAAATGGAAGATTGCAGGACAACACCAACTCCAATGGAAGTGAATCATAGATTGAGTAGATATGGAGGAGAGGAATTCAAAGATATGAAGCTCTATCAGAGTTTGGTGGGTAGCTTGATTTATGCTACATTAACAAGACCTGACCTATCATATGCAGTTGGAGTTCTATCTCAATTCATGCATTGTCCTAGAAAGGAACATTGGATTGCAGGACAAAGAGTACTTAGGTACATCAAGGGCACACTTAAAGAAGGATTGTACTATGGATTTACTTCAGATACAAGAGTCAAAATATATAGTGATGCAGATTGGGCAGGTAATTCTGATGATAGAAGATCAACACATGGATACTTGTGTTATGTAGGAGATAAGCTAACTTCATGGTGCTCCAAGAAGCAACATACAATTGCTTTATCATCTACAGAAGCAGAATACAAAGGTATGGTAGAAGCTGCAAAGGAAGTAATATGGTTAAAGACTGTTATGAAGAGTTTTGATATTGTTCAGAGTACTCCTATCATTTGTGGAGACAATATGAGTTCTTTATATTTGGCAGCAAATCTTGTGTTCCATGCTAGAACTAAACATATTGAGATTCAGTATCATTTTCTGAGAGAGAAGGTTGTTGATAAAGAAATAGAAGTTATGCATACTCCTACAAAAGATCAACTTGCAGATATGATGGCAAAAAGCTTGGATGGACCAAAGTTGCAGAGGTTTAAAGATATGGCAGGAATAAAGAAGATGTAGATAATCACAATTGATGATTGTGGGGGAGCTGTTGGAGCAGGACAATCAACAATTGGTGATTATATAAAGCCTAGAAGTGAAGAAATGAAGAAAAGATTGAAGTCCAACTTCATGGAGTAAAGAGAAGATTCAGATAGTAAAGCTCTTTAAAACATATGTACATTAGCTTTGTAAATACTTCAATATACTTGAAGTAATGATGAATCAATACTCATATGTATATATAGATATGTGTAGATGGTCGTATGAGATGAGTGAGATGAAACATAGATGAATAGATGATGTGTATTGGATGTATCATCCATCAGATGTATGAAGAATTGAATAGAAAGAATGTTCAGAGAATTGCATGTTGATCTTTTCTCTAGTTCTCCTTCTGTGTTTGATGTTATCAGAAATCCTTTTGTACACATCTAAGTCCATAGTCAATATATCTTGTTGGTGCATTTTACCCAAGCCTACATGCTTGATATATTTGATATCATCCTCATTTGTAAGTCACATGAGTAGTCATGTGAACACCTCTTGTAAAAGAGTTCATTTTTATCTCTTGTAATTGAAAAAAGAAAAAGGAAAAGGATGGCTTACCTCATGCATGATGTAAAAGCAATTTCATGGCTCTAACTACCAAAACCCACGACTTTTTGAGCTGAGGGAATATCTCCTAACTTTGGGGATCACTTTTAGGTGGAGCCATTCGAATTCGAATTCAAAACTCCCTCCAAGAGTAGCTATAAAAGGAGCAAGAAGGAAGAGGCGATTAGCAAGCCTTGTACGTGACCACTTCATGTCATTTTGTAGAGATTGAAGAGCTTAATCCAGAGCTCTATCATTTTACTCCCATTGTGCAAAGATTCATTGCCAATGTGGTTGTAATCATATGTGAATCTATACATTTATCATCATCTACTTCTCTGTTTTGTTCTCTGCTATACTCACTTAGAGCAATACCTTCAGAAGGTCATATCTTGAGTTCTACTGATCCTTTTTCAGTGATTTAATGTGCCTTGGATAGCGCTTACTGTCTAGTTTCTGCATATCAATTTCCAAGGTCATTGGATTTATAATTTTGGAGATATCTGCATTTTACTGCTCACTAGTCTATCTCTCCAGAGCCCGAGAATGGTGGGCATGTTCCAGAAATTGATAAATCTTGTTCTCAGTGCTCAGTCCATCATTTGAAGTTTTTTAACTTGGATTGGGAAGCTTGCTAAGTCTAGTTGCTATGCCCAAAAGGAATGTTTCTAATTCCTACCAGGTTGAGAGCACTGTTCATTTTTTCTAGCAGGTGTCCAAAAATAGCAAGTTTTGGGAGCTAGTCATTTCGCAACTAGTCTATCTTGACTTAAACTTTTGGGATACATGTTCCAAAGTACTTGGCTGATATTTTGGTGGATTTAGGAAGCTTAAAGGGTCTACTAATCAACTCTGAAGTCTCAGTTGGCTGGTGTGAAGCTGGTTGTAGCAGCACCTACTCATCTTTGGATTGCATCCACCATCTCTCTTCACAGTGGTATCAGAGCATAGTCAAGCAGCATGGGAGATGGATTTCCATCAACAGTTGACAAATTGGATCAAAAAAACTACCCGGCATGGTCTCTAAGGATGGATGCTTACCTTCAAGGGAGGAATCTATATGGATTCATATCCGGAGATGAAGCAATGCCAACCATGAGGAACAAAGGGCAACCATCACATGAAGAAGTGGAAGGACTTTCGAATTGGTGTTCGAAGGATGCACTTGCAAGGTCCTATATTCTAAACTCAATCTCTGATTTTCTTTTACCTCATGTCAAGGGATGCAAGACATCAAGAGAGACCTGGAATGCACTTGCTTCTTTCTTCTCTTCTGTTGGTGCAATTCAAGCCTTCACAATTTGGCTTAGATTACTTCATGAAGATAATACTTGAAGGAAGGACCATAGGAACTTATGCTTATAAGTTCTTACCATTTTTACTCCTTGTAAAAGTCTAAGTAACTTGGAATCTTATGGATACACCTACTTGATTGAGTCATGGAAAAGTAGATTACATGATTGAGAGAATATCTCCATACTTTTAGATGCTAGATTGAAGGAAGCCAAGAATTCAAGTTTGAATTCAAAATCCTTAGTCATCATATAAAAATGTGATCAAAAAGTCGCGTGTGATAGAGCGAGATCCCGAGCTTCATTTCTGCTAGTATTGAGTGTGTGAGAGTGCTACACCATAGCCCACACATCTCTACCTCATTAGGCAATGCTTGTCATGTCAATGAGTTTGTAAACCAATGTGAATTAATACATACACTTACATCTATCACTTCTGTGTACTCTGAGTTTCTACCTCCAAGTCTGTCAACTTTAAAGAGGCATATCTTAGTGCCTACTACACCAAATCAAGTGATTCAAAGCTTTGTAGATCCAGCTCAAAGCATACTACAAGCATACAAAGTTTGAAGCAACTTGGTTCAGCCAATCTCGAGAAATCACGGTCGAAGTGCTCACTGGTATTTGTCTGCATACTTCCTAAAAAGTCGGGAATGTCCATAATTTTGCTAAAGTGATTGCTCCTAGTATAGTTTATCATTTTGAATGATTCCACTTGCAAATGGTAGCTTACTAAGCTAATAGAATACCTCTAGAAGGAAGTTTGCCAATTGTAAGTGTACTGGTCATACTGAGCATAACTCTGAGCAGGTATCAATATCAAAATAGAAAGTTTTCTAGCTTTGTGATTCACAAACTCATCTCTTTTGATCAAGTCATTACTCAAACCTTTTCCAAAGTACATATAGCATTTCTTGGTATCATTTGGAAGCTAAGGGTGTCTACTAATCATATCTGGAGTCACTGAGGGCTGGTGCAAAGCATTAGCAGCAGCTACTCAATCTTCTGAAGGATCCATCCATCTTTCCCAACAGTGGTATCAGAGCAAACAAGGTAACATGGGAGATGGTTTTCCTTCATTCATTGACAAATTGGACATGAACAATTATCAAGCTTGGTCTCTGAGGATGAAGACTTATCTACAAGGAAGAAGTCTATTTGGATTCATCTCAGGAGATGAGGAATTGCCCTCATTCAAAGCAAGGGGTCTACCCACCAAGGAAGAACAAGAAAGGCTTAATACATGGTGTGCAAAAGATGCATTGGCAAGGCCTTATCTTCTTAACTCTATATCTGATTTCCTTTTACCTCACATCAGGAATTGTAAGACTTCCCAAGAAACTTGGGAAACCTTGTCATCACACTTTTCATCTAATACAAGGGCCAGGAAGAATCAATTGTGGATTCAATTCACAACCCTTAGGAAGCAACCAAAGCAATCAGTCTCAGAATTTGTGACCAAGATCAAGGATGTGGCAGACCAATTAGCAAGCATAGGAGAGGAGATTGAAGAGGAACAAATAGTAAGGCAAGTAACCAATGGACTAAAGGGAGATGATAAGTGGGAAAGCTTCACCACTGCAATGGATCTCTACATGGACATGCATACCCCAGATCTCACAACTCTGATGAGCCAACTATTCACACATGAAGCAAAGTTCACAAAGGCTGGAGATACATCAAAAGGTAACACTCCTTCTGCCCTATATACTGATAAAAAGGTTAAAGACAAAGGTAAAGGTAAAAAGCAAGAAGATGAAGGTTCTACCTCTCAAGCCAACTATGCAGGGAGAGGTAGGGGCAGAGGAGGTAAGCAAGGTAGGGGGAGACCCTACAATTCATCACCATGCAATATGTGTGGATTGTCTAACCACACCATAGATGAGTGCTACAGAAATTACAAAAATCAGAGAGGAAGAGGCTATCAAAGAGGTGGATACTCTCAAGGCAGAGGAAGGTTCAACCAACACCAAGGCTACAATGGCTACAACAATAACTACAACAACAATTACAACAACAACTATAATGGTAACTACCAAGGAGGATTCAGAAATAGGAAAGACTACAACAACTACACAGAGGAGCAAGATGACTCCCTATTGATCATGAATATGACTTCCAAGTCAGGTATCAATGATGATCATCTGTTTTATATTGATTCAAGGTGTTCTAATCATGTAGCTGGCAATGTGGCACTACTCTCTGATCTTGAGGAACCCAAGGGCAAACATCAAGTACAGACAGGTGATGATACTAAGCATTCTATAGTAAAGATTGGAAATGTAAAAACTTGTGATGGTAACCAGAACCTATTGAGTAGGGTACTTTATGTACCAACCATTACCAAAAACTTAATGAGTGTTGGTCAAATTGTGGAGAAAGGTTTGCAGGTCAGGTTCAATCAACATGGAGCATATGTAGAGGACCCAAGACATGGATTCAAAAGGATATCCAAGGGAGAAAAATCAGGTAGATTATTTACTTTTGAGCTAGAAGACACCAAAAACATTGCTTTATACAATTACAAGGATCAAACACTTTCAGAATTAGAAATATGGCACAAGAGACTAGGGCACATAGGTGAAAGGACCTTGAAGCAAATGAGCAGAGATCAATGTGTGCTTGGGATACCTAATGTATCCAAGCAACACATGATTTACAAGTGTGGTGCTTGTCAATTTGGTAAGTCTCACAGGTTACCTTATACAAGGAAAGGTTTTATGCATGAAGACTACCTAGACTTGGTGCACACAGATGTTTGGGGACCTAGCAAGGATCCCTCCATTTCAGGATCAAGGTACTATGTGTCTTTCATTGATGATTATAGCAGATGGACTGTGTTATACTTTATGAAACACAAAGATGAAGTATTTAATTGTTTCAAAAGATATCTTGCACTAGTTGAAAATCAAACAGGAAGAAACTTGAAGAAGCTGAGGTCAGATGGAGGAGGTGAATACTTCTCCAATGAGTTTGAGGACTTCTTGCAGGAAAGAGGCATCAAAAGGGAGATAACTACAAGGTACTCACCTGAACAAAATGGGGTAGCTGAAAGAAGGAATAGACTTATAGTTGAAACAGCCAGGTCCATGCTTAATGAAAAGAAATTGCCAAATTATCTTTGGGCAGAGAGTGTATCTACTGCCACCTATCTCATAAACAGGTTGCCATCAAAGTCACTTGATGGAATGACACCTTATGAAGCTTGGCATGGTAAGAGACCATCATTGGATCATTGCAAAATTTTTGGTTGTGTAGCATATGTGCATATTCCCTCACAGGTAAGGGGAAAGCTAGACCCTAAAGCAGAAAAATGTATTTTCATTGGTTATGACTTGAATCAAAAAGGGTACAGATTCTACAACCCAACCAATAAAGGGTTCAAGGTAAGCAGAGATGTCATCTTTGATGAGAATGACTCATGGTATGAGAATGAATGTAGGAAGGTTAGTCTACCCTATGATTTGGAAGAGGAGTTTCCAAAACTCTCAAAGGAGGAACCAATCTAGAAGGAAGACTCAAGTTCAAAAGATGATGACACAATCAATCTTGAAGAATTCAAGGCATGGAAGTCCAAAGGCAAGTTAAAGATGAAGAAGCTTGAGGATATACCAGAATCTTCAACTCAAGCAATGAGGAGATCTCAGAGAGAAAGTAAGAAGCCTATCAGATATGGGTATGATACATCTCTTGTTACTAAGCATTCAATTTATCTTGCAAAGGACTTGTTAAGTGAAGAACTAGGTTCATATGAAGAGGCAATCACCAAACCAGAATGGAAAGGAGCTATGGATGAAGAAATGGAAGCTCTCAGGGAGAGTGACACATGGGACTTGGTACCCAAGAAGGACTCTATGAAGGTGATAGGATCCAGATGGATCTACAAACTAAAGAGGAACTCTGATGGTACAATCAACAGGTACAAAGCTAGGTTGGTAGCCAAGGGTTTTGCACAAACCCAAGGCATTGATTATGAGGAGATATTTTCTCCTGTGGCTAAGATGCCAACAATTAGAGTATTGGTGAGTGTAGCTGCATCCAAGAATTGGAACATGTACCAATTAGATGTCAAGAATGCTTTCTTGAATGGATGGATATGTGAAGAAGTCTACATGTCACAACCACCTGGCTATGAAGATCCCAAGAAGGTAAATTATGTTTGTAAATTGAAGAAGGCTCTATATGGATTGAAGCAGGCACCTAGAGCATGGAATTATAGACTGACAACATACCTCCAAGACCAAGGGTTTACTATGAGCAAGGCAGACACTTCATTGTTTATCAAAAGGAGCAATTAAGAGGTAATCTATCTCTGTGTTTATGTTGATGACATCATCATTACAGGTAATGATGTCCAAGGAATCAGAAACATAAAAAACCAGATGATGAAGGAATTCAAGATCAATGATCTTGGATTATTGAAATACTTTCTAGGACTTGAATTGGTTTATACTAATTCAGGTATATATATCACTCAGAAGAAGTATGTGCAGGATATGTTAAAGAAGTTTGGCTTGCAGGATGCTAAGGTAGCAAGCACTCCAATGGAGGTCAACCTAAAGCTAAGTGCTCATGCAGGGGATGAAGTCCAAGACATTACAGGATATCAAAGTATGGTAGGTAGTTTGAATTATGCTACCTTGACCAGAATTGACATAGCATATGGAGTTAGTGTGCTAAGTCAATTCATGCACAAACCAAGGGTACCTCACCTTGAGGTTGCAAAGAAGATCTTGAAGTATCTAAAGGGAACTCAGAACCATGGTTTGTACTTTCCTTATACATCAGACATTGACATTAAAGTGTATTCAGATGCAGATTGGGCAGGATGCAAGGATGATAGGAGGAGCACATCAGGATACTTATCTTTTGCAGGTGATAAACCTATTTCTTGGTCAGCCAAGAAACAACCTACAGTAGCATTGTCATCCATTGAAGCAGAGTATAGAGGGCTAGCCAATGCCACTCAAGAAGCTATTTGGTTAAAGCTTTTGTATACAGAGCTAGGCCTACATACTAGGCCCCCAATTATCTTTGGAGATAACACAAGCTCTCTTCATCTTGCAGCTAATCCAATATATCATGCTAGGACAAAACACATAGAGGTTCATTACCACTATGTGAGAGAGAAGTTGTTAAGCAAGGACATTCAGTTGACCTATGTGTCTACTAATATGCAATGTGCAGATTTACTCACTAAAGCTTTGGATGGAAACAAATTATGCAGATTCAAATCCATGATTGGATTGCAGGATGTGATTGAAGATTGAAGATGAAGACTTAAGCCAAAGTGTTTGGCTTGAGGGGGAGCTGTTGGTGCAATTCAAGCCTTCACAATTTGGCTTGGATTAATTCATGAAGATAATACTTGAAGGAAGGACCATAGGAACTTATGCTTATAAGTTCTTACCATTTTTACTCCTTGTAAAAGTCTAAGTAACTTGGAATCTTATGGATACACCTACTTGATTGAGTCGTGGAAAAGTAGATTACATGATTGAGAGAATATCTCCATACTTTTAGATGCTAGATTGAAGGAAGCCAAGAATTCAAGTTTGAATTCAAAATCCTTAGTCATCATATAAAAATGTGATAAAAAAGTCGCGTGTGATAGAGCGAGATCCCGAGCTTCATTTCTGCTAGTATTGAGTGTGTGAGAGTGCTACACCATAGCCCACACATCTCTACCTCATTAGGCAATGCTTGGCATGTCAATGAGTTTGTAAACCAATGTGAATTAATACATACACTTACATCTATCACTTCTGTGTACTCTGAGTTTCTACCTGCAAGTCTGTCAACTTCAAAGAGGCATATCTCAGTGCCTACTGCACCAAATCAAGTGATTCAAAGCTTTGTAGATCCAGCTCAAAGCATACTACAAGCACACAAGGTTTGAAGCAACTTGGTTCAGCCAATCTTGAGAAAGCGAAGTCGAAGTGCTCACTGGTATTTGTCTACATACTTCCTAAAAAGTCGGGAATGTCCATAATTTTGCTAAAGTGATTGCTCCTAGTATAGTTTATCATTTTGAATGATTCCACTTGCAAATGGTAGCTTACTAAGCTAATAGAATACCTCTAGAAGGAAGTTTGCCAATTGTAAGTGTACTGGTCATACTGAGCATAACTCTGAGCAGGTATCAACATCAAAATAGAAAGTTTTCTAGCTTTGTGATTCACAAACTCATCTGTTTTGATCAAGTCATTACTCAAACCTTTTCCAAAGTACATATAGCATTTCTTGGTATCATTTGGAAGCTAAGGGTGTCTACTAATCATATCTGGAGTCACTGAGGGCTGGTGCAAAGCAGGATTAGCAGCACCTACTCAATCTTCTGAAGGATCCATCCATCTTTCCCAACATCTTCCAACACTCGAGCGAGGAAGAACCAATTGTGGATGGAGTTCACAACAATGAAGAAAAGCCCGAAGCAAAATGTGACTGATTATGTCACAAAGATGAAGGAGATTTCCGACCAACTTGGAAGCATTGGAGAGGTAATTAAAGAGGAGCAAATCATAAGACAAATCATGAATGGAATCAAAGCAGACGACAAGTGGGAGTCATTCACAACAGCCATGGATTTATACATGGATATGCATGTACCCGACCTCAACACACTCATGGGCCAACTCTTCACTCATGAAGCAAAGATTAGCAAAGGTGGTGAGTCCTCAAGAGGTAATCAAACTTCTACCTTATATTCTGATAAAGCTAAGGTCAAGGAAAAGTCAAAGAATAGGAAGAATGAAGATGAAGGAAGCTCTTTCCAAGCAAACTTTGCAGGTAGAGGAAGAGCTAGAGGAAGAGGCAGAGGTGGAAAGCAAGGCAGGGGGAGATTCCAATCATCTCAACCTTGCAACATATGTGGCTTATCTAACCATACTACTGAAGAATGTTTCAGGAACCCGAGGAACTCAAGAGGAAGAGGATTCAATAGAGGTGGCTATGGATCAAATAGAGGTAGATACAATGGAGGCTACAACAACAACAACTACTACAACAACAATTACAACAACAACAACTATCAAAGTGGCCATAGAGGAAGAAGAGATTACAATAACTATGCAGAGGACCAAAGTCAAGAAGATTCATTATTGATTATGAATCTATCAACGAAGAAGGGTAAGGATGATGATCACATATTTTACATTGATTCGGGATGCTTGAACCATGTAGCAGGAAATGTGGCTTTACTTTCTGATTTGGAAGATCCTCATAACAAGCATGAAGTGCAGACAGGAGATGACACAAAGCACTCAGTGGAGAAGATAGGTAATGTGAAGACATCAGATGGGAATATGAACCTCTTAAGAAAAGTCTTGTATGTCCCTACAATTACCAAAAATTTAATAAGTGTTGGACAGATTGTTGAAAAAGGATTGCAGTTTAGATTCAATCGATTTG
This sequence comes from Ceratopteris richardii, assembly GCA_020310875.1. Lineage (NCBI taxonomy): Eukaryota > Viridiplantae > Streptophyta > Polypodiopsida > Polypodiales > Pteridaceae > Ceratopteris > Ceratopteris richardii. Next base: position 99,318,818 of record CM035411.1, on the reverse strand, counting down.
GAGCATATGTTGAAGACCCAAGGCAAGGCTTTCGAAGGATTGCCAAAGGAGAAAAGATAGGAAGGCTTTTCACTTTTGAAGTGGAAGATACAAAGAACATAGCTTTGTTTAGCTATGGATCTCAAACTCTAACAGAGTTGGAGATATGGCACAAAAGGCTTGCTCACATTGGTGAGAGGACACTCAAACAGATTTGCAGGGACCAAAGTGTACTTGGTTTGCCTAATATCACAAGGCAACACATGATTTATAAGTGTGAAGCTTGTCAACTCGGCAAGGCTCATAGACAACCTTTCAATAAGAAAGGATATATGTATCAAAATCCTTTGGATCTAGTGCACACGGATGTGTGGGGTCCAAGTAAGGAGCCATCTATATCAAGCTCAAGATATTATGTGTCTTTCATAGATGATTGTAGCAGGTGGACCATTCTGTTTTTCATGAAGCACAAGGATGAAGTGTTTCATTGCTTTAAGAAGTATATTTCTCTTGTTGAAAACCAAACAGGTAGGACTTTGAAACGACTCAGATCAGATGGTGGAGGAGAATACTTCTCTTCTGAATTTGATGCCTTCTTGCATGAAAGAGGCATTAAAAGGGAAGTCACTACAAGGTATACACCTGAACTCAATGGTGTAGCAGAGAGGAGGAACAGAGCTATTGTCAAAGCAGCAAGGTCCATGCTCAACGAAAAGGGATTGCCAAACTACCTATGGGCAGAGGCTGTGTCTACAGCCACATATCTCATAAATAGACTTCCATCTAAGTCACTAGATGGAACCACTCCATATGAAGTGTGGAATGGAAGAAGACCTAGTCTAGAGCATTGCAAAATCTTTGGATGCTTAGCCTATGCTCAAATTCCTTCTCAAGTAAGAGGGAAATTGGATCCCAAGGCAGAGAAGTGTGTATTCATTGGTTATGATCAAAACCAAAAAGGATATAGATTGTACAATCCAACCAATAAAGGATTTTCTGTGAGTAGAGATATAATTTTTGATGAAAACAAATCATGATTTGATGATGACAGGAAAGTGAAGCTGCCTTATGACTTGGATGAAGATTTTCCATCACTTCAACCAAAGGAGCTAAAGCAGATTGAAGAAAGTGATTCGGAGATTTACCTAGAAGACTTGGAAAGACTAAAGCTATGGAAGAACAAAGGAAAAGCAAAGATGCAGGATGCTACATATGGACTCGAGAGCTCACATCAACCACTTAGAAGGTCTTCAAGGGAGAAGAAGAAACCAGAGAGGTTTGGTTATGATACTTCTTTGGTCACCAAGCACTCAATCTACATTGCAAAGGATTCAACCAATGAAGAACCTACCACATTTGAAGAAGCACAAAACAAGAAAGCTTGGAGAGATGCAATGGATGAAGAAATGGAAGCCTTGAAGGAGAACGACACTTGGGAGCTTGTACCTAACAAGCCATCTATGAAGATAATCGGATATCGATGGATATACAAAATCAAGAGGAATCCAGATGGAAGTATAAATAGACACAAAGCAAGGTTAGTTGCTAAAGGGTTTGCTCAAACCCATGGTATTGATTATGAGGAGACTTTCTCTCCTGTTGCAAAAATGCCTACAATTAGGGTTCTCATTAGTCTTGCTGCATCTAGAAATTGGAATCTTTATCAACTTGATGTAAAGAATGCTTTCTTGAATGGATGGATTTCTGAGGAAGTGTATATGGCACAACCTCTTGGATATGAGGATGCACATCATCCTAACTATGTATGCAAACTAAAGAAAGCTTTGTATGGATTGAAGCAAGCTCCAAGAGCTTGGAATTTCAGATTGGTGACTTATTTGCAGGACCAAGGATTCAAAGCTAGCAAGGCGGATACCTCTTTGTTCATAAAGAGGAATGGATCTGAAGTGATCTATTTATGTGTGTATGTTGATGATATTATTATCACAGGCAATGATCTTGAAGGAATCAAACAGGTAAAGAGTCAAATGAAGGAGGAGTTCAAAATAAGTGACCTCGGACCACTCACTTATTTTCTTGGATTGGAGTTGATCTACACAGATTCAGGTATATACATCACACAAAGGAAGTATGTCCATGACATGCTCGTCAAGTTCAAGATGGAAAATACCAAGTGTGTAGGTACACCTATGGAGCAAAATCATAAGCTTAGTGCTTATGAAGGAGAGCCAATTGAAGACATCACAACCTATCAAAGCTTGGTTGGAAGTTTGAACTATGCAACACTCACAAGGGTAGATATATGCTATAGTGTTAGCATATTGAGTCAGTTTATGCATAAGCCGAGAAGACCACATATGGAAGCGGCCAAGAGAGTCCTCAAGTACCTAAAGGGGACCATGAATGAAGGTTTGTTCTATTCATTATCTTCAGATATTGAGCTAAAGGTCTACTCAGATGCAGATTGGGCCGGATCTAGAGATGATAGAAGAAGCACATCCGGGTATATATCATTTGCAGGTTCAAAAATCATTTCTTGGTCATCGAAGAAGCAACCAACCGTGGCATTATCTTCTACTGAAGCGGAATATAGAGGTTTGGCTAATGCAACTCAAGAAATCATGTGGTTAAAGTCTTTGTACACAGATCTTGGACTTCATTCTTCAACACCTCACATTTTTTGTGACAGCACAAGCTCACTACATCTAGCAGCTAATCCGGTATACCATGCTAGAACCAAGCATATTGAAGTCCACTACCATTATGTAAGGGAGAAGCTAATGAGCAAGGATATTCAACTATCCTATGTCTCTACAGATATGCAATGTGCAGACATGTTGACTAAAGCTCTTGATGGTACAAAGTTAAGTAGATTCAAGTTGATGATTGGCTTGCAGGAAATCAAGGACAATTGATGACTTATTTGGAGGCCAAGCATGTTAAGCTTGAGGGGGAGCTGTTGGTGCATTTTACCCAAGCCTACATGCTTGATATATTTGATATCATCCTCATTTGTAAGTCACATGAGTAGTCATGTGAACACCTCTTGTAAAAGAGTTCATTTTTATCTCTTGTAATTGAAAAAAGAAAAAGGAAAATGATGGCTTACCTCATGCATGATGTAAAAGCAATTTCATGGCTCTAACTACCAAAACCCATGACTTTTTGAGCTGAGGGAATATCTCCTAACTTTGGGGATCACTTTTAGGTGGAACCATTCGAATTCGAATTCAAAACTCCCTCCAAGAATAGCTATAAAAGGAGCAAGAAGGAAGAGGCAATTGGAAAGCCTTGTACGTGACCACTTCATGTCATTTTGTAGAGATTGAAGAGCTTAATCCATAGCTCTATCATTTTACTCCCATTGTGCAAAGATTCATTGCCAATGTGGTTGTAATCATATGTGAATCTATACATTTATCATCATCTACTTCTCTGCTTTGTTCTCTGCTATACTCACTTAGAGCAGTACCTTCAGAAGGTCATATCTCGAGTTCTACTGATCCTTGTTCAGTGATTTAACATGCATTGGATAGCTCTTACTGTCTAGCTTCTACATATCAATTTTCAAGGTCATTAGATTTATAATCTTGGATATATCTGGATTTTATTGCTCACTGGTCTATCTCTACAGAGCCCCGAGAATGGTGGGCATGTTCCAGAAATTGATAAATCTTGTTCTCAGTGCTCAGTCCATCATTTGAAGTTTTTTAACTTGGATTGGGAAGCTTGCTAAGTCTATTTGCTATGCCCAAAAGAAATTTTTCTAATTCCTACCAGGTTGAGAGCACTGTTCATTTTTTCCAGTAGGTGTATGTCCAAAAATAACAAGTTTTGGGAGCTAGTCATTTCGCAGCTAGTTTGTCTTAACTTAAACTTTTGGGATACATGTTCCAAAGTACTTGGCTGATATTTTTGTGGATTTAGGAAGCTTAAAGGCTCTACTCAGTTGGCTGGTGTGAAGCTGGTTGTAGCAGCACCTACTCATCTTTGGATTGCATCCACCATCTCTCTTCACATATCTATGATTAAAGTTTGAGAGTTCAATTGCAAACAGGCTGAGAGAATTTTGTGTAGGAACATCTATATGTAAGAAAGTGCTGAGTGTCTTCTGAAACAGGCGCAGATTCGATGGTCAAAGAAATGATCAGTTCTTAGTGTACAGTGTAAAGTTTTACACAAATGAGGAGTCAAAATCTAAGTTGGAAGGTAAGCCATCTATGGCTAAAAGCATTTGCTTAAACGGGTTCTAGATTGGGAGAACTATGTGTTAGAAGTTGCAGGTGTCAAAGTCGATTTTAGAGGAAGGTAGTTTTAGACATAGGTAGATTATTTGAAGCATTTCTCATAATCTACTGAAGCTTTTGAAGTATTTCAACTTGAAGGAGGTGCGCAAACTCTAGGCGACACATTCTACAAAGTTTCATCAGAAACTTTACACAAATGATTGATCAATGAGTGATTAATGTGCAACAGACTTTTCTGTGAAATGATTTTTTCCACAGTTAGCTAAATTCTTGATAGTTTGGTGCTTGTCTTCCGAAATTGGTTGGAGTTTAAAGTTATTCTTGATATAGAGGTGATCTAACTTCAAGGATAGGTTGTTCTTTGGGAGATTAACACTCTCCATCAGGACTCCCACTTGTCATCTTCTTTGATTCCATTTATGATTTGTTCCTCTTCAATTACCTCTCCAATGCTTCCAAGTTGATTTGAAATCTGCTTCATCTTTGTGACATAATCAATCACACTTTGCTTGGGGCTTTTCTTCATTGTTGTGAACTCCATCCACAGTTGGTTCTTCCTTGTTCGAGTGTTGGAGGAGAAGAAAGAAGCAAGTGCATTCCAAGTATCTCTTGATGTCTTGCATCCCATGACATGAGGTAAACGAAAATCAGAGATTGAGTTTAGAATATAGGACCTTGCAAGTGCATCCTTTGGGAGTGTTCCAAATTTTGCTAAAACGTTTTCTCAGTGCTCAGTTGATCAATTGAAGTGTTTTAACCTGGATTAGCAAGCTATCTAAGTCTATTTACTATGTCCAAAAGTAATATTTTTAATTCCTACCAGGTTGAGAGCACTGTTCATTTTTTCTAGCAGGTGTATGTACAAAAATAGCAAGTTTTGAGAGTTAGTCATTTTGCAACTAGTCTATCTTGACTCAAACTTTTGAGATACTTGTTCCAAAACACTTGGCTGATCTTTTTGTGGATTTAGGAATCTAAAAAGGTCTACTAACCAAATGTGAAGTCTTAGTTGGCTGGTGTGAAGCTATTTGTAGTAGCACCAACTCATCTTCAGATTGCATCCACCATCTCTCTCCACAATGGTATCAGAGCAAAGTCAATCAACATGGCAATGGATTTCCATCAACAATTGACAAATTGGATAGAAAAAACTACATAGCATGGTCTCTAAGGATGAAGGCTTATCTTCAAGGGAGGAATCTATTTGGGTACACATCTGGAGATGAAGCAATGCCAACCATGAGGAACAAAGGGCAACCATCACATGAAGAAGAGGAAAGACTTAATTTTTGGGACTCTATAGAGATTGAATAGTGAGCATAAAGATAGACATTTCTCATAAATGGTACACTGAATGGTGCTCAAATTTTTGGAGCATAAACTAGACTTAAAGAACTATCCAATGCACTTTAAAACTCTAAAAGAGGGTATGTATAGTCCGAGATATGAGCTTCTAAAGTTGTAGTTCTCAGTCAGTATAACAGAGAACAAAACAGAGAAGGAGTAAATGATGAATGTATGGATTCACATATAATTACAACCACATTGGCAATGAATACTTGCACAATTGAAGTAGAATGATAGAGCTATGAAGTAAGCTCTTCAATCTCTACAAATGAACATGAAGTGGGCATGAATCAAGCTCTCTCATGGTGACTTCCTTCTTGCTCTTTTTATAGCTACTTTTGGAGGTACTTTTGAATTTGAATTCAAATGACTTCACCTAAAAGTGATGCTAAGAGTTAGGAGCTATTTTTCAACTGATGGATTCGTGGTTTTAGGTAGTTAGATCCACAAAATTCTTTTTTACATCATGGATGACTTAAGCCATTCTTTCTTTTACAATTACAAGAGATAAAATGTACTCTTTTACATGAGTTGTTCATATGTCTACACATATGACTACAAATGAACACCATATAAAGTCATATCAAGCATGTGGGCTTGGGTAAAATGCACCAATAGGAACCAACCATAAACCTTGTCTCCGAGCAGATGAAGGGGTTCCAAGTAATAGGCTTATGGAGCTCCTCAATACAAGATGATGCAAGCTTCACAAGAGTAGGTTGAAGCTCCTACCAAGATCTCAAGGCACCACAAGCAAAATGGTTCTCACTATGTTGCGAAAAGCTCATAGGCCACATCTCAAAGGAAAACCATCTAATCTTAGGCTTCTAAGGCCCACCAATGGGGGGAGCAAAGAGTCCAAGCCTCTATTGAAGAAAATCCTTCTAGGGCTCAGGGCCAGGAACAAGACCACACACAACGAACTTGCCCAGTAGGGCTCTACTCTGGTAGGTGTTGGTGCAAATGAGTCAAAGCGTACATATTTGAACAATTATCATTTATTTCATATGGTCACATATGACTATTCCGTTGTAAAAATCAATTTATTTTTCATCTTTGTAAAAGTGCATATGTTAATTGCACTAACCCACATGGAGTTTGGAGGAATCAAATCTCAAATTCTTGGTAGTTGATTGATGAGAAAGCAAGTTCTAAATTTTAGGACTCACTTTATGGTGGGAGCTTGAATTTGAATTCAAAAGTCGGCTCCAACTAAAAGCTATAAAAATGGATCAAACTCTTGTTGATGTATGAAACACCACAAGAAATGAATTAATGTGACACTAGAACACCTCTATGGTCACCATTAACTCATTGCCACTCCAAACTTTGAGAAATGATAGCCTAAAGTGAGAACTTTGCTTCTACAGAAATTCCTAGTCACCGAAATGGCATACCTTCAGTATTTTGCTAATTTCTCCTAGCTCAAGTATTATTTCTCCATGAAACTTTATATGATAAAACTAAAAGAGTAGAGCTTTCCAAGAAGCTATCATATGCATCAAACGGATCTCTAGAACTCAAGTTATGGCCTTCACAAGATGACCCTGTATGACCTTCCAAAACTGGAAATTTTTGCCTGTTTTAGTATTTCTGGGTGTCTAAAAATAAAAATTTGATGCCTAGCATCGAATTTTAGTCAAGGTCGATGCCGGGCATCGACTTTGAGCTTTTTTAGGCCCTTTTTCTGCACCAGAAATACTCTCTTTTACACACACATGAAGAAGACCACTTGTATGCTAGAAGTCGATGCCGGGCATCCACTTTATGCTGAAACTCGATGCCAGGCATCGAGTTGCTCCACAAACTTCATGTTTTTAAAAGATTCAACAACAGTTAACACACAGAGAATGGAAATAATGACTTATCAGCCAAGATTCGATGTCAGGCATCGAATTGCTCAAAAAACTTGAACTTTTGAATTCATCACACGGTAGGCAAGCATGGAGATGATGGAGAGAGACTCATACATAGAACTTTACTCAGTTCTTTCTCATAGCTATGAAAACTCAGAAGTTTTACAGATGCTTTCTCACTCAGAGAAGCCCGACTATACTCAGTCGTATAAAATGAACTCCTTCTTCTACTTCTTCTCTCTCACTCTCTCTCTCCGCGTCAGTTGATACAAACTAACTTATATAGATTTTCGTATTCTCGTGATTTTAGAAAACTTCTAGAACTAAAGTGAACTAACTTTACAAATATGATACACTTGTGAATTTGTCCCTTCACATAGGCATGGTGTTTTCTTCCTAAGATTTGACCTTCAAATATATGTCCAATTAGTGAGTGTTTCTCCAACAGCTCCCCCTCAATCACTAATTGACATTCCCTGTTTCTTCATATCATCTTCTTTTCTTTTACTCCTGCCATGCTTTTGAATCTGCTGGTCTTCACACCATCCAAGCTCTTTGTCATTATGTCTGCTAACTGATCTTTAGTAGAAATGTACTCCACTTCAATCTCCTTCTCCATTACCTTTTCTCTGAGAAAATGATATTGTATCTCTATGTGCTTTGTCCTTGCATGAAATACTGGATTTGCTGCAAGATAAAGTGAACTCATATTATCTCCATGTATTGTAGGTGTACCTTGATCAATGCCTAAGCTCTTGAACAATGTCTGCATCCATATGACTTCCTTAGCTGCTTCGACAAGTCCTTTGTACTCTGCTTCAGTTGATGATAATGCTACTGTATGTTGTTTCTTTGAACACCAACTTACAAGCTTATCACCAATATATATCATGTAACCATGAGTTGATCTTCTGTCATCTTGATTACCTGCCCAATCTGAATCACTATAGGCTCTCAACTTCAAATCTGATGTAAAAGGATAATATAATCCTTCCTTTATAGTTCCTTTGATATATCTGAGAACTCTTTGACCTGCAATCCAATGTGGGTCCTTTGGACAATGCATGAATTGTGACAAAACTCCCACTGCATAACTAAGATCAGGTCTTGTTAGTGTAGCATAAATCAAACTACCCACAAGAGATTGATACTTCCTCATATCTTTGTAGTCTGCACCATCATATTTACTGAGCTTGTGATTAACTTCAAGTGGAGTTGAAGCTTCTCTGCAATTTTCCATATCAAACTTCTTCAACAAGTTCAGAAGATACCTTTCTTGTGACACATATATGCCATGATCTGTATAAGTAACTTCCATTCCAAGAAAGTATGATAACTTTCCTAGGTCACTGATCTTGAATTCTTTTTCAAGCAATCTCTTTACCTCCTTGATTCCTTCATCTGAAGTACCTGTGATTATAATGTCATCTACATAAATACAAATGTAGATTGTACCTTCCTCTGTTCTTCTGATAAGTAGACTTGGGTCTGCTTTTGAACTTTGATATCCAAGATCATTGATACTTCACCAGTCTATAGTTCCACTCTCTTGGAGCTTGCTTCAATCCATACAATGCTCTTCTCAACCTGCAAACAAAATTTGGATACCTGGAATCTATAAACCCTTGAGGTTGTTCCATGTATACCTCATCTGATATGTATCCATTCAAGAATGCATTTTTTATATCCAATTGACTTAGAGTCCATCCTTTTGAAGCTGCAATAGCAATGATTGTCCTTATAGTTGACATCTTAGCTACGAGACTGAATGTCTCATCATAATCTATGCCATAGGTCTGGGCATAGCCTTTCACCACCAATCTAGCTTTGTATCTGGCTATACTTCCATCTGCAAGCTTCTTCACTTTATAAACCCATTTATTTCCAATTACTTTCTTACCATTTGGTTTAGGAACAAGTTCCCATGTCTTGTTCTCCTCCAGTGCATTGAACTCTTCCTTCATCGCTTCTTCCCATTGCTTCTTACCTTTAGCTTCATCATAGTTCTGAGGTTCTTCATCATCTTTGACCATATATGCATAGTTCTTCTGAGTTATGTAAGAAGTATCATAAGAATACCTTTCTGGTTGTCTTCTAGTCCTGCTTGACCTTCTTGGTTCACATTCTTCATATGTGTCTGGATACACCTCTTCATCAAATATAGGAGCTTCTTCATTTCTTCTTGTTAATCCACTTGTGGATGTACTTGCTTGCATATAGTCTTCATCTCTATTTACCTGCACAATTGATTTTCCTTTCTCACATCTTCTTACCTCTTCTTCAAATTCTTCAGCTGTATGACTTTGATCTGCATACCAACTTTTCTGTTCATCAAATGTAACATCTCTAGAAACAAGAAATTGTTTGGTTAAAGGATTCCACAACCTGTAACCCATCTGCTTTTCATCATAACCAATGAACACATATTTTTCTGCCTTTGGTTCAAGTTTATGCCTAAGCTGTGATGGCACATAAGCATATGCAATTGATCCAAACACTCTACAATGATCTAGTGTTGGTTTCTTACCCCACCAAGCTTCATATGGAGTCATACCATTGAGAGTTGCACATGGTAATCTATTCACAAGATATGTAGCTGTATTTACAGCTCCAGCCCAAAGATAATTTGGACAATTCTTCTCCTTCAACATAGCTCTAGCAAACTCAACCAAAGTCTTGTTCCTTCTTTCTGCTACACCATTTTGTTGTGGTGTATACCTGCAAGTTATTTCTCTCTTAATACCTGCATTCCAAAGATAATCATTGAACTCTTGGGAGAAGTATTCTCCCCCTCCATCAGACCTCAGTCTTTTAAGCTTTTGACCTGTTACTCTCTCTGCATATGCATGAAAATGCTTGAAGGCTCCAAACACTTCTGATCTTTCCTTCAAAACATATAATGTTATCCATCTTGTAGCATCATCAATGAAAAGAACATAATACCTTGAGCCATTGATAGATCCTTCTTTTGTTGGTCCCCATACATCTGTATGAATGAGCTCTAGTAGTCCATCATGTTTGAATCCTTTCTTTTGAAATGGTAACCTGTGTGCTTTACCCATTTGACATGCTTCACATTTATAAACCATATGTTGACTTTGCACATTTGGTAATCCTAGTACAGACTGATTAGCAACCATAGCTTTAATTCCTCTTTCATTGAAATGACCTAATCTCTTATGCCAGAGATCAAGTTCTGTAATCACTGCTTCACCATGTGTGAGCAAAGCTTGACCAATGTTTCCTTGCACTCTTAAAGTAAAGAGTCTACCTTCTTTCTTACCAGAGACAATCTGATTATATCCATTCTCTAGATCTTCCACAAATACTCCTTCATTTGTAAACCTGACTTGAAAACCTTTTTCAACTATCTGTCCCACACTAATCAAGTTTTTAGGTATTGTAGGAACATACAAAACATTGGTTAGCAAATCTGCTCCACTCTTGCATTTCACCTTTCCAATTGAATGTACACTATGTCTTGTATTATCACCAGTTTGAACTGTGTGACTCGAAATACCTTTTTCCAATTCTGACATCAATTCTATGTTTCCTGACAAATGATTAGAACATCCAGAGTCAATGTAAAATACCTTTAGATCTTCTTTATCTGATGTGTTGATTGAGTTCATCATCAATGATGTATGACTTTCATTCTGTGTGTCATTTGAATAGTTGTAGTAGGTGGTGTTGTAGGATTGATTTTGTCCCCAACTTCTTCCTCCACCTCTACCATAGCCTCCTCTTTGACTTTGTCTACCTCTTTGAAAATTACTTTGATATCTTCCACCTCGGCCTCTGCTATTGTTGTTTTGATTCTGATTTGATCCTTGTTGGTTGTGCCAACAGTCATGAGCCAAATGATTACTCAATCCACAGATCCAACAAGCCTTCTTGTTGTTATTTTGATTACCTCTTCCTCTTCCAAAACCTCTTGCTCTTCCTCTGCCAGTGCCTTTACCTCTTGCATAATAAACTTGAGAAGTTGACTCTTCTTCATCCTTTGCTTTACCTTTATCTCCTTTCTTCTTGTTCTTCATGTACATTGCAGAACTTTGTCCTTTATCTCCATCTCCCTTCAAGTCTTGCTCATATGTGAGCATCAAACCAAGCAACTGATTCAAATCTGGAACATAATGATTTAATGAAAGTTCTGTTGATAAGACAAAAGGTTTCCACCTTTCATCCCCTCTCAAACCTGCAAGTAATTGAGCAATCAATCTGTGATCTTCAACATCTTCATCTATGGATCCAAGACTATCTACTAGATCCTTCATCTTAGTGACATAATCACTAATGGTTTGACTTGGCTTCTTCTTGAATGTTGTAAACTCTGACCATAGACTTGCTTTTCGTGCTTTAGTAGTACTTTGGAAATGATACTCCAATGCATTCCATATATCTTCAGATGATTCCAATCCTCTGATGTGTGGTAGCAAATGATCAGAGATTGTATTGTAGATGTATGCTTTTGCACTTGCATCCTTCTTCTGCCAATGCTTTAAAGCATCAAGTTCCTCTTTCTTTGGTCGGCTTTCATCTTCAAATACTGGCTTCTCTTCTTCACCTGTTACATATACCATGAGATCCTTACTCATAAGTAAGGCTTCCATTCTCATTACCCATGCGGGGTAATTATCTCTGTCCAGTTTGTCAATGGAAATATGATCTGCCATAGTATACCTTTTGAAGTTCTTTGTGTATGAGGATACTTTTGAAGTAACCTTTTGATGCCTTGTGTCTTCAAATGCTTCACCTTTCAAACTTTAATGGAAAACTTTACAAAACTTCTCGTACCTTTGTCGTCTTCTGCTCTCGAGAATCTTTCTGCTCTGATACCACTTGTTGATGTATGAAACACCACAAGAAATGAATTAATGTGACACTAGAACACCTCTATGGTCACCATTAACTCATTGCCACTCCAAACTTTGAGAAATGATAGCCTAAAGTGAGAACTTTGCTTCTACAGAAATTCCTAGTCACCGAAATGACATACCTTCAGTATTTTGCTAATTTCTCCTAGCTCAAGTATTATTTCTCCATGAAACTTTATAAAATGAAACTAGAGGAGTAGAGCTTTCCAGCAAGCTATCATATGCATCAAACGGATCTCTAGAACTCAAGTTATGGCCTTCACAAGATGACCCTATATGACCTTCCAAAACTGGAAATTTTTGCCTGTTTTAGTATTTCTGGGTGTCTAAAAATAAAAATTCGATGCCTAGCATCGAATTTCAGTCAAGGTCGATGCCGGGCATTGACTTTGAGCTTTTTTAGGCTCTTTTTCTGCACCAGAAATACTCTCTTTTACACACACATGAAGAAGACCACTTGTATGCTAGAAGTCGATGCCGGGCATCCACTTTATGCCGAAACTCGATGCCAGGCATTGAGTTGCTCCACAAACTTCATGTTTTTAAAAAATTCAACAACAGTTAACACACAGAGAATGGAAATAATGACTTATCAGCCAAGATTCGATGCCAGGCATCGAATTGCTCAGAAAACTTGAACTTTTGAATTCATCACACAGTAGGCAAGCATGGAGATGATCGAGAGAGACTCATACACAGAACTTTACTCAGTTCTTTCTCATAGCTATGAAAACTCAGAAGTTTTACAGATGCTTTCTCACTCAGAGAAGCCCGACTATACTCAGTCGTATAAAATGAACTCCTTCTTCTACTTCTTCTCTCTCACTCTCTCTCTCCGCGTCAGTTGATACAAACTAACTTATATAGATTTTCGTATTCTCGTGATTTTAGAAAACTTCTAGAACTAAAGTGAACTAACTTTACAAATATGATACACTTGTGAATTTGTCCCTTCACATAGGCATGGTGTTTTCTTCCTAAGATTTAACCTTCAAATATATGTCCAATTAGTGAGTGTTTCTCCAACAATTCTCACGTGAATAGAGCTTGATTTTGGAGATCAATTGAGATGGGTTGTTGTGTCTAGAGAGCACATTCCATAATTCTATCACCACCCTTACGTTGTGCAATTATACATTTCCAATGACATTGTATTTCTATGTGATTTAATACATATACATTGATCACTTCCTACTTCACCTCTCTATCAAGTCGATCTCAGAAGAGTGATCTTCTCATACTTGATTCTAAGTGCATTGTCGATCCTTTGATGTGATTTAAAATGTTATAGATTCAGCATATTGTCTAGTTCATAGCTACAAATTTTCATTCTCATTGCTTTTCTCAATCTCGAGATATCTTCACATCTTTGCTCACTAGTCAACATACTGTCGCTGCTAGAAAATGATGGACTAGTCTTCCAATTTGCTAAGCATCATTCTAAGTGTACACTTGATTAGTTTTATTGAAATAAATAATCATTGGTAGCTATCCAAGTTATTTAGATACTCCCAAAAGGAATTTAGCGAATTGCTAGCAGGTTGAGGGCACTGTTCATTTTATTGAACATGTGTAGAGACCAAAATAGCAAGTCTTGACACTTAGTTGAAGATTATACTCATATCTTTTGATCCATTGATTAGAGGATCATGATCCAAAACACATAGGTGATTGTTGGGAAGCTCAAGGGATCTATTATAATCTCCACAACTTGTTCTTGGCTGGTGTGAAGCAAGATTTTGCAACACCACTTCATCTCTGGAATCTATCCACCATCTCCTCCAATAGTGGTATCAGAGCAACATCAAGCCAAGATGGGAGATGGATTTCTGTCATTCATTAACAAATTGGACAGGGGCAACTATCGAGCATGGTCCTTAAGGATGCAAGCATACCTTCAAGGAAGAAGCTTACATGGATACATCTTTGAAGATGAGGAAATGCCAATATTCAAAAGCAAACATCAACCTACAAGAGAAGACCAAGAAAGGCTAACTACATGTCTGCAAAGGATGCTCTAGCGAGATCTTATATACTTAACTCAATATCGGATTTCTTACTACCTCACATTAGGAATTGCAAAACCTCCCAAGAGACTTGGGAAGTACTTTCTTCATACTTCTCATCAAATACAAGGGTTAGGAAGAACCAACTTTGGATGGAGTTGACAACCTTGAAGAAGCAACCAAAGCAAAGTGTAGCTGACTATGTAACCAAGATGAAGGATGTATCTGACCAACTTGGGAGCATTGGAGAAGAGATAGAAGAGGAGCAGATAGTAAGGAAAATCATAAATGGCATCAAAGCTGATGATAAGTGGGAGTCCTTCACGACATCAATGGACTTATATATGGATATGCGGATACCTGACCTCAACACATTGATGGGGCAACTCTTCACAAATGAGACAAATCTCAACAAGAATGGAGACAAATCTAGAGGTAATCAATCTTCTACACTTTACCCAGATAGAATTAAAATTAAAGATAAAGGCAAAGGTAAAAAGAATGAATAAGAGGCAAGTACCTCTCAAGTGAACTTCACAGTTGGAGGAAGAGATAACAAAGGAAGGGGTAGAGGAGGAAAGCAAGGGAGGGGGAGATCATACAACTCTTTCAATTGCAATATTTGTGGCTTGACAAATCATACCACAGATGAGTGTTTCAAGAACACAAAGAATCAGAGAGGAAGAGACTTCAACTTAGGAGGCTATGGTCAATGTAGAGGTAGGTTCAATAATGGAGGAAGCAATTATCATCACAACTAGAACCAAGGCTACAATAACAACTATTAAGGAGTCTCATAAGTAGAAGAGATTATAACAACTATACAAAAGACCAAGAGGATTCTCTACCGATCATGAACATGACATCCAAGCAAGGTAAAGATGATGAGCATCTATTCTATATTGATTCTGGTTGTTCCAAGCATGTGGCTAGAAATGAAGCATTGCTATCTGATCTTGAAGAACCTAATGGGAAGCATGAAGTATAGATAGGTGATGACACTACTAGACACTCTGTTAATAAGATTGGAAATGTCAAAGCCTATGATGGTAAGATGAACCTTTTAAGTAAGGTATTATATGTGCCAACCATAAAAAAAAACCTAATCAATGTTGGGCAGATTGTTGAGAAGGGGTTACAAGTTAGATTCACAAGGCATTTACGTATGTGGAGGACCCTCAACAAGGCTTCAAGAGGATTGCAAAAGGTGAGAAATCTGATAGAATCTTTACATTTGAAGTTGAAGATACCAGAAACAATGCACTCTTCAATTACAAAGATCAAACCCTATCTGAACTAGAGATATGGCATAAAAGGCTAGGTCATATAGGTGAAAGAACACTAAAGAAAATATGTAGGGATGAGAGTGTGCTTGGCATTCCAAATGTGTCTAAGCAACATATGATTTACAAATGTGGAGCATGCCAATTTGGCAAATCTTGCAGGCAACCATTCAATAGAAAAGGATACATGTATGAAGACTACTTGGAGCTTGTACATACACGTGTGTGGGGTCCTAATAGAGAGCAATCAATCTCAAGATCAAGGTACTATGTTTCATTCATAGATGACGATAGTAGATGGACAATTCTTTACTTCATGAAGCATAAAGATGAAGTTTTCACTTGTTTCAAGAAGTACTTGGCATTGATTGAGAATGAAACAGTAGAAGCTTGAAGAGGATCAGATTTGATGGAGGTGGTGAGTATTTCTCACATGAATTTGACTCATTCTTATAAGACAAAGGTATAAAAAGAGAATTCACAACAAGATACACTCCTGAACAGAATGGAGTGGTAGAGAGGAGGAATAGACTAATAGAAGAAGCTGCAAGGTCAATGTTGAATGAAAAGAAACTTCCAAACTACCTATGGACAGAGAATATTTCTACAACCACATCCTTAATTAATAGACTTCCATCCAAATACTTGGATGGAATGACACCCTATGAAGCATGGAATTGTAGGAGAACTTCAGTGCATTGCTTATGCACATATACCCTCATAGATTAGAGGGAAGCTTGATCCAAAAGCCGAAAAGTTTATATTCATTGGCTATGAGCAAACCAGAAAGGATATAGATTGGACAACCCCACTAACAAAGGATTTATAGTTAGTAGGGATGTGGTGTTTGATGAAAATAACTCATGGTTTGAAGATGATTGTAGGAAAATTTAGCTACCCTATGACTTGGAAAGTGATTTTCCAACTCTAACCCAAGAAGAAACACAAATATCAGAAGATGTCAACTCAAAAGATGAAGAGCAGATTGACTTCAAAGCTTGGAAGTCCAATGGCAAGACAAAGTTCAAACAATTGGAAGACATTCAAGAGTCATCCAATCAATCACTCAGAAGATCTCAAAGGGAGAGTAAGAAACCCACAAGTTATGGCTATAACACATCACTAGTCACCAAGCATTCTGTATATATGACTAAAGATTCTCTATCAGAAGAGCCTTCTTCATTTGAAGAAGCCAATAAAAAGGAAGAATGGAGAGAAGCGATGCAGGAAGAAATTGAAGCACTTCTAAAAAACAACATTTGGGATCTGGTTCCCAAGAAACCAAGCATGAAGGTAATAGGATCAACGTGGATTTATAAAGTCAAGAAGAATTCAAATGGTTCAATTAACATGTATAAAGCAAGGCTAGTAGCAAAGGGTTTTGCTCAAACCCATGGAGTGGATTGTGAGAAGACCTTCTCACCTGTGGCTAAGATGCCAACAATCAAAGTTTTAGTAAGTATTGCTGCTACAAGGAATTGGAATGTATCATTTAGATGTTAAAAATGCATTCCTAAATGGATGGATCTCATAAGAAGTTTACATGGCTCAACCACCAGGGTATGAAGAAAAGGACAAATCAGATTATGTATGCAAACTAAGGAATGCACTCTATGGTTTAAAGCAAGCTCCTAGAGCTTGGAACCATAGGCTTGCCACATATTTGCAAGATCAAGGATTTATTGCTAGCAAAGCAGATTCTTCTTTGTTCATAAAGAAGATTAACTCTGAAGTCATTTACTTATGTGCTTATGTGGATGACATTATCATTACAAGGAATGATGCCAATGGCATCAAGCAAATCAAATCTTAGATGATGGAGGAATTTAAAATTAGTGATCTTGGTTTGTTAACATACTTTCTTGGATTAGAACTTGTATATAAAGATTCTAGAGTCTTTATTACTTAGAGGAAGTACATTCATGATTTGTTGGTGAAATTCAAGATGGAGAACACTAAAATTGTAGGTACACCCATGGAACTCAACCACAAACTTAGCTCTCATGAGGGAGAACTCCTTGAAGATATTACACGCTATCAAAGAATTGTTGGGAGTCTCAATTATGCAACCCTAACAAGAGTGGAAATATGTCATGGAGTAAGTACATTAAGCCAATTTATGCATAGACCAAGAAAACCTCACATGGAAGCTACCGAGATGATCTTAAAGTATCTAAAGGGTACCATAAATGATGGCTTGTTTTATCCATTCACTTTTGATTTGGATATCAAGCTATATTATGATGCAGATTGGGCTCGCTCAAAGGATGATAGAAGGAGCACTTCTGGCTACTTATCTTTTGCAGGTTCAAAGCTAATATCATGGTCATCAAAGGAACAACCAACTATAGCATTTTCATCAACAGAAGAAGAATATAGAGGCTTAGCAAATGCAACACAAGAGGCTATGTGGCTCAAGCTACGTTACATAGATTTAGGATTACATCCTTATACTCCAATGATTTTTGGAGATAACACTAGCTCACTTCAGTTGGCTACTAATCTTGTGTATCATGCAAGGACTAAGCACCTTGAAGTGCACTATCATAATGTAAGAAAAAAGCTACTTAGCAAGGACATCCAATTTTCCTATGTGTCTACAAATATACAATGTGCAGATATGCTCACAAAATCTTTGGATGGAACTAAGATGAACATGTTCAAGATGATGATTCGATTGTAGGAAATCAAGGAGAAATGAAGACCAAGCATGTTAGGCTTGAGGGGGAGCTGTTGGTGCGAATGAGTCCAAGCCTACATACTTGAATAGCTAGCATTTATTTCATATAGTCACATATGACTATTCCCTTGTAAAAATCAATTCATTTTGCATCCTTGTAAAAGTGCATATCTTAATTGCACTAACCCCCTTTGGAGTTAGGAGGAACCAAATATTGAGTTCTTGGTATTTGATTTATGAGAAGCAATTCCTAAAGTCTAGGACGCACTTTATGGTGAGAGCTTGAATTTGAATTCAAACGTTGGCTCCAGCTAGAAGCTATAAAAATGGATCAAACTCTCACATGAATAGAGCCCAATTTTGGAGATCAATTGAGAGGGGTTTTTGCAATTAGAGAGCTCCTTCCATAGCTCTATCACCACCCTCAAATTTTGCAATTATACATTGCCAATGACATTGTATTTCTATGTGATTTAATACATATACATTGATCACTTCCTACTTCACATCTCTATCAAGTTTATCTCAAAAGAGTGATATTCTCACACTTGGTTCTTAGCGCATAGTTGCTCATTTGATGTGATCTAAAATGCGATAGATTCCGCATACTGTATAGTTCATAGCTATAAAGTTTCATTGTCATTGCCTTTTGCAATCATGAGATATCTTCACATCTTTGCTCATTGGTCTGCATAGTATAGCAGCCCAAAAATGTCGGGCTAGTCTTTCGATTTGCTAAGCATCATTCTAAGTGTACACTTGATTATTTTTATTGAACTAAATCATGATTGGGTGCTATCTAAGTTAATTAGATACTCCAAAAAGTAATTTAGCCAATTACTAGTAGGTTGAGAGCAATATTCATTTTACCAAACATGTGTAGAGACCAAAATAGCAAGTCTTCACACTTAGTTGAAGATGCTACTCATCTATTTTGATCCATTGATTAGAGGATCATGCTCCAAAGCACATAGGTGATTATTTGTGATTGCTGGGAAGCTGAAAGGATATACTATAATCTCCACAACTTTTCATTGGCTAGTGTGACGTAGGATTTTGCAGCACCACTTCATCTCTGGAATATATCCATCATCTCCTCCAACAATAGGTAGGGTCAATGATCCCTAGGCCACCGTGCTCCAAAGGAAGTGTGAAGAACTACCAATCAACCTTAGCCCTAACATGGATACCATCCTAACCACACCAAATAAAATTCCTTATTAGCTACTAAATCTGGCTAATATAGGAACTCTAGAAGATCCAAAAGGAGGTGACATACCACATCATAGCCCAAAGAACATTTTTTCCACCAAAACCCACCCAACCAAGGACAAACAAGTAGAGATCCAGTGAAGCAACTTTCTACTGATGGTCAGAAGGAGGGGAGAGATCTATTACCCAAACAAGATGCCGACTAATATGGTAGCCATTGAGAAACTTTTGGAAAGGTTTCAGATGGTTGATTCTAAACCTATGCAAACACCTATGGATCAGAATGTGTCTTTACAAATGGTAGCAGATGCACAACCATTTGATGCTACTTTATATAGCCAAGCAGTTGGATGCTTAATATATCTTTGTAATACACATCTTGATATACAGTTTGCAGTTTCTCAAGTATCAAGGTTCATGCAGAATCCGCTAGTATTACATTGGAAAGCAGTAAAGTGAATCTTTCGATATTTGAAGGGAACTTCAAATTTTGCTATGGTATTTTCAAAATCTACACATTTGTTACTAAAAGGATTTTCAGATTCTGATTGGGTAGGTGATAGAGACACAAGAAGAAGTACTAGTGGATTTTGTTTTTATCTTGGAGATTGTCTTATCTCATGGCTTTCAAAGGGACAACCCACTATTGCCACTTCATCATGTGAAGCTGAATATCGTGAACCATTTACAACTACTCTAGAGTCAGTATGGTTGCAGAAGATTTTCAGTTATCTTGATGTGAGAGTACATGAACCCATTCATATATTTTCAGATAGCCAGAGTGCTATAGCTATAGCTAAGAATCAATCGCATCATGCAAGGACAAAGCATATAGAGGTACACTACCACTATATTTGAGAGCAGATAGCTAAGAAGCACATTGAGCTAGTTTCTGTTCCTTCTAGTGAGAATGTTGCAGATATTTTTACCAAAGCATTGACTAGAGATAGTCATGAGAAGATTTGCAGGTTACTAAAGCTTGTACCAATATGACATTGAAGGAGGGATTCTTGGAGTCCATATCATATGGTCCAAGAGTATGGATGTTGGCATACAAGTCAGATGAAGAGCATACCAGCACAACAGAGCGGTCATGCACAATACGGCAACAAGGCCTAATCATTTTTTCCATGGACCATTCACAACTCAACTGATTTTAATCACTACACAAACATTGTAAATTCCGTTTTTGGTAGAATAGACTCCATTTTGTTCAAGCGGAGGAGTCCTCGAGCTTGAGGAGTATTAGAATTAGCTACATACCAATTTTCATAATTTTTAGACTCCGTTTGAGCCCTCAAATAGGCTCTAGAACCTAATTTTTAACTAGGCCGGACACTAGGTCCGGACAAGGCCAAAGCTAGTGAGAAAACTATAAAAAGAGCTAGAAAGCTCATTTTTGGGTTAGATTGTTTGTGAATTGAGCTTATGTAAGAGACTTTTTGACTAATGCAAAGGACTCCATTGTTCCTCTCCTTGTTCTTGCCTTGTGTGCGTGTGTGTGTGTATCTGTGTGCATGCTTGTGTGCTTCTCACTCACACACTTGTGCCTTCACTTGCTCATAGTCTTCATACTAATCCTCACGTCTCCACGGATTGACAATTATGAGGTGAATCTTCTCACGTTGGTACTCACCATTGTGCTAGAGTGACACCAAATTTGGCACCGTTGCCGGGGAGAGAGCTTCGAGGACGAGCGTGTGATGGTAAGACGTCGAGTTGAGACATTGGAGTTATAGGTAATATCCTTTCTTTTCCTTATTTTTCTTCATTTTTTCTTATTTTTGCATCACCATCATCATCCCCACCATCTCCCACCTCCATCTCCATCTCCACAAAAATTTCAGTTTTTTGGTCATATTCCACTCCCCACCTCATTTCCCTCATTTCATTGCGAGAGAGAGCGAGCGACAGACTCTGCACAGGTCCCGGGACGACGACCTCTGTATGTCACGACAGACAGAAAAACTTGATATTTGTTGAATGCATGTGTTGGAACTGAAGGACTCACAAGGCAAGGAAGCTTACGAAGGGAGTCAGAGAGAAGAGAAAGTACAAGCAGACAGAGCAGTCAACGACAATCTGGCAAGTAGGCCAATATTTTTTCAGGACACTAACGCATATAAAAGAGGTGGACACACAAGGAGAAGGAGCAAGTAGGGAGCTCCAGGAAATGTATGTCAAAATGTTAATAGAAACCCCTACAAAAATAGTGATTTTCATCACTAAAAACCATTGTAAATACCATTTCATATTTTTGTAGCTCCATTTTGTGCAAGCCAAGGAGTCTTTGAGCTTGAGGAGCTTTAGAAGTACCTACCTGTCAGTTTTCACATTTTTTAGACTTCGTTTGAACCTCCAACTAGGGTAGAGAACCTAATTTTTAACTAGGCCGGACACTAGGTCTGGACACGGCCAAAACCTAGTCAAAAACTATAAATAGAGCTAGAGAGCTCATTTTTGGGGTTAGCTTGTAATTGATCTAAACTTGTATGAGCCTTTTTGAAAGTAATCTAAAGAACTCCATTGCCTCTCACTCTTTATCTTGCCTTGTGTGCACGTGTGTGTGTGTGCATGTTAGTGTGCTTCGCACTCACCCACTTGTGCCTTCACTTGCTTGAGGTCATCATACCATCCTCACGTCTTCCCGGATTGACATTAAAGGAGGTGCTACTCATCATTGAGCTACACCAAATTTTGGCGCCGTTGCCAGGGATCGAGCTTTGAGGACGAGCGTGTGATGGTAAGACGTAGATTTGAGACGTTGGCATTGTAGGTAATTTCTTCACTCTTCTTATTTTTCTCTTTCTTACCTCACCACCATCATCACCATCATCATCCTCACCATATCCGATCTCCATCTCCATCATCGCGAAAATTTTTAGTTTTTGATCATATCACCTTCTCCACCTCATTTCCCTCATTCCACTTGTGAGAGAGAGTGAGAGAGAAATATTGTGTGCATTGTTTTTGCATGTTTGTTGAGTTTCTTGCAGGATCCAGCTGTATCATCCCCTCCAGCACGCTGCACAGGTACAGAAAAACTCAGAAACTGTCTCTATGTCACCGGCCTCTGTCGATCGCGACCGACAGAAAATTCGACCAATTGGTAAAACTAAGTGCACCACTAGGACAAGTACAAAGAGCACATTCCAAATCACTAAACAAAATTGAAAAATTCCGTGTTTCTCTGTCAATCGCGACTGACACCATCGATCGCGATCGACAGCCACGACCGACAGATCCTGTCAATCGCGACCGACAGACCCTGTCAATCGCGACCGACAGACCCTGTCAATCGCGACCGACACACCTCACGACCGACTGACTGCCACGTAGGATTCAGTCAATCACGATTGACACCATCGATCGCGACCGATTGAAAATTCACGATTGACACCAAAATTTGCGTTGCCACGTGTCCATCACGACGGACACATCCCCGATTGACTGAAATCACGGCGAAAATCCCGAAAAAAGTATCGATCGTTATTGACAGGACCCACGATCGACTCTGTCGATCGTGACCGACAGGCCCCGACGGACACCTCTGTCAATCGCGATTGACAGACCTATCGATCGCGATTGATAGGCTTTTCGGCCAAAATTTTAGGGTTAATTTTTCCAAGTCCTTGGGGAATTTTTGGGCATAATTTTTCCAAGTCCTTGGGGAATTTTTTCGGCCAAAATTTTAGGGTTAATTTTTCCAAGTCCTTGGGGAATTTTTGGTCATTAGTGATTTGTGAGGTCCCTACACATGTGTTTTTGAGGAAAATCCTGTGATCTGTCAGCCTGTTTGAACCCTGTTTTAGCACTAGAATCCTGAACTGTCATAACTTTCTCATACGAAATCTGTTTGCTGTGATTCTTGTTTTGTTGGAAAGCTCATGGGGAGTACAACCAAAACTTCCACTGGTTATGGTAAAATTAATATCAGGATTATTAGATAGTGTATTTTGAAGTTCACCATACCCCGGGGTAGGAAAACTGAGGGATCTTTAGGATTGTCTTCCATAAAGGCAAAGGATAAATGGTTCTGTGAATTACATGCATGAAAGTGATCTGTTAGTCATTGGAATTTAAGTCTTGAGCTAATCTTGGGACTGATACAGGTCTATTGAGAGCAATTGAGAGCATCCAAGCAAGGGTTGTGTGCAAGCTTGAGAATCGGGTTCTCGAGCACTAAAGAACAAGGGATCAACAAGAAAGGTCGGAATATTCTCAACTCCCTTTGTCAATTCCTAGCTTAGGCTAAGTTCGAGTAGTGCTAGGAGTAAGTCAGGACACGATAGGTACGTGACAAGTTAAAGACTATCTAAGAAATCAAGTTCAAGAGATAACCCGTGTGTGACCGAGAACTTTAAAGGAAAAGATCAACTTCAAGTGCGGAAATTAACTCAAATGCTCCTGACGACGTGATATCAGACAAGAGTATAAACACGATAATCAACATAAGAAGGAATCAAGTAATTGGTACAGAAGAACTCAACAACGAGGTTGTACTTTTGTACTTGGGCAAAATAGGGGCTACTTAAATAGGCATATGAACCTTAGATCAGGACGGCATCTAGTAAGGGATAGACAAAGTCTTAGGTCTTCAGAGGCTAGCGTTAATTATAATGCTAGGTCTTGGGCCCAGCAGTTGAGCCACCACTCGCATTACCCTAGCTCTGAGACTAGTGAATCAGAGATGTCTCAAGGGATGGAAAGACCTACAGGAAGTTCAGGAGTGCCATATCTGTATAGGGTGGAAGGCCCCTACAAGACGCAATTGGATTACCTTAGGACCAACCGACTAGGTGCTAGCATCTATGAGGACGGCCTAGGAAGATCAGTGGTCCATATTAAAAACCCTGACCAATCCATAGGACTAGAGCACCCAGCTGTCAAGTTTGAAAACGGAGCATACCTAGACAAGGAAGGGATAATATATGTAGTCACCAGTCACCCAGATAGGACAGATGAATTTGGGAACGTGATCTCAGAAGCGGATTTAGGTGACTTGGAGCAAGGAAACATGGGTGTAGAACTTAGAACCCCCCGAGGCAAATCTGTTCTTATTAGAATCCTCAATCCCGAGTGGGTTCCCCAAGACAACAAGAGTATAGATCTGCTTCTGAACCGAGAGACTGATGAAGCCTTTTGGAGGTATAAATCTGATCAGCCAAAATGATATATGAACAATCATGACCTATGAGTTTAAAGATCCAGATAGCCCAGGCAGAGTGACCTACCTAGATCACGCTTCAGAGAGGATCTTTGTGGTTACAGAACATGATAGACATGCTTACACTTGGATGGGTGAGTTTATTTTCCCCCAACCAAAATCTAATGTGTCCTTTGGTCACCCGGGAGCTGGAACGTCCCATGCTCATGGAGTTCAGAGAGACATAAAGAGAGACAGACATGAGGTAAGCTTTGCCAAATCCTTGGGAAGAGGAAGAACGAGAACGGAAACAAATAGAGTGGAACCAGAGGGTCATAGAGTCCCAGGAAATCGAAGAAATGCCGATGATTTTCCTTTGCCAAGACCGAGAGAGCACACGAGGACCCTGAGACCGACCCAGCTAGTTAAGTCCATGAAAAGCTACTTTGATGGCACTGGAGATCCCTACGATCATGTGGCTGAGTTCAGGCAAGTCTTGAGAGCTGAACAAGTGGAGGATCTATTCACGCAGTACAATGCCTTTGGTCTAACCCTTAGGAACACAGCTCTTACGTGGTTTCAACCATTGAATGAGAGACAGTTCAGGAGCATAGACCAACTCCTAGAGGCTTTCATTATTGAATTCTCTAAGAGTGGCATAAGGCATAATACCTCCTCATTGATTCACAGCTTCAAGCAAACCCCTCAAGAGACCGTGAGACTTGCAGGGAGAAGATTTAGGCAATATCTTGAAAGATGCCCTGTTTCGGAGCTACCCACACCAGCTAAGCAAGTGGCTTTATTCTTGGATGGATTGCTAAGTACCAAATTGAGATCTTATGTGTACTTGAAGGACCCTAGGACCATAGAAGAGTGTGTACGCATGTGCATTGACATCCAGGATAACCTAGGGGAGGAGTTAGAGCTTTCCAAGATATAAAAAGATTCAGATAGTGCCTCTAGCCTCTCTTCCATGCAATCCACATCAATTGAGGAACTCAGTGAGAAAGTGGCACAAAAACTAGGTGTCTATAGCAAACAAATCCCAAGGTTCACCCCAGTAAAGAGGTGCTATACTTGTGGTGGTGACCATATGGCGAATGTATGTCCCATTATGGCTCAACCCCAAGTAAATCCTAGTAGCCAGTACTGCACCATAGAAGGAAGATACACAAATCACTCCGCACAAGACTGCCCATACAATAAGCAAGCGGTTAGGCAAACCTACCCTCAGCCATACCAACAAAGCAGATATCAGAACCAATATCCACCACAGCAGTATGCTAGGCCCCAACAAACCTACCAACCACAATATCAGGCCCAGCAAAGGTCTCAGCCAGTGTTAGCCCAACAACCTCCAGCTCCCTCCAATGTGATCCCTGTAAAGTATGCAGCTGCAGAAGAAAACCTGAATAGGGCCATAGTGCCAGTAACCCCATTGCTATTAGAAAGTGACCCTAGTGACCATAGTTTCAATTCTACACATGTTGATAGCCCCCAGGCCTACTACATGCAATCTCTTGAACATGGTGAGTCCTACTACAGTGAAGAACCAAGTGAACCTAGTTGGGAGTTAGATTACACAAACGTCATGTATGCAAACCCCAACCCTAGACCTCAACCTAGGCAAGTAAGACCCCCATTCCCTAGAGGACCATGCTACAGATATCAGGGAGATCATCTCATTCGTGATTGTCCCTTGCCTCCACCTACACAACCCCAATCAATGAGGATCCAGGGCTTTTGCCAAGAATGTGGAAAGGAGCATCTCTTACGAGATTGTCCAAAGAATCCCAGCAATATGCCAAAAATCACTCCCATTAACGTTATTGGGTTAGTGGTAGATTCCACAGGAAGTGTCACTTCCACTGCACCAATACAAGTGGTCACTAGAGCCCAAGCCTTACAGCAGAACCCAGGTGTAGGCCAGGAAAAGAGCCCAGGTGTTAGTGAAACAGAGAGCATGACAAAGAAAAGAACTAGAGCTTGGAGAGATAGTCGTGAAAGAATGAAAAGGCAATGGGCAAAGAAAATGAGTGAACTTGAGGAAAGCCTACGAGAAACAAGAGCTAGGATAACCAAACTCACCTCTCAAGCTCCCTCTCACACTACCCCACCTCCACCATTCCCAACTCCATCCGACCCGCCACCTTCCAACCCGCCTCACCTAATCCCACCACCCCCTAGAGTAGGATCAGTCCTAGCAGATCCCACTCCCGAGGACCTAAACATGATGCTCAAAGCATATCAGGCCATAATCCAAGAAGGGCCAAACGTAACTGATCATGAAAAGTGCTACCCTAGAGCAGAATTAGAGCTTGAACGAACTAAAATTTGTGCTAAGATGGTGGATTTGGCTCAAACCATGTTTGAAGCCAGCCGCCTCTTTAACATATCTAGCTCAGCCAAGACGCAGCTGCACTTTGAAGGACTGTTAGAAAGAATAGAGAGGCTAATTGCACAATCAGAAAAGGAACCCGCCTCTCAACACAAGGACAAGGCAAGTGAAAGAGTAAGCCTTCCTGCTGAGGAAGCCTATGTGCCTAACTCTACGGAGCCAAATGTTGATGTATAAAACACCACAAGAAATGAATTAATGTGACACTAGAACACCTCTATGGTCACCATTAACTCATTGCCTCTCCAAACTTTGAGAAATGATAGCTTAAAGTGAGAACTTTGCTTCTACAGAAATTCCTAGTCACCGAAATGACATACCTTCAGTATTTTGCTAATTTCTCCTAGCTCAAGTATGCCTTCTCCATGAAACTTTATAGGCTAAAACTAGAAGAGTAGAGCTTTCCAACAAGCTATCATATGCATCAAACGGAGCTCTAGAACTCAAGTTATGGCCCTCACAAGATGACCCTGTATGACCTTCCAAAACTGGAAATCTTGCCTGTTTTAGTATTTCTGATGTCCAAAAATAAAAAATTCGATGCCTAGCATCGAATTTCAGTCCAAGTCGATGCCAGGCATCGACTTTGGGCTTTTTTTGGCTATTTTTCTGCACCAGAAACACTCTATTTTACACACACATGAAGAAGATGACTTATATGATAGAAGTCGATGCCGGGCATCCATTTTATGCTGGAACTCGATGCCAGGCATCGAGTTGCTCCACAAACTTCATATTTTTAGAAGATTCAACAATAGTTAACACACAGAGAATGAAAAAATGACTTATCAGCCAAGATTCGATGCCAGGCATCGAATTGCTCAGAAAACTTGAACTTTTGAATTCATCACACAGTAGGCAAACATGGAGATGATGGAGAGAGACTCATACACAGAACTTTACTCAGTTCTTTCTCACAGCTATGAAAACTCAGAAGTTTTACAGATGCTTTCTCACTCAGAGAAGCCCGACTATTCTCAGTCATATAAAATGAACTCCTTCTTCTACTTCTTCTCTCTATTCTCTCTCTCTCTCGCCGCGTCAGTTGATACAAACTAACTTATATAGATTTTCGTATTCTCGTGATTTTAAAAAACTTCTAGAACTAAAGTGAACTAACTTTACAAGTATAATACAGTTGTGAATTTGTCCCTTCACATAGGCATGGGGTTTTCTTCCTAAGATTTGACCTTCAAATATATATCTAATTAGTGAGTGTTTCTCCAACAGCTCCCCCTCAATCACTAATTGACATTCCCTGTTTCTTCATATCATCTTCTTTTCTTTTACTCCTGCCATGCTTTTGAATCTGCTGGTCTTCACACCATCCAAGCTCTTTGTCATTATGTCTGCTAATTGATCTTTAGTAGAAATGTATTCCACTTCAATCTCCTTCTCCATTACCTTTTCTCTGAGAAAATGATACTGTATCTCTATGTGCTTTGTTCTTGCATGAAATACTGGATTTGCTGCAAGATAAAGTGAACTCATATTATCTCCATGTATTGTAGGTGTACCTTGATCAATGCCTAAGCTCTTGAACAATGTCTGCATCCATATGACTTCCTAAGCTGCTTCCACAAGTCCTTTGTACTCTGCTTCAGTTGATGATAATGCTACTGTATGTTGTTTCTTTGAACACCAACTTACAAGCTTATCACCAATGTATATCATGTAACCATGAGTTGATCTCCTGTCATCTTGATTACCTGCCCAGTCTGAGTCAGTGTAGGCTCTCAACTTCAAATCTGATGTAAAAGGATAATATAATCCTTCCTTTATAGTTCCTTTGATATATCTGAGAACTCTTTGACCTGCAATCCAATGTGGGTCCTTTGGACAATGCATGAATTGTGACAAAACTCCCACTGCATAACTAAGATCAGGTCTTGTTAGTGTAGCATAAATCAAACTACCCACAAGAGATTGATACTTCCTCATATCTTTGTAGTCTGCACCATCATATTTACTGAGCTTGTGATTAACTTCAAGTGGAGTTGAAGCTTCTCTGCAATTTTCCATATCAAACTTCTTCAATAGATTTAGAAGATACCTTTCTTGTGATACATATATGCCATGATCTGTATAAGTGACTTCCATTCCAAGAAAGTATGATAACTTTCCTAGGTCACTGATCTTGAATTCTTTTTCAAGCAATCTCTTTACCTCCTTGATTCCTTCATCTGAAGTACCTGTGATTATAATGTCATCTACATAAATACAAATGTAGATTGTACCTTCCTCTGTTCTTCTGATAAGTAGACTTGGGTCTGCTTTTGAACTTTGATATCCAAGATCATTGAGATACTTCACCAGTCTATAGTTCCAAGCTCTTGGAGCTTGCTTCAATCCATACAATGCTCTTCTCAACCTGCAAACAAAATTTGGATACTTGGAATCTATAAACCCTTGAGGTTGTTCCATGTATACCTCATCTGATATGTATCCATTCAAGAATGCATTTTTTATATCCAATTGACTTAGAGTCCATCCTTTTGAAGCTACAATAGCAATGATTGTCCTTATAGTTGACATCTTAGCTACAGGACTGAATGTCTCATCATAATCTATGCCATAGGTCTGGGCATAGCCTTTCACCACCAATCTAGCTTTGTATCTAGCTATACTTCCATCTGCAAGCTTCTTCACTTTATAAACCCATTTATTTCCAATTACTTTCTTACCATTTGGTTTAGGAACAAGTTCCCATGTCTTGTTCTCCTCCAGTGCATTGAACTCTTCCTTCATTGCTTCTTCCCATTGCTTTTTACCTTTAGCTTCATCATAGTTCTGAGGTTCTTCATCATCTTTGACCATATATGCATAGTTCTTCTGAGTTATGTAAGAAGTATCATAAGAATACCTTTCTGGTTGTCTCCTTGTCCTGCTTGACCTTCTTGGTTCACATTCTTCATAAGTTTCTGGATACACCTCTTCATCAAATATAGGAGCTTCTTCATTCATTCTTGTTAATCCACTTCTGGATGTACTTGCTTGCATATAGTCTTCATCTCTATTTACCTGCACAATTGATTTTCCTTTCTCACATCTTCTTACCTCTTCTTCAAATTCTTCAGCTGTATGACTTTGATCTGCATACCAACTTTTCTGTTCATCAAATGTAACATCTCTAGAAACAATAAATTGTTTGGTTAGAGGATTCCACAATCTGTAACCCATCTGTTTTTCATCATAACCAATGAACACATATTTTTCTGCCTTTGGTTCAAGCTTATGTCTAAGTTGTGATGGCACATAAGCATATGCAATTGATCCAAACACTCTACAATGATCTAGTGTTGGTTTCTTACCCCACCAAGCTTCATATGGAGTCATTCCATTGAGAGCTGCACATGGTAATCTATTCACAAGATATGTGGCTGTATTCACAGCCTCAGCCCAAAGATAATTTGGACAGTTCTTCTCCTTTAGCATAGCTCTAGCAAACTCAACCAAAGTCCTGTTCCTTCTTTCTGCTACACCATTTTGTTGTGGTGTATACCTGCAAGTTATTTCTCTCTTAATACCCGCATTCCAAAGATAATCATTGAACTCTTGGGAGAAGTATTCTCCCCCTCCATCAGACCTCAGTCTTTTAAGCTTTTGACCTGTGACTCTCTCTGCATATGCATGAAAATGCTTGAAAGCTCCAAACACTTCTGATCTTTCCTTCAAAACATATAATGTTATCCATCTTGTAGCATCATCAATGAAAAGAACATAATACCTTGAGCCACTGATAGATCCTTCTTTTGTTGGTCCCCATACATCTGTATGAATGAGCTCAAGTACTCCATCATGTTTGAATCCTTTCTTTTGAAATGGTAACCTGTGTGCTTTACCCATTTGACATGCTTCACATTTATAAACCATATGTTGACTTTGCACATTTGGTAATCCTAGTACAGACTGATTAGCAACCATAGCTTTAATTCCTCTTTCATTGAAATGACCTAATCTCTTATGCCAGAGATCAAGTTCTGTAATCACTGCTTCACCATGTGTGAGCAAAGCTTGACCAATGTTCCCTTGCACTCTTAAAGTAAAGAGTCTACCTTCTTTCTTACCAGAGACAATCTGATTATATCCATTCTCTGGATCTTCCACAAATACTCCTTCATTTGTAAACCTGACTTGAAAACCTTTTTCAACTATCTGTCCCACACTAATCAAGTTTTTAGGTATTGTAGGAACATACAAAACATTGGTTAGCAAATCTGCTCCACTCTTGCATTTCACTTTTCCAATTGAATGTACACTATGTCTTGTATTATCACCAGTTTGAACTGTGTGACTAGAAATGCCTTTTTCCAAATCTGACATCAATTCTATGTTTCCTGACAAATGATTAGAACATCCAGAGTCAATGTAAAATACCTTTAGATCTTCTTTGTCTGATATGCTGATTGAATTCATCATCAATGATGTATGACTTTCATTCTGTGTGTCATTTGCATAGTTGTAGTAGGTGGTGTTGTAGGATTGATTCTGTCCCCAACTTCTTCCTCCACCTCTACCATAGCCTCCTCTTTGACTTTGTCTACCTCTTTGAAAATTACTTTGATATCTTCCACCTCGACCTCTGCTATTGTTGTTTTGATTCTGGTTTGATCCTTGTTGGTTGTGCCAACAGTCATGAGCCAAATGATTACTCAATCCACAGATCCAGCAAGCCTTTTTGTTGTTATTTTGATTACCTCTTCCTCTTCCAAAACCTCTTGCTCTTCCTCTGCCAGTGCCTTTACCTCTTGCATAATAAGCTTGAGAATTAGACTCCTCTTCATCCTTTGCTTTACCTTTATCTCCTTTCTTCTTATTCTTCATGTACATTGCAGAACTTTGACCTTTATCTCCATCTCCCTTCAAGTCTTGCTCATATGTGAGCATCAAACCAAGCAACTGGTTCAAATCTGGAACATAATGATTTAATGAAAGTTCTGTTGATAAGACAAAAGGTTTCCACCTTTCATCCCCTCTCAAGCCTGCAAGTAGTTGAGCAATCAATCTGTGATCTTCAACATCTTCATCTATGGATCCAAGACTATCTGCTAGATCCTTCATCTTAGTGACATAATCACTAATACTTTGACTTGGCTTCTTTTTGAATGTTGTAAACTCTGACCATAGACTTGCTTTCCGTGCTTTAGTAGTACTTTGGAAATGATACTCCAATGCATTCCATATATCTTCTGATGATTCCAATCCTCTGATGTGTGGTAGCAAATGATCTGAGATTGTATTGTAGATGTAGGCTTTTGCACTTGCATCCTTCTTCTGCCAATGCTTTAAAGCATCAAGTTCTTCTTTCTTTGGTCGGCTTTCATCTTCAAATACTGGCTTCTCTTCTTCACCTGTTACATATACCATGAGATCCTTACTCATAAGTAAGGCTTCCATTCTCATTACCCATGCGGGGTAATTATCTCTGTCCAGTTTGTCAATGGAGATATGATCTGCCATACTTCTTTCCTTCTGCTGCAACCTGTGAGCTTAAAGGATAAAGGATAATACCTTTTGAAGTTCTTTGTGTATGAGGATACTTCGAAAGTAATCTTTTGATGCCTTGTGTCTTCAAATGCTTCACCTTTCAAACTTTAATGGAAAACTTTACAAAACTTCTCGTACCTTTGTCGTCTTCTGCTCTCGAGAATCTTTCTGCTCTGATACCACTTGTTGATGTATAAAACACCACAAGAAATGAATTAATGTGACACTAGAACACCTCTATGGTCACCATTAACTCATTGCCTCTCCAAACTTTGAGAAATGATAGCTTAAAGTGAGAACTTTGCTTCTACAGAAATTCCTAGTCACCGAAATGACATACCTTCAGTATTTTGCTAATTTCTCCTAGCTCAAGTATGCGTTCTCCATGAAACTTTATAGGCTAAAACTAGGAGAGTAGAGCTTTCCAACAAGCTATCATATGCATCAAACAGAGCTCTAGAACTCAAGTTATGGCCCTCACAAGATGACCCTGTATGACCTTCCAAAACTAGAAATCTTGCCTGTTTTAGTATTTCTGATGTCCAAAAATAAAAAATTCGATGCCTAGCATCGAATTTCAGTCCAAGTCGATGCCAGGCATCGACTTTGGGCTTTTTTTGGCTATTTTTCTGCACCAGAAACACTCTATTTTACACACACATGAAGAAGATGACTTATATGATAGAAGTCGATGCCGGGCATCCATTTTATGCTGGAACTCGATGCCAGGCATCGAGTTGCTCCACAAACTTCATATTTTTAGAAGATTCAACAATAGTTAACACACAGAGAATGAAAAAATGACTTATCAGCCAAGATTCGATGCCAGGCATCGAATTGCTCAGAAAACTTGAACTTTTGAATTCATCACACAGTAGGCAAACATGGAGATGATGGAGAGAGACTCATACACAGAACTTTACTCAGTTCTTTCTCACAGCTATGAAAACTCAGAAGTTTTACAGATGCTTTCTCACTCAGAGAAGCCCGACTATTCTCAGTCATATAAAATGAACTCCTTCTTCTACTTCTTCTCTCTATTCTCTCTCTCTCTCGCCGCGTCAGTTGATACAAACTAACTTATATAGATTTTCGTATTCTCGTGATTTTAAAAAACTTCTAGAACTAAAGTGAACTAACTTTACAAGTATAATACAGTTGTGAATTTGTCCCTTCACATAGGCATGGGGTTTTCTTCCTAAGATTTGACCTTCAAATATATATCTAATTAGTGAGTGTTTCTCCAACACCAAACACATCATCTTCTATGAATCGGTTCACACCAGAATTCCTACGAGAGATTCAAGAAGACAAATGGGCTAAAGAAAGTGAAGTCCCTCCTCCCATTGAACTTGTGGATGATGCACACGACCAATTCCCACAAGACATCCCATCCATTTACGACGAACAGGAGAGCACCCAATCTCAGGAAAGATTAGACTTTGAGTCTAACTCTCTACAAGAATTACCCCACTTCACAGGCCCATGGGAAGCTAAGTCTACTTGTATGAGAGCACCCACGGTCATGGTATGAAATGAGGACTCAGTCATACCTAGGAACACGGAGGTAGTGAAAAACACTGAAGTACAGTGCAACCTCACCTTAGAAGAGCTACTCAAAGTAAGGCCAGAGCTATGGAAACATGCAGCCAAACAAGTACCAGAGATAGCAAAACCTCGTTCCCAGGTAGGATCCTAGAGAACAATGCCAGAAATACCCTTGGACAAGATAGGAGACATGAGTGAGGGCGAAGAGGGAAACACATATCTTCCTATCACCCATCAAGGATACACCACCAAGGCCATTTTAGACTCAGGTGCAGGAGTTGCAATTGCTACCACTTCCCTATGGAAGCGTTGGGGCAAGCCAGCACTCAGGCCCACAAGGATGAAATTGCAAATGGCCGATGGTCACATAGAGAGATCCCTAGGGCTGTTAGAAGGAATAACTCTCACCACATGTGGTGTTGAGTTCGAGCATACATTTGCTATATGTGATTTTAGCAAAAATCATGCATACGAGATGATTTTGAACCATTTATGCGACAGTTGCAAGTGGTCCAGGATTGGGGAACCAACTCCTTGTACCTGCAACACTTAGGTGTCACGACCAAAGTGAATCTCAAAGATTACTCTCATAGAGATGTCCCTCCTATCCAATGGAATCCCCTCCATAGAGCCAAAGATGATACGGAATCGGTGCAGTCCATAGGATCAGGATCCTCATGGATGCATGAAGACACCCACTTATGGATGTGCAAAGTAGCAGTAGAAGAAGAGAAAAGAGAAGAAGCCAGAGAGATAGGTGCAAAAGAAACACATAGATCAATTCAAGACCCAGCCTATGCACCTGTAGTCTTTCGTGATGAAGAATTTGAACCCCACGACTGGGCAGAAATCCTAGCAACAATGGATGTAGCCATCAATGAAGAACAATGGACACCTCACAGTGATGAAGATGGCTATGACATTTCAGTTTTCTCCTAGAGCCGATCATGGGAGAGGCAGTGTTAGAAGAGTGTGAACCTAGCCTTGATGCATTTGAGGATGCAAGTGACTCTGATCTAGAGTCAATCATTATGGACCCACCTTTTGCATCAGATGAAGAATACTTCTATGAAGTAGAATTTCAACCCCAAAGGTATGGAGAGCTTACAAATGATGTAAGGCGAGCCACACATGTGACCCTGAAGGAAGGTAAGAAAAGAAAGCAGAGAGAAGTCACACCAGAAGAGGAAGAATCTTTGTTTGAGGTCCCAGACAATTTTAAGAAGTATGAGATAGATGACAGAAGAGTCATGATCAGAATGCCTAAACGAGAGGCGCAATCAGGGGAGGCCTATGATAACAAAGAAACCACCAAGAAAATAGTGGTAGCCATGGAAGAAGGAGAAGAGAGATGCACGTACATAGGCCATGACCTGACGGAAGACGAAGAGCACGAATTAATAGCCTTGCTAAGAGAATACAGAGACGT
Source organism: Ceratopteris richardii (assembly GCA_020310875.1). Taxonomy (NCBI): domain Eukaryota; kingdom Viridiplantae; phylum Streptophyta; class Polypodiopsida; order Polypodiales; family Pteridaceae; genus Ceratopteris; species Ceratopteris richardii. The sequence goes on along the minus strand of CM035411.1, from coordinate 99,283,362 downwards.
ATTCGCTTGGAGTTACAAGGATTTGAAAGGTGTGGACCCTGACATATGCTCACACACTATCCCCATGACCTCAGATGCCAAACCCTCCAAGCAAAAGCCATACACATACAATGACAACTATGCAGCCAAGATCAAGGAAGAGATAGATCGCTTGGTTGAAGCTGGATTTATCTATGAAATTGAGCATACTGAGTGGGTATCCCCCATCGTAGTGGTGCCCAAGAAAAATGAAAGCTGCGTGTATGCATTAACTTGAAGAAGGTCAATGCAGCCACAATTTGAGATAACTATCCGCTTCCTATCACAGAGCATCTCTTAGAAAGAGTAGCAGGCAAGGAAGTGTACAGCTTCCTTGATGGATTTTCGGGCTACAATCAAGTAGCCATAGCTCTAGAAGATCAGCATAAGACGGCTTTTGCCACTGAATGGGGCATTTTTGCCTTTAGAGTAATGCCATTTGGGCTTACCAATGCACCCGCTACCTTCCAGAGGCTGATGTGCCATGTATTTAAAGAGTTCCTGAGGAAAAACTTTGAAGTCTATGTTGATGATCTTTGTGCTCATTCCAACATTAGACAAACCCATATTCCTAAACTCAGACAAATCTTTGACAAATGTAGAGAATATCAAGTCTGCTCGAACCCAGAGAAGTGCGTTTTTATGGTCAGGCAAGGCAAGATTCTAGGACACATAGTGTCAAAGAATGGCATATCCACTGATGAAGAGAAAGTGAGAGCCATATCCGAGTTACCTAGGCCAAAGAATGTCAAGGAAGTACAAGCTTTCATGGGGCATTGTGGTTATTACCGACGGTTTATACACATGTATGCCATCATAGCAAAGCCTCTATATGGACTTTTGACTAACTTTGAGTGGACTGATGAATGTGAGAATTCCTTCAATGAGCTTAAACGCGATTATGTTCAGCACCAATCTTGACCACACTAGATTGGAATAAGCTTTTCCATGTTCACGTGGATGCATCCAATTATGCTATTGGATGTGTACTTGCACAACCTACCGGTGAAGGTAATATGGATCTTCCAATTGCCTATGTTAGTAGACAATTGAATGCAGCTGAACGAAATTATACCACTACGGAGAGAGAAGGATTAGGCATGGTATATGCAGTTAGAAATTTTAGACATTATTTGCTTGCAAATAAGTTTAAATTTTTTACTGACCATCAGGCACTGCTATATCTCGTAAACAAGCCATGCAATACAGGAAGATTAATAAGATGGTTTCTCTTGCCAATGGAATATGATTTCGAGGTTGTGGTAAGGAAAGGGAAAACTCATTTGAGAGCAAATCATCTATCTAGGCTCACATCGGGAGAAGCCCCACAAGGAGTGTCAGATGACCTTCCTGATGCTTACTTGTTTAATTTGGAAGTGGTGCCGCAGTGGGCAAAACCATTAGTGCCAATATTGACATACGAGCCTAATCACCCAGTCATAAACACTCAAGATAGAGAGGTAGTAAGAGCCCAGAAGTACCACATCATGGCAGGAAGTATGTACAAGCACACAGATCAAGGGATCTTGGCTTGTTGTGTGGAAGAGGATGAGTACGCTAAATGGTTGCAATTAGCACATGTAGGTGCATTAGAGCAACACTACTCAAAACAACGAACCCTACAGACACTAAGGAGACTCGGAGTGCATTGGCCTATTATGGAGGCTGATGTCCAAAAGTTGTGCAAGGAATGCCCAATCTGTTGCACTAAACCACCTGTGGAACATGCCACTCTTTATCAAGTGTCCATAGTGCCAGATTGGAGTGAACCACTAGTATCCTTCCTGAGGATGAAAACATTCCCTCCAGACATGATTCTGGCTAGGAAAAGGAGTTTAGAACAAGAAGCCTTGGATTACTCACTCGTTGGTGATAATCTATACAAGTGTGGTAAAGATGGTTACCTGAGACTATGTGTCCATGAGAGTGAATATCTCAAGATCTTGGAAACTGCTCACCAAGGTGTAGCAGGAGGACACTTTGGACCAGATCGGGTGATCAAGGCAATACTATTTGCGGGCTTTTGGTGGCCGACCCTTCACATGGATGCACATACCTATGTGAAACGGTGTGATGTTTGTCAGAGAACTCAGTATCCTATACGCAAAGATGAGATGCCACTGAAACCTATGATGGGTGGACGTGCATTCTCTAAGTGGGGAATAGACTTTGTAGGTCCTATTAATCCCCCAGCCAAGGGTTCACATGCTGAATACATCATTGTTGCGACAGACTATCTAACCAAGTGGGTAGAGGTAAAAGCCACAACGAAGAACGATGCTCAAACAACAGCTAAGTTTTTATTTGAGAATATGTTCACCAGATACGGGTTACCTATAGAGTTGGTAAGTGATAGAGACACTCACTTCTTGAATGAAGTTATTGAAAATCTGCTCCAAGTCTTCTTGGTAGTACATAAGAAGTCTGGCCCCTATCACCCTCAAGCTAATGGCCAGGCTGAGAGCACCAATAAGATCCTATGCAATGTACTGACGAAATTAGTGAACAATAAACGCTCTGATTCGGACAAACAACTACACCACGCTCTTTGGGCATACCCAGTCGCCTATAAAACGGTACTCCAAGCCAACCCCTTTCAGATGGTATTTGGCCAAAATGCAGTGCTACCATTGGACTTCTTAATACCTACATTGAAAGTGGCACTAGAGCATGAATGGACGGGTCATGAACTCTCCTCTAGACTTTTTGACCTTGAACGATTAGGAGAAACAAGACTGAGGACGGCTGCAGGGATATATGCAGCTAAGAAACGAGAGAAGGCATACTTTGATGCCCACGTTAAGGATAAAGGTTTGAAGGCAGGCGACCTAGTACTAGTATACACGTTGAAACAACATGCGAGGAAACTAGAGAAGAGAGGCTACGGACCCATGATCATTAATAGAATCTCAACAAGTGGAGCAGTGCAACTAGCCACATTAGAAGGCGATATTCTCCCAAGCTACATAAACGGATGCCGAGTCAAGTTATATCAGGAACCTCTGACGGAAGAGATGCTAAGTCGACTCAGTCAACTAACTATGTTTACAACTCAGTATTAGCATAGCTCGAAAACCCGGTCAACTAAGCAGCGAAAACAAACAGTCAACGTAAAAGCTAATACGTTTACGTTTACTTAATGTATTAGCTTGCATAGCACCTAACGTTTAAGCGAGTACAACCCTTCACTATCAGATTACCAAGACACAGCACTGATGGACCGAATCTAGTGTTTCCACCTGTACCAACCGACCTAGAGTTCCCTCATGGATTCACTTTAGAAGACCTAACTAATGAGGAGGTAGCCAGAATCATCGAGGCTGTTAACGCAGAAGTCGAGGCAGAGCAAGCTAGTGGACAACAAACTGCTATAGACCAACCCCATCCCAGACAACCAGATGTCGTCGATGTGGAGGGTGAAGAAGAAGAAGAACAAGAGGAGGAACATGATGGACAATCCGAGGAAGAAGAGCAGGAATATGATCAGGAAGCTCTACAGGTACTTGAAAGTGCTCTAGCTTATACGAAGGCATTGAAAAAGCTCTATGATACCATGAACAGAGTTCAAGAGCAACATAGACTATCCCTAGCAGCAGGCTAGGCCCTCATGAATCAAATTCTTGAGGAGGAAGGCGTAGACGAGCAATATCGTGCCACTCATGACATGATATCTGATGTTTTAGGAGTACCTGAGACGGTTCATACCGCCCTGGCACAATCACGAAGAACGGAGTGACGATACGGCAGCCGCCCCCCTTGATTAGGAAAGCAAATGAATGTATTAGTATCAGAACCACAAGGCACATCCACAACCACGGGCACCGCACACACTGTCCATGATACTGAGGAAACCCATGTATCAAGTGCACCTCCGTCAACCCCTTTGCCACCCCTGCCTCCAACTCCACCACATTCACCTCCCACTACCACTGTAACCACTACTGTCACCGCCTCCGAGTCCACTACCCATACCGAAGCACAGACCGTCAGTCAACCCACACAACCCACACACCCTATCTCCACCTCTTTTGTCTATACGGCCACTGAAACAGTAATTCTAACCACAACCGCAGAAAATATCATTCCCCCAATCACACTTCCAGGCAGTTCGTATTCACAATTGCACACACCACTGTACACTTTCACCACTATTACCGCACCCACAATTCCAATATTCACAATCACTCCCACTATTGCATCCACCGTTGATCTTATGGACATATCACCCACCTCCGCACCTCTCCCTCCCCCCCTACACCCACCATCTCCCATTTCCCCACCTCCCACTTCACCATTTTCCAGCACCGCATCCCACTTCCATTCCCCTTCCCCTTTCCCTTCCCTTCTGCATTCAACACCCTTCCCGCATCCACCCCTATTAATAATGTATTTAATAATATGTATCAGTGTATGTCGCAACTACAACAACACTACCAGCATCTTGATAACCAACATACGCGACTCTTTCGAAGCCATGAAGAACTTCAAGTACAATTCATTGATCTCGAAAGGGAAAAGCAGCTACTACAACAACAGTACGCCACTTTCCAGGAACAACATGAACAGTTAGTAGCCAATCCACCCCACTCAGATGCAGAAGAAAGGCAACATATGGATGAATTGCTACACTCCCAAATAACAGAGTGTTGGTGCAGATCAATCACCAATTGAATGCTTGGAAGATTAAAGAATGAAGGAAGATTCAATTCTTGAAGCTTGGAAGAAGGATACATTCAGAGGATATGAGGAATGTACACATATGTACATTAGTATAGTTATAGTTCACTTAGATCTTTGATTAGTCATAGATTTGTACAAATTTCTCTATAAATACCTTGAAAATGTCGAGGCGTGATATGAGAGCATATGAAAGAATAGATGAGTGAGTATAGATTTCAAGAAAAGTGAAGTTAGATGTCATGAGACAGGTGAGATGTTAGTTGAGTTTTTCTCTCATCACTCAACTGTAATTTCCTGAGTAATTGAAGAAATATTGCGCCCGATCTTTCTGTGTCTGCTCCATCTGTGTTAGATCATTTGTGAAATCCTTTTGAGGATATCTAAGTTCATAGTTAATGAGTCTATGACATGAGTTTCAGAGTCTAATTGTAAACAGGTTAGGAGAATTGTTAGTAGGAACATTCATATGTGATGAGTGTTCACAGTTCTTTGAAACAGGCGCAGATTTCGAGTTCAATGAAATGAGTAGTGCTCAGTGCACAGTGTAAAGTTTTACACATATGATAGCTCAAAATCTAAGTTGAGAGATAAGCTATCTACAGCTAAAAGGATTTGGTAAAACGGGTTCGACATTGTGAGAACTAAAGTTAAGAAGTTAGGGGTGTCAAATCAACTTCTCAGAAGTGCAGATTTAGACATAGGTAACTTGTGAAATTGATTTCTCAAGCTATACTAAACCTTTTGAAGAAATTTAACTTGGAGGAGGTGCGCAACTTCTAGGCAACACTCCATACAAAATTTCATAGAAAACTTTACATGTTTGATAGGTCAATGAGAAGAAATTGTGCAGCAGACTTTTTGTGTTTTATCTTCTTCACAGAATTTTTCAACTTTTGATAATTTGGAGATTGAACCTCTAATTTGGTGAAGGTTTTGACTTACTCTTGATATAGAGGTGTTCTAATTCAAGAGTAGGTTATTCTTTTGGAGATTAACACTCTCCATCAGTGGTATCAGAGCAGGAGACATCAAAATCAAGGAAAGGAGGATCCCGACTGCTGCAGATTCAAGAAATTCAACAACTGAAGAACTAAAAGGTGAGAGCTTGAAGGAAAAGCTTGAGGAGGAGACCATACGACACCAAGAAAGACAAAAGGAGTCTAATTCGAAGCAAAGGTACATATATCATTTATAAAGCTTGAAGATTTCAATACACAGGTAGAAGAAAGATGGGAGATTCTCTTCAGATAGAGAAATTGGATAGGGAAAACTATCCTGCATGGTCAATGAGGATGGAAGCTCATCTTAGGAGCAAAGATTTAATAGCCTACATCACAGGAGAAGAAGAGAAGCCACAGTTCAGAGATCCTAGTGTTCTAAATAGGGAAGAGTTAGCAGATTTGAAAAATTGGATGAAGAAAGATGCTCAAGCTAGGAGCATTATCTATATGGCAGTCAATGATTACTTGTTACCTCATATTCGAGGTCTTGAAAGTGCATCTGATATTTGGAATGCTTTGGAGGAGCATTTCCAGAATACTACTAAGTCAAGGAAGGCATCCTTATGGGCAGAGTTTACCACCTTTAAGAAGAAGGCTTCTCAATCCATTTCAGACTATGTGACAAGAATGAAAGATATTGCAGATGCTTTAGGAGCTGTTGATGAAGACATTGAGGAGGTTAAATTGGTAAGGCAAATTCTTACAGGTTTAAGAGGTGATGACAAATGGAAGCCATTCATTTTGTCTACAGAATTATCACTTGATCATTTCACTCCTGATTTAAATCAGTTGCTAGGTCATATGCTAACATTTGAGCAGGATGTTAAAGGAGATGGTGACAAGAGTGCAGTTCATGCAATGTACTCAAAGGACAAGAAGAAGAATAGCAAAGGAAAGCAACAAGCAAATGAAGATGAAGGAACAACTAGTCAAGCCAACTTCCTAAGAGGAAGAGGAGGTGGCAAAGGTAGAGGAAGAGGCAGAAACAACAAAGATGGAGGCAAAGCTTGCTGGATTTGTGGTAAGACAAATCACTTAGCTAATGATTGTTGGCACAATACTCAGAGTAATAATGGATATAGTCAAAACTATAATGCAAGAGGAAGAGGTGGCAAAAATCAAAGAGGTAATTTCAGAGGCAGAGGTAGTAGGGGTTACTTTGGAAGAAATGCAGGTAGAGGATTCCAAAGTCAACAATATAACAATACCTACTACAATTATGCTTTAGATCAAAAGGAGGATTCAACATTGATAATGAATGCAACTTGTGAAAGGCAGAGTGAAGATCAAAGAGTCTTCTACATTGACTCAAGGTGTAGCAATCACCTAAGTGGTAATATAGCTTTGATGACTGATTTGGAGAATAAGGTTTTTAATCATGTTGTTCAAACAGGTGACAACACAAAGCACAATGTGAAGTCAATTGGATCAGTGAAGGCCAAGGATGGTAGTACCTTATTGAGTAAGGTCTTGTATGTTCCTACAATTCCTAAGAATTTGATAAGTGTAGGACAAATTGTTGAAAAGGGATATGAAGTAAGGTTCACTAATGATGGAGTATATGTGGAAGACCCTAGTCAAGGGTATAAACAGATTGTTTCACGGAAGAAAGAAGGAAGATTATTTACATTGAAGATTCAAGGCAATATTGGTCATGCTATGTTCACATATGGAGGACATAAGATCTCTGAGTTAGATCTTTGGCACAAGAGGCTTGGACATTTCAATGAAAGAGGTATTAAAGACATGATTAACAATGGTTCAGTGCTTGGATTGCCTAATGTTGCAGGTCAACATATGACATACAAATGTGAGGCATGTCAATTAGGTAAAGCTCATAAGCATTCCTATTCCAAGCATGGTTTTATGTACTCAGAGAAGCTTGAATTGGTACACACAGATGTATGGGGACCATCAAAGGATTTCAGTATAAATGGGTCAAGGTATTATGTGATTTATGTTGATGATGCTACTAGATGGATCACTATTTATGTGATCAAAGATAAGTCAGAAGTGTTTAATACATTTAAACACTATCATGCATATGCAGAAAGAATCACAGGTCATAAGTTGAAAAGACTAAGGTCAGATGGAGGGGGAGAGTATTTCTCTAATGAATTCAATGATTACTTGTGGAATGCAGGTATAAAAAGGGAAGTTACTTGCAGGTACTCTCCTCAACAAAATGGTGTAGCAGAAAGGAGAAATAGAACACTTGTTGAGTTTGCAAGATCCATGATGAAGGAGAAAAATTGCCCTAATTATTTGTGGGCTGAGGCTGTAAATACAGCTACTTATTTGGTCAATAGGTTACCATGTAAAGCCTTGCAGGGTATGACACCATATGAAGCTTGGTGGGGTAAGAGACCTACCTTGGATCATTGCAGAGTTTTTGGATGTGTGGCTTATGCATATGTGCCATCACAATTAAGGCATAAATTGGAACCTAAAGCTGAAAAATATGTTTTCATTGGTTATGATGATAAGCAGATGGGTTATAGATTGTGGAGTCCATCTACAAAACAATTCATGGTTTCTAAAGATGTTACATTTGATGAGCAAAGTACTTGGTATGCAGGTACAATCAATATCAATACAGGTGATGAAGAAGAAGTGAGTCAAAAGAAAGGTAAGTCAAAGATTCAAATAATTGATGAAGAAGAGAATAATGAAGTGCAGGGTGAAGTTGAAGAAATGCCAAGATTTGATCCTGAGTGTGAAGAACCAGAAACCTCAAGGATTGGAGAACTCAGAAGATCATCAAGAAATAGGTGGCAACCTACAAGGTATAGTTATGATACTTCTTTTTTGGCCACAAAAGATTATGCTTATATGGTGAAAACAGATGAAGACCCTTTTACATATGAAGAGGCAAAAGGTAAGGAAAAATGGGAGAAAGCTATGCAGGAAGAATATGATGCACTATTGGAAAATCAAACTTGGGATTTGGTTCCTAAACCAAATAGTCAGAAGATCATTGGATGCAAGTGGGTTTACAAGACCAAGAGGTTTGCAGATGGAAGTGTGTCTAGATACAAAGCTAGACTTGTTGTCAAAGGGTTTGCTCAAACATATGGTGTTGACTATGATGAGACTTATAGTCCTGTGGCAAAGATGACAACCATCAGGACACTTATAGCTATTGCTGCATGTAAGGGTTGGAAGTTATGTCAACTTGATGTGAAAAATGCTTTTTTGAATGGTTATATTTCAGATGATGTATTCATGGAGCAACCTCAAGGGTTCAGAGATAAAAGGTATCCAGATCATGTGTGCAAGCTCAAGAGAGCTTTGTATGGCTTAAAGCAGGCCCCAAGGGCATGGAATTATAGACTTGTAAAGTTCTTGAAAGAACTTGGATTTCAGGTGTCTAAAGCAGATAGTAGCTTGCTTGTCAAAGCAAGTGATAATGGTTTCATATACATGTGCATATATGTTGATGATATAATCCTTACAGGTACAGATGAAGAAGGAATACAAAGACTCAAGAAGCAAATGGAAAAGGAGTTCAAAATAAGTGACTTGGGAGACTTGTCATACTTCTTGGGCATGGAGATTACATATACTCAACATGGAGTATTTGTGACTCAAGAAAGGTATTTGAAGAACTTGTTAATCAAGTTTAAAATGGATGATTGCAGGGTAGCACCTACACCAATGGAGGTGAATCACAAATTGAGTAAATTTGGAGGTGAAGAATTCAAGGACATGAGACAATATCAGAGTTTGGTTGGTAGTCTTATCTATGCTACTTTAACTAGACCTGATTTATCATATGCAGTAGGGGTTTTGTCTCAATTCATGCATTGCCCAAGGAAAGAACATTGGATTGCAGGACAAAGAGTGTTGAGGTACATTAAGGGTACACTCAATGAAGGTTTGTATTATGGGTTTACATCAGATACAAATATCAAAATTTATAGTGATGCAGATTGGGCAGGTAATCCAGATGATAGAAGGTCAACTTATGGATACATGTGTTATGTGGGAGATAAACTTATCTCATGGTGTTCCAAGAAGCAACATACAGTTGCTTTGTCTTCTACAGAAGCTGAATATAAAGGCATGGTTGAAGCTGCAAAGGAAGTGATTTGGCTCAAAACCTTGATGAAGAGTTTTGACATTGTGCATGGGATACCAATTATATATGGAGATAACATGAGTTCATTGTATTTAGCTGCTAATCCTATTTTTCATGCCAGGACCAAACACATTGAGATTCAATATCACTTTCTAAGAGAGAAAGTGATGGATAAGGAGATTGAAGTCATACATACTTCAACTACAGATCAGATAGCTGATATGCTTACAAAGAGCTTGGATGGACCAAAGCTACAGAAGTTTAAAGACATGGCAGGTATAAAGAAGATAAGAGAAACCTCAATTGATGATTGAGGGGGAGTTGTTGGTGCAGATCAATCACCAATTGAATGCTTGGAAGATTAAGGAATGAAGGAAGATTCAATTCTTGAAGCTTGGAAGAAGGATACATTCAGAGGATATGAGGAATGTACACATATGTACATTAGTATAGTTATAGTTCACTTAGATCTTTGATTAGTCATAGATTTGTACAAATTTCTCTATAAATACCTTGAAAATGTCAAGGCGTGATATGAGAGCATATGAAAGAATAGATGAGTGAGTATAGATGTCAAGAAAAGTGAAGTTAGATGTCATGAGACAGGTGAAATGTTAGTTGAGTTTTTCTCTCATCACTCAACTGTAATTTCCTGAGTAATTGAAGAAATATTGCGCCCGATCTTTCTGTGTCTGCTCCGTCTGTGTTAGATCATTTGTGAAATCCTTTTGAGGATATCTAAGTTCATAGTTAATGAGTCTATGACTTGAGTTTCAGAGTCTAATTGTAAACAGGTTAGGAGAATTGTTAGTAGGAACATTCATATGTGATGAGTGTTCACAGTTCTCTGAAACAGGCGCAGATTTCGAGTTCAATGAAATGAGTAGCGCTCAGTGCACAGTGTAAAGTTTTACACATATGATAGCTCAAAATCTAAGTTGAGAGATAAGCTATCTACAGCTAAAAGGATTTGGTAAAACGGGTTCGACATTGTGAGAACTAAAGTTAAGAAGTTAGGGGTGTCAAATCGACTTCTCAGAAGTGCAGATTTAGACATAGGTAACTTGTGAAATTGATTTCTCAAGTTATACTAAACCTTTTGAAGAAATTTAACTTGGAGGAGGCACTTCTAGGCGACACTCCATACAACATTTCATAGAAAACTTTACATGTTTGATAGGTCAATGAGAAGAAATTGTGCAGCAGACTTTCTGTGTTTTATCTTCTTCACAAAATTTTTCAACTTTTGATAATTTGGAGATTGAACCTCTAATTTGGTGAAGGTTTTGACTTACTCTTGATATAGAGGTGTTCTAATTCAAGAGTAGGTTATTCTTTTGGAGATTAACACTCTCCGTCACAGAGAACCTCAAGCTTTGACGCAACCTAGCCCTCCTACGAAAACACATGTCTACAGCACTCGAAGAGAATAAACGGCTGCAGAAACAGAATGAAGAAAACTTGGAAGCAGTCGTGGAGGGTTCCCCGCAGGAAATCGACCCAGAGAAATTCAAGGCCATTCCCTGAGAGAATATGCAACTCGTGTTAGAAACCCATGCCGACCTCGTGGAGGCCCATGCAACATTGGAACGAGAAAGAGATGACCTATTAAAGCAGCTCGCAACCCAGCATGAATCACCAAGCAAAGTCACAACCGCAGTTGACACGTCTCAAGAAGTCGAAAAACTCAGAGCAGAACTAGAAGAATTACGAAGTAAAGTCATGCAATACGAGCGTCAACCTTCGCCTCTTGTAGAGCCCGAGCGTGAAGACTTAGTGCCAATTGAAATAGAGGAAACTCCCGAAGACCCATACGTTCCCATGCCGGCACCAGGGGGCAAGCAAACAGAATAGGGCATGGACACCATCGAGATAGAGGCTCCTGAATGGATGCAGAGGTTAGAGAAAGTGGCCACAACCCATGATGATAGAGTGGCAGTTCAGATAGTGTCAATGTCACGATTGGAAGAGGTAGTTATAGAATCGGAGTACTTTCGAAACCTCTCCCATCATAGGTGGATCGGCACATCCGACGATTTGTATGTTCCTTTCTGTGTCTTAATGGCGGACTACAATGCCAAAATCAAGCACCACACCTCAAAAGAACCAACCTCGGCTACACAGTTTGCACCGGACGACATCCCAGCAAGTGCCAAGCAGGGCAATATACATCAACCGACGTGGAGGATTCGTCTACTGGAAACCTACCTAGAGATGGTAAGAACATGGAATAACATGCCTTTGTACATCAAATACAACCCATGCTACTGCCCTGTATTTCGAAGAAGGTCATGGCCAGAATACACAAAAACTATGCTGACAACCAAAGGATGCGAGAAATGGCTCAATTATGTCTACTTAGCACCACCTAAAGGCCAACCTACCATAGGATATATGATCTCGACGATTCGGCATTGGGGGGTCAGGTTTAAAAATGTCCTAGATGTCATGGCCCAAATGTGCCTTAAAATTTTTGAACTCATGTTGGTCACCTTCATGACTTTCAGGAATGTCAAGGAACCTCATTTGTCAGCTCTTGGATTTAATGAAGGTAATCACGACCTTGTCTACGACATGAGCGCAACACCATCTATTAATGTTGTATATGCATGGCACGTGCGTATCAAGTATCTACCAGCCTGCTTCAAACAGACGTTTGAAGAAATGTTTGTCACGGGATTCTGGGAATATCATTCAGAGATATTCATTCCCAGACCATCACATTTATTGCAGTTGTTTGCAGTGGAACAAGCTCTCCATTCAGAAAAGTTACGTATACCACATGCAGAGGTTCCCGGGCCGGTAGATTGGGATGCTCTACTCACGGACTTGGCCAAAGGGTTGCGGATTGCAGAACATCACTTAGCACAAGACGTTGTTGAGTACTACATCCAATGACCCACCCAACAAGGGTCTGTCAGGGACGACAGACGCGAGAGAGGGGGGGGTGTTGGAACTAAAGGACTCACAAGGCAAGGAAGCTTATGAAGGGAGTCAGAGAGAAGAAAAAGTACAAGCAGACAGAGCAGTCAACGACGATCTGGCAAGTAGGCCAATATTTTTTCAGGACACTAATGCATATAAAAGAGGTGGACACACAAGGAGAAGGAGCAAGTAGGGAGCTCTAGGAAATGTATGTCAAAATGTTAATAGAAACCCCTACAAAAATAGTGATTTTCATCACTAAAAACCATTGTAAATACCATTTCATATTTTTGTAGCTCCATTTTGTGCAAGCCAAGGAGTCCTTGAGCTTGAGGAGCTTTAGAAGTACCTACCTGTCAGTTTTCACATTTTTTAGACTTCGTTTGAACCTCCAACTAGGGTAGAGAACCTAATTTTTAACTAGGCCGGACACTAGGTCTGGACACGGCCAAAACCTAGTCAAAAACTATAAATAGAGCTAGAGAGCTCATTTTTGGGGTTAGCTTGTAATTGATCTAAACTTGTATGAGCCTTTTTGAAAGTAATCTAAAGAACTCCATTGCCTCTCACTCTCTATCTTGCCTTGTGTGCGCGTGTGTGTGTATGTGTGTGCATGTTAGTGTGCTTCGCACTCACGCACTTGTGCCTTCACTTGCTTGAGGTCATCATACCATCCTCATGTCTTCCCGGATCGACATTAAAGGAGGTGCTACTCATCACTGAGCTACACCAGCATGTTTGGCACGGTAACCTATATCACTAGAGCACTCCAAATCACTAGACGTTTCTAAAAAATTTGCGTTTTTTTAGTCTATCGCAACAGACATGGTCTATCGCGATAGACATGGTCTATCGCGATAGACACCGTCTATCGCGACAGACCAAACCACGACAGACGATAGACCCCGTCTATCGCGACAGACACCCGTCTATCGCGAAAGACACAGACCCACGACAGACCCCGTCTATCGCGACAGACACCTGTCTATCGCCACAGACCAAATTCCACGACAGACTCAGTCTATCGCGACAGACCAAACCACGACAGACGATAGACCCCGTCTATCGCGATAGACACCCGTCTATCGCGACAGACAGAGACCCACGACAGACCCCGTCTATCGCGACAGACACCTGTCTATCGCGACAGACCAAATTCCACGACAGACTCAATCTATCGCGACAGACACCGTCTATCACGACAGACAAAAACCACGACAGACGATAGACACCGGCTATCGCGACAGACCAGTCTATCGCAACAGACATCGTCTATCGCGACAGACATCATCTATCGCGACAAACGAAAACCACGAAAGACGATAGACACCAGCTATCGCGACAGACTAGTTTATCGCGACAAACACCGTCTATCACGACAGACCACTCTATCGCGACAGACACGGTCTATCGCGACAGACACCATCTATCGCGACAGACACCATCTATCGCGACAGACCCATCTATCGCGACAGACACCGTCTATCGCGATAGACAAACATTTTCGGCAAAAAAATTAAGGGGTAATTTTTTTGGAAATTTAGGCTAAATTTTGAGCATATTTGCATACTCAAATACTCATACACTTACAAAGGCCATAGAAAAATGCATTAAAACTCCTGAAAGGTTCTGTTTGTCTGTTTAACCCCCTAAACCCTGAACGGTCATAACTTTTTCATACGAAATCCATTTTTTGAGCTCTAGGGCTTGTCGGAAAGCTCGTGGCATATACTACACGCCCTCAACTGCTTTTTATAAGAATAATGCGTTGATTTTCAGATATGATATTTTGAAGTTGACACACTGAGGGGTAGGTACACCAAGGGAGCTCTAGAGGAAATTTTCTTAGCAATACAAAAGGGGGAACAAGGGTCATTAAAAAGTGTCTGAAATAAATTGTCTGTCAATTGAAGGATCAAATTGAAGCTAAACTTGGGGTTCTTACTAGATCATCGATAGCTTTTGGAGAAAGAAAAGTAAGTGCCAGGGCGAACAAGCTTGGGAACGTGCTTCCTGGGTAGACAAGCATCGCCAGGAGGAGCGACTTGAAGTTGGAACATCTCTTAACCCCCTCAATCCATTCTTAGCATAGGCTAAGTGCGAGTAGTTGTCCTGATTGACTAGGGGTACGATAGGAACACTCAAGTTTGAAGAGCCTTTAATTTCTCAAGTGCAAGGATAGGCTAAATTGCAATCTAGGGACAACTTAAAGGAAAAGAAATTAAACTAAGTGGACGAGGAACATCAAATACGACACACTTAAGTGCTCCTGACGACGCTTAATTAAAAACAAGAAAACACATACAAAGGAACTCAAAAGGAACAAGTGATTGGTACCAAAGAATCAGCAACGTACAAAGGGCATATGAACCTGAGATCGGGAAGACACCTAGGGAGAGACCGTCAAAGCGTTAGATCATCCGAGGCTAGCATCAACCATACAGCCAGATCTTGGGCTCAACAATTGAGTGATTACCCCTACGCTCTAGACTCAGGAAGTAGTGACTCTGAGATGTCTTATAACATGGAAGGACATGTAGGTAGCTCAGGAGTGGCATACCTAGAGAGACCTGAGGGTCCCTACAAAACTCAATTGGAATACATCCAGACCAACCGCCTAGGTGCACGCATCTATGAGGATGGACTGAGAAGATCTGTTGTCCTAATTAAAAACCCGGATCAACCCATTGGACTAGAACACCCTGTACTCAAGTTCGAAGATGGTGCATACATAGATAAAGAAGGAACAATGTATGTGGTCACCAGCCAACCTGATAGGACAGATGAGTTTGGCAACATAATCTCTGAACCCGAAATAGGTGACATAGAGCAAGGGAACTTGGGAAAGGAGCCAAAAACCCCTCGAGGCAAGTCGGTTCTAACGAGAATAATCACTCCAGGGTTAGTTCTCCAAGACAATAAGAGCATAGAGTTGCTCGTGAATCGAGAGACAGATGAATCTTTTTGAAGGTACAGGCCTGAGAAGCCTAATGAAGTGGGAGCCCTTACCATCTATGAATTCAAAGATCAGGATAGCCCAGGAAAAGTGACCTACTTAGATGATGCTTCGGAGAGGATCTTTGTGGTCTCTGAGCATGGAAGACACGCATACACCTGGAAAGGTAAATTTGTTTTTCCTCAACCTCGATCCACTGTGTCTTATAGTCACCAAGGAGCTGGAACATCATAAGCTCATGGGACTCAAAGAGAACATAGTAGGGATAGACCTGAGGTGAGCTTTGCTAACCCACTTGGGAGAGAAAGAACAAGGATTGAAACAGATAGAATGGACAGGGAGAGATATAGGGAACCTAGGAATCTAAGAAATGCAGACCAATTCCCTCTCCCCGGGCCTAGAGAACATGCTAGAACCTTAAGACCCACACAATTAGTAAAGTCCATGAAGAACTGCTTCGATGGCACAGGAGACCCATATGACCATGTAGCGGAGTTTAGGCAAGTTTTGAGAGCTGAACAAGTGGAAGATTTGTTCACTCAATACAATGCTTTTGGCCTAACACTCAAGAACACTGACTTGACGTGGTTTCAACCACTTCACGAGGATCAGTACAGAAATATAGACCAACTTCTTGAAGCATTCATCAGTAAATTTTCCAAAAGTGGTATTAGGCATAACACATCCTCCCTGATATACAGCTTCAAGCAAACACCTCAAGAGACAGTAAGGCTCGCAGGAAGAAGGTTTAGGCAATACCTAGAGAGATGCCCAACTCTAGAGTTACCCACTCCAGCCAAGCAAGTGGCCTTATTTTTAGATGGATTGTTAAGCACCAAACTGAGATCATATGTGTACTTGAAGGACCCTAGATCCATAGAAGAATGTGTACGCATGTGCATAGACATTGAGGATAATCTAGGGGAG
The DNA here is from genome assembly GCA_020310875.1 of Ceratopteris richardii. Classification (NCBI taxonomy): domain Eukaryota; kingdom Viridiplantae; phylum Streptophyta; class Polypodiopsida; order Polypodiales; family Pteridaceae; genus Ceratopteris; species Ceratopteris richardii. The sequence continues at coordinate 99,266,774 of CM035411.1, read as the reverse complement.
GAATTAGAGCTCTCAAAAATCCATAAAGATTCAGATAGTTCTAGTAGCCTCATTTCCTCACGATCCACATCAATTGAGGATCTAGTAGAAAAGGTAGCTCTGAAATTAGGTGTCTCTAGCAAGTAGATTCCTAGATTTGCCCCTGAAAAACGATGCTATACCTGTGGAGGAGACCATATGGCTAATGTGTGTCCTATCATGGCCCAACCCGAGGTGAACCCTAACAGCCAATACTGCACCATAGAAAGGCGATACACCAATCACACTACACAAGACAGCCCATACAACAAACAAGCTGTTAGACAGAATTATCCTCAACCATATCCACAACCAGGAAGGTACTCTAATCAGTACCCACAACAATAGTATGCTAGACCTCAGCAAACGTATCAACCACCCTACCAAGGGCAACAAAGACCGCAACCAGTCCTAGCGCAACAACCCCCTGCCCCCACCAACGTGATTCCAGTGAAGTATGCAGCGACAGAAGAAAATCTAGATAGAGCTTTAGTGCTAGTGACATCCTCGCTTTCAGAAAGTGATCCAAGTGATCATAGTTTTGACTCCACGCATGTTGAAAGCCCCCAAGCCTACTACATGCAATCACCGGCGCATAGTGAGTCATATTATTATGAAGAACCGAGTGAATCTAGTTGGGAGCCAAAATACGCAAATGTCATGTACGCAAACCCCAACGCGAGATCCCAACCTAGGCCGATGAGACCTCCATTTCCTAGAGGGCCATGCTATTGCTATCAAGGAGATCACCTCATTCGTGATTGCCCTCTACCTGCACCTACACAAACCCAATCTGTGACAATTCAAGGCTTTTGTCCGGATTGTGGAAAGGAGCATTTGTTACGAGAGTGTCCCAAGAATCCTGCCAATATGCCAAAAATTTCTCCTATCAATGTCATTGGGCTAGTGGTGGACTTCACGGGAAGTGTGACTTCCATGGCTCCAGTACAAGTCATCACGAGAGCTCAGGCACTTAAGCAAAACCAAGACTTAGGCCAGGAGAAGAATGCGGAGGCTAGTGAGACTGAGAGCCAGAATAAGAAGAGAACAAGAGCTTGGAGAGATAGTCGTGAACGCATGAAGAGGCAGTGGGCAAGAAAGATGAGCGAACTAGAGGAAAGTCTACGAGAGACCAAAGCCAAGATCATAGAAATCGCCTCTCAAACGCACTCTCACACATCACCCCCAGTACCATCCCCACCACCTTCCATCCCAACCTTCTAATTCAGCAAATGAAACCCAACCACCACCCCGGGTAGGATCAGTCTTAGCAGATCCCACTCCTGAAGATATAGACATGATGCTTAAAGCATATCAGGCTAGGATCCACGAAGGGCCAAATGTAACGGATCATGAAAAATGTTACCCTAGAGCTGACCTAGAGCTTGAATGAACTACGTTGTGTGCCAAGATGGTGGAATTGGCTCAAGCCATGTTTGAGACCAATCACCTTTTCACTTGCTCTAGCCCCACTAGAACACCATTGCATTTTGATAGTTAGATAGATTGGAGATGTTAATTGCCAAGTCTGGAAAAGGAGCCAACTCCCAGGCTAAGGAGAAGGCAAGTGATGGAATAAGCATTCCTCCCAAGGAAGCTTATGTGCCTAACTCCACTGAACCAGACACCTCTTCTTCTATAAATAGGTTCACACCAAAATTCCTATGGGAGATGCAAGAAGACAAATGGGCTAAAGAAAGTGAAGTTCCTCCCCCCATTGAACTTGTGGATGACACACACGATCAATTCCCACAAGACCTTCTGTTGTCAGGATCTTGCTCACACGCATACAGAGATTACGGACGCAGAAAAACACACTGAAAATAGAGGCAACAAGAGACGAGACCGAACGCAAGATTGGGTGCAATCTCCCCCCATGCACTCTGCTTCGACAGTCCACATAGTGCATGTATTTATAGGAATTTTGATTACGTTGAAAAGAGTGGTTACAAGAGGGCGGCTTTGAAAAGCAAGCGTGAAACTAAAAGTTGATAACTTTTATAGAAAGCCATTGCTTTCAAAAACAGAAACTACGGTCTACAATGATCCTTATGCTAATCATTACTTTTTTAACAATAGAACCTTCTACACAGGTTTATTTACAAGCTAAATAATAATTATTCGGATTATTGATGTCCGCCCTTTCACACCTTGCACGCTCCTCACGAACCTTCAGCTGCTATATCAGAAACATCAAAAACATATTAATACATTAATAATATAACACTTTAGCAATGCATTTGTTCAATAATATACAACATGCCTCCCAGTTGACAAGCAACTGACCTCAGTTGATAAAATAATTCAACACTCTAACAATTATAATGCAGTGTTCAACATATTCCATGTTACAATCCAACAATGCATTGGCTATTCTATATTTCAATCCAACAATGCATTGGCTATTCTATATTTCAATCCAACAATGCATTGTTCAACATATTCCATAAGGTATAACATTCCCTGCAGTTGAACAAGCAACTGACCTCAGTTGATAAAAGAATAAACATAGATGGCCAGTCACATGTTTCATCACTGAATAAAAATAGGCATGTGCCATGTAAAAAAAAATACATGCATGGAAATGTTCATGGAGTTGTTACATTAATGTGTTTGTGTATGATATGCAGAAATTAAGTGGTCATAATGAGGTGTTAATTGTGTTTTATGTATCCATTGACATTCTTCAATAGAGTGATTTGTGTACTTAACCAAATATCGATGATATTGAGTACCTGTGCGTGTAGTAGTGACATCATAATCAATGATTTTCTCAGGAACTAAGATTTCAGATTGTTCTTCAATTAAAGGAGGGTCATCAAGAAGTGGAGCAAGTGGTAAAGTTCCTTTAAATGGTTTAAGTAAACTAATATGAAAAGAATTATGAATGGTCCAATGGGATGGAATATCTAATCGAAATGAATTATCATTAATTTTTTCTATAATGCGAAACGGTCCATAATAGCGTGGTGCAAGTTTAATTTTAGGATGCTGCAAAATATTTTTGAGACGTCTTTTAATTATTCGCAACCATACAAAATCATTTTCCTTGAATTCTTTGGCTAATCGTTTAGTATTGATAATACGTGTATATCGCTCTTGACTTTTCCTAATGTGCTCGTGAACATCATGAAGATAGAAACGTGATCTTGAGCAATAGAATCAGCCATCGGAATGTCGGTTTGGGTGAGGGACATGGGAGTGGGAAGCTTTTTACCAAAAACTATTTCAAAAGGTGCACGACCAGTAGTGGTGTGTGAAGTGTTATTGTAAGCAAATTGAAGCAATAGCAATTTTTCATCCCAGTTATTAGGATTATCTAATGAATAACAACGCAATAAATCAAGAATAGTACTGTTTGTAGCCTCACTCTGTCCATTACTTTCAGGATGAAATGCAGAGCTAAAATCTATTTTAGAACCAAAATGTTGAAATAAGGCAACCCAAAAATGATTACAAAACCTAACATCACGATCAGATAACATTACCTTAGGAAATCCATGATGTGGAAAAATGCATTTAATGAATAATTTTGCAGCTTGAGGGGCAGTCAAAGTTTTTCTACATGGAATGAAATATGCATATTTACTAAACCTATCAACTATTGTCCAAATCATATTATTATGTGATGAAGTGATAGGAAGACCTGTGATAAAATCCATAGAGATTTGTTCCCATGGTTCATTTGGAATAGGAAGTGGCATTAATAATCCAAATGGTTTACCATGATGACGTTTGACACGCTGACATACAATGCATTGAGAAACATAATGTGCAATGTCTTTTTCCATGTGTGGCCAAAAGAAGAAATCTTTGCAAGCAGAAATGGTGCTTTGTATGCCTCTATGACCCATGTAAGATGGTTCATGCATTTCTTTAATGATAAAATCTTTAAAAGCTTGGGTTATGCACAATCTATGTTGAAAATAGAGAAAACCATTATGAAATGTATAATGTTCATCAGATAAAGATGCAGCATTGTTGAAGTCATGCCATGCACGTGAAAAATACAAATCAGATGCATAAGTGGAAACCATTTCTTGAAAAGAATGAATTTGGATGGCATAAACATTATTCAAAACAACAGAATGCAAAGGAAAACGGCTAAGAGCATCCGCTACAACATTAGCTTTACCAGGCTGATATTGTATCATGGGTTGGAAATTTTGAATGAATGATGCCCATTTAAGATGCCTATCAGAGATTAAGGGCTGATTTAATAAATGTTTAATAGCCTGTTGATCGGTTTTGATTAAGACCTCAGAGCCCATAAGATAGTGTTTCCAAATTCGCAAAGCATGCACAACTGCTAACAATTCTTTATCATACGTACTATAATTATGCTCTGAGGGTTTAAGCTTTCTACTCTCAAATGCAATAGGATGGTCATTTTGCATCAGAACAGCACCTATTCCTGAACCACTAGCATCAGTAACAACATGAAAGGGTTGTGAAAAATCAAGTAATTGTAAAACAGGTGCATGTGAAAGTGCATGTTTAAGTTTGTCAAAGGACTGTTGTTGGGTAATTCCCCATGCAAATTTTATTTTCTTTTTCAATAACAAGGTAAGAGGCAATGCTAAATAAGAAAAATTTCGAACAAACTTCCTATAGAAACTAGCCAACCCAAGAAAAGAACGAACATCATTGACTGATTGTGGTGTAGGCCATTCTATGATAACTCTAATCTTTTTCGGATCCACATGCACACCTTCACTTGAAATAATATGTCCTAAATATTCTAGCTTACTGTCACTCTAGCACAATGGTGAGTACCAACGTGAGGAGATACACCTCATAAATGTCAATCCGTGGAGACGTGAGGACCGGTATGAAGACCGCGAGCAAGTGATGGCACAAGTGCGTGAGTGAAAGCACACAAGCATGCACACACATACACACACACGCGCACAAGATAAGAGCAAAGAGTGGAACAATGGAAAGCTTCGATTACCAAAGAGCTCTCTTACAAAACTGAAATCTACAACAAGCCAACCCCAAAAATGAGCTCTCCAGCCCTTTTTATAGTTTTTGAGTGGTTTTGGCCCTATCTAGACCTAGTGTCCGACCTAGTTAAAAAATAGGTTCCAGGGCTTGTTTGGGGGCTCAAACGGAGTCTAAAAATTATGAAAATTGGTAGGATGGTAGTTCTAATACTCCTCAAGCTCGAGGACTCCTCGGCTTGAACAAAATGGAGTTACAAAAATGGAAAATGGTATTTACAATGGTTTTTAGTGATAAAAATCACTATTTTTGTAGGGATTTCTTCTGAAAATTTGACAGGTGCTTCTTGGAGCTCCCTACTTGCTCCTTCTTCTTGTGTGTCCACTTCCTTGATGCGCTTCCATGCCTTGTCCTTGACCTTGAGCTTCAACACTCCCCCTCCTCTTGAGTCTGTCGTCCCTGACAGACCCTTGTTGTCGTGGTTGTTCCATGTAGTACATTGAGAGGTAGTGTCCGTTACGTGCAACAAGAGCGATCCCTCTTCCCAATGTATCCTAGTTGTTTGTCTGGTTCTTCACTTTGCCACTGTTATCTCTTGCAGTTTGTAGTCCCTTTGTACGTGCTTCTGCCTTGTATTCCATCTGGATGGTGCATTTGTGAGTTTTCCAAAAGTACTAGTTGCTCAGAGGAGGTGTTCAATGTTGATTATGAGCAACTCTCAATGGTGGATGGCGCCCTTGTTCTTGTAGTGGTCACCGTGATGTCCGCTGATTCTTCCAGAGATGGCTTTCATAGTTTTCGTGCCAAGTACTTGTAACCCATAATGGATGATGGTTAAGTGCATTAGTGCATGGGTTGAACAAATTATGTGCCTTGTGCATGGCCTTGTAATGTGGCCCTACGTATGCGTACTTGGAAAATGCATGGCAAGAAGTATGGTGCAAGAGGTTGGGTCTTGAGCTAAGTGCTCAAGGGTATGCTGACGAAGAGGTTTCCTAATCGATCATGGTTATAGTGTTGTTGAAGCATACACGGCTTACCATGGTGAAGGGTCCGTTGATCTTCATCTCTTCGTGTTGTAGTTCCAGCATGGTGTTTGACCCTCGTCTTGTTCTTTTTGTTGATGGATGTCCTTGCTGAAAGTTCGCTGATGGGCATTTTCAAGCACAATCCTCTTCTTTGCCCCTTTTTTTTTTTTTTTTTTTTTGGAACAATGGGATCAAACAAGAAGAAAGATATTAGTATCAATAACATATTTTGCATGTGAAAATTGTGTTGTGTCTCATGTGCCTGGGATTTCTCAATTGTGTCTATGCACGGCCATGTAAGGTGGCCCTATATTGATGCATACTTTGGAAATGCATGACCTGAATGGTGCAAAAGACAAGGTTATGCCAAAGGCACATGGTTGCTGCACGTAGAGGCTTTTGATGTTACTCGCATAGTTGATGCATTCTTTGTTTGGAGGTGTCGATTGGATCTCGAAATGATGTAATCCTCCTAATGGGAACCCATTTCCGAATAGTATTTGGCCCTGTAGAGATCACCTCAGGCCAGTTCTTCTTTGGATGCTGTCCAAACTTTGGTATCCAGAGTGGTTGGCCCCTTGGTTCTGTGGATGTTGCTTGTGCTTTTGGCTTCCAAACCCATATCCTGGGTGAGTGCCTACCTTTTTTGGTAGAAGGGTTGAGTTTAGCTTCCTTTGGTCTTTGTGCTCTGTTCTTACCCTTTGCTTTTCTTGGCTTCTTTGTTGAGGCCTTTCGCATGGTGGGGAGCATAGGTCTTTGTACGTGTAAGAGCTTCTTGGGTACCCACATCTGTAATCGCCCTTGTTGAGCTGTAGCTAATTTTTTAGGCACCCAAATTTGTACCTGATTGTGGTCGGCCTTCATTGATAGCTTCGGTACCCAAATTTGATGGATTCTTCGTGCTGGAGCCTGTCGTAGATGCTTGGCCTTTCTTTTTCCATGGTCGATCTGGTTGGGTGGAAATCTTTGAGGCCACATCGATGGTTGCACTCCTTTCCGTACCCAGATCTGCTTCATGGCCGGAGATAATTTTTCTTTGAATTCTCATTGTTTGTTCGACGTAGTGGTCGTCATGTATTGTTTCATTTGCCTTTGTGGTTGAGTGGTGATGGCCTTCGTCTTTATACAAGAGGATTCAACCTGCCTTTGAGTCCTTTCCTCTGTGACCGAGACCTTCTGGGTCATAGAGCTTTGGGCACACTCAACATCTTGTGCGTGAAGATTGGTCTTAGAGGAACTAAGAGTGTATGTGGTGCCGTGATCTATGAGCATGCAGTCCTCTAATTCTAATGTGATGCATTGTTCCTGTACCCAAACTTGAAGAAGTTGACTTCTTAAGTTCAAGTTGACAGCATGGTCGTAAATCCAATCTTGACCCAAGACAAGTGGCTCTGTGAGGTCCTCATCATGACACACTAGCATTTTGACTTTTATTGGAACATCTTGAAGGTAGATGGGAAGTTCCACCTCTCCCAAACAAGAGGTTTCCACACCTCCCAACCCTATGAGATAGGCTTCTATGGGCTTGATGTCCAATTGCAGGTCTTGGCAGTATGAAAGTCGAACTACACTAGTTGCTGCACCTGAATCAACTAATGCTCTCACAGTCTTTACACTCTTTCCGCGTCCTACCTCTATAGTCACAAAGGGCCGTCGATCAATTATTTGAGAAGTAGTTATGCCTGATTTTTGGCACATGTCCATGTGATATTTTGGAGCTTTTGTGTTGACATCTAGGCCTAGCCGCCGTAGCTTATTTCTTCTGATGCGCTCTCTAGCCTCTGCTTGTGCTTCTTCTCTAATCCTTAACTCCTCTTCTTTTCGCTTCTTAGCGGTATTGAGTCTCATGAGCATTTCCTCTGTAAGAGGTTCTTGATATAATTTGACTCGGCATCCACTAATATAGTTTGGTAGTATATCACCTTCTAAAGTGGCCAATTGCACTGCACCGCTAGTGGAGAGTCTATTAATGATCATGGGTCCATATCCACGTTTCTCCAATTTGCGGGTATGTTGCTTTAGCGTATAAACCAGCACTAGATCTCCTTCCTTCAATCCTTTATCCTTTACATGGGCATCAAAGTATGCCTTTTGCCTTTTCTTTGCAGCATAAATGCCTGCTGCTGCCCATAGCCTCGTCTCACCTAAGCGTTCTAGATCAAAGATCCTGGAAGACAACTCATGTCCATTCCACTCATGCTCTTGTGCTACTTTCAATGCTGGGATTAGGAAGTCCAATGGTAGCACGGCATTCTGTCCAAAGACCATCTGAAATGGGGTAGCATTGAGTACCGTTTTGTAGGCCACTCGGTATGCCCAAATAGCATGATGAAGTTGTTTGTCCCAATCAGAGCGTTTATTATTTACAAGTTTCGTCAATACGTTACATAGGATCTTATTCGTGCTCTCGGCTTGTCCGTTGGCTTGTGGGTGATAAGGGGCAGACTTCTTGTGTATCACCATGAATTCTTGAAGGAGATGTTCAATGACCTCATTCAAGAAGTGTGTACCTCTATCACTAACCAACTCTATTGGTAACCCATATCTAGTGAACACATTTTCGAATAAGAACTTAGCCGTCGTTTGAGCATCATTCTTTGTCGTGGCTTTTACTTCCACCCACTTTGTAAGGTAATCTGTGGCTACAATAATGTATTCTGCATGGGAGTTTCTAGCTGGGGGGTTGATGGGACCTACAAAGTCTATACCCCACTTTGAAAATGCACGTCCTCCCATCATTGGCCTTAAAGGCATCTCATCTTTTCTTATCGGATATTGGGCACGTTGGCATGTGTCACATTTCTTCACATAAGTATGTGCATCCATATGAAGAGTGGGCTACCAAAGTCCTGAGAATAAAATGGTCTTAATTACTCTGTCAGGCCCAAAGTGTCCACCTGCAGCACCGCTGTGTGCAGTTTCTAAGACTTTCAAATAGTCTGATTCATGAACGCACAGTCTTAGGTAACCATCCTTGCCTCTTCGATATAGGTTGTCTCCTACTAAGGCATAGTCTTGAGCCTCTTGCTCCATGCTCCGTTTTCTTGCAAGACTAGCCTGATTGGGTAATGTTCCCGATCTCATGAACTCAACCAATGGAGCACTCCAATCTGGGATTAATGACACATGATAAAGAGTGGCATGCTCCACTGGGGGTCTCTTTTGGCACACTGGACAATTTTGGATCCACTCCTGTATGTCTTTGTCCATGCTAGGCCAATACACTCCTAAACGTTTTAGATTCTGCAATGTTCGTTGTTTAGAGTAGTGATTTCCTAGCAGTCCCTCATGGGCTTGTTGCATCTAACTAGTATGTTCGTCGTCCTCAACACAACAAGCTAATACGCCCTCGGTATCTTGCTTGTACATACTTCCGGCCAATATTTGATACTTTTGTGATTTTACAATTTCTTCTTTGCTTGTTTTCACATTTTTATTTGCAGGCCCAAAGGTTAGGACTGGTACCAACTTATTTGCCCATTTGGGAACAACTTCTAAATTGAACAGATAAGCATCGGGCAATTCATCAGACACTCCTTGCGGTGGCTCTCCTGAAGTGATGCGAGAAAGATGGTCTGCCCTGAGGTGGGTTCTACCTTTCCTGACAACAACTTCAAAGTCGTATTCCATTAGTAAGAGGAACCATCTTACTAAGCGGCCTGTATTGCAAGGTTTATTGACCAAATATAGTAAAGCCTGATGATCGGTGAAAAACTTAAACTTATTGGCCAATAGGTAGTGTCTAAACTTCTTCACGGTGTATACCATGCCTAAGCCTTCTCTCTCCGTTGTGGTATAATTTCATTCAGCTGCATTTAATTGCCTACTAGCATATGCTATCGGCAAATCCAGGTTTCCTTCACCTGTGGGTTGTGCTAGCACACATCCTATTGCATGATTGGAGGCATCTACATGGACATGGAAGGGTTTGCTCCAATCCGGAGTAGTCAATATTGGTGCTGTGCACAAACGTCTTTTCAGCTCGTTGAAGGAATTCTCACATTCCTCGTTCCACTCAAAATTTTTTAACAACCCATAAAGAGGTTTAGCTATGATGGCATACATGTGGATAAACCTACGGTAATATCCACAATGGCCCATAAAGGCTTGTACCTCTTTAACATTTCTTGGTCTTGGCAGCTCTGCTATCGCTCTTACCTTGTCTTCATCTGTTGAAATTCCATTCTTAGAAACAATGTGACCTAAGATCTTACCTTGTCGTACCATGAACACACACTTCTCTGGGTTCAGACACACTCGATAATCTCTACACTTGTTGAAGATTTGTCTTAGCTCAGGGATGTGGTAACTTCTTTGTTGGGAATGCGCACATAAATCATCCACATATACTTCTAAGCTCTTCCGCAAGAACTCTTTGAAGACATGACACATGAGCCTTTGGAATGTTGCAGGTGCATTGGTGAGCCCAAAAGGCATCACACGAAATGCAAAGATTCCCCATTCTGTGGCAAAGGCCGTTTTGTGTTGATCTTCGGGGGCAATGGCTACTTGGTTGTAACCTGAAAATCCATCAAGGAAGCTATAAACTTCCTTGCCTGCAACACGCTCCAATAGATGTTCGGTGATTGGAAGTGGATAACTATCTCTGATCGTAGCGGCATTAACTTTTTTAAGGTTAATGCACACTCGCAATTTTCCATTCTTCTTGGGCACCACTACAATGGGGGACACCCATTCAGTGTGCTCAATCTCATAGATGAATCCAGCTTCAATCAGCCTGTCAATTTCCTCCTTTATTTTGGCTGCATAATTGTCATTATATGTGTAGGGCTTTTGTTTGGTGGGCTTGGCATCAGCGGTCATCGGAATCGTATGAGAGCAAATCTTTGGATCTACTCCTTTCAAGTCTCTATAGTGCCATGCGAACACATCCCTATATTCCCTTAATAGAGCTACAAGCTCTGCTTCTTCCTTTGCACTTAGGTCATCTCCTATGTACGTACATCGTTCTTCGTTCCCTTCAATGGTGACTACAATTTTTTTGGTCTTTTCTTTATTGTCATATGCTTCTCCTATAATGGCCTCTCTCTTAGGCATCCGTACCAAAATTTTTTGGTCTTCCACTTCATATTTCTTGAAATTTTCTGGTACTTCAAACAATGATGCTTCCTCTTCTTGTTTCACTGCTTTTCTTTTCTTTTTCTTTTGACCTCCTCCACTTCCTTCCTTTGAATTTATCGTTTTAATACTCGTGAGGGGTTCTTCTTCTTTTTGGGTTAACACTCCTATGTCTTCTAAATAGTGTTCCTCTGAGTCAAAGTAAGTATCCATCACAATGGATTCTAGATCATCGTCATTCTCTTCTTCTTCCATGAACTCACTAGGATCACACTCTTCCAACAGGGGCTGACACATGAACACAGAAATATCATAACCCTCCTCATCACAGTGAGGTGTCCATTGTTCTTCATTGACTGCTATGTCCATGGTAGCTAAGATTTCTGCCCAACCATGAGGCTCAAATTCCTCATCTGGAAATATCATCGGTGTATAGGCTGGGTCTTTTATTGGTCTATCTCCTGGGGGAGTTCCTTCTTCTCTCGCTTTTAGGCGCTTTTCCTCTTCCTCTGCGACCTTGCACATCCACAAGTGAGTATCTTCATGCAGCCAGGATGGATCAGGTGAACTTCCAGAATGCACAGAGATTGAATCTTCTTTTGCTTTGTGGATAGGATTCCACTGTAGGGGTGGTACATCTCTGAAGGTGTAATCCTTCAAATTGACCCTGGTGGTTACCCCTAAGTGCTGTAAGTACAAGGAGTTGGTTCCCCAATCCTGTACTATTTGCAATTGTCGTAGGAAGGGTCTTCCTAGGATCATCTCGTAGACATTATTTTTTTCAAAGTCACATATAGCAAATGTATGTTCAAACTCTACACCACAAGTGGTTAGAGTTATCCCCTCAAGCAATCCTAGAGGTCTTTCAAAATGACCATCTGCCATTTGAAGCTTCATTCTTGTTGGTCTTAATGTGGGTTTGCCCCATCGCTTCCACAAAGAGGTGGTCGCAATAGCAACACCAGCACCTGAATCTACGATTGCTTTGGTTGTGTAACCTTGATAGGTGATTGGAAGATAAGTATTACCTTCTTCACCTTCGCTCATGTCTCCTATCTTGTCGAGAGGTATCTCTGGAACTTTTTGCTTAGAGCCTACTTTTGGCATATTGGATTCAAGTTCTGGAACCTGATCTTTCACATGATTCCAGAGCTCAGGTTTTGCTTTGAGCAGCTCTTCTACGGTGAGATGGCATTGAACCTTAGTGTTCTTCACAACATCAGTGTTTCTTGGAATCACTGAGTCTTCATTTCTTACCAATATTGTGGGAGCTCTGATCTGGATAGATTCAGATTCCCATGGGCCTATGAAATGAGGCAACTCTTGTAAAGAATTAGATTCAAAATCTAATCTTTCATCTTCTTGTCGCTCTGCTTGGTCTCCATAGATAGACGGAATGTCTTGGGGAAATTGATCATGAAGATCATCAATCTCAGGAATAGGAGGGGAGTTACCCTTCTCCTTGGCCCATTTCTCTTCTTGTATTTCCCGCAAGAACTCCTGAGAGTACTGTTGAATTGAAGGAGGTATTCCAGCATCCGTGGAATTAGGAACATAAGCTCCCATTGGTGGTGAGCTTCCTCTTTCAATAACTGGTTGAGCCTGTGGAGGTAAAGAAACTTGTGGTTTGTTTACCAACTGCTCTAATCTTTCTAGTAAGCCCTGGAAATGCAAATCCGGTTTGACAGAGTTTGTCTGATTGAACTTTTGACTAGTCTCAAGTATAGCCTGAGCTTGTTCTACCATTTTCATGCACATTTTCATACGTTCAATCTCTAAATCTGCTCTAGGGTAACTCTTGTCCAAGTTTGCAGTTGTTGGCCCCTCTTGAAGACGAGCCTGGTAGGCTTTGAACATCATGTCCAAGCCTTCTAGGGTTGGATCTGCAAGAACAGACCCTGGTTGTGGGTTATTTACAATGGGTGGTGGGGTGGAATGAGGTGGAGTGGATGGAGCTTCGGCGTGTGAGGGGCTTTGAGATGCAATGTCTTCTATTTTTGTTTTGGTATCCCTTAGGCTTTCTTCTAGCTCGGATAGCTTTTTGTTCCACTTGCGATTAGCCTTCTCTCTGGTATCCTTCCATGTTCTTGGTTTCCTCTTACTAGGCTCTCCTGACTCACTTGACTCCGATTGCTCAGATGGTTTTGCTTGTTGTGCCGCCTGTGCCCTAGTAACTGCCTGTACAGGAGCCACATTACTACTACTTGGACTTGAATCTGCCACTAAGCCTACCACATTGATGGGTGTGACCTTGGGTGCACTAGAGGGATTCCTGGGACACTCTCTAGGAAGATGTTCCTTGCCGCACTCAGGACAAAAGCCTTGTATTGTGATGTTTTGTCCTTGTCCCAGAGCTGGTTGGTGGGGGCATTCACGAATGAAATGGTCGCCCTGACATCTAAAGCATGGTCCTCTAGGGGCTTGTGGTCTTACTTGTCTCAATTGGGGCCTAGGATTTGGATTCGTATACATGACATTGGAGTATTCTGGTTCCCAATTTTGTTCCATAGGTGATGTCTCATATTGACAGTGAGAAGTCTCACTTTGCTCAGGTGACTCTATATAATAAGCACGTGGACTATCTTCATGGAAGTAGTCTGAACCATGAGCGTGAGAATCATTTCCTGAGACCAATGGGGTTAGTGGCACCAATGCTCTATTAGGGTTCTCCTCCGCCATCGTATATTTAACTGGGATCACATTGGCAGGAGCTGGCGGTTGGTTTCCTAGGACAGGTTGTGGTCTATATGGTGCCTGATATTGCTGCTGGTATTGAGGTTGATATTGTTGTGGCCTATAATATGGCTGTTGGTACTGATTCTGATACCTACCCTGCTGGTAAGGTTGCTGATAATTTTGTCTAACAGCCTACCTGTTATAGGGACAATCTTGGGTCGTATGATTTGTATATTTCCTTTCAATGGTGCAATATAGAGCATTAGGGTTTCCTTGGGGTTGAGTCATCAACGGACAAACATTAGCCATGTGATCTCCTCCACATGTATAACATCGCTTCACTGAGGTGACCCTTGGCATTTGTCTATTTTGAACTCCTAGCTTTTTGGCCACTTGCTCAGCTATCTCATCTATCTCAGTGGAGGTTCTAGAGGTATTACTTGTAGAACTATCAGAGTCCTTATAGAGTTTGGATAGTCCTAACTCCTCACCCAAGTTTTCTATGTCAATGCATATCCGTATACACTCTTCTATGGATCTAGGCTCTTTCAAGTATACATATGACCTTAATTTTGTGCTCAATAGGCCATCTAAAAACAGGGCCACTTGTTTAGCTGATGTGGGTAATTCTGGTACAGGGCATCTTTCCAAGTACTATCTAAACCTTCTTCCTGCGAGTCGCACTGTTTCTTGGGGTGTCTGCTTGAAGCTGTGGATCAAGGATGATGTGTTATGCCTGATGCCGCTTTTGGAAAATTCCACAATGAATTCTTCTAGCAGCTGACCTATCTCTCTATAGTTGCGACTGTTTAGAGGTTGAAACCAAGCTAAGGCAGTACCCTTAAGAGTCAAACCAAATGCCTTGAACTGGGTGAATAAGTCTTCAACCTGTTCAGCTCTTAGCACTTGTTTGAACTCCGCCACATGATCATAGGGATCTCCAATTCCATCAAAGTAGTTCTTCATTGTCTTAACCACTTGAGAGGGTCTAAGGGTTCTTGAGTGCTCTCGTGGTCTAGGCAATGGGAAATCATGGTCATCTCTTTGCTGCCTATGGACTCTTTGTCTCTCCCTTTCAAGTCTTTCCGTTCCATATCCTGATCTGTCTTTGCCTACAGTGTCTGCAAAGCTTACCTCCGGTCTCTCTCTAGTTCTTTCCCTTTGGGTTTCATGAGTCTTGGATGACCCGGCTCCTTGGAGGCCCTGGGAAACATTAGATCTTGGTGGAGGGAAAATTGATTCACCTTGCCAAGTGTAAGCATGTCTGTCATGATCTGATACTAAGAATAATTTCTGAGATGTGTGATCTAGATAGACAGCTTTCCCTGGTGTCTCTGGGTCCTTGAATTCATAGATGGTGACTACTGGGTAGGGTTGATCTGGCCTAAATCTCCAAAAGGCTTCTTCCGTTTCTCTATTCATGAATAGTTCTATGCTTTTATTATCTTGAGGAATCCATTCTGGAGTGAGCACTCGGGTTAGGACTGACTTACCTCTAGGGGTCTTGGGTTCTCCTCCTAGGTTTCCTTGCTCTAGGTCTTCTATCTCAATCTCAGGAATGATATTTCCAAACTCATCTGTCCTATCTGGTAAGTTGGTAACCACATACATGGTTCCTTCCTTATCAATGTAAGCACCCTCTTCAAACTTGACCACTGGGTGTTCAAGTCCAAAGGGTTGGTCAGGATTCTTGAGTTGAACCACTGATCGCCTTAGACCATCCTCATAGATGCGAGCACCTAATTGGTTGGTCCTGATATACTCCAATTGGGTCTTATAGGGACCTTCTGGTGTCTGTAAATAGGCAGTGCCTGAGCTACGTGTGGGTCTTTCCATGCTAGAAGACATTTCCGAGTCACTGGTTTCTAAACTTTGTGTGTATGGATAACCACTAAGCTGTTGAGCCCAAGACTTGGATGTATGGTTGACACTAGCCTCAGATGACCTAATGCTTTGTCTATCCTTGCGTAAGTGTCTGCCAGATCTCAGGTTCATAAGCCTTGGCTTCTAGTCCCAAAGTTCTCTTATATTGCTCAAAATCCTTTGGAACTCCTTGGTTTTCTAGTTTCCCTGAGGGTCAACTTCAAAACCAAAACCATAGCAAACGGATTCCGTATGAGAAAGTTATGCCAGTTCAGGGTTTTGGGGGTTAAAACAGGGAAACAGGGTCTCTCAGGAAATGCTCCAAATCAGGCGATACACGACATTCCTAGGACACGATACTTGATACTTGAGGAACTCGATACACGATACTTGGTATGTATCGCGATACCTGAAGTAGGCGATACACGATCTTCAACAAGTATCGTGAGCAAACTCCACGATACACGATCTTTGATAGGTATCGCGATCGCTGTATAACGATACACGATACTTACCTTGTCACGATACACGATAGTTGAGAAATATCGCGATACTTGATGTCCACGATACTTGGGCAAAACGATACTTAGCTCCAGACGATACTCGATATTTGGAAGAAGACGATACACGATCTCTGACTTAGGCAATACCCGATCTCTGATAAATATCGCGATCTTTGATAAACGATACCGATCTCTCATGCAAACGATACACGACCTATGAACCAATCGATACACGATCGCTGGTGAATATCGCGTTCTTTGATTGAAACGATCTTTGACACCAACGATACTCGATACTTGGCTCAAAACGATCGACGATACCTGAATCAAAATGATACGCGATCTTTGGTAAGTATCGCGATCTCTGAGAAGCGATACACGATACTTAAGCAAAACGATACACAATCTTTGATCCAGACGATACACGATCGCTAGTGAGTATCGCGATCTTTGATCGAAACGATCTCTGAACCAAACGATACCGAAAGGAGGGAAATATCGCGATACTCGACCACAGGAGTAAAACGATACTTGCTAAGTATCGCGATACTCGACCGCGGGAGCAAAACGATACTTGACCCTTAGACAAGTTTTGGGAAAGATTTTTTCTAAGTTCTGGTTGTACACATGCTCTACTCTTTCCTCTCTCCTCTCCTCACTCTCTGTATCACCCCAAATCACTCCTTTTCACCTCTGTCAGTACCAAACAATACCTGACGCAGATCGTTTTCCTTTCCAAACTTAGTTTACTGAGAAATTATAGATTAAATGGGTGTTTGCTCACCTTGAGAGCCTCTCTAACTTCTTAGTCACTTCCCCTTGCTCTGTGTAACCCCAGTTTGCCCGATTTCTCACTCACGATCTCTAGCGCAGCTTCCACGATACTTGGTGCAGGTTCGTCTTGTCCGGGGCTATTCACTCAGATTTTTTGTTATTGTTGGTACTACTTCTTCAGCGCCTCTATTCTGCACCCACTCTAAGCTTCTTGCTCACTACCACAAGTAAAAACAAGGTGAATGTACTCTAAAAAATGGAAAAAACTGAGAAGATGAAGGCGGGTGGAGATGGTGATGATGATGAAGATGAAGAAGAAGGAAAATTCAGAAATTGAACTGAAAATGATGATTTTTTTTCCTTCCAACGTCGCTACTCTACGTCTTACCGTCACACGCTCGTCCTCCAAGCTCTCTCCCCAGCAACGGCGCCAAATTTGGTGTCACTCTAGCACAATGGTGAGTACCAACGTGAGGAGATACACCTCATAAATGTCAATCTGTGGAGACGTGAGGACCGGTATGAAGACCGCGAGCAAGTGATGGCACAAGTGCGTGAGTGAAAGCACACAAGCATGCACACACATACACACACACGCGCACAAGATAAGAGCAAAGAGTGGAACAATGGAAAGCTTCGATTACCAAAGAGCTCTCTTACAAAACTGAAATCTACAACAAGCCAACCCCAAAAATGAGCTCTCCAGCCCTTTTTATAGTTTTTGAGTGGTTTTGGCCTTGTCCAGACCTAGTGTCCGGCCTAGTTAAAAAATAGGTTCCAGGGCTTGTTTGGGGGCTCAAACGGAGTCTAAAAATTATGAAAATTGGTAGGATGGTAGTTCTAATACTCCTCAAGCTCGAGGACTCCTGGGCTTGAACAAAATGGAGTTACAATAATGGAAAATGGTATTTACAATGGTTTTTAGTGATAAAAATCACTATTTTTGTAGGGATTTCTTTTGAAAATTTGATAGGTGCTTCTTGGAGCTCCCTACTTGCTCCTTCTTCTTGTGTGTCCACTTCCTTGATGCGCTTCCATGCTTTGTCCTTGACCTTGAGCTTCAACACTTACGCTGAAAGAAATAACTCTTTTCAGGATTAGCATAAAATGTGTTCTCTCGTAACAAATGAAAAACTGTTTCAAGATGCTTTTCATGTTCACTATCATTCTTACTGTAAATAAGTATGTCATCAAAGAATACAAGAACAAAAGCTTGGTAATCAAGAAAAATATTGTTCATCATTCGCGCAAATGTAGCAGGGGCATTAGTAAGTCCAAAGGGCATTACCATAAATTCATAATGGCCATTTTGAGTTCTAAATGCAGTCTTAAAAATATCACTTTGTGTCATACGAATCTAATGGTAACCCAATTTAAGATCAATTTTACTAAAGACACGAGCTCCTCGTAACTTATCTAAGAGATCATCTATTCGAGGAATAGGGTATCTATTCTTGATCGTGATCTTGTTAAGCGCTCTATAATCAATGCACATTCGATAAGTTTTATTCTTCTTCTCTACTAAGAGAACTGGTGCTCCAAATGGGGAAGAACTAGGCCTTATAAGTCCTTTTTGTAGTAGGTCTTTTACTTGATTTTCTATTTCCTTTTGATGTAGTGGGCCATGTCTATAAGGTGTTTTATGAGGAGGAGAACTACTAGGGACTAAGTCTATGCTATGGTCAAAGGATCCTCGAACTGGTGGTGGTTCAGAGGGATATTCAGACATAAAACAATCCTTATAAGTACTCATGAAAGGTTTATATGCATCTGGAAGTGTATGAGTATAATCATTGACGACATTGACAAAAACAATGCATGAGTTGAATCCTTTCCTAAATGCACGTTTTACTTGAGTGTGACTAATCAATGGAAATGGCTGGAAATCATGCCGTGCAGACAAAGTAATGATTTGACCTTTGAAAGCAAACTTAAAGGTATGAGTATGGTAGTCAATACGTGGGTTATAATGGTGACGAAAAGGCATACCTAGTATAACATCATAAGATTGCAAAGGTGCAATTAAAAATGTTTGTGAATCAACATAAGGGCCTATGCTAATCGTAACATCTTGCACTTCTCGTGTTACATTATAACGACTACCTTGAAATGCAGCTTTCACTTTATACAAAGAAGGAAACGTTTGTAATTTAAGTTCTTGTACTAATAAATGTGAAATGAAGTCATGTGAACTACCATTGTCATATAGAATTTTAACTAGTTTGTTATTTATTGTACCCTGCATGCAAAGAAGAGAGTGTAGAGAGATATCGTTACCCAAGGTACTTAAATCCTTCTCCAGTGATTCCTCTGTCCAAACAGGAGGAATTTCTTCATTATAGACCTCCATGTTATGCAATCGAGCTGTAGCCGGTTTCATATGAAGAGGTTGCAATCTGCACCTTATTTTTGTATGTCCAGGTTTACCACAATTCCAGCAAGTGATTCGTGGTCGCTTCTGTTGGGCATTCACTGCTGAAGTTTGAAGGGTAGGTGGTTTGGTTGGTTGGAGAGATGAAGCAACAGGTGGTGTTGATTAATTGGATTGTGGAGGACGAGGAAAACTAGGGTAAGATGGGGCATTAAAATTACGCTTCATAGGAAATGAAGGTTTAACAGGAAATGGTCGTGGACGTGGTTGTTGTAGACGGAGTGACTTGGTTATGGACTGGAATTCTTTTTCTGCATCATAAGCAAAAGATATAGCTTCGTTGAGGGTTGTAGGTCGTAGGGTGTGAAGCTTAGCTTGGATTCCCACCTCCAAACCATCTTCGTATTTCTGCTGTAAGATATCTTCTCATACATCTTCAAGCATTCGTACAAGTAGTAAATTTTGCCAGAACCGCTCTGTGTAGGTAGTAACCGTATCACCCTCCTTCCATGTAAGGGTCGTCCATGCTCGTCGAACATGCAAATGGTATTGAGGAGGAAGAAATGAATCCTTCACGTTTTCTTGAAAAGCCTTCCAAGTTGTTGGACGCTCCGTACTGTGCCGCAGGACATTCCACCAGAGTTGTGCTTTACCTACTAAATAGTTAGTGGCAAATTTAACTTTTTCACTTTCAGCATACATTTCATCGGTATAAAAATCATCAAACTGCGACAACCAAGAAAGTACTAAAGGCCCATCCTTTCGGCCATCAAATCGTAGAAACTGGTAGTTTCTATTACCAATCTTTGAATGAGTAACATCAGATTGGGCAGACACAATAGCTTTTACTACTCTTGTAAGGTTGTCTTCCTCAGCTTGCATCTTTTGGAGGATTTCATCACGTTGTCGGATCTCGTTCTGAGCTCCTTGAAGCTTATGCTGCAAGAGCTCTAGTTGTTGTTCAAGTGTTGCCGCAGGTAGAGGTGAATTACTGTAGTCCTTCATGGTGCTCTTGGACCCTTGCTCTCAACCTTGGTGTATTGAACCTTCTTGTTTGCAACCTTGGTGTCTCGATCCCGTGTTCTCAACCTTGCTTGGTATCTTGAACACTCAATCAAGTGCCACCCAAAGATTTTGAAGGAATTCACACATCGAAGCTAGCTCATTGGAAAGTTCGTTCCGAGAACTTTCCAACGGTATATTACACGCCTCAATCCGACCTACGGATTGAGAGATACACTTGATTCTTTCTTGGGTCCAATCTTGAAATGCCGCAGGTAGAGGTGAATTACTGTAGTCCTTCATGGTGCTCTTGGACCCTTGCTCTCAACCTTGGTGTATTGAACCTTCTTGTTTGCAACCTTGGTGTCTCGATCCCGTGTTCTCAACCTTGCTTGGTATCTTGAACACTCAATCAAGTGCCACCCAAAGATTTTGAAGGAATTCACACATCGAAGCTAGCTCATTGGAAAGTTCGTTCCGAGAACTTTCCAACGGTATATTACACGCCTCAATCCGACCTACGGATTGAGAGATACACTTGATTCTTTCTTGGGTCCAATCTTGAAATCGACGCGCGCGCCTTCCACAAGTAAGAAAGAGAGAGAACTTGAGTACAACTCCAAGAGATGGTGGAGTGGTCAAAGTACTTCCCTTGAAAGTAGGAGGTTGTGGGTTCAAATCCTCCTACCTTAGGGACTCTAAACCTCTCTATTACCACTCAAAAATTAAAATTGCCTCGCGCGTAGCCAACGGTCGCCAAGGGAGCCTTGGGTGCCAATGTTGCCAATGTATTGCCTAAGTTATTGCCTAAGTTCTTTGCCTTAGTCGACGCCTTGGAGTAAGCCGAAGGAGTAAACGTAGGAGAAAACGTAGGAGAAAACGTAGGTGAAAACGTAGGTGAAAACGTAGGTTCTGGTTTTGGAACAGGAACAGAAACCGAAACCGAAGACGAAATAGAAACAGAAACAGAAACAGAAACCAAAACCGAAACCGAAAACGAAGATGGAGATGGAGATGGAGATGGAGATGGAATTGGAATTCAGAATCGCGAACAGAGAACAGAACCCTCTGTATTGACGCGTGCAGAGCTCTGATACCACTGTTGTCAGGATCTTGCTCACGCACATACAGAGATTACGGACGCAGAAAAACACACAGAAAATAGAGGCAACAAGAGACGAGACCGAACGCAAGATTGGGTGCAATCTCCCCCCATGCACTCTGCTTCGACAGTCCACAGAGTGCATGTATTTATAGGAATTTTGATTACGTCGAAAAGAGTGGTTACAAGAGGGCGGCTTTGAAAAGCAAGCGTGAAACTAAAAGTTGATAACTTTTACAGAAAGCCATTGCTTTCAAAAACAGAAACTACGGTCTACAATGATCCTTATGCTAATCATTACTTTTTTAACAATAGCACCTTCTACGCAGGTTTATTTACAAGCTAAATAATAATTATTCGGATTATTGATGTCCGCCCTTTCACGCCTTGCACGCTCCTCACGAACCTTCAGCTGCTATATCAGAAACATAAAAAACATAGTAATACGTTAATAATATAACACTTTAGCAATGCATTTGTTCAATAATATACAACACCTTCCCTCCATTTATGGAGAGCAAGAGAGTGCCCAATCTCAAGAGAGATTCGACTTCGAGTCCAATTCCTTACAGGAGCTACCCCATTTCACAGGTCCATGGGAAGCTAAGTCTACTTGTATGAGAGCACCGACCGTCATGGTAAGAAACGAAGATTCAGTCATACCTAGGAACATGGAGGTAATGAAGAACACCAAAGTGCAGTGCAATCTCACTTTGGAAGAGCTGCTTAAGGTTAGACCAGAAGTGTGGAAACATGTAGCCAATCAAGTGCCCGAAGTAGCAAAACCGCATTCCCAGGTAGGATCTCAAAGAACAGTGCTAGAAATACCCTTGGACAAGATAGGAGACATGAGCGAGGGAGAAGAAGGAAACACCTATCTCCCCATCACTCATCAGGGCTACACAACCAAGGCCATTTTGGACTCAGGTGGAGGAGTTGCAATTGCTACCACTTCCTTATGGAAACGTTGGGGCCAGCCAGCACTCAGACCAAAGAGAATGAAATTGCAGATGGCTGATGGTCACATAGAAAGACCCTTAGGACTACTAGAGGGGATAACTCTCACTACTTGTGGTGTAGAGTTTGAGCACACATTTGCTATCTCTGACTTTAGCAAAAATCAAGCCTATGAGATGATTTTGGGAAGACCCTTCTTGAGGCAGTTGCAAGTGGTACAAGATTGGGGGACCAATTCTTTGTATTTGCAACACTTGGGAGTCACTACCAAAGTGAATCTCAAAGATTTCTCTCATAGAGATGTGCCCCCTATTCAATGGAACCCTGTCCATAGAGCTAAAGATGATACTGAGTTCGTGCACTCCATAGGATCAGGATCCTCATGGATGCATGAAGACACTCATTTGTGGATGTGCAAAGTAGCAGTAGAAGAAGAGAAGAGAGAAAAAGCCAGAGAGATAGGTGCAAAAGAAACACATAGATCAATTCAAGACCCAGCCTATGCACCTATAGTCTTTCCTGACGAAGAATTTGAACCCCACGACTGGGCATAAATCCTAGCAACCATGGATGTAGCCATCAATGAAGAACAACGGACACCTCACAGTGATGAAGATGGCTATGACATTTCAGTCTTCTCCATAGAGCCAATCATGGGAGAGGCAGTGTCAGATGAAGAATACTTCTATGAAGTAGAATTTCAACCCCAGAGGCACAGAGAGCTTACAAATGATGTAAGGTTAACCACAGAAGTGACCCCTAAGAGCGAAATTAAGAAAAGAAAGAAGAAAGAAGTCACACCAAAAGAAGAGGAGTCTTTGTTTGAGGTCCCTGAAAATTTTAAAAATTATGAGATAGACGACATGAGAGTCATGATAAGAATGCCTAAACGAGAGGCGCAATCAAGGGAGGCCTATGATAACAAAGGAGGCCTATGATAACAAAGAAACCACCAAGAAAATAGTGGTAGCCATGGAAGAAGGAGAAGAGAGATGCACGTACATAGGCCATGACCTGACGGAAGACGAAGAGCATGAATTGATAGCCTTGCTAAGAGAATACAGAGATGTATTCGCTTGGAGTTACAAGGATTTGAAAGGTGTGGACCCTGACATATGCTCACACACTATCCCCATGACCTCAGATGCCAAACCTTCTAAGCAAAAGCCATACACATATAGTGATAATTATGCTGCTAAGATCAAAGAGGAGATAGATAGACTGGTTGAAGCTGGATTCATCTATGAAATTGAGCACACTGAATGGGTGTCCCCCATCGTAGTGGTGCCCAAAAAGAATGGTAATTTACGCGTATGCATTAACTTGAAGAAGGTTAACGCATCCACTATCAGAGATAGTTATCCGCTTCCTATCACTGAGCATCTATTAGAAAGGGTAGCAGGCAAGGAAGTATACAGCTTCTTGGATGGGTTCTCTGGTTACAATCAAGTAGCCATTGCACCAGAAGATCAGCAGAAGACGGCTTTTTCCACAGCGTGGGGCATATTCGCTTTTAGGGTAATGCCCTTTGGTCTCACCAATGCACCCGCTACCTTCCAGAGGCTGATGTGCCATGTATTTAAAGAGTTCCTGAGGAAGAACTTAGAAGTCTATGTTGATGATCTTTCTGCTCATTCCAACATTAGACAAACCCATATTCCTGAACTCAGACAAATTTTTGACAAATGTAGAGAATATCAAGTCTGCCTGAACCCAGAAAAGTGTGTTTTTATGGTCAGGCAAGGCAAGATTCTAGGACACATAGTGTCAAAGAATGGCATATCCACTGATGAAGAGAAAGTGAGAGCCATAGCCGAGTTACCTAAGCCAAAGAATGTCAAAAAAGTACAAGCTTTCATGGGGCATTGTGGTTATTACCGACGGTCTATACACATGTATGCCATCATTGCAAAGCCTCTATATGGACTTTTGACTAACTTTGAGTGGACTGATGAATGTGAGAATTCCTTCAATGAGCTTAAATGGTGATTATGTTCAGCACCAATCTTGACCACACCAGATTGGAATAAGCCTTTTCATGTTCACGTGGATGCATCCAATTATGCTATTGGATGTGTACTCGCACAGCCTACTGGTGAAGGTAAAAGGATCTTCCAATTGCCTATGCTAGTAGACAGTTGAATGCGGCTGAACAAAATTATACCACTACTGAAAGAGAAGGACTAGGCATGGTATATGCGGTTAAAACGTTTAGACATTACTTGCTTGCAAATAAGTTTAAATTTTTTACTGACCATCAGGCACTGCTATATCTCGTGAACAAGCCATGCAATACAGGAAGATTAGTAAGATGGTTTCTCTTGCTAATGGAATATGATTTCGAGGTTGTGGTAAAGAAAGGGAAGACTCACTTGAGAGCAGACCATCTCTCTAGGCTCACATCTGGAGAAGCCCCACAAGGAGTGTCAGATGACCTTCCTGATGCTTACTTGTTTAATTTGGAAGTGGTGCCGTAGTGGGATAAACCATTAGTGCCAGTATTGACATACGGGCCTAACCACCCAGTAATAAACACACAGGATAGAGAGGTAGTAAAAGCCCAAAAGTATCACGTCATGGCAGGAAGTATGTACAAGCACACAGATCAAGGGATCTTGGCTTGTTGTGTGGAAGAGGATGAGTACGCTAAATGGTTGCAATTAGCACATGTAGGTGCATTAGAGCAACACTACTCAAAGCAATGAACCCTACAGACACTAAGGAGACTCGGAGTGCATTGGCCGACTATGGAAGCTGATGTCCAAAAGTTGTGCAAGGAATGCCCAACCTGCTGCACTAAACCGCCTGTGGAACATGCCACTCTTTATCAAGTGTCCATAGTGCCATATTGGAGTGAACCACTAGTATCCTTCCTGAGGACGAAAACATTCCCTCTAGACATGACTCTGGCTAGGAAAAGGAGTTTAGAACAAGAAGCCCTGGACTACTCACTCATTGGTGATAATCTATACAAACGTGGTAAAGATGGTTACCTCAGACTATGTGCCCAGGAGAGTGAATATCTCAAGATCTTGGAAACTGCTCATCAAGGTGTAGTAGGAGGAAATTTTGGACCAGACCGAGTGATTAAAGCGATCCTATTTGCAAGCTTTTGGTGGCCTACCCTTCACATGGATGCACATACCTATGTGAAACGGTGTGATGTTTGCCAGAGAACTCAGTGTCCTATACGCAAAGATGAGATGCCACTCAAACCTATGATAGGTGGACGTGCGTTCTCTAAGTGGGGAATAGACTTTGTTGGCCCCCAGCTAAGGGTTTACATGCTGAGTATATCATTGTGGCCACGGATTATCTAACCAAGTGGGTAGAAGTGAAAGCCACATCGAAGAATGATGCCCAAACGACCGCTAAATTCTTATTTGAGAATGTGTTCACTCGATACGGGCTACCCATAGAGCTAGTAAGTGATAGAGGGACTCACTTCTTGAATGAAGTCATTGAAAATCTTCTTCAAGAGTTCTTGGTGATACACAAGAAGTCTGCCCCCTATCACCCACAAGCTAATGGACTAGTCGAAAGCACAAATAAGATTCTATGCAATGTGCTAACCAAATTAGTGAATAATAAACGCTCTGACTGGGACAAACAACTACACCATGTTGTTTGGGCATACAGAGTTGCCTATAAAACGGTACTCCAAGCCACGCCCTTTTAGATGGTTTTCGGCTAGAATGCAGTGCTAGCATTGGATTTTTTGATACCGACCTTGAAAGTAGCACACGAGCATGATTGGACAGGCCATGACTTGTCCTCTAGAATCTTCGATCTTGAATGATTAGGTGAAACACGATTGAGGGCTGCAGCAGGAATTTATGCAGCCAAGAAGAGGCAAAAGGCATATTTTGATGCACACGTGAAGGATAAGGGCTTGAAAGCAGGAGACCTAGTCCTAGTCTACACCTTGAAGCAACATGCACGGAAGTTAGAAAAGAGAGGTTATGGGCCAATGATTATCAATAGGATCTCCACAAGTGGATCAGTTCAACTAGCCACTCTAGAGGGTGATATTCTACCAAGTTACATAAGTGGATGCAAAGTCAAGTTATATCAAGAACCCGTGACTGAAGAGATGCTAAATCAACTCAACACTGCCAAGAAACGTAAAGAAGAAGAGAAACGAATTCGAGAAGAAGCACAGGCAGAAGCTTTAGAATGCATCCGACGAATGAAATTGAGGAGACAAGGCCGAGACGAGCCTATGCCTGACACTTAAGAATCTCTAGGCTATCCCATGGCCATGTGCGAGGCTTCAGGTGGAAATTCCCATAGAATAATCGACTGACGGCCTTTTGTAACCCTAGAAGTAGGACAAGGAGAGAGTGTAAGGACAGTGAGAGATTTAATTGACTCAGGGGCCGCCACTAGTGCACTTCGACTTTCTTACTGCCAAGAGCTTCAATTACAAATCAATCCTATAGAGGCATATCTCATAGGATTGGGAGGTGTGGAAACCCCTTGCATTGGCGAGGTGGAACTTCCCCTCTACATTCAAGAGGTGCTAATGGCAGTCAAAGTGCTAGTGTGTGAAGACGAGGATCTTACCGAACCTCTTGTCCTGGGCCAAGACTGGATCTATGATCATGTAGTCAGCCTCAACCTAAGAAGTGGACTTCTTCAGGCATGGGTAGGCCAAAACGACATAACGATTGAATTAGAAAATCAAGCACATAGGCCACTAGAAGAGGCACCGAATCCTGGTCCTTCTAGGAGTTCACCTGAAATGAACCATGCTACTCTTGACCAAAGTTCTATGGTGCAAAAGATTGCCACTCACGACGAAGGTACAGAAGTCAACAAGGAGTTCCCTTCTTTTCCAAAGAGAATTCGAGGAAAGCAAGCTGGAAAATACAAGATACAGAGGAGCCGAGGACCAAAAAGAATGAACACCAACTGGTACAATACAGAATACCCCATGGCATGAGGCGGATCTGGATACGCAAAGGTGAACAACCCTCGGCTTTGGAGACAGGATTCCAAAGAAGCATCAAGCAAGCTACAGTGTCGAGGACTACAGCGAAAGAGTACCCTAGGCATCAATCTAGACAAACCATTTCTATTTGGGTTCCAAAGCAGTCAATGAAGGCGATCCCAAAAGCTAGACAAATATGGGTGCCCAAGACCTGCTTACTAGCTCAAATAACTTCACCTCCAATCACAAGATCAAACCAACACTCACAAGTCCTATTGGCTCCCATTCAAAAGCAAACATCTACACTCCACACCACCACATTCTCGGTCACGCCTTGGAATGTTTGGAAATGGGTACCCAAAAGGCCCCAAACCCAACACACTCCAGTCCGCAAACCTTCACACATCATCGCCAATAAAAGCAACGATTCCAGCATCAAAGTTTGGAGACCTCTGTAAATCCTTTCCCTCTGATGTAGGTGAATTCTGAGAACATTGCACAACCAAAGTATGCATCTAGAGTGAACCCTACTAACCCACATGTACACACATCACGAACACTTCACCCACTAACCTCTAACCACTCGGAATGTCATGTTGGTATTGTGGAGGGAACACCATAACATCCTGTTTCCAATGCAATGCTAATGTGCCTCTCTCTTCTTCTAGCAGATAAGCATCAGCAACTACAAGCACTCTCATGGCAGAAGCAACAGGTCCGAGCTCACAGGCAGGAATAAGTACTGCAAGAATTGATGTGGATAGTCTACGTGTTGAGGTGCCACCAACTGAACGACCTGTAGAGCTTCAACACCTTCAGCAGATCCCGGTACCGGATCCACCCACAGGGATCATAGAGAGAGTCCATGCCAATTCTCATTGGTTCAATGGCATGCCACGTTCATTAGGAGAGGCCAAGTATATATGGGAGTCTAAGTGCGAGTATGACAGATCATGGGTCCGATTCCAATTTTTCTCCAAGGAGTTTGAGACTCTACAGAACATAGAAGATCTCCATACCATATGGCAACGTGCAGGGCTAGCCGAATACTTTGAAGCACCACTACCTAAACCGGATCTCCTACGATGCTATTATTTGGTCTCCACATTACAAGCTAACGAAGAAAAGGACAAATCAGGAACATTCGTACTTCCTTCTTTGCTGGGCAACAACGAGTTGAAAAGGTTTGAACTTACACTCGAATTGGTGAGCGCTGCTTTGAATATGCATGGTACACATGTACCTTCTGAGAAGGATGCTCTCGTTCCTACTAACATGAAGGATAGGAAACTACTGAAGCTTAAGGATATGGCAGCACTCACACCAAACGTGTCCATCCCTCTTCGTATGTGCATGCAACATTTTGCTTTCCCCGGTCAAGACCACTTCACACAACTGCACAAAAGAATTTGGTTCGCTCTTTACTTAGCGGAGATAGGTGCGTTACCAATTAAGCTTCCTCTATGGATTATAGAGCAGTTGTATGAAGCAAATAAAAGAGCACATAGGAAGCTAGTGGTGAATGGGTGTTGTGCAATCACGCGCATCATCTACAAGTGCTTAGCATATGATGTACCTGTTGAACGTGCTTTAACGTGGGCACAACTACAAATGTTCAAGAGACTCAAGGCCGCCACACATCAATCCAAGCGCATGAGGGGTTCGATCCCTTGTGTCCAGACACGTGAAGTTTTGACTACTCCAGAAGTCTTGCCACGAGGGGAGGCCACTGTACCTCCCTTTACCATTAGAATACCCAGGTATGGATCTGAAACTACCACACAAGCTGCCCCTTCGGCTCCTCCTGTTCCATCCGAATTTGAATTTTCTACGATTGGAGATATTGAAGGGATGGGTCCCCTTGACTTCGAAGCATTCTTACAAAGTACACAGCTCTCTGATGTAGAGTTTTATTCAGATACAGAAGAACAGCGCACATCTTCACAAAGAAGGGGAAAATCCACAGAAGGTTGCCATGTACATTGGGGTGACGATCAGCAAGGTCAACAACAAGGACACCTAGAAGAAGAAGGAGCAGACGAAGAGGAGACCACTGAAGCCCCCGCTTATACAGCAGAACTCCGAAGGCTGTACCAAATCATGGAACGAGTGCGATCACAACAACTGCTCACCGAACAAAGCAGTAGGGTACTCATGACTCAGCTTTTGGAAGAAGCAGGAGTTGACTCAGAATACAGTGAAGGTATCTTATTGATGGCAGAAACCTATGGGGTAGTAGAAGTAGTTCGAACCACGATTCAGAGGTCTCCAGTTCAATATGATCCACGAAGATTCCAAACACGACCGCGATCAGGCAAAAACATCCAGATCCCCGTTACGAGAGCAGAAGGGCCTATTATTACATCAGAACCCATTAAGACAACCTCCCAAGCAGCTGTAAGTTCTGCCCAAGAGCACTCAGTCACCCATGATGAATCAATCGAGCCACTACCACCCACACCCCCACCATCGCCTCCTAGAACAGAAGCCGTGGAGATCACCTCGACCACTCAACCCACCGAACAAACCTTCATCTTCCGTACTCCCACCTCTACTTCAACCCGATTCTCCACCTGTGAAAACCCAATCTATGAAGCTACCACCATCACTACACAATCCACTGAATGGCTCATAGAACCTACCTTAGGACATCCGTCCCCCATGCCCTCAGCCATAGGCCATCCCGATTCTAGATCCATATTCTTGGGATTCCCTGCTACCACGCCACCTTTTATGGCCCCCCTTCCTTCAGAATCTCACCTCCCAAACCCCATCCCTCCAATTCTCCAACCCCTCCACGCCTTTCTTTCAAAAACATTTCAACCCCGGTCTCACCCATTTCCTCTATTTTCAGTTCCCCCACCCTCTTCTCACTTATTCACCACTTTCACACACACACCACCTACCATTCCAATGTATATGGTAGATACCACACTCACATCCACTCCTGAAAGCATGGACATTTCACCACCCACGGCACCTCCCCCTCCCCCCACGCTTCCACCTCCTCCCATTCCCCCTCCACCAATTTCACCCACACACACATCTTCAATAGACACATCATTCACTCTTCCCCTTCCCCAATTCCCTTCCCATGCATCTTCCATTGTACACACCACCCCCTCATCTATAGGCAATGCATTGGACACCATGCTAGCTTGTATATCAAAATTAAGGACAGAGTACAATCAGCTCCAGCAATAGAATGAACGCCTACAAGAGCACTCGGAGATACTACAACACCGCCTTGCTGCACTTGAAGAGGAAAATGCTCGCCTCCATACACAATTCCAAACTCTACAAGAGGCTCATAGCATGTTGGAGGTACAGTTACAGAACACAGATCAGGAAGCAATACAAGTGGTAGAAGGTCATCTACGCACACATCTGGAACGCAATTCAAAGCTTCAGCGAAATATGGCCCTACTCAAGCGACATCTTGCTGCCGCTCATGAAGAGAATGGACGGATACAATTACAAAATCAGGAAAACCTAGAAGCAGCTATCGAAAGCACACCTGGGGCACCCATCAGTCCCTCAAAATTTCAAGCTGTGACCCCCGATAATATCAAGATAATCTTGGAAGACTATGCCACCCTCCTTGAAGCTCATGACCAATTGTTAGAGGAACTGGGTGTTTTGTTTTGGACTCCAAGTTGTCCTCTCCAATCATGAAGTAACAAAGAATCAACAAATCATCTTTAGTTTGTCAATCCTAGGAATATCCACAAGACCACAGCCCCTTCAAGATAATAGATTCAAGGAAATAAGAGATTGATGGCTGGATTGCTGAGAGAAATTGAAGATGAAGAGAAAATCTTGAGATTACCATAACTAAGGCAAATCTCCATCATTTTCTATGTTCTTTATGTCAAAACCATGCCATTTCATTAGCAGAATACAAATATGAACTCAAAACTGAAAAATATCACCTGTATCACCAAGACGAGACAATCGCGATTCTGTACCAACAGACGATTTTCACAATTTTGAAACTTCCTGCAGTCCTTTCCACTCATTTACAGCAATAGGTCTCTCCCTTCATACAACTTACTCAGTAATACACAATTAAGACTCACAAATCTCCATGATTAAGCAAGAGACAAGCTCACACATCAAAAGAAATACACTCAACAGGAGAAAACACGATTTTGCAGAAACTCTTTCTTCTCTATTGATAGCTTGAGCAAATGGCTAACCAACCTCTCCAAAATAGAGAAAATTGACTTATATACATTTTCAAGTGTCCCTTTTCACACTTGAAATTAGGTCTTTTTCTCTAATTTTCTAAAAAATGCTATCTAAGAGTTTCTAAAAATTCTACAAAAATTACAGAAGGTCCTCAACCACATAAGGAAGACTCTTCCTTATATTTACAATCATTGCATAAATATTTTACAATTTTTTTGACTTTTTACTAATTTTTTCATCAAAAATGCTCCTTCAAAATTACTCCTTCCAACATCCTTCCCCTCCTAAGCCTTTCGGCTCCTGACGAAAGATTTTCTTTATGTGAGCTCAGCTTTATTTCTTCTTCCTTTGATATACTTGTGACACCAAGTCATGGCTCTTCCTTTCAGTGACATTCAAATTATTGACCATTTCAAATAAAGCTTTCCTCCATTGTACTGCAGCTTCAGGCTTGTCTATAACGTCCTTCTTCAAATATTCTGTGTAGGCAACTTCATAGGCAGTAAGTCTTGCTTTTGTAACAACTGATAGGTTTCCAAAAATCTCTGATTCCCTCTCAAAAAATCCATAATCGAAAGCATCCTCAAAAATCTGTAAGTAATGGCTACCCAAAAATATAATTCTGCTGTAGTAGGCCATTAAGCAGATCCTGTCTGGTGTCTCACTTAAATCAAACAAAAGAGCATCGGTTGGTGAATTAAAACCTATGTAGTTCAAAATTCTGATATCTGTATCAGTGTAGGTCTCTATACAAGCTAGAATCAATCTCATTATTCTGACAAGTAATATACAGGCTGGATCATTAACATCTTTATATGTCGTTAAAATTGACTCAGCAGCATTCACCATGTAATTTTTTGTAGGCCAAGTACCTGCCTTTGGACCTGCTATTTTTGGAAAATTCAGCCATTTTGCTGGAATCTGCCCTGTTTTCCTCCTTTCCCAAAAAACAGTCCATTCTCTTCTTCTGGCAACTGGACAATAGGCTGGGTTTATCTTTAAATTCAAAGGTGCCTCTTTCCAGATTTTCCTGCATTCCTTATTGGCATCCAACCACTTATTCCTCCATTTAGGATTTGCTCTTTCAAATAACTCCTTCGTGACATTAATATCTTCTTCATATTCAAGGTATTTGTTCGGAGATAGCCCTACTCTGGCTAATTGATAATTCTTTATACTCTCCAAAATCATGCAGAAAGGTATTCCCAATCCATCTGCAGCCCAATGATGCTGATCTGGATTAATGCCTTTATTCAGAGCAAACTTAACTATTTGATCTTCATACTCATTATGCATTTGTCTAATAAAACCCATTCTTGCCTCTCTATTGGTCAATAACTTCTGTACAAAATCTTCAGAAGATTCTTCCTCTGTTTCTTTGGCTGCTGACTCCTTGTTCTCTTGTTCCTTGTCAAAATCCCCTGTTTCATATTCCCTGTTGTCTGTATCTTCTGCCTGTACTTGATCTTGAATTTCTTCTGGAACTTTTGATTTCTCCAACTGTTTCTGTAATTCTTCTATAGTCATTATTGAACTTTTGTTCTGAGCTGCCCATAACTCCTTTTCCTTCCTCCACTCATTTCTTTCTTCCTCCATCTTTGCTTGCCATTCACTTCTTTCCTTCTCTACCTCCAAATGTAATTGATGATATCCTCTCATTGATGTGGCAGCATGAGTGTTTGCCTGTTTCTCCATTTCTTTGGCCTCTTTTAATTCTGTTTGAAGTCTTTGAATTTCTTTATGCAGCTCTTCCTTTTCTTCCTCTGTCAATTGAACAGATTTGCTTCCACCTTGTAGTTGACCTTCTTCTAACAACACTTTATTAATCTCTTCATGTGCTCTAGTCAGAATTTGATAAGATGTTTGTAAAGTTCTGTATCTTCCTCCAATGGTTTTTAATTCCATATCCATTTTGGCATTCTGTTCTGATAACTTTACACTCTTTTCTTCCAAATATTGTATCCTGTTCTGCTTTTGAACCTCAGCTTCTTCCAAAGCAATGATTCTATTGAGATATTCCTCATTCCTTTCCTTTATCAACCTTAATTGCTCTGTCATCTGCTCTTTTTCTTTCTTGTGTTCTTTGATAATTAAACTGCCTTTTTCAAATTCTGATTCAGCCACCATTCCTGATATGATCATATTCCTACTAGATGGTCTGAATTGTTCAATGTTGCTCATAATCATTTGACAAGCTGATCTTATATTTTTGGGTATTCTCTCCAACCCTACTTCTATTTCTGTCTGTCTTACTTCAATTTGCTTATCTTCTTTCTCCACATCATCTTCTTCTGCTGCTGTTTCATCTTCTATGTCCTGCATATCTTGTTCTTCATCACTGTGATCATAGTTCTCTGTATCCTGATTGTTATCATCCTCTTCATAAACTAGTGCTCTGTCATTTGCACTCTTTTGCTCTGAGAAATCTGAAACTTTCTTCTCTTCTAATGGCTTCTTTTCTTCCACTACTTGTTGCTTCTCTGTGAAGAGCTGGTCTCCCTTAATTAGTATCTCCTTCTCTTGTGTTAGGGTTTCCTGACTTTTATTTGAGTCCTTTTCAACAAGAATTTGTTGAACTTTCCTGAGTTGGTCTTCCTGTTCCTGCTTCTCCTGAACTTCGTCTGATTCAATTTCTTTTGTACCAGCAACCTGGTCATTACTTTTCTCTTTTATGCATTCCTGATCTTGCTCCTCAATATCCATAAAATCTGCTTCCACTTCCTGTTCTTGATCATTCTTAGATGTAAATTCCTCACTGCTTTTTATATCCTACAGCACATCCTTTATACTTTGAACAATGCCTTCCTCTATTACTTGTCCCAAGACCTCTTGAGTATTCTTTTCTGATTCTAACTCCTTGCTTTCCTGTTCTTTGAATGCATCCTTCTGCTGATTATTTGAGCTAAGTACACTGCCGAATACTTTCTTTGCGAGTTCCTCCAAACTTGCAGTCAATCTTGCATTTAATTTGAACTGTGTCTGTGATGGGTTGGTCCATATTGAATTTTCGTCAACATTCATTATTCCAGAATTATCTTCATTTCTCTTCTGGTCTTCCTCTTCTGTCATCTTTGCCTTTCCTTTTAACTGCCTCCTTTTTTCTTCAGCACTCATCTGTGGAACTTTTTCTTCCTGTGTCTGCTTCTCTTGAGATTTCTTACTTGAATCCTCAGATGTTTTCACTTTTTCCACAGCCTGTACAGCTATATTGGGAGTGTTGGGTATTGACAAATTTAAACTTTTTAGCAAACAACTCTCAATGTCGCTATCTGAATCAGATGAGAATCTTGAAGATCCTCCCACTTCTTGTTCTATAGGCTTTGACACTTCCATCTCTGAGGTTAGCTTTTGTGTTTCTTTGGTAGTTACCTGTCTCATTTCTTTTATCACAGGTTCATCTGCCATCTTTCCTTTCCCTTTCTTTATCATCTTCTTCTTTTGAACAGGTTTCCTTGGCATCTTCTTTTTTACTATCACTGTAGTTCTGGCCTCTGGAGGTCCTTGCAACTCCTTGAAGTATGCCAGCAATTCTACCTCCTTCTTTACAAATATCTCTTCAGTTTCTGCTGCCATCATTTCTTCATGCAATGCTTCATAGTGCTCCACCTCTTCTTGGATCCAATCGGTAGCTTTACATGAAAAATCTTCCAGCATTTTTTGATATTGTGCCTCGTATATGGCTCTTTTGCTGTTTCCTTGAGTGAGATAAGTGTAAAGTTGTTCTTTGCTTGTCTGCGGAGGATGAGGTTCACTGGAGGATTGCACCTTTTTCTGTGCTGCCACCTGTTCCTCTTTTGTTTCTTCCGTCTGTTCTAACTCTACTTTTCTGGGGTCCAACCTTCTTTTCTTTACTGGAATCACTTCCTCAGATATGACTTTTCTCTTCATTCCTGTTCCTCTCATGCGAGTTTGTCCTTCTGATTCTCTTCCAAGTGCCTTCTTTGGGGGACTTTTGATTCCTGACATCAAATTTCTGAAGTACTGTGCCTCAGGAGCTAACTTTAACTGTTCTTCCATACCTAAAACATGATAAATGATTTTTGTCAAAAACTGGGCTCCATTCATGAATTTTTTCTGCTCCCAATGCTTTGCTGCTTCCTTCAGCTGTTCATGGATGTAAGGTGAGACATCCATCACCCCAAATGGCTTGGTTTTATCTTTGTTATTGAACATTAGTAGAGTTACTGACTTATGAGGCATGGTGTACCTTGGTAATTTCGGAAAACAAAAGAACTGCAAGAACATTCTTATAGCATATTCTTCATTTTCTTTACCCTTGAAGTCAGTGAACTTTACATACCCTGTGTAAGTCTCCTTATTTTTCTTGACAAAACTTTGGTCCAGTTTAGTGCCCATGGGATAGAACTGTAAGGCGGCTCTGATATGTTCTGCTTTGATGACTATCCCTGCCTCCTGATTGTCTTTATTCTTCACTTTACATCTGAAGTAGGCATCATTGCCTTTTCCCACTTCCTCTAAGCTTCCCATCACTTGTGCTACTCTTTCAAAGTCAATAAAGAAAATTGGTTCTTCTAAGAGCTTGTGCAATCCCACAGCTTTCCATCTTTTGAGGTTGACAGAAGTTTTTTGAAACCTGTAGAATTCTTGGCACAGCATGGTGTACTTATATCCTCCCACTGCAACTGTGAAGATATGCTGTCCTATTACTCCCAGAATTTCTTTAAGTTCTTTTGCTATTTTTTCAGCTTCTGGGATTTCTTGGTCTTCATCGGATTCTAAGTCAACTTGTTCTTCAGCTGCATCACTGTCCAAAAACCAGTGTCCTCTGGACAAAGTCACTGAATCAGCTTTGAAGTCGTGGATTGCCAACTCCTTTGTATTCACCATCCTGAATTTATATATAACAGAAAAGAAAATACTCCACCCACATAAGTCACAAGATTTCATAAGAAAATACTATATTATTCTGGAATGTTCTGACATATAAAAAATAAGAAAAACAAGTTCCCAGCAATTTTTGCTTTTTTTTTTTTTTTTTTTTTTTTTTTTCAAGACTCAATTTTAAGTGAGCAACACAGGTGTAGCAAGACATCTATTGTGCTCTCTCCAATTGTCACTTCTTTACTCAAAAAAACAATTCCTGAATTAAAAGGATGATGCTAGAAAAGATGATTAATGAAGAAACTTGAAAAAGTAATGGTAAAAAAGAAAAATGATCACAAAAAATTAAAAATCACTAAAACAAAACAACTTTTTTCCATAATAAATTACTCTTTCCCTCCCTATATCTTGCTTTGTGTTCTTTTATTTTTAGAAAGAAAATCAAGAAAATAAAATATATTTTTCTGGGGTTTTTTCTTCTTCATTTTTTTTTTTTTTTTTTTTTTTTTTTTTTTTTTTTACCTTCTTTCCTTCCCCTCCTAATTTTCTTCTAAGGGGAAAGAAGGAAATATTTTTTTGTCCTTTCCAAAATTCCAAGAATAGGTCCATTGTGGATTATCTCTCTTCCATTGACCTAATTCTGATTTTTTTACCCAGTAATGTTTTATTCCATCTGTCCTTCTGTTATGGAAATAACCATGCTCTGTGGATGAACATTTTTTGACATTTTTTGGCTTCCATATCCATTTTGTTTTTATTTCCTGTTTTGGTAAGCCATAATTGTGCATGACCTGTTTCCATATTCTTTTTGTTCTGTTTTGTTGATATTGCAACTTTGGCAATAATAGTTTTCTCTGTTTTGTCTCCTCCTCAACCTTCACCTCTTCAGTCTTTTGCTGATCTTGAGTGTATGAAGCTTGATCACTTTGTATTGTCATAATGTTCCTGTCCTTCATTGAGAAAGCAAATCCTTCGAGATGTGGGTCATGAACATCCATATGATCTACCTGCTCTTCATTACTCAGAAAGAACATTAAAAACTTTTTGTCCTTGATGGTCAAATTAAGCTTCATTTTTTCAAAATTTAAGATGACTTTACCTTGTTTGAGCCATGGTTGCCCTAAAATCAGCTTTTCAGTCATTAAATGGTCTGACCACTCTTCACAATCTATCTTCATGTATTCATTATTAAATTTAACTTTAACAGAAAGTGAAGATATGCTTTGAATTCTTTTCCCTCCTAGGGTTTTGATCAAAATTCTGCTTTCAGCTCTCTTAAGATTAAACTTATTGATCAAGGCTGAGCTAATTAGATTCACTTGAGCTCCCGAATCTATCAAAACCCTTATGTTTTCATTCTGGTAATTCATCATAATCACAGGCAAATGTTCTTTTTGCTTTAGAGTGTTTTCACATAAGCACACTTGTTTCAATTTTCTAATTCTTTCTTTGGCTTCAAGTTGAGCCTCCTTTCTAATACTTTCCTCTTCTTTTTTCCTATTTTGGGCCTTTTGCAACCTTCTCCATTCCTCAGTAGTTAATGGGCACTCATACCTCTTCACTCTACATCCACTTATGAAATTTGGCATGATTTCCCCATCAATATTGGCTAACTGAATAGCTCCACTTTTGCTTATCTGATGTATGATATATGGCCCATGACCTTTTTTCTGAAACTTTTTCTGATGTTCTTTGATTGTGTAAGCTAAGACCAGGTCTCCTTCT
This sequence comes from Ceratopteris richardii, assembly GCA_020310875.1. NCBI lineage: Eukaryota > Viridiplantae > Streptophyta > Polypodiopsida > Polypodiales > Pteridaceae > Ceratopteris > Ceratopteris richardii. The sequence goes on along the minus strand of CM035411.1, from coordinate 99,228,766 downwards.
TGTAGATCTTTGTCTTTTATGTGAACATCATGATAAGCTTTTTGTCTTTTCTTGTTTGTGTATATACTCATCACTGCTTGGAGTCTCGATGCTCCCAGTTTTTCTAAGTCTATGACTCTCTCAGATAATTCATGTCCTGTCCAATTGTATTGGCTACCCACCTTCAGTGTTGGAATAAGAAATTCCATGGGTAAAACTGCATTCTGGCCATACACCAAATTGAATGGTGTAGTCCCTAAAGCTGTTTTGTATGCCACTCTATAAGCCCAAAGAACATGATTCAATTGATAATCCCAGTCATTTCTGTTTGTGTTGACTAATTTGGACAATACATTGCAAAGTACTTTATTAGTGCTTTCTGCTAACCCATTGGCCTGTGGGTGATATGGGGCTGACTTATTGTGACTAATCATGAAATAATTAGTCATGTTTTCTATGATCTGATTCAAAAAATGAGTCCCCCTATCACTTACCAATTCAATTGGTAGTCCAAATCTAGTGATAATGTTTTCATACAAAAATCTAGCAGTGGTGTGAGCATCATTTCTTTTAGTAGCTTTGGCCTCAGCCCATTTTGTCAAATAATCTGTAGCTACTAGTATGTATTCTGCATGAGATTGTCTGGCTGGAGGATGTATTGGTCCAATAAAGTCCAATCCCCATTTGCTAAAAGCTCTGGCTGAAATTAAAGGAATTAATGGCATGTTATCTCTTTTGTTTGGTTGGCTTACCCTTTGACAGACATCACATCTTTTTACATAAGTTCTAGCATCGGGAAATAGGGTTGGCCACCAAAAGCCAGAATATAAGATGAGTTTGGCTGTTCTATCACTTGAGAAATGTCCTCCAGCTACTCCTGAGTGTGCCATTTCCAACATCTCTAAATACCTTTCTTCTGGAACACAGATTCTCAGATATCCATCCATTCCTCTCTTGTATAATTGCTCTCCTATGAGTTGATATTCCTCTGAGATTACTTGTAGATTTCTTGAATCAGCACCAGCTATTACTTGTTCCCCTTTCTCCTTTCTCTTCAACTTCTCAACAATATTTTCACTCCATTCAGGGTTTTTCTGAAACCAATATAGAGTTATTAATTCTTCTTTCTGCCATGTTTGACATTTTTGACAATTATCAATATATCTCTCCACATCTTGAATCTTATTTGGCCAATGTACTCCCATCCTATTAAGGTTACTAAGAGTAACCATTGTAGAAGCATGAGTACATGGATTCCAGCAATGAGCTTTTCTTACATATTCATGTTGCTCTTCTTCTGGAGTACAATATTCCAGTATACCTAACTGATTGAGGTGATACAAATGTCCAGCTAACAACATGAAATTCCTGCTTTGTAACACCAGATGTGTATTATTTGCTAATGACCTACAAGGTCCCATGGTTAGCAAGGGAATTAATGACATCGACCATTCAGGAACACTTTCCACCTTGAATAAGTATGTATCTGGCAAATCATCATCTATAGGTGAACTAGGTTCTTTTGACTGAATTCTTGATAAATGATCTGCTCTCAAGTGTGTTTTTCCTTGTCTAACCACCACCTCAAACTCAAATTCCATTAGTAAAAGAAACCATCTTACTATTCTTCCTGTATGACATGGTTTATTCACTAAATAGAGTAGAGCTTGGTGATCCACAAAGAACTTAAACTTGTTGGCCAATAGATAATGTCTGTATTTTTTGACAGCAAAGATCATTCCTAATCCTTCTCTCTCAGTAGTTGTGTAATTTTTTTCTGCACTGTTTAATTGTCTACTTGCATATGCTACTGGGAAATCTAATTTGCTTCCTTCTATAGGTTGTGCCAACACACATCCCAGAGCATAATTTGAAGCATCAACATGTACATGAAAGATTTTATCCCACTGAGGTGTTTTCAAGATTGGTGCTGTCACCAAACAAGTTTTTAATGTTTCAAATGCTTGGTCACATTCTTCAGTCCACTCAAACTTTGTGATGAGGGCATATAAGGGCTTGGCTATATCAGCAAATTTGTATACAAATTTTCTGTAGTACCCACAATGTCCCATAAAAGTTTGGAGTTCCTTCACATTTGTTGGTCTAGGAAGCTCTATTATGGCTTTTATTTTCTTCTCATCAGTAGAAATTCCATTTTTTGACACTATGTGACCCAACATTCTTCCTTGTCTGACATAGAATACACACTTTTCTGGGTTTAAGCATACTCTATATGTCCTGCACTTCCTGAATATTCTTTCCAAATCTTGTAAATGATCTTGTCTTTTTAAAGAAAAAGTGCATAAGTCATCTACATAGATTTCCATCACATTTCTCAGGAATTCTTTGAAAATATGACACATCAACCTTTGAAAAGTTGCTGGGGCATTGGTCAATCCAAAGGGCATAACCCTAAAAGCATAAACCCCCCATTCTGTAGAAAAGGCAGTCTTATGTTGGTCCTCTAAAGCTATTGGTACTTGATTGTATCCAGAGAAGCCATCTAGAAAACTATAGACTTCCTTTCCTGCAACTCTCTCAAGAAGATGATCTGTTATTGGCAGTGGATAACTATCCCTTATAGTTGCTGCATTTACTTTCTTCAAGTTAATGCATACCCTAAGTTTCCCATTCTTTTTTGGCACCACAACTATAGGTGATATCCATTCAGTGTACTCTATTTCATAAATGAAATTAGCAGCCAACAGCTTGTCAATTTCTTCCTTTATTTTGGCAGAGTATTTGTCATTAAATGTATAATGTCTCTGTTTGCTTGGTTTTGCATCAGGTGTCATAGGGATCTTATGCTCACAAATTTTTGGATCAATTCCTTTCAAATCTTTATAACTGTAAGCAAATACATCCCTATATTTCTTTGCTAGGTTCCTTAATGCTTCTTCTTCTTGTGATGTCATGTCATCAGCTATTACTATTTGTCTCTCTTCTCCTTCTTCCTGTGTAATTATAATTTTCTTTGTTTGTTCTTCGTTATCATATGCTTCCCCTTTCTTCTTCTCTCTTTTTGGTTTCATTTTCAGAAGTAGTCTATCTTCTACTTCATAAGTTTTAAAGTTTGCTGGTACATCAAAGTATTGATCTCTGTTTATCTCTTTCTCTTTCTTTTCCTTTTCCTGGTCTCTTTCTATTTCTTTGTGTTTATGTTCCTTGTATTTGCCTGAGATTTTATCTTTGATTGCATCCTCAGCTTTTACTGTTTCCAAATATTGTGATTTTCCTTGTGTTAATATCATTTCTTGATTTTGATCCTCTTCTCTTTGTGATACTACTATCATATGTATGCCAATGTGGAAGATGTCAAATCCTTCCTCATTTTGAAATTCCATTCCCACATATTCCTCACTGGCCAAATCCATGGTGGCTAATATTTGATTCCATCCATAAGGCTCAAATTCTTCATCTTTGAACTGTTGAGGCACATAATTTTCATCTTGTATTTCTCTTTCTTCCACACAATCTTCTCTTCTTAACTTCCTTTTCCTATTTGTGATATTTCTTAATATGTTACACTTCCAAACTGCTGATTCACCTTCTTCCTGATCCTCCCTCTCTGATTCTTCACTTTCTGGTTGATTTTGATGTATCTTATACCATTCTCTAGGAGATATGTCACAATAGTGGCCATTTCTTAAGTTTACTCTTGTTATTCTCCCCTGGTTCTGAAGATATAAACAATCATTACCCCAATCTTGTACAATTTGCATTTGTCTCATGAAGGGTCTTCCTAGGATAATTTCATAAGATGTGGATTGTGGAAATTCTACTATAGCAAAAGTATGCTCTATTTCTATGCCACATATGTCCACAATCACTTTTTCCCAAATTCCTAGGGGCTTTTCTATATGTCCATCTGCAAGTTGTAATCTCATTTTAGTAGGTAGTAATTCCTTTCTTCCCCATTTCTCCCAGGTTTGTTTAGTCATTATAGCCACTCCTGATCCACTATCCAAAATGGCTTTTGCTGAATGTTTTTCATATTGTAATTTTAAAGTTGAATTCCCTTCTTCTCCTTCACAATATCCTCCTATTTTGTCAATAGGAATATACCATAGTTCCTCTAATTCTTGTGTTGGTGAATGAAGGTTTTCAGATATTGTTTCTTCTTTGTTCATTTTGTTTTGTAGATGAGGATTCTGTTTCAGCAAATTTTCCCATGTTGTATGACATGTAATACTACAATGTTCACCTAAACTCATTTGGAATGTTATGTGTGGATTGCCTTCTTTATCATTTTCCTTGGTTTTTGTTTTCTCATGCTGATCAAATGTTCTCCGAGAGCTGTCTTCTTCCCCTAACCTGAGTTGTGTTTCCTGGATAATTTGTTTGCATTTTAGCATCCTTTCATGCTCTAAATCTGGTATGGGATAAGCCATTGCATGATCTACAGGGCTTGGTCCCTCTTGAATCCTTCCTTTATAGGCTTTGATTAGGGTGTCTAGGCTCTGAGAATTTCCTACTTCAGACAGATTCTGGGTCTTTTGATGAGAAGTATGTTTTGAATTTGTTTGTTCCTGACTGTCTTCTTCCAGACTTTTGCCCACTTTCCTTTTCTTTTCCCATTTCCCTCTTTGTCTATTTTTCTTCCCTTTTGATGTGGAACCCTCATTCTGTTCTTTAATTGCTCCTTGTTGTTTGGCTTGTGCCCTTGTTATAACATTAAGTTCAATTTGATCATTGTCACTCAATTCCTCTTGTTCCACAATTTTGACTGTTTTTAAAGGTATGTTATTAGGTGTGTTCTGTTGTTTTTGGGGATTTTTTGGACAGTCCTTGATCAGATGTTCTCTACCACAATCCTTACAATATGCTCCCTCTATCCTGAATGTTGGAGGTTGTGGACAATCTCTAATGAAATGCTCTCCCCCACACCTATAACATGTTATCTTTGGTCCCCCTTTGAATTGAGGTTTTTGATTGGACATGTAGTTGTTAGTAATGTACATGAATGTTGCTGTGTCCATTTCAATTTTTCCATTTCCCAGATCTAGGGCTTTAAGCTCAGGTTCCCTTATTTCATAATCTTCCCATTCTTCTTGATGTCCCTCACTCCATTGATACTCTTCCTTATAAGGTGATCTGAATCTTGAATTTCCTTCATCAATGGGTGTATATTTGACTGGTACCACATTGGTTGGAATGGGAGGTTGTTGTCCCAATACTGGTCTTGGTTGCTCAGTATAACCTGATTCCCTCTGAGCCATATAGTCTCTTTCCTTGACAGGTTGTTTGTTATAGAAGCAATCCTCCCTGGTATGGTTTGTCCATTTTCTCTCTAGTGTACAATACTTGAGTGTCTTCCTATCTTGTAAGTGTTGTGGTTTTTGATAAGGGCATTGTTGTGCCAAATGATTTTCTCCACAAATATAACATTTCTTGTTTGTGTTTATCCTAGAGTTTATCAGATTAGTTTTAGTGCTTACCTCTAGGGCTTTAGCAATAGCCTGAGCCAACTCTTCTGCTGGAGGAATTTTGTCTTCATAAGATCTGGGTTGATCAAATGCTAACAAATCTTGACCTCTGTTGTCCTCCAAATCTATTGCTTCCTTAACACAGGCTGCTAAATCAGGACATCTCCTATAGTACACTAGGGTCCTTAATTGAGCACTTCTCAATCCCTCAATGAATAAGGATACTTGTTTTGCCATGGAAGGTACTTCTTCTCTTGGGCATCTATCAATGTACTGCTTAAACCTTCTGGCTGCTTCCCTAACATTTTCCTCCTTTTGTTGTTTGAAGCTGTGTATCAATGTGGCTGTACTATGTTTGATTCCAGTCTTAGAGAATTCACCAATGAAAGCTTCTAAGAAAGATTCAATGTCTAGGTACATTTCTTTTCTCAAAGGAATGAACCATGATAATGCTGGCCCTTTTAGGGTTAGACCAAATGCTTCAAATTGTACCTTGTAATCTTCTACTTCCTCTGCTCTAATCAGTTGTCTAAACTCTGCAGCATGAGCATGAGGATCTGAATACCCTTCATATTGGTTTTTCATGCATTTGGCTACTTGATATGGTCTAAGCATCCTACCCTGAGGTTGCCAATGAGGTCTTCTTCTGAGTGGGAAGTCATTGTTTCCTTCTGGTTCTCTGTCAAATGGATTTGGTGAAGCATGTGTCCTTCTCCCATAATTTTGCTCATTATTAGTGTAGTTTCCATTTGGTCTAGGTATGTCTGGTTGTCCCATGTTATGTTCCCAAGGTCCTTTGTCAGCACATTGCCCTAGATCATTTGAATTTTCTGGGTCTTGAGAGAAGATGTATACACATCCTTGCCTGTCTTCATATCTTCCATCTTTGAATTGGGCTACTGGAGTTATATTCAGGGGAATTTCTAAATTTCTCAGTCTAATGAGGAATTTATGCATTCCATCCTGGTATACATAGGTTCCAAACCTATTTGTATACATGTACTTAAGGATGTTTCTAAAATCCCCAGTTTCTATTGACTCATTTGTTTCATTTAGGTTTTCCATGTTATTTTCTTGGCTTAAACTCCTTCCTGATCTTTTATCACTTCCTGGCTCTTTTTCCTTTCTTGTTAGGTCTTGCTTAGAAAGTGAATTTATTTTATTTCCAGACCTTAGTATCATTCAACTATTTTTGACAAATTTCTAATGCTCAAAGGAGTGTTTGTCACAGTTTCCTGACCAATGTATTGGTTTTCCACAATTTTCTGTTCAAAATTGTGTGTGTTTTAATTTTCTTCCTATGTTTTGTGTTTTTCACCACTTTCTAATGAAATTAGGGTTTTTCACGATTTTCTACTGCCAGTAGTGTTTTTCCACGATTTTCAGATGAAAATCGTGTTTTTCACGATTTTATAATGCATTTGAGGTTTTTTCACGATTTTCTGATGAAAATCGTGTTTTTCACGATTTTCTGTCTACTTGTGAGTTTTTCACGATTTTCTGTTGAAAATCGTGTTTTTCACGATTTTCTGTTGAAAATCGAGTTTTTCACTATTTTTTACCTAGTTGTGAGTTTTTCACGATTTTCTGTTGAAAATCGTGTTTTTCACGATTTTGTGTGAAAATCGCGTTTTTCACGATTTTCTGTTGAAAATCGTGTTTTTCACGATTTTGTGTGAAAATCGTGTTTTTCACGATTTTCTGTTGAAAATCGTGTTTTTCACGATTTTTTGTCAAAATCGTGTTTTTTGCGATTTTGTGTCAAAATCGTGTTTTTCACGATCTTGTTCACAGAATCGTGTCTTTCACGATTTTGTGTCAAAATCGTGTTTTTTCACGATTTTGTGTCAAAATCGTGTTTTTTGCGATTTTGTTCACAGAATCGTGTTTTTCCACGATTTTGTGTCAAAATCGTGTTTTTTGCGATTTTGTCCACAGAATCGTGTTTTTTTGCGATTTTGTGTCAAAATCGTGTTTTTTGCGATCCTGTTCACAGAATCGTGTTTTTCCACGATTTTGTGTCAAAATCGTGTTTTTTGCGATTTTGTCCACAGAATCGTGATTTTTTGCGATTTTGTGTCAAAATCGTGTTTTTTGCGATCTTGTTCACAGAATCGTGTCTTTCACGATTTTGTGTCAAAATCGTGTTTTTTCACGATTTTGTTCCCAGACAATCGTGATTGCTCACAGATTGTAAAAACACGATTTTCTTATGAAAATCGCGTTCTGGGAATCGCGATTTTGTTGGCACTTTTTCACAGAATCGCGATTTTGAGTAAAACTCAGAATCGCGATTTTGTCCAATTTTTGGCAAAATTTCAACTTATGATTTTTTTCAATATTTTTTCACTTAGAGAATCGCTTTATCAAAATTTTAACATGCAATGAAGAGATTTTTTGAAAAACATTTTTTTTTTACTGAAAAACAATAAAAAACAGGAAATCGCGATTTCGTGATTTTACTATTTTCCTACTTTTTTTGTGTTATTTACTCATTTTTATGCAAAAAAATATGTACTTAAAATGCTACTAGACTTTTTACCTTGCTTGCCAAGTTGAAAAAATCTCCAAAGCTTGCTTGTAGCTGAAAGTCGCGATTTTGTTGCTTCTGCACACTCTCTCTCTCCCTCACTCTCACTCTCAAATGAATTTTTCCTTCAATTATCTGTTTATATAGTGCTCAAAAAATCACGATTTTGTACTCAGAAAGTCGCGATTTTGATCAAATTTCAGTTTTTCACACTCTTTCACTTATTTGACTTCACTTTACTCAATCTTTATGACTCCCTCTACACTTTCTTGTGTCAAGTACCCAAATATACCATATTTTCCAAAAAATTTTCTTTACAGAAAATCGCGATTTTGTATAGAGAATCGTGTTTTTTCTGTAGATCTTTTCTTGTGCAAATTTTGAGTATTCTTTGTCCTTGCCTTCTCTCAATATTCTTCACACTTCAATTCATGAGTCACCTGAAAGGTTATTTCAAAACAACACTTTTTACAGAAAATCGCGATTCTGTTCAGAGAATCGTGTTTTCTAATTTTCTGGTTTTTTTTATAATTTTTTTATTTTTTAAGCTTTCTTTCTCTTTGTTTGGCTTCAATTTCTTCTTCTCTTTAGAATTGACTTTACTCCTGAATTTTTTGCACCAAAATCACAATCTCCCTCAGAAAATCGCGACTTTATGCAGAAAATCGTGTTTTTCTCTATTTTGAATTTATGCCACTTTGAGTAGCTTTTTCTTCTTGATTACCTTCAAAACCTTTCAACAACTTTAATTCAACCTTCACTTACAATGTTATTTCCAAATCAATTACTTTTTTCAGAAAGTCGCGATTCTGTGCAGAGAATCGTGTTTTTCAGTTTTCTGGTTTTTTGATCATTTTTTGCTTTCTTTTCCAGTTTTTCACAATCACTCTTATCCACAACACCTCACTTCAACTGCTTATCAAGAAAAGAAATTTGTTTGATTGTTTTTGATGAGTTTTGAGAATTTGTTTGGTATTTTTCCCTAAAAATAAAGGTGAACACTTTACTTAGGGTTTCTGGTTTTGGAAATCAACTGATCCTATGGTTCTTGATTGGTTATGAGTTTCTATGTCCTTAGCTATCACTAAAGTACCAAAGAAAGGTTCTCCAATGAAAAAGTGTTATGAAAGGCAATCAATTTTTGTAAAGATAAACTCAATCATATGATTTTTTTCAAAATGCAGCACAACTCAAGACTTAATGCTCAGACTTGGTCAACAACTGAATCCCTCATTCCCACATCTAGCTACTTCAACTGTCCTTTCCTTAGTATCACCATGTTATCTTCCCAAGATCACCCATGGTGTCTAGTACTTGGGCAAAAAGAAATCTAGAAATGCAAGAATAGATTCAAGTTACCTCCATCTTCAGCTTCTTGGCTCAAATCCTCCACACACCTGCACTTTTACTTTACCAAGATGATGAGCAACTATCAATCTACAAAAATTTCAGCACTTCCACTTCTACAAGACATCCATTGCTTTCTTCTTCCCTAAAGACAAACAATGATATCTACCTATTCATGTGCACTTTTCCTTATTGATGAGCTTTACCTTGTTTACCATCATCAACTGAAGATCCAGCAAAGGTCCAACTTCAAAGAAGTTCTTGGAATGTTCCCCGGCAACGGCGCCAAAAAATGTTTTGTTTTGGACTCCAAGTTGTCCTCTCCAATCATGAAGTAACAAAGAATCAACAAATCATCTTTATTTTGTCAATCCTAGGAATATCCACAAGACCACAGCCCCTTCAAGATAATAGATTCAAGGAAATAAGAGATTGATGGCTGGATTGCTGAGAGAAATTGAAGATGAAGAGAAAATCTTGAGATTACCATAACTAAGGCAAATCTCCATCATTTTCTATGTTCTTTATGTCAAAACCATGCCATTTCATTAGCAGAATACAAATATGAACTCAAAACTGAAAAATATCACCTGTATCACCAAGACGAGACAATCGCGATTCTGTACCAACAGACGATTTTCACAATTTTGAAACTTCCTGCAGTCCTTTCCACTCATTTACAGCAATAGGTCTCTCCCTTCATACAACTTACTCAGTAATACACAATTAAGACTCACAAATCTCCATGATTAAGCAAGAGACAAGCTCACACATCAAAAGAAATACACTCAACAGGAGAAAACACGATTTTGCAGAAACTCTTTCTTCTCTATTGATAGCTTGAGCAAATGGCTAACCAACCTCTCCAAAATAGAGAAAATTGACTTATATACATTTTCAAGTGTCCCTTTTCACACTTGAAATTAGGTCTTTTTCTCTAATTTTCTAAAAAATGCTATCTAAGAGTTTCTAAAAATTCTACAAAAATTACAGAAGGTCCTCAACCACATAAGGAAGACTCTTCCTTATATTTACAATCATTGCATAAATATTTTACAATTTTTTTGACTTTTTACTAATTTTTTCATCAAAAATGCTCCTTCAAAATTACTCCTTCCAACACTGGGTCAACTGAAGCAGAAACACCAAAAAGAAACAACAACTGCCTCTCAAACCACCTCCTCCGTGGCTTCACTTCTCACAGACTCAGAGGCCTTAAAAGATCTCCAGAAATAGGTCACCGAATTGCAAGCATGTCTACTATAATATGAGAGACCACCTTCCCCACCTGAGGCTCCCACCGATGAGGAAACAGTACAAATTCCGGTGGAACAAATGTTTGAAGAAGAATATGACCCACAACCATTCCCAAGAGGTCAACAAACAGAAGAAGGTCAGGATATGTTCGAAGCACCACGACCCCCTTGGCTACGACAAGTGGAGGAAACTGGGAATTCACATGAAGAGTGAACAGTCGTGCAAAATCAGGCCATGAGGGTCATAGAAGACACTGTATTACAATCCAATTACTTTAAGCACCTGTCATCTAGACACCTTATCCTCTCATCAGAACTTCAATATAGACCTTACTATGTCATTTTAGCCGACTACAACACAGAGATATAGAGAGTCACGGGTAAGATTCCTACCTTCGCTACTCAGTTTCAACCCGAAGACCTTCCTCCCGAAGTACAAAAAGGCAAAATTCGTCAACCAACATGGCAGTAGAAACTTCTTGAGACATATCCTGAAATGCTGCAGACATGGAACAATGCGCCTTTACATCTCCTATACAATCCATGCTATGGTCCAGTTCCACGGCGCAGGTCTTGGAAAGCATTCAACATTAAAGTTCAGAACAATGCACAATGCAAGGAATGGCTAAACTACCCGTACATAGCGCCACCGCAGGGACCACCATCGATAGCGTACATGATGGCCACAATTCGACATTGGATGCCTCGATTGAAGCCCATGCCAAATGTGGCAGCTCAAATGATGCTTAAGATTCTAGATATGATGCAGGTAGTACTGAAAACCTTTAGAAATGCAGCAGCACCATAGGTACGTCTACCGGGGTTTACGAATGGAAATTACGATTTGGTGTATGACATGAGCACCACCCCCAGTATTCGTGTGGCTTACGCCTGGCATGCACGCATCAAATACCTCCCTGCATGTTACAAACAGACATTCGAAGAAATGTTCAGATCAGGTTTCTGGGAGTATCACTCGGAGGTCTTCGCACCAAAGCCAACACACCTGCTCCATCTCTTTGCTTGTGAACAAGCCATGTACTCTGAGTACTACACCACACCGCAACCAGAGGTCCCCGGTGCAATAAACTGGGATGCATTGGAAGCAGACCTAGCAAGAGGCTTAAGGATAGGAGAACATGAATTATCCACCAATGTCATCCAATACTATATCGACCACCCTATAGAGCAGAGGTCTGTCAAGGGCGACAGACACTAGGAAGGGGGGAGTGTTGGCATACAAGTCAGATGAAGAGCATACCAGCACAACAGAGCAGTCATGCACAATACGACAACAAGGCCTAATCATTTTTTCCATGGACCATTCACAACTCAAGTGATTTTAATCACTACACAAACATTGTAAATTCCGTTTTTGGTAGAATAGACTCCATTTTGTTCAAGCCAAGGAGTCCTCGAGCTTGAGGAGTATTAGAATTAGCTACATACCAATTTTCATAATTTTTAGACTCCGTTTGAGCCCTCAAATAGGCTCTAGAACCTAATTTTTAACTAGGCCGGACACTAGGTCCGGACAAGGCCAAAGCTAGTGAGAAAACTATAAAAAGAGCTAGAAAGCTCATTTTTGGGTTAGATTGTTTGTGAATTGAGCTTATGTAAGAGACTTTTTGACTAATGCAAAGGACTCCATTGTTTCTCTCGTTGTTCTTGCCTTGTGTGCGCGTGTGTGTGTATCTGTGTGCATGCTTGTGTGCTTCTCACTCACACACTTGTGCCTTCACTTGCTCATAGTCTTCATACTAGTCCTCACGTCTCCACGGATTGACAATTATGAGGTGAAGCTTCTCACGTTGGTACTCACCATTGTGCTAGAGTGACAATGGACTTTCTATCCTCTCAAAGGAACCCAATCGGGTGCATTTAGAGAACTACATTATACCTTCTACAAGGAAAAGTGCATGGCGACATGGGTAGGACATTATGCTTTCAAATCTCCCACCTGGGTTCAAAACCCACGTGCGGCAGCGAACAAGCAAGTTTTTTCCGAAAACAACTTTTTGTGAAGTTTAATTTTTGGATTGGCACCGTTTCAGCGATGGAGTTTTTTAGGAGTTTTTTGTTAACGATCAAATTTGATCATAGTTGTTTTATTGATCATAGCTTCTAAATATTGCTTTTCCTCGGGTACTTCAAACTATATAAAGAGGTCCTTGGCTCATTGTTCACTCACTCACTCAAAGATTTCAAGCTAGAGTTTGAAGGTCTTCTTGAAGAGAGAGTGTTCACACTCTTGTGGAGGTGAAGTTTTGGTGAAGGAGAGGCTACTCTCTTGGAGCAAGAAGTCTTCTACAAGGTCGTGGTAACTATCTTTTGTGAGTTAACCTTATATATATTTTTTAGGGTTTCTCTACCCTAATCTCAAAATTAGGGTTGGTTGATTTACAATTTTGTTACACTATTTTGTGAGAATAAGGTTAGCTTCATTGCTCATTCACTTCACACACACTTAGATTATTTCAACATAATCTAAATTTTGTATCATCATCTTCTTGGATATTCTTCCATTAGTGAGTGCACCACTTTATATGGTTGAGTAGTACTCCCATGTTGTGATTTGGACATCTATTTTTTAGTGAGTAAGCATCCAGCTTACGTTCTCTATCCTTGTCTCAAGATCTCTTTCTTTCTATCTCTCACTTGTCATCTTAATTAATTAAGTGTGTACGCTCAAAAGGTTTTAGTTTTGGAACGATCTTGGGGCCCCAAATTCCAACAAAGGCTTCACTACACACCAAGTTATGGCCTTCACAAGATGACTATTTCTAACTGTCAAAATACGAAATTTTTGCTTGTTTTAGTAAAAACATCTATCTAAAAATAGAAGTTTTCAACTTAGCATCGACTTACAATAAGAATTCGATGATAGACATCGAATTGGTATGTTTTCAACAACTTTTTCAGCACCTGAAATACCCCCAGAAAACCACTTTTATGTGGGAATTCGATGCTAGGCATCGACTTTAAGCTGAAACTCGATGCCAAGCATCGGATTGCTCCAACAATCTCATGTCTTTAAGAGTATTCAAAAACAAGTAAAAACTTAGAGAATAAAACAAAGACTTATCAGCACAATCTCGATGCGAGGCATCGAGTTGCTTGGAAAACTTGAACTTTTGAACTCATTATCACAATAGAAAAAGCATGGAGATGGAGGAGAGAGTCTCATACACAAAACTTCTATATCCTTCTGATAGTTATGGAAACTTAAAAAGTTTACAGATGCTTTCTGACTCGGAGAAGCCCGACTATACTCAATCATACAAAATCTCTCTTTCTCTCTTATTCTATATCTCTCTCTCTCATGGTGTTTGTTGATACAAACTAACTTATATAGATTTTCTAAAACTCGTGACTTTTGAAAACTCTAGAACTAAAGTTAAGTCAAACTATACAAATATAGTACATGTGTGAAGCTGTGCCTTCACATAGGCATGTTATTTTCTTCTTATACTTTGACCTTCAACTTTATCTCCAATTTGTGATTGGTTCTCTAATAGCTCCCCCTGAATCACTAATTGACATTCTCTATTTCTTTATATCATCTTCTTTTCTTTTTACTCCTGCCATGCCTTTGAATCTGCTAGTCTTCACACCATCCAAGCTTTTTGTCATTATATCTGCTACCTGATCCTTTGTAAAAATGTACTCCACTTCAATTTCTTTCTCCATGACCTTTTCTCTCAGGAAATGATATTGTATCTCTATATGTTTTGTTCTTGCTTGAACAAAACATATAGAGATAAAGTGAACTCTTATTATCTCCATGTATTGTAGGTATACCTTGATAATGCCCAAGATTTTGAATAATGTATGCATCCATATGACCTCCTTAGTTGCTTCTACAAGTCCTTTGTACTCAACTTCAGTTGATGATAATGCTACTGTATGTTGTTTCTTTGAACACCAACTTACAATCTTATCACCAATGTATCTCATGTGGCCATGAGTTGATCTTTTGTCATCTTGATTACTTGCCCACTCTAAGTCACTATAGGCTCTCAACTTCAAATCTGAAGTAAGAGGATAATATAATCCTCCCTTTATGGTTCCTTTGATATATCTCATAACTATTTGACCTGCAATCCAATGTGGATCCTTTGGACAATGCATGAATTGTGACAAAAATCCCACTGCATAACTAAGATGAGGTCTTGTTAGTGTAGCATAAATCAAACTACCCATAAGAGATTGATACTTCCTCACATCTTTGTATTCTGCACCATCATATTTACTGAGCTTGTGATTAACTTCAAGTGGGGTTGAAGCTTCTCCGCAATTTTCCATACCAAACTTCTTCAATAGGTTCAGAAGATACCTTTCTTGTGATACATATATGCCATGATCTATATAAGTGACTTCCATTCCAAGAAAGTATGATAACTTTCCTCGATCACTTATCTTGAAATCTTTCTCAAGTAATCTCTTTACCTCCTTGATTCCTTCATCTGAAGTACTGTGATTATAATGTCATCTACATAAATACAAATATAGATTGTACCTTCCTTTGTTCTTTTGATGAGTAGACTTGAATCTGCTTTTGAACGTTGATATCCAAGATCATTTAGATATTTCGCCAATCTATAGTTTCATGCTCTTAGAGCTTACTTCAATCTACAAAATGCTATTCTCAATCTGGAAAAAAAATTTGGATACCTAAAATCTATAAACCCTTGAAGTTGCTCCATGTATACCTCAGTTGATATGCATCCATTCAAAAATGCATTCTTTGTGTCCAACTGACTTAGAGTCCATCCTTTTGAATTTGTAATAGCAATGATTGTCCTTATAGTTGACATCTTAGCTACATGACTAAATGCCTCATCATAATCTATGCCATAAGTTTGGGCATAGCCTTTCACCACCAGTCTAGCTTTGTATTTGGCTATACTTCCATCTGCGAGATTCTTCACTTTATAAACCCATTTATTTCCATTACCTTCTTACCATTTGGTTTAGAAACAAGTTCCCAAGTCTTGTTCTCCTCGAGTGCATCGAATTCTTCCTTCATTGCTTCTTCCCATTGCTTCTTACCTTTTGCTTCATCATAGTTATGAGGTTCTTCATCATATTTGACCATATATGCATAGTTATTTTGAGTTATGTGAGAAGTATCATAAGAATACCTTTCTGGTTGCCATCTTGCCCTACTTGACCTTCTTGGTTCACATTCTTCATATGTGTTTGGATAAACCTCTTCATCAAATATAGGAGCTTCTTCATTTCTTCTTGTTAATCCACTTCTTGATGTACTTGCTTGCATATACTCTTCATCTCCATTCACCTGCACACTTGATTTTCCTTTTTCACATCTTCTAACCTCTTCTTCAAATTCTTCAACTGTATTACTTTGATCTGCATACCAACTTTTCTGTTCATCAAATGTAACATCTCTAAAAACAAGAAATTGTTTGGCTAGAGGATTCCATAACCTGTAACCCATCTGCTTTTCATCATAACCAATGAACACATGTTTTTCTGCCTTTGCTTCAAGTTTATGTCTAAGTTGTGATGGCACATAAGCATATGCAATTGATTCAAACACTTTACAATGATCTAGTGTTGGTTTCTTACTCCTCCCAAGATTCATATGGAGTCATTCCATTTAGAGTTGTACATGGTAATCTATTCACAAGATATGTAGCTATATTTACAACCTCAGCCCAAAGATAATTTGGACAATTATTCTCCTTCACCATAGCTCTAGAAAACTCAACCAAAGTCTCGTTTCTTCTTTCTGCTACACCATTTTGTTGTGGTGTATACCTGCATATTGTTTCTCTCTTAATACATGCATTCCAAAGATAATCATTGAACTCTTGAGAGAAGTATTCTCCCCCTCCATCAGACCTCAATCTCTTAAGCTTTTGATCTGTGACTCTCTCTACATATGCATGAAAATGCTTGAAAGCTCCAAACACTTCTGATCTTTCCTTCAAAACATACAGAGTTATCCATCTTGTAGCATCATCAATGAAAAGAACATAATACCTTGAGCCATTGATAGATCCTTCTTTGGTTGGTCCCCATACATCTGTATGAATAAGCTCTAGTACTCCATCATGTTTGAATCCTTTCTTTTGAAATGGCATGTTCTTCTCATGTTTTTAGGTCTTGTTTGCAATTGAATGTACGCTATGTCTTGTATTATCACCTGTTTGAACTATATGATTAGAAATGCCTTTTTCCAATTCTGACATCAATTCTATGTTTCCTGACAAATGATTAGAACATCCAAACTCAATGTAAAATACCTGTAGATCTTCTTTATCTGATGTGCTGATTGAATTCATAATCAATGATGTATGAATTTCATTCTGTGTTCATTTGCATAATTGTAGTAGGTGGTGTTGTAGGATTGATTCTGTCCCCAACTTCTTCCTCCACTTCTAACATAGCCTCTCTTGGATTTTGTCTACCTCTGTGAGAATAACTTTGATATCTTCCACCTCTGCCTCTGCTATTGCTATTCTCATTTTGATTTGATCCTTGCTGATTATTCCAATAGTCATGAGCCAAATGATTACTCAATCCAGATATCTAGCAAGCCTTCTTATTGTTATTCTGATTACCTCTTCCTCTTCCAAAGCCTCTTGCTCTTCCTCTACCAATGCTTCTATCTATTGCATAATAAACTTGAGAACTTGAGTCATCTTCATCCTTTGCTTTACCTTTATCTTCTTTCTACTTGTTCTTCATGTACATTGCAGAACTTTGTCCTTTATCTCCATCTCCCTTCAAGTCTTGCTCAAATGTGAGCATCAAACCAAGCAATTGATCCGAATATGGAACATAATGATTCAAAGAAAGTTCTGTTGACAAGAAAAAAGGTTTCCACCTTTCATCTCCTCTCAAACTTGCAAGCAATTGAGCAATCAATTTGTGATCTTCAATATCTTCATCTATGGATCCAAGACTATCTGCTAGATCGTTCATCTTAGTGACGTAATCACTAATACTTTGACTTGGATTCTTCTTGAATGTAGTAAACTCTGACCATATACTTGCTTTCCTTGCTTTTTTAGTACTTTGTAAATCATATTCTAATGCATTCCAAATATCTTTAGCTGATTCCAATCCTCTGATGTGTGGTAGCAAATGATCCGAGATTGTATTATAGATGTAAGCTTTTGCACTTGCATCCTTCTTCTGCCAACTCTTTAAAGCATCCAATTCCTCTTTCTTTGGTCGGCTTTCATCTTCAAATACTGTCTTCACTTCTTCACCTATTATGTACACCAAGAGATCCTTTTTCATAAGTAAGGCTTCCATTCTCATCACCCATGCAGGATAATTATCTTTGTCGAGTGTGTCAATGGAGATATGATCTATCATAATTCTTTGCTTCTCCTTCAACTTGTGAGTTTAAAGGCTAAAGAATAATACCTTTTGGAGTTCTTTGTGTATGAATATACTTTTGAAGTAATCTTTTGATGCCTTGTGTCTTTGAATGCTTCAACTTTCAAACTTTAATGAAAAACCTTTCCAAGTCTTCTCGTACCTTTGACGCCTTTTGCTCTCTAGAACATGTTTGCTCTAATACCACTTGTTGATGTATAAAAAATCACAAGAAATGAATTAGTGTGACACTAGAAAACCTTTATGGTGACCATCAACTCAATGCTTCTTCAAACTTTGAGAAATGATTGCTTAAAATGAGAACTTTACTTCTTCACAAATTTCTAGTCACTAAAATGATATACCTTCACTCTTTTGCTGATTTCTCTTAGCAAGACTATTATTTAGCCAATACTTTCTGGTGCATGAAAGTAGAAGAGAAGAGCTCTCCAACAAGCTATTATGTGCTAAAAACACTTCACTATACACCAAGTTATGGCCTTCACACGATCACTAGGTCTAACTATCAAAATAGGAACTTTTCACCTGTTTTAGTAAAAGTGCCTATCTAAAACTAAATGTTTTCAACTTAGCATCGAATTGCAACAAGAATTTGATGTCAAGCATCAAAATACCACTTTTTGGCACTTGAGATACCCTCGTGTAGTACAAGTATGAAGAAAACCACTTTTATGTGGGAATCCGATGCTAGGCATCGGATTGCTCCAACAACCTCATGTTTTTCAGAGGATTCAAGAACAAGTAAAAATTGAGAGAATAAAACAAAGACTTATTAGCACAAACTCGATGCTAGGCATCAAGGTGCTTGGAAAACTTGAACTTTTGAAGTCATTATCACAACAGACAAAGCATGGAGATGGAGGAGACAGTCTCATACACATAACTTCTATATCCTTGTGATAGCTATGGAAACTTAAAAAGTTTATAGATGCTTTCTCACTCAAAGAAGTCCGAATATACTCAGTCATAGAAAATCTCTCTTTCTCTCTTATTTTATCTCTCTCTCTCATTGCGTTTGGTGATACAAACTAACTTATATAGATTTTCTAAAACTTATGACTTTTGAAAACTCTAGAACTAAAATTAAGTCTAACTTTACAAATATAGTACATGTGTGAAACTGTCCCTTCATATAGGCATGTGATTTTCCTATTCTACTTTGACCTTCAAATCTATTTCCAATTTGTGATTGGTTCTCCAACAACAACCACTTATATGGCACCATGGATGTGAGGCCAACAAAAAGGATCAAACTCATCCTCTTCTAGGTTCAAGGTTGGCATGTAATCAAGAACATCAATTGATTATTTTGGTGGTTGGCTTGCTTCTTTTTGTCCTACTTGAAACAACCAAAGACCTATATCTTTGTGTGTCTAGAGATGTTGAATCAAACTCATGCTCTTTACTAAGATATCTCATCATCATGAATTTACCATAGTAGAGGTGGCATACCTTATATTCGTTCATGTGCACATCGATTTTGGTAGTTGTGTCATTATGCTGATCTTTCCTCCCAAGTCTTGAACCACTTTCAATTTTCTTAGGAATGGTCCTCGTAAGAGCAACTCATAGTCTCTTGCTTTGCCAAATTCACATATGACAATTGTGTAGTCAAATTCCACACCACACATGGTCAAGTGTATTTTCTAGGACACCTAAGGGCCTCTCTATGTGTACATCAGCTAATTGTAAGCACATTCTAGTGGGTCACAAGGCATGTTTACCCCACTCCTCCCATAGTCTCTAAGTATAAATGGCTACACTTGCACCCAAATCTACAATAGCTTGGTTAGTCACACCATTATATTTTATACGCAATAGAGCATTACCTTCATCGCTCTCACTATAATCACCAATCTTATCAATAGTGTTGGCAGTAGCAGTAGCCAGAGGCATAGAAGATGCGAAAGCATGTAAAGATAGAGCAGGGAGCCAGTCAAATCAAGTTTTCAAAGATTATGTTTTATAATTATTCTTCAAAAAACTCCAACAGTGATTTTCATCACTATTGTAACATATGTAACATAGAAAAACCCTTTTTGTAATCCATAGCTCCATTTTGTGCAAGCCGAGGAGTCCTCGAGCTTGAGGAGCTTAGGTAGAATGAGCATACCAATTTTGGTTATTTTTAGACACCGTTTACCCTCTCAAATAGCGCATAGGACCTATTTTTTAACTATGCCGGTCACTAGATGTTAAACTGGTCAAAACTAGTCTAGAAACTATAAAAAGAGCTAGAGAGCTCATTTTTGGGGTTACTTAGTGTTGGTTAGTGTGAGCTTAGAGCTATTTTGAGATTGTAATTGAGATCTTGAGCAATAGAGTTGATTTCTCACCTTCCATTGTGTCTTGCTTGTCTCTTTGTAGTGTGTGTATGTGTGTGTGCATCTCTATGCTTCTCACCTTCACTCTCACATCATATCACATTCACAATCTTCATATCACTCCTATCTCTTCCGCGGATTCACATTAAGGAGGTGGAGCTTCTTAACGTGGTTCTCACCATTGTGCTAGAGCAACACCAAATTTGGCACCGTTGCCAGGGATCGAGCCTAGGACGAATGTGTGATGGTAAGAGTATAGCAAGAAGTGGCGTTGGAAGGTAAAAATTTCAGTTTTTGTTGTTGTTTTTAGTTAGTTTTTTGTGTTTTTCACCTCCCCCACACTCCATCTTCATCACCGCATCATCATCTTCATCTCCAAAAAAATCAGAAAATTCACCATATCCACCCATTCTCCTCATTTCCCCTCATTTGTGCATGTGCGAGAGAGAGAGAGCTTTTGAGCTTGTGTGTACTTGTGTGTTTTTGAGTTTTCTTGCAGGTACAGAGCTCCAATGCATCAGGAAAGCTTGGAAAAGGTAAAATTTCACTTTCTGTCAGAGATCTGCCGAGTGTGTCAGACCATCGCGATGGTCTGCTAAGTTCGGTAATTTTGGTAAGCGACCACACCACGAGGTAGGCGACACAAGCGTATGCACGAATCCACAGACACATTTTAAAAATTCACACTTTGGTGGACCATCGCGATTGGCTCAGACCATCGCGATTGTGTCACACCATCACGATTGGCTCACGCCATCGCGACGGCTCGGCCGGACCATCGCAACGGTCTCACGCCATCCAGACGGTTCACTTGAACCATCGCGACGGTCCTTGACCATCGCGACGATCCCGTCGACCCCACACCATCGCGATTGGCCCATGCCATCGTCTCGATAGTTCCACGTGTCAAATTAGACCATTGCGATTGCTCACTAGCCACACCATCGCGACGAGACCCTTACACCATCACGACAGCTCAAAATTTGGACCATCACGATTGGCTCACGCCATCGCATCGGTGACCATCGTGACGGTTCACTTCGGACCATCGCGACGGTTCACTTCGGACCATCGCGATGGTTCACTTCGGACCATCGCGACGGTTCACGTTGACCGTTGACTGACGCCATCGCGATTGTTTACTCAATCGGACCATCGCGACGCTTCAACCTGACCATCGCGATTGCTCACATTTAGACCATCGTGACCATGCACTTCAGACCATCGCGACGGTTCGCGCACACACCATTGCGACGGTTCGCCTAGACCATCGCGACGGTCCTAGACCATCGCGATTATCTCAGACCATCGCAATTGCTCACCCAAATGCAAATTTTAGGGTTTTATTTTTTGACCAATTTTGGGGCTATTTTTTGAAAATTTTTGAATCATTGCACTCATAGGAGACCCCTTAGCTCATATTTGAAGAAAAACCTGTTTGTGAGTTTTCACCCCCCAGGGCCTGAACGATCATATCTTTTTCATCCGAAGTCCATTTTTTGAGCTTTATAGCTCGTTAGAAAGCTCTTTACGAGTACTACGTGACCTCAACTATTTTTTTTATAAAGAATATATTTTTAGATAAGCTAGTTTGAGGTTGACCTAGTGTGGGACTAGAAAGCCAGGGGGCAGCATAAAAATTTTGGGCAAAAGGGAAAGGACTTTTAAAAGTGTATATATTCAAGTGCTTGATCATCCATTGTGAAATTGGTCTAATATTGGATTTTTCCAGGTCTAGCAAGGGCAATCAAGGGCAAACAAAGCAAGGCAAGGCAAGGCATTGAAGGGCATAAAGCTTGGGAAGCGCGGCTTCTTGGGCATCAGAGCAACCAACAAAGCTGACTCGAGGTTGGAAGAGTACTCAACCCCCTCAGTCAATTCTTAGCTTAGGCTAAACGGTAGCTTTGTGGATTAACAACGATAGGAACACATCAAGTATAAGAGACTTAAATTTATCAAGGCTAAGACTAAAGATAAAGGTGTGTGATACGAAAACTTAAGGGAAAGAACATAAGTCTAATGGAACAAGAACTCAAAGTACCACAGAAAGTCGAATTCCTGACGCATACATCTAGACAAGAATCTAAAGGGATTTAAAAAGAATCAAGAAAGTGAGAACAAAGAATCATTGACGATCTGAGCATGTAGTGAGTGTGCAAGGAAGAAAATTAATGAACCTTAGATCGAGGTAAGTCAGACCGACGCAACCTTAGATCATCAGAAGCAAGTGTAGGAACCACTGCCCGATCGTGGGCTCAACAATTGAATACTAGTTATCCCTACGAGAGCTCAGACACGAGTGAATCAGAAATGGCATTTAGCACTGAAAGACCAGAAGTAGGGTCGAATGTAGCTTACTTGGAAAAGCTTGAAGGACCCTATAGGACTCAATTGGAGTTTCTTCGAACCAACTGCTTAGGTGCTCGCATCTATGAGGATGGTTTGAGAAGACAAGTGGTGCAAATGCATAACCCGGATCAACCCATTGGATTGGAACCTCCAGTGGTGAAATTCGAGAGAGACGCGTACATAGACAAAGAAGGAATGATGTACATCTTAAGTACGCAGCCAAACAATACGAATGAGTTTGGCGTAATTCAGTTAGAGACAGAAGCCAGATCTCAAGGAAAAGAACCATTAGAAGAACCTAGGACACCTAGAGGGAAATTTGTACTAACACAAGTACTAGTTCCAGAGTGGATCCCTCCGGACAATAGAAGCATAGAGTTGTTTGTAAATAAAGAAACTGATGAAGCATTATGGAGGTACAGAACAGAACAACCTAGCGAGGTAGGCTCCATCATAATCTACGAGTTCAAGGACCCGGATACACTTGGAAAGGTTGTATACCTGGATGAAACTTCAGAAAGAGTAGTTGTGGTACCTGACCACGCTAGAAATACCTACACATGGAGAGGCGAGATGGTATTCCCTCCATCACGAACAAACGTAAACATGAGCCAACAAGGGGTAGGAACATCCTCAGCCCATGGTAATCAAAGAGAGAAAAACAAAGATAGACTTGAAGTAAGTTTCAATCATCCCATAGGAAGAGATAGAACAACCACGGACACTAATAGAGCGGATAGACAAAGGGAACATGGAATACTAGGTGGTAGAGATGATTTTCCTCTACCTAGACCACGTGAACACGCAAGAATATTAAGACCCACTCAGTTAGTTAAGTCCATGAAAAATTACTTTGATGGGACAGGAGATCCCTATGACCATGTCGTAGAATTCAAGCAAGTACTAAGAGCAGAACAAGTCGAAGACATGTTCACGCAATATAACGCATTTGGACTAACGTTAAAGAATACCGCTTTAACTTGGTTCCAACCATTGCAACAAAGGCAATTTAGAGACATCCATCACTTTTTAGAGTCATTCATCACTGAATTCTCTAAAAGTGGGATCAGACGTGATACGTCTTCATTGATTCATAGTTTCAAACAAACCCCTCAGGAAACAGTTAGACTCGCAGGACGTAGTTTAGACAATATGTTGAAAGATGCCCAATGCAAGAGTTACCCTCACAGGCCAAGTAAGTGTCATTGTTTCTAGACGGCTTGTTGAGCTCTAAATTACGCTCCAATGTATAGTTAAAAGAACCCAGAATGCTAGAGCAGTGTGTAAGAATATGTATAGACATTGAGGATAGCTTAGCAGACCAGTTGGAACTCTGAAAGGTCTATAAGGACTCAGATTGTTCATCTCTTGCATCCACAAAATTGTCTAGCTCGATAGAAGACCTAGCAGAAAAAGTGGCCCAGAAACTAGGAGTTTCTAGTAAACAGATGCCTAAGTTAACAACTAACGTACGTTGTTACACCTGTGGTGGAAATCATTTGGCAAATGTGTGTCCCAATGCAACACAAACACAAGACAACCCTAGTGGCCAGTACTGTACAATCGAGAGAAGATACACAAATCACACGGCTCAGGATTGCCCATACAACAAACAGGCAGTAAGACAGAAGTACCCGCAAGCATACCCGCAGCCAGGTAGGTATCAAGGCCAATACAATGCTCAGCCATATTACTATAGGCCTCCTCAGAACTACCCTTATGAGGCTCAACAAAGACCTCAACCTGTCTTGGCTCAGCAGCCACCTCCACCAGCTAATGTCATCTCAGTCAAATACGCTACTGTAGAAGAGAACCTAAGTAGGGCCTTAGTGCGTTCTTCACCTTTGATCACAGAGAGTGATCCGAACTCTAACAGTTTTGACTCTACTCATGTAGATAGTCCACCCGCATATTACACAGAGTCACCAGAACACGTAGAGACATATCAATATGATAGTCCACCAGTGGAACCTAGTTGGGAGCCCGACTATGCTAACGTGATGTACACAAACCCAAATCCGCGGCCCCAAGTAAGACAACAGAGACCACAGGGCCCTAGAGGACCATGGTTTAGGTGCCAAGGAGAACATTTCATAAAGGATTGTCCACATCCTCTGATGGCAGGACAGTCACAGTACTATAACATACAAGGCTTTTGTGCTGATTCTGGCAAAGAGCACATAATCAAAGATTGTCGTAAGAACCCTGTGAATGCTTCAAATGTGACATCGATCAACGTGATAGGTATTGTAAATAATGCATATGGATCCAACCCTACATACGTACCTATCCAAGCTATAACAAGAGCCCAGGCGCTCTTACAGAACCAACAACTTAATCAGGAGAAAATAGCCGGAACTAGTGAAGTTGTAGAATCTAGCAGTAAAAAGATAAAATCTTGGAAAGATTCTAGAGAAAGAATTAAGAGAAAGTGGAGTAAAAAGATAACCAAGTTGGAAGGAAGTCTCAAGGAATCTAGAGCCAAAATCTTAGAATTGACTTCACAGGAGTTGAATCAAGAGAACCCAACTCAGAAATCAGGATCAGTTTTAGCGGAACCCATACCAAAAAATCTAGACATGATGTTTCGTGCGTATCAGGCTAGAATAAAAGAAGGACCTCAAGTAGCAGAAATGAGTAAGAACTACCCTCGAGCAGACTTAGAAATTGAGAGAACTAAGCTTTGCATGAAGATGGTAGAATTAGCACAAGCTTTGTTCGAAGCCTCTAGATATCTTAATTGGAATAACATGGCAAAACCGGAACTACACTTTCAAGGTCCAATGGAGAGGCTAGAATACTTGATAGAAAGCAAAGAGAAAAGGATCAGCATAGGAATCTTAGTGTCCCAGAGACACAGGAAAGGAATGCACCATCCCTATCTCAAGTGCCAAACACAGAAGGGGAAGACAACTTGTCTTCCATACATAGGTACTCACATGAATTTTTGAGAGAAATCCAAGAAGAGAAATGGAGAAAAGAACAAGGAACCCATCCTCCTATTCAAGAAATAGACGACTTGCAGGAACAATTTCCCCAAGATATCCGCTCTATTTACGATGATGTAGAGGAAGAACAATTGAGTGAACACACAGGTTTTGAATCCAATTCTTTCCAAGAATTGGATCCAATTCTTTCCAAGAATTGGATCCAATTCTTTCCGAGAATTCTTTCCCCAAGATATCCCCCCTATTTACGATGATGTAGAGGAAGAACAATCAAGTGAACACACAAGTTTTTTTGAATCCAATTCTTTCCAAGAATTACCTCAGTTCACAGGACCTTGGGAAGCAAAGTCTATTAGTATGAGAGCACCCACGATAATAGTGAGGAATGAAGAATCAGTAATCCCAAGAAACACGGAAGTAATCAAGAATACCAAAGTTCAATGTAATCTCACTCTTGAGGAATTATTGAAGGTAAAACGAGAACTGTGGAAGCACATAGCAAATCAATTCCTGACCTTGCTACTACTCCCTCATAGATAGGAACACACAAAAAGGTACCAGAGATACCCGTAGAAAAGATAGGAGATGTAAGCGAAGGAGAGGAAGGTAACACTTATCTTCCAATAACCCATCAGGGCTACACCATGAAAGCCATCTTAGATTCCGGAGCCGGAGTAGCCATCGCTACCACCGCTTTATGGAAACGTTGGGGTAAGCCAGCACTTAGACCTACCAGGATGAAACTACAAATGGCTTATGGACACATAGAAAAACCATTAGGCTTACTAGAAGGCATATCTCTCACCACTTGTGGTGTGGAGTTTGAGCATACTTTTGCCATTTGTGATTTTAGTAAAAATCATGCTTATGAGATGATATTGGGACGACCATTCATGCGTCAGTTGCAAATTTTACAAGATTGGGGAACTAATTCTTTGTACTTGCAACATTTAGGAGTGACTACTAAAGTCAATCTTAAAGATTATTCACATTGAGATGTACCCCCAATACAATGGAATACCATCCATAAGACAAAGGTAGAAACAAAATCTGTACACTCATTAGAGTCAGACCCCTCATGGTTACACGAGGACTCTCATTTATGGATGTGTAAGGTAGCCAAACAAGAGGAAGAATGGTTAGAAGCTAGGACCTTAGGTGCAGAACAACATCCATGAACCCTTCAAGACCCAGCATATGCACCTGTAGTATTTCCAGATGAAGAACTCGATGGTTGGGCAGAAATCCTAGCAACCATGGACGTAGCCATCAATGAAGAACAATGGACACCCCACTGTGACGAGGATGGCTATGATATCTTAGTTTTCACGATAGAGCCAATCATGAGTGATTCAATTTTAGAGGAACGTGAACCTAGCACTGATGCATATGAGGATGCGAGTGATTTCGATTTAGAATCAATTATCATGGACCCACCCTTTGCATCAGAAGAAGAATATTTTTACGAAGTAGAAACTTACCCTCACACACACGAAGAAATTATGAATGATGTGAGAATAGCCACACAAGTGACTAGCAAGAGTGAAGGCAAGAAAAGAAAGAAGAAAGAAACCATGTCAGAAGAAGAAGAATCCTTGTTTGAAGTTCCTGACAACTTCAAAAAATATGAAATAGAAGATAGAAGAATAATGGTACAAATGCCGAACAGAAAAGCTGACATCAGAAAAGTATATGATAATCGAGAGAAAACCGAAAAAATAATAGTGGCCATAGAAGGAGAAGAAGAAAAGTGTACATACATAGGGCATGATTTGACGATTGAAGAAGAAGAATTAGTTGCCCTGTTGCGCGAATATAGAGATGTGTTCGCTTGGAGTTACAAAGACTTGAAAGGAGTAGATCCAGACATATGTTCTCATAGAATCCCTATGACTCTAGATGCAAAACCCACGAAATAGAAACCATACACGTACAATGATAATTACGCTACGAAGATTAAAGAAGAAATAGATCGTTTGATAGAAGCAGGATTTATTTACGAAATTGAGCATACCAAATGGGTATCCCCCATTGTGGTTGTGCCCAAGAAGAATGGAAAATTGTGTGTGTGTATTAACCTTAAAAAAGTGAATGCCGCCACGATTAGAGATAGTTATCCTCCTCCTATCACAGAACACTTATTGGAAAGAGTCACGGGCAAGGAAGTTTACAACTTTCTTGATGGTTTCTCAGGCTATAATCAAGTAGCCATTGCTCCAGAAGATCAACACAAAACAGCTTTTGCCACAGAATGGGGCATATTTGCATTTTGTGTGATGCCATTTGGCTTAACAAATGCACCTGCCACTTTCCAGCGACTCATGTGTCATGTTTTGAAGGAATTCTTACGCAAGAATTTGGAAGTTTATGTCGATGACTTATGTGCACATTCAAATGTAAGACAGATGCATATCCCAGAGTTAAGACAAGTATTTGACAAATGTTGAGACTATCAGGTTTGTTTGAACCCAGAAAAATGTGTTTTCATGGTTAGACAAGGTAAAAATCTAGGACACATTGTGTCAAAGAATGGAATTTCGACAGATGAAGAAAAAGTGAAAGTAATTGCAGAATTACCTAGACCAACTAACTTAAAAGAGGTACAGACATTTATGGGCCATTGCGGATATTATAGACTTTTCATACACATGTATGCAATCATAGCCAAGCCATTGTACTCTCTTTTGACCCATTTTGAATGGACAGACGAGTGTGAGAATTCATTCAATGAACTCAAACGACGTTTGTGCTCAGCACCTATATTGACAACCCCGAATTGGAGTAAGCCATTCCATGTACATGTGGATGCATCCAACTACGCCATAGGATGTGTGTTAGCACAACCCACGAGTGAAGGTAACATAGATCTCCCCATAGCTTACGCGAGCATATAGTTGAACGCAGCGGAAAGAAATTACACCACTACGGAACGAGAAGGATTAGGGATGATCTACACGGTAAAGAAATTCAGGCATTATTTGTTGCCAAACAAGTTTAAGTTCTTTACAGATCATCAAGCACTATTGTACTTAGTCAATAAGCCATGTAATACGGGAAGACTGATACGTTGGTTTCTATTACTCATGGAGTATGATTTTGAAGTAGTAGTCAGAAAAGGAAAGACACATCTCAGAGTTGACCACCTTTCAAGATTAACCTCAGGAGAAGCTCCTCAAGGAATAGTGGACGAATTACCCGATGCATATTTGTTTAACCTTGAGATAGCACCAGAATGGGCTAAGCCGATAATCCCTATTCTCACATACGACCCAAGAATCCTAGGATAAGGATCAAAGAAGGAGAGATTACCAAATCTCAAAGATATCAAATCATAGCAGGAAGTATATATAAACAGGATAATCAAAAGATTCTTGTTTGTTGTGTAGATGAATCAGAACATGCGAATTGGTTGCAATTAGCACACATCGGTGCATTAAAGCAACATCATTCAAAACATCGTACTTTGAAAACTCTGCATAGACTAGGAGTATATTGGCCTTCTATGGAAGCATATGTCTACAAATTGTGTAAAGAATGCCCTGTCTGTTGTGAAAGACCACCGGTAGAACATGCTACATTATATCATGTGTCTCTCACACCAAACTGGAGTGAACCTTTAGTGACATACTTGAGGACGAAAACATTCCCTCAAGGAATGACTTTAGCGCGACAACCAAGTCTAGAGCAGGAAGCTCAAGAATATTCACTTATTGCCGACAATCTATACAAACGAGGACGAGATGGATACGTAAGACAATGTGTTCATGAGAGCGATTACTTGAGCGTACTAGAGACTGCACATGAAGGTGTTGCAGGACGTCATTCTGGACCCGATAGGATAATCAAAGCCATCCTCTTTGCAGGATTATGGTGGCCTACTCTTCACATGGATGCTCATACCTATGTCAAGAGATGTGATGTGTGCCAAAGAACTCAATTTCCTACTCGCAAAGACGAAATGCCATGATGGGCGGACGTGCATTTTCTAAGTGGGTTATAGACTTTGTAGGACCCATTAACCCCCTTGCAAAAGGTACACATGCTGAATACATTATTGTCGCCACAGATTATCTTACCAAATGGGTAGAGGCAAAAGCCACAAAAAAGAATGATGCACACACGACTGCAAAATTCTTGTTTGAAAATGTCTTTACAAGATATGGATTGCCTATAGAGTTAGTGAGTGATCGAGGAACTCACTTTCTAAACCAAGTCATTGAATATTTGTTACAGGATTTTATGGTGATTCACAAGAAATCCGCACCATATCATCCCCAGGCCAACGGTCAGGCTGAAAGCACTAACAAGATTCTATGTAATGTACTGACGAAACTCGTGAACAACAAACGTTCAGATTGGGACAAACAGTTACACCACGCCGTTTGGGCATATTGAGTGGCCTACAAGACCGTACTCAATGCAACTCCCTTTCAGATGCTTTTTGGTCACAATGCTGTGCTTCCTTTGGACTTCTTGATACCGACCCTTAAGGTTGGACAAGAACATCAGTGGATCGGCCATGAATTATCAACAAGAATAATGGACTAGGAACGATTAGGAGAAATCAGGCTGAAAGCAGTAGCAGGAATATATGCAGCAAAGAAGCGACAGAAAGCATATTTTGATGCACATGTGAAAGATAAAGTCTTGAAAGAAGGAGATTTAGTTCTAGTATATATGCTGAAACAACACGCACGGAAGTTAGAAAAGCAAGGTTATGGACCTATGATCATTAAAAGACTCTCAACAAGTGGAGCAGTACAATTAGCCACCTTAGAAGGAGACATAATGCCTAATTACATCAATGGTTGTAGAGTCAGGTTATATCAGGAACCTCTTACTAAGGATATGCTTAGACGACTCACGTAGGCAAAGAAGCGTAAGGAGGAAGAAAATAGAATATGAGCTGAAGCTCAGGTAGAAGCTATAGAGCGCATTATGCGCATGAAGTTAAGAAGACAAGGATTAGGGAGAGAACACTATAACCATCTGGAAACATCACCCAGATACCCCATGGCCATGTGTCAAGTAAAGTCAACCACTCATCCTAGAATAGTGGATAGGAGACCATTCATTACAGTCAGGCTAGAGCACGGCAATCCTTGCCAAGAGCTCAGGGCTTTAATTGATTCAGGTGCTGCGACTAGTGCGATTAGATGGTCCCACTATAAGGATTCAAGAATAGAAATGCAGCCAATTGAGGCATACCTCATAGGGTGAGGTGGATCTTTCTATCCTCATAGACAAAGTGACCTTGACAGTGAAGCTACTAGTGTGCCATGATGACGACTTGATAGAACTCCTAATCCTTGGACAAGATTGGCTATACGATCACTCAGTGGACCTAAATCTTAGACAAGGCTCCTTACAAATTGGAACCTTAGATCAAAAGCGAGTGATACCGCTTGAATTCCCTAATGGCATTTCGACTAAGGTTTGTAGCCCTAGACCCTATGAAATGCATGCGACGGAAGACCGGAAGATCTTTGGTCAGATCAGTCACGTTACGTCTACACCAACCCATGCGGGCTTGGCGATGGACAATTGTCAATCTAAGGGACGTCAGGAGATTTTCCCTTGGGCTTCCTGCAAACTAGAAGGGGTAACCGCCCAACAGATGGGTCAGGAGGGTTACATCAGCGGACAAATGGACACTATCACCTGCGGTGCCCATCCTTCCACACTTACTGCGGACTGGCCTAGATCTGTAGTACAGAATGCCTCACTTCCTAATGGGCAGGTTTCGCAACTATTGGACATCCCTTCTTTTCAAAAGCAGAGTGTCCATCCGACCTCTCAAGCTCAACCACAAAAGAGTCAACCACGACGAAGGAACCCAGACCGACGTCAATATCAACCGACACAAAGAAAGCAACAATATCAGTAGCTCAAAGCAGAAGGCACAAGACAAATATGGGTGCCAAAAGGACAAAAACCACCGACAAGTTTCAACAATGCAAACAATGACAAAAAGAAGTCAAGGCAGAAGCAGAGACAGTATCCAAGGTCTCCTCGACCTTCTTCTACGACTACAAACATTCGACAAATTTGGATCGCCAAGAAGTACCTTATGAACCGACCCACACCCATGCAGATTTGGGTACCTAAACAGTGTATTATAGCTCAACCCTCAAGCCATGTAATATATAACCCTCAAAAATCTCTTCACCCTTCAACCCCACCAAATCCGATCTCATCTTTTGTCCCTCAACAGAGACCTATCACCCGATCACAAACTCTTAGGAAGTGGATACCGAAACGTATCCAGAAGTCTTCTCCTAACCCTTTGTCTAACATAACTACCACCCCGACTAATCTACAACCTTGTAATAACTCATTCATGACTGAACCTTGTATAAATCCACACACTATAACCCAACATCACCTGTAATAACATCTCATCAAAGAACTCCATGCAATATCTGAAAACATATAGGTGTCTAGAGACCTGCACTAGTTCTGCAAGAAGCATTGCATCAATCACATCACAACACTTGGCTACATGGGTTACACATCGGCTATGGAAAGGGATTGCGGTCTCACCTTAATGGGATCATAATTAATTTCCATACTAATGTGCTAATCTTTTGTAGCAGATCTTTTCCATTAGGACGTCAATCATCATGCAAACCGATGAAGGACCATCTGAAGCTAGAACCAGTATACACAGGGCTACTATTAGTGATTTACTCGCTGAGCCCCATCCGACGGCTCCACCGCCAGAATTTCAAGGTTTCCCAGGACCGATGCCTATTGACGATCCTCCTAGAGGGTATACTGAGAAGATTCATCATAATTCTCATTGGTTTCAAGGGCTAGCAGGACCATTGGCGTATGCTGAATTTATATTTGAGGCTAATTTGACTTTTGATGATCGTACCTGGGGCAAATATCAGTTTCTCTCAAGAGAGTTCGAAGGGCTACAGAACACACAAGACTTAACACATGTTTGGGCAAGAGCCGGCTTCACAGAGTATTTCAGTGACCCTTTGCCTAAACCTGACTTCTATAGATGCTATTACTTAATCACCACTTTGATAGCTTCAGAGAATAAGGACCTGCCCTGAACTTTTATTTTGCCATCTTTAGTGAACGATCCACCATATAAAAGATTTTATCTTTCTAAAAATTTGATTCGAGCTGCCATTAAGATTCATGGAACCCACACGCCCACAGAGCGAGAAAGGTTAGTTCTAGACCCTATGAAACGTGGCGATGTTACAAAGTGGGAAGAGATTTCGGCTATCACACCTGAGCTTTCAAAGCCACTACAGATATGTATGCAGCATTTTGCATTTCCAGCTCAAGACAGATTCACAATGCCTCACAAACGAATATGGTTTGGTTTGTATTTATCTTGTATTGGACCCCAGACAATTGATCTAGCTAGCTGGATCATTGATCAGATGTATTTAGCACAACATAGATGGGAAAGAAAGAAAGTCATCAATGGATGCTGCGCACTGACTAGAATTGTATATATGTGCTTAGCATATTACCTGCCGATTGAGCGAGCAATGACAAGTGAGGAGCTGAAAGCGTTTAAAGGAACCACAAAGAAAGCTAGGAAGCCCAGCAAAGGAAGAGCAGGAAAGCGAATGAGAGGAACTATCCCCTGCCTTCAGGTGCCAGAATCACCCTCATCACAACCCTCTCCTCAACAGTCTCCTACTGAACCCCTGTACAACCCATTTGCATAAGGTTATCAAGACCAATTACAATGGATGGCACTACCAGCACAGTCACTACTCAAGAAGCTACAGTCCCAGGACCTACCACCACTACAGCAGAAGTTCCCACCACTATTGGTGCAGAAGCTTTCTCTTTTCCGACACCCCATTTAGAAGCAGAACAAGCAGACACCACATTTGATTTTGAGATGCAGGATGTATTTTCAAATGAATTTCAGTTTTTAGAAGGCCAGATCTTCTCTCAGGAATATGAAAGGCCCAGCTACCCTGCCACACCACGAGATCAACCACAAGGACAAGTAGTGTCTAGTTCTGAGGAAGAAAGAACGGAAACCGACGAAGATGAAGGCGATGACGAAGCCAGCCAGGGAACTCATGAATCCCAAGAACATGTGCAAACAGACAAACAAGGACAACAAACCGACACCCAAGGTGACACCTTGGGTGTCTAGTTCTGAGGAAGAAAGAACGGAAACCGACGAAGATGAAGGCGATGACGAAGCCAGCCAGGGAACTCATGAATCCCAAGAACATGTGCAAACAGACGAACAAGGACAAAAAACCGACACACGAAGAAGAAACCTTCGAAGCAGCAGCTTATACACTGGCCATCAAAAATTTATACCGTACTATGGAAAAGGTTTGGGCTCGTAAGAAGTTGACTGATGAAGAAGGCCAAACACTCATAGAACAAGAGCTTGTCTCGGGTGGGTTCGAAGAAGTA
Source organism: Ceratopteris richardii (assembly GCA_020310875.1). NCBI lineage: Eukaryota > Viridiplantae > Streptophyta > Polypodiopsida > Polypodiales > Pteridaceae > Ceratopteris > Ceratopteris richardii. Next base: position 99,194,815 of record CM035411.1, on the reverse strand, counting down.
TACATCAGAGGTTTCACAGAGCTTGTCAAATCAGTTGGACCCACTGAAGCCTTAAGATATTTGCAGAGAAAGCCGCTACCGCAGTATGATCCTCGCAGAATCCGCCTACTAACCAAATCGGGTGAATACATTCGGGTACCCACCGGCGGTCAGTCTTCAGAACAGGCCAGGGAAGCACGTCTCGTCCCTGAAAGCTCATTGGCAGAGGACACCATTATCATCGAATCCCCACTCCGTACTACTGTTGTACATACTACCACAGTTACCGAAGTACCGACCACCCCAACCGCTCCTCCTTCACCTCCCATCCATCTAGTCTCCCCCATACACCCTCCTTCTCCCAGAACAACATCCTCCTTCTCCGGTGGAGTAGCAGAAGTCGTCCTTACCCCCATTCATCCCACAATTCACGCACCCACTCAACCTAGTCTACCCCCTAACACATCCACCTTTCTATCCAACCCATTTCTCCATCCATCTTTTCCATCCTTCCCCACACCTCCAAGACCCCTTTTCCCATTCCCACCTCCATTAACCTTCTCCCCAGTCTCACCTCCCCGACCCACCGTAACCCCTCTTTCCCCTTTCCAGCAAGCCGTCCAAGACAACCCCTCTGTAAATTACTCTTCAACCTTTGTAAATCTTGTATTTACACCCACACACTTACCCACGATCACACCACTATTCACAGTCACCGCACTCGACACCACATCCAGCGATATGGATATATCGCCCCCCACTACACCTCCACTCACTTCATTTGTGGCACCACAATATTTAAGCACACCACAATTTTCAACAATCACCACAGCATCCACTTTCCCATCCCCATTCCCCGTTCCCTTTGCATCTACACCCACGGCATCTTCACTTAGCACACCATTAATATTATCACCCACCATAGACACAGCATTTCGACAGATGTTCACGTGTATGATGCAAGTAAGAGATGAGTTCACATCTCTTGGAAATAATTATCAGCAGCTGCAGAGGACAACCAATGACTTACAGTCGCAGCTTAATTCATTGTCGATAGAGAATGCCTCATTGAATACTTGCTACCAAGAACTCCGAGAGGCATACCACAAACTGGAAGTAGAAAGTGAAGAGAAAGCCAAAGAGGCCACTACTGATCTTGACAATTTGTTAAGGGCCCAGACAGTTCGCAATGCAACGCTTACACAGAACATGGGCTTACTGAGAAGACATCTAGCAGTAGAAAAGGAAGAGAACCAACGGCTACAAGAGTAGAACAGAGAAAATTTAGAAACTACTCTCGATCATCCAGACCAACCATTAAGTCCTAGCCGGTTCAAAGCAGTGCCCTCCGAATCAATGAAAATGTTGCTCGATGATCACATCAGATTGCTCGATGAATACGATCGAATGAACGAAGAATATCAGAAGCTAAAAGATGATCATAAGCTACTCCAGCTCAGAGCACCGGCAACACAAGGACTCCGAGCTCCTACGGACCCATCTCCTGACATCCTAGAGGAACTCAATGCACTACAGGCCCAGGTATCTACTCTTGAATCGCGGATAGCTATATATGAAGCACCACCAAGGCCAGATTCCCCACAAGAGCTCCCACCTGATGAAGAAAATGTAACTATTCCGGTGGAGGAAACCTTTGAAGAAGCCTATGAGTCACAACCCATCCCAGGCAGACGCGTCACGACTAAATGCCAAACGACTTACAAACTTCCTACTCCTGCATGGATGAAGACAATTGAAGATCTTGGAACAACCCACTCAGCACGAGTAGAGGCACAGTTGCACGCAATGGCAATGATTGAGGAAAGAATTCTACAGTCGCCCTACTTTGCTCATTTGGCCCCGCGTAGATACATATTAGGGCATGAGTTACAGTACAAACCGTATTTCATGTTGACGGCAGAATATCAGTTAGCCATAGAGAAAGAAACAGGCAAGAAACCATCTCACGCTACTCAATTTGAACCTGAGGATTTGCCTCTGGATGTGCAACAAGGCGAGATCTATCAACCAGATTGGCGTAAAGATCTTTTACAAGAATATCCTGAGATGATGAGTACTTGGGTTAAGGCACCACTACACTTAAAATACAACCCATGTTGGGGACCAATGCCACGTCACCGTTCCTGGAAGGCATTTGCGATTAAGATACAAAACAATAAGCAATGCCAAGATTTGGCTAAACTACCCATACTTCAGGCCACCTACAGGACCACCCACAATTGGATACATGATGGCCACGATTCGTCACTGGATCCCTCGCTTGAAACACATGGACGATATAGCAGTGCACATGACTGTCAAGATATTTGACATGATGCAAATGGTTTTTAAAGTCTTCAGACACGTCAAGGCACCCCATGTAAACACCCCGGGCTTTGAGCATGGCAATCTAGATCTTGCATATGATATGAGTACAACGCCATCGCTACGGGTGTGTTATGCCTGGCATTGCAGAATTAAATACCTACCGGCATGCTACAAGCAAGCCTTCGAAGAAATGTTCACAACTCGTTTCTGGGAATACCATTCAGAAGTGTTCATCAGCAGGCCCACCCACTTGCTTCAGTTATTCGCCTGTGAATAGATGGTTTATTCCACACATTATGGACTCCCACCACCTGATGAACCGCAACCAATTGATTGGGAGAAACTCGAGGCAGATTTGGCCCGAGGCATTCGGATATCAGAACACAACCTCGCTCAAGACCTCCTACAGAACTACATCCGACAGACTGCACAACAAGGTTCTATCGAGGACGACAGAAGCGAGAGGGAGAGGGGTGTTGGCAGTAGTAGTAGCCAGAGGCATAGAAGACGCGGAAGCATGTAAAGATAGAGCAGGGAGCCAGTCGAATCAAGTTTTCAAAGATTATGTTTTATACATATTCTTCAAAAACCTCCAACAGTGATTTTCCTCACTATTGTAACATATGTAACATAGAAAAACCCTTTTTGTAATCCATAGCTCCATTTTGTGCAAGCCGAGGAGTCGTCGAGCTTGAGGAGCTTAGGTAGAATGAACATACCAATTTTGGTTATTTTTAGACACCGTTTACCCTCTCAAATAGCACATAGGACCTATTTTTTAACTATGCTGTTGGAACTCAAGGTCAAGCATAAAGCATAGAAGCACATCAAAGAAGTGGACATAGAAGAAGAGAGAGCAAGTAGGGAGCTCCAAGAAGTGTATGTCAAATTTTCAGAAGAATCCCCTACAAAAATAGTGATTTTCATCACTAAAAACCATTGTAAATACCATTATCTATTTTTATAACTCCATTTTGTTCAAGTCGAGGAGTCCTCGAGCTTGAGGAGTATTAGAATTACCATCGTACCAATTTTCATAATTTTTAGACTTCGTTTGAGCCCTCAAATAAGCCCTGGAACCTAATTCTTAACTAGGCCGGACACTAGGTCTGGACAGAGCCAAAACTACTCAAAAAAGTATAAAAAGAGCTAGAGAGCTCATTTTTGAGGTTAGCTTGTGAGAGAATAGAGCTTTTGTAAGAGAACTCTTTTGCAATCAAAGCTTTCCATTGTTCCTCTCTTTGATCTTACCTTGTGCACGTGTGTGTGTATGTGTGTGCATGTCTGTGTGCTTTCACTCACGCACTTGTGCCTTCACTTGCTCGTGGTTTTCATACCGGTCCTCACATCTCCGCGGATTGACAAGTAAAGGAGGTGGTGCTTACGCTTGAGCTACACCAAATTTTGGCGCCGTTGACGGGGAGAGAGCTTCAAGGACGAGCGTTGTGATGGTAAGATCGCAGATTTGCGACGTTGGAAGGTAAAAAAACTGTCATTTTTGTTCATTTTCTGATTTTTCTTCTTCATCTTCATCATCATCACTATCTCCATCTCTTCCATCTTCTTCTTGTTGGTGCATGACAATCATCAATTGAAGGATTATGGAGAAATGAAGTCAAGGAGTCAAGAAGGAAACAAAGTCAGATGGTTGAAGGAAGGACATGTTCAGAAAATCCAAAGACATGTACACATATGTACATTAGCTGACTTATACCTTTGTCTAGTCATACACTTGTATATATTCATCTATAAATATGATGGAAAATGTCGGGCAAGTAGAGCAGAAGAAGATTTGAGAATAGGGAGAGAGAAATTAGTGTCATTAGACACATGAAGAGTGAGTGATTTGTCCATCCTCACTGAAATGTAAATTTTTCTGAGAAATCGAGAATTTTTGCGCCCGATATTTTGCTGTCTGCTCCTTCTGTGCTTAATCTTTAGAGAAATCCTTTTGCACGTATCTATGTCCATAGCTAATCTATCTATGGCTAGAATTTGAGAAGTTAATTGTAATCAGGCTGTGAGAATTTTGTTTAGGAACATTCATATGTAAGAATGTTCTAACAGTCGAGAAATCTGGCGCACATTTCATCTTCAATGAAATGATCATTGCTCAGTCTACAGTGTAAAGTTTTACACAAATGAGGGCTTAAAATTTAAGTTGGAAGGTAAGCCATCTATGGCTAGAAGATCTTGATCAAACGGGTTCAGAGTTGGGAGAACCAGTGCTAAGAAGTTGCAGGTGTCAAAGTCGCCATTGCAGAGAAGCACTTCCAGACATAGGTAAAGTGTTTCACACATTTCTCAGTGTGTACTTAATCTTTTTGAGAGATTTAACTTGGCAAAGTTGCGCAACCTCAAGGCGAAGTGTTGTGCAAAGTTTTATCAAAAACTTTACAGAATTGATTAGTCAATGAGTGACTAATTTGCAGCAGACTTTTCTGAGAAGTTGATTTTTCAGAACTTTCAATATTTCTGATAATTTGGTGGATGATCTCTAAGTTTGGTGGAGTCTAAGGTTAACCTTGACATAGAGGTGATCTAACTTCAAGGTTAACTTGTTCTTTTGGAGATTAACACTCTCCATCAGTGGTATCAGAGCAGGTTGTGTCAAAATTGAAGTGAAGAAGACTCCGACTATTGCAGAAGTACAAATCTTTACATTTTAAAGGTGCAGAAGGGTAAAGGTTGAAGAAAGATCAAAGGAAGACATACAAAGAGCATCAAAAGGATCAGAAGGAGCAACATTCGAAGTAAAGGTACATTTGTTATCTGTAAAGGTTAAAGATTTGAAGCTACAGGTGAAGTAAAGATGGGAGATAGTCTCCAAATTGAAAAGTTGGATAGAGAGAACTATCCTGCATGGTCTATGAGGATGGAAGCTCACCTTATGAGCAAAGATCTGATAGGATACATCACAGGAGATGAAGAAAAGCCAGAATTCAGAGATCCTAGTGTTCCAACTAGGGAGGAGCTTGCAGACTTGAAGAATTGGATGAAGAAGGATGCTCAAGCAAGAAGCATCATCTACATGGCAGTCAATGACTATTTGCTTCCTCACATTAGAGGACTTGAAAGTGCTTGTGACATTTGGAATGCTTTGGAAGAGCATTTCCAAAATACAACTAAATCAAGGAAGGCTTCACTATGGGCAGAGTTTACTACCTTCAAGAAGAAGGCCTCACAATCAATTTCTGACTATGTGACAAAAATGAAGGACATTGCAGATTCTTTAGGTGCAGTTGATGAAGATATTGAAGAAGACAAATTGGTAAGACAAATACTCACAGGACTAAGAGGAGATGAGAAGTGGAAGCCTTTCATTTTATCTACAGAACTTTCATTAGATCACTTTACTCCTGATTTGAATCAATTGTTAGGTCATATGCTAACTTTTGAGAATGATATCAAAGGAGATGTTGATAAGAGTGCAGGTCATGCAATGTATTCTAAAGACAAGAAGAAAGCCAACAAAGGAAAGCAACAATCAGGTGAAGAAGAAGGTACTTCAAACCAAGCAAACTTCATGAGAGGAAGAGGAAATGGCAGAAGTAGAGGAAGAGGCAGAAACAACAAGGATAATGCAAGAACTTGTTGGATATGTGGTAAGACCAATCATCTATCTCATGATTGTTGGCATAATAATCAAAACAATGGTAATTATCAGAACTTTAATCAAAGAGGAAGAGGTGGTAGATTTCAAAGAGGAAATTTCAGAGGTAGAGGTGGTAGGAATTCTTTTGGAAGAGGTGGAGGAAGAAGCTTCCAAAATCAATCCTATAATAGCACCTACTACAACTATGCATCAGATCAAAAGGAGGATTCAACTCTCATTATGAATACATGTGAAACTTCACATGAGGACATGAGAGTGTTTTATATTGATTCAGGATGTAGTAATCATTTGAGTGGAAATATTGCTTTGATGACTGACCTAGATCATAATGCAATCAATCATACAGTACAGACAGGTGATAATACAAAGCATAAGGTAAAGTCAATTGGTTCAGTCAAGGCTAAGGATGGGAGCACTCTTCTGAGTAAGGTACTTTATGTTCCCACAATTCCAAAGAATTTGATCAGTGTAGGTCAAATTGTGGAAAAAGGTTATGAGGTAAGGTTCACAAATGATGGAGTTTATGTGGAAGACCCTAGTCAAGGGTATAAACAAGTTATTGCAGGAAAGAAAGAAGGAAGGCTTTTCACATTGAAGGTACAAGGAAATGTTGGACATGCTATGTTCACATATGGAGAGCAGAAGGTGTCAGAATTGGATCTTTGGCACAAAAGACTTGGACACTTTAATGAAAGAGGTATCAAAGAAATGATTAACAATGATTCAGTGCTTGGAATGCCTAACATTGCAGGTCAACACATGACATACAGATGTGAGGCATGTCAATTAGGTAAGGCTCATAAGCAATCCTACTCCAAGCATGGGTTTATGTATTCAGAAAGACTTGAATTGGTGCATACAGATGTGTGGGGTCCTTCAAAGGACTTTAGTATAAATGGTTCAAGATATTATGTCATATATGTTGATGATGCTACCAGGTGGATCACAATTTATGTGATTAAGGAAAAGTCAGAAGTGTTTAATACATTTAAACACTATCATGCATATGCAGAAAGGATTACAGGTCAAAAATTGAAGAGACTAAGGTCAGATGGAGGGGGAGAGTATTTTTCAAATGAGTTCAATGATTATTTGTGGAATGCAGGTATAAAGAGAGAAGTTACTTGCAGGTACTCTCCTCAACAAAATGGGGTAGCAGAAAGAAGAAATAGGACTCTTGTTGAGTTTGCAAGGTCCATGATGAAAGAGAAGAATTGCCCAAATTATTTGTGGGCTGAGGCTGTTAATACAGCTACATATTTGGTTAATAGATTGCCTTGTAAAGCTTTGCAGGGTATGACACCATATGAAGCTTGGTGGGGTAAGAAACCTACCTTGGATCATTGCAGAATATTTGGATGCTTGGCATATGCATATGTGCCATCTCAATTGAGGCATAAGTTGGAGCCTAAGGCAGAGAAGTATGTATTCATTGGTTATGATGATAAGCAAATGGGATACAGGTTGTGGAGTCCATCCACAAAGCAATTTATTGTATCCAAAGATGTTACATTTGATGAGCAAGGTACTTGGTATGCAGGTAAATATAATGTACATGCAGATGATGAAGAAGTGGTGGATCAAAGGAAAGGTAAAGCAAAGATTCAGTTACTTGATGAAAGTGAGAGTAATGAAGTGCAGGTTGAAGTTGAAGAGAGGCCAAGGTTTGATCCAGAATGTGATGAACCAGAGACCTCAAGAAGTGCAGAAGTTAGGAGATCATCTAGGCACAAATGGCAACCTACAAGGTATAGCTATGACACTTCATTCTTGACTACTAAAGATTATGCTTATTTGGTAAAAGCAGATGAAGACCCTTCTACATATGAAGAAGCCAAAGGGAAGAAGAATTGGGAAGATGCTATGCAAGAAGAGTATGATGCATTGATAGAGAATCAAACATGGGATTTGGTTCCTAAACCTAATAGTCAGAAGATCATTGGATGTAAGTGGGTTTACAAAACTAAAAGATTTGCAGATGGAAGTGTGTCTAGGTACAAAGCTAGACTTGTTGTGAAAGGGTATGCACAGACATATGGAGTGGACTATGATGAGACATATAGTCCTGTGGCAAAGATGACAACCATCAGGACACTCATTGCAATTGCTGCTTGTAAAGGTTGGAAGTTGTCTCAATTAGATGTTAAAAATGCTTTCTTAAATGGTTACATTTCAGATGAAGTCTACATGGAGCAACCAGATGGGTTCAAAGATCAAGTGAGTCCAAATTATGTGTGTAAGCTCAAAAGAGCTTTGTATGGGTTGAAGCAAGCCCCAAGGGCTTGGAATTATAGGCTTGTGAAATTCTTGAATGATCTTGGTTTTCAAGCATCAAAGGCAGATAGTAGCTTGCTAGTCAAAGCAAGTGAAGATGGGTTCATTTATGTGTGTATTTATGTTGATGACATAATACTTACAGGAACAGATGATAAGGGGATACAAATGATCAAAAAGCAGATGGAGAAAGAGTTCAAAATCAGTGATTTGGGGAATCTATCATTCTTCTTGGGAATGGAGATCACTTATACTCAACATGGAGTATATGTGACCCAAGAAAGGTATCTTAAAAATTTGCTAACCAAATTTAAAATGGAAGATTGCAGGGTTGCACCTACACCTTTGGAAGTGAACCATAAATTGTCTAGGTTTGGAGGAGAAGAGTTCAAAGATATGAAACTCTATCAAAGTTTGGTTGGTAGCTTGATTTATGCTACATTGACAAGGCCTGACTTGTCATATGCAGTTGGTGTGCTTTCACAATTCATGCATTGTCCTAGAAAGGAACATTGGATTGCAGGACAAAGAGTACTTAGGTACATCAAGGGTACACTCAAAGAAGGGTTGTACTATGGGTTTACTTCAGATACAAGAATCAAGATATATAGTGATGCAGATTGGGCAGGTAATGTGGATGATAGAAGATCAACACATGGATACTTGTGCTATGTAGGAGACAAATTGATTTCATGGTGTTCCAAGAAGCAACATACAGTTGCTTTGTCATCTACAGAGGCAGAATATAAAGGTATGGTGGAAGCTGCAAAGGAGGTAATATGGCTAAAGACACTTTTGAAAGTTTTTGATGTGATTCAGAGTACTCCTATTATTTGTGGAGACAATATGAGTTCATTATACTTGGCAGCTAATCCTGTATTTCATGCTAGAACTAAGCATATTGAAATACAGTATCATTTTCTGAGAGAGAAGGTCATTGAGAAAGAGATTGAAGTCATACACACTCCCACAAAAGATCAAGTTGCAGATATGATGACTAAAAGTCTAGATGGACCAAAACTACAAAGATTCAAGGATATGGCTGGAGTAAAGAAGATAGAAAAGAACCTCAATTAATGATTGAGGGGGAGCTGTTGGTGCATGACAATCATCAATTGAAGGATTATGGAGAAATGAAGTCAAGGAGTCAAGAAGGAAACAAAGTCAGATGGTTGAAGGAAGGACATGTTCAGAAAATCCAAAGACATGTACACATATGTACATTAGCTGACTTATACCTTTGTCTAGTCATACACTTGTATATATTCATCTATAAATATGATGGAAAATGTCGGGCAAGTAGAGCAGAAGAAGATTTGAGAATAGGGAGAGAGAAATTAGTGTCATTAGACACATGAAGAGTGAGTGATTTGTCCATCCTCACTGAAATGTAAATTTTTTTGAGAAATCGAGAATTTTTGCGCCCGATATTTTGCTGTCTGCTCCTTCTGTGCTTAATCTTTAGAGAAATCCTTTTGCACGTATCTATGTCCATAGCTAATCTATCTATGGCTAGAATTTGAGAAGTTAATTGTAATCAGGCTGTGAGAATTTTGTTTAGGAACATTCATATGTAAGAATGTTCTAACAGTCGAGAAATCTGGCGCACATTTCATCTTCAATGAAATGATCATTGCTCAGTCTACAGTGTAAAGTTTTACACAAATGAGGGCTTAAAATTTAAGTTGGAAGGTAAGCCATCTATGGCTAGAAGATCTTGATCAAACGGGTTCAGAGTTGGGAGAACCAGTGCTAAGAAGTTGCAGGTGTCAAAGTCGCCATTGCAGAGAAGCACTTCCAGACATAGGTAAAGTGTTTCACACATTTCTCAGTGTGTACTTAATCTTTTTGAGAGATTTAACTTGGCAAAGTTGCGCAACCTCAAGGCAAAGTGTTGTGCAAAGTTTTATCAAAAACTTTACAGAATTGATTAGTCAATGAGTGACTAATTTGCAGCAGACTTTTCTGAGAAGTTGATTTTTCAGAACTTTCAATATTTCTGATAATTTGGTGGATGATCTCTAAGTTTGGTGGAGTCTAAGGTTAACCTTGACATAGAGGTGATCTAACTTCAAGGTTAACTTGTTCTTTTGGAGATTAACACTCTCCATCACTTCTTCATAGAAATTTCTTGTTTTTTAGTGCATTTTCACCATTTTCATACCATTTTTCATGCATTATTGTGTGAGGAGGAGTTAGGAAGTGCAAGAGAGTGCAAGCGCTGTGTTTTTTCATGATTTTCTGCACATACGGAGCTCACCATTGCTCGGCGCTCAGAAATTTGAAGTTCTCGCCAAAAAACACGATTCTGTGATGAAAATCGCGATTCTGTGAAAATTCAATTTTTTTTTGAAAATGACGATTCTCTGTTTCTCGCCTAAAAGCCTTTTGAAAAGAACACGATTCTGTGGTCATTCTCAGAATTGCGATTCTGTGGTTGTGCTCAAAAATTGCGATTCTCACAAATCACGATTTTCAGCCAAAAACACGATTTTATGAGAACACGATTCTCTAAAACACGATTTTGTGAAAACACGATTCTCTGTTGACAATCACGATTTTCATGTCAAAAAACACGATTCTGAGAACCACGATTTTGTGAAAACCACGATTTTGTGAATCATGATTCTTTGAGACAAAATCGCAATTCTCTAGAACACGATTTTGTGCTCAAAATCGCGATTTTCAAAAACACGATTCTGTGCTCAAAATCGCGATTCTCACAAATCACGATTTTCAGCCAAAACACAATTTTGTGAAAATACGATTTTGTGAAAACACGATTTTGTGAAAACACGATTTTGTGAAAACACGATTCTCAAGGTACACAATCGCGATTCTCTTGGTTTCACAGGATCGCGATTCTCTGATTTCATAGCATCGCGGTTCTCTTGAAGTTCACAAAATTGCGATTCTCTTGAAGTTCACAAAATCGCGATTCTCAAAAACACGATCCTCTGCTCAAAATCGCGATTCTCAAAAACACGATTCTCTGCTCAAAATCGCGATTCTCACAAATCATGATTTTCAGCAAAAACACAATTTTCAAAACACGATTTTGTGAAAACACGATTTTGTAAAAACACGATTTTGTGAAAACACGATTCTCTGCTCAAAATCGCGATTCTCAAAAAACACGATTCTCAAGGTACAAAATCGCGATTCTCTAATTTCATAGCATCGCGATTCTCTTGAAGTTCACAAAATCGCGATTCTCTTGATTTCACAAAATCGTGATTTTTTCCAAAAGGTCCTGTTTGCCTGTTTTGACCCCCAGGAGCCTGATTTGACATAACTTTTTCATCCAAAGTCCATTTTTTGAGCTTCAAGTGGGACCTGGAACCCAAGGGGACTCCAAAGGATTTTTGAACCATACCAAGGGGAAATTTTGGACTCTTAGCCAAAGCTTATGAACTTGAGATATGGTAGACACCTAGGCAAGGATAGACAAAGCATTAGATCTTCTCAGTCGAGTGTCAACCATACAGCTAAGTCTTGGGCACAACAACTAAGTGGTCATCCTTACGGACTAAGTTCAGACACAAGTGACTCAGAAATGTCTTTTAGCATGGGGAAACCTGCAGGTGGCTCAGGGACTGCCCATCTACAAACACTAGAAGGTCCCTATAAGACGCAGTTGGAATATATTCGGACCAACCGATTAGGTGCTCGCATCTATGAGGATGGCCTGAGGCGATCAGTGGTCCAACTCAAAAATCCAGATCAATCCTTTGGACTTGAACACCCGGTGGTCAAGTTCGAAGAGGGTTCATACATTGATAAGGAAGGAACCATGTATGTGGTTACCCACCAACCAGATAGGACCGATGAGTTTGGAAATATCATTCATGAGAATGAGATAGGAGACCTAGAACAAGGAAATGTAGGACAAGGATCCCAGACTCCTAGAGGCAAGTCAGTTTTGACCAGAGTGATCACTCCAGACTGGATCCCTCAAGACAACAAAAGCATAGAGCTATTCTTGAATAGAGAAATAGAGGAAGCCTTTTGGAGATTCAAGCCAGATCAACCTAGCCAATTGGGCATAGTCATCATCTACGAGTCCAAGGATCCAGAGATACCAGACAAAGTTGTCTACCTAGATAACACATCAGAGAAGATGTTTTTGGTAACACAACACGATAGACATGCATATACTTGGAAGAGTGAATTGATTTTCCCTCCACCAAGATCCAATGTTTCCCATGGCCTCCAAGGAGTAGGATCATCCCAAGCTCATGAAGCCCAGAGAGAAAGAAATAGAGAGAGACCTGAGGTAAGTTTTGCACACACTGTGGGCAGAAATAGATCAGGATTTGAAAATGAAAGACCTGAAAGAGAGAGACATCAAGCACATAGGCAACAAAGAGATGAACATGATTTTCCATTGCTTAGACCCCAAGAGCACCCAAGAACCCTTAGACCCACTCAAGTGATCAAGGCAATGAAGAATTATTTTGACGGGTCAAGAGATCCTTATGATCATGTGGCCGAGTTCAAACAAGTGTTAAGAGCTGAACAGGTTGAGGATTTGTTCACCCAGTACGAGGCATTTGGTTTGACTCTTAAGGGCACTGCCTTGGCTTAGTTTCAACCACTGAGTAGTTGCAACTATCGCGATATAGGTCAACTGCTAGACGAATTCATTGTAGAATTTTCCAAGAGTGGTATGAGGCATAACACATCATCTTTGATCCACAGCTTCAAGTAGACACCCCGAGAAACAATGCGGCTAGCAGGTAGAAGGTTCAGACAATACCTAGAAAGATGCCCTGCCCCTGAGTTACCCACACCAGCCAAACAAGTGGCTTTGTTCTTAGATGGCTTACTAAGCACAAAGTTAAGATCATATGTGTACTTGAAAGAGCCTAGATCCATCGAAGAGTGTGTGCAGACGTGCATTGACATAGAAGATAACTTGGGAGAAGAATTAGGATTGTCCAAACTCTATAAGGATTGGGATAGTTCTACTAGTCATACTTCAAAAATCTCCACAAAAATAGATGCGATAGCAGAGCAAGTTGCCATGAAGCTAGGAGTCCAAAATAGACAAACATAGAGAGTCACCCCATTGAATCGGTGTTATACTTGCGGAGGCGACCACATGGCTAATGTATGCCCAATGCACAAGCAGAACATGAGAGAAAGGAATACCCCATACTGCACTATTGAAAGGAAGTACACAAACCATACGGCTCAAGATTGTCCCTACAATAGGCAGGCTATTACACAGAATTATCAACAACCTTACACACAAGGTAGGTATCAGAACCAATACCAACAGCCATATTATAGACCACAACAGCAATATCAGACACCATATAGGCCACAACCCGTCTTGGGAAACCAACCACCAGCTCCTGCCAATGCAATTCCAGTTAAGTATGCAGTGGTAGAAGAGAACCTTAATAGAGCATTGGTGCCAGTGACCCCACTGATCTCAGAGAATGACTCTCATGCTCATAGTTCAGACTACTCCCATGAAGGTAGTCCACATGCTTATTACACAGAGTCACCTGAACATAGTGAGATTTATCCGTATCAATATGAGGCACCACCTATGGAACTAAATAGGGAGCCTGAATAGTCCAATGTCATGTACACAAAGGCTAACCGTAGGCCCCAATTGAGACAAGTAAGACCACAAGCCCCTAGAGGACCATGTTTCAGATGTCACGGTGACCATTTCCTTCGTGATTGTCCCCATCCACCATCCCCGAGTCAAGGACAGGCTATCATAATACAAGCTTTTTGTCCTGATTGTGGCAAAGACCATCTCCCTAGAGATTGTCCAAGAAACCCCTCTAGTGCACCCAAGATTACACCTATTAATGTGGTAGGCTTAGTGGCGGATTCAAGTTCAAGTTGCAGTAATGTGGCTCCTATACAAGCTGTCACTAGAGCACAAGCCTTAAAACAGGATAAACCAGCAGAGCAATCGGATTCGAGTGAATCGGGAGAACCTAGTAGGAGGAAAACAAGAACATGGAAAGATACCAGAGAGAAGGCTAATCGCAAGTGGAATAAAAAGTTATCAGAACTAGAAGAAAGCTTGAAAGATGAAAAAACAAAAATAGAAGACATCGCATCTCAAAACCCCTCACATGTCGAAACTCCATCCACTCCATCTCATCCCATCCCACCACCCATTGTAAATAGGCCGCAACCAGGGTCTGTTCTTGCAGATCCAACCCCAGAAGGCTTGGACATGATGTTCAAGGCCTACCAGGCTCGACTTTAAGAAGGGCCAATAGCTACAAATCTAGACAAGAGTTACCCTAGAGCGGATTTAGAGATTGAACGGATGAAAATGTGCATGAAAATGGTAGAACAAGCTCAAGCTATACTTGAGACTAGTCAAAAGTTCAACCAGACAAACTCTGTCAAACCAGATTTGCATTTCCAAGGGTTACTAGAAAGATTAGAGCAGTTGGTAAATAAACCACAAGTTTCTTTACCTCCACAGGCTCAACTAGTTATTGAGAGAGGAAGCTCACCACCAATGGGAGCTTATGTTCCTAATTCCACGGATGCTAGAATGCCTCCATCAATTCAACAGTACTCTCAAGAGTTCTTGCGGGAAATACAAGAAGAGAAATGGGCCAAGGAGAAGGGTAACTCCCCTCCTATTCCTGAGATTGATGATCTTCATGATCAATTTCCCCAAGACATTCCATCTATTTACGGAGATGAAGTAGAACAACAAGAAGACGAAAGATTAGATTTTGAATCTAATACCCTAGAAGAATTGCCTCAATTTCCAGGCCCATGGGAATCTGAATCTCTCTAGATTAGAGCTCCCACAATACTAGTAAGAAATGAAGACTCAGTGGTTCCAAGGAACACTGATGTCGTGAAGAACACTAAGGTTCAGTGTCATCTCACTGTAGAAGAGCTGCTCAAAGCAAAACCTGAGCTTTGGAATCATGTGAAGGATCAAGTTCCACAACTTGATTCCAAAATGCCAAAAGCAGGCTCTAAACAAAAAGTACCAGAGATACCTCTAGACAAAATAGGGGACATGTGTGAGGGTGAAGAAGGTAATACTTATCTTCCAATCACCTACCAAGGTTACACAACCAAAGCAATCATAGATTCAGGTGCTGGTGTTGCTATTGCGACCACCTCCTTGTGGAAGCAATGGGGCAAGCCCACATTAAGTCCAACTAGAATGAAGCTTCAAATGGCTGATGGTCATTTTGAAAGACCTCTAGGATTGCTAGAAGGGATAACTCTAACCACTTGTGGTGTAGAGTTTGAGCACACATTTGCTATATGTGACTTTGAGAAAAATAATGTCTATGAGATGATCCTAGGAAGACCCTTCCTACGACAATTGCAAATAGTACAGGATTGGGGAACCAACTCCTTGTACTTGCAGCACTTAGGGGTCACCACCAAGGTCAATTTGAAGGATTACTCCTTCAGAGATGTACCACCCCTACAGTGGAATCCTATCCACAAAGCAAAAGAAGATTCAATCTCTGTGCATTCTGAAAGTTCACCTGATCCATCATGGCTGCATGAAGATACTCATTTGTGGATGTGCAAGGTCACAGAGGAAGAGGAAAAACGCTTGAAGGCACGAGAAGAAGGAACTTCACCAGGAGATAACCAATTGAAGACCCAGCTTATACACCGATGATCTTTCTAGATGAGGAATTTGAGCCTCATGGCTGGCCAGAAATCTTAGCTACCATGGACATTGCTGTTAATGAAGAACAATGGACACCTCATTGTGATGAGGAGGGTTATGATATTTCAGTGTTCATGTGTCAGCCCTTGCTAGAAGAATGTGACCCTAGTGATGTCATAGAAGAAGAAGAGAATGATGATGATATAGAGTCCATCCTGATGGATAGTTGCTTTAACTCAGAGCAGCACTATCTAGAAGATATAGGAGTGTTCACCCAAAAAGAAGAAGAACCTCTCACAAGTATTAAAACCATAAATTCAAAGGATGGAAGTGAGAGCAGTCAAAAGAAAAAGAAAAGAAAAGCAGTGAAACAAGGAGAGGAGGAATCATTGTTTGAAGTACCAGAAAACTTCAAGAAATATGAAGTTGACGACCGCAAAATTTTGGTACGAATGCGTAAGAGAGAGGCCATCATAGGAGAATCATATGATAATCAAGAAAAGACCAAGAAGATTGTAGTGACCATCGAAGAGAACGAAGAGAGATGTACATATATAGGAGATGACCTAAGTGCAAGAGAAGAAATGGAGCTCGTAGCTCTTTTAAGGGAATATAGGGATGTGTTTGTGTGGCACTATAGACACTTGAAAGGGGTAGATCCAAGAATTTTCTCTTATAATATCCCCATGACTGCTGATGCCAAGCCCACCAAACAGAAGCCCTACACATATAATGATACATATGCAGCCAAAATAAAAGAAGAAATCGATAGGTTGATTGAAGCTGGATTCATCTATGAGATTGAGCATACTGAATGGGTGTCCCCCATCGTAGTGGTGCCCAAGAAGAATGGGAAGTTGCGAGTGTGTATTAACCTTAAAAAAGTTAATGCCGCTACGATTAGAGATAGTTATCCACTTCCAATCACGGAACACCTATTGGAGCGTGTTGCAGGCAAGGAAGTTTATAGCTTCCTTGATGGATTTTCAGGTTACAATCAAGTAGCCATTGCCCCAGAAGATCAACACAAAACAGCTTTTGCCACAGAGTGGGGAATCTTTGCATTTCGTGTGATGCCATTCGGGCTCACAAATGCACCTGCAACATTCCAACAGCTCATGTGTCATGTCTTCAAAGAGTTCTTGCGAAAGAGCTTAGAAGTATATGTGGATGATTTATGTGCTCATTCCCAAGAAAGAAGATTTCACATCCCTGAACTCAGGCAAATCTTTAACAAGTGTAGAGAATATCGAGTGTGTCTGAACCCAGAAAAGTGTGTGTTCATGGTGCGTCAAGGTAAAATCTTAGGTCATATTGTTTCTAAGAATGGAATCTCAACAGATGAAGATAAGGTACGAGCCATAGCGGAGCTGCCAAGGCCAAGGAATGTTAAGGAGGTACAAGCCTTTATGGGCCATTGTGGATATTACCGTAGGTTTATCCACATGTACGCGATCATTGCTAGACCCCTTTATGCCTTGTTGTCTAATTTTTAGTGGAACGACGAATGCGAGAATTCTTTCAATGAACTGAAGAAACGTTTGTGCACAACACCAATACTGACCACTCCTGATTGGAATAAACCATTTCATGTCCATGTGGATGCATCCAATCATGCCATAGGATGTGTGCTAGCACAACCCACAAGTGAAGGAAACTTAGATTTGCCCATAGCATATGCCAGTAGACAACTAAACCCAGCTGAACGAAACTATACCACAACTGAGCGAGAGGGCTTAGGCATGGTATATGCTGTGAAGAAGTTTAGACACTATTTATTGGTCAACAAGTTCAAGTTTTTCACTGATCATCAAGCTTTGTTATATTTGGTCAATAAACCTTGCAATATTGGACGCTTAGTAAGATGGTTCCTCTTACTAATGGAATATGACTTTGAAATTGTTGTCAGGAAAGGCAGAACCCACCTTCGGGCAGATCACCTTTCTCGTATCACTTCAGGGGAGTCACCACAAGGAGTGTGTGACGAATTACCCGATGCTTATCTGTTCAATTTAGAAGTTGTTCCTAAATGGGCAAATAAGTTGGTACCAGTCCTAACCTTCGGCCCTGCAAATAAGAATGTGAAAACATCGCAAGAAGAAATTGTAAAATCACGAAAATACCACATATTGGTAGGAAGCATGTACAAACAAGACACTGAGGGTGTATTGGCTTGTTGTATTGAGGACGATGAACATAGTAGTTGGTTGCAACAAGCTCATGAAGGATTGCTAGGAAATCATTATTCTAAACAGCGCACATTACAAAATCTGAAACGTTTAGGAGTGTATTGGCCTAGCATGGACAAAGAAATACATGAGTGGATTAAGAGTTGTCCAATGTGCAGAGAGAGACCACCAATGGAGCATGGGACCCTTTATCAAGTGTCATTAATTCCAGATTGGAGTGCTCCATTGGTAGAGTTTATGAGGTCAAGAAGATTACCCAAAGAGGCTAGTCTAGCAAGAAGACAAAGCATGGAGCAAGAGGCTCAAGGCTATGCCTTAGTAGGAGACAACCTATACCGCAGAGGCAAAGATGGTTACCTAAGACTGTGCGTTCATGAATCAAACTATTTGAAAGTCTTAGAAATTGCACACAGTAGTGTTGCAGGTGGACATTTTGGTCCTCACCGAGTAATCAAAACCATTCTTTTCTCAGGACTTTGGTGGCCAACTCTTCATATGGATGCACATACCTATGTGAAGAAATGTGACACATGCTAAGGTGCTCAATATCCAGTTAGAAAAGACGAGATGCCTTTGAGGCCTATGATGGGAGGGCGTGCATTTTCGAAGTGGGGCATAGACTTCATAGGTCCTATTAACCCCCCAGCTAGAAACTCCCATGTAGAGTATATTATTGTCGCCACATATTACCTTACAAAGTGGGTAGAAGTGAAAGCCACAACAAAGAATGATGCTCAGACTACGACGAAATTCTTATTTGAGAATGTGTTCACGAGATATGGACTACCCATAGAGTTAGTGAGCGATAGAGGCACACACTTCTTGAATGAAGTCATTGAAAATCTTCTCCAAGAATTCTTGGTGATACATAAGAAGTTTGCCCCCTATCATCCACAAGCTAACGGAAAAGCCGAGAGCATGAATAAGATCCTATGTAATGTGTTGACAAAATTAGTGAATAATAAACGCTCTGATTGGGATAAACAGCTTCATCATGCTGTTTGGGCTTACCGAGTTGCCTACAAAACGGTACTCAATGCCACCCCATTTTAGATGGTCTTTGGACAAAATGTTGTGCTACCTTTAGATTTCCTAATCCTAGCATTAAAAGTAGCACAAGAGCATGAGTGGAATGGACATGAATTGTCCTCTAGGATCTTTGATCTAGAACGCTTAGGTGAGACAATGCTACGCGCGGCGGCAGGCATCTATGCTGCAAAGAAAAGGCAAAAGGCATACTTTGATGCACACATCAAGGATAAGGGACTGAAAGAGGGAGATCTAGTGTTGGTTTACACACTAAAGCAACATGCTCGTAAGTTGAAAAAAAAGGATACAGACCCATGATCATTAATAGAATTTCCACTAGTGGTGCAGTTCAGTTGGCCACTCTAGAAGGAGATGTCTTGCCAAACTATATTAGTGGATGTAGAGTCAAGTTATACCAAGAACCTCTTACAGAGGATATGCTTACGAGACTCAACACGGCTAAGAAGTGAAAAGAAGAAGAGTTAAGAGTGAGAGAAGAAGCATAGGCAGAGGCCAGAGAGCGTATTAGGCGCAATAAGTTAAGGCGACTAGGCCTAGATGTCAACTCAAAAGCCCCAAAATATCACATGGATATGTGCCAAAAATCAGGCATAGCGACTTCTCAAGTCATTGACGGAAGACCCTTTGTGACCATAGAGGTCGGACAAGGGAAGGGTGCAAGGACGGTGAAAGCATTGATTGACTCAGGTGCAACAAGTAGTGTAGTTAGACTTTCCTACTGCCAAGACTTGCAGTTGAACATCAATCCCATAGAAGCTTATCTCATAGGATTGGTGATGGAGAGTGTTAATCTCCAAAAGAACAAGCTATCCTTGGTATTAGACCACCTCTAGACCAAGAATAACTTTAGACTCTACCAACTTTAGACAACATTCATCAATCTTATCAGAAAATTGATTACTCTGAAAAATTCAACTTCTTAGAAAAGTCTGCTGCAGATTAATCACTCATTGACTAATCAATCCTGTAAAGTTTTTAACAAAACTTTGCACAATACTTTGCCTTAAGATTGCGCAACTATTCCAAGTTAAATTTCTCAAAATGATTGAGTACACTTTGAGAAATGTGTGAAACACTTTACCTATGTCTGAAACACCTTCTCTGAAATGGCGACTTTGACACCTGCAACTTCTTAGCTATAGTTCTCCCAATGTCGAACCCGTTTGATCAAGATCTTTTAGCCATAGATGGCTTACCTTCCAACTTAGATTTTGAACCCTCACTTGTGTAAAACTTTACACTGTGCACTGAGCAATGTTCATTTCTCTGAACATGAAATCTGCACCAATTTTTCGACTCTCAGAACATCTTCACATATGAATGTTCCTAATCTAAATTCTCACAGCCTGATTGCAATTAGCTTCTCAAATCTTAGTCATAGATGGATTAGCTATTGACTTAGATACGTGCAAAAGGATTTCTCAAAAGATTAAACACAGAAGGAGAATGGGAGAGAAGATCGACGCGCCATTTCTGAACTTTTCACTTATCTATTTCCTTCATACATCTGATGGATGATTTGTACAATGTACATATTCTAACTCATCTCAACTCTCTTCTCTATATCTCTCTACTACACACATGTGCTTTTATATATATATACAAGTCCTAACTCGTAATTAATTCAAGTATATTGAAGTATCTTAAAGAACTAATATACATTTGGTTAAAGAACTTTACTATCTGATTCTTTCTTTTGACTCATGACATTGATCTTCAATCTCCTCTTCATGTCTTTACTTCTAGCCTTTGTATAATCACAATTTGTTGATTGTCTTGCTCCAACAGCTCCCCCTCAATCATCAATTGTGATTATCTGCAACCTTTTTTATTCCTGCCATGTCTTTGAACTTCTGTAACTTTGGTCCATCTAAACTTTTTGTCATCATATCTGCAAGTTGATCTTTTGTAGGAGTGTGAATGACTTCAATCTCCTTATCAATGACCTTCTCTCTCAGGAAATGATATTGTTTTTCAATATGCTTAGTTCTAGCATGAAACACAGGATTAGCTGCCAAGTATAGAGAGCTCATATTATCTCCACAAATTATAGGAATACTCTGAACAACATCAAAACTCTTCATAAGTGTCTTTAGCCATATTACCTCCTTTGCAGCTTCCACCATACCTTTGTATTCTGCTTCTGTAGATGATAAAGCAACTGTATGTTGCTTCTTAGAACACCATGAAATCAATTTGTCTCCTACATAGCACAAATATCCATGTGTTGATCTTCTATCATCCACATTACCTGCCCAATCTGCATCACTATATATCTTCACTCTTGTATCAGAAGTAAATCCATAGTACAACCCTTCTTTGAGTGTACCCTTGATATACCTAAGTACTCTTTGTCCTGCAATCCAATGTTCCTTTCTAGGACAGTGCATAAATTGTGAAAGCACACCAACTGCATATGACAAATCAGGCCTTGTTAATGTAGCATAAATCAAGCTACCAACCAAACTTTGATAGAGCTTCATGTCTCTGAATTCTTCTCCTCCAAATCTAGACAATTTATGATTCACTTCCAATGGTGTAGGTGCAACCCTGCAATCTTCCATTTTAAATTTGGTTAGCAAATTTTTATGATACCTTTCTTGGGTCACATATACTCCATGTTGAGTATAAGAAATCTCCATTCCCAAGAAGAATGACAAGTTCCCCAAATCACTGATTTTGAACTCTTTCTCCATCTGCTTCTTGATCACTTGTATTCCTTTATCATCTGTACCTGTAAGTATTATGTCATCAACATAAATACAAACATAAATGAATCCATCTTCACTTGCTTTGACTAGCAAGCTACTATCTGCCTTTGATGCTTGAAATCCAAGATCCTTCAAGAATTTTACAAGCCTATAATTCCATGCCCTTGGGGCCTGCTTTAATCCATACAAAGCTCTCTTGAGCTTACACACATAATTTGGATTCACTTGATCTTTGAATCCATCTGGTTGCTACATGTAAACTTCATCTGAAATGTAACCATTCAAAAAAGCATTTTTAACATCTAATTGAGATAGCTTCCAACCTTTGCAAGCAGCAATTGCTATGAGAGTTCTGATGGTTGTCATTTTTGCCACAGTACTATAAGTCTCATCATAGTCCACTCCATATGTCTGTGCATACCCTTTCACAACAAGTCTAGCTTTGTACCTAGACACACTTCCATCTGCAAATCATTTTGTTTTGTAAACCCACTTACATCCAATAATTTTCTGGCTATTAGGTTTAGGAATCAGATCCCAAGTCTGATTCTCTATCAATGCATCATACTCCTCTTGCATGGCTTCTTCCCAATTTCTCTTGCCTTTGGCTTCATTATATGTAGATGGATCTTCATCTGCTTTTACCAAATAAGCATAATCTTTAGTAGTCAAGAATGAGGTGTCATAGCTATACCTTCTAGGTTGCCATTTGTGCCTAGATGACCTCCTAACTTCTGCACTTTTTTAAGTCTCTGGTTCATCACATTCTGGATCCAACCTTGGCCTCTCTTCAACTTCAACCTGTACTTCATTATTCTCATTTTCATCAAGTAATTGAATCTTTGCTTTACCTTTCCTTTGATCCACTACTTCTTCAACATCTGCATGTACATTATATTTACCTGCATACCATGTACCTTGCTCATCAAATGTAACATCCTTGGATACTAGGAATTGCTTTGTGGATGGACTCCACAACCTGTATCCCATTTCCTTATCATCATAACCAATGAATACATACTTTTCTGCCTTAGGCTCCAACTTATGCCTCAATTGAGATGGCATATATGCATATGCCAAGCATCCAAATATTCTGCAATGATCCAAGGTAGGTCTTTTACCCCACCAAGCTTCATATGGTGTCATACCTTGCAAAGCTTTACAAGGCAATCTATTGACCAAATAAGTAGCTGTATTTACAGCCTCTGCCCACAAATAATTTGGGCAATTCTTCTCTTTCATCATGGACCTTGCAAACTCAACAAGAGTCCTATTTCTCCTTTCTGCTACACCATTTTGTTGAGGAGAGTACCTTCAAGTAACTTCTCTCTTTATACCTGCGTTCCACAAGTAATCATTGAATTCATTTGAAAAATACTCTCCCCCTCCATCTGACCTTAGTCTCTTCAATTTTTGACCTGTAATCCTTTCTGCATATGCATGATAGTGTTTAAATGTATTAAACACTTCTGACTTTTCTTTAATCACATAAATTGTGATCCATCTGGTAGCATCATGAACATATATGACATAATATCTTGAACCATTTATACTAAAGTCCTTTGAAGGACCCCACACATCTGTATGCACCAACTCAAGCCTTTCTGAATACATAAACCCATGCTTGGAATAGGATTGCTTATGAGCCTTACCTAATTGACATGCCTCACATCTGTATGTCATGTGTTGACCTGCAATGTTAGGCAATCCAAGCACTGAATCATTATTAATCATGTCTTTGATACCTCTTTCATTGAAGTGTCCAAGTCTTTTGTGCCAAAGATCCAATTCTGACACCTTCTGCTCTCCATATGTGAACATAGCATGTCCAACATTTCCTTGTACCTTCAATGTGAAGAGCCTTCCTTCTTTCTTTCCTGTAACAACATGTTTATACCCTTGACTAGGGTCTTCAACATAGACTCCATCATTGGTGAACCTTACCTCATATCCTTTTTCCACAATTTGACCTACACTGATCAAATTCTTTGGAATTGTGAGAACATAAAGAACCTTACTCAGAAGAGTGCTCCCATCCTTATCTTTGACTGAACCAATTGACTTTACCTTATGCTTTGTATTATCACCTGTCTGAACTGTATGGTTAATTGCATTATGATCTAAATCAGTCATCAAAGCAATATTTCCACTTAAATGATTACTACATCCTGAATCAATGTAGAACACTCTCATGTCCTCATGTGAGGTCTCATATGTTGCATTCATAATGAGAGTCGAATCCTCCTTCTGATATGATGCATAGTTGTAGTAGGTGTTGTTATAGGATTGGTTTTGGAAGCTTCTTCCTCCACCTCTTCCAAAAGAATTCCTACCACCTCTACCTCTAAAATTTCCTCTCTGAAATCTACCACCTCTTGCTCTTTGATTAAAGTTCTGATAATTACCATTATTTTGATTATTGTGCCAACAATCATGAGATAGATGATTGGTCTTACCACATATCCAACAAGCTCTTGCATTAACTTTGTTGTTTCTGCCTCTTCCTCTACTTCTGCCATTTCCTTTCCCTCTTATGAAATTTGCTTGGTTTGAAGTACCTTCTTCTTCACCTGATTGTTGCTTTCCTTTGTTAGCTTTCTTCTTGTCTTTAGAGTACATTGCATGACCTGCACTCTTATCAACATCTCCTTTGACATCATTCTCAAAAGTTAGCATATGACCTAACAATTGATTCAAATAAGGAGTGAAGTGATCTAATGAAAGTTCTGTAGACAAAATAAAAGGTTTCCACTTCTCATCTCCTCTTAGCCCTGTGAGTATTTGTCTTACCAATTTATCTTCTTCAATATCTTCATCCACTGCACCTAGAGAATCTGCAATGTCCTTCATCTTTGTCACATAATCAGAGATTGATTGTGAGGCCTTCTTTTTGAAAGTAGTAAATTCTGCCCATAGTGAAGCCTTCCTTGATTTGGTTGTGTTTTGGAAATGCTCTTCCAAAGCATTCCAAATGTCACTTGCACTTTCAAGTCCTCTAATGTGAGGAAGCAAATAGTCATTGACTGCCATGTAGATTATGCTCCTTGCTTGAGCATCCTTCTTCATCCAATTCTTCAAGTCTGCAAGCTCCTCTCTAGTTGGAACACTAGAGTCTCTAAATTCTGGCTTTTCTTCATCTCCTGTGATATATCCCATCAGATCTTTGCTCATAAGATGAGCTTCCATCCTCATTGACCATGCAGGATAGTTCTCTCTATCCAGCTTCTCAATTTGGAGACTATCTCCCATTGTTTCTTTACCTCTATTGCCAATTCTTTAATCTTTATGAGAAATAAATGTACCTTGACTCTGAATCTACTCCTTCTGATCCTTTTGATAGCTTCAATGTGTCTACCTTCAAGTTTTCTTCAACCTTTATCCTTTTGCACCTTCGAGATGTAAAGATTTGTGTTTCTGTAGTAGTCGGAATCTTATTCACTTCAATTTTGACATATCCTGCTCTGATACCACTGATGGAGAGTGTTAATCTCCAAAAGAACAAGCTATCCTTGGTATTAGACCACCTCTAGACCAAGAATAACTTTAGACTCCACCAACTTTAGACAACATTCATCAATCTTATCAGAAAATTGATTACTCTGAAAAATTCAACTTCTCAGAAAAGTCTGTTGCAGATTAATCACTCATTGACTAATCAATCCTGTAAAGTTTTTAACAAAACTTTGCACAATACTTTGCCTTAAGATTGCGCAACTATTCCAAGTTAAATTTCTCAAAATGATTGAGTACACTTTGAGAAATGTGTGAAACACTTTACCTATGTCTGAAACACCTTCTCTGAAATGGCGACTTTGACACCTGCAACTTCTTAGCTATAGTTCTCCCAATGTCGAACCCGTTTGATCAAGATCTTTTAGCCATAGATGGCTTACCTTCCAACTTAGATTTTGAACCCTCACTTGTGTAAAACTTTACACTGTGCACTGAGCAATGTTCATTTCTCTGAACATGAAATCTGCGCCAATTTTTCGACTCTCAGAACATCTTCACATATGAATGTTCCTAAACTAAATTCTCACAGCCTGATTGCAATTAGCTTCCCAAATCTTAGTCATAGATGGATTAGCTATTGACTTAGATACGTGCAAAAGGATTTCTCAAAAGATTAAACACAGAAGGAGAATGGGAGAGAAGATCGACGCGCCATTTCTGAACTTTTCACTTATCTATTTCCTTCATACATCTGATGGATGATTTGTACAATGTACATATTCTAACTCATCTCAACTCTCTTCTCTATATCTCTCTACTACAAACATGTGCTTTTTTATATATATACAAGTCCTAACTCGTAATTACTTCAAGTATATTGAAGTATCTTAAAGAACTAATATACATTTGGTTAAAGAACTTTACTATCTGATTCTTTCTTTTGACTCATGACATTGATCTTCAATCTCCTCTTCATGTCTTTACTTCTAGCCTTTGTATAATCACAATTTGTTGATTGTCTTGCTCCAACAATTGGGAGGTGTGGAAACCCCTTGTTTGGGCGAGGTGGAACTTCCCATCTACCTTCAAGATGTTTCAATGAAAGTCAAAGCACTAGTGTGTCAAGATGAGAACCTTACAAAACCACTTGTCTTAGGACAAGATTGGATTTATGACAATGCAGTCAACTTGAACCTAAGAAGTCAACTTCTTCAAGTTTGGGTCCAGGGACAATGCTTTACATTAGAACTAGAAAATGGCATACTCACAAATCCAGATGTCACATCTTGTAGTTCTCCTAGGACTAATCTTAGCAAAAGAGATGTTGTATGCATCAAAAGATCTATGTCGTAGGAGAACTCAATCATGGAAGAACAGGCTCAAAGACAAGCAGACTCCTCCTCTGGTGCAAGGACTAATGCCGCCACTACAACTCAACCAACAAGGCAAGCACAACAGAACAGGACCACTGCTATATCAAATAGACAATGGGATTTCCAAAGGAAAGTAGTGTTGGGCATGAAGCAGATCTGGATACGAAAAGGAGAGCAGCCATCACTCTTGGCCCCACAAACCCCATCCAGGCAAGTCAACCAGGCCAGAAGACGAAGGAAGAAGATCGGACAAGCTCAACCACAAGATCTCTGACAAATTTGGATACCTAAGAAATTAGTTGTAGCTCAACAAGGGCGATTACACATGTGGGTACCCAGGAAGCTCTTACGTCCGCAACAACCTATGCTCTCCTATACACGAAAAGTCTCAACAAAGAAGCCCAGGCGAGGCAAAGGTCAGAACCAAACACCAAGAACAACAGTAGACCAAGTAACCTCTTCAACGCGAGTCAAGCGACCAGCCACAAAGGTATGGGTATGGAAGCCAAAAGCACCGGTAGGCCTCACAGAACCAAAGAGCCAACCACGAAGGATCAAACCCTCAAGAAACCATCCAAACATGAAGCAACCAAAGGAGATTGCTACACAGTCAAAGACCGGTCTCAAATGGATCCCTATAAGGATGAATGATCAGCTGCCATCTCGAGATACAATGGATACCTCCAACAAAGATGGCATCAACATCTGCAAATGACATTAAGCCTCGACGAGCGACAACCATGTGCTCCCGGCACAACCCTGTCTTTTGCACCATTCAGACCATGCATTTCCAAAGTATGCATTAACATACAGCCACATTACATGGCCGTGCATAGACACAACTAAGAGTCCCATGCACAAGAGCACATTGACATATGTCAATTATTTTTTCTGATCCTAACATCTCTCTTCTTGTGTGTGACATTTAAAAAAAAAAAAGAGAGTCAAAACTTGTTCCTAGGTTTCGCTCATGGAACATGAATGAGACATGCTTAGTTGAAGATGGAACTATTGATTACTGGGCATTTATCAGTTTGGATAGAAGTGTGTCTCGGCTAGCAGGTGTGAAGAACTTGAAGGTCCACAACTTGAGTGATGCTTAACTACTGCATGTACTATAATCTACAAGGAGATATCTGCAAGAGGTAGTTTGGTATCCTGAGAATTCTTGTCCGTACACCGGGTGAGAAGACTTCTGCTTACGGTGAGCTAAAGAAAATGTGTGAAACTAAGCTTGGTGTAGTTACCCAATATTGTTTGCCAAGGAATATAAAGAAATTCAATTCTCAGTATTTGGCAAATGTTGCTTGAAAAAAGGAGACAGGACCAGGCGCTCAAAAAAATTCATCGGTGGACCATCAACACGGACATTCATCAACAAGGTTCCATCACAAATACCGGGTGTACAACACGAAGAGATGAACATAGGTCGAACCTTCACAATGGTAAGTATCTTTACTTTGGCAACACCATCACCATGATAGATTAGGAAACCTCTTTGTCTGCATACCCTTGAGCACTTAGCTCAAGACCCCCAATTTTTGCACCATACTTCTTCCGATGCATTTTCCAAGTAAGCATGCATAGGGCTACATTACAAGGCCATGCACAAGGCACATATTTTCCTCAACCCATGCACGAACACACTTACGCATCATCCATTAGGGGTTATGAGTACTTGGCATGACTACTATGAACATCATCCTTGGACGATCTGAGGTCATCAATGGAGACTCACAACGACACAGTCATGTTGGAATCCAAGGCTGAAGCACATACCAAGGGAATACAACTTGCAAAGGCTCGCAGTGACAAATGAAGAACCGGAGAACCAACCTTGCCACTCTGGGTCATCCGAATGGACACTCCCTCTCAAAGCAACCTAGAATAACCATTACAACAAGGGTCTGTCAGGGACGACAGACTCGAGAGGGGGGGGGAGTGTTGGAACTCAAGGTCAAGCATAAAACATAGAAGCACATCAAAGAAGTGGACATAGAAGAAGAGAGAGCAAGTAGGGAGCTCCAAGAAGTGTATGTCAAATTTTCAGAAGAATCCCCTACAAAAATAGTGATTTTCATCACTAAAAACCATTGTAAATACCATTATCTATTTTTATAACTCCATTTTGTTCAAGCCGAGGAGTCCTCAAGCTTGAGGAGTATTAGAATTACCATCATACCAATTTTCATAATTTTTAGACTTCGTTTGAGCCCTCAAATAAGCCCTGGAACCTAATTCTTAACTAGGCCGGACACTAGGTCTGGACAGGGCCAAAACTACTCAAAAAACTATAAAAAGAGCTAGAGAGCTCATTTTTGAGGTTAGCTTGTGAGAGAATAGAGCTTTTGTAAGAGAACTCTTTTGCAATAAAAGCTTTCCATTGTTCCTCTCTTTGATCTTACCTTGTGCACGTGTGTGTATGTGTGTGCATGTTTGTGTGCTTTCACTCATGCACTTGTGCCTTCACTTGCTCGTGGTCTTCATACCGGTCCTCACATCTCCGCAGATTGACAAGTAAAGGAGGTGGTGCTTACGCTTGAGCTACATATGCCGATCACTAGATGTGAAACCGATCAAAACTAGTCTAGAAACTATAAAAAGAGCTAGAGAGCTCATTTTTTGGGGTTACTTAGTGTTGGTTAGTGTGAGCTTAGAGCTATTTTGAGCTTGTAATTGAGATCTTGAGCAATAGAGTTGATTTCTCACCTTCCATTGTGTCTTGCTTGTCTCTTCGTAGTGTGTTTGTATGTGTGTGTGCATCTCTATGCTTCTCACCTTCACTCTCACTTCATCTCATATTCACGATCTTCATATCACTCCTATCTCTTCCGCGGATTGACATTAAGGAGGTGGAGCTTCTTAACGTGGTTCTCACCATTGTGCTAGAGCAACAAATAGGGATTTCATGTATGTGTGACTCTATGTCTTAGTTTTTTCCTTTGGACTACAGGTTTAGCTTCAATGATTTAGATTTTTTGCACTCCAATGGCACGTTTTCATCTCCAATGTATGAAGGAAGAGGTTCAAAGTGTGTGGATACATCAACCCATGATTGTGGACTTATAGACTCATTACAAGGTAAGTGACTATGCATTGTACCATCACAAGTTTGGAACTCTAAAAATGGAGTTTTTTGTTGTGTAAGAGCCTCCTTATTCCATTTTGGCACTAATACATGATCCAATAGTTCATCTTGCCAAGAAACATCAGTTTCTAGAACCATGATATCTTCTTGAGAAAGTGGAACATTAGATTGGTCGGATTCTAGCTCTATTGTAGTCACCTAGGTTTCAGGGACTCGTTCCTTTGGTCTTTGTTGAGCTTTGATCATCTCTTCATATTCATTCACAAACTTTTGAAATTGTTCTTCCTTTTTTTGATGTTGTGCTTGCCTTTCCCAAAGTTGCTTTTCCTTGTCCTGATTTTGATCTTCCTTTTGATGGTTTTAACTACCATTTTGAAATGCTCTTTGGTCATGCGTGTCAAAATTCTTTTTTAGCATTTTTTGAGCAGCTTTTATGATATGTTTACACATGGTTAGTCCTTCCCTTTCCAAATCCCTTCTTGGATAACATTTATCATGATGCTCAATCAAACGTCTTGGTTTAAGTCTATCATTATAGGCTCTCAATAATGCTTCTAATGGTGAAGTAAGAGGATGAGAAAGGGCTGATCTTGGTTGTAGTCACGGATTTGGATATGCATATGCATGTGATACTTTTGGAGCATGATACTGCTATGTTACTCAATCCTAAGTTCTATTTTTCTCCCTATTGAGCTTATGTCTTTCCTTTTTGAGCGCAACTTACTTCTTAACAAGCTCTTCTTGTGTAGACTTGAAGGAATCCTGAAGTTCAACAACTTTTTCTTCCATTTATTGACATGTTTCCCTTGTTGAGCCTTCCAAGTCCCCTTAGTAGGTAGAAGTTTGTTAAAGCTCCTCTTCACTCTTGAGCTTGATGGACCAAGCACCTTCTTTGCCTTATCTTATCTCTTAGCATTGGAGTCTGTCCTTGTGATCACTTGTATAGGAGATTCTGTTTCCTTCTCCCCTTCACCACTAGAGTTAGAGGGAATAGTTGTTACCATGTTAATAGGTGTAGAATTTCTCTTGTCCATATTTTGAGAATAGTCATTATATAGATGATTTCCTCCATAGGCATTACAAAAGTAGTTTTTAGCAATATGGGAGGTAATTGGGGAACTTGTGCATGTGGGCATGCTATATTGTATAATAAACTTTGCTATATTGTAGCTCCCTATACCCATAACATTATAGTAGTCATCATATCCACTTGGATAATCTCGATAACCCGAATAATTAGTGGATGGTTCATATTGTTGAGGATATGCCTCTTGTTGACTACTTTCTATGGCACTTTCTTGCATTATAATTTTTGTAATAATAGGAGAAGATGGCATTATTACTTTCTTAATTGGCTCTTGGTCTTTTTGATATTTCGCTAGAATTACATGTTCAGAAGCAAGGGCTATTGACTCAACAAAGGTTTAGTTGGGTATATGACTCTAGTGTTGTTCTAAGCAGATATGACATCTGAGGCTTGACCAAGTATGTTCATTAAGGGGATATTGGTACTATTGTTGTGGAAAGTTCCTTGGGACTTGATGGTTTCAAAAATTTGCTCAACTTTGATATTGGCCCAACTATGTAGGATATTACCTGACTAGTTGGTTATTTTAGAAACACTCGATTGCTGAGTGATTGGTCCACTTCTACTCAACTTCACAATATTGCAGTTGTGGTTGTTCTAGAGGACGTGGCCTTTTATTACACACATGGGATTGATGATCTACTTCACAATGCAAGCACTTCCTAGGTGCAAGCCTAGTGTCTTGAAGGTTCCATTTCATGGGGAGATCCTCTGCCATTTCATCAATCATCAAGGAATCTGATTTCAAACTAGGAGCGTCTTCTATAGCTGGTGAGAAGACATGAATAGAATTACCCAAGTCACCCTCCACATAGATACACTTTTGAATGCAATCCCCCAAGGTGGTAGAGTTCATTAAATTGGTTGTGGTTCTCAACTGAGCACTCCTCAATCCATCAAGGAAATTTGCAATGAACTTGGCCTCTGATGGAAGGCCCTCTTTTGTGCATCGTGCTATGTATTGCTTGAAGTGACAAGGAGCAAATCTCAAAACCTCATTGGCTTCTTGTTTGAAGCTTGTGATCATTGCAGAGGTTTCATGTTGACTTGTGAATTAGTAAATTCAATTCCGAATGCCATCAAGAGTTTATCTATATTTTGGAAAATTTTTATGCATAGTGGTTTGAACCATGCTAGGGAAGTTTCTTTTAGTGTGATTCTAAAGGCTTCATATTGTGTGAAGAAGTCATAAACTTGCTCGATGTTGGTGCAGACCAATCAACAATTGAAGATTGGAGGACAAAGGATGGAGATGAAATCAAGTTTTGAAGCATAGAAGATGGATACATTCACAGAGTGCAAGATATGGACACATATGTACATTAGTTAAGACATAGGTTACTTATACTTATGCTTTGATATAAGTTTGTATATAATTGCCTATATATATTTTGGAAAAATGTCGGGGCATAGAGAAAAGACAAGGAGAGACTATGTATGAGCATAGGAATAGAGAACTAAGTTGTTGTAAAGGTCATTAGACATATGTGAAGTGAGTTGAAGTCTCTCTCTTATTCAGTTGTAGTCTTCTTCAGAAATGACAGAATCTTTGCGCCCGAAGTTTTCGTGTCTTCTCCTTCTGTGGTAAAGCTTTTATGGAATGCTTTTATACAAGTCTAAGTCTAGAGTGGATAGATCTCTGTATAAAGTTTTAGCTTCTAATTGTGATCAGGCTAAGAGAATTGTGTGTAGGAACATTCATATGTAAAGAATGTTCACAGTCTTCTGAAACAGGCGCAGATTTCGAGTTCAATGAAATGAGTAGTGCTCAGTGCACAGTGTAAACTTTTACACATATGATAGCTCAAAATCTAAGTTGAGAGATAAGCTATCTACAGCCAAAAGGATTTGATAAAACGGGTTCGACATTGTGAGAACTAAAGTTACGAAGTTAGGGGTGTCCAAATCGACTTCTCAGAAGTACAGATTTAGACATAGCTGACTTGGTAAGTAGATTTCTCAAGATCTACTGAACCTTTTGAAGTAATTTAACTTGGAGAAGGTGCGCAATCTTTAGGTGACACCTTGTACAAAGTTTTATAAAAAAACTTTACACATTTACTCAATCAATGAGCAAGATCTATGCAACAGACTTTCTGAGAAAATTTCTTCTTCACAGTTTAGTCAAGAAATTGATATTTGGTCATTGGTAACTTAAATTGGTGAAGGTTTTGACTTACTCTTGATATAGAAGTGTTCTAAATTCAAGAATAGGTTGTTCTTTTGGAGATTAACACTCTCCATCAGTGGTATCAGAGCAGGAAACATCAAAATCAAGGAAAGGAGGATCCCGACTGCTGCAGATTCAAGAAATTCAACAATTGAAGAACTAAAAGGTGAAAGCTTGAAGGCAAAGCTTGAGGAGAAGACCATACGACATCAAGAAAGACAAAAGGACTCTAATTTGGAGTAAAGGTACACATATTATTCATAAAGCTTGAAGATTTCAATACACAGGTGGACACAAAATGGGAGATTCTCTACAGATAGAGAAATTGGATAGGGAAAACTATCCTGCATGGTCAATGAGGATGGAAGCTCATCTTATGAGCAAAGATTTAATAGCTTACATCACAGGAGAAGAAGAGAAGCCACAGTTCAGAGATCCTAGTGTTCCAACTAGGGAAGAGTTAGCAGATTTGAAAAATTGGATGAAGAAAGATGCTCAAGCTAGGAGCATTATATATATGGCAGTTAATGATTACTTGTTACCTCATATTCGAGGTCTTGAAAGTGCAACTGATATTTGGAATGCTTTGGAGGAGCATTTCCAGAATACTACTAAGTCAAGAAAGGCATCTTTATGGGCAGAATTTACAACCTTTAAGAAGAAGGCCTCTCAATCCATTTCAGACTATGTAACAAGGATGAAAGACATTGCAGATGCATTAGGAGCTGTTGATGAAGATATTGAGGAGGATAAATTGGTAAGGCAAATCCTTACAGGTTTGAGAGGTGATGACAAATGGAAGCCATTCATTTTGTCTACAAAATTATCACTTGATCATTTCACTCCTGATTTAAATCAGTTGCTAGGTCATATGCTAACATTTGAGTAGGATGTTAAAGGAGATGGTGACAAAAGTACAGGTCATGCAATGTACTCAAAGGACAAGAAGAAGAATAGCAAAGGAAAGCAACAAGCAGGTGAAGATGAAGGCACAACTAGTCAAGCCAACTTCCTAAGAGGTAGAGGAGGTGGCAAAGGTAGAGGAAGAGGCAGGAACAACAAAGATGGAGCCAAAGCATGCTGGATTTGTGGTAAGACAAATCATTTAGCTAATGATTGTTGGCATAATAATCAGAGTAATGGTGGATATAATCAGAACTATAATTCAAGAGGAAGAGGAGGCAGAAATCAAAGAGGTTCAGAGGCAGAGGTAGTAGGGGTTACTTTGGAAGAAATGCAGGTAGAGGTTTCCAAAGTCAACAATATAACAACACCTACTACAATTATGCTTCAGATCAAAAGGAAGATTCAACATTGATAATGAATGCAACTTGTGAAAGGCAGAATGAAGATCAAAGAGTCTTCTACATTGATTCAGGGTGTAGCAAACACCTGAGTGGTAATATAGCCTTGATGACTGATTTGGAGAATAAGGTATCTAATCATGTTGTTCAAACAGGTGACAACACAAAGCATAATGTGAAGTCAATTGGATCAGTGAAGGCCAAGGATGGAAGCACCTTATTGAGTAAGGTCTTGTATGTTCCTACAATTCCTAAGAATTTGATAAGTGTAGGACAAATTGTGGAAAAAGGTTATGAAGTAAGGTTCACTAATGAAGGAGTGTTTGTGGAAGACCCTAGCAATGGGTATAAACAAATTGTTTCAGGGAAAAAAGAAGGAAGATTGTTCACATTGAAGATTCAAGGTAATATTGGTCATGCCATGTTCACATATGGAGGATGACACCTCATGCCATGCTACTTATTTGGTCAATAGGTTACCATGTAAAGCTTTGCAGGGAATGACACCTTATGAGGCATGGTGGGGTAAGAGACCTACACTAGACCATTGCAAAGTATTTGGATGTTTGGCCTATGCATATGTGCCATCACAATTAAGGCACAAATTGGAACCTAAAGCTGAAAAATATGTGTTTATTGGTTATGATGATAAGCAGATGGGATACAGGTTGTGGAATCCATCCACAAAACATTTTCTTGTATCAAAAGATGTTACATTTGATGAGCAAGGTACTTGGTATGCAGGTACTATCAATATTAATACAGATGAGGAAGAAATTGTGAGCCAAAGGAAAGGTAAATCAAAGGTTCAGATATTTGATGAACAAGAGAATAATGAAGTGCAGGTTGAAGTGGAAGAAACACCAAGATTTGATCCTGAATGTGAAGAACCAGAAACCTCAAGAAGTGGAGAACTTAGGAGGTCTACAAGGAACAAATGGCAACCTACAAGGTATAGTTATGATACTTCATTTTTGGCTACCAAAGATTACGCTTACATGATTAAAGCAGATGAAGACCCTTCTACATATGAAGAGGCAAAAGGTAAAGAAAATTGGGAGAAAGCTATGCAGGAAGAATTTGATGCATTGTTGGAGAATCAAACATGGGATTTGGTTCCAAAGCCAAATAGCCAGAAGATCATTGGATGTAAGTGGGTTTATAAGACAAAAAGGTTTGCAGATGGAAGTGTGTCTAGGTACAAAGCTAGACTTGTTGTCAAAGGGTTTTCTCAGACATATGGTGTTGACTATGATGAGACTTATAGTCCTGTGGCAAAGATGACAACCATCAGGACACTTATAGCAATTGCTGCATTTAAAGGTTGGAAGTTATGTCAACTTGATGTAAAAAATGCTTTTTTGAATGGTTATATTTCAGATGATGTATTCATGGAGCAACCTCAAGGGTTCAGAGGTAAAAGGTATCCAGATCATGTGTGCAAGCTCAAGAGAGCTTTGTATGGCTTGAAGCAGGCCCCAAGGGCATGGAATTATAGACTTGTAAAGTTCTTGAAAGAACTTGGATTTCAGGTGTCTAAAGCAGATAGTAGCTTGCTTGTCAAAGCAAGTGATAATGGTTTCATATACATGTGCATATATGTTGATGACATAATCCTTACAGGTACAGATGAGGAAGGAATACAAAGACTAAAAAAGCAAATGGAAAAGGAGTTCAAAATAAGTGACTTGGGAGACTTGTCATATTTCTTGGGCATGGAGATTACATATACTCAACATGGAGTATTTGTGACCCTAGAAAGGTATTTGAAGAACTTGTTAATCAAGTTTAAAATGGATGATTGCAGGGTAGCACCTACACCAATGGAGGTGAATCACAAATTGAGTAAATTTGGAGGTGAAGAATTCAAGGACATGAGACAATATCAGAGTTTGGTTGGTAGTCTTATCTATGCTACTTTAACTAGACCTGATTTATCATATGCAGTTGGAGTTTTGTCTCAATTTATGCATTGTCCTAGGAAAGAGCATTGGATTGCAGGTCAAAGAGTGTTGAGGTACATTAAGGGTACACTCAAAGAAGGTTTGTATTATGGGTTTACATCAGATACAAATATCAAGATCTATAGTGATGCAGATTGGGCAGGTAATCCAGATGATAGAAGGTCAACCTATGGATATATGTGTTATGTAGGAGATAAGCTAATCTCCTGGTGCTCAAAGAAGCAACATACAGTTGCTTTGTCATCTACAGAAGCTGAGTACAAAGGCATGGTTGAAGCTGCAAAAGAAGTGATTTGGCTTAAAACTCTTATGAAGAGTTTTGATACTATACAGAGCATACCTATCATTTATGGTGATAACATGAGTTCATTATATCTAGCTGCTAATCCTGTTTTTCATGCCAGGACTAAACACATTGAGATACAGTATCACTTTCTAAGAGAGAAGGTGATGGATAAGGAGATTGAAGTCATACATACTTCAACAAAAGATCAGATAGCTGATATGCTTACAAAGAGCTTGGATGGACCAAAGCTACAGAAGTTTAAAGACATGGCAGGTATAAAGAAGATAAGAGAAACCTCAATTGATGATTGAGGGGGAGATGTTGGTGCAGACCAATCAACAATTGAAGATTGGAGGACAAAGGATGGAGATGAAATCAAGTTTTGAAGCATAGAAGATGGATACATTCACAGAGTGCAAGATATGGACACATATGTACATTAGTTAAGACATAGGTTACTTATACTTATGCTTTGATATAAGTTTGTATATAATTGCCTATATATATTTTGGAAAAATGTCGAGGCATAGAGAGAAGACAAGGAGAGACTATGTATGAGCATAGGAATAGAGAAATAAGTTGTTGTAAAGGTCATTAGACATATGTGAAGTGAGTTGAAGTCTCTCTCTTATTCAGTTGTAGTCTTCTTCAGAAATGACAGAATCATTTGCGCCCGAAGTTTTCGTGTCTTCTCCTTCTCTAGTAAAGCTTTTATGGAATGCTTTTATACAAGTCTAAGTCTAGAGTGGATAGATCTCTGTATAAAGTTTTAGCTTCTAATTGTGATCAGGCTAAGAGAATTGTGTGTAGGAACATTCATATGTAAAGAATGTTCACAGTCTTCTGAAACAGGTGCAGATTTCGAGTTCAATGAAATGAGTAGTGCTCAGTGCACAGTGTAAATTTTTACACATATGATAGCTCAAAATCTAAGTTGAGAGATAAGCTATCTACAGCCAAAAGGATTTGATAAAACGGGTTTGACATTGTGAGAACTAAAGTTAAGAAGTTAGGGGTGTCCAAATCGACTTCTCAGAAGTACAGATTTAGACATAGCTGACTTGGTAAGTAGATTTCTCAAGATCTACTGAACCTTTTGAAGTAATTTAACTTGGAGAAGGTGCACAATCTTTAGGTGACACCTTGTACAAAGTTTTATAAAAAACTTTACACATTTACTCAGTTAATGAGCAAGATCTATGCAGCAGACTTTCTGAGAAAATTTCTTCTTCACAGTTTAGTCAAGAGATTGATATTTGGTCATTGGTAACTTATATTGGTGAAGGTTTTGACTTACTCTTGATATAGAAGTGTTCTAAATTCAAGAGTAGGTTGTTCTTTTGGAGATTAACACTCTCCATCACTCGATCCACAACACTTATTTGAATCAAACTCTTATGTAAGAGCAATTCATTGTAGCCAACATGTAAGTGCAATAAAGAAATGTCAAATCCATGGAGTGACCAATCGGGGGTATGAAGACTGTACACCACAAGATAGAGAGAACACACACCTTCAAGAAGAGAGAGGCAAACACACACATAGGCACATACATGCATGCACATAGACACACTCACAAGTAGGCAAGAGTCAATGTGGTACAAGAAGCTCTTCTATTGCTCAGAATAAAAGTAAAAAGTTCATATGAGTTCTAGTCTCGCACAAGCTAACCTATATGAATGAGAACTTTTTTATTTATATAAAATTTTTTACGGATCTCTCCACACTGTAGTGTTTCATCTAGTCTTAAAATAGTAACTCGAGGCTATTCGGAGGCCAAAAGGATATGCAAAAATTATGAAATTTGGTGTGGTTTTCTTCTTATGTCCATGAATCTTGAGTACTAAACTTTTACAATATGGGCCTGATTATTGCTAAAAAAAGAACTTATGCCAAAAATAAGCATTTTCACATGTATTCTAGGTAAAAAGTGAGAATTAACCTATTCTAAGGGTGATTTAGAATGGGAAAAAAATTTAGCCCCTTTCCTTCTTTCCTTCCATGTTTGTGCTTCCCTTCTACTACTTTCTACATCCTTTGATTGAGTATTGAATGCTTTGATTGATAAATTCAAGGTTGACTTTTGAACTTCATTACCATGTTTTGTGGTGGAACATTTTGTAGTACACTTGGATATACTCAAGCATGATGAGCTGCAAGTGCACAGATGCTATGAACAATAGTCATTCGACAAATAGGAACAAAGGTTTCATCAAAATCAATGCCTCTTTCCTACGCTTTAGCTTGTATAACCACTTAATGCCAATGGCCTTCTTGCCAGGAGGCAAGTACATAAAGACCATGCACCATATTTCATGATAACATCATATTCAGATTGCATTGCAACCATCCAATGTTCTCAATTTTGTGCTTCATCAAATGAAACAGGTTCAATCTCATCACAGAGACTAGAGGCAGCCATAACATAGCAATTTGATGCAAAAGAGGCACTATAAGAGCCTAAACGAGTACGATATGACAAAAGTGCATCTAATTTGTTGTCACGCAAAGTCTGCACGGGCCATTTTGACATAGTTTTTGCCTGCTCAATATCAGCTCCCTCATCAACAAGTGCATCATGTAAATCTGCATTAGAAATGGAATGATCTGCAGCATCACATGAAACTTGCAAAGGCTGAGAAGTTGCCTCATCAAGACCAGCACTAGACAATCCACCTGTAAAAAGAGGCAGCAAAGTATCATACATGTTTTTGGAGCTAGCAGATGTCTCCTTAGTACATGAAAGTAAGGGTTGAATAGCATCTTCCACAAAAACAAGATCACGGCTAACCATAATGCATTTATTCTATGGATGATACAGATGGCCTTTGCTTTCAAAATTGTATCCAACAAAAATACATTTTACAGCTTTATAATCCAATTTTCTATGATGTTGTTCAGGCACTAATGCATATGCCAAACAACCAAAAACATGTAGATGAGCAATAGATAGCTTGCGACCATGCCAAGCCTCATATGGAGTGATAGATTGCAGTGCTTTAGTGGGACACCTGTCAAGTACATATGCTGCACACATGATAGCCTCAAGCTAGAAACTATGTGGTAAAGCCTGACTCTTGACCATACACCTCGCCATCTCCATGAGTGACATGTTCTTCTGTTGAGCAACCCCATTGTGTTGAGGTGTATACGACACTGTACACTAATGTTTTATCCCACGTTCAACCATAAATGCATTAACATCAGAAGACATATATCCCGCCCCCTTGATCAGAATGGAGGGTGCCCATTTTACATGCTGATAGATTTTCAACCAAAACCAGAAACTGTTTGAAGCACATAAACACTTCGGTCTTTGCCTTCAATGGATATACCCATACATGCCTGGAAAAATCATCGATGAAAGTCAGGAAGTAAAGATAGTTCCTAAAAGAAGGTGTCTGCATAGGACCACAAACATCACTATGTAGAAGCTGCAATTTTTTAGTAGCCCGAATTGATCCATTTTTTGGAAAGGAGGAATGCTGCATTGCCCAAAATACAACCTTCACAAACATGTTTTCTGGGTGCCTCAAGTTTGGGCAAAGAGGACACCATTTCAAATTTCTATAGACGTAGCAAACTAGAAAAATTTAGATGAACAAAGCGTGCATGCCAAACCTTTGCATCTGACATAGGCTGAGAATCATGTATTGCACATGCCAAATCATTTACAGATCTTTCATATTCTAGTATGAGCTTATACAACCCATTAGTGATTACATGAAGTCCAAAAGTGGAAACATAAATGGAAGATTAAAGATCAGTTTCAAAGGGAAGAATAGATTCAAAAACTTTTCTTTTGTACATTATCCTTGTAAATATTTCAATGTATTGAAAGAATGACGAGTTAGACTCATATATATATATAGATAAGTGCTCATAGTCGAGTGTGAGATATAGAAGAGATAGAGAAGACAATAGATGAGAAGCGTAGAAGAATAGGAGAGAGTGAGATGAAAATTATGTGTGTCATCCATCAGATGTATGGAGATTTATGAGAAGAAAAAGTTTTCAGAGAATTGCGCATCGATCTTTTCTTTGATTCTCCTTCTGTGGTTAATCTTTTGAGAAATCCTTTTGAACATGTCTAATTCCATAGTTAATCCATCTATGGTTAAAGTTTGAGAGTCCAATTGCAAAGAGGCTGAGAGAATTTTGAATAGGAACATTCATATGTGAAAAGTTTTGAG
This sequence comes from Ceratopteris richardii, assembly GCA_020310875.1. Classification (NCBI taxonomy): domain Eukaryota; kingdom Viridiplantae; phylum Streptophyta; class Polypodiopsida; order Polypodiales; family Pteridaceae; genus Ceratopteris; species Ceratopteris richardii. Next base: position 99,154,114 of record CM035411.1, on the reverse strand, counting down.
TGTCTTCTGAAATAGGTGCAAATTTTGTGGTTAAAGAAATGGTTAGTACTCAGCACACAGTGTAAAGTTTTACACAAATGAGGATTCAAAATTTAAGTTGAGAGGTAATCCATCTATGGCCAAAAGCATTTGATTAAACGGGCTATAGTTTGGGAGAACCATAGCTTAGAAGTTACAGGTGTCAAAGTCGTCATTACAGAGAGGCAGTTTCAGATATAGGTAAAGTGTTTGAGTCATTTCTCACATTCTACTCAAGCATTTGAAGTGATTTAACTTGAAGAAGGTGCGCAACCTCTAGGCGACACATTCTACAAAGTTTTATCAAAAACTTTACACAAATGATCAGTCAATGAATGATTAATGTGCAGCAGACTTTTTCTGAGAAGTAATTTTTCACAGTTGATCAACTTCTTGATAGTTTGGTGATTGTTTCTTAAAATTAAGTGGAGTCTGAAGTTATTCTTGATATAGAGATGGTCTAACATCAAGGATAGATTGTTCTTTTGGAGATTTACACTCTCCATCAGTGGTATCAGAGTAGGTTGTATCAAAATTGAGGAAAGGAATACTCCGACTGCTGCAGACATACAAACTTTACATCTCGAAGGATCAAAAGGATAAAGTGTGAAGAAAGATTGAAGGAAGACACATTAAGGTTTTCAAAAGGATCAGAAGGAGCAACATTCGAAGCTAAGGTACATTCATTCCTTATAAGGATTAAAGACTTGATAGTACAGGTGAAGAAAGGATGGGAGATAGTCTCCAAATTGAAAAGTTGGATAGAGAGAACTATCCAGCTTGGTCAATGAGAATGGAAGCTCATCTTATGAGCAAAGATCTGATGGGATACATCAGAGGAGAGGAAGAAAAGCCAGAATTCAGAGATCCTAGTGTTCCAACTAGGGAGGAGCTTGCAGATATAAAGATTTGGATGAAGAAGGATGCTCAAGCAAGGAGCATAATCTACATGGCAGTGAATGATTATTTGCTTCCTCATATTAGAGGACTTGAAAGTGCAAGTGACATTTGGAATGCTTTGCAAGAGCATTTTCAGAATACAACCAAATCAAGGAAGGCTTCATTATGGGCAGAGTTCACTACCTTCAAGAAGAAGGCTTCACAATCAATATCTGATTATGTGACAAAGATGAAGGACATTGCAGATTCTTTAGGTGCAATGGATGAAGATATTGAAGAAGATAAATTGGTAAGACAAATTCTCACAGGGCTAAGAGGAGATGAGAAGCGGAAGCCTTTTATTTTGTCTACAGAACTTTCATTAGATCATTTCACTCCTGATCTAAATCAATTGTTAGGACATATGCTGACTTTTGAGAATGATATCAAAGGAGATATTGATAAGAGTGCAGGTCATGCAATGTATTCTAAAGACAAGAAGAAAGCTAGCAAAGGAAAGCAACAATCAATTGAAGATGAAGGTACTCCAAGCCAAGCAAACTTCCTAAGAGGAAGAGGAAGTGGCAGAAGTAGAGGAAGAGGCAGAAATAATAAAGACAATGTCAGAGCTTGTTGGATATGTGGTAAGACCAATCATCTATCTCATGATTGTTGGCATAATAATCAAAGCAATGGTAATTTTAGTTAGAACTTTAATCAAAGGGCAAGAGGTGGTAGATTTCAGAGAGGAAACTTCAGAGGTAGAGGTGGTAGGAATTCTTTTGGAAGAGGTGGAGGAAGAAACTTCCAAAGTCAATCCTATAATAACACCTACTACAATTATGCATCAGATTAGAAAGAAGATTCGACTCTTATTATGAATGCAACATGTGAAGCCTCACATGAAGACATGAGAGTATTTTACATTGACTCAGGATGTAGCAACCATCTGAGTGGAAACATTGCCTTGATGACTGATCTAGATTATAATGCAATTAATCATACAGTCCAAACAGGTGATAATACAAAAGCATACACTATGCTTGAGGTGGATTTGATGTCGTCAAAATCTATCGCTTGGATTACATCGAAAAAATATCCATTGAAGCATTCTTTTACCTAGGCTGATTATAAAAGCCTAGATATTTGCACATGTAAAAGTAGAAAAAGAGATCTAATCTTCCACAAATTTGAGACGGTCGACTTGCAATCAATGAATCAATCAATCACCTAAAAGTAAATCAAACTACATCTTCACTTTTCCTAGATTGTAGAAAAGTGAATTGATTCCCTCCAACAACTAATCCCGCCTTCATTTCAAGTCAAGCTCCACCTCTAGAAGTCATGGAGCACTTCAAGATTCTATATAAAGACTTCAAATCACTTTTACATTACATGGAAGTAACAAACATACACTTGTGGCCATCATCATCTTGTTCCATTTTTTTGCATCATCTTCTTCAACAATAGTAATCTTGCAAAGGTTGGTGCTCTCTCTACAGAGCTCTAAATTGGATATGTGAGCACTCATTGGAAATGTATTACTGTCTAGTTTATGTGTAAAACTTTTCAAAGCATGTAGTTCAGTACATTGGGAGAAATATAAGTTTTTTTTGTCTAGGGGCCTATCTTTGTGCATTCCTGAAAAATAGGAGGTACCATACTTGAGTGTCTAATTCATTCCAAAAGCATATTTTGCTTATTTCTTGTATTGTTATGCATTCTATAAACTCAGACATATGTGTATCATGCCTCCAAAAGTAATTTTTCTAATTGTTATCACGCTGGTTGCTATGAGCATTTGAAGTTGATTATCTCATCCAAAGATAGTATATCGACTCTTTCTCCTTGATGCTCCAAAGTACATAGTGGATTTTATTGCAATTCGCGCATGCGTACAATGTCTATTTGAGTCTCCATAAGCTCAAGGGCTGGTCTTGTGCCGGTTGGCTGGACCAAACTTTGTCGCTTTGCAACTCACTTTTCTATCTCCTACAAACTTCTCTGAGTTCTTTCAATTTGAACCATGTTAGGGGTAGTTCCTTTCAAGGTGAGCCCAAAGGATTTGTATTGAGCAAAGAAATCATATACTTGTTCCACTCACAACACTTATCTAAATTTAGGTCTCTATGATTGAGGATCACGTTGTCCTTCATAGTTCCTTGCATATATTTTACCACTTAGTATGGTCTAAGTGTACATCTGTAGTCAAGTCTTATAATCTCTATTTGTGGCATCTATGGTTGTTGTGCCATGCCTTGAGAAATCAGTGGGGCTTTTGGCACAATAGGCACTTTTTAGCCTAGTGGATCTACCCAATATGGCATTTGAGGTGACCATTGTGGAAATTTAGGGGGAATAGTAAGTTGTTGGGATGGCATAATTTGCATTGGTATTGTTAATGGAATGGTCCCTATGAATGTGGTAGGTGTAGGCTCCCATGTGGTAGTCATATTGAAGGTTACAGATGCATCTATTGTCAAAGGATTTGAGAGTACCATTGTTTGAGCTACTATTGACACTCAAGATCAAGCACAAGACACAAGAAGAATGAGCATATAGGGAGCCCTAAGAAGCACATGTTGAATTTCCAAAAGAAATCCCTATAAAAATTGTGATTTTCATCACTAAAAACCATTGAAAATATCATTTCACATTCTTGCAACTCCATTTTGTTCAAGCCAAGGCATCCTCAAGCTTGAGGAATATTAGAAGTATCATGCTACCAATTTTCATAATTTCTAGACTCCATTTGAGCCCTCAAATAAAACCTAGAACCTAATTGTTAACTAGGCCAGACACTAGGTTTGGACAGGGCCAAAACTACTCAAAAAACTATAAAAAGAGCTAGAGAGCTCATTTTTGGGGGTTAGCTTGTTGGAGATTTGAGCTTTGTAAGAGAGTTCTTTTGTAACCAAACACCTTCCATTGTTCCACTCTTTGCTCTTACCTTGTGTGTGCTGTGTGTATGTGTGTGCATGCTTGTGTGCTTTCACTCACGCATTTGTACCTTCACTTGCTCACGGTCTTCATACTAGTCCTCATGTTTCCGTGGATAGACATTTATGAGGTGAATCTCCTCACATTGGTTCTTACCATTGTGCTAGAGTGACACCAAATTTGGCACCGTTGTCGGGGAGAGAGCTTCGAGGACAAGCGTGTGATGGTAAGATGTAGAGTAGTGATGTTGGAAGGTAAAAAATAGTTATCTTCAATTCAGTTTTTGATTTTTTCTTCTCCTTCATCATCATCATCATCATCATCATCATCATGATCAGCACCTTCTCCCATCTTCATCTTCTCAGATTGTTTTCATTTTTTGACTATACATTCACCTCGTTTTTCATTTGTGGCTGCAAGCAAGAAGCCTCAAGGGATTTCAAAAGCCTAGAGGGAGTTCACTCTAGCACAATGGTAAGTACCAATGTGAGGAGATCCACCTCATAAATGTCAACTTATGGAGATGTGAGGACTAGTATGAAGACTGTGAGCAAGTGAAGACACAAATGTGTGACTGAAAGCACACAAGCATGCATGCACATACACACACATTGCGCACATAAGGTAAGAGCAAAGAGTGCAACAATGGAAGGTCTTCAATTACAAAAGAACTCTCTTACAAACTCAAATCTCTAACAAACTAACCCCCAAAATGAGCTCTCTAGCTCTTTTAATAGTTTTTTGAGTAGTTTTGGTCCTGTCCAGACCTAGTGTTTGGCCTAGTTGAAAATTAGGTTCTAAGGATTATTTGAGGGCTCAAACAGAGTCTAAAAATTATGAAAATGGGTAGGATGATACTTCTAGTAATCCTCAAGCTTGAGGACTTCTTGACTTGAACAAAATGGAGTTGCAAAAATGTGAAATGATATTTACAATGGTTTTTAGTGATAAAAATCACTATTTTTATAGGGATTTCTTTCGGAAACTTGACATGTGCTTTGTGGGGCTCCCTATATGCTCATTCTTCTTGTGTTTCCACTTCTTTGATGCATTCTTGTGCATTGTCCTTGACCTTGAGTGTCAGCACTACCCCCTTCTTGAGTCTGTCATCCCTGACAGACCTTTGTTAGAGTGGGTGTTCCATGTAGTACTCTGAGAGGTAGTGTCTATCATGTATCCAAAAGAGCGGTGTGCCTTCTAAGTGAAGCAGGGTGAGTTTTCCTTTTCTTCAGTTTGTAACTACTAGCCCATGCAAGTGTTGTTCCCTTTGCATGTAGTCCTTCCTTGGATTCTAGCTTGAATGTGTCATTGTGAGCTTTGAAAAACTGCTAGTTTCTCAAAAGAGGTTGTGAATGTTGATTTTGAGCAGTTGTCAGTGGTGGATTGCTTCCTTGCTATGTTGTAGCCTTGATGTCCTCTAGATCTTTGGAAAAAGGGTTTCATAGTTGTCATGCCAAGTAATTGTAACCCATAATGAATGATGGGTAAGTGTGTAAGTGCATGGGTTGAAGAAAATATGTGCCTTGTGCATGGCCTTGTAATGTAGCCCTATGCATGCTTACATGGGGACTACATTGGAAGAAGTATGGTGCAAGAAATTGGGTCTTGAGCAAACTGCTCAAGGGTATGCTGATGAAGAGGTTTCTTAATCTTTCATGGCTATGGTGTTGCCAACGTAGGTGATTCTTACCATGGTGAAAGGTCCATCAATCTTCCTCTCTTCGTGTTGTACACCCATCATGGTGATTGAGCATTGGCTTGTCTTTCTTGCCGATGGGTGTCCTTGCTGATGCTTCACTAATGAGATTCTTTGAGTGTTTGGTCTTGTCCCTTCCTTCTTTTTTGTTTCTTTTCTTTTCTCGTTTTTTTTGGAACAATGGCATAAAGCAAGAAGAAAGAGGTTAGTATCAATAAAATAGTTTACATGTGTAAAATTTGTCTCATGTGCGTGGTTTTCTCAATTGTGTCTATGCATGACCGTGTAACGTGGCCCTATATTAATGCATACTTCCAAAATGCATGACCTGAATGGTGCAAAAGACAAGGCTATGATAAAGGCACATGGTTGTTGCACGTGGAGGATTTCAATGTTGCTTGCATACATTGATGCAACCTTTGTTGGAGGTATCCATTGGATCTCAAAATGACAATTGATTATCCCTCCTTATAGGAACCCATTTTAGAATAGTGTTCGGCTACATACCAGTCATGTTTGAAATCTTCATCTTTGGGCGGTTGAATTTTGTATCCCATGTGGTTGGCTCTTTGGTTCTGTGGGTGCTATAGGTGCTTTTGGATTCCAAACCCATATCCTTGATGATTGGGTTCTTACTATTGCTGAAGAGGTGAGTTGATCTTCTTTTGATCTCTGTGCTTGGTTCTGAATCTTGCTTCTTCTTGGCTTCTTTGTTGAGACTTTTCTCATGTGGGAGAGCATAGGGTTTTGTGCATGTTAGAGTGTTTTGGGAACCCACATGTGTAATTGTCCTTTTCAAGCTGCAACTAATTTCTTAGGGACCCAAATTTATCTGATACTTTGTGGTTGAGCTTTTCCTAGTTGCTTCATTCTTCTTTTGTAGTGGTTGGCATGGTTGGATGGGAGTTGTTGTGGAAACATTGGTGGTTGCTCTCCTTTTTGTACCCAGATCTGTTTCATGCCCAAAACTACCTTCTTCTTGAATTCTCGTTTTCTATTTGATACAATAGTTCTCTTGTAGTGTTCTGTATCTTGTTTGTACATGTGTCCTACCAATATTTGGTATTTTTGTGATTTTACAATTTCCTCTTTGTTTGTTTTCACATTCTTATTTGTGGGTCCAAAGGTGAGGATAGGTACCAACTTATGTTCCCATTTAGGAACAAATTCTAAATTGAACGGATAATCATTGGGAAATTCATTAGACACTCCTTGCGGTGGCTCTCTTGAAGTGATGCAAGAAACGTGATCTACCTTGAGGTGGGTTCTACCTTTCCTAACGACAACTTCAAAGTCATATTCCATTAGTAAGAGGAACCATCTTACTAAATGTCATGTATTGCAAGGTTTATTGACCAAATATAATAAAGCTTGATGATCAGTGAAAAAATTCAACTTGTTGGCCAATAGATAGTGTCTAAAATTCTTCACAACGTATACCATGCCTAAGCCTTCTCTCTCAGTTGTTGTATAGTTTTGTTCAGCTGCATTGAGCTATCTACTAGTGTATGCTATAGGCAAATCTAGCTTTCCTTCACCTGTAGGGTGTGATAGCACACATCCTATTGCATAATTGGATGCTTCCACATGGACATGTAATGGTTTATTCCAATCAAGAATGGTTAGTATTGGTGTTGTGCACAAACATCTCTTCAGCTCATCGAAGGAATTTTCGCATTCGTCATTCCACTCAAAATTTGACAACAAGGCATAAAGAGTTTTAGCTATGATCGCATACATGTGGATAAACCTACAGTAATACCCACAATGGCCCATAAAGGCTTGTACCTATTTAACATTTCATGGCCTTGGCAATTCTACTATTGCTCTTACTTTGTCCTCATATGTTAATATTCTGTTCTTAGAAACAAAATGACCTAAGATCTTACCTTGACGTATCATGAACACACACTTTTCTGGGTTCAGAAACACTCGATATTCTCTACACTTGTTGAAGATCTATCTGAGCTCAGGGATGTGTAGCCTTCTTTCTTGGGAATTGTTAGAGTGGCATGTACACATTGGCTTTTTATAGTTATATTAAGTTCTAATTGAAGGCTCACCTAAGGGGTGCAAGGAAAAGTCATGGAACCCATACAAATGGGTGTGTAAACTATGTATAAATACATGGCTTGTATAATGAAACAACAAGCACATTTTATAATTTGTGTCTGTTGTTGTGTCGGGTATGGTTCTCTCCCTTTTTTCATCTATCTTATTGTTGCATTGTGTCTGTAGTTGGCTATGTTGGTGCAGACCAATCAACAATTGAAGATTGGAGGACAAAGGATGGAGATGAAATCAAGTTTTGAAGCATAGAAGATGGATACATTCACAGAGTGCAAGATATGGACACATATGTACATTAGTTAAGACATAGGTTACTTATACTTATGCTTCGATATAAGTTTGTATATAATTGCCTATATATATTTTGGAAAAATGTCGGGGCATAGAGAGAAGACAAGGAGAGACTATGTATGAGCATAGGAATAGAGAAATAAGTTGTTGTAAAGGTCATTAGACATATGTGAAGTGAGTTGAAGTCTCTCTCTTATTCAGTTGTAGTCTTCTTCAGAAATGACAGAATCTTTGCGCCCGAAGTTTTCGTGTCTTCTCCTTCTGTGGTAAAGCTTTTATGGAATGCTTTTATACAAGTCTAAGTCTAGAGTGGATAGATCTCTGTATAAAGTTTTAGCTTCTAATTGTGATCAGGCTAAGAGAATTGTGTGTAGGAACATTCATATGTAAAGAATGTTCACAGTTTTCTAAAACAGGCGCAGATTTCGAGTTCAATGAAATGAGTAGTGCTCAGTGCACAGTGTAAACTTTTACACATATGATAGCTCAAAATCTAAGTTGAGAGATAAGCTATCTACAGCCAAAAGGATTTGATAAAACGGGTTCGACATTGTGAGAACTAAAGTTAAGAAGTTAGGGGTGTCCAAATCGACTTCTCAGAAGTACAGATTTAGACATAGCTGATTTGGTAAGTAGATTTATCAAGATCTACTGAACCTTTTGAAGTAATTTAACTTGGAGAAGGTGCGCAATCTTTAGGTGACACCTTGTACAAAGTTTTATAAAAAACTTTACACATTTACTTAGTCAATGAGGAAGATCTATGCAGCAGACTTTCTTCACAGTTTAGTCAAGAAATTGATATTTGGTCATTGGTAACTTAAATTGGTGAAGGTTTTGACTTACTCTTGATATAGAAGTGTTCTAAATTCAAGAGTAGGTTGTTCTTTTGGAGATTAACACTCTCCATCAGTGGTATCAGAGCAGGAAACATCAAAATCAAGGAAAGGAGGATCCCGACTGCTGCAGATTCAAGAAATTCAACAATTGAAGAACTAAAAGGTGAAAGCTTGAAGGCAAAGCTTGAGAAGAAGACCATACGACATCAAGAAAGACAAAAGGACTCTAATTTGGAGTAAAGGTACACATATTATTCATAAAGCTTGAAGATTTCAATACACAGGTGGACACAAGATGGGAGATTCTCTACAAATAGAGAAATTGGATAGGGAAAACTATCCTGCATGGTCAATGAGGATGGAAGCTCATCTTATGAGCAAAGATTTAATAGCTTACATCACAGGAGAAGAAGAGAAGCCACAGTTCAGAGATCCTAGTGTTCCAACTAGGGAAGAGTTAGCAGATTTGAAAAATTGGATGAAGAAAGATGCTCAAGCTAGGAGTATTATATATATGGCAGTTAATGATTACTTGTTACCTCATATTCGAGGTCTTGAAAGTGCAACTGATATTTGGAATGCTTTGGAGGAGCATTTCCAGAATACTACTAAGTCAAGAAAGGCATCTTTATGGGCAGAATTTACAACCTTTAAGAAGAAGGCCTCTCAATCCATTTCAGACTATGTAACAAGGATGAAAGACATTGCAGATGCATTAGGAGCTGTTGATGAAGATATTGAGGAGGATAAATTGGTAAGGCAAATCCTTACAGGTTTGAGAGGTGATGACAAATGGAAGCCATTCATTTTGTCTACAGAATTATCACTTGATCATTTCACTCCTGATTTAAATCAGTTGCTAGGTCATATGCTAACATTTGAGCAGGATGTTAAAGGAGATGGTGACAAAAGTACATGTCATGCAATGTACTCAAAGGACAAGAAGAAGAATAGCAAAGGAAAGCAACAAGCAGGTGAAGATGAAGGCACAACTAGTCAAGCCAACTTCTTAAGAGGTAGAGGAGGTGGCAAAGGTAGAGGAAGAGGCAGGAACAACAAAGATGGAGCCAAAGCATGCTGGATTTGTGGTAAGACAAATCATTTAGCTAATGATTGTTGGCATAATAATCAGAGTAATGGTGGATATAATCAGAACTATAATTCAAGAGGAAGAGGAGGCATAAATCAAAGAGGTAATTTCAGAGGCAGAGGTAGTAGGGGTTACTTTGGAAGAAATGCAGGTAGAGGTTTCCAAAGTCAACAATATAACAACACCTACTACAATTATGCTTCAGATCAAAAGGAAGATTCAACATTGATAATGAATGCAACTTGTGAAAGGCAGAATGAAGATCAAAGAGTCTTCTACATTGATTCAGGGTGTAGCAATCACCTGAGTGGTAATATAGCCTTGATGACTGATTTGGAGAATAAGGTATCTAATCATGTTGTTCAAACAGGTGACAACACAAAGCATAATGTGAAGTCAATTGGATCAGTGAAGGCCAAGGATGGAAGCACCTTATTGAGTAAGGTCTTGTATGTTCCTACAATTCCTAAGAATTTGATAAGTGTAGGACAAATTGTGGAAAAAGGTTATGAAGTAAGGTTCACTAATGAAGGAGTGTTTGTGGAAGACCCTAGCAATGGGTATAAACAAATTGTTTCAGGGAAAAAAGAAGGAAGATTGTTCACATTGAAGATTCAAGGTAATATTGGTCATGCCATGTTCACATATGGAGGACATAAGATCTCTGAGTTAGATCTTTGGCACAAGAGGCTTGGACATTTCAATGAAAGAGGTATTAAAGACATGATTAACAATGGTTCAGTGCTTGGTTTGCCTAATGTTGCAGGTCAACATATGACATACAGATGTGAGGCATGTCAATTAGGTAAGGCTCATAAGCATTCCTACTCCAAGCATGGTTTTATGTACTCAGAGAAGCTTGAGTTGGTTCATACAGATGTGTGGGGACCATCAAAGGATTTCAGTATAAATGGGTCAAGGTATTATGTGATTTATGTTGATGATGCTACTAGATGGATCACTATTTATGTGATCAAAGATAAGTGAGAAGTGTTTAATACATTTAAACACTATCATGCATATGCAGAAAGAATTACAGGACATAAGTTGAAGAGACTAAGGTCAGATGGAGGGGGAGAGTATTTCTCTAATGAGTTCAGTAATTACTTGTGGAATGCAGGTATAAAAAGGGAAGTTACTTGCAGGTACTCTCCTCAACAAAATGGTGTAGCAGAAAGGAGAAATAGAACTCTTGTTGAGTTTGCAAGGTCCATGATGAAAGAGAAAAATTGCCCTAATTATTTGTGGGCTGAGGCTGTAAATACAACTACTTATTTGGTCAATAGGTTACCATGTAAAGCTTTGTAGGGAATGACACCTTATGAGGCATTGTGGGGTAAGAGACCTACACTAGACCATTGCAAAGTATTTGGATGTTTGGCCTATGCATATGTGCCATCACAATTAAGGCACAAATTGGAACCTAAAGCTGAAAAATATGTGTTTATTGGTTATGATGATAAGCAGATGGGATACAGGTTGTGGAATCCATCCACAAAACATTTTCTTGTATCAAAAGATGTTACATTTGATGAGCAAGGTACTTGGTATGCAGGTACTATCAATATTAATACAGATGATGAAGAAATTGTGAGCCAAAGGAAAGGTAAATCAAAGGTTCAGATATTTGATGAACAAGAGAATAATGAAGTGCAGGTTGAAGTGGAAGAAACACCAAGTTTTGATCCTGAATGTGAAGAACCAGAAACCTCAAGAAGTGGAGAACTTAGGAGGTCTACAAGGAACAAATGGCAACCTACAAGGTATAGTTATGATACTTCATTTTTGGCTACCAAAGATTATGCTTACATGATTAAAGCAGATGAAGACCCTTCTACATATGAAGAGGCAAAAGGTAAAGAAAATTGGGAGAAAGCTATGCAGGAAGAATTTGATGCATTGTTGGAGAATCAAACATGGGATTTGGTTCCAAAGCCAAATAGCCAGAAGATCATTGGATGTAAGTGGGTTTATAAGACAAAAAGGTTTGCAGATGGAAGTGTGTCTAGGTACAAAGATAGACTTGTTGTCAAAGGGTTTGCTCAGACATATGGTGTTGACTATGATGAGACTTATAGTCCTGTGGCAAAGATGACAACCATCAGGACACTTATAGCAATTGCTGCATGTAAAGGTTGGAAGTTATGTCAACTTGATGTAAAAAATGGTTTTTTGAATGGTTATATTTCAGATGATGTATTCATGGAGCAACCTCAAGGGTTCAGAGATAAAAGGTATCTAGATCATGTGTGCAAGCTCAAGAGAGCTTTGTATGGCTTGAAGCAGGCCCCAAGGGCATGGAATTATAGACTTGTAAAGTTCTTGAAAGAACTTGGATTTGAGGTGTCTAAAGCAGATAGTAGCTTGCTTGTCAAAGCAAGTGATAATGGTTTCATATACATGTGCATATATGTTGATGACATAATCCTTACAGGTACAGATGAGGAAGGAATACAAAGACTAAAGAAGCAAATGGAAAAGGAGTTCAAAATAAGTGACTTGGGAGACTTGTCATATTTCTTGGGCATGGAGATTACATATACTCAACATGGAGTATTTGTGACCCAAGAAAGGTATTTGAAGAACTTGTTAATCAAGTTTAAAATGGATGATTGCAGGGTAGCACCTACACCAATGGAGGTGAATCACAAATTGAGTAAATTTGGAGGTGAAGAATTCAAGGACATGAGACAATATCAGAGTTTGGTTGGTAGTCTTATCTATGCTACTTTAACTAGACCTGATTTATCATATGCAGTTGGAGTTTTGTCTCAATTTATGCATTGTCCTAGGAAAGAGCATTGGATTGCAGGTCAAAGAGTGTTGAGGTACATTAAGGGTACACTCAAAGAAGGTTTGTATTATGGGTTTACATCAGATACAAATATCAAGATCTATAGTGATGCAGATTGGGCAGGTAATCCAGATGATAGAAGGTCAACCTATGGATATATGTGTTATGTAGGAGATAAGCTAATCTCCTGGTGCTCAAAGAAGCAACATACAGTTGCTTTGTCATCTACAGAAGCTGAGTACAAAGGCATGGTTGAAGCTGCAAAAGAAGTGATTTGGCTTAAAACTTTTATGAAGAGTTTTGATACTATACAGAGCATACCTATCATTTATGGTGATAACATGAGTTCATTATATCTAGCTGCTAATCCTGTTTTTCATGCCAGGACTAAACACATTGAGATACAGTATCACTTTCTAAGAGAGAAGGTGATGGATAAGGAGATTGAAGTCATACATACTTCAACAAAAGATCAGATAGCTGATATGCTTACAAAGAGCTTGGATGGACCAAAGCTACAGAAGTTTAAAGACATGGCAGGTATAAAGAAGATAAGAGAAACCTCAATTGATGATTGAGGGGGAGCTGTTGGTGCAGACCAATCAACAATTGAAGATTGGAGGACAAAGGATGGAGATGAAATCAAGTTTTGAAGCATAGAATATGGATACATTCACAGAGTGCAAGATATGGACACATATGTACATTAGTTAAGACATAGGTTACTTATACTTATGCTTTGATATAAGTTTGTATATAATTGCCTATATATATTTTGGAAAAATGTCGGGGCATAGAGAGAAGACAAGGAGAGACTATGTATGAGCATAGGAATAGAGAAATAAGTTGTTGTAAAGGTCATTAGACATATGTGAAGTGAGTTGAAGTCTCTCTCTTATTCAGTTGTAGTCTTCTTCAGAAATGACAGAATCATTTGCGCCCGAAGTTTTCGTGTCTTCTCCTTCTGTGGTAAAGCTTTTATGGAATGCTTTTATACAAGTCTAAGTCTAGAGTGGATAGATCTCTGTATAAAGTTTTAGCTTCTAATTGTGATCAGGCTAAGAGAATTGTGTGTAGGAACATTCATATGTAAAGAATGTTCACAGTCTTCTGAAACAGGCGCAGATTTCGAGTTCAATGAAATGAGTAGTGCTCAGTGCACAGTGTAAAGTTTTACACATATGATAGCTCAAAATCTAAGTTGAGAGATAAGCTATCTAGAGCCAAAAGGATTTGATAAAACGGGTTCGACATTGTGAGAACTAAAGTTAAGAAGTTAGGGGTGTCCAAATCGACTTCTCAGAAGTACAGATTTAGACATAGCTGACTTGGTAAGTAGATTTCTCAAGATCTACTAAACCTTTTGAAGTAATTTAACATGGAGAAGGTGCGCAATCTTTAGGTGACACCTTGTACAAAGTTTTATAAAAAACTTTACACATTTACTCAGTCAATGAGCAAGATCTATGCAGCAGACTTTCTGAGAAAATTTCTTCTTCACAGTTTAGTCAAGAAATTGATATTTGGTCATTGGTAACTTAAATTGGTGAAGGTTTTGACTTAATCTTGATATAGAAGTGTTCTAAATTCAAGAGTAGGTTGTTCTTTTGGAGATTAACACTCTCCATCAGGCTATGGTAGGATATGTGTAGAGTGTGATGATGGAAATCTCCAAAAGAACAAGCTATCCTTGATTTTAGACCACCTCTATATCAAGAATAACTTTAAACTCCAACCAATTTTGGAAGACAAGCACCAAACTATCAATATTTAGCTAACTGTGGAAAAAATCATTTCACAGAAAAGTCTTCTGCACATTAATCACTCATTGATCAGTCATTTGTGTAAAGTTTCTAATGAAACTTTGTAGAATGTGTTGCCTATAGTTTGTGCACCTCCTCCAAGTTGAAATACTTCAAAAGCTTTAGTAGATTATGAGAAATGCTTCAAATAATCTACCTATGTTTGAAACTACCTTCCTGTAGAATCGACTTTGACACCTGCAAATTCTAACACATAGTTCTCCCAATCTAGAACCCGTTTAAGCAAATGCTTTTAGCCATAGATGGCTTATCTTCAAACTTAGATTTTGACTCCTCATTTGTGTAAAACTTTACACTGTGCACTGAGAGCTGATCATTTCTTTGACCATCGAATCTGTGCCTGTTTCAGAAGATACTCAGCACTTTCTCACATATGGATGTTCCTACACAAAATTGTCTCAGCCTGTTTGCAATTCAACTCTCAAAATTTAACCATAGATAGATTAACTATGGACTTGATGTGTACAAAAGGATTTTTGATAAAATCAAACACAGAAGGAGAACTAGAGAAAAGTTCAACGTGGAATTCTCAGAACATTCTTTCTATTCAATTCTTCATACATCTGATGGATGATACATCCAATACACATCATCTATTCATCTATGCTTCATCTCACTCATCTCATACGACCATCTACACATATCTATATATACATATGAGTATTGATTCGTCATTACTTCAAGTATATTGAAGTATTTACAAAGCTAATGTACATATGTTTTAAAGAACTTTACTATCTGAATCTTCTCTTTACTCCATGAAGTTGGACTTCAATCTTTTTCTTCATTTCTTCACTTCTAGGCTTTATATAATCACCAATTGTTGATTGTCCTGCTCCAACAACTCCCCCTCAATCATCAATTGTGATTATCTGCATCTTCTTTATTCTTGCCATATATTTAAACCTCTAAAACTTTGGTCCATCCAAGCTTTTTGTCATCATATCTACAAGTTTATCTTTTGTAGGAGTATGCATAACTTCTATTTCTTTATCAACAACCTTCTCTCTCAGAAAATGATACTGAATCTCAATATGTTTAGTTCTAGCATGGAACACAGGATTTGCTGCCAAATATAAAGAACTCATATTGTCTCCACAAATGATAGGAGTACTCTGAACAATATCAAAACTCTTCATAAGAGTCTTTAACCATATTACTTCCTTTGCAGCTTCTACCATACCTTTGTATTCTGCTTCTGTAGATGATAAAGCAACTGTATGTTGCTTCTTGGAGCACCATGAAATTAGCTTATCTCCTACATAACACAAGTATCCATGTGTTGATCTTCTATCATCAGAATTACCTGCCCAATCTGCATCACTATATATTTTGACTCTTGTATCTGAAGTAAATCAATAGTACAATCCTTCTTTAAGTGTGCCCTTGATGTACCTAAGTACTCTTTGTCCTGCAATCCAATGTTTCTTTCTAGGACAATGCATGAATTGAGATAGAACTCCAACTGCATATGATAGGTCAGGTCTTGTTAATGTAGCATAAATCAAGCTACCCACTAAACTCTGATAGAGCTTCATATCTTTGAATTCCTCTCCTCCATATCTACTCAATCTATGATTCACTTCCATTGGAGTTGGTGCTATCCTCCAATCTTCCATTTTAAATTTGGTTAGCAAATTTTTCAGATACCTTTCTTGAGTTACATATACTCCATGTTGAGTATATGAAATCTCCATTCCCAAAAAGAATGACAAATTTCCCAAATCACTGATTTTGAATTCTTTCTCCATCTGCTTCTTAATCATGTGTATGCCTTTGTCATCTGTTCCTGTAAGTATTATGTCATCAACATAAATACACACATAAATAAATCCATCCTCACTTGCTTTGACTAACATGTTGGTGCATTTTGCCCAAGCCTACATGCTTGATATGCTTGATATTATCCTCATTTGTAAGTCACATGAGTAGTCATGTGAACACCTCTTGTAAAAGAGTACATTTTATCTCTTGTAAATGGAAAAAGAAAAAAGTAAAAGGATGGCTTACCTCATCCATGATGTAAAAGCAAATTCGTGGCTCCAACTACCAAAATCACGAATTTTTGAGCTGAGGGAATCTCTCCTAACTTTGGGGATCACTTTTAGGTGGAGCCATTCGAATTCGAATTCAAAACTCCCTCCAAGAATAGCTATAAAAGGAGCAAGAAGGAAGAGGCGATAAGCAAGCCTTGTACGTGACCACTTCATGTCATTTTGTAGAGATTGAAGAGCTTACTCCATAGCTCTATCATTCTACTCCCATTGTGCAAAGATTCATTGCCAATGTGGTTGTAATCATATGTGAATCTATACATTTATTATCATCTACCTCTCTGTTTTGTTCTCTGCTATACTCACTCAGAGCAGTAACTTCAGAAGGTCATATCTCGAGTTTTACTGAACATTTTTCAGTGTTTTAAAGTGCGTTGGATAGCTCTCACTGTCTAGTTTCTACCTATAAATTTTCAAGGTCATTGGATTTATAATTTTGGAGATATCTGCATTTTACTGCTTACTGGTCTATCTCTGCAGAGCCCCGAGAATTGTGGGAATGTTCCAGAACTTGATGAAACTTGTTCTCAGTGCTCAGTCCATCATTTGAAGTGTTTTAACTTGGAATAGGAAGCTTGCTAAGTCTATTTGCTATGCCCAAAAGGAATTTTTCTAATTCTTTCCAGGTTGAGAGCACTGTTCATTTTTTCTAGTAGGTGTATGTCCAAAAATAGCAAGTTTTGGGAGCTAGTCATTTCGCAACTTGTCGGTCTTGACTTAAACTTTTGGGATACATGTTCCAAAGTACTTGGCTGATATTTTGGTGGATTTAGGAAGCTCAAAGGGTCTACTAATCAACTCTGAAGTCTCAGTTGGCTGGTGTGAAGCTGGTTGTAGCGGCACCTACTCATCTTTGGATTGCATCCACCATCTCTCTTCACAGTGGTATCAGAGCATAGTCAAGCAACATGGGAGATGGATTTCCATCAACAATTGACAAATTGGATCGAAACAACTATCCGGCATGGTCTCTAAGGATGGAGGCTTACCTTCAAGGGAGGAATCTATATGGATTCATATCCGGAGATGAAGCAATGCCAACCATGAGGAACAAAGGGCAACCATCACATGAAGAAGTGGAAGGACTTTCGAATTGGTGTTCGAAGGATGCACTTGCAAGGTCCTATATTCTAAACTCAATCTCTGATTTTCTTTTACCTCATGTCAAGGGATGCAAGACATCAAGAGAAACCTGGAATGCACTTGCTTCTTTCTTCTCTTCCAACACTCGAGCAAGGAAGAACCAATTGTGGATGGAGTTCACAACAATGAAGAAAAGCCCGAAGCAAAATGTGACTGATTATGTCACAAAGATGAAGGAGATTTCCGACCAACTTGGAAGCATTGGAGAGGTAATTGAAGAGGAGCAAATCATAAGACAAATCATGAATGGAATCAAAGCAGACGACAAGTGGGAGTCATTCACAACAGCCATGGATTTATACATGGATATGCATGTACCCGACCTCAACACACTCATGGGCCAACTCTTCACTCATGAAGCAAAGATTAGCAAAGGTGGTGAGTCCTCAAGAGGTAATCAAACTTCTGCCTTATATTCTGATAAAGCTAAGGTCAAGGACAAGTCAAAGAATAGAAAGAATGAAGATGAAGGAAGCTCTTTCCAAGCAAACTTTGCAGGTAGAGGACGAGCTAGAGGAAGAGGCAGAAGTGGAAAGCAAGGCAGGGGGAGATTCCAATCATCTCAACCTTGCAACATATGTGGCTTATCTAACCATACTACTGAAGAATGTTTCAGGAACCCGAGGAACTCAAGAGGAAGAGGATTCAATAGAGGTGGCTATGGATCAAATAGAGGCAAGTACAATGGAGGCTACAACAACAACTACTACAACAACAATTACAACAACAACAACAACTATCAAAGTGGCCATAGAGGAAGAAGAGATTACAATAACTATGCAGAGGACCAAAGTCAAGAAGATTCATTATTGATTATGAATCTATCAACGAAGAAGGGTAAGGATGATGATCACATATTTTACATTGATTCGGGATGCTCGAACCATGTAGCAGGAAATGTGGCTTTACTTTCTGATTTGGAAGATCCTCATAACAAGCATGAAGTGCAGACAGGAGATGACACAAAGCACTCAGTGGAGAAGATAGGTAATGTGAAGACATCAGATGGGAATATGAACCTCTTAAGCAAAGTCTTGTATGTCCCTACAATTACCAAAAATTTAATAAGTGTTGGACAGATTGTTGAAAAAGGATTGCAGGTTAGATTCAATCGATTTGGAGCATATGTTGAAGACCCAAGGCAAGGCTTTCGAAGGATTGCCAAAGGAGAAAAGACAGGAAGGCTTTTCACTTTTGAAGTGGAAGATACAAAGAACATAGCTTTGTTTAGCTATGGATCTCAAACTCTAACAGAGTTGGAGATATGGCACAAAAGGCTTGCTCACATTGGTGAGAGGACACTCAAACAGATTTGCAGGGACCAAAGTGTACTTGGTTTGCCTAATATCACAAGGCAACACATGATTTATAAGTGTGAAGCTTGTCAACTCGGCAAGGCTCATAGACAACCTTTCAATAAGAAAGGATATATGTATCAAAATCCTTTGGATCTAGTGCACACGGATGTGTGGGGTCCAAGTAAGGAGCCATCTATATCAGGCTCAAGATATTATGTGTCTTTCATAGATGATTGTAGCAGGTGGACCATTCTGTTTTTCATGAAGCACAAGGATGAAGTGTTTAATTGCTTTAAGAAGTATATTGCTCTTGTTGAAAACCAAACAGGTAGGACTTTGAAACGACTCAGATCAGATGGTGGAGGAGAATACTTCTCTTTTGAATTTGATGCCTTCTTGCATGAAAGAGGCATTAAAAGGGAAGTCACTACAAGGTATACACCCGAACTCAATGGTGTAGCAGAGAGGAGGAACAGAGCTATTGTCGAAGCTGCAAGGTCCATGCTCAATGAAAAGGGATTGCCGAACTACCTATGGGCAGAGGCTGTGTCGACAGCCACATATCTCATAAATAGACTTCCATCTAAGTCACTAGATGGAACCACTCCATATGAAGTGTGGAATGGAAGAAGACCTAGTCTAGAGCATTGTAAAATCTTTGGATGCTTAGCCTATGCTCACATTCCTTCTCAAGTAAGAGGGAAATTGGATCCCAAGGCAGAGAAGTGTGTATTCATTGGTTATGATCAAAACCAAAAAGGATATAGATTGTACAATCCAACCAATAAAGGATTTTCTGTGAGTAGAGATGTAATTTTTTATGAAAACAAATCATGGTTTGATGATGACAGGAAAGTGAAGCTGCCATATGACTTGGATGAAGATTTTCCATCACTTCAACCAAAGGAGCCAAAGCAGATTGAAGAAAGTGATTCGGAGATTGACCTAGAAGACTTGGAAAGACTAAAGCTATGGAAGAACAAAGGTAAAGCAAAGATGCAGGATGCTACATATGGACCCGAGAGCTCACATCAACCACTTAGAAGGTCTTCGAGGGAGAAGAAGAAACCAGAGAGGTTTGGTTATGATACTTCTTTGGTCACCAAGCACTCAATCTACATTGCAAAGGATTCAACCAATGAAGAACCTACCACATTTGAAGAAGCACAAAGCAAGAAAGCTTGGAGAGATGCAATGGATGAAGAAATGGAAGCCTTGAAGGAGAATGACACTTGGGAGCTTGTACCTAACAAGCCATCTATGAAGATAATCGGATCTCGATGGATATACAAAATCAAGAAGAATCCAGATGGAAGTATAAATAGACACAAAGCAAGGTTAGTTGCTAAAGGGTTTGCTCAAACCCATGGTATTGATTATGAGGAGACTTTCTCTCCTGTTGCAAAAATGCCTACAATTAGGGTTCTCATTAGTCTTGCTGCATCTAGAAATTGGAATCTTTATCAACTTGATGTAAAGAATGCTTTCTTGAATGGATGGATTTCTGAGGAAGTGTATATGGCACAACCTCCTGGATATGAGGATGCACATCATCCTAACTATGTATGCAAACTAAAGAAAGCTTTGTATGGATTGAAGCAAGCTCCAAGAGCTTGGAATTTCAGATTGGTTACTTATTTGCAGGACCAAGGATTCAAAGCTAGCAAGGCGGATACCTCTTTGTTCATAAAGAGGAATGGATCTGAAGTGATCTATTTATGTGTGTATGTTGATGATATTATTATCACAGGCAATGATCTTGAAGGAATCAAACAGGTAAAGAGTCAAATGAAGGAGGAGTTCAAGATAAGTGACCTCGGACCACTCACTTATTTTCTTGGATTGGAGTTGATCTACACAGATTCAGGTATATACATCACACAAAGGAAGTATGTCCATGACATGCTCGTCAAGTTCAAGATGGAAAATACAAAGTGTGCAGGTACACCTATGGAGCAAAATCATAAGCTTAGTGCTTATGAAGGAGAGCCAATTGAAGACATCACAAGCTATCAAAGCTTGGTTGGAAGTTTGAACTATGCAACACTCACAAGGGTGGATATATGCTATAGTGTTAGCATATTGAGTCAGTTTATGCATAAGCCGAGAAGACCACATATGGAAGCGGCCAAGCGAGTCCTCAAGTACCTAAAGGGGACCATGAATGAAGGTTTGTTCTATTCATATACTTCAGATATTGAGCTAAAGGTCTACTCAGATGCAGATTGGGCCGGATCTAAAGATGATAGAAGAAGCACATCAGGGTATATATCATTTGCAGGTTCAAAAATCATTTCTTGGTCATCGAAGAAGCAACCAACCGTGGCATTATCTTCTACTGAAGCTGAATATAGAGGTTTGGCTAATGCAACTCAAGAAATCATGTGGTTAAAATCTTTGTACACAGATCTTGGACTTCATTCTTCAACACCTCACATTTTTGGTGACAACACAAGCTCACTACATCTAGCAGCTAATCCGGTATACCATGCTAGAACCAAGCATATTGAAGTCCACTACCATTATGTAAGGGAGAAGCTATTGAGCAAGGATATTCAACTATCCTATGTCTCTACAGATATGCAATGTGCAGACATGTTGAAGAAAGCTCTTGATGGTACGAAATTAAGTAGATTCAAGTTGATGATTGGTTTGCAGGAAATCAAGGACAATTGAAGACTTATTTGGAGGCCAAGCATGTTAGGCTTGAGGGGGAGCTGTTGGTGCATTTTGCCCAAGCCTACATGCTTGATATGCTTGATATTATCCTCATTTGTAAGTCACATGAGTAGTCATGTGAACACCTCTTGTAAAAGAGTACATTTTATCTCTTGTAAATGGAAAAAGAAAAAAGTAAAAGGATGGCTTACCTCATCCATGATGTAAAAGCAAATTCGTGGCTCCAACTACCAAAATCACGAATTTTTGAGCTGAGGGAATCTCTCCTAACTTTGGGGATCACTTTTAGGTGGAGCCATTCGAATTCGAATTCAAAACTCCCTCCAAGAATAGCTATAAAAGGAGCAAGAAGGAAGAGGCGATAAGCAAGCCTTGTACGTGACCACTTCATGTCATTTTGTAGAGATTGAAGAGCTTACTCCATAGCTCTATCATTCTACTCCCATTGTGCAAAGATTCATTGCCAATGTGGTTGTAATCATATGTGAATCTATACATTTATTATCATCTACCTCTCTGTTTTGTTCTCTGCTATACTCACTCAGAGCAGTAACTTCAGAAGGTCATATCTCGAGTTTTACTGAACATTTTTCAGTGTTTTAAAGTGCGTTGGATAGCTCTCACTGTCTAGTTTCTACCTATAAATTTTCAAGGTCATTGGATTTATACTTTTGGAGATATCTGCATTTTACTGCTTACTGGTCTATCTCTGCAGAGCCCCGAGAATTGTGGGAATGTTCCAGAACTTGATGAAACTTGTTCTCAGTGCTCAGTCCATCATTTGAAGTGTTTTAACTTGGAATAGGAAGCTTGCTAAGTCTATTTGCTATGCCCAAAAGGAATTTTTCTAATTCTTTCCAGGTTGAGAGCACTGTTCATTTTTTCCAGCAGGTGTATGTCCAAAAATAGCAAGTTTTGGGAGCTAGTCATTTCGCAACTTGTCGGTCTTGACTTAAACTTTTGGGATACATGTTCCAAAGTACTTGGCTGATATTTTGGTGGATTTAGGAAGCTCAAAGGGTCTACTAATCAACTCTGAAGTCTCAGTTGGCTGGTGTGAAGCTGGTTGTAGCGGCACCTACTCATCTTTGGATTGCATCCACCATCTCTCTTCACATAACAAGCTACTATCTGCCTTTGAAGCTTGAAAACCAAGTTCCTTCAAGAACTTTACAAGCCTATAATTCCATGCCCTTGGGGCCTGATTCAACCCATACAAAGCTCTCTTGAGCTTACACACATAATTTGGATACACTTGATCTTTGAAACCATTTGGTTGTTCCATGTAGACTTCATCTGAAATAAAACCATTCAAAAATGCACTCTTCACATCTAATTGAGATAATTTCCAACCTTTGCAAGCAGCAATTGCTATGAGAGTCCTTATGGTTGTCATTTTTTGCAACAAGACTATAAGTTTCATCATAGTCCACACCATATGTCTGTGCATATCCCTTTACAACAAGCATGGCTTTGTACCTAGATATACTTCCATCTGCAAACCTTTTTGTTTTGTAGACCCATTTACATCCAATAATTTTCTAGCTATTTGGTTTAGGCACCAAATCCCAAGTCTCATTTTCCATCAATGCATCATATTCCTCTTGCATAGCTTTTTCCCAAATCTTCTCCCCTTTGGCTTCATCATATGTGGATGGATCTTCATCTGCTTTTAACATGTAAGCATAATCTTTAGTAGTCAAGAATGAAGTATCATAGCTATACCTTGTAGGTTGCCATTTGTGCCTGGATGACCTTCTGACTTCTCCACTTCTTGAAGTTTCTGGTTCATCACATTCTGGATCAAACCTTGGCACTTCTTCAACTTCAACCTGTACTTCATTGTTCTCATCTTCATCAAATATCTGAACCTTTGATTTACCTTTCTTTTGATTCACAACTTCTTCAACATCTGCGTGAACATTAAGTGTACCTACATACCAAGTACTTGATCATCAAATGTAACATCCTTAGACACAAGGAATTGCTTTGTGGATGGACTCCACAATCTATAACCCATCTGCTTGTCATCGTAACCAATGAATACATACTTCTCTGCTTTGGGTTCCAATTTATGCCTCAATTGAGATGGCACATATGCATATGCCAAGCATCCAAATTGAATTGCTTTGTTGGCGATGCACCACAGTGCGCTTCCTTCTCGAGAGCTCCCCGACGATATGCTTGGAGTAGAAAGCCGAGCTCCTGAGGCCGCACAGAGTACTCCGCATAGAGGCTGTAGAACACACAGAAAACACAGTACACAAGAAGCACGAAGACAGACTTTTAAGGTCTTACAAATGCGGTCGAACTTACAGTCTGTGACTGACCAGGCCACTATATGTTTTATTAAAGAACATATACAAAGAAGTGTCCGGTGGCCATTTGGCCTTTCACATGGACACTAACGGTAACAATCTCCCACTAAAGGCCAATATGGCCAGAGTAACTATGGGACAAAAATTAATGAATGATAAAGAATACCTGAGTGTAAGTATACAAACTATACCTCCCACCTGATGGGCATGTTACACAGTATACAAGTGACTGCGTAAGATCAAGAATCAAGTAGCCCCCATCAAGTGACAATAGTGTCGAAAGCTATCCTGTGGTAGAGCTTTAGTCAAAGCATCTGCAGCATTATCTCGAGTGTGAACCTTCTCAAGAATAATGCTCTCAGTGGCTAAGCAATCTCTAATGAAGTGATACTTCACCTCAATGTGCTTGGTCTTTGCATGATAGACCGGATTCTTAGCCAAAGCAATGGCACTCTGACTATCACTGAGCAAGTGAGGTACATGCTGAGGTAAACCCATATCACAAGCAAGATGAGAAAGCCACAATGCTTCCTTACATGCCTCACTTGCTGCAACATACTCTGCTTCTGTGGTGGAAACAGTTGTACATTCTTGAAGACGAGATCTCCAAGAGATAGCACCTCCAGCAAAATGAAAAATATACCCTGATGTAGACTTACGATTGTCTACACAACCAGCATAGTCAGAATCTGTGTAACCAATAATGGATGCTTTCCCTCTACCTAAGCATAGACACTTGCCCTTAGTGCCACTCAGATATCTCAAAATCATTTTGACCGCTTCCCAATGTTTCTTGCCAGGATTAGACATATATCTGCTCACAACTCCCACTACAAATGCAATGTCTGGTCTCGTAGCTACCATAGCATACATGAGACTACCAACAGCAGACTGATAGGGAATTTTGATCATGAATTCCTTTTCCTCATCTGATTTGGGGTAGTCATCCTTGCTCAATTTCACATATGTGTGTAAAGGTGTACTCAATGCCTTTCCACCCTGCATATTGAATCGGTGAAGTACTTTGGATATGTACTCACTTTGAGACAAGTATATGCATCTTTTACTCCTATCACGAGTAATGCGCATGCCAAGAATATGTTTGGCATCCCCCAAATCCTTCATATCAAATGTCTGACTCAACTTCTTTGAGAAGTGACAAATCATAAGAGGACTTCCCAGCAATCAACATATCATCAACGTAAAGTATCAAGCATATCAAGCTTCCATCAGAACATCTCTTTGTGTAGAGACAATGATCCTCATTGCTCCGAGAATAGCCTTGGGACTTCATAAAAGCATCAAACTTTTGGTACCATTGTCTAGGAGACTGTTTAAGTCCATACAAGCTCTTCTTGAGCTTACAAACTAGACTTTCCTTGCCAGGAACTACATAACCCTCTGGTTGTTCCATATAGATCTCATCTGTAAGATCTCCATGCAAGAAAGTTGTTTTCACATCCATTTGGACTAGCTCTAAGTCCTCCATTGCAACGAATCCAAGCAACATGCGCAAAGTAGTCATCTTGACCATTGGAGAGAAGATTTCCTCAAAATCAACACCATGTTGTTGCTTAAAACCCTTCGCAACAAGTCGTGCTTTATACTTTGGAGAAGCACTATCTGATGTGAATTTCAGCTTATATACCCATTTACATGGTAAAGCTTTTCTACCCTTTGGCAAAGGTACTAAGTCCCAAGTACCATTCTTGTGAATAGAATCCAACTCACTCTTCATGGCACACTCCCACTTGACATGATCCTCTGTCTGCATAGCCTCTTTGTAGCAAGAAGGCTCACCAACATCTGTTAGCATAACAAAATCTAAACTTGGAACATATCTATCAGGTGGATATGAGACACGTGCAGAACGTCTCAATGGTTGCTGAACAGGAACATGTGCAGACTAATCTGAATAGACATTCTCTTGAACATCCCTATGTGTAGCATTTTTATGCATGCTAACCGGAGGACTACTATCCTCAAACACCACTCTTCTCACTTCAACCTCCTTAATGGGCTGTTTATGCATCTTCGACTCATTAAAAATGACATCACTACTTCTGATCACTGACCGTGTTTCAGGATCCCATAAGCGATATCCAAATTGTCCTTCTCGACCATATCCAAGAAAAATGCATTTCTTTGACTTATGGTCCAACTTTTGTCTAAGATTCTTGGGTATATGAACATATGCTTCACACCCAAAAACTCGAAGATGATCATAATATGGTGGTTTCCTTGTCCATAACTCTTGTGCCACTTTCAGACCTTTGGCAGTACTAGGTGAAAGGTTAATCACATGAACTGCAGTCAATACTGCTTCTGCCCAAAAACCTTGTGAGAGGTTTGCATGATGCAACATAGAGACTACTCTATCTTGAATAGTTCTATTCATCCTCTCAGCTACACCATTCTGTACTGGGGTATAAGGAGCTGTAAACTCTCTATGAATCCCTCTAGACTGATAGAAAAGGCTGAATTCACGTGAGGTATACTCACCCCCATTATCTGAACGTAAAGCCTTAAGCTTAGTTCCTTTTTCAGTCTCAACTGAAGCAAGCCATTTTCTGAAAGTAGGGAATACATCATCCTTTGATTTGATAGGATATACCCAGACTTTTCTAGTAGCATCATCTATGAAAGTGACAAAGTAAAGAGAACCACCTAAGGACCTAGTGGGCATAGGACCACACACATCTGTATGAACGAGATCTAAAGGCTGAATTGAAGAGTGAATGTGCATTCTATGCACATTTCTGGTTTGCTTTCCATATTGACAATGCTCACAAAATGAAAAATCAGAGAAAGATAACACAGGTAAGTAGCCAGAACGAGAAAGATTTTCCATTCCACTACGAGATATATGGCCCAAACAACCATGCCAAATACAAGCCATAGGTTGTTCAGTAACAGCTAACAAGTGTTCTTTCTGTGATACAAATAAAGGATAAAGTGAGCCAACTTTGCTTCCTTTTGCAATAACCATATTTCCCTTTGATATACGAAAGGACTGAGCATAGAAGACCACCTTGTAACCAAGGTCATCAAGTTGACCAACTGACATCAAACTGCGTGATAACTGAGGTACATGGCGTACATTATGCATAGTAAATTTTGAACCATCAATGAACTGCACAACCACATCTCCAATCCCCACAGCATCACACTGGTAAGAGTCACCAAGTCTCACGGTACCAAGAGACTTTGCTGCATAATTAGAGAACCATTCTCTATGTGGTGTCACATGGAAAGAAGCACCAGAATCTAGTAGCCAGGTGTGGGAAAGAGAATCAGCCATAAGTGCCTCAGATGGCACAGTACTATCAAGTGTCAACACATCAGCATCATCAGAAATAGCATTAATTTCTTCAATCTTCACTGTCGAAGTAGATGGTGCAGGTAACTGTTTAACATGCCCATCAACATTCTGTCCTTTACCTTTAGCATTCTTTAATGCATAACAGTCTTTCTTCATGTGTCCTTTCTTATGACAAAAATGGCATTCGATATCCCTCTTCCTTGATTTACTTCTACTCTTATTCCGTTGACCATTCTTTTCCTTGTTCTTGCTCCTGCCACGTTGTTGATTCTTTCCTTGGTAAGAATCACAAACATTATATGCATCTCCACTCTGAGTGCCAACCATAGATTTTCTACGAATCAGTGCTCCACATATGTCATCATAGACAAGTTTACCGCCAGGTGCACTGTTGCTAATAGCTGTGCAAAACGTATCCCATGATGATGGCAGGGTGCATAATAGCAATACTGCTTTCATTTCATTATCCATATCCATTTTCTGAGCCTGTAACTGGGAGAATATAGCATCAAACTCATTTAGATGAGCAGCAACACTATCTGTGTCCTTCATACAAAGGTCATATAATTTTCTCATCAGATACACTTTATTTGATGCCGTCTCTTTTTCATATGTATTGCATAACTTCTTCCAAAGCTCCTCTGCACTTTCACAGTCTAATACTGTAAAGTAAACATTATCTGCCAAGTGCAAGCGAATGATAGACCTGGCCATTTCATCTAACTCATCCCAATCATCTTCATCCATGTCAGCAGGCTTCTTTGAAATCCCATTTACTGGCTTCCATTGCCTCCTTTGAATCAGCACATCTTTAATCTGATTCTTCCATAGAGCAAAGTTTGTGCCATCAAATTTTCGGATCTCAAAATGGTCTTTGCCCTGCAAGTTATAGCTCCTCCTCGGAACACTAGCACTAGACCTTGATCCACCGGATGTGCCTGAGACCTCTGATGTCATGATCCTACAGAACTGAATAGAATGATAATGGAGCTAGAAGAGTCCAAACACCAACAAATATGTGTATCAAGGAGTAAATCGACCACTGTATAGTTGACTAAACTAGAAATCTGGAAAAATTTTGCCAGAGTATCCTCTACAAAATTAGCATATGACCAGTGTCAAAGTATCATAAAACTGCAAGTACTGACATGTCTACCTGCATAGTGAATCACTGACTCCACTGCATATAATCAGTTACCCAATAGAAGCCAACTAGGCTTATCGAGAACCTATGAACAACTATCATACATCTCCTATGGCGAGGTTGGGTAAGTCTTCCACCTGCATCACCGAAGAGACCCCGACATCTGGGTGTCTCCCAGTTAAGAAAACCTCACCACGACCCTCTTTATCAAACGTAAAAGGCTTTATGCAAAGAACGTAACCGCTATATCAATGACCACATGGACGTACATAAGAGGTATCCACAGAAGTGTACATGGTGTGTATGTGCTCAATATATGCAGTAAAATGACACTAAAAGGCTGAGTACACAGCCCAAAAACTAGCCAATAACACCTGCAAGTGTCTGTCAACTCTGATGTTTTAGGCTTTAAAAAACCTGCATAAATTTGTAGCGACTGCTCCCACCAAAACTGAGAACCCCTCGAGAAACTTGTAGTTTTACGAGTGTGGCTGAAACTACAGCCCCAAAGGTTGATATTTATTGTCTCAGAAGTACAAGGAGCCCTCTTCTTGATGTTCTTGGACCTGTGCAAAGAGAACTATGTGCAACAGTACTGCAAAATGGCTCCAAAAAACACCCCAAAATTGCTTCAGAAATAGGCTTTGAAAGCAAAAAATGAAGCTTTGAGGGACCAAAACTTGTTCAAGGTAATGTCAACCTTAGTCTTTCCCCTTCTTCAAACACCACAAGAGTGTAGCTTAGTGGCAAGAGATTGCCACGGTTAAGCGAGCTCTGGGGGGAACAGTACTGGGATGGGTGACCTCCCAGGAAGTACCGGGAACCTCTATATTCCTTGATCGTTGAGGTCCTCCCTCGCGCGGCGCCAACGGCGCCAACGGTGACTTCGGTGACTCGGATGACAAGGTATGCCAAGGTCTATGCCTTGGTCGCCGCCTTAGTCGTAAGCCTGGGAGAAAGCGCTCGCACAAACGGAACAAAGGTTTTGTCTCGAACTGCTCTGATACCAGTGAAGTGCTTTGTTGGCGATGCACCACAGTGCGCTTCCTTCTTGAGAGCTCCCCGACGATATGCTCGGAGTAGAAAGCCGAGCTCCTGAGGCTGCACACAGTACTCCGCATAGAGGCTGTAGAACACACAGAAAAACACAGTACACAGGAAGCACGAAGACAGACTTTTTAGGTCTTACAAATGCGGTCGAACTTACAGTCTGTGACTCACCAGGCCACTATATGTTTTATTAAAGAACATATACAAAGAAGTGTCCGGTGGCCATTTGGCCTTTCACATGGACACTAACGGTAACACAAATATTCTACAGATCCAAGGTAGGTCTCTTACCCCACCAACCTTCATATGGTGTCATGCCCTGCAAGGCTTTACATGGTAACCTATTGACCAAATGTGTGGTTGTGTTCACAGCCTCAGCCCACAAATAATTAGGGCAACTTTTCTCCTTCATCATTGACCTTGCAAACTCAACAAGAGTTCTGTTTCTTCTTTCTGCTACCCCATTTTGTTGAGGAGAGTACCTACAAGTAACCTCTCTCTTTATACCTGCATTCCACAAATAATCACTGAACTCATTAGAGAAATACTCTCTCCCTTAGTCTCTACAACTTTTGACCTGTAATTCTTTTTGCATATGCATGATAGTGTTTAAATGTATTAAACACATTTGATTTGTCTTTGATCACATAGATTGTAATCCATCTAGTAGCATCATCAACATATATGACATAATATCTTGAACCATTTATACTGAAGTCCTTTGAAGGACCCCACACATCTGTATGTACCAATTCAAGTCTTTCTGAATACATAAAACCATGCTTATTATATGATTGCTTATGAGCCTTACCTAACTGACATGCTTCACATCTGTATGTCATGTGTTGACCTACAACATTAGGCAATCCAAGCACTGAACCATTGTTAACCATTTCTTTGATACCTCTTTCATGAAAATGTCCAAGTCTTTTATGCCAAAGATCCAATTCAGACACCTTTTGCTCTCCATATGTAAACATAGCATGTCCAACATTACCTTGTATCTTTAATGTGAAGAGCTTTCCTTCCTTCTTTCCTGTAACAATCTGTTTATACCCTTGACTAGGGTCTTCAACATAAAATCCATCATTAGTTAACCTTACCTCATATCCTTTTTCCACAATTTTTCCTACACTAATCAAGTTCTTTGGAATTGTAGGAACATACAAAACTTTACTCAAGATAGTACTTCCATCTTTGGCTTTAACTGAACCAATTGACTTTACTTTGTGCTTTGTATTATCACCAGTTTGAACTATGTGATTGACTGCCTTATGATCTAGATCAGTCATCAAAGCAATATTTCCACTCAAATGATTGCTACATACTGAGTCAATATAAAATACTCTCATGTCTTCATGTGAGGTTTCACATGTTGCATTCATAATAAGAGTCAAATCTTCTTTCTGATCTGATGCATAATTGTAGTAGGTGTTATTATAGGATTGATTTTGGAAGTTTCTTCCTCCTCCTCTTCCAAAAGAATTCCTACCACCTCTACCTCTAAAGTTTCCTCTCTGATATCTACCACCTCTTCCTCTTTGATTAAAGTTCTGATTAAAAGTACCATTGCTTCGATTATTATGCCAACAATCATGAGATAGATGATTGGTCTTACCACATATCCAACAAGCTCTGACATTATCTTTGTTATTTCTGCCTCTTCCTCTACTTCTGCCACTTCCTCTTCCTTTTAGGAAGTTTTCTTGACTTGGAGTACCTTCATCTTCAACTGATTGTTGCTTTCCTTTGCTAGCTTTCTTCTTGTCTTTAGAATACATTGCATGACCTGCACTCTTATCAACATCTCCTTTGATATCATTTTCAAAAGTTAGCATATGTCCTAACAATTGATTCAAATCAGGAGTGAAATGATCTAATGAAAGTTCTGTAGACAAAATAAATGGCTTTCACTTCTCATCTCCTCTTAGTCCTATGAGAATTTGTCTTACCAATTTATCTTCTTCAATATCTTCATCAACTGCACCTAAAGAATCAGCAATGTCTTTCATCTTTGTCACATAATCAGATATTGATTGTGAAGCCTTCTTCTTGAAGGTAGTAAATTTTGCCCATAATGAAGCTTTCCTTGATTTGGTTGTATTCTGGAAATGCTCTTCCAAAGCATTCCAAATATCACTTGCACTTTCAAGTCCTTTGATATGAGGAAGCAAATAATCATTCACTGCCATGTAGATTATGCTCCTTGCTTGAGCATCCTTCTTCATCCAAACCTTTATATCTGCAAGCTCCTCCCTAGTTGGACCACTAGGATCTTTGAACTCTGGCTTTTCTTCCTCTCCTGTTATGTATCCCATCAGATCTTTGCTCATAAGATGAGCTTCCATTCTCATAGACCAAGCTGGATAGTTCTCTCTATCCAACTTCTCAATTTGGAGACTATCTCCCATCCTTTCTTCACATGTACTATTAAATCTTTAATCCTTATAAGGAATGATTGTACCTTAGCTTCGAATGTTGCTCCTTCTGATCCTTTTGATAACCTTTATGTGTCTTCCTTCAGTCTTTCTTCCACACTTTATCCTTTTGAACCTTCAAGATGTGAAATTTGTATATCTGCAGCAGTCGGGGTCTTCCTTTCCTCAATTTTGATACTTCTTGCTCTGATACCACTGATGGAGAGTGTTAATCTCCAAAAGAACAAGCTATCCTTGATGTTAGACCACCTCTATATCAAGAATAACTTAAACTCCAACCAATTTTGGAAGACAAGCACCAAACTATCAAGAATTTAGCTAACTGTGGAAAAAATCATTTCACCAAAAAGTCTGCTGCACATTAATCACTCATTGATCAATCATTTGTGTAAAGTTTCTGATGAAACTTTGTCGAATGTGTCGCCTAGATTTTGCGCACCTCCTCCAAGTTGATATACTTCAAAAGCTTCAGTAGATTATGAGAAATGCTTCAAATAATCTACCTATGTCTAAAACTACCTTCCTGTAGAATCGACTTTGACACCTGCAACTTCTAACACATAGTTCTCCCAATCTAGAACCCATTTAAGCAAATGATTTTAGCCATCGATGGCTTACCTTCCAACTTAGATTTTGACTCCTCAATTGTGTAAAACTTTACACTGTGCACTGAGAAGTGATCATTTCTTTGACCATCGAATCTACGCCTATTTCAAAAGACACTCAGCACTTTCTCACATATAGATGTTCCTACACAAAATTCTCTCAGACTGTTTGCAATTGAACTCTAAAACTTTAACCATAGATAGATTAACTATGGACTTAGATGTGTACAAAAGGATTTCTGATAAAATCAAACACAAAAGGAGAACTAGAGAAAAGATCGACGCGCAATTCTCTGAACATTCTTTCTATTCAATTCTTCATACATCTGATGGATGATACATCCAATACACATCATCTATTCATCTATGCTTCATCTCACTCATCTCATACGACCATCTACACATATCTATATATACATATGAGTATTGATTCGTCATTACTTCAAGTATATTGAAGTATTTACAAAGCTAATGTACATATGTTTTAAAGAACTTTACTATCTGAATCTTCTCTTTACTCCATGAAGTTGGACTTCAATCTTTTTCTTCATTTCTTCACTTCTAGGCTTTATATAATCACCAATTGATTGTCCTTCTCCAACATGTGACCATTAGCCTGTAACACTGGTGCCGTTTGGATGTTCCCCCCTTGGATCTGCCGCCTGACACGTTTTGGTTCCCAACATTTTTGGCACATCATCATCACGTAAGTCTCTCTGCATTTTTATTTGCACCATGTCAACCCTCTAGCTTACCCCCCAATTGTAGCTACCATTGTCTTTCAAAATCCATGTCTTTGTTGGATCGCCCTGCCAAATTGACATATTGATTGTTGCACCCTGGTGGAGATGACATCCTCATGCTCCATAGGACCCAGTTGTCTATCAGGTGGTGTGAGAATTTGTTCTTTTCACCATTTTCGGGAGCCACAATCACAATCTACAGCATGGTAGCCACCAATCATTGTACTTAAGCCCTGTAAAACCATCGATCTGGTCATTGAACTAGACCCAAAGTAAGCGAGTACCAGCCTATGCTCTATGCCTTCTTCTGAGCATGAATCTCCCTGATCATGTGATCTGGCACCTGTCAGCCTTCAAGCTGTGGTTCAGAATTTTGCAGCCCTTGTGATAGTCCCTCTTGACTGTAAGTGCATTTTTATCAAAGCCTAGTGCTTGATCATTTATCACTTTGGTATGTATACTCTCAATGAGAGAAGCCATAAGATCAACCTCTTGTAAAAGTGATTACTTGAAAAGTAATTACATTAAAAGTAAAAGCCAAAGAGAATCTTGTGACTTTGTTAGGTGCAAATCATGCATCTAAAGTTGGAGAAATCCATTAGATGAGATTCCCCTATGTTGAAGGAGCCCCCCAAAGTTTGAATTCAAATTTCTCTATATATACACATGAAGAGAGTTGCGGTTTACAACACAATTTTGTGCTACATATAGAGGAGGTTATGGTCACATTTTGTACTTTTGGTGAAGCACCCATAGTGCTCCTTATCCTCAAGCTTCATGCTCACTCACCTCGTGTATTATATTCTTAATACACATTGATTTTTCAGATCATATTTGGAGTTTACTTCAACAACTATCTCAAGTTATATCTCATTGTCAGTCAATTTTGGACATTAATTTCTCTGTGTACTTATTTTTTTGATGATATTTAAATTGTTATAGATAAAGTGATAAGTTTATTTGCTTTATCTCAATTTTCATCATATTTGGTTCATTATTCTATGAGATACATCTACTTGAAGTGACCTATGTATGCAAGTAGAGTATTTCTAAAAAGTGGGGATGACACCCCAATGTCCCTAAATTGATTTCTCTCAATGTAGTGTATTAAAATTCATCAAATTCATTGCTTTAGATTCATAATATAAGAGATTGAAAGTGTGCAAAGTATCTGTGATCAATTCTCAGTAGGCTATGAGCTTTGATATGATTTTCTCTTCTTCAATCACCTCTCTAATGCTTCCTAATTGATCAGAGATTTCCTTCATCTTGGTTCATCATCAGATATGTCTCCAAAGAGATTTCTTCCTTGAAGGTAGGCCTCCATCCTAAGAGACCAGGCTGGGTAGTTGTTCCTATCCAATTTTTCAATGGTAGAGGGAAAACCATCTCCCATGTTGATTCAACTAAGCTCTGATACCACTGTGAGAAGAGATGGTGGACACACTCGAAGGATGAGTCTAGTGTTGTGAAAACCTACTCTACACCTACCAAAGTAACTTCAGAGATGCTAAGTAGACACCTTGAGCTTGCTAATTATGCATTAGTACCTTCTCAGTACTTTGGAATATCAATCTCAAATTGATTCATCAAAACAAATGACTTGATACCAAATAGATGATAAAAAACTTGCTATTTTGGGATGGAAAGCACTATGGAATTTGTTGAATCATCAATGTCATTAAAGTTGATGATAAGTGGGAATCCTTCACAATTTCCGTGCATCTATACATGGACATGAAAGTACCTAACCTCAACACTTTGATGGGCCAACTCTTCACACATGAACCAAATATAAACAAAAATGGTGAATACTAACAAGGTAATCAATCTTCTGCCTTATACTCTGATAAAGCTAAAGCTAAGGATACGTCAAAGTCCAAGAACAATGAAGATGAAGGTAGCTCTTTCCAAGCCAACTTCATAGGTAGAGGAAAAGCTAGAGGTAGAGGCAGAGGAGGAAAGCAAGGAAAGGGGAGACCCCGAACATCTCAACCTTGTAATATATGTGGTTATTATAATCACGCTAGTGAAGAGTGTTATAGGAGTCCAAGAAATTCCAGAGGAAGAGGATTCAATAGAGGTGGCTATGGATCAAATAGAGGCATATACAATGGAGGATACAACAACCACTATCATAACAACAATAACAACTATCAAAGTGGATATAGAGGAAGGAAGGACTACAAAAAATATACTAAGGATCAAAGTCAAGAAGACTCACTTCTTCTCATGAACCTATCACTGAAGCAGGGTAAGGATCATGATCATGTCTTTTATATTCACTCAAGATGCTTGAATCATGTATTAGGAAATGCAGCATTGCTCTTTGACTTAGAAGATCCCAAGAATAAACATGAAGTGCAGACAGGTGATGATACAAGGCATTCACTGGAAATGATAGGTAATGTCAAGACATCAGATGGCAATATGAATCTTCTGAGCAAGGTATTGTATGTACCTACAATAACCAATAATTTGATAAGTGTTGGAAAAATTGTGGAGAAAGGATTGTAGGTTAGATTCACAAGACATGGAGCATATGTCAAAGGCCCCAAGCTTAGATAGCTACCAATCATGAGTGATCTCGATGAGCTACACAATGAGAATGGTGTTGAACAAATCACAATACATGCCCGACATTTTTGGGGTGCTTCATTCAACAGACCAGAGAGCAATGGCATGCTAATATCTCATGATTCAAATGAACAATGATAATGATATTTTGTACCAATATAGCAGACAATATATTGAAGGTATCAAGATTTAAATCACTCTAAATGATCAATCACAAACTGAGAAAAAGCTATGAGAAGATCACTTTTCTGATGTAGTCATAACAAAGAAGTGAAGTGAAGATATGATAGAATGTATGTATTAAAACATGTACAAATACAATGTCACTGGCAATGATCAATTGCACAATGTGAAAAATACGAATGACCTATGGCATGAGCTCTTCAAATCACAATATTTCCTCTCTAAAATGATCTCTTGAATCGCGATAGCATGCGGGTGTCTGATCCTTCTTTTGAAGCTGAGGTTGGAGTCAAACTTTTGAATTCAAATTCAAAAGTTCACCTAAAAGTGAATCCTAAAGTACATGATATATTCTCTCATTACTCAACTACCAAATACTTTGAGATTTGATGCTTCCTAACTTCCTCATGGTTGTAGGACACTTCTACAAAGATAAAGGCTAATGATTTTGACAAGAGATTGATCACATAGGATTCCATAAGAGATGTGTGTTGGAAATGAGGTAGGCCCAGAGCTCATATCACAGGTCCATGGTTCCATAGGTCCAGCATATACAACATAAAATCTAGCAATCTTCAATATTGAAAAAACATGAACATACCACACTTAATCATACAAATGATGAGACAATCAACAAACCCTCATCTAACCTTAGGCTATGGAAGACCCTAAGTCAGATACATGTGTGAAAAGATCACATACTTAAAAAGTAGCAATGAATGCTAACAAGTTTGCTGCCAGAAATCCTCAATCTCATGTGAACACACCTTCTCAAACACCTCATTCAAATATGCATAAAGCATATACGTACTGATTCTCTTGTACCTATGCCGAATAGGACTCCTCTTGATATGGATGCTACTGCCTCCATAAACTCCAAGTAGTACATCTGTGCATAAAGAGAATATGTACCTGAATACTTAACATAAGATGTAAATCTTATGTTAAACACCATCCAATGTCTTTGAAGTAGCCCGAAATCTTCATGTAGAAGACAATCTTCAACTACACCATGTAGATGGGTGATCCTCACCATCAAGCTACTAATGACGAAGTCTTCTTTCCATGAACAAGAGATAACCTCCTCTTCATGAGCAAGAGTGTGAGCACACTCTTCATCTTCTCCAAGAAGAACTCCAAGAAGAACTCCAAGAAGAACTCCATAGCCGCTCCTCAACATGCTTCAAGTTAGCACCATGGCTGCCCCATGTGCTAGAAGAAACACCACCTCTATTGAGGTCCAAGCTCAAGGCTTATGTTGAAAGTTAGGTGAAGGATAAAATAACAATGAACCACACATGCTCTTTTATAGTATTATGTGACTTAGAAAAGCACCTAATAAAGCACACTTGAAAAGCTCCTTCGTAGAGATCACTTGATAAAACTCTATGATCGTTCATGAGAAGAAAACACTCACGAAAATTCTCCGCGCACGTCCGTCTTTTTGGTCCGCTAAAAAACAGAAGCTAAAACTCAATAATTCTGCAGACGTGCTGTCGCTAGGAATCGAACCCACGCCGTTTACTTGAGAATTTACATTCCAGCCAACATAGCAACATCGATTGCTTTTACAGAGACTTTACAAAATTTCTATAGATGCTGTAAACTTTAGACAAAAATGGATCAATGGGACATTGTTTCCCAACAATGTGCTAATTAACCAAGTATGTGGGCTTGGTTTATATTGCACCAACAGTTCCCCCTCAAGCCTAGCATGCTTGGTCTTCATTCCTCCTTGATTTCCTACAAACCAATCATCAATTTGAATCTTTTCACCTTGGTTCCATCCGAAGAGTTTGTGAGTATAACTACACATTTTGAATGGGTTGATACAGAGGATAGCTGAATATACATGTTTTCAAAACATACAAGTTTTGAAAACATGTAACATCGTCAAGGAGTTCTCCTTCATGAGAACTAAGCTTATGATTGAGTTCCATGGGTGTACCTGCAAATTTGTTATTCTCCATCTTGAATTTCACCAACATACCATGAATATATTTTCTTTGAGTAATGAATATACCACAATCTATATAGACAAGTTCTAGACCCAGAAAGTATGTTAACAAACCAAGATCAGTGATTTTGAATTCTTCCATTAGTTGATCCTTAACCTACATTATGCCATTGGCATCATTCCCTATAATGATAATGTCATCCACATAGACGCATAAGTAGATAATTTTTGAATTGGTCTTCTCTATAAATAAAGAAGAATCTGCTTTGCGAGCCACAAATCCTTGATCCTGCAAATAAGTAACAAGCCTATGGTTCCAAGCTCTAGGAGCTTGCTTTAGGCCATAGAGTGCCTTCCTTAGCTTGCATACATAACCTGGTTTATCTTTATCTTCAAACCCTAGTGGTTGTGCCATATACACTTCTTCTGATATCCATCCATTTAAGAATGCATTCTTGACATCTAACTGATATAGCTTCCAATTCTTGGAAGCATCAATAGTTACCAAAACCCTAATTGTTTCATCTTAGCCACAAGTGAAAAGTTTTATTCATAGTCCACTCCATGAGTTTGAGAAAACCCCTTTGTAGTACCCTTGCTTTGTACCTGCTTATAGTACCATCCGAATTCTTTTTTATTTTATATACCCACATGGATCCTATTTCCTTCATGCTTGGCTTCTTGAGGACCAAATCCCAAGTGTTGTTCTCCTGAAGTGCTTTAACTTCTTTGTGCATGGCTTCTCTCCATTCTTTCTTCTTATTAACCTCTTCAAATGAAGGTTCTTCTATCATAGAGTCTCTAGTGATATAAACAGAATGCTTGGTGACTAATGATGTATCATAGCCATACCTTATGGGCTTTTTACTTTCCCTTTGAGATCTCCTAAATGCTTGATTGGAAGACTCTGGAATTTCTTCCAATTGCTTCACCTTGGTCTTTCCTTTTGACTTCCAAACCTTGAGATCCATTTGCTCTTCATCCTCTGAATTGATATCTTTTGGTGATTGTTGATCTTCTTAAATGAGAGTTGTAAAGTCATTTTCCAAATCATAAGGCAACTTGATTTTCCTGCAATCATCTTCAAACCATGAATTATTTTCATCAATTACTACATCCCTAATAACTATAAATCTTTTGTTAGTGGGATTGTATAGCCTATAACCCTTTTGGTTTTGGTCATATCCAATGAATATAGAATTTTCAGCTTTAGGTTCAAGCTTTCCTCTAATCTGTGAGGGAATATGTGCATAAGCAATGCACCCAAATATTTTTCAATGATCTAATGAGGGTCTTCTGCCATTCCATGCTTCATAGAGTGTCTTTTCATCTAGGGATTTGGATGGGAGCCTATTAACCAAGTAACTGGTTGTGGAAACAGCCTCTGCCCATAGGTAATTAGGTAGCTTCTTCTCACTTAAACCTTGCAGCTTCAACTATCAACCTGTTCATTCTCTCTGCCACTCCATTTAATTCAGGAGTATATCTTGTTGTTACTTCCCTCTTTATGCCTCTGTCTTGTAAAAATGAATCAAATTCATGTGAAAAGTACTCACGACCTCGATGAGATCTGATCCTCTTCAAGTTTCTACCTGTTTGGTTCTTAACTAATGCCAAATAGTTTTTGAAACATGTAAATACTTCAT
Source organism: Ceratopteris richardii (assembly GCA_020310875.1). NCBI lineage: Eukaryota > Viridiplantae > Streptophyta > Polypodiopsida > Polypodiales > Pteridaceae > Ceratopteris > Ceratopteris richardii. The sequence continues at coordinate 99,114,517 of CM035411.1, read as the reverse complement.
CCTTATGCTTCATGAAGTAAAGGAATGTCCATCTATTATAATCATCTATAAATGAAACATAGTACCTTGAACCTGAGATTGATGGATCTTTGCTAGGACCCCACACATCATTGTGTACAAGCTCCAAGTAGTCTCCATACATGTACCCCATTCTGTTGAATGGTTGTCTGTGAGCTTTACCAAATTGGCATGCTCCACATTTGTATATCATGTGTTGCTTGGACACATTGGATATGCCAAGCACACTCTAATCCCTGCATATTTTCTTTAGTGTTCTTTCTCCTATGTGTCCAAGCCTTTTGTGCCGTATCTCTAGCTCAGATAGGGTTTGATCTTTGTAATTGAAAAGTGCTATGTTTTTGGTGTCCTCAATCTCAAATGTAAATAATCTACCAGATTTCTCACCTTTAGCACAATCATTCTAAAGTCTTGTTGAGGGTCTTCCACATATGCTTCATGCCTAGTGAATCTAACTTGTAAACCTTTCTCAACAATATGTCCAACACTAATAAGGTTTTTGGTTATAGTTGGCACATACAAAACCTTACTTAAGAGATTCATGTTACCATCATAGGTCTTGACATTTCCAATTTTCTTGACTGAGTGTTTAGTGTCATCACATGTTTGTACTCCATGCTTCCCTTTGGGTTCTTCAAGATCAGATAGTAATGCTACATTTCTAGCCACATGATTGGAACAAGCTGAATCAATATAGAAAAGATGCTCATCACCTTAACCTTTCTTGGATGTCATATTCATGATGAGTAGAGAATCCTCTTGGTCTTCTGTGTAGTTTTTGTAATCTCTTCTTCCTCAAAAACCTCCTTGATAATTGTTGTTGTTGTAGCCTTGATTGTAGTTATGATTGTAGCTGCTTCCTCCATTGTTGTATTTGCCTCTGGATTGTCTATAGCTACCTATATGGAAGCCTCTTCCCCTCTGATTCCTTGTGTTTTTGAAGCATTCTTCTGTGGTGTGGTTGGTAAGGCCACAAATGTTGCAAGGTGGAGTGTTGTAGGATCTCCCCTTGCCTTGCTTTCCTCCTCTGCCCCTTCCTCTAGCACCTCTTCCTCTACCTATGTAGTAAGCTTGAGAGGTACTAGACTCTTCTTCATTCTTCCTACTTTTACCTTTATCCTTAATTTTATTCTTCTCTGTATAAAGGGTAGAAGATTGGTTACCTCTAGAGTTGTCACCATTCTTGTTGAGCTTTGTATCGTGGGTGAAGAGTTGCCCCATCAAGGTGTTGAGGTCAGGCATGGATGCAACCTGAGGATGAATTCGTGCTGCTACAACCAGCTTCACGCTAGCCAACTAAGACTTCATATTTGGTTAGTAGACCCTTTGAGCTTTCTAAATCCACGAAAAAATCACCCAACTTCTTTGGAACAAGTATATCAAAAGTTTGAGTCAAGACAGACTAGTTGCAAAATGACTAGCTCCCAAAACTTGTTATTTTTATACATACACCCGCTAGAAACAATGAACAGTGCTCTCAACTTGGTATGAATTAGAAACATTCATTTTGGGCATAGTAAAAGACTTGGCAAGCTTCCCAATCCAAGTTAAAACACTTCAATTCATCAACAGAGCATTGAGAAAAAGTTTTAGCAAAATCTAGAACACTCCCGCCATTTTCGGGCTCTATAAAGATAGACTAGTGAGTAGTAAAATGAAAATTTCTCCGAAATGGCAAATGCAATTTACATGAAATTTTGGGACATAAACTAGACTCAAAAAGATATCTAATGAATTTTAAAACTCTAAAAAAGATTACGTATAGCCTGAGATATGAGCTTCTGAAGTTCACCATTTGGAGTGAGTATAACAGAGAACAAATCAGAGAAGGAGTAAAAGATGAATGTATAGATTCACATATGATTACAACCACATTGGCAATGAGTACTTGCACAATGGGGTGGAATGCTAGAGCTATGGTGTAAGCTCTTCAATCTCTACAAATGGGCATGAAATGGGCACGAATCAAGCACTACATTGGCGACTTCCTACTTGCTCCTTTTATAGCTACTTTTGGAGGTAGTTTTGAATTTGAATTCAAATGACTTCACCTAAAAGTGATGCTAGGAATTAGGAAATATTCCCTCAGCTAATGGATTCATGGTTTTAGGTAGTTAGAGCCACAAATTTGCTTTTTACATCATGGATGACTTAAGCCATTCTTTCTTTTACAATTACAAAAGATAAAATGTACTCTTTTACAAGAGGTGTTCATATGTCTACACATATGACTACAAATAAACATCATTTAAGCATGTAGGCTTGGGCAAAATGCATCAACAGCTCCAGCTCAAGCCAGACATGCTTGGCTTCCAAATAAGTCTTCAATTGTCCTTGATTTCCTGCAAGATAATCATCAACTTGAATCTACTCAATTTTGTACCATCAAAGCTTTAGTCAACATGTCTCCACATTGCATATCTGTAGAGACATAGGATAGTTGAATATCCTTGCTGATTAGCTTCTCCCTTACATAATGGTAGTGGACTTCAATATTCTTGGTTCTAGCATGGTATACTGGAATAGCTACAAGATGTAGTGAGCTTGTGTTGTCACAAAGAATGAAGTCCAAGATCTGTATACAAAGGTTTTAACCACATGATTTCTTGAGTATCATTAGCCAAACCTCTAGATTCAGCTTCAGTAGAAGATAACGCCACTGTTGGTTGCTTCTTGGATGATCAAGAAATGATTTTTGAACCTGCATATGATACATACCTGGATGTGCTTGATCTTCTATCATCTCTAGATCCAGCCCAATCCGCATTTGAGTAGGCCTTTAGCTCAATATCTGAAGTAAATGGATAAAACAAACCTTCATTCATGGTCCCTTTTAGGTATTTGAGTACTCTCTTGGATGCTTCCATATGTGGTCCTCTCGGCTTATGCATAAACTAACTCAATATGCTAACACTATAGCATATATCCACCCTTGTGAGTGTTGCATAGTTCAAACTTCCAACCAAGCTTTGATAGCTTGTGATGTCTTCAATTAGCTCTCCTTCATAAGCACTAAGCTTATGATTTTGCTTCATAGGTGTACCTGCGCACTTGGTGTTTTCCATCTTGAACTTGATGAGCATGTCATGCACATACTTCCTTTGTGTGATGTATATACCTGAACTTGTGTAGATTAACTCCAATCCAACAAAATAAGTAAGTGGTTGAAGATCACTTATTTTGAACTCCTCCATTTTACTCTTTACCTGTTTGACTCCTTCAAGATCATTCCCTGTGATAATGATATCATGAACATATACACATAGATAGATCACTTTAGATACATTCCTCTTTATGAACAAAGAGGTATCCGCCTTGCCAGCTTTGAATCCTTGGTCCTGCAAATAAGTCACCAATTTAACTCTCTTGGAGCTTGCTTCAATCCATATAAGGATTTCTTTAATTTGCATACATAGTTAGGATGATGAGCATCCTCATATCCAAGAGGTTGTGCCATATACATGTCCTCAAAAATTCATCCATTTAAGAAAGCATTCTTTACATCAAGACAATAGAGCTTCCAATTTCTAGATGCAGCAAGACTAATGAGAACCCTAACTGTAGGCATTTTTGCAATAGGAGAGAAAGTCTCCTCATAATCAATACCATGGGTTTGAGCAAACCCTTTAGCAACTAGCCTTGCTTTATGCCTATTTATACTTCCATCTGCATTCCTCTTGATTTTGTATATCCATCAAGATCCAATTACCTTCATAGATGGCTTGTTACGTACAAGTTTGCAAGTGTCATTCTCCTTCAAGGCTTCCATCTCTTCAACATTGCATCTCTCCAAGCTTTCCTGCTTTGTGCTTCTTCAAATGTGGTAGGTTTTTCATTGGTTGAATCCTTTGCAATGTAGATTGAGTGCTTGGTGACGAAAGAAATATCATAACCATACCTCTCTGGTTTCTTATTCTCCCTTGAAGACTTTCTAAGTGGTTGATGTGAGCTCTTGGGTCCATATGTAGCATCTTGCATCTTTGCTTTACCTTTGTTCTTCCATAGCTTTAGCCTTTCCAAGTCTTCTAGGTCAATCTCCGAATCTCTTTCTTCAATTTTCTTTGGCTCCTTTGGTTGAAGTGATGGAAAATCTTCATCCAAGTCATAAGGTGTTGGAAGCAGCCAGAGGCATAGAAGACACGGAAGCATGTAACGACGGAGCAGGGAGCCAGTCGAATCTTTCTTTTAAGAATTATGATTTCAAAAACTTTCCAAAAACCTCCAATAGTGATTTTTATCACTATTGTAACATATGTAACATAGAAAACCCCATTTTGTAATCCATAGCTCCATTTTGTGCAAGCCGAGGAGTCCTCGAGCTTGAGGAGCTTAGGTAGAATGCACGTAGCAATTTTCGTTATTTTTAGACACCGTTTACCCTTTCAAATAGCATCTAGGACCTATTTTTTAACTATGCCGGTCACTAGATGTGAAACCGATCAAAACTAGTCTAGAAACTATCAAAAGAGCTAGAGAGCTCATTTATGAGGTTAGCTTGTTGGAGTAGAGAAGAGCTTAGAGCTATTTTGAGCTTGTAAGAGTGTTCTTGAGTAATAGAGTTAATTTCTCACCTTCCATTGTGTCTTGCTTGTCTCTTCGTAGTGTGTGTGTATGTGTGTGTGCATCTTTGTGCTTCTCACCTTCACTCTCACTTCATCTCACATTCACGATCTTCATATCACTCCTATCTCTTCCGCGGATTGACAATTAAGGAGGTGAAGCTTCTTAACGTGGTTCTCACCATTGTGCTAGAGCAACACCAAATTTGGCGCCGTTGCCGGGGATCGAGTCTAGGACGAATGTGTGATGGTAAGAGTATAGCAAGAAGTAGCGTTGGAAGGTACAAATTTCAGTTTTTGTTGTTGTTTTTACTTAGTTTTTAGTGTTTTTCACCTCCCCCACACTCCATCTTCGTCACCGCATCATCATCTTCATCTCCAAAAAAATCAGAAAATTCACCATATCCACCCATTCTCCTCATTTCCCCTCATTTGTGCATGCGAGAGAGTGAGAGAGAGCTTTTGTGCTTGCATGTACTTTTGTTTTCTTGAGTTTTCTTGCAGGTACAGAGCTCCAGTGCATCAGGAAAGCTTGGAAAAGGTAAAATTTTCAGTTTCTGTCAGAGATTTCCGTCTGTGTCAGACCATCGTGATGGTCGGCCAAGTGCGGAATTTTTGGTAAGCGACCACACCACGGGATAGGCGACACAAGCGCACACACGAATCCACAGACGCATCTGCAAAATTCTCATTTTGGTGGACCATCGCGACGGTCTCAGACCATCGCGATTGTGTCACACCATCGCGATTGGCTCACGCCATCGCGACGGCTCGGCCGGACCATCGCGACAGTTCGCGGACCATCGCGACTGTTCGGTTGACCCCACACCATCGCGATTGGCTCACGCCATTGCGCCGACAGTGCCACGTGGCAAGCTAGTCCATCGCGACGGTTCACACTTCACGCCATCGCGACAACACCCTTACACCATCGCGACAACTCGAATTTTTGACCATCGCGATTGGCTCACGCCATCGCGTCTGTGACCATCGCAACGGTTCACTTTGGACCATCGCGATTGTTCACGTTGACCGTTGACTGACGCCATCGCGATTGTCCGCCTGATCGAGCCATCGCGATTGCTCACTTTTGGACCATCGCAACAGTGCACTTCAGACCATCGCGATTGTTCACCTTCACGCCATCGCGACGGTCCCAGACCATCGCGATTGTCTCACGCCATCGCGATTGTGCACCCCCATCGCAAATTTTAGGGTTTCATTTTTTGGCCAATTTTGGGGCTATTTTTGGGAAATTTTTGGGTGATTATACTCATAGGAGACCCCTTAGCTCATATTTGGAGAAAAACCTGTTTGTCAGTTTTTACCCCCGAAGGCCTGAACGGTCATAACTTTTTCATCCGAAGTCCGTTTTTTGAGCTTAATAGCTCATTAGAGGATACGTCTATTTTTAGATAAGCTATTTTGAGGTTGACCTAGTTTGAGACTAGAAAGCCAAGGGGCAAGCATTAAAAAGTTGGGCAAAAGGGAAGGGACTTAAAGGGTGTATATACTCAAGTGCTTGATCATCCAACTGTGAATTGGTCTAATATTGGATTTTTCCAGGTTTAGCAAGGGCAATCAAAGGCAACCAAAGCAAGGTAGTGAAGGGCATAAAGCTTGGGAAGCGTGGCTTCTTGGGCATCAGAGCAACCAAAAAAGCTGACTCGAGGTTGGAAGATTACTCAACCCCCTCAGTCAATTCTTAGCTTAGGATAAATGGTAGCATTGTGGATTCAAGACGATAAGAACGCCTCAAGTTCAAGAGAATTAAATTTATCAAGTCCAAGACTAAAGATAAAGGTGTGTGACACGAAAACCTAAAGGAAGGAACATAAGTCTGACGGAACGAGAACTCAAAGTACCACGGAAAGTCGAATTCCTGATGCATACATTAAGACAAGAATCTAAAGAAATCTAAAAAGAATCAAGAAAGTAATAACAACGAATCATTGACGATCTAAGCGTGTACTGAGTGTGCAAGGAAGAAAATTAATGAACCTTAGATCGGGCAAACATATAGGTAAGTCAGACCGACGAAGCCTTAGATCATCAGAGGCAAGTGTAAGAACTACTGCACGATTGTGGGCTCAACAATTGAACACTAGTTATCCCTACGAGAACTCAGACACGAGTGAATCAGAAATGGCATTTAGCGCAGAAAGACCAGAAGGAGGGTCGAATGTAGCCTATTTAGAAAAACCAGAAGGACCCTATAGAACGCAACTAGAGTTTCTCCGAACCAACCGATTAGGTGCTCGCATCTATGAGGATGGTTTGCGAAGGCAAGTGGTGCAAATGCACAACCCCGATCAACCCATTGGATTGGAACGTCCAGTGGTGAAATTTGAGAGAGACGCGTACATAGACAAAGAAGGAACAATGTACATCTTAAGTACGTAGCCAAACAATACCAACGAGTTTGGCGTGATTCAGCTAGAGACGGAAACTAAATCTCAAGGAAAAGAACCATTAGAAGAGCCTAGAACACCTAGAGGGAAATCTGTACTGACACGAGTACTAATCCCAGAATGGATCCCTCAAGACAACAGAAGCGTAGAGTTGTTTGTAAATAAAGAAACTGATGAAGCCTTTTGGAGATACAAGACATAACTACTTAGTGAGGTAGGTATCATCACGATATACGAGTTCAAGGACCCGGATACACCTGGAAAGGTTGTATACCTGGATGAGACTTTAGAAAGAGTCTTTGTGGTGCCTGACCACGCTAAAAACACATACACATGGAGAGGTGAATTGGTATTCCCTCCATCTAGAATGAATATGAACACAAGTCAACAAGGGGCAGGAACATCCTCAGCCCATGGAAATCAAAGAGAGAAAAATAAAGAAAGACCCGAAGTAAGCTTCACTCATCCCATGGGGAGAGATAGAACAACCACAGACACTAATAGAGCAGATAGACAGAGAGATCATGGAATACCAGGTGGTAGAGATGATTTTCCTCTACCCAGACCACGTGAACATGCAAGAATATTGAGACCCACTCAGTTAGTGAAATCCATGAAAAATTACTTTGATGGGACAGGAGATCCCTATGACCATGTTGCAGAATTCAAGCAAGTACTAAGAGCAGAACAAGTCGAAGACATGTTCACGCAGTACAACGCATTTGGGCTAACGTTAAAGAATACCGCTTTAACTTGGTTCCAACCATTGCAACAAAGGCAATTTAGAGACATCCATCACTTTTTAGAGTCATTCATCACTGAATTCTCTAAAAGTGGGATTAGACATGACACGTCTTCGTTGATTCATAGCTTTAAACAAACCCCTCAGGAAACAGTTAGACTGGCAGGACGTAGGTTTAGACAATATGTTGAACGATGTCCAATGCAAGAGCTACCCTCACAAGCTAAACAAGTGTCATTGTTTCTAGATGGCTTGTTGAGCTCTAAACTACGCTCCTATGTGTACCTAAAGGAACCCAGAACGCTAGAGCAATGCATAAGAATTTGTATAGACATTGAGGACAACTTAGGAGACGAGTTGGAACTCTCAAAAGTCTACAAGGACTCAGACTGTTCATCTCTAGCATCCACAAAATTGTCTAACTCGATAGAAGACCTAGCAGAAAAAGTGGCCCAGAAACTAGGAGTTTCTAGTAAACCTAGGGTACTAACAAACAAACATTGTTATACCTGTGGTGGAAATCATATGGCAAATGTGTGCCCCAATGCACCACAACCTCAAGCCAACCCTAGTGGCCAATACTGTACAATTGAGAGAAGATACACGAATCATACGGCTCAGGACTGCCCATACAACAAACAGACCGTGAGACAGAACTACCCGCAAGCATACACACAGCCAGGTAGGTATCAAGGCCAATACAATGCTCAGCCTTATTACTATAGGTCTCCTCAGAACTACCCTTACCAGGCTCAACAGAGACAGCAACCGGTCTTAGCTCAGCAGCCACCCCCACCAGCGAATGTCATCTCAGTCAAATACGTTGCTGGAGAAGAGAATCTAAGTAGGGCCTTAGTGCCTTCTTCACCTTTGATCACAGAGAGTGACCCGAACTCAAACAATTTTGACTCTACTCATGTAGATAGTCCACCCGCTTATTACACGGAGTCACCAGAACACGTGGAGACATATCATTATGATAGTCCACCAGTGGAACCTAGTTGGGAGCCCGACTACGCTCATGTGATGTACACCAACCCAAATCCACGGCCCCAATTGAGACAACAAAGACCACAGGGCCCTAGAGGACCATGCGTTAGGTGCCAAGGAGATCACTTCATAAAGGATTGTCCACATCCCTCGATATCAGGACAATCACAATACTATAATATACAAGGCTTTTGCGCCGATTGTGGCAAAGAGCACATCATAAAAGATTGTCCTAAGAACCCTGTTAATGCTTCAAATGTGACACCGATCAACGTGATACGTATTGTAAACAACGTAGATGGATCCAACCCTACATACGTGCCTATCCAAGCTATAACAAGATCCCAGGCGCTCTTACAGAACCAACAGCTTAATCAGGAGAAAGTAGCCGGAAGTAGTGAAGTTGCAGAATCTAGCAGTAAAAAGATGAAATCTTGGAAAGATTCTAGAGAAAGGATTAAGAGAAAATGGAGTAAAAAGATAACTGAGTTGGAAGGAAGTTTGAAGGAATCTAGAGCCAAAATCCTAGAATTGACTTCACAGGAATTGAATCAAGAAAATCCAGCTCAGAAATCAGGATCAGTTTTAGCGGAACCCATACCAGAAAATCTAGACATGATGTTTCGTGCATATCAGGCTAGATTAAAAGAGGGACCTCAAGTAGCTGAAATGAGCAAAAACTACCCACGAGCTGATCTAGAAATTGAGAGAACTAAACTTTGCATGAAGATGGTAGAGTTAGCACACGCTTTGTTCGAAGCCTCTAGATATCTTAATTGGAATAACATGGCCAAACCGGAACTACACTTTCAAGGACTAATGGAGAGGCTAGAATACTTGATAGAAAGCAAAGAGAAAAAGGATCAGCCTAGGAACCCTATTGTCCCAGAGACGCAGGAGAATAATGCACCATCCCTGTTTCAAGCACCCAATACAGAAAGTCAAGACGATGTGTCTTCCATACATAGGTACTCACATGAAATTTTGAGGGAAATCCAAGAAGAGAAATGGAGAAAAGAACAAGGAACTCATCCTCCCATTCAAGAAATAGATGACTTGCAGGAGCAATTTCCCCAAGACATTCCCTCTATTTATGATGATGTAGAGGAAGAGCAACTGAGCGAACACACAGGATTTGAATCTAATTCTTTACAAGAATTACCTCAGTTCATAGGACCTTGGGAAGCTAAGTCTATTAGCATGAGAGCCCCTACGATAATAGTGAGGAATGAAGAATCAGTAATCCCTAGAAACACGAAAGTGATCAAGAATATCAAAGTACAGTGTAATCTCACTCTAGAGGAGTTGTTAAAGGTAAAACCAGAATTGTGGAAACATGTAGCAAATCAATTCCCTGAGCTTGCTACTACTCCCTCACAGATAGGATCACATAAGAAGGTTCTAGAGATACCTGTAGAAAAGATTGGAGATGTAAGTGAAGGAGAGGAAGGTAACACTTATCTTCCGATAACCCATCAGGGCTACACCACGAAAGCCATCTTAGATTCAGGAGCCGAAGTAGCCATAGCTACCACCGCTTTATGGAAACGTTGGGGTAAGCCAACATTAAGACCCACCAGGATGAAGCTACAAATGGCTGACGGACACATAGAAAAACCATTAGGCTTACTAGAAGGCATATCTCTCACCACTTGTGGTGTAGAATTTGAGCATACCTTTGCCATTTGTGATTTTAGTAAAAACCATGCTTATGAGATGATATTGGGACGACCATTCATGCGTCAGTTGCAAATTGTACAGGATTGGGGAACTAATTCTTTGTACTTGCAACATTTAGGAGTGACTACCAAAGTCAATCTTGAAGACTATTCACATAGAGATGTACCCCCAATACAATGGAATACCATCCATAAGACTCAGGTAGAGACGGAATCCGTGCACTCATTAGAATCAGATCCTTCTTGGTTGCATGAGGATACTCATTTATGGATGTGTAAAGTTGCAAAACAGGAGGAAGAAAGGTTAGAAGCCAAGACCTTAGGTGCAGAACAACATCCACGAACCCTTCAAGATCACGCTTACGCACCTGTAGTATTCCCTGACGAAGAGTTTGAACCCCATGGTTGGGCATAAATCCTAGCAACCATGGATGTAGCCATCAACGAAGAACAATGGACACCCCACTGTGACGAGGATGGCTATGACATTTCAGTTTTTACGATAGAGGCAATCATGTGCGATGCAATTTTAGAAGAGTGTGAACCGAACACTGATGCATTTGAGGGTGCAAGCGATTTCGATTTAGAATCAATTATCATGGACCCACCCTTTGCATCAGAGGAAGAATATTTCTATGAAGTAGAGACTCACCCTCAGAGACACGAGGAAATTACGAATGAGGTGAGGTTAGCCACCGAAGTGACTAGCAAGAGTGAAGGCAAGAAAAGAAAGAAGAAAGAAACCATGTCAGAAAAAGAAGAATCTTTGTTTGAAGTACCCAAGAATTTCAAGAAATATGAAATCGAAGATAGAAGAATCATGGTACGAATGCCTAATAGAAAGGCGAATGATGGACAAGTGTATGATAACCGAGAGAAAACCAAGAAAATAATAGTAGCCATAGAAGGAGAAGAAGAAAAATGTACATACATAGGGCATGATTTGACGAAGGAAGAAGAAGAAGAGCTAGTTGCCCTATTGCACGAATATAGAGATGTTTTTGCTTGGAGTTACAAAGATTTGAAAGGAGTAGATCCAGATATATGTTCTCATAGAATCCCTATGACTCCAGATGCAAAACCCACGAAACAGAAGCCATACACGTACAATGATAACTACGCTGCGAAGATTAAAGAAGAAATAGATTGTTTGATAGAAGCAGGATTCATTTACGAAATTGAGCATACCGAATGGGTATCTCCCATTGTGATTGTGCCCAAGAAGAATGGAAAATTGTGTGTGTGTATTAACCTTAAAAAAGTTAATGCCGCCAAGATTAGAGACAGTTATCCTCTTCCTATCACAGAACACTTATTGGAAAGAGTTGCGGGCAAGGAAGTTTATAGCTTCCTTGATGGTTTCTCAGGCTATAATCAACTAGCCATTGCTCCAGAGGACCAACACAAGACGGCATTTGCCACCGAATGGGGCATATTTGCATTTCGTGTGATGCCATTTGGCTTAACAAATGCACCCGCCACTTTCCAGCGACTCATGTGTCATGTTTTTAAGGAATTCTTACGCAAGAGTTTGGAAGTATATGTCGATGACATATGTGCTCATTCTAATATCAGGCAGACGCATATCCCAGAGTTAAGGCAAATATTTGACAAATGTCGAGAATATCAGGTTTGTTTGAACCCAGAAAAGTGCGTTTTCATGGTCAGACAAGGCAAAATTCTAGGACAGATTGTGTCAAAAAATGGAATCTCTACGGATGAGGAAAAAGTGAAGGTGATTGCAGATCTACCTAGGCCGACGAACATCAAAGAGGTACAAGCATTTATGGGTCATTGCGGCTATTATAGGAGATTCATACACATGTATGCAATCATAGCCAAGCCATTGTACTCTCTTTTGACTCATTATGAATGGACAGATGAATGTGAAAATTCATTCAATGAACTTAAACGATGCTTGTGCTCAGCACCTATATTGAAAACCCCGGATTGGAGTAAGCCATTCCATGTACATGTGGATGCATCCAATTACGCCATAGGATGTGTGTTAGCACAACCCACGAATGAAGGTAACATAGATCTCCCCATAGCTTACGCGAGCAGACAATTAAACGCAGCAAAAAGAAATTACACCATGACGGAACAAGAAGGATTAGGGATGATCTACACGGTAAAGAAGTTCAGGCACTATTTGTTGGCAAACAAATTCAAGTTCTTTACAGATCATCAAGCACTATTGTACCAAGTCAACAAACCCTGTAACACACGACGACTAATACGTTGGTTTCTATTACTCATGGAGTATGATTTTGAAGTAGTAGTCAGGAAAGGAAAAACACATCTTAGAGCTGACCACCTTTCGAGATTAACCTCAGGAGAAGCTCCTCAAGGAGTAGTGGATGATCTACCAGATGCATATTTGTTTAATCTTGAGATAGCACCAGAATGGGCTAAACCAATAGTCCCTATTCTCACGTATGGACCCAAGAATCCTAGGATAAAGATCAAAGAAGTAGAGATTACCAAGTCTCAGAGATACCAAATCATAGCAGGAAGCATATACAAACAGGATAATCAAAAGATTCTTGCTTGTTGTGTAGATGAATTAGAACATGCAAATTGGTTGCACTTAGCACACATAGGTGCATTAAAGCAACACCATTCAAAAAATCGAACATTACAGACTTTGCATAGACTAGGAGTATATTGGCCTTCGATGGAAGCAGATGTCTACAAGTTGTGTAAAGAATGCCATGTTTGTCGTGAAAGACCACCAGTAGAACATGCGACATTATATCACGTGTCTCTCACACCAGACTGGAGTGAACCTTTAGTGACATACTTGAGGACGAAGACATTCCCTCAAGGGATGACCTTAGCTCCACAACGTAGTCTAGAGCAGGAAGCTCAAGACTATTCACTTATTGGCGATAATCTATACAAAAGAGGACGAGATGGATATCTAAGACAATGTGTTCATGAAAGCGAATATCTGAGCATACTAGAGACTGCACACCAAGGTGTTGCAGGAGGTCATTTTGGACCTGAAAGGATAATCAAAGCCATCCTCTTTGCAGGAGTATGGTGGCCCACTCTTCACATGGATGCTCATACCTATGTTAAGAGATGTGATGTGTGCCAAAGAACTCAGTTTCCTACTCGCAGAGATGAAATGCCATTGAAACCCATGATGGGAGGACGTGCATTTTCTAAGTGGGGTATAGACTTTGTAGGACCCATTAACCCCCCTGCAAAAGGTACGCATGCTGAATACATTATTGTTGCGACAGATTATCTTACAAAATGGGTAGAGGCAAAAGCCACCAAAAAGAATGATGCACACACGACTGCAAAATTCTTATTTGAAAATGTCTTTACCAGATATGGATTGCCTATAGAGTTAGTGAGCGATCGAGGAACTCACTTTCTAAACCAAGTCATTGAATATTTGTTATAGGATTTTATGGTGATTCACAAGAAATCCGCACCATATCATCCTCAGGCCAATGGTCAGGCTGAAAGCACTAATAAGATCCTTTGTAATGTACTGACGTGAACAACAAACGTTCAGATTGGGACAAACAGTTACACCACGCTATTTGGGCATATCGAGTGGCCTACAAGACCGTACTCAATGCAACTCCCTTTCAGATGGTTTTTGGTCAGAATGTTGTGCTTCCTTTGGACTTCTTGATACCGACCCTTAAGGTTGCACAAGAACATCAGTGGACCGGCCATGAATTATCAGCTAGAATAATGGACTTGGAACGATTAGGAGAAACCAGGCTAAAGGCAGCAGCAGGAATATACGCAGCAAAGAAACGACAGAAAGCATATTTTGATGCACATGTGAAAGATAAAGGCCTAAAAGAAGGAGATTTAGTTCTAGTGTATATGCTGAAACAGCACGCACGGAAATTAGAAAAGCGAGGTTATGGACCTATGATCATTAATAGACTCTCGACAAGTGGAGCAGTACAGTTAGCCACCTTAGAAGGAGATATAATGCCTAATTACATTAGTGGCTGTAGAGTCAAGTTATACCAAGAACCTCTTACTGAGGATATGCTTAGACGACTCACGTTGGCAAAGAAGCGTAAGGAGGAAGAAAATAGAATACGAGCTGAAGCTCAGGCAGAAGCCATAGAATGCATTAAGCGCATGAAGCTAAGAAGACAAGGACTAGGGAGAGAACATTATAACCATCTGGAAACCACACCCAGATATCCCATGGCCATGTGTCAAGTAAAGTCAACTACTCATCCTAGTATAATGGACAGGAGACCATTCATTACAGTCAGGCTAGAGCACGGCAACCCTTGCCAAGAGCTCAGGGCTTTAATTGACTCAGGTGCTGCGACTAGTGCGATTAGATGATCCCACTATAAGGATTCAGGAATAGAAATGCGGCCAATTGAGGCATACCTCATAGGGCTAGGAGGCATGGAAACCCCTTGCATGGGCGAGGTGGACCTTCCTATCCTCATTAAGGATGTGACCATGACAGCGAAGCTACTAGTGTGCCATGATGACGACATGATAGAACCCCTAATCCTTGGCCAAGATTGGCTATACGATCACTCAGTGGACCTAAATCTTAGACAAGGCTCCTTACAGATTGGAACCTTAGAACAAAAGCGAGTGATACCACTTGACTTCCCTAACGGCATTCCGACTGAGGTTTGTAACCCTAGACCCTATGAAATACATGCGACGGAAGACCGGAAGATCTTTGGTCAGATCAGTCACGTTACGTCTACACCAACCCACTCGGGCTTGGCTATAGACAATTGTCAATCAGAAGGACGACAGGAGATCTTCCCTGGGGCTTCCTGCAAACTAGAAGGGGCAGCTACCCAACCGCTAGGGCAGATGGACACAATCAGCGGTCAGGTGGGTTGCATCAGCGGCCAAATGAGCACAATACCCTGCGGTGCTCATCCTTCCAAACTTGCTGCGGACTGGCCTAGATTAAAGATAAAGAACGAATCACTTCCTAATGGGCAGGTCACGCAAGTGTTGGATCTCCCTTCTTTTCCAAAGCAGAGCGTCCAATGGACCTCTCAAACCCAACCACGAAGGAGTCAACCACAACAGAGGAACCCAGATCGACGACACCATCAGACAAGGCAAAGAAAGCAGCAGTATCCGCATCACAGAACAAGTGGCACGAGACAAATATGGATGCCAAAGGGACAGCAACCATAGGCTATTGGCAACACTGCAGACGAGAACAGGACAAAGTTTCAACAAAAGCAGAGTCAGCATCCAAAGTCCCCTCGATCTTCTTCTACAAGTACAAATACTCGACAGATTTGGATCGCCAAGAAATACGTTATCCATAGATCCACACCCACGCAAATTTGGGTACCCAAACCATGTATCATAACTCAACCCTCAAGCCATGTAATATATACCCCTCAGAAATCTTTCCATCCCTCAATACCACCAAACCCGATACTACTTTTTTTCCCTCAGCAGCAACTCACCACCCACTCCAAGACTCTTAGGAAATGGATACCGAAACGTATCCAGACGTCTTCTTGTACCCCCTTATCTATTGATTCTCCCACCCCGTTTAAACTCCACCCTTGTAATAATTCACCCTCAACCAAACCTTGTATAAATTCACACACCATAACCCCACATCACTCATAGTAAAAGCTCATCAAGCAATGTATACATAATATGACCATGTAGGCGTCTAGAGACCTGCATTAGTTTTGCAAAAAAAATCATAGCATCAATCACTTCACAACACTTGGCTACACGGGTTACACATCGGTTATGGAAAGGGATTGCGGTCTCACCTTAATGGGATCATAATTAATTTCCATACTAATGTGCTAATCTTTTGTAGCAGATCTTTTCCATTAGCTCGTCAGTCATCATGCAAACTGAAGCAGGACCATCAAAAGCTAGCCCAAGCACACCAATGGCCAATATTGGAGAATTACTAGCGGAATCTTATCCGATGATGCAACCTCCAGAGTTTCAAGGTTTTCTAGGACCCATGCCAATAGACGATCCTCCTAGAGGATATACTGAGAAGATTCATCGTAACTCTCACTGGTTTCAAGGCCTAGCAGGACCCTTAGCAGACGCTGATTTCATATTTGAGGCCAGTTTGGCATTTGATCTTCGCACATGGGCCAAGTACTAGTTCTTTTCAAGAGAATTTGAAGGACTACAGAATACCCAAGATTTAACGCACGTTTGGGCACGAGCGGGATTTACAGAATATTTTAGTGACCCTCTGCCTAAACCTGATTTTTATAGATGCTTTTACTTAGTAACCACCTTGACAGCTTTAGAGAACAAGGATCTACCCGGCACATTCATGTTACCATCCTTGGTAAATGATCCTCCATTCAGAAGGTTTTATTTGTCTAAAGATTTAATTCGCGCAGCTCTGAAGATACATGGAATGCACACTCCGACGGAGCGAGAACGACTAGTCCTAGAGCAGATGAAATGTGGTGAAAGTGGGAGGATATTTCTGCTATAACACCTGAGCTCTCCAAGCCATTGCGGATATGCATGCAACATTTTGCTTTCCCAGCTCAGGATCGTTTTACCATGCCCCACAAAAGAATCTGGTTTGGATTATACTTAGCATGTACTGGACCTCAAACGATTGATCTAGCTAGCTGGATAATTGACCAGCTCTATTTGGCACAACATAGGTGGGAGCGAAAGAAGGTCATCAATGGATGTTGTGCACTTACAAGGATTATATATATGTGTTTGGCATATGATTTACCCATAGAGCGCGCCATGACGAGTGAGGAATTGAA
This sequence comes from Ceratopteris richardii, assembly GCA_020310875.1. Lineage (NCBI taxonomy): Eukaryota > Viridiplantae > Streptophyta > Polypodiopsida > Polypodiales > Pteridaceae > Ceratopteris > Ceratopteris richardii. The sequence goes on along the minus strand of CM035411.1, from coordinate 99,097,360 downwards.
AGCATTTAAAGGCACCACTAAGAAGGCTAGAAAGTCTAGCAAAGGCAGAGCCGGAAAACGCATGAGAGGAACCATACCCTGCCTTCAGGTGCCAGAATCAACCTCACCACAACCATCTCCAGAGCAGTCACCGACCGTAGCCACTCCCACGGTACCACCAATTCGTATCCGGTTATCAAGGCCAGTTACGCCGGAGGGCACCACCAGTACTGTTGCACCCCAAGTAGCCACAACCACAGAACCTATCACCATGGCAGCCGAACTTCCCACCACTATTGGTGCGGAAGCATTCTCTTTTCCAATACCACATTTAGAAGCAGAACAAGCAGCACCCCTGAACACAACGTTCGATTTTGAAATGCCCGATGCATTCTCCAATGAGTTTCAATTTTCAGAAGGACAACTATTTTCTCAAGAATTTGAAAGGCCCAGCTATCCCACCACACCCCGGGATCAGCCCCAAGGACAGATTGTGTCTAGCTCTGATGATGAAAGAACAACAACCGATGACGACGAAGGAGACGATGAAGCTAGCCAGGGAACTCAGGAATCCCAAGAGCATGAACAGACAGATGGCCAAGGCCAACAAACAGACACACATGGTGATACAAGTACCCATGAAGATGAAACTTACGAAGCAGCAGCTTACACACTAGCTATTAAGAAGCTGTATAGAACTATGGAAAAAGTTTGGGCACGCAAAAAGCTGACTGAGGAAGAGAGTCAAGCGATAATAGAACAAGAACTTGTCACAGGCGGATTCGAAGACGCATACATCAAAGGATTCAGAGAGTTAGTCAAATCAGTAGGCTCCAACGAGGCACTTAGGTACTTGCAAAGAAAGCCACTACCACAGTTTGACCCCCGCAGAGTACGACTACTTTCAAAGCCCGGCGAATACATTCGTGTCCCAACAAGAGCACAGTCTTCAGAACAAGCCAGGGAGGCACGCCTCGTCCCCGAAAGCTCGTTGGCAGCAGAAACCATCCTTGTAGATTCCCCACCCCGCGCTACAAATGTACATACCTCAGTAGTCATTGAAGTACCAACCACCCCAACCGCTCCTCCATCACCGCCAGTCCATCTAGCCTCCCCTCTTCACCCTCCTTCCCCCCGATTAACATCTTCTATCGTTGGTGACGTAGCAGAAATCGTCTTTATGACCACTAACCCCACAATTCCCGCACCCATTAGACCTAGTCTACCCCCTCACACACCCACCTTTCTATCCAACCCATTCCTCCATCCATCTTTTCCATCTTTCCCCACAACTCCAAGACCCCTTTTTCCATTCCCACCGCCATTAACCTTCTCCCCCGTCTCACCTCCCCGACCCACTATAACCCCTCTTTCCCCTTTCCACCCAGCTGCACCAGCCAGTCCCCCTGTAGATTACTCCTCAACCTTTGTAAATCCCGTATTTACACCAGCACAAGCACCCACAGTCACACCCATATTCAGAGTCACCGCACTCGACACGTCCAATGACATGGACATCTCACCACCCATTGCACCATCACTCACTTCACTCACAGCACAAACATATTTAGGCACCTCACAATTTTCCACAATCACCACAGCATCCACCTTCCCACCCCCATTCCCCGTTCCCTTTGCATCCACACCCACTGCATCTTCATTTAGCACCCCATTAATACTATCACCCACTGTAGATAATGCATTTCGACAGATGTTCATGTGTATGACGCAAGTAAGAGATGAGTTCCCATCTCTTGGCGATAATTACCAGCAGCTGCAGAGGACAACCAATGACTTACAGTTGCAGCTTAAGTTATTGTCTATTGAGAATGCCTCCCTGAACAACCGCTACCAAGAATTACGAGAGGCCTATCATAAATTAGAACTAGAAATCGAAGAAAAGACCAAGGAAGCCACTGCTGACCTGGATAACTTATTAAGATCCCAGACAGTCCGCAATGCAACGCTAGCACGAAACATGGGCTTACTCAGAAGACATCTAGCAGCAGCAAAGGAGGAAAACCAGCGCCTACAGGATCAGAACCGAGAAAACTTAGAAGCAGCTCTTGACCACCCAAACCAACCTTTGAGTCCTAGCCGGTTCAAAGCCATTCCCTCAGACTCGATGAGGATGCTGCTAGAAGATCATGTAAGGCTGCTAGATGAATACGACCGCATGAACGAGGAGTTACAGAAACTCAAAGAAGATCATAAATTACTCCAGTTACGAGCACCAGCACACCAAGACATACTAGCACCTGTGGACCCCTCTCCTGACATCTTAGAGGAACTCAACGCATTACGGGCCCAGGTATCAAACCTTGAATCAAGGATTGCAGTATATGAAGCACCACCAAGGCCAAGTTCCCCACCTGAGCTTCCAGCTAAGGAAGAAACGGTCACCATCCCGGTGGAGGAAACGTTTGAAGAGGCGTATGAGCCACAACCCATCCCAGGCGGACGCGTCACGGTCGAAGGCCAGATGACTTACGAACTCCCGACCCCCGCGTGGATGAAGACTATTGAGGAACTTGGGACAACGCACTCAGCTAGAGTAGAGGCACAATTACATGCCATGGCAATGATAGAAGAAAGAATTTTACAGTCTCCATTCTTTGCTCATTTGGCCCCGCGACGATACATCTCTGGGCACGAGCTACAGTATAAACTGGATTTTATGTTAATGGCCGAATAAATGGGATAGGTGGGTCTGCAGAATCTTCATTAATTGGTTCTGACATGTAAATCGCGGGTGTCGTTTCATCTATGCCCACCGGAGCTTCACCAAAATCTAAGCGGGATAAGAAATCTGCTAAGGCATGTGAACTGCCTGGCCGGTGAATGACTTCGTAGTCGAATTCCTGTAAAAGTAAGACCCATTGCGCTAATCGACCACCTAGATGCTGTTGTCGAACTAGATAGACAAGTGCAGCATGATCTACATGAAATGTGAATTTACGACCTAGCAAGTAATGTCTGAATTTCTTGACAGAATATACTAGCCCTAGACATTCTCTTTCTGTTACAGAGTAATTCTTCTCAGCAAGAGCTAATCTTTGACTTGCATAATACACTGGTCTGAACCATTTATCAATTTTTTGCATCAACACACTTCCTATTGCTATATCTGAAGCATCGACAAATACATGAAATGGGTGATCCCAGTCCGGTGGCTGTAAGATAGGAACTTGTGTTAATAAATGCTTTAAACGATCAAATGCTATCTGGCATTCCTGGGTCCATTCAAATTGTCAAGGTGTCTTGGAGATTAGCTTGTTTATGGTATAGCCAGATGAGCAAGCCACCGTAAGTGCCTTCCATGCCACCGTATTTGGCCCATAAAACGTATAACTTCTTTTGGAGTAGCTGGCACCGAAGCTTCTAATACTGCCGAAATTTTATCGTGATCTACTTGGATACCTTGTGCAGATACAATGTGGCCAAGTAACTTGCCAGATGAAACCGCAAACACAGATTTGTTTGGGTTCAAGCAGAGTCTATACTCTCTGCATTTCTAAAAGCAGCACCGTAAATGGCACAGGTGTGCTATCATCTTACCGAAAATTGAAAAGTCATCGAGATATACTTGCATAAATGAAGTGAGATAAGGAGAAAATATCTCCTGCATACATCTTTGAAATGTGCTTGGTGCGTTTCTCAATCCAAACCACATTACTGTACAAGCAAAGACACCCCAGTTGGTAATAAATGCAGTTTTTGGTATATCTTCTTCGGCCATTCTAACTTGGTTGTAGCCACTGTATCCATCTAGGAATGAATACATCTCGTGTCCTGCTACTCTATCAAGCATGGTATCCAAAAAGGGGATTGGAAAAGGATCCGGTACGGTTGCTGCATTTAATTTACGGTAATCTACACAGATTCTCAATTGCTTGTTTTTCTTTGGCACAATCACAATCGGAGAGATCCATTCAGCATGCTCTACTAGCACGATGAATCTGACTTTTAATAACCTATCAAGTTCTGCCTTTACCTGAGATGCATAATGGGGATTCATCCGGTAGCTAGTTTGCTTTATCGGTCTTGCTTCTGGCTTCAGCATGACTCTGTGCTAGTAGATGCGGGGGTCCAATCCTTTCATGTCTTTGTAGTCCCATGCAAAGACGTCGGTGAATTCTCGGAGTAGCTGGATTAAACCTGCTTGAAATGTTTCCGGTAAGTTTTTCTTTATCTTTACAGGACGCGGGTGATCTTCATCTCCTAAATTGTAAGTGATCAGCTGATCTTCGGGGACATAGAACTGTTGATGTTTCTCTAAGTCGTCTGTTGGTTTAAGAAGTTGCTGCAATTCATAGTCATGTGTCAAAACAGTGTCTTCCTTCTTAGCCTCTTCTGTGATGGGTATTACTGTACAGACTGAAGCGTTCCAATTATCTACAACGGACTGTAGATCAACAGTCCCTAAGGAAATTAAATTAGCGTTACTCTTCAGAAACTCTTCTTCTTCATCATCTGATAATCCATCTAGCATATGGACTGGTTCAGCAAAATACGGTCTAGCCTGTATGTAGCTCAATGATGAGTAGCACCTCCTTTAATGTCAATCCGGGAAGACGTGAGGATGGTATGAAGACCTCGAGCAAGTGGTGGCACAAGTGAGTGAGTGAGAAGCACACAAGCATGCACACACATACACACACACGCGCACACAAGGCAAGACAAAGAGTGAGAATCAATGGAGCTTTTCGATTACTTTCAAAATGCTCATACAAGTTCGTTTCAATTACAATCCAACCTCAAAAATGAGCTCTCTAGCTCTTTTTATAGTTTTTGGCTAAGTTTTGGCCCTGTCCAGACCTAGTGTCCGGCCTAGTTAAAAATTAGGTTCCAGGGCCCATTTGAGGGCTCAAAGGATATCTAAAAAATACGAAAATTGGCAGGTAGATACCTCTAAAGCTCCTCAAGCTCAAGGACTCCTTGGCTTGCACAAAATGGAGCTACAAAAAGATGAAATGATATTTACAATGGCATTTAGTGATGAGAATCACTTTTAATGGTTGTAGAGGTTTTGAAAAATTAAGGTTGCCTTAGTGCTAAATCTGCGTGAATGTTCATAAGTGCTTCTTCTTGAAAAATTGTTGGCCTACTTGCCGGGTCTTCGTTGACTTCCTTGTCTGCTTGGGCCTTCTCTTCTCTCGGACTCTCTTCTTGTGCTTCCTTGTCTTGTCAATCCTTCAGCTCCAGCTCCAACACCCCCCCCTCTCTCGCGTCTGTCGTCCCTGACAGACCCTTGTTGAGAGGTTTTTTGGATGTAGTATTCGACGACGTCCTGCGCTAAATGATGTTCGGCAATTTGCAACCCTTTAGCCAAATCTGTTAGAAGAGCATCCGAGTCTACCGGCCCAGGAACCTCTGGGTGTGGCATACGTAGCTTTTCGGAGTGGAGAGCTTGTTCCACTGCAAACAACTGCAAGAGATGGGATGGTCTGGGAATGAATATCTCGGAGTGATATTCCCAGAATCCCGTGACAAACATCTCTTCGAACGTTTGTTTGAAACAGGCCGGTAGATATTTGATGCGAGCATGCCATGCATACACAACATTGATCGATGGAGTTGTGCTCATGTCGTATACAAGATCCTGGTTCCCTTCATTAAATCCTAGTGCTGAGAGATGCGGTTCCTTGATATTTTTGAAGGTCCTGAAGGTGACCAGCATAAGTTCGAAAATTTTCTGGCACATCTGAGTCATGATATCAGGAACATTCTTGAAACGGACCCCCCAATGCCGGATCATTGAAATCATATAGCCAATTGTGGGTGCGCCTTTAGGGGGTGCGAAGTACACGTAATTTAGCCACTTCTCGCATCCTTTAATTGTCAGCACTGTATGTGTGTACTCCGGCCAGGATCTCCTTCGAAACACAGGACAATAACATGGATTGTATTTGATGTACAATGGCATGTTGTTCCATGTTCTTACCATTTTCGGATAGGTTTCGAGCAGTCGAATTCTCCATGTTGGTTGGCGGATATGTCCTTGCTTGGCACTCTCTGGGATGTCATCGGGTGCAAATTGGTTCCCTTGAGGTGTGGCGCTTGATCTCCGCATTATAGTCCGCCATTAACAGGCAAAAAGGTACATACAGATCATCCGATGGGCCGATCCACCTATGGTGTGAAAGATTCTGAAAATAATCAGATTTTATTACCACCTCCTCCAATTTTGACATCAAGGTGATTTGGACTGCCACCCTGTCGTCATGTGTCGTGGCTACTTTCTCTAACTTCTGCATCCATTCCGGTGCCTCGATCTCAATTGTGTCCATGCCCTGTTCTGTGCGCTTACCTCCGGGTGTTGGCATCGGGACATAGGGATCCTCAAATGTTTCTTCTACCTCAATTGGCACCAGGTCGTCAGGCTCGGGGTCTACCAGAGGGGAGGGCTGACGCTCATATTGCATAACCTTGCTGCGTAATTCCTCAAGTTCGGCCCGGAGTTTACTGACCTCTTCAGCTGTTTCTTCTGCGGTTATGCTCGGGCTGGGTTCTGTTTGTCGAGTGGCCAATTGTCTTCGTAACTCATCTCTTTCTTTTTCTAAAGCGGCATGGGCCTCCATTAAGTCTGCATGAGTTTCTAACACCACCTGCATATTCTCAGAGGGTATCGCCTTGAATCGTTCTCGATCAATCTCTTGTGGGGAACCCTCCATGGCCGCTTCTAGGTTTTCTTCGTTCTGTTTCTGTAATCTCTTATTCTCTTCTAACGCGGTCGACATATGCTTGCGGAGGAGGCCCAAGTTCCGTCGAAGTTTCAGGTTTTCCGTGATCTGCGAATGGAGCAGCTCGTCCATATGTCGTCGTTCTTCATCATCTGTTTGAGGTGGGTTGGCTTCTAATTGTGCGTATTGCCCCTGTAATGTCGCGTGCTGCTGTACTAATTGCTGCTTCTGCTCTTCAAGATCCCTACATCTTGCTTGGAGATCCTCGTGGCGTTGGAAGAGCCTTGTATGTTGGTCGTCCAAGTGTTGGTAATGTTGCTGGAGTTGGGCCATGCATTGATGCATATTATTAAATAAGTTACTGAGAGGAATAGTATTGAATGCAGAGGGGTAGGGAAAGGGAAAGGGGGTTGTGAATGCAGTACTGGGGACGGGTGAGGGGGGAGGTGGGGGAATGGGAGAGTGTGGGTAAATGGGGGATGGGAGAGGTGCAGAGGTGGGTGATACCTCCATGAAAGTGGGGTTCGTGGTGGGAGTGACTGTGAACATGGGAATTGTGGTAGCGGTGAGTGTGGTGAATGTGTATAGCGGTGTGTGTAATTGTGAACTTCTAGGAAGTGTGCTGGGGGTGGTGAGGTGTATCGTGGCTGTAGTTAGACTCGTGTTTTCAGTGGAAGTAGAGTGCGTGGGTGGACTGATGGTTTGTGCGTTGGTGTGTGTAGTGGTTTCAGAGGTGGTGACAGTGGAGGTTACAGTGGTAGAGGGAGGTGATTGAGGTCGATGTGGGGGAGAAGGTGGCAAGGGAGGTGATGGGGGTGCACTCGATGTGTGGGCTTCCTCGGTGTCGTGAACTGTGTGTGCCGTGCCAGTGGTTGTGGGAGTGCCTTGTGGTCCTGATCCTAATACGTTCATTTGTTTTCCCGTTCGTGGGGGGCGTCTTCCATATCTTCTTTCTGTTCTTCGTGAGTGCACTAGTGCGGTATGCACCGTTTCTGGTACTCCTAAAGCATCTGATATCATTTCCAAGGTGGCACGGTACTGTTCGTCCACACCTTCCTCCTCCAGAATTTGGTTCATGAGAGCTTTACCCGCAGCTAATGAGAGCCTGTGTTGCTCTTGAACTCGGTTCATTGTATCGTAAAGCTTCTTTAATGCGCTAGTGTAGGCGGGGGCACCTTCCAGTACTTGTAGGGCTTCTGGATCATACTCTTGTTCTTCTGCTTCTAAGTGTCCGCCCTGTGTCTCCCCATGAGCTTCTTCTTCAGTGTCCACGTTGACTACGTCTGGTTGGTTGGGCTGTGCTTGGTCTGGGGCAGTTTGCTGTCCACTGGCTTGCTCTTCTTCAACTTCTGCATTTACAGCTTCTATGATTCTTGCAACTTCTTCGTCAGTTAAGTCCTCTAGGGTGAACCCATGCGGGAACTCCAAGTCAGTCGGTACTGGTGGAAATACGAGATTGGGGCCATCTGTGCTGTGCCTGGGTAGCCTGATAGTAAACGGTTGCACTCGTCGGGGGAGTCTTGGGGTTGTCTCAGGCGTCAGAGTTGCCCCGCGAGCTTGTGCACAAGGCATCTGGACGGTGCCGCGCATCTTCTTTGGGGGAGGCCCTACAGCTGACAATCTGCGTTGAAATTCCTGAGCTCTGCACCAGATCAGAGCCCTTTGCACCGGTACATCATAGGCGAGACATCTGTATACAATTCTTGTGAGTGCACAGCAACCATACAATACAGATCTTTGCTTCTTATACCATCTCTGATGAGCCATATGAATCTGGTCGATAATCCAGTGGGGCATATTGATGGTCAACTCAAAAGCATCCGCCAGGTAGAGGCTAAACCAGATCTTTTTGGGAGGCATTGTGAATCTATCCTGCGCGGGGAAGGCGAAATGTTGCATGACCATACGTAAGTGGATGGCGATCGTGGGTGTCATTGCAACCATGTCCTTCAGCTTTGTCAGATTCCTGTTCTTCATGTTGTCTGGAACCATTGTCTCTTTCTCTGTTGGAATGTGCATTCCCTGCATGTCGAGTGCTTCTCTTACCAGATTGATAGTTAAGCGGAAACGCTTCAGCTCGTTGCCCCTTGTAAGTGATGGGAGCACAAAGGAGCTGTATCCTTTCTTGTCTTTGCTGGAGGTGAGGGTACTAATGAGATATGAGCATCTTAGGAAATCTGGCTTTGGTAGTTGGGACTTGAAGTAGTCATAAAGCCCTGCCTTCTTCCAGATCGGCTTCAATCCTTCGTTATTCTGTAGCCTTTCAAATTCCCTGGTAAAGAAATGGTATCGGCCCCATCGTCCATTGAATTCGACTTCGGACTCCCACATATACGTGCCTTCACCCAGGGGGCCAGCAACGTCACTGAACCAATGTGAGGCTTTGCCCACCGGCATTGTGTGTCCCTGCGGGGGATTCTGAATTGGTATTGCGTGCAATGCCCGTAATGCCGCTGGTCTTTCCTTTAACTCCTCCTCGACTGGAAGACTTTCGATATCCACCACTTGTGGGCTGGAGCCGGCCTGGGAGCTAGTTCCTACTGTATCAGCCATTTTACTTCTTTCTGTCTGTCTCTGTGAGAATATACAAACAGGTGTTAATATTGTACAGGACAAGTGAGGACCGTTGTTCCCATCACAATATTAACATGAGGGTCGGGAGCGAATAATGGGTTAGTAAGTGTTCGGTGCACGTGTGTGGTTAACGCTTGGGTAATCCTAGGAGACTAATGAAGTTAGCAAGTGGGGATGAATTTACAAATTGGGGTCGGGGGGTTTATTACAGGTCTTAGGCTGCCAAGTGCAGTGGATGGGCTTTGCTTTCGGTTTCGTAGAGACTCTAGAGAGCTTTCTCGGTGTCGCGGTTTGGGGATGGGGCCTTTTAGGGACCCATTTACAATTGATTACATGCACGCTCTTGGGTCTTGGTGTGTTCTTGAGCGTTGAGAATGAGTGAATACGGGCAGTATGCGTAGCTGCGTTATGCTGTTTAGGTTGTGGCCTCGGCGTAGCTACTTGTGCCCTCAAGCAAGCCTTAGGCACCCAAATTTGTCTTGATTGTGGGCTAGCTTTCATCGACTTCTTGGGCACCCAAATAGATTTCACATTAGCAGGAGAATTTCTGCAAGACTTCTTATTAATGTCATGTTGTTGGTTATTAATAAGAAACTTCGCCCGTGTCATTGACGGTGGTACAACCGGTTGTTCACCTTTCCGCACCCACACATGGTTTATTTTCTGGGACATTCTGTTGAGCAGGTACTTTTGATCTTGGACATAGGTAGTACTCTGCTTCTTCTGCCTTTGATCCACCTTGGGTTGCTGCCTCCTTCTGGCCTTTGGAAAAGAAGGGAGTTCCGTTGCATTCCTGACTCCTTTTTTGCGAATATCATTCCTCTGCAACACATAGTTTTGGACAAGAACAGCATGGTCATCTTCATGTGTACCCCTGGAAGGACCAGGAGTCTGTGCCTTTCCTAGTTCCTTGAGTGCTCCATTGTCTAATTCTACTGTAACTCGACTATGATTGATCCAAACCTGGAGAAGTCCACTTCTTAGGTTTAAATTGACTGCTTGGTCATAGATCCAGTCTTGACCCAAGACAAGAGGTTCAGTGAGATCCTCATCCTGACACACCAGTACTTTAACTGTCATTGCCTCATCATGAATGTAGAGGGGAAGTTCCACCTCGCCCATGCAAGGGGTTTCCACGCCTCCCAATCCTATGAGATATGCTTCCACAGGATTGACAGTTAACTGCAACTCTTGACAGTAAGACACTCTAACAGCACTAGTGGCTGCACCTGAGTCAATCAAGGCTCTTACGGTTCTTGCACTCTTTCCTCGTCCCATATCTATGGTTATGAAAGGACGTCTGTCGATTATTCTATGCGAGCTTGTTCCTGCAACTTCACACATGGCCATGGGACATCCTTGATCTGCATAGTCATTTGCTCTAGTCTGATCTCGGCCTTGCCTTCGTAACTTCATCCTTCTGATGCGTTCTAAAGCTTCTGCTTGAGCCTCTTCTCGAATTCGCTTTTCTTCCTCTTTGCGTTTCTTAGCAGTATTGAGTCGGCTGAGCATTTCCTCCGTGAGGGGTTCCTGATACAACTTGACTCTACAACCTCTAATATAGTTAGGGAGAACATCACCCTCTAATGTGGCTAATTGTACTGCTCCACTCGTGGAGATCCTATTGATGATCATTGGTCCGTAGCCTCTCTTTTCTAGCTTCCTTGCGTGTTGTTTCAGTGTATAGACTAAAACTAGATCTCCTGCTTTCAAACCCTTATCCTTTACGTGGGCATCAAAGTATGCCTTCTGTCTCTTCTTGGCTGCATATATTCCTGCAGCGGCTCTCAGTCGTGTTTCTCCTAATCGTTCAAGGTCAAAAATCCTAGAGGAGAGTTCATGGCCTGTCCATTCGTGCTCTTGTGCTACTTTCAATGTAGGAATCAGGAAATCCAAGGGTAGCACAGCGTTTTGACCGAATACCATCTGAAAGGGGGTGGCTTGGAGTACCGTTTTGTAGGCAACTCGGTATGCCCAAACAGCATGGTGTAGCTGTTTGTCCCAATCAGAGCGTTTAGTGTTCACTAATTTCGTCAGTACATTGCATAAGATCTTATTAGTGCTCTCAGCTTGTCCATTAGCTTGAGGGTGATAAGGGGCAGACTTCTTGTGTATTACCAAGAATTCTTGGAGTAGATTTTCAATCACTTCATTCAAGAAATGAGTGCCTCTATCACTTACAAGCTCTATAGGTAGCCCGTATCTTGTGAATACATTCTCAAACAAGAATTTGGCAGTTGTTTGAGCATCGTTCTTTGTCGTAGCCTTTACCTCTACCCACTTGGTGAGATAATCTGTTGCAACAATGATGTATTCCGCATGAGACCCCTTAGCTGGGGGATTAATAGGACCTACGAAGTCTATTCCCCACTTAGAGAATGCACGTCCACCCATCATAGGTTTCAGTGGCATCTCATCTTTGCGTATAGGATACTGAGTCCTCTGACATACATCGCACCGTTTCACATAGGTATGTGCATCCATGTGAAGGGTCGGCCACCAGAAGCCCGCAAATAGAATTGCCTTGATCACCCGATCCGGTCCAAAATGTCCTCCTGCCACACCTTGGTGAGCAGTTTCTAAGATCTTAAGATACTCACTTTCATGGACACACAATCTCAGGTAACCATCTTTACCGCGCTTATATAGATTATTACCGATGAGTGAGTAATCCTGGGCTTCTTGTTCTAAACTCCTTTTCCTAGCCAGAGTCATGTCTGGAGGGAATGTGTTTGTCCTCAGGAAGGATACGAGAGGTTCGCTCCAATCTGGTACAATGGATACTTGATAAAGAGTGGCGTGTTCCATAGGTGGCTTAGTGCAACAGATTGGGCATTCCTTGCACAACTTTTGGACATCAGCTTCCATGGTTGGCCAATGTACTCCGAGTCTCCTTAGAGTCTGTAACGTTCGTTGCTTTGAATGGTGTTGCTCTAGTGCACCTACATGTGCTAATTGCAACCATTTAGAGTACTCATCCTCTTCTACGCAACAAGCCAAGATCCCTTGGTCTGTGTGCTTGTACATGCTTCCTGCCATGATATGGTACTTCTGGGCTTTTACAACCTCTCTATTCCGTGTGTTTACGACTGGATGATTAGGCCCGTATGTCAATACTGGTACCAATGGCTTAGCCCACTGCGGTACAACTTCCAAATTAAACAAGTAAGCATCAGGAAGGTCATCTGACACTCCTTGTGGGGCTTCTCCCGATGTGAGCCTAGAGAGATGATCGGCTCTCAAATGAGTCCTACCTTTCCTTACCACAACTTCAAAATCATATTCCATTAGCAAGAGAAACCATCTCACTAATCTTCCTGTATTGCATGGCTTGTTTACGAGATATAACAATGCCTGATGATCAGTAAAAAATTTAAACTTATTTGCAAGCAAATAGTGTCTAAATTTCTTAACTGCATATACCATGCCTAATCCTTCTCGCTCTGTAGTGGTGTAATTCCGTTCAGCCGCATTCAATTGTCTACTGGCATAGGCAATTGGAAGATCCATATTACCTTCACCAGTAGGTTGTGCAAGCACACATCCAATGGCATAATTGGATGCATCCACATGAACATGGAATGGCTTATTCCAATCTGGTGTGGTCAAGATTGGTGCTGAACATAATCTTCGTTTAAGCTCTTGGAAGGAATTCTCACATTCATCCGTCCACTCAAAGTTTGTCAGAAGTCCGTACATGGGCTTTGCAATGACAGCATACATGTGTATAAATCGTCGGTAATAACCACAGTGCCCCATGAAAGCTTGTACTTCCTTGACATTCTTTGGCCTAGGTAGCTCTGCTATGGCTCGCACCTTTTCTTCGTCAGTAGATATGCCATTCTTTGACACTATGTGTCCTAGAATCTTGCCTTGCCTGACCATAAAAACACACTTTTCTGGGTTCAGGCAGACTTGATAGTCTCTACATTTGTCAAAGATTTGTCTGAGTTCAGGAATATGGGTTTGTCTAACATTGGAATGAGCACAGAGATCATCAACATAGACTTCTAAACTCTTCCTTAGGAACTCCTTAAACACATGGCACATCAGCCTCTGGAAGGTAGCTGGTGCATTGGTTAGCCCAAATGGCATTACTCTAAAAGCAAAAATGCCCCACTCTGTGGCAAAAGCAGTCTTATGCTGGTCTTCTGGAGCTATGGCTACTTGGTTGTAGCCCGAAAACCCATCAAGGAAGCTGTACACTTCCTTGCCTGCCACTCTTTCTAAGAGATGTTCTGTTATGGGAAGCGGATAGTTATCTCGAATTGTGGCTGCATTAACCTTTTTCAAGTTAATGCACACACGCAGTTTGCCATTCTTCTTGGGCACCACTACGATGGGGGATACCCATTCAGTGTGCTCAAGTTCATAGATAAATCCAGCTTCAACCAGTCTATCTATCTCTTCTTTGATCTTAGCAGCGTAATTATCGTTATATGTATAAGGCTTTTGCTTAGAGGGTTTAGCATCTGAGGTCATGGGAATAGTGTGTGAGCATATATCGGGGTCAACGCCTTTCAAATCCTTGTAACTCCAAGCGAATACATCTCTATATTCTCTTAGCAAGGCAATCAATTCGTGCTCTTCTTCTTCTGTTAGGTCATGGCCTATGTACGTGCATCTCTCCTCTCCTTCTTCTAGGGCCACTACTATTTTCTTGGTGGTTTCTTTGTTATCATAGGCCTCTCCTGATTGTGCCTCTCGTTTAGGCATTCTAATCATGACTCTCCTGTCATCTATCTCGTACTTCTTAAAATTTTCTGGGACCTCAAACAAAGATTCTTCCTCTTCTGGTGAGGTTTCTCTTTTTTTTCGTTTCTTTCCTTCTTCCTTCGGGGTTACATGTGTTGCTAATCTTACATCATTTGTAACTTCTCCATGTCTCTGGGGTTGAAATTCTACTTCGTAGAAGTATTCTTCATCTGATGCAAATGGTGGGTCCATAATGATTGACTCTAGATCGGAGTCACTTGCATCCTCAAATGCATCAGGGCTAGGTTCGCATTCTTCTAAAACTGCCTCTCCCATGATTGGCTCTATGGAGAAGACTGAAATGTCATAGCCATCCTCATCACAGTGAGGTGTCCATTGTTCTTCATTGATGGCTACCTCCATTGTTGCTAAGATTTCTGCCCAACCGTGAGGTTCAAATTCTTCGTCTGGAAAAACTACAGGTGCATAGGCTGGGTCTTGGATTGATCTATGGGCCTCTTTCGCACCTACCTCTCTGGCTTTCTCTCTCTTCTCTTCCTCTACTGCTACCTTGCACATCCATAAGTGAGTATCTTCATGCATCCATGAGGATCCAGACCCTATGGAATGCACCGATTCTGTATCATCTTTGGCTCTATGGATGGGATTCCACTGGATAGGAGGTACATCCCTATGAGAGTAATCTTTGAGATTGACTTTGGTGGTAACACCCAAGTGTTGCAAATACAAGGAGTTGGTTCCCCAATCCTGTACCACTTGCAACTGTCGCATAAATGGTCTTCCCAAAATCATCTCATAGGCATGATTTTTGCTGAAGTCACATATAGCAAAACTATGCTCAAACTCGACACCACAAGTGGTGAGAGTTATTCCTTCGAGCAATCCTAGGGGTCTCTCAATATGACCATCGGCCATCTGCAATTTCATTCTCGTTGGCCTGAGTGCTGGCTTGCCCCAACGCTTCCAAAGAGAAGTAGTGGCAATTGCAACTCCTGCACCTGAGTCTAAAATTGCCTTGGTGGTGTACTCTTGGTAGGTGATGGGAAGATAGGTGTTCCCTTCTTCGCCTTCACACATATCTCCTATCTTATCCAAGGGAATTTCTGGCACTGTCCTATGGGATCCTACCCTGGAACGTGGTTTTGCAACTTCAGTTACTTGACTAGCTACATATTTCCGCGCTTTTGGTCTATCCTTAGGCAGTTCTTCCAAAGTGATATCGCGTTGCACCTTGGTGTTAGTTACTATCTCCGTGTTCCTAGGTATGACTGAGTCGTCGTTCCTTACCATGACTGTGGGTGCTCTCATACATGTGGACTTTGCTTCCCATGGGCCTGTGAAGTGGGGTAGCTCGTGTATGGAATTAGACTCAAAGTCCAATCTCTCATGAGACTGAGTACTCTCATGTTCCCCGTAAATAGATGGGATGTCTTGTGGGAACTGGTCGTGTGCATCATCCACAAGTTCAAAGGGAGGGGCGACTTCACTTTCGTTATCCCATTTGTCCTCTTGAATCTCTCGTAGGAAATCTGGTGCAAACCGATTCATAGAAGAAGAAGTTTCTGGCTCCGTAGAATTGGGCACATAAGCAACCTGGGAAGGAGGGCTTATTCTATCGTTGGCTCTCTCCTCGTTCCCATAGATGGCTGGAGCACAAGCTTCTTGGGGAGGATTACTTATTCTATTACTTTTCCTAACAGGCTCATACGCTCTCTGAGAAGGAATGTAGGTCACCTGTGGAGGTACGTAAGCTTTCGAGGGAGGCTCATGTGACTTTTGGGGGGGAAGATAAGCTTCTTGAGGAGGCACATGGGCTTCCTGAAGAGGCTGGCTTATCCGTTCTCTTGCCCTTTCCTTTCTTTGAGGGGCAGGTTCCTTCTCTGATTGTGCAATTAGCTTCTCTATTCGTTCTAGCAGTCCATTAAAGTGTAACTGCATCTTAGCTGAGCTAGAGATATTAAAGAGGCGGCTGGCTTCGAACATGGCTTGAGCCAATTCCACCATTTTGGCACAAATCTTTGTTCGTTCAAGCTCTAGTTCGGCTCTAGGGTAGCATTTTTCATAATCGGTTATGGTTGGCCCTTCTTGGATTCTGGCCTGATATGCTTTAAGCATCATGTTTAGGTCCTCGGGAGTGGGGTCAGCTAGGACTGATCCTACTCTAGGGGGTGGTGGGATTTGATGAGGCGGTGGGGAAGGTGGTGGTTCGGATGGAGATGGGAGTGGTGGTGGTGGAGTAGTGTGAGAGTGAGTTTGAGTTGTGAGTTCGGTTATTCTGGCTCTTGTTTCCCTTACGCTTTCCTCGAGTTCACTCATCTTTTTAGCCCATTGTCTTTTCATTCTTTCCCTACTATCTTTCCAAGCTCTAGTCCTTTTCTTGGTTATGCTCTCAGTTTCACTCGCCTCTGGGCCCTTTTCCTGGCTCGCCTCTTGGTTTTGCTGCAATGCCTGAGCTCTAGTGACTACCTGTACTGGTGCAGTGGAAGTGACACTTCCTGAGGAGTCTACCACTAACCCAACAACGTTGATAGGGGTGATTTTTGGCATGCTATTGGGGTTCTTTGGGCAATCTCGTAAGAGATGCTCTTTTCCGCAGTCTTGGCAAAAGCCTTGGATAGTCACGGACTGAGGTTGTGTAGGCGGAGGTAAGGGACAATCACGAAAGAAGTGATCCCCCTGACATCGGTAGCATGGTCCTCTAGGAATTGGTGGTCGTACCTGCCTAGGTTGAGGCCTAGGGTTGGGGTTTGCATACATGACGTTTGTGTAATCTGACTCCCAACTAGGTTCGTTTGTTTCTTCGCTATAATAGGACTCACCATGCTCAGGAGACTGCATGTAGTAGGCCTGGGGGCTATCAACATGTGTGGAATCAAAGCTATGGTCACTCCGGTCACTTTCAGAAAGCAAGGATGTTACAGGGACTATAGCCCTATTCAGGTTCTCTTCTGCAGCAGTATACTTTACCGGAATCACATTGGCTGGAGCTGGGGGTTGTTGTGCTAGCACCGGCTGAGGTCTTTGTTGGTTTTGATATTGTGGTTGATAATTTTGTTGTGGTCTGCCATATGGCTGTGGAGGGTACTGGTTCTGGTATCTGCCTTGTTGGTAGGGCTGAGGGTAGGGTTGCCTAACTGCCTGCTTGTTGTATGGGCAATCTTGTGCGGTGTGATTGGTGTATCTCCGTTCTATGGTGCAATATTGGCTACTAGGATTTACTTGGGGCTGAGCCATAATGGGGCAGACATTTGCCATGTGGTCACCACCACAGGTGTAGCACCTTTTCATAGGGGCAAACCTTGGGATTTGTTTACTAGTTACCCCTAATTTCTGAGCTACTTTCTCTGCGAGTTCCTCAATTGATGTGGATTGCGTGGAAGATTGACTAGATGCACTGTCTGAATCTTTGTAGATTTTGGAAAGCTCTAGTTCTTCCCCTAGGTTATCTTCAATGTCAATGCACATGCGTACACACTCTTCTATAGTCCTAGGGTCTTTCAGATACACATAGGATCTCAATTTCGTACTCAGCAATCCGTCAAGGAATAAGGCTACTTGTTTGGCAGATGTGGGTAGCTCCGAAACAGGACATCTTTCGAGGTATTGCCTAAATCTTCTTCCTGCAAGTCTCACAGTCTCCTGAGGGGTTTGTTTAAAGCTGTGAATCAATGAGGAGGTATTGTGTCTTATGCCGCTCTTAGAGAACTCTACAATGAAAGCCTCTAGGAGTTGGTCTATGCTCCTGAACTGACGCTCATCTAATGGCTGAAACCATGTAAGTGCTGTGTTCCTAAGGGTTAGACCGAAGGCATTGTACTGCGTGAACAGATCCTCCACTTGTTCTGCTCTCAAGACTTGCTTGAACTCTGCCACATGATCATAGGGATCTCCTGTGCCGTCAAAGTAATTCTTCATGGACTTAACTAGCTGGGTAGGTCTCAAGGTTCTTGCGTGCTCTCTAGGCCTCGGCAGAGGGAATCCATCTACATTTCTTTGGTTCCTGTGGGCTCTAAGCATCTCAGGTTCTACCCTATTCGTCTCCGTCCTCGTTCTTTCTCTGCCCCCTGGGTTGGCAAAACTTACTTCTGGTTTATCTCTACTTCTGTCTCTTTGCGTACCATGAGCTTGAGATGGTCCAGCCCCAGGGTGACCATAGGACACATTTGATCTTGGTTGGGGGAAAATAAATTCACCCTTCCAAGTGTAAGCATGCCTATCATTCTCTGTCACCACAAAGATCCTTTCCGAGGTGTGATCTAAGTAGGTCACTCTACCTGGGCTATCCGGATCCTTGAACTCATAGATCATGATGTTTCCTATATCAGTTGGCTGATTAGATTTATACCTCCAGAAGGCTTCGTCAGTTTCTCGATTGAGGAGTAACTCTATGCTCTTGTTATCTTGGGGTACCCACTCAGGTGTGATAATCCTAGTGAGAACTGATTTACCTCGAGGGGTTCTAGGTTCCGCACCCATGTTCCCTTGTTCCAAGTCACCTAAGTCTGCTTCTGAGATTACATTTCCAAATTCATCTGTCCTATCTGGGTGACTGGTGACTACGTATATGGTTCCTTCTTTGTCCAGGTATGCACCGTTTTCAAACTTGACAGCTGGATGCTCTAGTCCTATGGATTGGTCAGGGTTTTTAATCTGGACCACAGATCTTCCTAGGCCGTCCTCATAGATGCTAGCACCTAATCGGTTGGTCCTAAGGTACTCCAACTGTGTTTTGTAAGGGCCTTCCACCCTGTACAAGTAAGGCACTCCTGAACTTCCCGTAGGTCTGTCCATGCCTTGAGACATCTCTGACTCACTGGTCTCAGAGCTAGGGTAGTACGAGTGGTGGCTCAACTGCTGGGCCCAAGACCTAGCAGTGTGGTTAACACTAGCCTCTGAAGATCTAAGGCTCTGTCTCTCCCTTACTAGATGTCGTCCCGATCTAAGGTTCATATGCCTAACTAAGTAGCCCAATTCTTTGCCCAAAGTACCACTTCGTTGCCGATCAATTGGTATCAGTCACTTGATTCTTTTTAGTTATTTATCGTGTTTAAGGTCTTGTCTGATATTACATCGTCAGGAATACTTGAATGTTCTTCGTACTTTCAGGTTGATCGTTCCACGTTAGGTTCTTTTCCTTTATGTTATCGACAGTACAGAGATTAAGTTTTTAGCTTGAACTTGAGTTTTTTAGGTAGTCTTCAACTTGATAACTGCCTATTGTCGCCCTGACTTACTCCTACCTCTAGTCGTTATTAGCCTAGGCTATGGATTGACAAGGGGAGTTGAGAATTTCCAACCTTTTTGTTTCCTGCTTGGTTGCCTTTGAATGCCCAAGAAGTGTGTTCCCAAGCTTGCACTTACACTTGCTCAAAACGCCTTGCGATGCTCTCAATAGATCTGTAAGAGTTCCAAAGTTAGCTCAAGACTTAAACTCCAAAGACAGAACCAATGATTTTCATTCAGGTAGCACAAACACAAACTTGTATAGTGATTTTCAAGAAAACAATCCTAAGAACCCCTGACTTTGATCCCCCTTGATATGGTCAACTTCAAAATATACTATCTGAAAATCAACGCATTATCTTTATAAAAAACAGTTGAGGGCGTGTAGTATATGCCACGAGCTTTCCGACAAGCCCAAGAGCTCAAAAAATGGATTTCGTATGGAAAAGTTATGACAGTTCAGGGTTTAGGGGGTTAAAACAGGATTCAAACTGGCTGACAGATCCTAAGATTTTCTCCCAAGACACAAGTGTAGGAACCTCAAAAATGCTAATTGATTCACTATTGTGCCCCAAAAATTGCCCCAAATTTTGAAATAAAAAACCCTTTTTTTTTTTTTTTTTTTTTTTTTTTGGCCGAAAAGCCTGTCAATCGCGATCGACGGGTCTGTCAATCGCGATTGACAGAGGTGTCCGTCGGGGTTGTCAGTCGCGATGGACAGTGTCAATCGCGATCGACAGAGTCGATCGTGGCTGTCAATCGCGATCGACAGTATCAATCGCGATCGACACGTTTTCCGGATTTTTCGCCGAGATTTCAGTCAATCGGGGTCCTATCAGTCGCGATGGACACGTGGCTACGCGCAAAAGTCAATCAATCGTGGAATTTCAGTCAATCACGATCGACGGTATCAATCGCGATTGACAGAGGTGTCGGTCGTGGCTGTCGATCGCGATTGACGGTATCAATCGCGATTGACAGGGTCCTACGTGGCAGTCAGTCAATCGTGGAGGTCTGTCGATCGCGATTGACAGGGTCTGTCGGTCGCGATTGACAGGGTCTGTCGGTCGCGATTGACAGAGGCTGTCGGTCGCGATTGACAGAAAACCTCGGAATTTTTCTACTGTTTTTAGTGTTTTGGAATGTGCTCCTTGTGCTTGTTCTAGTGGTGTACACACTTTTGTGAAAAGTCAAAAATTTCTGTCAGTCGCGATCGACAGAAGCCTGCGACCGCGAGACAGTTGCGTCGAGTTTCGTACCTGCGCGCAGCGTGCTGGGGATGATGATGATGGCAGTACCTGCAAGAATCACAACAACATGCAAAAACAGTGCAAGCAATATCGCTCTCTCGCTCTCTCTCACAAGTGGAATGGAGGAAATGAGGTGGAGATGGTGATGATGATGATGGTGATGAAGATGGTGAAGAAAGTAAAAGAAATTCGATGAGAGTGAAGAAAATACCTACAACTCCAACGTGTCAACTCTACGTCTTACCATCACACGCTCCTCCTCAAAGCTCGATCCCCGGCAACGGCGCCAAAATTTGGTGTAGCTCAATGATGAGTAGCACCTCCTTTAATGTCAATCCGGGAAGACGTGAGGATGGTATGAAGACCTCGAGCAAGTGGCGGCACAAGTGAGTGAGTGAGAAGCACACAAGCATGCACACACATACACACACACGCGCACACAAGGCAAGACAAAGAGTGAGAATCAATGGAGCTTTTCGATTACTTTCAAAATGCTCATACAAGTTCGTTTCAATTACAATCCAACCTCAAAAATGAGCTCTCTAGCTCTTTTTATAGTTTTTGGCTAAGTTTTGGCCCTGTCCAGACCTAGTGTCCGGCCTAGTTAAAAATTAGGTTCCAGGGCCCATTTGAGGGCTCAAACGATATCTAAAAAATACGAAAATTGGCAGGTAGATACCTCTAAAGCTCCTCAAGCTCAAGGAATCCTTGGCTTGCACAAAATGGAGCTACAAAAAGATGAAATGATATTTACAATGGCATTTAGTGATGAGAATCACTTTTAATGGTTGTAGAGGTTTTGAAAAATTAAGGTTGCCTTAGTGCTAAATCTGCGTGAATGTTCATAAGTGCTTCTTCTTGAAAAATTGTTGGCCTACTTGCCGGGTCTTCGTTGACTTCCTTGTCTGCTTGGGCCTTCTCTTCTCTCGGACTCTCTTCTTGTGCTTCCTTGTCTTGTCAATCCTTCAGCTCCAGCTCCAACACTGTAGCTTGCAAGGTTGTATAGCATCTAATTTTACCACATATCTACGATTGGCATCTTTAAACGTAAGCTCTTGTGCAGACCAGTCCTGTACTACCTTCGCATGCTTCAGCCAAGGTCGGCCGAAAAGAAGGTTGTAATCCAAAGTGGACTCCGGCAGATCTAGTATAACAAAGGTCATTTTAAAGGTCGAACCTTGCAAAGTGATGGGTACATTCTGCACAAGTCCTATAGGATGGACTCTTGATTGATCTGCCATTCTGACAAAAATTGAACTGGTTCGATTTCGATCCATCCTAACCTTTTGCATACTACCGCAGTCGCAATGTTAACACCAGAGCCTCCATCAATTAGTACCTGTGTAATCTTATGATTCTTATACCACACTGTAATTAAGGGGACTGAATGATTGATCATAGAATCAGGTTCCGGTTGAACTGCTGCTGTCGCTGGAATACAAGAAGGCACCGGACTGAACTGTTGTTGGAACTGTTGTCGAATTCTAGATACTAATGCCAGTAGTTGGCCCAGAGGCAGAGTGATAGATGCCTTAGATAGGATTTCCCAGGCCTGTTGAGATTGATCGACAGGCTCCACTGATGTTGGAGTTGATGCCTCTACTGATGTGAAGGTGTCTACGGTTGGTAATGTATCTGCTGCTGATGATGTCCCCGCTGCTCACTCCCGTTGTTGTGTTTTTTCCTTTGTTAATGAGGGCTGGGTTGCTGGAATAGGCTCTAGGAAGACTGGTGATTCTGCTGTGGTCCATTGACTAGCCTTGTTGTACATTCTGTGTTGTTCACGTATCCCTGGTTCAAATATTTCTACTACCGGTTGCAGTTGTTTACCGGAACGGGTCTGGACTGCAGCAGCCTGTGTTTCCACCGGTGTGATTTGTACCATGTTGGCCATTGGATTTTGACGTTCCTTCTTCCTTTGATCATACTCAGCTGCATCATTGCAAAATCTCCTAATATGTCCAAATTCGCCACAAAAATGGGAGCGTGGTGGTGGTAAATTGGGATTTTCCGGTGGTGGTCCGTTCTGCCAGCGGTTTGCATTATAGTTGTTATTCCTCTGTCCTCGGTAATTTCGATATCCTAGTTGCTGGTTGTTTCTCATTTGTGGAGGCACATAGTGGTTGGTTGGCTGCCCTTGTTCCTGGATAATTGCATTGACAGTCGTTGTTCCCTGTACTCTAGCGTTGTATGCGTAGTTTTCGGTGGTGTGTCCGGCAATGTTGCAGATAGCGCAGAATGTCTGATTAAGTGCACAATTGGCACTAGTATGTCTTGAATTTTTGCATGTGATGCGGTATACTTCTTTGGTCATATCTCGGCAACATTTTTGTTTGTTTTTACCCACTCCAAATCTTCTGTAAATCCACCGACGAGTCATTGCAATGATTGCATCGAGGGTCATGGCTCTGACACATCTTATGATCATGATCTGCTTAAGTTGTGGAGTCAAGCCATTGATGAACCACTGAGTGATAACGTCATCTGGTAAGTTAGCATGGGCCGGTGGTAGCTGCCTTAAGTGTGTTCTGAAGAGAGTAGCATACTCCTGTACGGTTTGATTTGCCTTCTGTCTGTTTTGGCTGGATTCTTTTTTAGCCTGAATCGCTGCAGAAAAGCATCTCGTATTGCTTCATAGGTGCCGAAGTGATTAATATCATATTCTGTAAGCCATCTGGCTGCTTCATTGACAAGTGTAGATTGGAAGACAATGGCTTTGTAGACCTGATCCGGTGGATGGTTGAGAACTGCGTAGCTTATCTCGAAAGTGCGTACGTGAGCATCTGGAACATCTCCTGGGAATCCACCAAACTTTGTGTACGTCACTCCTGTTGGAGGCTGCCTGGGTGGACATAGCTGTTGTTGTTGTTGTTGTTGTCCGTTCATTGTGAGTCTATTATACCTTCCTTCTGTATCTCGGGGTTGAATATCTGAACTATCGGAATCTGTATCGTCGGATGGCGCACTTTCCGGTGCGATGATCTTGCTTAATATGCTTCGAATCTCTGTTTCGAACAGCTTTCCTTCCTTCTTGATGTCCAGTGTATGGGAACTCGCTTCTAAGTGCGGTGGTTGGGCTGAAGATTTAGCAGAAGATGCTAAACCGTCACCGAAAAATTGTGATTCTCTTACCATAATATTACCGGAATGAACCAAAATTATGCCCGAATATGGTGTTTTTTTGCCTTCGTCGATTTCTTTGACTAGAGAGCTTCTAATCGTAGATAAATCTGAATCTTTTTCCAAGATTGTTAAACTAGTTTCCAACTGCGTCTTGGTAGGTTCTGGAATTACTATATCTTTGACAGACTGTGCCGAAATAGTACCGGAATGTACCAGAGGCGTAACACGTTCCATCGGAATATGACCGGAATCAGTTCTAACGTTCTTAACTTTCTTGACAACTGGGCCAAACCTAGTTGTACTTTTACCTTCCAGAGTTGTCTTTAGTACATTAAGTACTCCAGACTGATGGTTCTTGGGATACGTTTCACCGGATCGAGTAACCGGCATGTATCATATTTTGTACTAATCGCGTAGTATTACTAACGGAACAGTTTGCAACAATCTGGTTCTATTGCTACTTCCAATCGAACGATAATCTGGATGTGCAATTCTAACAAACGACTGGCAATCTTGATGCCACCTTCCCACAAACGGTGCCAAATGTTAAGTGTAAAATAGTGACGCTGTGTTACTGACTAGCCGAAATCGTTACCGAACAAATATTTAACGTAAAACAGTGATTCTCCGTAAATTGTGTTAAACTTTCAGTATCATCACCGAAAGGCGTTACCAGACTAACGTGGGTTCTTGGGAGTGGTAGGGGTCTGTTAGACAGAGGCCTTGTACTCTTTTCCCAATTCTTATTCACAACATCAAAAACATTAATGCGTGTCTTAGCTCAGTTACTAGCATTAACTAGACAATACTTGATTTCTATATTCCTGCGTACCGAACTTCTCCAGACTAACCTGCTATTGGAACAGAGCAGTAGTCTGAGTTACAGACTCAACAATAGTAATCAACCAGAGATAACACTTTAACCGACAGATTCGTTTGTCATAACGCTTTATAGCGATCTCAAATAAAAGTTCACGTTTACCAAAAGCAATAGTTCGTCCTCGTCACCGAATACAATAAGTTCAATAAAACAAACAGAACGTATTCAACAATGCATCAGGTTGCCTATTCAACTCATACGGTAATATAACTACTCAACACGATTGATTGTACGAAAATAACTGAAGAACACACAGTAATACAATACGATGACAATACTCAGACACACAATCTGTCATTCAACTACTCATTACGGTGAACTACAGTATGAACCGACGATGCAGAATATACTCAATCACCCAACAATACTCAAGACTTCACAATAATGTAAACAATAATCCCACAAATGTTCAGGCGAACAATCTGGCAATTCCAGAAAAGACGTCTCTCTGACCATTCTCCTTACATTGCTTTATATAGAATTTACAAGATGCACGTACCAACTTTTCGCGCGTATTTCGAAATGTCCGTTACATCCGGCAGTCATTACATTTGTCCCACTCCGGCGGCCGGCTAACAGTGCATAGAGTTGTACTCAATGACTTGCCACCCTACATATTGGACCTATGAAGTACGTTGGATATGTACTTACTTTGAGACAATTAAATACATCTTTTAATCCTATCAAGAGTACTGCACATGCCAAGAATGTGTTTGGCATCAAGCAAATCCTTCATATCAATTCTCTCATTGAACTTGTTTTTTTGAAATGCAAAGTCATAAGAGGACTTCCCAGTAATCAACATATCATTAGCATAAAGTATCAAGCATGTCAGGCTCCCATCTAAGACTCTCTTCATTTTATCAATAATAGCCTTGAGACTTCATAAAAGCATTGTACCATTGTCTAGGGGACTATTTAAGTCCATATAAGCTCTTCTCGACTTACAAACTAGACTTTCTTTGCCAAGAACTACATAAACATCTGGTTGTTCCATATAGATCTCATATGGAAGAACTACATGCAAGAAAGTAATTTTCACATACATTTGGACTAGCTCTAAGTCCTCCATTGCAATGAGTCCAAGCAGCATGCACAAGGTAGTCATCTTGACTACTGGAGAGAAGATTTCCTTGAAATCAAATATATGTTTTTGCTAAAAAACCTTTCCAACAACTAGTGCTTTATACTTTGGAGAAGCACTATCACATGTGAATTTTAGCTTACATATCCATTTACATGGTAAATCATTCCTGCCCTTTGGCAAAGGTACTAAATCCCAAGTACCATTCTTGTGAATAGAGTCCAATTCACTCCTCATGGCATGCTCCCACTTGACATGATCCTCTGTTAGCATAGCCTCTCCATAGCAAGAAGCATCACCAACATCTGTTACCATAAAAAAATCCAAAACCTGGAATGTATCTATCATGTGGGCACGAGACATGTGTAGATTTTCTCATGTTGCCACCTTATTTGTAAGCCTTGAAGAGCTCCATGATGATAACCATGCAAAATGAAATCAATCTCGAGATTTCGCACACACTACTCCGCACAAGGCCTATAGAATACGCAGACCACACACAATACACAAAGAGGAACAACACATAGGCATTACAAAGGTAGTCAAACTTATAGTTCGTGGTTGACCAAGCCACTATATGTTTTATTAAATAACATATACAAAAGTGTCCGATGACCATTTGGTTTTTCACATGGACACTAACAATAACACTACTATAAGTCAATGCTTGAAAATATGCCTTTATTTTGAATGCAATTAGTGGTAATTGGGTTGGTGGAAATCATGGAATTCAAGGGATTAGGGCTCCTAGGACCATGATTCAAAATTGTGACCATCCTTGGAAGTGCATTTACAAATATTAGCAGGGGATGATGAGTAAAACATTGTTGGATGTCTACCTCTACTAGAAAATATGGCCAATTTCTTTTGGTCTAAAACATAGGTAGATATATTGAATCCAAATATCTATACTCATGAATGTTCGAGTTTTAGGGATCTTTTCCCATAGGAAGTGGTAGATTCCAAAGGATTCGTTGATGTTTTTCACAAACTAAACTTCAAGAGATAATCCATCACGAATTACTTTTCTCACATGGATGTTCCTTGTAAGGATGGTAGAGTATTTGCTACCTGGAACTAGTTATGGACCTTGATTAGATTCCATATTGGCTGGAACTTTGATCCCTTATGGTGTGATTCTATCTAGTTTATCTATTAGCATTTAGTAGGATTCCATCATGTCCACTAATACTTCCCCTTCTGGTCTGACCATTATGATGTTATGGGGAGATAAATCCTTGCGCTTGCCGAGTCCAACAATGGATTTTCCACAATCATTTTGATAAATGGAGGCCCCTAATGAATTATTGTGCATGAAGGTGAGTCAAATTTGGAATTCACCATCAAACTCTAATATGCGATCTACTTGCATCTTGGAATTAGTATTTTGCATATCCATGGAGCTTGATGAGGCCATTAGTTCAATGTGGCTTTCTAAAT
The DNA here is from genome assembly GCA_020310875.1 of Ceratopteris richardii. Taxonomy (NCBI): domain Eukaryota; kingdom Viridiplantae; phylum Streptophyta; class Polypodiopsida; order Polypodiales; family Pteridaceae; genus Ceratopteris; species Ceratopteris richardii. Next base: position 99,070,408 of record CM035411.1, on the reverse strand, counting down.
CACTTGATGTGTAATATGTGGTGCTCCTATTTGAGCCTATAGATTGCTTAGTAGTAGATATGTTATTAGTTGTTGATCTATTGTTCCTAGTTATCTTCCTGATCTAAGAATCATACACACTCAGAGCAAACAAGCACACCATGCAATGAAATGATTCCCTTTTCCTCTCTCAAATGAGCTCAAAAGTAAGAGCCATACCTCAATACTACAAATCCTACTTGGATCTTTGGATCTTCTTGGAATTTCTCCTTCAAATGAATGAATAGTAAATTATACACTTGCAAAGAATAATATGACAACTTTACATACAAGCTTGGAAGGAGAAGAACATGTGAGCCTATATTTATGTATGTGAAGGAGGATATGGATTGACTAGGAGATCTTCAATGATCTAGATTAGAGAAGAGAAAAAATCAACTCTCCCCTCCCTAGATGCGGTCTACTTCTCAAAGCTCTTTTGGTCCTTTTTTGTGACCTAAGATCAAGTCCCTCTTGGTGGTCTTTTTCCCCCTTTGTACCACTTCACGAGGCTCAAAAACCTAGTGGAGAAGGAAACAGGGAAGTATATAAAGACTCTCAGATCGGATGGACGAAGAGAGTATTTTTCAAATGAGTTTTTAGATTTTCTACATGACCATGGCATCAGAAGGCAATTCAATTTTAGGTATACACCTCAACAAAATGGGGTGGCAAAAAGGAAGAATAGATACATAGCAGAAGTGGCTAGATCTTTGTTAAATGAAATGAATGTTCCTAACTCTTATTGGGCTGATGCAATAAATATAGCCATATACATTATGAATAGGTGTCCAGCCTCAAGAGTACATGGAGTTACACCTTATGAAGCTTGGTGTGGTAAGAAACCCAACCTTTCACATCTCAAAGTATTTGGTTGTGTGTGTTATGTTCACATACCTCAAGAATTGAGACACAAGTTAGACCCGAACACAGATAGGTGTATATTTATTGGATATTCTTCAGAGCAAAAGGGTTTTAGATGCTATAACCCTTGCACCAAAGAGCTTAAGATATATAGGGATGTAATATTTGATGAGTTGTTGCCTCAGTATGGTAGCAAAGATGTGTTACAGGTTGACAATGCATATGAAGCCGAGAAGAAGTTCAAAGAGCAACAATAAAGCATGGAGATAAGTGGTCCAACCACTTCAAGCACACCATCAGAGGAGAGTACTACATGAGCTTGGCATGGATGGAGAAGGAATGAAGCTCATTCAAGTGAAGGAAGTAGCAAAGGAAAGGAAAAGGCAAATGACAAAGACCATCGATGGGTAGACATGGAATCTACAAGTGACGAAGATATGGAAAAATTAGAAACTCCAGGATTTAAAGCATCTAAACCAAGGATGAGGAGATTCCTACCACCTAATGGTGAGTTAAGGTCATCCAATAGGGTTAAATACCCTGTTCAAAGGTTAACTTATGATTCATTCATTGCAAGACACTATGCCTACATGAGTCAAGTTATAGCTTGTGAGGAACCTAACTTTTTTGAAGAAGAAAATAAGCATAGGGAATGGTTTGAAGCTATGGAGGAGGAAGTCAAAGCACTTGAAGAAAATGATACTTGGTCATAGGTGCCAAGAACAAAGGACATGAAAGTCATTGGCAACAAATGGGTGTACAAGGTAAAGAGGCATGCAGATGGGAGCATCTCTAGGTATAAAGCAAGGCTGGTTGCCAAAGGTTTTGCTCAAACCTATGGCATAGACTTTGAGGAAACATTCTGTCCAGTAGCTAAGATGTCCACCATCAGAAGTTTGGTTGCAATTTCAGCCTCAAAAGGTTGGAAGATGTACCAGTTGGATGTGAAGAATGCTTTCCTAAATGGAGAGCTTGAAGAGGTAGTCTTCATGGACCAGCCCCAAGGCTTTGAAGATGAGAGGTTTCAACATCATCTATGCAGGCTAAAGAAGGCTCTTTATGGACTCAAGCAAGCCCCAAGAGCTTGGAACCAAAGACTTGTGGACTACTTGGTAAAATGTGGATACAACTAGAGTCATGCAGACCCATCACTCTTTATGAAGAAGGAAGGTAGAAAAATTGTTTTCATTTGTATATATGTTGATGATTTGATCATTATAGGGGATGATGAAGCCAAAATCAAGGACATAAAGAGTAAGCTTGGATGTGAGTTTAAAATCTCAGATTTCTGGAAATTAAGGTAATTCCTTGGGATTGAAGTACTATATAAAGAGGAAAGTATATACTTGATGCAAAGGAAATACATTCTTGATCTTTTGAAGAAGTTTGGCTTGTGTGATTGCAAGCCCATTTCAAAAACATTAGAATTAAATGTTAAACTAAGTGCTCATGAAGGTGAAGAAGTGAAGGATGTGACCATGTTTAGGTCAATAATTGGTTCTCTCTTGTATGCTACAATGACAAGACCTGATATTGCACATGTAGTTGGAGTGTTATCTCAATTTTTGCAAGCACCAAGAGTACCTCATCTTGTTGCAGCCAAAAGGGTACTTAGGTACCTCAAAGGATCACTGAATGAAGGTCTATATTAACCATTTGATGATGGATTAAATGTACAAGCTTATTGTGATGCTGATTGGGCAGGTTCCAAAAGATGACAAGAGGAGCACTAGTGGATATGTTATCATGCTAGGGAAGAAGACCATCTCATGGATGTCAAAGAAACAACCAACCGTGGCTCTTTCATCGATCAAAGCTGAGTATAGAGGCTTAGCACAAGTCTCATGTGAGCTTATGTGGCTCAACAAGTTGTTTGTTGATTTGTAGGTTAAGCAAGTACCTATTTTTTGTGACAACATAAGTAGCATATGCTTGGCTGAAAATCCGGTGTTCCATGCAAGGCCGAGCATATAGAAGTGCATTACCACTTTATTCGAGAGAAGATCATGTCAAAGAATGTCAAGGTGGAGCATCTCAATACAAAGGACCAATATGCAGATATGTTTACCAAAGCATTGGATGGAGTAAAGCTACAACACTTCAATGCATGCATTGGAATGAAGGACCTAGGCATTGAGACTTGAGGGGAAGTGTTGAAAATCAAGTCTCAATTATGCAAAAAGGCTCAACCACGAGTTTTGCAAGTGGACCAATAAAAAATGAGGACCCAAAGTCATGGAATAAAGTTAGAAGCTCCACCAAACTCAATCAAATTCAAATCTCATCAAATCAGTCACCAAAAAGTGCACCTAAACTGATTGGTGGGTCGTTAGCTAGATTGTAGGAAAAGTAAAACTCTATATAAGAATCATCCTGCCTTTTTTTCTTGCGTTTTATGCATTCCATAAGTTTCCCACTTAGTTTAGTGAAGTCATAAACTCAAGCAAGTAGCCCCTTTGCTTGCTTACCTCATTTTTGCATGATTTTGATCCTCTCTATCTAGAGGTGTAGTTAGGCTTTTCCAAATATGATTGTACCAGATTGAAGAGCATTGTTTGCCCTCTCATTGTACTCATTTTCATTGATTTCAAGCTTTATTTATGGTCTTATATTATGCGGTGAACTTTGCCAAAATTTCAAGTTATTTGGCTAAGTGAGTTGTGAGAAATTGCCAACTTTGTGAAGCTACATCTATGCACATAGGCAGAGAGTGTTGCAAACAAGTAGCCTGTTTTGCAGAGGGTGGTTCTCCCAACTGGAATATCCATTTGGGATTATGTAAATCTTGTTGGGTAGCTCTTATAGGCTACTACAAGTCTGCAAAATTGCAGTTTAAATATTTGTACTAGTGCACATAAAACTTCAAAATAGTGAGCATATATCACTGCTTGTTTTCTAGTGAAGGGCAACCATCTTTCATTTTTGCATTGGGTGTGTTAGAATCATCCCCCATTAGTGTAGAGGTCCTCTTAACTAAAATATCTCAATTTCAAGCCCAATTTCTAAGGCACAATTGCTCTAATTTGCCTTAGAATGTGGGCATGAAAAATGGACATTTTGACTAATTTATTGGTGTCAAATGATATTCTTAAGCTCTAATAAAGTCTTTAGTTGCACATAAGACCAATTAGATGCCAAAACCCACTTTTCTAGTAAGTAATTATTGTGCTAATTAGAGCAATAACAGGACTACAGTAGGCTTTTCTTAGATTTTTTATTTTTCCAAAGACTATAAAAACAATTTCATCAATCAATATTTATAATTTGGCTCAAACTTCACTTAAATCTAAGTCGACAATTTCCTTGTAGGCCAGAGTAATCACTTTCAAGTTTTGATGATTTGTTTCCATTAAAATTTTCAAAATTCTTCTTATGATGCTTATGCAACTCTTAGGAGTTCAGAAGTTTGATTTGACATTAGAAAATTCCCCAATTCCTTCAAATGAATGCATTGCATAGAGAAATTATGGGTGTCCAAAAATATGTTTTTGTGCAACCTCGTTCTCCACTAGGAGCCATCTTAGCTCCTATAATATTCTAGACAAAAAAATCAGCTTAGAATCATTAAAATGTGCAAAAAATACTCAAGGATTTCCCTAGTAGGTAGAGTAATTGTAAGTTGGATTTTGATATTAAACTTGATTTTGTTGACTTGTTCTTCCCTTACTCTGCCTATTGACTCTTCTTGAAAATTTCCCAAAAACGGAATGATAGAGATCAATTCCTCAAAAATATTACCTTAGAGTTTAGAGTAATTGTTGGTGTGTGGTTTCTTTGCATTTTTTTTTGGGATTTATTCTCTTAGGGTTTCTCTATAAGCCTTAAAAACGTGTTTACTAGCAATATGTGAGCTCAAAAGGCAAGTTGAGTCACTTCCCAAATGGGATGTCCATAGAGCAATCATTGGTGGGATTCGAGCTTTTTTTGGAAAATCGTTTCACCCTCATGTGCTTGAAACACTCCCTTAATGTTTTGGCAACTCAAATTAGTTGTGTAAGAGTAGAATATACCTTCATTGATTGTACCCTTTGGGTATTTGGGTACTCTTTTAGCTACATCTATGTGTGGCTTTCTTGGAGAGTGCATGAACTGACTTAGCACTTCAACACTATAGGTAATGGCTGCCCTTCTATGTGTAGTATAGATTAGGCTACCTACAAGACTTTGATACTTTTATGTCTTCAATCTATTCACCTTCATAAATAATAAGTTTATGATTCATCTCCAAAGGCGTAACTACATGTTTGGCATTCTTCATTTTGAATTTCAAGACCAGGTCATGAATATACCATTCTTTGAGTCAACTACATCCCTTAATTTGTGTAGCCTACTTGCATCCCTAAGAAGAATGTGAGCTATCTAAGATAACTGATCTTGAATTCCACTTGCATGTTGGAGGAGACGGTGGACAACTTCTAGAGATGAGATGGTGTTGCAAATTCCTGCTTCACACCAGCCAAAACTAAGTTAAGAAGTGCAAAGTAGACCTCTTGAGCTTTCTAGGAATCACAAATGATCACCCAAGTACTTTGGAAGATGAATCATTGGATCAAAACAGATATGTGGAGGTTTCACTATGAACCAAAAACTTGCTATTTTGCTCACTACACCTGCTTAGAGAAATGGACTGTTCTCTTTCTCTGCTAACAATTGAACAAAATCCTTTTGGGCATATCTAGTTAACTTCGAATAGCTAACATTTGCAAGTTATTTCACTTGACATGATTAACTATGCTCACAGAATGATGACTAACAAATCAAAGAAGCATCTTGACGTTTTAGGGAGCTGACAGTGCGCAGACCAGAGAGTAATGGATTGCACATTTCTCGAGATTTGTTGAGGCAATGACAATAGCAATAAAATAGATAGTGAATCTATACCAACTTAAATCATAACAAATTGTCAAGTACACACTGAGAAATGGATCAATGAAGTTCACCATTCTGAGTGATACATGACAGAGTAGAAGATATGAGATATGAGAAAACTATATGTATTTATAGCCTTTTGTTGGAGCCAAGATTCAAATTTGATCCTAAAAGTGTTCCAAAGTTTTATGACTTGATTTTCTATAAGTCCTCACCAAATAATTTGTGGAAACATTCTCCTAAGAACTCATAGTTAGAAGTGATTCCATATATGCACTTTTACAAGGAGTAAAACTCAATATTCTATAAGAGATCATTCATGTGCTAATACATGAATTCACATATTAGGATAAGTGGCCAAGCATTTAGACTTGGAATAATTGCATCAACAGCTCCCCCTCAAGCCCAATATGCTTGGGCTTCAATTCTCTTTGATCTCTTGCAATCCAATCATAATCTTGAAACCTATTCAATTTTGTTCCATCCAAAGATTTAGTTAGCATATCTGCACATTGCAAGTTTGTTGATGCATAGGACAATTGTATGTCCTTGCTAAGTAGCTTCTCTCTCACATAATGATAATGCACTTCAATGTGCTTAGTCCCAAACTAGCAGCCAAATGTAGTGAGCTAGTATTATCTCCAAATATCATTGGAGTGTATGTATGTAGCCCCAAGTTTGAGTAGAGTAGCTTTAGCCACATTGCCTCTTGTGTTTCATTTGCTAGGCCCCTATATTCAGCGTCAATTGATGACAATGCCATAGTTGGTTGTTTCTTTGATGACCATGAGATCAACTTAGACCCTCCAAAAGATAAGTAGCCAGAGGTGCTCCTTCTATCATCTTTTGAGCCAGCCCAATCTAGTATCAGAGCATAGCTTGATATCCAAGTCTGATGTAAATGGATAAATAGCACTTCATTTATAGTACCCTTCAAGTACCTTAAGATCCTTTTGGCAACTTGCATATGAGGTTTTCTTGGTGTATGCATAAATTGACTTTTACTCACCCCATAGTATATATCTACTCTTGTTAGGGTTGCATAATTGAGACTCCCAACAAGACTTTGATAACCTCGAATGTCTTCAAGCAGCTCTCCTTCATGAGAACCGAGTCTTTGGTTCAATTCCATGGGTGTAGCTGCAATTTTTGCATTTTCCATTTTGAACTTAACTAGTATATCATGGACATATTTTCTCTGAGTAATGAAAACACCAGAATCTGTGTAGACAATTTCTAAGCGAACAAAATATGTAAGCAATCCAAGATCATTGATCTTGAACTCCTCCTTCATCTGCTTTTAATCTTCTTGATGTCATTGGCATCATTTCTTGTAATGATGATGTCATCCACATAAACACAGATAAATAACCTCTGAATTAGTCTTCTTAATGAACAATGAAGAATTTGCCTTGCTTCCAATAAAACCTTAGTCTTGCAAGTATGTGACCATCGTACCAGTTTCTTCTTCATATGTTGAGACTTCCTATGAAACTGAATCTTTGGCCAAGTAAATGATATGGTTGGTTACAAAACCACAATCATAATCATACCTTTCAAGTTTCCCTTTTTTCCTTGTTGATCTTCTAGGAACATGTTTGGAACATTTTGCACATTCTTGCATCTTGGCCTTCCCTCTAGACTTACAAAGTTTGTAATCTCTTTTTTTCATCTTGTTCATCTTATGATTCACTTATAGAGTTATACAATTGTGTATCATGCTTGTTTTCTATTGGATGGAAATATGTATCAAGATCATAAGGTAACTTTTCCTTTTTCTTGTCTTTATCATACCATGACTTGTGTTCTTCAAATAAAAAATCCCTACTTGTAGTACATTGTTTTGTTGTTGGATTTTAGAATCTAAATCCCATTCAAGTTGAGTCACATCTAATGAACACAACTTTGGTTGCTCTTACAAATTCCCTCTGATTTGTGAAGGTATATGCACATATGCTAAGCAACCAAAGACTTTAAAATGACCTAGACTTGGCTTCTTGCCATTCCAAGCTTCATAGGGAGGCATACCTAAAAATGATTTGGATGGTAATCTATTGACAAGATATATTGCAGTACATATTGCTTCTGCCCAAAGGTAATGTTGTAGCATCTTTTCTTCAAGCATTATCCTTGTTGTCCGAACTAGGGTTTTGTTCCTTCTCTCATGAACACCATTCTATTGAGGAGAGTAACTCTTATTGAATTCCCTCTTGAAACCTTTATCCTACAAGTAATCATAAAAGTCTTCGGAGAAGTATTATTCCCTCTGTAGCTCAGTGATGAGTAGCACCTCCTTTAATGTCAATTCGGGAAGACATGAGGATGGTATGAAGACCTCGAACAAGTGATGGCACAAGTGCATGAGTGAGAAGCACACTAACATGCACACACATACACACACATGCGCACACAAGTCAAGAACAAAGAGAGAGACAATGGAGTTCTTTAGATTGCTCAAAAGTGCTCTTACAAGTTCAATTCCACAACAAGATAACCTAAAAAATGAGCTCTCTAGCTCTATTTATATTTTTTAACTAGCTTTGGCCCTATCCAGACCTAGTGTCCAGCCTAGTTAAAATTAGGTTCTTGGGCCTATTTGAGGGCTCAAATGGAGTCTAAAAAATATGAAAATTGATAGATAGACACTTCTAATGCTCCTCAAGCTCAAGGAATCCTTGGCTTGCACAAAATGGAGCTACAAAAATATGAAGTGGTATTTACAATGGCTTTTAGTGATGAAAATCACTATTTTTGTAGGGATTTCTTCTTAAAATTTGGCATACACTTTCTGGAGCTCCCTACTTGCTCCTTCTTCTTGTGTGTCCACCTCTTTGATGTGCTCCTATGATTTGTCCTTGACCTTCAGCTTCATGAAAAATGATAGGCCTATTTGCCAGATCTCTGTTGACTCCTTTGTCTACTTGGCCCTTCTCGTTGGCTTCCATGTCTCGTAAGTCCTTGACTACCCTGACCACTGCCAACACTCCCCCCTCTCTCACGTCTGTCGTCTCTGATAGACCCTTGTTGAGTGGACTGTTGGATGTAGTATTCCACCACATCTGTCGCTAGGTGGTGTTCTGTTAATCTGAGTCCTTTTACCAAGTCAGTGAGTAGGGCATCCCAGTCTACTGGCCTAGGAACCTCCGGATGTGGCATACGTAGCTTCTCTGAATGTAGATCATGTTCCACCACAAATAACTGTAATAAATGAGATGGTTTGGGAATGAATATCTCTGAATGATATTCCCAAAACCCTGTGATAAATATTTCTTCAAACTTTTGTTTGAAGCAGGCTGGTAGATACTTGATACAAGCATGCCACGCATAGACAACATTGATGGATGGTGTGGTGCTCATATCATAAACGAGATCCTGGTTGCCTTCATTGAATCCGAGAGCCAAAAGATGAGGTTCTTTGACAATTCTAAATGTCCTGAATGTAACCAACATTAGCTCAAATATTTTGAGGCACATCTGTGCCATGATGTCTAGTACATTTTTGAATTTGATCCCCCAATGCCGAATGGTTGATATCATGTATGCAACTGTGGGTTGGCCATGTGGTGGTGCCAAGTATACATAGTTTAACCATTTGGCACATCCTTTAACTGTCAAAACTGTTTTGGTGTACTCAGGCCATGATCTTCGACGAAAGACAGGGCAGTAGCATGGGTTATACTTGATGTATAAGGGCATATTATTCCAAGTGTGTACCATCTCGCGGTATGTTTCAAGTAGGCGTATCCTCCATGTGGGTTGAAATATGTTGCCATGCGTGGCACTTGTAGGAATGTGCTCTAGTGCAAATTGAGTTGCCGACATTGGTTCTTTTATTGTGCGCTGCCTTATCTCAGCATTATAATCTGCCATTAATACACAGAATGGAACATACAAATCATCTGAAGTGCCAATCCACAGATGATGGGAGAGGTTTTTGAAGTAATCCGATTTGATGACAACCTCATCCAATCGGGATATAGACTATATCTGCACTACAACTCTCTCGTCATGGGTTGGGCCCACCTTTTCTAGTTTTTGCATCCATTCAGGAGCTTACAATCTCAATTGTGTCCATTCCATCCTCTGTTTGCTTACCCCCTAGTACAGGCATGAGAACATAAGGATCCTCAAAAGTCTCCTCAACTTCAATTGGAACTAAATCCTCCAGCTGCGGCTCCATGAGGGGAGAAGGTTGACGCTCATATTGAAGAACCTTATTTTGCGGTTCTTCCAGTTGTCCTCTGAGTTTTGCAACTTCTTCAGATGTGTCAATTGCGGTTGTGACTTCTTTTGGTGACTCTTGCTGAGCTGCCAGTTGCTTGAGTAGGTCATCCCGCTCTTTTTCTAAGGCAGCGTGTGCTTCCAGGAGATCGGCATGTGTTTCCAACACGATTTGCATATTTGCCGACTGTTGATGTGTGAAACACCACAAGAAATGAATTAATGTGACACTAGACAACCTCTATGGTCACCATTAACTCATTGCCACTCCAAACTTTGAGAAGTGATAGCCAAAACAAAGAACTTTACTTTTTTAAAACTTTCCTATCACTGAAATGACATACCTTCAGTATCTTCCTAATTTCTCTTAGCACAAATATTATTTCTCCAATATCTCTTGAGGGATTGAAGTAGAAGAGTAGAGCTTTCCAACAAGCTATCATATACAAGAAACAGATCTCTACAACTCAAGATATAGCCTTTATAAGATGACCCTGTATGACTTCCCAAAGTGGCAAGTTTGCTTATTTTAGTAAGTTTGACTATCTAAAAATGAAAACTCAATGCCTAGCATCAACTTGCAACCAGAAGTCACTGCCAGGCATCAACTTTGTGCTTTTTAGCCACTTTTTTTTGTTCGTGAAATAGGCGCATTTAACATATATATGATCAAGACCACTTTTATGTGAGAATTCGATGCCCGCCATCTACTTTATGTTGAAACTCGATGCCAGGCATTGAGTTTCTCCACAACCATCATCTTTTCAAGGAGATTTAGTAGTAGATAAAAGTTAGATATGAAAACAAGGACTTATCAGCTAAGATTTGATGCCAGGCATCGACTTCCTGTATAAAACACAACCTTTCACCATACATTCGATGCCAGGCATCGACTTGCTTGGAAAACTTCAACTTTTCAAATCGTTACACAGAAGACAGACTCTCGAGATGGAAGAAGAATACTTATACACAGAACTTTAACTAGTTCCTATCATAGCTTTGAAAACTCAGAAATACACATGTGCTTTCTCACATAGAGAAGCTCGACTATTCTCAGTCATATAAAATGAACTTATGCTGACATTCTCTCATTCTCTTCCACTTCTTCTCTCTATGTGTCAGTTGATACAAACTAACTTATATAGATTTTTTCATTCTCGTGATTTTAAAAAACTTCTAGAACTAAAGTGAACTAACTTTATAGATATAATACACTTGTGAATTTGTCCCTTCACATAGGCATGTGGTTTTCTTCTAAAACTTTGACCTTCAAATATATGTTCAATTAGTGATTGTTTCTCTAACAGCTCCCCCTCAATCACTATTTGACATTCTCTATTTGTTCATATCATCTTCTTTTCAGTGATCTTGAATTCTTTTTCAAGTAATCTCTTTACCTCCTTGATTCCTTCATCTGAAGTACCTGTGATTATAATGTCATTTACATAAATACAAATGTAGATTGTACCTTCCTCTGCTCTTTTGATGAGTAGAATTGGATCTCCTTTTGAACTTTGATATCCAAGATCATTGAGATACTTCACCTGTCTATAGTTCCATGCTCTTGGAGCTTGCTTCAATCCATACAATGCTCTTCGCAACTTGCAAACAAAATTTGGATACCTGGAATCTATAAACCCTTGAGGTTGTTCCATGTATACCTCATCTAATATGTATCCATTCAAGAATGCATTCTTTATATCCAATTGACTTAGGGTCCATCCTTTTGAAGCTACTACTGCAATGATTGTCCTTATAGTTGACATCTTAGCTACAGGATTGAATGTCTCATCATAATCTATGCCATAGGTTTGGGCATAGCCTTTCACCACCAGTCTAGCTTTGTATCTGGCTATACTTCCATCTGCAAGCTTCTTCACTTTATAAACCCATTTATTTCCAATTACTTTCTTACCATTTGGTTTAGGAACAAATTCCCATGTCTTTTTCTCCTCTAGTGCATTAAACTCTTCCTTCATTGCTTCTTCCCATTGTTTCTTACCTTTAACTTCATCATAGTTCTGAGGTTCTTCATCATCTTTGACCATATATGCATAGTTCTTCTGAGTTATGTAAGAAGTATCATAAGAATACCTTTCTGGTTGTCTTCTTGTCATACTTGACCTCCTTGGTTCACATTCTTCATATGTGTCTAGGATACACCTCTTCATCAAATATAGGAGCTTCTTCATTCCTTCTTGTTAATCCACTTCTGGATGTACTTGCTTGCATATAGTCTTCATCTTTATTCACCTGCACAATTGATTTTCCTTTCTCATATCTTCTTACCTCTTCTTCAAATTCTTCAGCTGTATGACTTTGATCTGCATACCAACTTTTCAGTTCATCAAATGTAACATCTCTAAAAACAAGAAATTGTTTGGTTAAAGGATTCCACAACCTGTAACCCATCTGCTTTTCATCATAACCAATGAACACATATTTTTCTGCCTTTGGTTCAAGTTTATGACTAAGTTGTGATGGCAAATAAGCATATCCAATTGATCCAAACACTCTACAATGATCCAGTGTTGGTTTCGTACCCCACCAAGCTTCATATGGAGTCATTCCATTTAGAGCTGCACATGGTAATTTATTCACAAGATATGTAGCTGTATTTACAGCCTCAGCCCAAAGATAATTTGGACAATTCTTCTCCTTCAACATAGCTCTAGCAAACTCAACTAAAGTCCTGTTCCTTCTTTCTGCTACACCATTTTGCAGTTTTGTATGCCACTCTGTAGGCCCATAGGACATGATTAAGTTGTAAATCCCAATCATTCCTATTTGTGTTTACCAATTTTGACAATACGGTGCAAAGTACTTTATGAGTACTTTCCGCTAATCCATTGGCTTGTGGGTTATATGGGGCTGACTTTCTATGACTGATCATGAAATACTCAGTTATGTTTTCTATGATTTGAATGAGTCCCCATATCACTTACTAATTCAATTGGTAATCCAAATCTGGTGATGATATTTTCATAGAGAAATCTAGCAGTGGTCTGAGCATCATTCCTTTTTGTAGCCTTGGCCTCTGCCCATTTAGTCAGGTAATCTATGGCTACTAATATGTATTCAACATAGGACTCTTTTGCTAGAGGATGTATGGGTCCAATGAAATCCAACCCCCATTTACTAAATGCTCTTGTTGAAATCAGTGGCAGTAGTGGCATATTGTCTCTTTTATTTGGTTGACTCACCCTCTGACAAATGTCACATCTTTTCACATATGTTCTTGCATCAGGAAATAGAGTTGGCCACCAATAACCAAAGTATAATATAAGTTTAGCAGTCCTATCACTTGAAAAATGTCCTCCTGCCACTCTAGAATGTGCCATTTCTAACCTTTCCACATATTTATCTTCAGGAACATAGATTCTTAAATATCCATCCATTCCTTTCTTGTACAATTGATCTCCTATCAGTTGATACTCTTCAGAAATCATTTGTAGATTCTTTGAGTCTGCACTATCTCTTTCTGGCTTTCCTTTCTTATTTCTTTTCAACTCCTCAATTATGTGTGCACTCCAATCTGGATTTTTCTGAAACCAGTATAAGGTTATAACTTCTGAATCTCTCAAGGATTGGCATTTCCAACAGTTGGAAATATACTTTTTTACATCTTCAATCTTATTAGGCCAATGTAGTCCCATCCTATTGAGATTACTTAGGGTGACTATCATGGAAGCATGAGTACAAGGGTTCCAATAGTGAGTTCTTCTCAAATATTCTTGCTGCTCCTCTTTTGGAGTACAATATTCCAATATGCCCATATGATTGAGATGATACAAATGCTCAGCTAGCAGCATAAAATTTTTACTTTGTAATACCATATGTGTGTTGTTTCCAAATGTTCTGTAGGGTCCCATAGTTAGAAATGGTAGTAAAGTCATGGCCCATTCAGGAATACTTTCTACTTTGAACAGATACGTATCTGGCAAGTCATCATCTAAAGGTGAACTTGGCTCTTTAGCTTGGATTCTAGACAAATGGTCTGCTCTCAAATGAGTCTTTCCTTGTCTAACCACTACCTCGAACTCAAACTCCATCAGTAGAAGAAACCATCTGACTATTCTACCAGTGTGACAAGGTTTGTTTACTAGGTAGAGTAAAGCTTGGTGATCCACAAAGAATTTAAACTTGTTGGCCAAAAGGTAATATCTATATTTTTTTACAGCAAATATCATTCCCAACCCTTCCCTCTCAGTGGTTGTGTAATTTTTCTCTACTGAATTTAGTTGCCTACTAGCATAAGCAACTGGAACATCTATTTTGCTCCCTTCTATTGGTTGTGCTAACACACATCCCAAAGCACAATTTGAAGCATCCACATGGACATGGAAAATTTTATCCCACTGTGGGGTTTTAGAATTGGTGTTGTTACCAAACAAGTTTTTAGGGTCTCAAAAGCTTGGTCACACTCTTTGGTCCACTCAAATTTTGTGATTAAGGCATACAAAGGTTTTGCAATGTCAGCAAACTTGTGTACAAATTTCCTATAATACTCGCAATGTCCCATGAAAGTTTGAAGTTCCTTTACATTTGTTGGCTTTGGAAGTTCTACTATGGCCTTAATTTTTCTTTCATCTGTTGAAATTCCATTTCTAGAAACTATATGACCCAACATTCTCCCTTTCCTCACAAAGAACACACATTTTTCTAGGTTTAAACATACTCTATATGTTCTACATTTTTTGAATATATTTTCCAAATCCTTCAAATGATCTTGTCTTTTTAATGAAAAAGTGCAAAGATCATCCACATAGATTTCCATGATATTTCTAAGGAATTCCTTGAATATGTGACACATTAGTCTTTGAAAAGTTACTGGGGCATTAGTTAAACCAAAAGGCATAAGCCTAAAAGCATATATTCCCCATTCTGTGGAGAAGATAGTTTTATGTTGGTCTTCCAAAGCTATGGGTACCTGATTGTATCCTGAAAAAACATCCAAAAAACTATAGACCTCCTTTCCTGCAACTCTTTCTAAAAGATGGTTTGTTATGGGCAATGGGTAGCTATCTCTTATAGTTGCAGCATTCACCTTTTTCAAGTTAATGCATACCCTGAGTTTCCCATTCTTTTTTGGTACTACAACTATAGGAGATATCCATTCTATATACTCAATCTCATAGATGAAATTGGCAGCCAGCAGCTTGTCAATTTCTTCCTTTATTTTGGCAGAGTATTTGTAATTGAATATGTAATGTCTTTGTTTGCTAGGCTTTGCATCAGGTGTAATAGGAATCTTATGCTCACAGATTTTAGGGTCAATTCCTTTCAAATCCTTGTAGCTATAAGCAAACACATCGCTATAGTTTCTGGCCAAATTTCTTAATGCTTCCTCCTCTTGATTTGTCATGTCATCAGCTATTACAATATGTCTTTCTTCCCCCTCTTCCTGGGTGATCATTATCTTCTTAGTTTGTTCCTCATTGTCATATGCTTCTCCTCTTTTCTTTTCTCTCTTTGGTTTCATTTTTAGAAGTAGTTTGTCTTCTACTTCATAGGTCTTGAAATTTGCAGGTACATCAAACTGTTGATCTTTGTTTGTCATTTTCTCATTTTTTTCATCCTCTTGGTCTTTTTCTATTTCCTTGTGTTTGTTTTTTCTATATTTGCCTGAGATTTTATATTTTATTGCATCTGTAGCTTCTACTTCTTCCAAATATTGTGTTTTACCATCTTTCAATATCATTTCTTCTTCTTGGTCTTCTTCTAATTTGATACCTTTATCGTTTGTATTCCTATGTGAAAGATATCATATCCTTCTTCATTTTGGAAATTAACTCCCACATACTCATCATTGGCTAGATCCATGGTAGCCAAAATCTGGTTCCAACCATAAGGCTCAAATTCTTCATCTTTGAATTTTTGTGGTATATAGCTCTCATCCTGCAATTTTCTTCCTTCTACACAATCTTTTTTTCTTAATCTTCTTCTTCTATTTGTAAGGTTTCTTATCACATTGCACTTCCATATTGATGATTCTGTTTCATTCTGATCTTCAATCTCTGATTTTTCACTTAATTCTGGATTTTGATGTATTTTGAACCATTCTTGAGGGGACATGTCATAATATTGACCATTTCTTAGATTCACTCTGGTTATCCTTCCTTTGCTCTGAAGATATAGGCAATCATTACCCCAATCTTGCACAATTTGCATTTGTCTCATAAATGGTCTTCCTAGGATAATTTCATATGAAGTGGATTGTGGAAATTCAACTATGGCAAAAGTATGCTCTATTTCTACTCCACATATTTCCACAATCACCTTTTCCCATATTCCTAGGGGTTTTTCTATGTGTCCATCTGCAAGTTGTAATCTCATTTTAGTGGGTATTAACTCATTTTTTCCCCATCTTTCCCAAGTTTGTTTAGTCATAATGGCCACACCTGATCCACTATCCAATATAGCTTTGGCATGATTTTTACGAAATTGTATTCTCAGAGTTGAGTTTCCTTCTTCTCCTTCACAATATCCCCCTATTTTATCAATAGGAATGTACAACAACTCCTCCAATTCTTGTTGCTGTGGATCAAAATTCTCTGGTATTGCTTCCCACCTTTTCATATTGTGATGCAAGTGAGGATTTTGTTTTACCAATTCTTCCATTGTGGTGTGGTATAAAATTGTACATTGCTTGTCTATCTTGATTTGGAAGGTTATTTCTACATTACCTTCTAGATCAAGAGTTTTCCTTGTTTTTGTTGCATTTGCTTCCCCAACTGTTGTTGGACAATTGTCAGATTCCCTCATTTCAAGTTGTGTTTCTTGTATGATTCGTTTGCATCTTTGCATTCTTTCATGCTCTAAATCTGGCATAGGGTATGCCATTACATGGTCCGTAGGATTTGGTCCCTCTTGAATTCTTCCCTTATATGCTCTTATCAAAGTTTCCAAACTTTGTGAATTTTGTTGCCTCTTGCTGAGTTGGTTTATTCTGAGGTTGACTATTGTTTGACTGTTCTATGATCTCTCCTTCCAAATTTTTTTCCATTCTCATTTTTTCTCCCATCTCCCTTTTTGTCTGTTTTTCTTTTCCTTTGGAAATGAATTCTTCTTTTGTTCTTTAGTTGTTTCCTGTTTTTTAGCTTGTGCTCTTGTTATAGCATTTACCTTTACTTGATCATGGTCACTCACTTCTTCTTGCTCCATTATGTTAACTGTTTTTAGTGGTATGTTATTAGATGCGTTCTGTTGTTTTTGAGGATTTCTTGGACAATCCTTTATTAGGTGTTCCCTGCCACAATCCTTACAATAAGCTCCTTCTATCCTTAGTGTAGGAGGTTGTGGACAGTCTCTAATGAAATGTTCCCCTCCACATCTAAAACAAATTATTTTTTTACTCCCTTTGAACTGAGGTTTCTGATGGCATTCTTCTCTGGTATGATTTGTCCGTTTTCTCTCCAATGTACAGTATTTGAGTGTTTTCCTATCTTGCAAATGTTGTGGTTTTTGATATGGACATTGTTGTACCAAATGATTTTCTCCACAGTTATAGCATTTCTTATTTGTTGCTATCCTGGTGTTTATCAGATTTGTCTTGGTGCTAACTTCTAAGGCTTTGGCAATTGCCTGTGCTAATTCTTCTACTGGTGGGATTTTATCCTCATTTGTTCTCGGTTGATCAAATGCTAATAAATCTTGTCCCCTGTTATCCTCTAAGTCTATTGCTTCCTTAACACATGCTCCTAGGTCAGGGCACCTTCTATAATACACCAAGGTTCTTAATTGAGCACTTCTCAAACCTTCTATGAATAAAGATACTTGTCTTGCCATGGAGGGTACTTCCTCTCTGGGACATCTGTCAATGTATTGCTTGAATCTCCTAGCTGCCTCTCTGACATTTTCATCTTTTTGCTGTTTAAAGCTATGTATCAAGGTAGCTGTACTATGTTTTATTCCAGTTTTTGAGAATTCCCCTATGAAGGCTTCCAGGAAGGATTCAATATCCGGATACATTTCCTTTCTCAAGGGAATGAACCAAGATAGTGCAGGTCCAATTAGGGTTAGACCAAATGCTTCAAATTGCACTTTATAATTCTCTACTTCTTCTGCTCTAATTAATTGTCTAAATTCTGCAGCATGAGCATGAGGATCAGAATATCCTTCATATTGAGTCTTCATGCATTTGGCTACTTGATAGGGCCTAAGCATTCTTCCCTGATTTTGCCACTGATGTCTTCTTCTTAATGGAAAATCATTAAGTCCTTCTGTTTCTCTTTCAAAAGGGTTTGGGGAAGTATGTATTCTCCTACCTTGTTGTTGTTCACTATTATTGTGAGTTTCATGTTGTCTTGGCAAGTCTGGTTGCCCTAGGTTTTGTTCCCAAGGTGTCTTGTCTGCACATTGCCCTAAGTCATTAGAGTTTTTTGGGTCCTGTGAGAAGATGTATACACATCCCTGTCTATCCTCATATCTGCCATCCTTGAATTGTGCTACTGGTATTATATTTAGGGGAACTTCTAAGTTTCTCAATCTAAGGACAAACTTATGCATCCCCTCCTGATATACATAGGTTCCAAACCTATTTGTATACATATATTTGAGAATATTTCTGTAATCACCAGTTTCAGACAATTCATTGATTTCATTTAAATTTTCCATATTGTTTTCTTTCCCAAAATCTTTTTCTTGTAATTCTCCTTTCACTGGTTCTATCTCCTTCCTTCCTAGATCTTGTTTACGAGGTGTGTACAATTTATTACCAGATCTAAGAATCATTCAACTTACTCACAATCTTTTGAAGAGAATTCTGTTTTTTTTTTACGATTCTGTGGTGGGAATCGTGTTTTTCACGATTCTATGGTGGGAATTGTGTTTTTCACGATTTTGTAATGAGAATCATGTTTTTCACGATTCTGTGATGGGAATCGTGTTTTTCACGATTCTGTGATGGGAATCGTGTTTTTCACGATTCTGGGATGGGAATCGTGTTTTTCACGGTTCTGTGATGGGAATCGTGTTTTTCACAATTCTGTGATGAGAATCGTGTTTTTCACGATTCTGTTCCCAGACAATCGTGATTGCTCATAATTGTTAGAAACACGATTTTCTTATGAAAATCATGCTGTGGGAATCGCAATTTTGTGTTTTATTTCAGAGAATCGCGATTTTGTGTTTGACTACAAAATCGTGATTCTGTGCAGATTTTGAAAATTTTTGAGGTTCTTAATTTTTAAGTTTTTGTTTCTCCAAAATAATCGCCTTATTAAAATTTTAACATGCAATAAAAGAGTTTTAACAAAATTATTATTTTTTCTCAGTAAAACTCAAAATTCTAAAAGTCGCAATTCCGTGATTTTTTCTATTTTTTGTGTTTTCTATGCTCTAATCATCATATGAGAACTTGAAATAATGCAAAAATTTATTGGGAATTCCTTACCTTGCTTGCTTGATCAAGAAATATTCAAAAGCCTTGTGGTTGCAGGAAATCGTGATTTTGTCCACTCTCTCTCTCTCTCTCACTCTCTCTCTCTCCCTCACTCAAATGAGCTTTTTTATGAGATTCCAGGGTTTTATAGACTTCACACGATTGCGATTTTGTGCAATTTTCTCAGGATTTTCACTTTTCACTTGTTCATTTTTTATCCTTCAACAATGTTATGGTTTTGATTCACAATTCCTATCTTTTCATCACAAGTCACTCCCTTTATCCCACTGGTGAAAATCACGATTATGTACCCAATTTTCAATTTACTCACTTAATGCTCAATTCTCACTAATATTTTGAAATTTGATTTTCTTTACTCACCCACTTTATGAACATCTCTTACAACCACTTACCTCAATACCCAAATGTGCAAAAATAATTCAAATTCTTTTCCTTACAGAAAATCGCGATCATGTGCAAAGAATCGTGTTTTTTCTGAACTTCCTTTTTTTTGCAGTTTTTGATTTTTCTTTCCTCTTAGTCCTCTTCAAGATTCTTCACCAACTCCAAATCACTTTTCACCTGCAATTATACACCATCAAACTCATAAGAAACATATTTTTTGAGAAATTGGACAGCAACTTTTACTCATTATATTTTTTTTCAATTTCCAGAATTGTTTTCCACTTTTTCTCTTCGAGTTTCAACAATAATACTCCAGCCCAAATTTTTTTAGAAAAAATAAATCTATTTGAATTTTTGATGGATTTTATGAAATTTTTTTAGTATTTTTCCCTAAATCAAGGTAAACACTTATTTTAGGGTTTTCTAGTTTAGAGGTCCATTGACCTTTTGTTTCATGATTGGTTATACTCTTTTATGTTTGTAATCTAATCAGCTTATGAGCAGAGCTTCCCAAAGAAAAATGTGCTAAGAAGTGCAATTATCCATTCATGCAAAGATAAACTCAAACATTCTTCTTTTCAAGATGCAAATAAATCTTTTCTCAAGATTGTTGCTTTGCCTTTAGCTAAACAAATGGATCTTATCTATTTGCATATAGCTACTTTAATTGACTTTCCTTAATGCAATCATGTCATCTTTTCCAAGATCAACAATTTGGCTTGGTACTTGGTCAAAAAGCACTCTATAAATGCAAAGATAGTCACATTTTCCTTATCCTCAACTATCTTGATTACGTTTTTCACACACCTGCACTTTACTTATAAAAATGATATGAGCAACTATCAATTTGCAAGAATTTCACCACTTCTCTATCTCAAAAGGCTATCTCTTGCTTTCTTTTCCCAAAAGACAAACAAAGAAACCTACCTTTTCATATTTCCTTTTCTTGATTAAAGAGTATTACCTTTTCAATGTGTTCAATACCATCATCAATGGAAGATCCAACAAGGTCCAACTTCAATGAAGCTTTTGCTTTACTTCCCCAGCAACGGTGCCAAAAAATGTTTGTTGTTACCCTTTGGAGTTGTCGTCTCCAATCATTTTAGCATAAAGAATCAACAATACATCTTACATTTGTCAATCCGAGAAGTATACAAAGACCACAACCCCTTCTAGATGATGAAATCCAAAGAATAAGAGAAATATCACTGAATTTCTGAGAAATAATGAAGATGAAGAGAATTTTATAGGGTTTTGATTATCTTGATTAATACTACATCATTTCCAATGATCTTGGTGCCTAAAGTGTGTTATTTTCTGAGTAGAACACAATTATGAAGTCAAATCTCAAAAATGATACCTCTACCCTTCAGATGAGACAATCGTGATTCTATGAAAATTGACAATTTCCATCTTCAGTTCTATTCTTCAGCACTTTCTCATTCCATACATCAAGAATCACCTCTCTTCATACACATTCATCAGAAAAAACACAATAGAAGCTTGCAAATTCCATGGATCACACATAGAATAGACTCAACAAATCTAAAGAAAGTACTTGAAAGGAAGAAACACGATTTCTGCAAGGAGAGCTCTTCAAATTACTTGGATAGCACAAATAATACAACCAACCCTCTCAAAATAGAGGAAATTATCTTTTATACATTTTCAAGTGTCCCTTTTCACACTTGATTTTTGGTCTTTTTCCCTTCTAATCTAAAAATATGCTATCAAAGAGCTTCCAAAAATTCTAGAAAAAATACATATGATTCTAATTTACATGAGGAAGACTCTTCCTCATGTTTACATCATTTGTATAAATATTTCTACAATTTTTTTTGACATTTTGCAAATATTTCTGTTCAAAAAATGCTTCTTCCAACAGTAGCCCGTATCTAGTGAACACATTCTCAAATAATAACTTAGTAGTCTTCAGAGCATCATTCTTGGTCGTAGCTTTTACCTCTACCCACTTGGTTAGGTAATCTGTGGCCACAATAATGTATTCAGCATGGGAACCCTTAGCTGGGAGATTAATAGGACCTACGAAGTCTATTCCCCACTTAGAGAATGCACGTCCACCCATCATAGTTTTCAAAGGCATCTCATCTTTGCGTATAGGATACTGAGTTCACTGACAGACATCACACCTCTTCACATAGGTATGTGCATCCATGTGAAGGGTCGGCCACCAAAGACTTGCAAATAGTATAGCCTTGATCATCCGATCTGGTCCAAAATGTCCTCCTGCTACACCCTGGTGAGCAGTTTCCAAGATCTTCAGATATTCGCACTCATGGACACATAGCCGTAGGTATCCATCCTTTCCTCGCTTGTACAGATTATCACCAGTAAGTGAGTAGTCTAGGGCTTCTTGTTCTAAACTTCTTTGCCTCGTCAGGATCATATCTTGAGGGAATGTTTTCGTCCTCAAGAAGGCTACTAATAAGTGAGTAGTCTAGGGCTTCTTGTTCTAAACTTCTTTGCCTCGTCAGGGTCATATCTGGTATTAGAGACACTTGGTACAATGTAGCATGCTCCAGAGGTGGTTTATCACTACAGACTGGGCATTCCTTACACATCTTATGGACATCTGCTTCCATAGTCGGCCAATGCACTCCGAGTCTCCTTAGTGTCTATAGGGTTTGTTGCTTTGAGTAGTGTTGCTCTAATGCACCTACATGTGCTATTTGCAACCATTTAGCATACTCATCCTCTTCCACACAGCAGGCTAATATTCCTTGATCGGTATGCTTGTACATACTCCCTGCCATTATATGGTACTTTTGGTCTTTTACTACCTCCCTATCCTGTGTGTTTATTACTAGGTGGTTAGGTCTGTATGTCAATACTGGAACTAATGGCTTAGCCCACTAAGGTACCACTTCCAAATTAAACAAGTAAGCATCAGGAAGGTCATCCGTCACTCCTTGCGGGGCCTCTCCGGACATGAGCCTTGAGAGATGATCTGCTCTTAAATGAGTCTTGCCTTTTCTCACCACTACCTCAAAGCCATATTCCATAAGTAGGAGGAACCATCTTACTAATCTGCCTGTGTTGCATGGCTTGTTTACCAAGTAAAGAAGAGCTTGATGATCAGTAAAAAATTTAAACTAAGTTGCGAGTAAATAGTTTCTAAACTTTTTAACTGCATAACCATGCCTAATCCTTCTCGTTCAGTGGTCATATAGTTCCATTCAGCTACGTTCAACTGTGTACTAGCATAGGAAATAGGAAGATCCATATTACCTTCACCCGTAGGTTGTGCAAGTACACACCCAATAGCATAATTGGATGCATCCACATGGACATGAAAGGGTTTATTCCAATCTGGTGTGTTCAAGATTGGTGCTGAACATAATCGTCGTTTAAGCTCATTGAAGGGGTTCTCACATTCATCAGTCCACTCAAAATTGGTCAAAAGTCCATACAGAGGCCTTGCAATGATGGCATATATGTGTATGAAACGTCGGTAATAACCACAATGCCCCATGAAATCTTGCACTTCCTTGACATTTTTTGGCCTAGGTAGCTCTGGTATAGCTTTCACTTTCTCTTCGTCAGTGGATATGCCATTCTTTGACACTATGTGTCCTAGAATCTTGCCTTCTCTAACCATGAAAACACACTTTTATAGGTTCAGACAGACTTGATATTCTCTACATTTGTCAAAGATTTGCCTGAGTTCCGGTATATGTGTCTGTCTAATATTGGAATGCGCACAAAGGTCATCAACATGAAAGCCTCAAGGAGTTGGTCTATGCTTCTGAACTGTCTCTCATTTAGAGGTTGAAACCATGTAAGGGCTCTGTTCCTAAGGGTGAGACCGAAAGCATTGTACTGCGTGAATAGGTCCTCAACTTGTTCAGCTCTCAAGACTTGTCTAAATTCGGCCACATGATCGTATGGATCTCTAGTGTCATCGAAGTAATTCTGCATGGACTTAACTAGTTGTGTAGGTCTCAAAGTCCTCGTGTGCTCTCTAGGTCTTGGTAGAGGGAATTCATCTACATTTCTTGGATTTCTTGGAGCTCTAAGTCTATTAGGTTCCACTCTATCCGTTTTCGTTCTCGTTCTTTCTCTTCCCAACGGGTTGGCGAAACTCACTTCTGGCCTATCTCTATTTCTGTCCCTTTGAGCTCCATGAGCTTGGGATGTTCCCACTCCTAGGTGGCCATAAGAGACATTAGATCTTGGTTGGGGGAAAACAAATTCACCCTTCCAAGTGTAGGCATGCCTACCATGCTCCGTGACTACAAAGATCCTCTCTGAAGTATTGTCTAAATAGGTCACTTTGCTTGGACTACCCGGATCTTTAAACTCGTAGATAGTGAGCGCTCCAACCTCATTAGGTTGACCAGGCTTGTACCTCCAAAAGGCTTCATCAGTCTCTCAGTTCAAGAGCAGATCTATGCTCTTATTATCCTAGGGAACCCATTCCGGCGTGAATTCTAGCGAGGACTGATTTGCCTCGAGGGGTTATAGGCTCTCCACTTATGTTCCCTTGCTCTAGGTTGCCTACGTCTGTATCCGGAATCACATTCTCAAATTTTTCTGTCCTATCTGGGTGACTGGTGACCACGTATATGGTTCCTTCTTTGTCCAAGTATGCTCCATTTTCAAACTTGACTACTGGATGTTCTAGTCCAATGGGTTGATGTGGGTTTTTGATCTGGACCACAGATCTTCCTAAGCTGTCCTCATAGATGCAAGCACCTAATCGGTTGGTCCTAAGGTATTCTAGTTGCAGACTCTGTCTATCTCTCCCTAGGTGTCATCCTGATCTAAGGTTCATATGCCTAATCGAGTCGCCCCAATTTTTACCCAAAGTAGAACCTCATTGCAGCTCAATTTGTATAAGTTACTTGGTTCTTTTTTAGTTGATTATCGTGTTTATGATCTTGTCTCATATCACGTCGTCAAGAATACTTGAGTGACTTTCTGCACTTTAAGTTGTTCGTACCACGTTAAGTTCTTTTCTTTTAAGTTATCGATCGCCAAGAGACTATCTTTATGCTTGAACTTGAGTATTTAATAGTCTTCAACTCGATAGATGCCTATCGTCGCCCTGACTTACTACTCGCACTTAGCCTAAGCTAGGAATTGACAAAGGAAGTTGAGAATGTTCCAACCTCACTTCCTGATCCCTTGCACTGGATGCCCTCTAGTGCTCTCAATGGACCTGTAAAAGTCCCAAAGTTAGCTCGACTTAAATTCAAATGACAGAACAAATCACTTCCATTTATGTAATTCAGATATCAATTTGCACTATGTCTTTATGGAAAATAATTCTAGAGATCCCTTAGTTTTGTTCCCCCTGGGTATGGTCTACTTAAAAATACTATATCTAATACTCCCCACGAGCTTTCCAACGAGCCTAAGATAATCCCGAACGGAATTCATATGAGGAAAGTTATGACAGTTCAGGGTTCTAGGGTTAAAACAAGGCTCAAACAGGCTAACAGTTCATAGGATTTTTCTCAAAACACAAGTGTAGGGACCTCACCAAATGCTAATTGATTGACAAGTATGCCCAAAATTACCCCAAAACTTGGAACACAAAAACCCTAAAAATTTAGCCAAAAATGGCTCTCAATCGTGATTGACACGTCTGTCAATCGCGATTGACAGAGGTGTCCGTCAGGATTGTCAGTCACGATTGACACATCAGTCGCAATTGACGGTGTCAATCGTGATCGATAGAGTCGGTCGTGGGTACTGTCAATCACGATCAATGGTGTCAATCGCGATCAACACTTTTTGTGCAAATTTCGGTGCGATTTCAATCGATCGGGGTTCTAACCATCGTGGTCAAGCGAGTTTTTGAGTCAATCATGATAATTCAATCGGTCGCGATCGATGGTGTCATTCGCGACTGACAGAGGTGTCGGTCATGGCTGTCGATCGCGATCGACAGTGTCGGTAGTGATTGACAGAGAAACATGGAATTTTTTAATTTTAAGTAGTGATTTGGAATTTTCTCCTCATTTGTGTCATTGTGGTGTGCTTTGTTTTACCAAAGGAGCGATTTTTCTGTCGATCGTGATCGACAGAGGTCTGCGACACAGAGATAGGGCCGAGCTTTTCCGTACATGTGCAGCCTGCTGGAGACGATGAGATGGAAAAGCAGCACACACAAATCTCTCTCTCGCTCTCTCTCACAAGTGAAATGAGGGAAATGGAAGGAGGAAGGAGATATGATCGAAAAACTCAAATTTTCGTGATGATGGAGATGGAGGTGGGATATGGTGAGGATGATGATGGTGATGATGATGGTGAAGTAAGAAAGAGAAAAAATAAGGAAAAGTAAAGAAATTACCTACAACGCCAACCTCACAACTCTACATCTTACCATCACACACTCGTCCTCAAAGCTCGATCCCCGACAATGGCACCAAAATTTGGTGTAGCTCAGTGATGAGTAGCACCTCCTTTAATGTCAATCTGGGAAGACGTGAG
Organism: Ceratopteris richardii; assembly: GCA_020310875.1. Classification (NCBI taxonomy): domain Eukaryota; kingdom Viridiplantae; phylum Streptophyta; class Polypodiopsida; order Polypodiales; family Pteridaceae; genus Ceratopteris; species Ceratopteris richardii. The sequence continues at coordinate 99,044,190 of CM035411.1, read as the reverse complement.
GATGGTATGAAGACCTCGAACAAGTGATGGCACAAGTGCGTGAGTGAGAAGCACACTAACATGCACACACATATACACACACATGCGCACACAAGGCAAGAACAAAGAGAGAGACAATGGAGTTCTTTAGATTGCTCAAAAGTGCTCTTAAAAGTTCAATTCCACAAGAAGCTAACCTCAAAAATGAGCTCTCTAGCTCTATTTATAGTTTTTGACTAGCTTTGGCCATGTCCAGGCCTAGTGTCTGGCCTAGTTAAAAATTAGGTTCTTGGGCCTATTTGAGGGCTCAAATGGAGTCTAAAAAATATGAAAATTGATAGGTAGGCACTTCTTATGCTCCCCAAGCTCAAGGAATCCTTGGCTTCCACAAAATGGAGCTACAAAAATATGAAACGGTATTTACAATGCCGCTTTTAGTGATGAAAATCACTATTTTTGTAGGGATTTCTTCTGAAAATTTGGCATAAACTTCCTGGAGCTCCCTACTAGCTCCTTCTTCTTGTGTGTCCACCTCTTTGATGTGCTTGTGTGATTTGTCCTTGACCTTCAGCTTCATGAAAAATGATAGGCCTATTTGCCAGATCTCTATTGACTGCTTTGTCTACTTGGCCCTTCTCGTTGGCTTCCTTGTCTCGTAAGTCCTTGACTACCCTGACCACTACCAACACCCTCCATCATATCTAAGATTCTTCAATGATCTACCTGTGGAGTTCTCTACATGTGCTAAGTATCTTTTCAAGCAATCAAACACTTCACTTTTATTCTTGATAAATTTTAGGACTTTCCACCTACCATGATCATCAAAAAACGATGCATAATACCTTGAGTGTGCTGATGATGCTTATTGAATTGGTCCCCACACATATGTGTGTAGTAAGTCTAAGGGATTGTTATGGATGTATCCGTTGTGGTTTGAAAGGTTGTTTTTTTTATTCTCGAATTTGAAAAGCATCACATATGTTGATCATATGTTGCTTTGATATGTCTGGTAGTCCTAGAACACTTTGATCCCTATATATATCCTTAAGTGTTCTTTCATTAACATGAGCAAGGCTCTTATTCCATACCTCTAGCTCACTTAGGGTTTGAGAGCCAAAGTTATAGAGAGCAGTATTTTTGGTTTCTCCCACTTCAAATGTGAAGAGTTTACCATGATTCTCACCTCAGGCTATCTTCTTGAATCCTCCACATGGATCTTCCACATAAGCTCCATATTGAGGGAACATATTATACAAGCCATTTTTCACAATTTGGCCTGCACTTATTATGTTTTTTGTGAGAGTTGGTACATAGAGATCCTTACTCTAAATGTTTGTCCTTTCATTTGATGCTTTGTCATTGCCAATACTTTCCACATTGTGCTTGATATCATCCCCTATTTGTACCTCATGCTTGTGCTTAGGTTTCTCCAACCACTACAAGGCCAGAAGGAAGCGAGAAGCTTTCTATGTCTCTGAGTTCAAGAAGAACAAGTGGAAGCCTACTGAATTTCCATTCGCCTATCATCCATCAATTGCCTCCGACCAACCCTACTACAAGAATCACCACCTTGCCGGTCCCCGACCTCTTGTGGTTCTATGGCGACACACTAGTACCCTACATGTAGAACTTTGAGAGTTTCCAACCATAGCAGCCTTCACCCTGAAGGACCAATTCCAACAAATGCTATCTTCCATCCAATGTTGCTAACAGAGCTTCTTTGATTGTTGTTCCTCCAGCACAGGTGTTTTATCAGTTGCAGTGATACTCAATCAACACTCATTTCCCACTTGTAACATGGTCATCTTCTTCCTTCACACCATTGGCAGCTCCTCGAATACTACCAGAACCATCAGTTATCCTAGCTCACAATGTTTGCCTTATCTCTTGCACCACTTCTCAACCCCTTCCTGAGCTCTTTTGACCCGTCCTTCTCCATATCTATTTCCTTTATCCTCTGACTATGGTCCATGAGTGCCTCTATCTTCATTCATGTATCCTAAAATTCCTAGCCCTATATCTTATCTTCTTGTAAGCATCTATACGTGATTATCTTATTGTGTGACATGCGAGTATTAATCCTATCATTGGTGTCTTGCACCCCCCAAGAGAATGTGTATAAGCCCCCTCCTACTTCTTGCACTTCCCCTACAATCTCCATTTTTAGATCGTTGATACTTTCCATTTCATATTTTGTATTGTAAGATCTTTGAGCATATACGCCAAAAATTATATAACACATATGATAAGAACACCACATCAAACAAGTTTTATGTCATAACTCAACCCCCTTTCAGATGGTCTTTTTGTCTGTGCTACCTTAAGATTGCTTGATAACTACTTTGAAAGTAGAAAAAAGGCATCTCTAGAATGGTAATGAACTATCATTCTCAGTATGTGATTTAGAATGCTTAAGAGAGATAAGATTGAAGGTAGAAAAAAGAATATATGCATCCAAGAAGAGATAGAAATCTTACTTTGATGCACACATGAAAGATGATGGCTTAAAATTTGGCGACTTAGTATTGGTCTACATGCACAAGAAACATGCCCCTAAACTAGAAAAACATCATTATGGGCCTTTGATAATCAATATAATTTCTACAAGAAGTTTAAAGCAAATAGCAACCCTCAAAAAGGAGAAGTGATGCTCAACTATATTAGTGGTTGCAAAGTAAAGCTCTATCAAGAACCTCTCACAAAAACATGCTTACATGATTGAATTAACCCAAGAAGCATAGAGAGAAAGAACAAAGAATTCAAGATGAGGCACGGGTCAAGGCACTAGAATGTATTAAATGCATGAAATTGCTAGAACAATGCATACTATAAAATCTTGATGCCCTAAGATATCACATGGCTATGTGTCAAACATGAACATGAGTCAATTCTATCATCCTAGATCAAAGATGATTCATATGAGTTGAGCTAGGACAAGGCACTACACCCAAGATGATCAGAGCCCTGATTGACTATGGTGCAGCTACAAGTTCCATTAGCTACTTGTCATCTGAGTATGGGTTTACAAGTTAATCTAGTAGAGGCATATTGTAGCTCAATGATGAGTAGCACCTCCTTTAATGTCAATCCGGGAAGACGTGAGGATGGTATGAAGACCTCGAGCAAGTGGCGGCACAAGTGTGTGAGTGAGAAGCACACTAGCATGCACACACATACACACACACGCGCACACACGGCAAGACAAAGAGTGAGAATCAATGGAGTTCTTCAATTACTTTCAAATGCTCTTACAAGTTTGTTTCAATTACAAGCTAACTGTAGCTCTATGATGAGTAGCACCTCCTTTAATGTCAATCTGGGAAGACGTGAGGATGGTATGAAGACCTCGAGCAAGTGGCTGCACAAGTGCGTGAGTGAAAAGCACACTAGCATGCACACACATACACGCACACGTGCACACAAGGCAAGACAAAGAGTAAGAATCAATGGAGCTTTTAGATTACTTTCAAAATGCTCTTACAAGTTCGTTTCAATTACAATCTAACCTCAAAAATGAGCTCTCTAGCTCCTTTTATAGTTTTTGACTAGCTTTGGCCCTGTTCAGACCTAGTGTCCGGCCTAGTTAAAAATTAGGTTCCAGGGCTTATTTGGGGACTCAAACGGGATCCAAAAATTACGAAAATTGGCAGGTAGATACTTCTAATGCTCCTCAAGCTCAAGGACTCCTTGGCTTGCACAAAATGGAGCTACAAAAAGATGAAATGATATTTACAATGGTGCTTAGTGATGAGAATCACTTTTAATTGGTGTAGAGGTTTTGAAAAATTAAGGTTGCCTTAGTGCTAAATCTGTGTGAATGTTCATAAGTGCTTCTTCCTGAAGAAAATTGTTGGCCTACTTGCCAGATCTTTGTTGACTCCCTTGTCTGCTTGTGCCTTCTCTCCCTTGTCCGCTGCTAACACCCCCCCCTCTCTCGCGTCTGTCGTCCCTGACAGACCCTTGTTGAGAGGGTTTTTGGATGTAGTACTCGACGACGTCCTGCGCTAAATGATGTTCAGCAATTCGCAACCCTTTAGCCAAATCTGTCAGAAGAACATCCCAGTCTACCGGCCCAGGAACCTCTGGATGTGGCATACGTAGCTTTTCGGAGTGGAGAGCTTGTTCCACTGCAAACAACTGCAAGAGATGGGATGGTCTGGGAATGAATATCTCGGAATGATATTCCCAGAATCCCATGACAAACATCTCTTCAAACGTTTGTTTGAAGCAGGCCGGTAGATATTTGATGCGAGCGTGCCATGCATACACAACATTGATCGATGGAGTTGTGCTCATGTCGTATACAAGGTCCTGGTTCCCTTCATTAAATCCTAGTGCTGAGAGATGCGGTTCCTTGACATTTTTGAAGGTCCTGAAGGTGACCAGCATAAGTTCGAAAATTTTTAGGCACATCTGAGTCATGATATCAGGAACATTCTTGAAACGGACCCCCCAATGCCGAATCGTTGAAATCATATATCCAATTGTAGGTGCGCCCTTAGGGGGTGCGAAGTACACGTAATTTAGCCACTTCTCACATGCTTTGATCGTCAGTACTGTATGTGTGTACTCCGGCCATGATCTCCTTCGAAACACAGGGCAATAACATGGATTATATTTGATGTACAATGGCATGTTGTTCCATGTTCTTACCATTTCCTGGTAGGTTTCGAGCAGCCGAATTCTCCACGTTGGTTGGCGAATATGTCCTTGCTTGGCACTCTCTGGGATGTCATCGGGTGCAAATTGGGTGGCAGAGGTGGGTTCCCTTGAGGTGTGGCGCTTGATCTCCGCATTATAATCCGCCATTAGTACGCAAAAAGGCACATACAGATCATCCGATGGGCCGATCCACCTATGGTGTGAAAGATTCTGAAAATAATCAGATTTTATTACCACCTCTTCCAATTTTGACATCAATGCGATTTGGACTGCCACCCTGTCATCATGCGTCGTGGCTACTTTCTCTAACTTTTGCATCCATTCCGGTGCCTCAATCTCAATTGTGTCCATGCCCTGTTCTGTTCGCTTACCGCCGGGTGTTGGCATTGGTACATAGGGATCCTCGAATGTTTCTTCTACTTCAATTGGCACCAGATCGTCAGGCTCGGGCTCTACCAGAGGAGAGGGCTGACGCTCATATTGCCTGACCTTGCTGCGTAATTCCTCAAGTTCGGCCCGGAGTTTAGTGACCTCTTCAGCTGTTTCTTCTGCGGTTATGCTCTAGCTGGGTTCTGTCTGTCGGGTGGCCAACTGTCTTCGTAACTCATCTCTCTCTTTTTCTAAAGCGGCATGGGCCTCCATTAGATCTGCATGAGTTTCTAACACCACCTGCATATTCTCAGAGGGAATTGCCTTGAATCGTTCTGGGTCAATCTCCTGTGGGGAACCCTCCATGGCCGCCTCCAGGTTCTCTTCGTTCTGTTTCTGTAATCTTTTATTCTCCTCTAGCGCTGTCGACATATGCTTGCGGAGGAGGCCCAAGTTCCGTCGAAGCTTCAGGTTTTCCGTGATCTGAGAATGTAGTAGCTCGTCCATGTGTCGTCGTTCTTCATCATCTGCTTGGGGTGGGTTGGCTTCTAGTTGTGCGTATTGCTCCTGTAATGTCACGTGCTGCTGTTGTAGTAGCTGCTTCTGCTCTTCAAGATCCTTACATCGTGATTGGAGATCTTCGTGGCTTCGGAAGAGCCTTGTATGTTGGTTGTCAAGGTGTTGGTAGTGTTGCTGAAGTTGGGACATGCATTGATACATATTATTACATACATTATTAAAAGGAATGGTGGGAGAAATGGATGTTGAATGCAGCGGGGAAGGGAAAGGGAAAGGGAATTGTGGATGCAGTGCTGGAGAAGGGTGAGGGGGGAGGTGGGGGAATGGGAGATTGTGGGTAAATGGGGGGTGGGAGAGGTGCAGATGTGGGTGATACCTCCATGGATTCAACAGTGGAGGCAGTGATGGGAGTGACTGTGAACATGGGGATTGTGGTGGCGGTGATAGTTGTGAACGTGTATAGAGGTGTGTGTAATTGTGAACTCCCAGGAAGTGTGATGGAAGTAGTGGGGTTTACCGTGGCTGTGGTTAGACTTATGTGTTCAGTGGAAATAGAGTATGTGGGTTGACTGATGGTGTGTGCGTCGGTGTGTGGAGTGGGTTCGGAGGTGGTGACAGTAGAGGTTACCGTGGTAGAGGAAGGTGAATGGGGTGGATGTGGGGGAGAAGGTGGCAAGGGAGGTGATGGAGGTGCACTCGATGTGTGGGCTTCCTCGGTGTCGTGAACAGTGTGTGCTGTGCCAGTGGTTGTGGGGGTGCCTTGTGGTCCTGAACCTAATACATTCATTCGTTTTCCTGTTCATGGGGGGCGTCTTCCATATCTTTTCTCTGTCCTTCGTGATTGCGCTAGTGCAGTGTGCACCGTTTCAGGTACTCCCAAAGCATCTGATATCATTTCCAGGGTGGCACGGTATTGCTCGTCCATGCCTTCCTCCTCCAGAATCTGGTTCATGAGGGCTTTACCTGCAGCTAATGATAGCCTGTGTTGCTCTTGGACTCGGTTCATCGTATCGTAGAGCTTCTTTAAAGCGTTAGTATAGGCGGGGGCACCTTCCAGTACTTGTAGGGCTTCTTGATCATACTCTTGTTCTTCGGCTTCTGATTGTCCACCATGTGCCTCCTCATGAGCTTCTTCTTCATCGTCCACATTGACTACGTCCGGTTGGCTGGGCTGGGCTTGCTCTTCTTCAACTTCCGCGTTTACGGCCTCGATGATTCTTGCAACTTCTTCGTCCGTTAGATCCTCCAGAGTGAATCCATGCGGGAATTCCAGATCAGTCGGTACTGGTGGAAATACAAGATTAGGGCCATCTGTGCTGTGCCTGGGTAACGTGATAGTAAATGGTTGCACTCGTCGTGGAAGTCTTGGGGTTGTCTCAGGCGTCAAGGTTGCACCGCGAGCTTGTGCACAAGGCATCTGGATGGCGCCTCTCATCTTCTTTGAGGGAGGCCCTACAGCTGACAATCTTCGTTGAAATTCCTGTGCTCTGGACCAGATCAGAGCCCTCTGCACCGGTACATCATATGCGAGACATCTGTATACAATTCTTGTGAGTGCACAGCAACCATACAACACAGATTTTTGCTTTTTATACCATCTCTGATGGGCCATATGAATCTGGTCGATAATCCAGTGGGGCATATTGATGGTCAACTCAAAAGCATCCGCCAGGTAGAGGCTAAACCAGATCTTTTTGGGAGGCATTGTGAACTTCTCCTGCGCGGGGAAGGCGAAATGTTGCATGACCATACGTAAGTGGATGGCGATCGTGGGTGTCATTGCAACCATGTCCTTCAGCTTCGTCAGATTCCTGTTCTTCATGTTGTCTGGAACCATAGTCTCTTTCTCTGTTGGAATGTGCATACCAGTCATGTCGAGCGCTTCTCTTACCAGGTTGATAGTCAAGCGGAAACGCTTCAGCTCGTTGCCCCTTGTGAGTGATGGAAGCACAAAGGAGCTGTATCCTTTCTTGTCTTTGCTGGGGGTGAGGGTACTAATTAGATATGAGCATCTTAGGAAATCTGGCTTTGGTAGTTGGAACTTGAAGTAGTCATAAAGCCCAGCCTTCTTCCATATCGGCTTCAGTCCTTCATTGTTCTGTAGCTTTTCAAACTCCCTGGTAAAGAAATGGTATCTGCCCCAACGTCCATTGAATTCTACCTCGGACTCCCACATATATGTGCCTTCACCCAGAGGGCCAGCAACGTCACTGAACCAGTGTGAGGTTTTGCCCACCGGCATGGTGTGACCCTGTGGAGGATTCTGAATTGGTATGGCATGTAATGCTCGTAATGCCGCTGGTCTTTCGTTTAATTCCTCCTCGACCGGAAGGCTTTCGATGTCCACCACTTGGGGGCTGGTGCCTGCCTGGGAGCTAGTTCCTACTGTATCTGCCATTTTACTTCTTGCTGTCTGTCTCTGTGAGAATATACAAACATGTGTTAATATTGTACAGGACAAGGGAGGACCGTTGTTGTTCCCATCACAATATTAACATGAGGGTCGGGAGCGAATAATGGGTTAGTAAGTGTTCGGTGCACGTGTGTGTAGTTAATGCTTGGGTAGTCCTAGGAGACTAATGAAGTTAGTAAGTGGGGATGAATTTACAAATTGGGGTCGGGGGGCTTATTACAGGTCTTAGGTTGCCAAATGCAATGGATGGGCTTTGCTTTCGATTTCGTAGAGACACTAGAGAGCTTTCTAGGTGTCGCGGTTTGAAAATGAGGCCTTTTAGGACCCATGTACAAGTGATTACATGCGTGCTCTTGGGTCTTGGTGTGTTCCTGAGTGTTGAGAACGAGTGAATACTAGCTGTACGCGTAGATGGGTTATGCTGCATAGGTTGTGGCCTTGGCGTCGCTACTTGTGCCCTCAAGCAAGCCTTAGGCACCCAAATTTGTCTTGATTGTTGGCTAGCCTTCACCGTCTTTTTGGGCACCCAAATGGATTTCACTTTAGCAGAAGAATTTCTGACAGACTTCTTAGTGGCGTCACGTTGTGGGTTACTAGTAAGAGGTTTTGCCCGTGTGGTTGTCGTGAGTGCAACCGGGTGTTCGCCTTTCCGCACCCACACTTGGTTTACTTTCTGGGTCATTCTGCTGCGCAGGTACTTTTGATCTCGGACATAGGTAGTACTCTGCTTCTTCTACCTTTGATCCACCTTTGGTTGCTGCCTCCTTCTGGCCTTTGGAAAAGAAGGGAGTTCCGTTGCATCCCTAACTTCTTTTTTGCAAATATCATTCCTCTGCAACACATGGTTTTGAACAAGAACAGCATGGTCATCTTCATGTGTACCCCTGGAAGGACCAGGAGTCTGTGCCTTTCCTAGTTCCTTGAGTGCTCCATTGTCTAATTCTACTGTAACTCGACTATGATTGACCCAAACCTGGAGAAGTCCACTTCTTAGGTTTAGATTGACTGCTTGGTCATAGATCCAATCTTGACCCAAGACAAGAGGTTCAGTGAGATCCTCATCTTGACACACCAGTACTTTAACAGTCATTTCCTCATCCTGAATGTAGAGGGGAAGTTCCACCTCGCCCATGCAAGGGGTTTCCACAGCCTCCCAATCCTATGAGATATGCTTCCACAGGATTGACAGTTAACTGTAACTCTTGACAGTAAGACACTCTAACAGCACTAGTGGCTGCGCGTGAGTCAATCAAGGCTCTTACGTTCCTTGCACTCTTTCCTTGTCCTATGTCTAGGGTTATGAAAGGACTTCTATCAATTATCCTATGCGAGCTTGTTCCTGCAGCTTCACACATGGCCATAGGATATCCGTGATCTGCATAGTCATTCGCTCTAGGCTGATCTCTACCTTGCCTTTGTAACTTCATCCTTCTGATGCGTTCTAAAGCTTCTGCTTGAGCTTCTTCTCGAACTCGCTTTTCTTCCTCTTTGCGTTTCTTAGCAGTGTTGAGTCGGCTGAGCATTTCCTCCGTGAGGGGTTCCTGATACAACTTGACTATGCAACCGCTAATATAGTTTGGGAGAACATCACCCTCTAATGTGGCTAATTGTACTGCTCCACTCGTGGAGATCCTATTGATAATCATAGGTCCTTAGCCTCTCTTTTCTAGCTTCCTCGCGTGTTGTTTCAGTGTATAGACTAAGACTAGATCTCCTGCTTTCAAGCCTTTATCCTTCACATGGGCATCGAAATATGCCTTCTGTCTCTTCTTGGCTGCATATATTCCTGCAGCTGCTCTCAGTCTTGTTTCTCCTAATCGTTCAAGGTCAAAGATCCTAGAGGAGAGCTCATGACCTGTCCATTCATGCTCTTGTGCTACTCTCAATGTAGGGATCAGGAAGTCCAAGGGTAGCACAGCGTTTTGGCCAAATACCATCTGAAAGGGGGTGGCTTGGAGTACCGTTTTGTAGGCAACTCGGTATGCCCAAACAGCATGGTGTAGCTGTTTGTCCCAATCAGAGCGTTTAGTGTTCACTAATTTCGTCAGTACATTGCATAAGATCTTATTAGTGCTCTCAGCTTGTCCATTAGCTTGAGGGTGATAGGGGGCAGACTTCTTGTGTATTACCAAGAATTCTTGGAGTAGATTTTCAATCACTTCATTTAAGAAATGAGTGCCTCTATCACTTACAAGCTCTATAGGTAGCCCATATCTCGTGAATACATTCTCAAACAAGAATTTAGCAGTTGTTTGAGCATCGTTCTTTGTCGTAGCCTTTACCTCTACCCACTTGGTGAGATAATCTGTTGCAACAATGATGTATTCTGCATGAGAACCTTTAGCTGGGGGATTAATAGGACCTATGAAGTCTATTCCCCACTTAGAAAATGCACGTCCACCCATCATAGGTTTCAGTGGCATCTCATCTTTGCGTATAGGATACTGAGTCCTCTGACAGACATCACACCGTTTCACATAGGTATGCGCATCCATGTGAAGGGTAGGCCACCAGAAACCCGCAAATAGTATCGCCTTGATCACCCGATCTGGTCCAAAGTGTCCTCCTGCTACACCTTGGTGAGCAGTTTCCAAGATCTTAAGATATTCACTCTCATGGACACACAGTCTCAGGTAACCATCTTTACCGCGTTTGTATAGATTATCACCAATGAGTGAGTAATCCAAGGCTTCTTGTTCTAGACTCCTTTTCCTAGCCAGAGTCATGTCTGGAGGGGATACTTTCGTCCTCACGAAGGATACTAGTGGTTCACTCCAATCTGGCATAATGGATACTTGATAAAGAGTGGCGTGTTCCACCGGTGGTTTAGTGCAGCAGATTGGGCATTCCTTGCACAACTTTTGTACATCAGCTTCCATAGTTGGCCAATGTACTCCGAGTCTCTTTAGGGTCTGTAAAGTGCGTTGCTTTGAATGGTGTTGCTCTAGAGCACCTACATGTGCTAATTGCAACCATTTAGCGTACTCATCCTCTTCTACGCAACAAGCCAAGATCCCTTGATCTGTGTGCTTGTACATACTTCCTGCCATGATGTGGTACTTTTGGGCTTTTACAACCTCTCTATTCCGTGTGTTTACCACTGGATGGTTAGGCCCGTATGTCAATACTGGTACCAATGGCTTAGCCCACTGTGGCACCACTTCCAAATTAAACAAATAAGCATCAGGAAGATCATCCGATACTCCTTGTGGGGCTTCTCCCGATGTGAGCCTAGAGAGATGATCTGCTCTTAAATGAGTCCTCCCTTTTCTCACCACAACCTCAAAATCATATTCCATTAGCAAGAGAAACCATCTCACTAATCTTCCTGTATTGCAAGGCTTGTTTACCAGGTATAGCAATGCTTGATGATCCGTAAAAAATTTAAACTTATTTGCAAGCAAATAGTGTCTAAATTTCTTAACTGCATATACCATGCCTAATCCTTCTCGCTCTGTAGTGGTGTAATTCCGTTCAGCCGCATTCAATTGTCTACTGGCATAGGCAATTGGAAGATCCATATTACCTTCACCAGTAGGTTGTGCAAGCACACATCCAATAGCATAATTGGATGCATCAACATGAACATGGAATGCTTTATTCCAATCTGGTGTGTTCAAGATTGGTGCTGAACATAATCTTCGTTTAAGCTCCTGGAAGGAATTCTCACATTCATCCGTCCACTCAAAGTTAGTCAGAAGTCCGTACATGGGCTTTGCAATGACAGCATACATGTGTATAAATCGTCGGTAATAGCCACAATGCCCCATGAAAGCTTGTACTTCCTTGACATTCTTTGGCCTAGGTAGCTCTGCTATGGCTCTCACTTTTTCTTCGTCGGTAGATATGCCATTCTTTGACACTATGTGTCCTAGAATCTTGCCTTGCCTGACCATAAAAACACACTTTTTTGGGTTCAGGCAGACTTGATATTATCTACATTTGTCAAAGATTCGTCTGAGTTCAGGGAGATGGGTTTGTCTAATGTTGGAATGAGCACAAAGATCATCAACATAGACTTCTAAACTCTTCCTCAGGAACTCCTTAAACACATGGCACATCAGCCTCTGGAAGGTAGCTGGTGCATTGGTAAGCCCAAATGGCATTACTCTAAAAGCAAAAATGCCCCATTCTGTGGCAAAGGCTGTCTTATGCTGATCCTCTAGAGCTATGGCTACTTGATTGTAACCCGTAAATCCATCAAGGAAGTTGTACACTTCCTTGCCTGCCACTCTTTCTAAGAGATGTTCTATGATGGGAAGCGGATAGTTATCTCGAATTGTGGCTGCATTAACCTTTTTCAAGTTAATGCACACGCGCAGTTTGCCATTCTTCTTGGGCACCACTACGATGGGGGATACCCATTCAGTGTGCTCAATTTCATAGATAAATCCAGCTTCGACCAGTCTATCTATCTCTTCCTTGATCTTAGCAGCGTAATTATCGTTATATGTATAAGGCTTTTGCTTAGAGGGTTTGGCATCTGAGGTCATGGGGATAGTGTGTGAGCATATATCAGGATCGACACCTTTCAAATCCTTGTAACTCCAAGCGAATACATCTCTATATTCTCTTAGCAAGGCAATCAATTCGTGCTCTTCTTCCTCTGTTAGGTCATGGCCTATGTACGTGCATCTCTCCTCTCCTTCTTCTAGGGCCACTACTATTTTCTTGGTGGTTTCTTTGTTATCATAGGCCTCTCCTGATTGTGCCTCTCGTTTAGGCATTCTTATCATGACTCTCCTGTCATCTATCTCATACTTCTTAAAATTTTCTGGGACCTCAAACAAAGATTCTTCCTCTTCTGGTGAGGCTTCTCTCTTCTTGCGTTTCTTTCCTTCTTCCTTCGGAGTCACATGTGTTGCTAATCTTACATCATTTGTAAGCTCTCCATGCCTCTGGGGTTGAAATTCTACTTCATGGAAGTATTCTTCATCTGATGCAAATGGTGGGTCCATAATGATTGACTCGAGATCGGAGTCGCTTGCATCCTCCAATGCATCAGGACTAGGTTTGCATTCTTCTAGAACTGCCTCTCCCATGATTGGCTCTATGGAGAAGACTGAAATGTCATAGCCATCCTCATCACAGTGAGGGGTCCATTGTTCTTCATTGATGGCTACGTCCATGGTTGCTAAAATTTCTGCCCAACCATGGGGTTCAAATTCCTCGTCTGGAAAAACTACAGGTGCATAGGCTGGGTCTTGAATGGGTCTATGAGTTTCGTTTGTACCTGTTTCTCTGGCTTTCTCTCTCTTCTCTTCTTCTACTGCTACCTTGCACATCCATAAGTGAGTGTCTTCATGCATCCATGAGGATCCAGACCCTATGGAATGCACCGATTCTGTATCATCTTTGGCTCTATGGATGGGATTCCATTGGATAGGAGGGACGTCTCTATGAGAATAATCCTTGAGATTGACTTTGGTCATAACACCCAAGTGTTGCAAATACAAGGAGTTGGTTCCCCAATCCTGTACCACTTGCAACTTTCGCATAAATGGTCTTCCCAAAATCATCTCATAGGCATGATTTTTGCTGAAGTCGCATATGGCAAATGTATGCTCAAACTCGACACCACAAGTGGTGAGAGTTATTCCTTCTAGCAATCCTAGGGGTCTCTCTATGTGACCATCGGCCATTTGCAATTTCATCCTCGTGGGCCTGAGTGCTGGCTTGCCCCAACGCTTCCAAAGGGAAGTAGTGGCAATTGCAACTCCTGCACCTGAGTCCAAAATTGCCTTGGTGGTGTACTCCTGATAGGTGATGGGAAGATAGGTGTTCCCTTCTTCACCTTCACACATATCTCCTATTTTGTCCAAGGGAATTTCTGGCACTGTCCTATGGGATCCTACCCGGGAACGAGGTTTTGCAACTTCAGTTACTTGACTGGCTACATATTTCCGCGCGTTTGGTCTATCCTCAGGCAGTTCTTCCAAAGTGAGATCGCGTTGCACCTTGGTGTTCGTTACTACCTCCGTGTTCCTTGGTATGACTGAGTCGTCGTTCCTCACCATGACTGTGGGTGCTCTCATACACGTGGACTTTGCTTCCCATGGGCCTGTGAAGTGGGGTAGCTCTTGTATGGAATTAGACTCAAAGTCTGTAGAGCCCTAACCGGTCGAAACTAAAGGTACAAAGTATTTTTCCTCTTAAGGTTCAAAGGTTGAATCTAAAATCTTAAGGTGCAAAAGTGAAAGAATTAAAAGGAAAAGTGAAGGTGGAAGGCCGCGTACGCAAAGGTGGAAATAGGCCGCCCAATCAAAATTTTATTTTAAAAGTCACTCTTGTTCTAAAGTCACTACAAGACAAAGTAGCGAATCGTTGAGGACCAGTTCAAAAAGACAATCTTGGGACATTGAAAGGACACCAAGATTGTATTGCAGTTAGAGTGCGCGAACCGGCGGACTCTCAAAACAAAAGAAGGACAAAGGCTATTCGGGGACACATTGGGAGTAGAGAGCAAGGGAGAGTTTCAGAGGAGCAAGAGAGGAAGCAAGAAGAGCCTCCAGTGTGCGACGACATTCAAGAGTGCAAGAGGTGTCAAGAGGAAAGTGTGCAGAGAAGGGAGAAGGCGGGCTGGATTCCAAGAGTTCCAAGGGCTATTGCGTGCGTGCGCAGTGATACCAATTCCTTAGCTTGGCGGAAGCTTAGTGCAAGGTGTGCACAAGGGAAGCGGGAAGCAAGTGAAGGATTGGTGCTCGAGAGGCCGCCGCTAGACGACTTGAGATAATTGGTCTTCAGTAATTAATACTCTCTGAAGTGGTATTTAGTCATTGATTCGACTGTGCGCAGTCATTGTAATTGTTGAAGGATAATTAATATTCGAGGTCTCCAAGAGTATTCCTTTGCAGAAGTTCTCACTGTTATTCCATTTTCATCATCTCTTTTGTCTCCTACAAACCCTCAAACTCCTTCTTGTCCCCGAATCCCCAACAAATTTGGCACGCCCGGTGGGACTTCCAAGGAGCTTTGAGCATAGGAGACTATATATTGCCATTGGAAGACATCATTCCAGTGTCGACAACATTACTCCAGTGGGCCAAAAGGTACATCCTTCTATCAAGGTCTCATTTTAAGTGGACTATGAATAGCTCATGACCGCGACCCGGTCACAAACCTTGAGAATCAAGTGCAAGCAGACAAGAAGAAAGACGAACCAAAGATCATCGAGTCCACTTTCATCGACTTCATCGGTAGGAAGCATGGCAGGACAGGTGGACCTAGAAATCTTGCTCTCCAGGTTAAACATAAAATTCCCCTCCTTCAGAGGATTAGCCCATGAGGACCCAGATGAGCAC
Source organism: Ceratopteris richardii (assembly GCA_020310875.1). NCBI lineage: Eukaryota > Viridiplantae > Streptophyta > Polypodiopsida > Polypodiales > Pteridaceae > Ceratopteris > Ceratopteris richardii. Next base: position 99,028,947 of record CM035411.1, on the reverse strand, counting down.
ATTCGACGATTTCTTTCATTATGTAAGACTAGGGGACTAATGGGTAGGGAAGATGCTTTCTTGATACTCTTCCCTGCCACATTGGAAGGTCTGGCAGACAAGTGGTTTAGTCAGTTTGCCGAAAATCACTTTACCTCTTGGGATTTGATGAAAGAGGCCTTTAAGAATCAATTTCAGCAAGGCAACACGGCTGAGATCATTATAGAAGAATTGGAAAACTTGAAGTTGGGTCCAGGAGAGAAGTTCCCCGAATTCGTGACGAGGGCAAAAGCATTAATGGCCAAATTACCGGATCCACCACACGACTTCTTTGTCAAGAAGTGGTTAGCCAAACCTTTACCTGTGGTCACCCAATGCAAAATAAAAGAGTTGGTGCTACCTACGGCCTCTGTTGAGGAATTCATCAACACGGCCACCCGCTTGGAACAAATAAGGCACCAGTATGGTACAACGTCTTCCCAACTATCATATGGTACAGAACTGGAGGACCCAGTGAGCCAGTTAAGAAGGGAATTGGAAGGCTTGAAGAGGAATAAGCCCTATACAGAGGAGGAGACTACTGTAGCTCAGCTGAGAAGAGAGATTGAAGCCCTCAAGCTCCAAAAGGAAGAGGAGGCCCAAGCAGAGGAACTAGCTCAGCTGAGGCAGGAGTTGCAAGAACTAAAAGGAGGCGGCATTAAGAACGGACTATGGTGCTCCATGTGCAGTAAGCAAGGACATATAGTAAGTGAATGTCCTTTGCTAAATGTGACTTGTCAATTATGCAGAAAGATTGGGCATGAGGCCCATGAATGCCAATCACGGGGAATACCGACAACGACATATTGGACACAAGGCGGGCTCTTGCCACCAGCAAATGTAATGGCAGCAGCAACAAACCAAGGTAATAACTATAATCCTAGACCAAGAACTAACCTTGCAAATGGGCCTAGAAGGCCAATTATTTGCTTCAGGTGTGGAGAGTGTGGGCACTACCAAAGTAGGTGCACCCTACCAGAGAATGCACCTCCTTGCAGGAACTGCCCTGAGGCAAGAGACCATTATACGAATTGTTGTCCTAAGAATCAAGCCTCTTCATCAGGGCCCCATATCCAAATGATTTCTGTGCAGGAAGAAGAAATGGCAAATCAAGTTAAGGTGCCGTCACCATCTACCAGGGTGGTGCAGTTAGAGGAAATTGACTCTTTTACTGTGCAGACAAGAAGCAAGGGGAAGGCTCCAGTGGATGTGGGTCAAGAATCATTGATTAATGGATTAAGCAGAGACAAAGGTGTGTCCGAGGACCTAGCCACCACAATTGCAGACACAAGGAAAAAGGAAAATTGCACAGGTACCAGTGATGTCATTGGACAGGCATTCAGCAGGGCTCATGAGGAGTTGGATAAGTCAAATGGAGCCCAAGCTCTTAAGGAATCAAAAGCCTCCAGACTGCTCAAGTCCATGAAAAAGGAGGTTAGTATTCTTGATTTAATAAAGATGGATGGGAAATTCCGGTCAGAATTATTACAGATAATTGATGAAGCTTCTACGACAAGCTTAGTAGCTAAGACTGCTATCTTACATCAAGGGATAATCAGGGGGGAAGCACCCCTTACAGATTATAAAAGCCCTCGGCTCACAATATCAATCAAGGGCCATGAATTTCAAGGTGTTATTGTAGATGGTGGTTCTGGCATTAATTTGATGCCTGAACATACCATGAAAAGGATTGGACTCCACCCTTCAAGACCTGCAAATTTCACGGTCACTTTGGTAGATCAGAGCAAAGTAAGGCCCTTAGGAGTAATCCCAAAAGTTCCACTTGAAGTACAAGGTAATCTATTTATCCTGGATTTTGTGGTTTTAAGATTGCCCCAGGTTGAAGGAGGATTTCCTCTCTTAATTGGAAGACCTTGGCTGAGGCATGCCAGTGTCATTCATGATTGGGGAAAGGACACCATGTGGGTACAAAAGAAAGGGCAGGAGCTGACACAAATTCATTTAGAAGAAGGCCCAGACAATCAAGGAAACACAAGTATGATGCAAACAGTGAACATTTGCATGGAAACAGAAGCGGAGGATCAACCCCAAATAGATTTTGAGGAAGAAGAGGATATTTTAAGTTGGCTTCATGCCGGCAACTCTTCTTCTTGTTTTGGAATTTTTCTTGATAATCCTGGTACATTTGGAGGCTATGATGAAGACAAAGGAAAGGTCCAGGTTGATGGATTGGGAGAGCCCATCACTGACCACAGAAGGGGCAGGAAGATATCCCTCAAATACAAATTGGAGGAGGATGTGTCAACATCAGATAAGGAAGTTTCCCAAGCTAAAAGCAAGGTAAAAAATTTTGAGGTTGAATGTTCTTTCCCAATTCAAGAAATCCCTGCAGGATGGATACAGGACAAGGAGGAAAACATCGAAGTTCAAAATACACCTGCTTATGAAGCAATGCACGAAAAGCTAGTAGAAGAAGACAAGGAAGCAGATGCACAAGAAGATAATCTGGTAACAAGAAATCCGGTTCAAGAAGTACATTTATGCACCCAAAACAATAATCAACCAGTTCTAGTGGCCACTTGGTTGTGGAGCCACCCAAAGCTCCTGGAAAAGGTAAAATCATTCTTAACCCAGTATGCAGATGTTTTTGCCTGGCATTATAAAGACTTAGAAGGAGTGCCTGCATCTTATGGAGAGCACATAATTCCTCTGATTGAGGGAGCCAGACCCATCAGAGGAAGGAGTTATAGACTCAATCCAAAGTATGCCGAAGCTGTCTATGTGGAAATCCAAAAGATGGAAGATGCAGGAATCATCATTCCTGTGGAACACTCAGAGTGGCTCTCGCCTATGGTTATAGTACCAAAGAAGAATACTAATAAAATCAGGATTTGTGTGGACTTTAGAGCTCTCAACAAGGTGACCATTCCAGACAGGGTTCCCTATGCCTTTCGCAGAACAGGTCATTGAAGAAGTGGCGGGGCATGCACTATATAGTTTTATGGATGGCTTCAGTGGCTATAATCAAATATCAATACATCCAGAGGATCGTGAAAAGACTGCTTTTATCACACCGTGGGGAACGTATGTGTATGTAAAAATGCCATTTGGGCTAAGAAATGCTCCAGTCCACATTTAACAGAACGGTCAATCTCATTTTTGGCCCCTTATTGCTGGAATCACTTAGAATCTTCATGGATGATTTCTCTTCATTTTCAGGATCTCACAAAGAAACTCATCTAGATTGTTTGGACCAACACCTGAGACAGCTGCAGGATATTTTCCAAAGATGCAGAGAAACTAAGTTAAAGCTCAATCTAAATAAATGTCATTTCCTTGTGACAGAAGGAACCCTCTTAGGACATGTGGTATCCGCTAAAGGTATGGCCCCAGATCCTGACAAAATTCTTTCTATATTAAAGTTACCTAAACCCAAAACTCCTAAAGAGATCCAGAGTTTTTTGGGGCATACCGGTTATCATAGAAGGTTTATAAAAATGTATGCAGAGATAGCTAGACCTCTGACTAGACTAACAGGTAAAGAAGTACCTTTCAAATGGGAAGAAGAGGAGGAAAAAGCATATCAGACATTAAGGTCACGGCTAGTGTGTGCTCCTATCTTGGTCACCCCGGAGTGGTCAAAAATCTTTCATATACATGTCGATGCCAGTGCATATGCAGTGGGAGCAGTTCTGACTCAACCCAGTGAAGAATTTAAAATGGACAGGCCAATTCAATATGCCGGTAGAATCTTGACCAAGGCTGAAAGAAATTACAGTACAACCGAAAGGGAAGCACTAGCAATGGTCTTTGCAGTTCAAAAATTCCGCCATTACTTATTGGGGGTAAAATTTATTATTATATCAGATCACCAACCACTCAAGTACTTACTCAACAAACCACATGCTACGGGTAGAATATGGAGGTGGTTACTGTTATTCCAAGAGTTCGACTTCTCGGTAATCCATAAGCCAGGAAGAGAAAATGTGATGGCGGATCACTTGTCCAGAATAAATAGGAAGGATCAAACCAGTGGTATCAATGATGATTTCCCGGACGCATACTTGTTTGCTATACAACCTAAAGGATGGTATGATGATATCAAGCAGTTCATTAATACTGGATTGTATCCAGAAAGTGCTAATGCTGTACTAAGAAAGAGGCTGCTTATCAAGAGTAGACCATATACTTTCATTCAGGGTAAACTCTATAGACATGGCAAGGATGACAGGATGAGGAAATGCATTAGAGGAAGATGAAGTGAGGGAAATACTGCAATTTGCACATGAAGGAACAGGTGGTGGGCACCTTCCAGGGCATATCATGAGCCAGAGAATACTAGATGCTGGTCTATGGTGGCCTACACTCTTTAGGGATGCAGATAATTGGAGAAAAACATGTGATGTGTGCCAGAGGTGTGGACCTAAACCCACCAAGCAAAGACATCACCCTTTGGTAGTTTCCACTTCTTGGCAGCCCTTTGAGAAGTGGGGATTAGACTTTGTTGGGCCTATATACCCTCCGGCACTTCCAAAAAGGGAAAAGTACTTACTGATAGCCACGGACTACGCAACAAAATGGGCTGAAGCTATTGCATCAACGGATTGCTCTGCACAAACAGTGGCTGACTTTTTGTATTGTAACATCATTTGCAGATTTGGATGCCCGCTTGAAATCTGTACCGATCAGGGTACTCATTTTGTTAACAAAGTCCTACAGGAAATTTCAAACAGGTATCGCATCCTACACAGGACTTCTTGTGCATACTACCCACGAGCTAACGGACAAGCCGAGTCAACAAACAAAGTATTAATTTCAATGTTACGAAAAGAATGCATGTTACAGCCGACCTCTTGGGGACAGGCCTATCTGGGTACCTTATGGGCATACAGAATGGCCTATAAAGAGACTGGGTATTCTCCCTTTCAATTAGTCTATGGCTCGGTTCCTATTGAACCATTTGAATTCATCAGAGGCTCTATAAGAACGGAAAGACTAGAGAAAAATGGGATGGAAGTTTCAGCAAGACTGACTACTTTGCATAAACTAGAAGAATCGAGAATTTTAGCCTCCAAATAGTTAGAGAAGCTGCAATTATACAGGAAGGAGACTCATGACAAAAATCTATGGCAAAAAAATTTGAAGCCTGGAGATTTAGCCCTGCTACACAGACCACAAATTTCTAATCAAAACAAAGGGAAATGGATCCCTCACTGGGAAGGCCCTTTTCGCATTACGAAGATGCTGCAGTGGGGTGCAGTGCAATTGGAAACACTCGATGGCAACACCCTACCTTTAGTTAACATTTCCAGACTCAAGGCTTATTATCAAGTATCATAGCCATTGCATTTTCCTTTATCTTGTTGGTTTTGGATTGTTTTAATAAGTAGTAATAATCAGCTCACAGAATTTTGGGCGTAGTTTTTTTTATGAAAATCAGAAAAAAATTGGGCGCACGTTTTTTCTTTTCTTTATCAATGAAAATCAAAAATAAAATGTTTGGCGCAAGTTTTCTTCTCCATCAAAAAATCAAGAAATTCATCACTTCATAAAAAGAAATTCATCACTTGAATGGCTCATAGTTTTGCTAAGTAACTTTCAGTTTTGCCCTTTCCTTTGTTTGTCTCTTGGATGGTTGAGATTAACATTGTCATCTTCCCCTCTTTTGATCACCCTTTTATGCTAGACCACTGCTTCTTGAGAGGTGCTCCCTCCTTCCAACTAGCTATATAATATGGCCTCTTTCTTCATTCTTGCTTACACATCCTCAGAATTACGTTATGGTTTTCAGTGCACAAGCCAAGTCCTACTAGGGAAGAAAAAAGCAGAGCATCTCACAACCCTCTCCACCACATCGGCTCCTCCATAAACCACACTCCCTCCTCCTTCCCCCTTTCCATACTGTCAACAACCCCCTCACCCTCAATCCCCCTCAACGATCCTCCATCTCCCATCCTCTACAACAACCCCCCTTTGTCAGCACCCTTCGACCCCAAACCCCCCCTTCGACCCGCCCCGCACCCAACGACCCCCCCCTCTCCGACCCTCTCCAATCCACCCCCCTGGCGGCACCCCCCCTCTCCCACCCTCGACAACAACCCCCCCTTTTCGTCAGCGCCCCCCCTCTCAAAACAAGCGCCCCCCCCCCCCTCCCGACCCCGCTCGGCACCCCCCCCTCACAACCACACACCACACCCCCCCTCTCAAAACAAGCGCCCCCCCCCCTCCCGCCCCGCTCAGCGCCCCCCTCTCACAACCATACATCACCCCCTCTCTCAAAGGCGCCCTCCCCCCCATCCCGACCCCGCACGGCACCACCCCTCACAACGACACAACACACCCCCCCCCCTCTCCAATCCACACCACACCCCCCCCTATCAAAACAAGCGCCCCCCCCTCCCGCCCTGCTCAGCGCCCCCCCTCACAACCATACACCACACCCCCCCCCTCTCAAAACAAGCGCCCCCCCCCCATCCCGACCCCGCTCGGCACCACCCCTCACAACGACAAAACACACCCCCCCCTCTCAACACAGTGCCCCCCCCCCCTCCCGACCCCGCTCGGCACCCCCTCCCCCCTCACAACCATACACCACACCCCCCCCCCTCTCAAAACAAGCGCCCCCCCCCTCCCGACCCTGCTCGGCACCTCCCCTCACAACCACACACCACACCCCCCCCCTCTCAATCCAGCGCCCCCCCCCCCTCCCGACCCCGCTCGACACCCCCTCACACAACACACCCCCCCTCTAAATCCAGCGCCCCCCCCCCTCCCGACCCCGCTCGGCACCTTCCCTCACAACCACACACCACACCCCCCCCTCTCAATCCAGCGCCCCCCCCCCCCTCCCGACCCCGCTCGACACCCCCTCACACAACACACCCCCCCCTCTCAATCCAGCGCCCCCCCCCTCCCGACCCCGCTCGACACCCCCTCACACAACACACCCCCCCCTCTCCAATCCAGCGCCACCCCCCCCTCTCCATACAGTGCCCCCCCCCTCCCGACCCCGCTCGACACCCCCTCACACAACACACCCCCCCTCTCAATCTAGCGCCCCCCCCCTCCTGACCCCGCTCGACACCCCCTCACACAACACACCCCCCCTCTCCAATCCAGCGCCACCCCCCCCTCTCCATACAGCGCCCCCCCCCCTCCCGACCCCGCTCGGCACCCCCTCACACAACACACCCCCCCTCTAAATCCAGCGCCCCCCCCCTCCCGACCCCGCTCGACACCCCCTCACACAACACACCCCCCCCCCCTCTCAATCCAGCGCCCCCCCCCTCTCCGACCCCGCTCGACACCCCCTCACACATCACACCCCCCCCCTCTCAATCCAGCGCCCCCCCCCTCCCGACCCCGCTCGACACCCCCTCACAAAACACACCCCCCCCTCTCAATCCAGCGCCCCCCCCCCCCTCCCGACCCCGATCGACACCCCTCATACAACACTCCCCCCCCCTCTCAATCCAGCGCCCCCCCCTCCCGACCCCGCTCGACACCCCCTCACACAACACACCCCCCCTCTCCAATCCAGCGCCACCCCCCCCTCTCCATACAGCGCCCCCCCCTCCCGACCCCGCTCGGCACCCCCTCACACAACACACCCCCCCTCTAAATCCAGCGCCCCCCCCTCCCGACCCACCATCGATTCCTCTCCCCCTGACGAGGCTTTCTTCTGCTCCATTGCTTTTCCCCAGTTTCATCCATGGCGGACCCCGCTCCGGGTGATAGTTCTGCTCCTACCTCCACAATTGCTTCTGCCCATCCCAATCCACCTCCTCCTTCATCGGCAGACCCATCTGTTCAAGCGACTCCAACAGCTCCTATGGCCCTGGATCTTCCCCTTTATTCCATAGACTCAGATTCCAGCTACCTTTATTCCCCCCCTCCCCTCCCGCATCCTCCTTCTCCTTCCCCATCTAGGTCTCATTCCTCCCACCCATCTTCACCAACCGGGGATTATATGCGCCTGTTTCTTCCACCTGACATAAACCTACAAATCCGAATGTATCTATCCATTCCTACCATTGCCCTTCGTCAAATGTTTTCTATTGAGGATCTTCAGCAGGCGGGCTTGTGGGGCTTGGCTAATGTTTTCTTCAACCCCGCAAATTTTACCCAGGTTTATGAAGCTATCCGCCTCTTCCCTCATTTTAGAACCGGCACTCTCTTCATCCCAGACATTGCCGCCAGCATTGGGTCTCCCCTCATAGATTTTCGTGCTCCCCCTTTCCTATACTCTGGACTGTCCGCCTTCGCCACTATTGCCTTTTGTAACACACATTTTCAAAGTAATGCTAGGTTTTTGCTCCGCATGACCACCCTTCTCAATGCGTTCATCTTTTTCTTCTTACTACGCAGCCAAACCTCTTCCCTCCCGTGGTCTGATATTCGTATCGCTGATCCGCTTTTTTGCTTTCTCCATAGCCGCCCCTACCCTTACGCACACCTCATTTATAGTTCCTTGATGTTGCGCTCCCGTCGCCTACGCCAGGCTATCTCTAGAGGCTCTCATGCATTTTCCATCTATTCTGCACCCTTCTTAGCTTGGCTATATCAGATTCCAGCACATTCTGCACACAATGCTGCTTATCTCCCTTCCCAACCTGGACCTTCCATTGCTCCATCTCCCTCCCCCCCTCTAATCTCTATTGACTCAGCTTCCGCCTCGACACCCACCTCCGCGCCACCTGATGTCACTTCCTGCCCTCCCCAATCTTCTTCACCCATCCCTCCTGCATCTACCACCTCTCCATTCATAACTAACCCCCCTGATGTAACCTCCATCCCTCCCCATTCCTCTTCACCTATCCCTCCTGCCTCTACCACTTCTCCGTTCTTATCTAATCCCCCTGATGTGCCCTCCTTCCCTCCCCAATCTTCTTCACCTATCCCGCCTACAGCCACCATTTCTCCATTCATGACTCCCCCCCCTCACGTCCCCTCCTTCACTACCCAATCTTCTTCCCCTTTCCCTCCTCTACCTACAAATTCTCCATCCATGCCTACCCCTCCTATTATCCCTAGACCTCCCCTCTCTTCCGATTTCACCCCACTTATTCAAACCCAGCTCAACCCTCAAAACCCCACCTGTATGCCACCAATTCACCCGGAATTCACATCCCCCTCTATCAGTAACCTTCCTGTCAGTCAACATCTCCCTTCCCCCAATCTTTCACTTCCCACTCCATCGGCCACTCCATCCCTTCAAACTCCTCCACCGTATATTCCCCCTCCCCCTCCCCCTCCTGCTCCTACGGCCAATCCCACTCCGCCTTTTGACCTACCATCAACACCTTCATTTTTGCAATTACTCCAGGACGCGAGTGTAGTCGCTATCGGCAACGCTCAAGCCTCTCAGATTTCCTTGGATTCGGTTTCCGCAGCAGCTTCGGTTCATCAACAGTATATCTCAACAATAGAAAACATCAATCGCATGGCAACCTCTCAATGGCACTCTCTCAACGAATCGGCACGATTGCTCAAAGAAGAGCGAGATCATTATCGCGATATGGCCGACTCTGTGATGAAAGCCTTAGAAGATCTTCAGAATCGCTCCAACTTAGGGCTTTGTGCTAATGCTGCATGCCGACGTATCCGCAGGGAAAGGGATCACCTTAGACAATGCCTTAGTTCGCTACAGCTAACGATCGGCTGACAACCTCAATCAACCTCCACAATAAATTTCCTCAGTCTAAATAAATTGCTCATCCACAGTCAGAATAATTACTCTTAGTTTCCAGTTTCCATTTTACAATAATTACCTCATACTTTTGATCTCTCATCATTCTTGTGGGGTGCATTATATTAATTTTTTCTTGCCTCCGTTATTTTCATCTCTGTATCTTTGCAATTTCTCAGTTGGTATCGCTGTTGTCTCTCCGGGACGGAGAGATCTTTAGGTGGTGGGCATCTGTAGAGCCCTAACCGGTCGAAACTAAAGGTACAAAGTATTTTTCCTCTTAAGGTTCAAAGGTTGAATCTAAAATCTTAAGGTGCAAAAGTGAAAGAATTAAAAGGAAAAGTGAAGGTGGAAGGCCGCGTACGCAAAGGTGGAAATAGGCCGCCCAATCAAAATTTTATTTTAAAAGTCACTCTTGTTCTAAAGTCACTACAAGACAAAGTAGCGAATCGTTGAGGACCAGTTCAAAAAGACAATCTTGGGACATTGAAAGGACACCAAGATTGTATTGCAGTTAGAGTGCGCGAACCGGCGGACTCTCAAAACAAAAGAAGGACAAAGGCTATTCGGGGACACATTGGGAGTAGAGAGCAAGGGAGAGTTTCAGAGGAGCAAGAGAGGAAGCAAGAAGAGCCTCCAGTGTGCGACGACATTCAAGAGTGCAAGAGGTGTCAAGAGGAAAGTGTGCAGAGAAGGGAGAAGGCGGGCTGGATTCCAAGAGTTCCAAGGGCTATTGCGTACGTGCGCAGTGATACCAATTCCTTAGCTTGGCGGAAGCTTAGTGCAAGGTGTGCACAAGGGAAGCGGGAAGCAAGTGAAGGATTGGTGCTTGAGAGGCCGCCGCTAGACGACTTGAGATAATTGGTCTTCAGTAATTAATACTCTCTGAAGTGGTATTTAGTCATTGATTCGACTGTGCGCAGTCATTGTAATTGTTGAAGGATAATTAATATTCAAGGTCTCCAAGAGTATTCCTTTGCAGAAGTTCTCACTGTTATTCCATTTTCATCATCTCTTTTGTCTCCTACAAACCCTCAAACTCCTTCTTGTCCCCGAATCCCCAACAAAGTCCAATCTCTCGTGAGAGTGAGTACTCTCATGTTCCTCGTAGATAGATGGGATGTCTTGTGGGAATTGGTCGTGTGCATCGTCCACAAGTTCAAAAGGAGGGGCAACTTCACTTTCGTTATCCCATTTGTCTTCTTGAATCTCTCGTAGGAAGTCTGGTGCAAACCGATTCATAGAAGAAGAAGTGTCTGACTCCGTAGAATTAGGCACATAAGCAACTTGGGAAGGAGGGCTTATTCTATTGTTGGCTCTCTCCTTGTTCTCATAGATGGCTGGAGCACAAGCTTCCTGGGGAGGATCACTTATTCTACTACTTTTCCGAACAGGCTCATACGCTTCCTGAGAAGGAATGTAGGCAACCCGTGGAGGTACGTAGGTTTCCGAGGGAGGCTCATCTGCCTTTTGAGGGAAAGGATCAGCTTCTTGAGGAGGCACCTGGGCTTCCTGAAGAGGCTGGCTTTTCCGTTCTCTTGTCCTTTCCTTTCTTTGAGGGGCAGGTTCCTTTTCTGATTGTGCAATTAGCATCTCTATTCTTTCTAGCAGTCCATCAAAATGTAACTGCATCTTAGCTGAGCTAGAGATGTTAAAGAGGCGGCTAGCTTCGAACATGGCTTGAGCCAATTCCACCATCTTAGCACAAATTTTAGTTCGTTCAAGCTCTAGCTCGGCTCTAGGGTAGCATTTTTCATGATCAGTTATGGTTGGCCCTTCTTGGATTCTGGCCTGATAAGCTTTAAGCATCATGTTTAGGTCCTCGGGAGTGGGATCTGCTAGGACTGATCCCACTCTAGGGGGTGGTGGGATTATGGAAGGCGGGTTGGAAGGTGGCTGGTCGGATGGCGATGGGAATGGTGGTGGTGGGGTAGTGTGAGAGGGAGTTTGAGTTGTGAGTTCGATTATTCTGGCCCTTGTTTCTCTTATGCTTTCCTCGAGTTCACTCATCTTTTTAGCCCATTGTCTTTTCATTCTTTCCCTACTATCTTTCCAAGCTCTAGTCCTTTTCTTGGTTATGCTCTCACTTTCACTCGCCTCTGGGCCCTTTTCCTGGCTTGCCTCTTGGTTTTGCTGCAATGCCTGAGCTCTAGTGACTACCTGTACTGGTGCAGTGGAAGTGACACTTCCTGAGGAATCTACAACCAAACCAATCACATTGATAGGAGTGATTTTTGGCATATTATTGGGGTTCTTTGGGCAATCTCGTAAAAGATGCTCTTTTCCACAATCTTGGCAAAAGCCTTGGATCGTCACGGGCTGAGTTTGTGTAGGTGGAGGTAAGGGACAATCACGAATGAAGTGATCTCCCTGACATCGGTAGCATGGTCCTCTAGGAAATGGTGGTCGTACCTGCCTAGGTTGAGGCCTAGGGTTGGGGTTTGCATACATGACGTTTGTGTAGTCTGACTCCCAACTAGGTTCACTCGGTTCTTCACTATAGTAGGACTCACCATGTTCTGGAGACTGCATGTAGTAAGCCTGGGGACTATCGACATGTGTAGAATCAAAGCTATGGTCACTCGGGTCACTTTCTGAGATCAATGGGGTTACTGGTACTATGGCCCTATTCAGGTTTTCTTCTGCCACAGCATACTTTACCGGAATCACATTAGCTGGGTTTGGAGGCTGTTGAACTAGCACCGGTTGGGGTCTCTGTTGGGCCTGATATTGTGGTTGGTAGGTTTGTTGGGGTCTAGCATATTGTGGTGGTGGATTCTGGTTCTGGTATCTGCCTTGTTGGTAGGGCTGCGGGTAGGGTTGCCTAACTGCCTGCTTGTTGTATGGGCAATCTTGTGCGGTGTGATTGGTGTATCTCCGTTCTATGGTGCAGTACTGGCTACTAGGATTAACTTGGGGTTGAGCCATAATGGGGTAGACATTCGCCATATGGTCACCACCGCATGTATAGCACCTTTTCACAGGAGCAAACCTTGGGATTTGTTTGTTAGTTACTCTTAATTTCTGAGCTACTTTCTCTGCAAGTTCCTCAATTGATGTGGATTGCGTGGAAGAGTGACTAGATGCACTATCTGAATCTTTGTAGATTTTGGAAAGCTCTAGTTCTTCCCCTAGGTTATCTTCAATGTCAATGCACATGCGTACACACTCTTCTATAGTCCTAGGGTCCTTCAGATACACATAGGATCTCAATTTCGTACTCAGCAATCCATCGAGGAACAAGGCTACCTGTTTGGCAGATGTGGGTAGCTCCGAAACAGGACATCTTTCAAGGTATTGCCTAAATCTTCTTCCTGCAAGTCTCACGGTCTCTTGAGGGGTTTGCTTGAAGCTGTGAATCAGTGAGGAGGTATTGTGTCTTATGCCACTCTTAGAGAACTCTACAATGAAGGCTTCTAGGAGTTGGTCTATACACCTGAATTGTCGCTCATCCAATGGCTGAAACCATGTAAGTGCTGTGTTCCTAAGGGTTAGACCGAAGGCATTGTACTGTGTGAATAGATCCTCCACTTGTTCAGCTCTCAGGACTTGCTTGAATTCCGCCACATGATCGTAGGGATCTCCTGTGCCATCAAAGTAATTCTTCATGGACTTAACTAGCTGGGTTGGTCTCAAAGTTCTTGTGTGCTCTCTAGGCCTCGGCAAAGGAAATCCATCCACATTTCTTTGGTTTCTGTGAGCTCTAAGTATCTCAGGTTCTACTCCCATGTTTCCTTGTTCCAAGTCACCTAAGTCTGCTTCTGAGATTACATTTCCAAATTCATCTGTCCGATCTGGGTGACTGGTGACTACGTATATGGTTCCTTCTTTGTCCAGGTATGCACCGTTTTCAAACTTGACAACTGGGTGCTCTAGTCCTATGGATTGGTCTGGGTTTTTAATCTGGACCACGGATCTTCCTAGGCCGTCCTCATAGATACTAGCACCTAATCGGTTGGTCCTAAGGTATTCCAACTGTGTTTTGTATGGGCCTTCTACCCTGTGCAAGTAAGGCACTCCTGAACTTCCTGTAGGTCTGTCCATGCCTTGAGACATCTCTGACTCACTGGTCTCAGAGCTAGGGTAGTACGAGTGGTGGCTCAACTGCTGGGCCCAAGACCTAGCAGTGTGGTTAACACTAGCCTCTGAAGACCTAAGGCTTTGGCTCTCCCTTACTAGATGTCGTCCTGATCTAAGGTTCATATGCCTATCTAAGTAGCCCAATTCTTTGCCCAGAGTACAACCTCGTTGCCGATCACTTGGTATCAGTCACTTGATTCTTTTTAGTTATTTCTCGTGTTTAAGGTCTTCTCTGATATTACGTCGTCAGGAATACTCGAATGTTCTTCGTGCTTTCAGGTTGATCGTTCCACGTTAGGTTCTTTTCCTTTATGTTATCGACAATACAGAGATTACGTTTTTAGCTTGAACTTGAGTTTTTAGGTAGTCTTCAACTTGATAACTGCCTATCGTCGCCCTGACTTACTCCTACCTCTAGTCGTTCTTAGCCTAGGCTATGAATTGACAGAGGGGGTTAAAAGTTTCCAACCTTTGGTTTCCTGCTCAGTTGCCCTTGAGTGCCCAGGAAGTGTGTTCCCAAGCTTGCACTTACACTTGCTTAGAACGCCTTTCGATGCTCTCAATAGATCTGTAAGTATTCCACAGTTAGCTTTAAGATTTAAATTCCAATGACAGAACCAATGATTTTCATTCCTGTAGCACACACACAAACTTGCATAGTGATTTTTAAGAAAACAATCCTAAAGACCCCTGACTTTGATCCCCCTGGATATGGTCAACTTCAAAATACTCTATTTGAAAGTCCACGTATTATCTTTATAAAAAACAGTTGAGGGCTTGTAGTAGATGCCACGAGCTTTCCAACAAGCCCTAGAGCTTAAAAAATTGATTTCGTATGAAGAAGTTATGACTGTTCAGGGTTTAGGGGGTTAAAACAAGATTCAATCTGGCTGACAGATCCAAGGATTTTCTCCCAAAACACAAGTGTAGGAACTTCAATAATGCTAATGGATTGACTATTTTGCCCCAAAATTATCCCCAATTTTGAACAAAAACAAACCCTAATTTTTGGCCGAAAAGCCTGTCAATCGCGATCGACAGGTCTGTCAATCGCGATTGACAGAGGTGTCCGTCGGGCCTGTCAGTCGCGATCGACAGTGTCAATCGCGATCGACAGAGTCGATCGTGGCTGTCAATCGCGATCGACAGTATCAATCGCGATCGACACGTCTTCCGGTTTTTTTCGCCGAAATTTCAGTCAATCGGGGGCCTATCAGTCGCGATGGACACGTGGCTACGCGTAAAAGTCAATCAATTGTGGAATTTCAGTCGATCGCGATCGACGGTGTCAATCGCGATTGACAGAGGTGTCGGTCGTGGCTGTCGATCGCGATTGACGGTATCAATCGCGATTGACAGGGTCCTACGTGGCAGTCAGTCGATCGTGGAGGTCTGTCGATCGCGATTGACAGGGTCTGTTGGTCGCGATTGACAGGGTCTGTCGGTCGCGATTGACAGGGGCTGTCGGTCGCGATTGACAGGGTCTGTCGGTCGTGATTGACAGAGGCTGTCGGTCGCGATTGACAGAAAACCTCGGAATTTTTCTACTGTTTTTAATGTTTTAGGATGTGCTCTTTGTGCTTGTTCTAGTGGTGCACTCAATTTTGTAAAAAGCCAAAAATTTCTGTCAGTCGCGATCGACAGAAGCCTGCGACCGTGAGACAGTTTCTTCGAATTTCGTACCTGCGCAGGAAGCTGGGGATGATGATACAGCAAGTTCCTGCAAAAAGCTCAAGAAACATGCAAGAAAACACACATGCAATATCACTCTCTTGCTCTCTCTCACAAGTGAAATGAGGGAAATGAGGTGGGGAAGGTGATATGATCAAAAAACAGAAATTTTCGCGATGATGGAGATGGAGGTGGGAGATGATGATGATGATGATGGAAATGAAGATGGAGAAGAAAGTAAAAGAAAATCGATGGGAGTGAAGAAAATACCTACAACTCCCACGCGTCAACTCTACGTCTTACCATCACACGCTCGTCCTCAAAGCTCGATCCCCGGCAACGGCGCCAAAATTTGGTGTAGCTCTATGATGAGTAGCACCTCCTTTAATGTCAATCCGGGAAGACGTGAGGATGGTATGAAGACCTCGAGCAAGTGGCTGCACAAGTGCGTGAGTGAGAAGCACACTAGCATGCACACACATACACGCACACGTGCACACAAGGCAAGACAAAGAGTAAGAATCAATGGAGCTTTTAGATTACTTTCAAAATGCTCTTACAAGTTCGTTTCAATTACAATCTAACCTCAAAAATGAGCTCTCTAGCTCCTTTTATAGTTTTTGACTAGCTTTGGCCCTGTTCAGACCTAGTGTCCGGCCTAGTTAAAAATTAGGTTCCAGGGCTTATTTGGGGACTCAAACGGGATCCAAAAATTAAGAAAATTGGCAGGTAGATACTTCTAATGCTCCTCAAGCTCAAGGACTCCTTGGCTTGCACAAAATGGAGCTACAAAAAGATGAAATGATATTTACAATGGTGCTTAGTGATGAGAATCACTTTTAATTGGTGTAGAGGTTTTGAAAAATTAAGGTTGCCTTAGTGCTAAATCTGCGTGAATGTTCATAAGTGCTTCTTCCTGAAGAAAATTGTTGGCCTACTTGCCAGATCTTCGTTGACTCCCTTGTCTGCTTGTGCCTTCTCTCCCTTGTCCGCTGCTAACACTAACCCAAAAAATGAGCTCTCTAGCTCTTTTTATAGTTTTTGACTAGGTTTTGGCCCTGTCCAGACCTAGTGTCCGGCCTAGTTAAAAATTAGGTTCCAGGGCCAATTTGAGGGCTTAAACGAAGTCTAAAAAATACAAAAATTGATATGTAGGTACTTCTAAGGCTCCTCAAGCTCAAGGACTCCTTGGCTTGCACAAAATGGAGCTACAAAAATATGAAATGGTATTTACAATGATTGTTAGTGATAAGAATCACTGTTAAAAGATGTTGATTTGGGAAAAAATGAAGGGCCTATCTGCCAGATTTGCGTCGACTGCTTTGTCTACTTACTCCTTCACCTTGTTCTGACTCTCTCCGCTGGCTTCCTTGTCTAGTCGGTCCTTGGGTGCCCATACTGCTCTCAACACCCCCCCCTCTCTCGCGTCTGTCGTCCCTGACAGACCCTTGTTGCTGGGAGTGTTGGATGTAATATTCCACAACCTGAGTGGCAAGCTGATGTTCTTGTATGCGTAGTCCTCTAGCTAAATCTGTCATCATACGATCCCAATCGATTGGTCCTGGAATGTCCGGATGTGGCAGACGTAACTGATCTGCATGGATCGCTTGTTCTACTGCGAATAGATGTAGCAAATGTGTGGGTCTGGGAATGAAAATTTCGGAATGGTATTCCCAGAATCCCGTAGAGAACATTTCCTCAAATGTCTGCTTGAAGCATGCGGGCAAGTACTTTATTCGTGCATGCCAAGCGAAGATGATAGTGACCGAGGGGGTTTGGCTCATGTCGTAGACTAGATCCTTGTTGCCTTGAGAGAATCCAGGGGCAGAGATGTATGGAGCCTGGACATTCCGAAATGTTTTGAAGACAATGGTCATGAGCTCGAATATCTTCATACACATTTTCGCTGCTATGTCGGGTACATTATTTAGGCGTGTGGACCAGTGCCGAATTGTTGATATCATGTAAGCTACGGTTGGGGTTCCCCGAGGCGGAGCAAAATATGGATAGTTGATCCAAGCCGAGCATTCTTTATTGTTGCGTACCTTGATTGCAAATGCTTGCCAGGATCTGCGACGTACCACTGGACAATAGCATGGATTATACTTGATATATAGTGGCATGGTTGCCCAGGTACTCATCATCTCTAGGTAATCGGTGAGTAAACGTGCACGCCAATTAGGTTGGAAGATCCAGCCAGCACGTGCATCGGTCGGTAAATCCCCTATCTCAAATTGAGTGGCGAATGTGGGCTCCTTCCCTGTATGTCTTTTGACTTCTGCATTATAATCATGTAGTAAGACAAAATAAGGCATGTATTGCGACTCTGATGTTGTGATTAACCGTTGATGGGATAAATTTTGAAAGTAGGAAGACCGAAGGACAGTTTCTTCCAGATTTGTGAGAGATTGCATTTGCACGGCCACACGATCATCATGTGTCTTACCCACTTTCTCGACCCTTTTGACCCAATCTGGAACTTGAATTTCTAACGTGTCTTGTCCTTCTTCTATAGTTTGACCACCAGGCGTCGGCATAGGCTCGTATGGCTCTTCATAGCTGTCATCGACGGGGATTTCCACTACTGTTTCAGGTTCTGGTTCTTCAATGGGCGAGGGTGGTCATTCATATGGGAGGAGGCGTGCTTGGAGTTCTGCCACCTGTTTCCGGAGGGTCTCCATTTCTTCTGTAGAGTGCTGCAAGATTACCGGCTCCTGTTGAGCTGTGGGCACACTGGCAATCTGTTTCTTGAGATCTGCACATTCAGTCTCTAGCTTTTCATATGACTCCAAGAAATTTGCATGCTCCTCAAGTAAGATGCGAATGTCTTCCGATGGGACTGCTCTATATCTGGTAGGGCTAACGGTTGCTCCTACGGTTCCTTCCATAGCCGCTTCAAAGTTGTCTTGGTTTTGTTGTTGAAGTCGTTTGTTCTCTTCTAGTGCTGCAGCCATATGCTTCCTTAATAGCCCAATGTTGCGTCTGAGTGTAGCGTTAGAGATCATTTGCGCTTGAAGCACTGTTTCTAGTTCTTTGACTGCTTGGTCATCTACTGTTGATGTCTTTGATTCCAGTTCGGAGTGAGCCTGCTGTAGGGTGGTATGCTCGGCTAGGAGCGTCTGGTAGTCAGCTTCAAGAGTGGTGACTCTAGCTTGTAGACGTTGAGATTCTGCTTGGAGTGCCGTAGTGCGTTCTTCCAATTGATGGTACTCTTGTTGCAGTTGATGTGCACACTGAAGTAAGGTGTTGAACGTGCTATTTACATTATGAGATGCAAGGGGAAACATTTGAAATGCAGGGGAGGTGGGATTGGGTAGGGGGGTAGTGAATGTTGTGTGTGCCAATGATGTGAGTGGTGAGGTGGGGGGCAAGGGGGGGGGAAGATGGTGGAATTGTGGGGAGAGGTGCTGTGGTTGGTGAAATGTCCATTGGGTCAGACAAGGTGGTGTGTACAGGGGCTACCATGTAGGTGGGTATGGTAGGTGAAGTGAGTGTGGTGTTCGTGTAAATTGATGTCGTTGCGAACATCGGAGAAATGTGCCTCGGAAACATTGGAGAGCGGGTGAACTCCTCCACAACGGACGGGTATTGGGGTGGCGCGGTCAGGTTGAAAGAGGTGTAGGGGCCAGATGGGAAGTGGGGGTCATGGAATGGAGGTACCCGTATTGGGGGATAGGTCGGGAAACACAGGGTGCCTTCTGTGGGTGCCTTCTGTGGATTGGTGACGAAGGAGAAGAGGGTGTCTTGTGAGGTGGGTTCTCGAAATGAGAATGATTTGAATGAGGATGGGTTATAAGTGAAGGTAGAGGTGATGACTGTCGTTTCTTCCAAGGTGGGAGGTGGTGGTGGGGGTGGAGAAGGTGGTGATGGAGGATGCTGGGGTGAGATGGGTGATGTCTGAACGAAGGTTTCGACGGAGAGGTCAGTGGTGGTTGTGGGGGTGGCTGTGGTCTCAATGGGTACTTCTGGTTCTGTGACGGGTATCCTGATAATCTTACCTGCTCGTGGTAACGTGTCCACTCTGCGTTTGTCATACCTTACGGACTGGCGGACTGCGGTGTGGACAGCCTCCGGAACTCCTAAAGAGTCTGACACTAATTTGAGGGTGTCAATGAAGTGTTGGTCCACCCCTTCATCTGATAGCATTTCTTGCATCAAAGCTTGACCTGATACCAGAGAGAGTTGATGCCTTTCTTGTACTGCTTTGATAGTGTCGTATAGCCTTCGTAGTTGAGCTGTATATGCTGGTGCACCTACAAGTTTTGGCACTTCTTGTTGCTCCTCTTGGTGCTCTTGATCATACTCCTCCTCATCATCCTCCTGTTCTTCATCTCCGTCATCCTCGGCATCCACTTCAACAGGTGTGACAGGTGCTTGGGAGGTTGTGGCCTGCGTTTGCACGTTTTCCGCTTGTTGTTCCTCTTCTGCCTCCAACTCTACATCTTGTAATAATTGCTCGAAATCTTCATTAGTGAGTTCTTCCAAAGGTGCACCACTAGGAAATTCAAGATCGGTTGGAATGGGAGGGAATATCAAGGTGGAACCATCGGTGCTGCGTCTTAGAAGTCGGAGTGTGAATGGTCGGACTCTTCGGGGTGGCGGGGTGACGTCGGGTGTTAGGGTGGCTCCACGTGGTTGAGCACATGGGACTTGGACAGTGCCTCTCATCTTCTTAGAAGGGCGTCCAGTGGATGTCCTGCCTCTAAACTGCTCTACCCGATTCCACATTAGGGCCCGTTGGATTGGAATGTCATAAGCCAAACACCTATAAATGATTCTTGTCAGAGCACAGCAACCATATAAAACCTGTTTCCGCGGCCATCGTTTGTGAGCTAGGTGTATCTGATCAATTATCCAGTGGGGTAGGTTGATGGTGAGGCTCTGTGTCTCTGCCAGATACAAGCTAAACCAAATCTTTTTGGGCGGCATGGTGAATCTATCCTACGCCGGGAAAGCAAAGTGTTGCATGCACATGCGAAGGTGTATTGCAATATTAGGCGTCATGGATACCATGTCCTTGAGTTTGGTGAGACTTCGATTCTTCATGTAATCCGGTACTAGGGTTTCCTTTTCTGTAGGAATATGCATTCCGCGCATATCTAGAGCTTCTCTCACCAAATTGTTTGATAGCCTGAACCTCTTGAGCTCATTCCCCTTTGTCAGAGATGGAATCACAAATGAGCTTGCACCTTTTGGGTTCTGATTTGGAGTCAAGGTGTTGATGAGATAGTAGCATCGCATGAAGTCAGGTTTTGGGAGTCGGGCACTGAAATAGGCACTCAATCCTGCCTTTTCCCATATCAGACGTAGACCTTCTGCATTTTGTAATTTCTCAAATTCTCTTGTAAAGAAATGGTATCTACCTTGCTTCCCATTGAAGTCCAACTCTGATTCCCATAGGTACGTTCCTTCACCCAAGGGTCCTGCCACCTCGGTAAACCAATGTGAAGTCTTTCCCACGGGCATGGTGTGGCCACGCGGAGGGTCCGCAATAGGTATGATTTTGACGGCCTGCAATTCTTCTGGTCTTTCAATTGTCTCAGGCAAAACGGGTAAACTGTCCAAGTCCACCACTTGCGGGCTTGTTTCTGTGTGAGAGCTAGTTCCTACTGCCTCCGCCATGTTGAAAATGTCGCAGCTGATTCTGTGAGAATATATGAATAAACGTTAACATTGCAATGGACACAAAAATGACATGGTGTCCCTTGTTACAACATTAACTTAAAGTTCGGGAGTGGCTAGGGGTTAATAAGTGCTCGGTGCTGGTGTGTGTAGTTAGGAGTTAGGTAGACCTAAGAGCTAAGCGAAAGGATGTGATGTGAGAGTGAAGCGGTTAGTAGGTGGTCATGGATTTACAATCGGGGTCCGGGGGCTTGTTACAAGTCTTGGGCTGCCAAATGCAGTGGATGGGTTTTGCTCGTGGTTCCGTAGAGATTCTCGAGAGCTTTATAGGTGTGTCAGCTTGAACATGAGGCCTTTTAGGTACCCATTTACAACTGATTCTGTTCGTGCTCATGTGCCTTGGTGTTGAAAATGAGTGGATGTAGGCTGTGCGAGTGAATGGATCATGCTGTGTAGGGTGTGTTCTTGGTGTAGCTATTTGAGCCCGCAAACAAGCCTTAGGCACCCAAATTTGTCTAGCCTTCATCGACTTTTTGGGCACCCAAATAGATTTCACGTTAGCAGAAGAATTTCCGAAAGACCTCTTATTAGTGACGTGTTGTTGGTTACTAATAAGAGGCTTTGCCCGTGCGGTTGGCGTGAGTGCAACCGGGTGTTCGCCTTTTCGCACCCACACTTGGTTCACTTGTTGAGACATTCTGCTGCGCAGGTTCTTTTGATTTCCGGCATAGGTAGTACTCTGCTTCTTCTACCTTTGAGCCATCTTTGGTTGTTGGCTCCTTCTGACTTTTGGAAAAGAAGGGAGTTCCGTTGCCTCCCTGACTCCTTTTTTGCGCGTAGCATTCCTCTGCAACACATAGTTTTGGACAAGAACAGCATGGTCATCTTCATGTGTACTCCTGGAAGGACCAGGAGTCTGTGCCTTTCCTAGTTCTTTGAGTGCTCCATTATCCAACTCTACTGTAATTCGACTATGATTGACCCATACCTGAAGAAGTCCACTTCTTAGGTTCAAGTTGACTGCTTGGTCATAGATCCAGTCTTGACCCAAGACAAGGGGTTCCGTGAGGTCCTCATCTTGACACACTAGTACTCTAACTGTCATTGTCTCATCATGAATGTAGAGGGTGTTGCTCTAGCACAATGGTGAGAACCACGTTAAGAAGCTTCACCTCCTTAATGTCAATCCGTGGGAGAGGTAGGAGTGATATGATGATCGTGAACATGAGATGATGTGAGAGTGAAGGTGAGAAGCACAAAGATGCACACACACATACACACACACAATGAAGAGACAAGCAAGACACAATGGAAGGTGGGAAGTTAGCTCTATTACTCAAGAATGCTCTTACAAGCTCAAACTAGCTCTAAGCTCACATTAACCAAAATGAACCAACCTCAAAAATGAGCTCTCTAGCTCTTTTTATAGTTTCTAGACTAGTTTTGACCGGTTTCACATCTAGTGACCGGCCTAGTTAAAAAATAGGTCCTAGATGCTATTTGGAAGGGTAAACGATGTCTAAAAATAAAGAAAATTGGTACGCGCATTCTACCTAAGCTCCTCAAGCTTGAGGACTCCTCGGCTTGCACAAAATGGAGCCATGGATTACAAAATGGGGTTTTCTATGATACATATGTTACAATTAGTGATAAAATCACTGTTGAATGTTTGGAGAATTAATAAGAAATATATTTGTTTGAAAAATTGATCCGCCTGGCTCCCTGCTCCTTCTTTACATGCTTCCGTGGCGTCTGTGCCTCTGGCTGCTTCCAACACCCCCCTCCCTCTCGCTTCTGTCGTCCCTGACAGAACCTTGTTGTGAGGTCTGCCGGATGTAGTTCTGTAGGAGGTCCTGAGCGAGGGTGTGCTCTGATATACGAATGCCTCGGGCTAGGTCAGCCTCGAGTTTCTCCCAGTCGATAGGTTGCGGCTCGTCTGGTGGTGGGAGCTGGTAATGTGTGGAGTACGCCATTCGTTCTCAGGCAAATAATTGCAGTAAATGTGTGGGCCTGCTTATAAATACCTCTGAATGGTACTCCCAAAAGCCGGTGGTGAACATTTCTTCGAATGTCTGGTTGTAACATGCCGGTAGATATTTGATCCTGCAGTGCCAGGCGTAACACACCCGTAGCGATGGCGTTGTGCTCATATCATAGACTAAATCAAAGTTGCCATGCTCAAAGCCCGGGGTGTTTACATGGGGAGCCTTGACGCGTCAGAAGACTTTAAAGATCATTTGCATCATGTCAAAGATTTTGACAGTCATGTGTGCGGCAATATCATTCATATGCTTTAACCTAGGGAGCCAGTGGCGGATCGTCGCCATCATGTAGCCTACTGTGGGTAACTCGATTGGTGGCTTGAAATAGGGATAATTCAGCCAGTCTTGGCACTGCTTATTGTTCTGTAGCTTAATAGCGAAGGCAGTCCAAGAGCGGCGGCGTGGGACTGGTCCCCAGCATGGGTTAAATTTTAAGTGCAGCGGCGCTTTCACCCATGTGCTCATCATCTCGGGATAGTTTTGCAATCGATCTCTGCGCCAGTCTGGTTGATGGATTTCACCTCTCTGTGCACTTGGTGGCATGTCCTCCGGCTCGAATTGAGTGGCATGCGTTGGTTTCATCCCTGTTTCTTTCTCTATGGCTAACTGGTATTCGGCCATTAACATGAAGTACGGTTTATATTGGAGCTCATGCCCAAATATGTATCGTCGCGGGGCCAAATGAGCAAAGAATGGTGACTGTAAAATTCTCTCTTCAATCATGGCCATGGCATGTAACTGTGCCTCTACTCTGGCCGAATGTGTTGTTCCGAGTTCTTCAACTGTCTTCATCCACGCGGGGGTAGGTAATTCATATGTCATCTGGCCTTCGGCCGTGACACGTCCGCCTGGGATGGGTATCGGTTCATATGCCTCTTCGAATGTCTCCTCCACCGGGATAGTGACGGTTTCTTCCTCAGCTGGTAGCTCAGGTGGGGAGTCTGGCCTTGGTGGTGCTTCATAGACTGCAATTCTAGATTCAAGATTTGTTACCTGGGCCCGAAGTGCGTTGAGTTCCTCTAAAATTTCAGGGGCAGGGTCCGTAGGTGCTGGTAATTCTGCTGCTACTTGTACTTGTTGTGTTGCTGGTTCTCTGAGCTGTAGCAGCTTGTGATCTTCCTTTAACTTTTGATGTTCTTCTCGAAGTAGGTTGTCCAAATCCGCAGTGGCTTCTTTTGTTTTCTCCTCACTTTCTAGTTCTAATTTGTGATAGGCCTCTCGTAAATCTTGGTATCGGCTGTTCAGTGAGGCATTCTCAATTGATAGTGAATTAAGCTGCGACTGTAATTCATTCGTAGTCCTCTGCAGCTGT
The DNA here is from genome assembly GCA_020310875.1 of Ceratopteris richardii. Lineage (NCBI taxonomy): Eukaryota > Viridiplantae > Streptophyta > Polypodiopsida > Polypodiales > Pteridaceae > Ceratopteris > Ceratopteris richardii. The sequence goes on along the minus strand of CM035411.1, from coordinate 99,004,553 downwards.
TGATAGTTGGTGCCGAGTGATGCAAACTCATCGCGGACTTGTGTCATGCATGTGAACATGTGTTGGAATGCGGTGTCTATGGTGGGCGATAGTAGTAGTGAAGTGCTAAATGATGATGCAGTGGGAGTAGATGCAGCGGGAATGGGAAATGGGGTTGGGACGGTGGATGCAGTGGTGATCGTGGAAAATTGTGATGTGTCTAAAAATGTTTGTGCCGGGAGTGAAGTGAGTGGTGGTGCCGTGGGTGGTGAGATGTCCATGTCACTGGACGTGTTTAGTGTTGTGACTGTGAAAAGTGGTGTGATTGTGGGTGGTTGTGTAGGTGTGAAGACGGGATTTACAAATGTGGAGTAATTTACATGGGGGCTGGCTGGAGCAGCTTGGTGAAAAGGGGAAATAGGGGTTATGGTGGGTTGGGGAGGTGAAACTGGTGAGAAGGTTAGTGGGGTTAGAAAGGGGAATGGGGTTCTTAGAGGTGGGGGAAACGCGGGGAAAGACGAAGGGGTGAAGGGGTTAACATGTAGATGCGAAGGGCTGGGTGTGGGCATGGTGGTCTGAATGGGCAGGGCAAAGGTTGTGGCTATGTTGCCTTGTACAGGTGTGGATGTGGGGGAAGCAGGTGGGTGTGCAGGGGATACAGGATGGGTTGGTGAAAGATGAGGTGAGAGAGGAGTAGAAGGGGTGGATGTTATTTCGAGGATAGTAGTGGTATGTACAACGGTAGTACAGGGTGGAGAATCTACAAGGATGGGTTCTGCGATTAATGAACTTTCGGGGACGAGGCGTGCCTCCCTGGCTTGTGCTGAAGACTGAGCTCCTGTTGGTACGCGAATATACTCTCCAGGCTTTGAAAGTAGTCGCACTCGGCGGGGGTCAAACTGTGGCAGTTGCTTTCTTTGTAAAAACCTGAGTGCTTCATGGGAGCCTACTGATTTGACTAACTCTCTGAACCCTCTGATGTATGCGTCTTCGAATCCTCCGGAGATGAGTTCCTGTTCAATTAATGCCTGGCTCTCCTCTTCAGTTAACTTCTTCCGAGCCCAGACTTTCTCCATTGTGCGATATAATTTCTTTATGGCCAGCGTGTACGCTACGGCTTCGAATGTCTCTTCTTCATATGTGCTGGTGTCACCGTGCGCGTCGGTTTGTTGGCCTTGGCCATCTGTCTGTCCGTCTTGTGAGCCCTGGCTGGCTTCATCGTCCCTTTCATCGTCGTCTGTTTCGGTTCTTTCTTCTTCAGAGCTCGACACAGCTTGTCCCTGTGGCAGATCTCGCGGCGTGGTAGGGTAGCTGGGGCGTTCATATTCCTGGGAGAACAGCTGTGCCTCTGAATACTGGAATTCGTTTGAGAATGCATCAGGCATCTCAAAATCAAATGTTGTGTTTATAGGGTCTGTCTCCATATGTGGTATCGGGAAAGAAAACGCTTCCGCACCAATAGTGGTGGGAGCCTCTGCTGTTGTGGTGGTGGGTTCTGAGGTGGCAGCTGCCTGAGGTGCAGCGATACTAGTGGTGGCCTCCGGAACCACTGGTCTGGACAACCTTATGTGAATAGGTTGTACTGTGGGAGTCGCTTCTGTCTGTGGTCGCTCTGGAGAAGGTTGTGGTGATGGCGACTCTGGCACTTGAAGGCAAGGAATGGTGCCTCTCATGCGCTTACCTGCCCGTGTTCTACTAGGCTTCCTGGCTTTCTTCGTCGTTCCTTTGAATGCCTTCAGTTCTTCTCCTGTTAATGCACGCTCGATGGGCAAGTCATAAGCTAAGCACATATAAACAATTCTGGTCAGCGCACAACATCCATTAAGCACCTTCTTGCGCTCCCATCTGTGCTGTGCCAGATACATTTGATCTATGATCCAGCTTGCCAGATCAACAGTTTGAGGTCCCGTGCATGCCAAATACAAACCAAACCATATTCTTTTATGTGGCATGGTGAATCTATCCTGAGCGGGGAATGCAAAGTGTTGCATGCATATCCTTAGTGGCTTCGACAGCTCAGGTGTAATAGCCGAGATCTCCTCCCACTTCGTGACATCCCCACGTTTCATAGGATCTGGAATTAATCTTTCTCGATCTGTGGGTGTGTGGGTTCCATGAATCTTGATGGCCGCTCTGATTAAATCCTTTGATAGGTAAAACCTTTTGTATGGTGGATCATCCACTAAAGAAGGTAAAATGAAGGTTCCTGGGATGTCCTTATTCTCTGAGGCCTGTAAGGTAGTGATTAAGTAATAGCACCTGTAAAAGTCTGGTTTGGGCAGAGGATCACTGAAATACTCCGTGAAGCCTGCTCTGGCCCAAACGTGAGTCAAATCCTGGGTGCTCTGTAGGGCTTCGAACTCTCTGGAAAAGAACTGGTATTTTCCCCACGTGCGGTCATCAAATGTCAAAGTGGATTCAAATATAAAGTCCGCATCCGCAAGGGGTCCTGCAAGTCCCTGAAACCAATGAGAGTTCCGGTGTATCTTCTCTGTGTAGCCCATAGGTGGATTGTCGATAGGCATGGGCCCTGGAAACCCTTGGAATTCCGGCGGTGGGGCAGTCGGGTGAGATTCTGCTCGTAGCACGTTGAGGGGCACAGCCGCTACACTGGGACCTGCTCCTAATGTTCCTTCGTCGGTTTGCATGGTGGCTGATGCGCTAATAAGAAAGATCTGCTACAAAAGATTAACACATTAGCATGGAAATTAATTATGATCCCATTAAAGTGAGACCGCAATCCCTTTCCATAACTGATGCGTAACCCGTGTAGCCAAGTGCTGTGATGTGATGGATGCAATGCCTCTTGCAGCACTAGTGCAGGTCTCTAGACTCCTACACGTTTCAGATCATGCATACATTTCTTGATGAGATGAGATTACGAGTGATGTGTGATGATGGTGGGTGAATTTATACAAGGTTTAAAGTTTAGTGATTTAGTACAAGGTTGTATGTTAGTCGGGGGGGTAATTTTGTCAGACACGGGGTTAGGGGGAGACGGTTGGACACGCTTCGATATCCATTTCCTAAGAGTCTTTGAGTGGTTGGTGGGTTTCTGCTGAGGGGCAAAGGGTGGTGTCGGGGGATGGGAAGATTGGCGAGGGGTATGTATTACATGGCTTATGGGATGAGCTATGATACATGGTTTGGGTACCCAAATCTGCGTGGGTGTGGGTCTATGGGTAAGGTACTTCTTGGCGATCCACATTTGTCGAATGCTCGGACCTGTAGAAGAAGGTCGAGGGGATGGTGGATATCGATTCCGTTTCTGCACAGCCTTTTTCTTGTCGATTTCTGCTTGGCTGGAGTTCTTTGGTGCTTTTTGTCCTTTTGGCACCCATATTAGTCTGGTGCCGCTTCCTTTGGGTGGCCTAAACTACCTTCCTTGTTGTGTCTTCTGATACTGCAGTCGGTCTGGGTTCCTTCGTCGTGGTTGACTCTGTCGTGGTTGAGGTTGAGAGGTCGGATGGACACTCTGCTTTGGAAAAGAAGGGAGATCCAACACTTGCGTGACCTGCCCATTAGGAAGTGATGCCTTATTAAACTTTAATCTAGGCCAGTCCGCAACAAGTTTGGAAGGATGAGCACCGCAGGGTGTCGTGCTCATTTGGCCGATGATGCAACCCACCTGACCACTGATTGTGTCCATCTGCCCTTGCTGTTGGGTAATTGTCTCTTCTAGTTTGCAGGAAGTCCCAGGGAAGATCTCCTGTCGTACTTCTGACTGACAACTGTCCATAGCCAAGCCCGAGTGGGTTGGTGTAGACGTAACGTGACTGGTCTGCTTAAAGATCTTCCGGTCTTCCCTCGCATGTATTTCATAGGGTCTAGGGTCACAACCGTCAAGCGGAATGCCGTTAGGGAAGTCAAGCGGTATCACTCGCTTCTGTTCTAAGGTTCCAATCTGTAAGGAGCCTTGTCTAAGATTTAGGTCCACTGAGTGATCGTATAGCCAATCTTGGCCAAGGATTAGGGGTTCTATCAGGTCGTCATCATGGCACACTAGTAGCTTTGCTGTCATCGTCAAATCCTTAATGAGGATAGGAAGGTCCACCTCACCCATGCAAGGGGTTTCCATGCCTCCTAGGCCTATGAGGTATGCCTCAATTGGCCGCATTTCTATTCCTGAATCCTTATAGTGGGACCATCTAATCGCACTAGTCGCAGCACCTGAGTCAATCAAAGCCCTGAGTTCTTGGCTATGGTTACCGTGCTCTAGCCTAACTGTAACGAATGGTCTCTTGTCCACTATGCTAGGATGAGTGGTTGACTTTACTTGACACATGGCCATGGGATATCTGGGTGATGTTTCCAGATGGTTATAATATTCTCTCCCTAGTCCTTGTCTTCTTAGCTTCATGCGCTTAATGCGTTCTATGGCTTCTGCCTGAGCTTCCGCTCGTATTCTATTTTCTTCCTCCTTACGCTTCTTTGCCAACGTGAGTCGTCTAAGCATATCCTCAGTAAGAGGTTCTTGATATAACTTGACTCTACAGCCACTAATGTAATTAGGCATTATATCTCCTTCTAAGGTGGCTAACTATACTGCTCCACTAGTCGAAAGTCTGTTAATGATCATAGGTCCATAACCTCGCTTTTCTAACTTCCGTGCGTGCTGTTTCAGCGTATATACTAGAACTAAATCTCCTTCTTTTAGGCCTTTATCTTTCACATGTGCATCAAAATATGCTTTCTGTCGCTTCTTCGCTGCGTATATTCCTGCTGTTGCTTTCAGCCTGGTTTCTCCTAATCGTTCCAAGTCCATTATTCTTGCTGATAATTCATGGCCGGTCCACTGATGTTCTTGTGCAACCTTAAGGGTCGGTATCAAGAAGTCCAAAGGAAGCACTGCATTCTGACCAAAAACCATCTGAAAGGGAGTTGCATTGAGTACGGTCTTGTAGGCCACTCGATATGCCCAAACAGCGTGGTGTAGCTGTTTGTCCCAATCTGAACGTTTGTTGTTCACGAGTTTCGTCAGTACGTTACAAAGTATCTTGTTAGTGCTTTCAGCCTGACCATTGGCCTGAGGATGATATGGTGCAGATTTCTTGTGAATCACCATAAAATCCTGCAACAGATATTCAATGACTTGGTTTAGAAAGTGAGTGCCTCGATCGCTCACTAACTCTATAGGCAATCCATATCTTGTAAAGACATTTTCAAATAAGAATTTTGCAGTCGTGTGTGCATCATTCTTTTTTGTGGCTTTTGCCTCTACCCATTTTGTAAGATAATCTGTGGCAACAATAATGTATTCCGCATGTGTACCTTTTGCAGGGGGGTTGATGGGTCCTACAAAGTCTATACCCCACTTAGAAAATGCACGTCCGCCCATCATGGGTTTCAATGGCATTTCATCTCTGCGCGTAGGAAACTGAGTTCTTTGGCACACATCACATCTCTTTACATAGGTATGAGCATCCATGTGAAGAGTGGGCCACCATAATCCTGCAAAGAGAATGGCTTGGATTACCCTATCGGGTCCAAAATGACCTCCTGCAACACCTTGGTGTGCAGTCTCTAGTATGCTCAGATAATCGCTTTCATGAACACATTGTCTTAAATATCCATCTCGTCCTCTTTTGTATAAGTTATCGCCAATGAGTGAATAGTCGTGAGCTTCCTGCTCTAGACTACGTTGTCGAGCTAAGGTCATTCCTTGAGGGAATGTGTTCGTCCTCAAGTATGTCACTAAAGGTTCACTCCAGTCTGGTGTGAGAGACACGTGATATAATGTCGCCTGCTCTACTGGTGGTCTTTCACAGCAAACATGGCATTCCTTACACAACTTGTAGACATCTGCTTCCATCGTAGGCCAATATACTCCTAATCTATGCAGAGTCTGTAATGTTCGATGTTTTGAATGGTGTTGCTTTAGTGCACCTATGTGTGCTAATTGCAACCAATTCACATGTTTTGATTCATCTACACAACAAGCAAGAATCTTTTGATTATCCTGTTTATATATGCTTCCTGCCATTATTTGGTACCTCTGAGATTTGGTAATCTCTCCTTCTTTGATCTTTATCCTAGGATTCTTGGGTCCATAGGTGAGAATAGGGACTATAGGCTTAGCCCATTCCGGTGCTATCTCGAGGTTAAACAAATATGCATCTGGTAATTCATCCGCTACTCCTTGAGGAGCTTCTCCTGAGGTTAATCTTGAGAGGTGGTCAGCTCTAAGATGCGTCTTTCCCTTCCTAACTACCACTTCAAAATCATACTCCATGAGTAATAGAAACCAACGTATCAGTCGTACTGTGTTACAAGGTTTGTTGACTAAATATAATAGGGCTTGATGATCTGTAAAGAACTTGAATTTGTTGGCCAACAAGTAGTGCCTAAACTTCTTTACTGCGTAGATCATCCCTAATCCTTCTCGTTCCGTTGTGGTGTAATTTCTTTCTGCTGCGTTCAATTGTCTGCTCGCGTAGGCTATGGGGAGATCTATGTTACCTTCATTCGTGGGTTGTGCTAACACACATCCTATGGCGTAATTGGATGCATCCACATGTACATGGAATGGCTTACTCCAATCTGGGGTTGTCAATATAGGTGCTGAGCACAGGCGTCGTTTAAGTTCATTGAATGAATTTTCACATTCATCTGTCCATTCAAAGTTGGTTAAAAGAGAGTACAAAGGCTTAGCTATGATTGCATACATGTGTATGAATCATCGATAATATCCACAATGGCCCATAAATGCCTGTACCTCTTTCACATTAGTTGGTCTAGGTAATTCTGCAATTACCTTCACCTTTTCTTCGTCCGTAGAGATTCCATTTTTTGACACAATGTGTCCTAGAATTTTGCCTTGTCTGACCATGAAAACGCATTTTTCTGGTTCAAACAAACCTGATATTCTCGACATTTATCAAATATTTGTCTTAACTCTGGGATATGTGTCTGTCTTACATTTGAATGAGCACATAAGTCATCGACATAAACTTCCAAGCTCTTGCGTAAGAATTCCTTAAAGACATGACACATGAGTCGCTGGAAAGTAGCGGGTGCATTTGTTAAGCCAAATGGCATTACACGAAATGCGAATATGCCCCATTCAGTGGCAAAAGTCGTCTTGTGTTGGTCTTCTGGAGCAATGGCTACTTGGTTATAGCCTGAAAATCCATCAAGAAAGCTGTAAACTTCCTTGCCCGCAACTCTTTCCAATAGATGTTCTGTGATAGGAAGAGGATAACTATCTCTAATAGTGGCGGCATTAACTTTTTTAAGGTTAATACACACACGCAATTTTCCATTCTTCTTGGGCACAACCACAATGGGGGATACCCATTCGGTATGCTCAATTTCGTAAATGAATCCTGCTTCTATCAAGCGATCTATCTCCTCTTTAATCTTCGCAGCGTAGTTATCATTATACGTGTAAGGTTTCTGTTTTGTCGGTTTTGCATCTGGAGTCATAGGGATTCTATGAGAACATATATCTGGATCCACTCCTTTCAAATCTTTGTAACTCCAAGCAAAAACATCTCTATATTCGCGCAATAGGGCCACTAACTCTTCTTCTTCTTCAGTCGTCAAATCATGCCCTATGTAGGTGCATTTTTCTTCTTCTCCTTCTATGGCAACTATTACTTTCTTGGTTTTCTCTCGATTATCATATACTTGTCCATCATTCGCCTTTCTATTGGGCATTCGTACCATGATTCTTCTATCTTCGATTTCATATTTCTTGAAGTTCTCGGGTACTTCAAACAAAGATTCTTCTTTTTCTGTCATGGTTTCTTTCTTCTTCCTTTTCTTGCCTTCACTCTTAGTAGTCACTTCCGTGGCTAACCTTACCTCGTTCGTAATTTCCTCGTGTCTCTGAGTGTGAGTCTCTACTTCGTAGAAATATTCTTCCTCTGATGCAAAGGGTGGGTCCATGATAATTGATTCTAAATCAAAATCGCTTGCATCCTCGAATGCATCAGTGTTCGGTTCACACTCTTCTAAGATTGCATCGCTCATGATTGGCTCTATCGTGAAAACTGAAATGTCATAGCCATCCTCGTCACAGTGGGGTGTCCATTGTTCTTCATTGATGGCTACATCCATGGTTGCTAGGATTTCCGCCCAACCATGGGGTTCAAACTCCTCATTTGGGAATACTACAGGTGCGTAGGCTGGATCTTGAAGGGTTCGTGGATGTTGTTCCGCACCTAAGGTCCTGGCTTCTAACCGCTCTTCCTCTTGTTTGGCTACTTTACACATCCATAAATGGGTATCCTCATGCAACCAAGAAGGATCTGATTCTAATGAGTGCACGGATTCCGTCTCTACTGGTGTCTTATGGATGGTATTCCATTGTATTGGGGGTACATCTCTGTGTGAATAGTCTTTAAGATTGACTTTAGTAGTCACTCCTAAATGTTGCAAGTACAAAGAATTAGCTCCCCAATCTTGTACAATTTGCAACTGACGCATGAATGGTCGTCCCAATATCATCTCGTAAGCATGGTTTTTCGCAAAGTCATAAATGGCGAAAGTATGCTCAAATTCCACACCACAAGTGGTGAGAGATATGCCTTCTAGTAAGCCTAATGGTTTTTCTATGTGTCCATCAGCCATTTGTAGTTTCATCCTGGTGGGTCTGAGTGCTGGCTTACCCCAACGTTTCCATAAAGCGGTGGTAGCTATTGCTACTCCGGCTCCCGAATCTAAGATGGCTTTCGTGGTGTAGCCCTGATGGGTTATTGGAAGATATGTGTTACCTTCCTCTCCTTCGCTTACATCTCCAATCTTTTCTACGGGTATCTCTGGTACCTTCTTATGTGATCCTATTTGAGAGGGTGTGGTAGCAAGCTCGGGGAATTGATTTGCTACATGCTTCCACAATTCTGGTTTCACCTTTAACAATTCCTCTAGAGTGAGATTACACTGTACTTTCGTGTTCTTGATCACTTCCGTATTTCTAGGGATCACTGATTCTTCATTCCTCACTATTATCGTGGGTGCTCTCATACTAATAGACTTTGCTTCCCAAGGTCCTGTGAACTGAGGTAATTCTTGTAAAGAATTAGATTCAAATCCTGTGTGTTCACTCAGTTGTTCCACCTCTACATCATCGTATATAGAGGGGATGTCTTGGGGAAATTGTTCCTGCAAGTCGTTTATTTCTTGAATAGGAGGATGAGTTCCTTGTTCTTTTCTCCATTTCTCTTCTTGTATTTCTCGTAAAAATTCATGTGAGTACCTATGTATGGAAGACAAATTGTCTTGACTTTCTGTATTAGGTACTTGAGACAGGGATGGTGCATCCCTCTCCTGTGTCTCTGGGACAATAGGGTTCCTATGCTGATCCTTTTTCTCTTTGCTTTCTATCAAATGTTCTAGCCTCTCCATTAGTCCTTGAAAGTGTAGTTCTGGTTTTGCCATGTTACTCCAATTAAGATATCTAGAGGCTTCAAACAAAGCTTGTGCTAGTTCTACCATCTTCATGCACAGTTTAGTTCTCTCAATTTCTAGATCAGCTCGAGGGTAGTTTTTACTCATTTCCGTTACTTGAGGTCCCTCTTTTAATCTAGCCTGATATGCACGAAACATCATGTCTAGATCTTCTGGTATGGGTTCCGCTAAAACTGATCCTGATTTTTGAGCTGGGATTTCTTGGTTTAATTCTTGTGAAGCCAATTCTTGTATTTTGGCTCTAGATTCCCTTAAACTTCCTTCCAACTCACTTATCTTTTTAATCCATTTTCTCTTGATTCTTTCCCTAGAATCTTTCCAAGATTTTGTCTTTTTACTACTAGATTCTGCAACTTCACTAGTTCCGGCTACTTTCTCTTGATTAGGCTGTTGGGTTTGTAAGAGCACGTGGGCTCTGGTTATAGCTTGGATAGGCACGTATGTAGGGTTGGATCCATCTGCGTTGTTTACAATACCTATCACGTTGATCGGTGTCACATTCGAAGCGTTAACTGGGTTCTTAGGACAATCTTTGATTATGTGCTCTTTGCCACAGTCGGCACAAAAGCCTTGGATGCTATAGTACTGTGATTGCCTTGCTATTGGGGGATGTGGACAGTCCTTTATGAAGTGATCTCCTTGGCACCTAAAGCATGGTCCTCTAGGGCCCTGTGGTCTCTGTTGTCTCAATTGGGGCCGTGGGTTTGGGTTTGTGTACATCACATTAGCATAGTCTGGCTCCCAACTAGGTTCCAATGGTGGACTATCATAATGATATGTCTCCACATGCTCTGGTGACTCCGTGTAATAAGCTGGTGGACTAGTTACATGAGTAGAGTCAAAACTGTTTGAGTTCGGGTCACTTTCGGTGATCAAGGGTGAAGAAGGCACTAAGGCCCTACTTAGGTTCTCTTCTGCAGCCGCGTATTTGACTGAGATGACATTCGCTGGTGGGGGTGGCTGCTGAGCTAAGACGGGTTGAGGTCTCTGTTGAGCCTGGTATGGGTAGTTCTGAGGAGGCCTATAATAATAAGGCTGAGCATTGTATTGGCCTTGATACCTACCTAGCTGCTGATATGTTTGCGGGTAGTTCTGTCTCACGGTTTGTTTGTTGTATGGGCAGTCCTGAGCCGTATGATTTGTATATCTCCTCTCAATTGTACAGTATTGGCCACTAGGGTTGGCTTGAGGTTGAGGTGCATTGGGACACACGTTTGCCAAATGATTTCCACCACAAGTGTAACAACGTACATTAGTTGGTAGCTTGGGCACCTGTTTACTAGAAACTCCTAGTTTTTGGGCCACTTTTTCTGCTAGGTCCTCTATCGAATTAGACAATTTTGTGGATGCTAGAGAAGAACAATCTGAGTCTTTATAGACCTTTGAGAGTTTTAATTCATCTCCTAGGTTATCCTCAATGTCTATACATATTCTTACACACTCCTCTAGCGTTCTGGGTTCTTTTAGGTACACATAGGAGCGTAGTTTAGCGCTCAACAAGCCATCTAGGAACAATGATACTTGTTTGGCCTGTGAGGGTAGCTCTTGCATTGGACATCGTTCAACATATTGTCTGAATCTACGACCTGCCAGTCTTACTGTTTCCTGAGGGGTCTGTTTAAAGCTATGAATCAACGAAGACGTGTCATGTCTAATCCCACTTTTAGAGAATTCAGTGATGAATGACTCTAAAAAGTGATGGATGTCTCTAAATTGCCTTTGTTGCAATGGTTGGAACCAAGCTAAAGCTGTATTCTTTAACGTTAGTCCAAATGCATTGTATTGCGTGAACATGTCTTCAACTTGTTCTGCCCTCAGTACTTGCTTGAATTCTGCGACGTGGTCATAGGGATCTCCTGTCCCATCAAAGTAATTTTTCATTGATTTTACTAATTGTGTGAGTCTCAATACTCTTGTGTGTTCACGTGGTCTAGGTAGAGGAAATTCATCTCTACCACCTGGTATTCCATGATTTCTTTGTCTATCCGCGCTATTGGTGTTCGTGGTTGTTCTATCTCTCCCTATGGGGTGATTAAAGCTTACTTCCGGTCTCTCTTTAGTTCCTTCTCTTTGATTTCCATGGGCTGAGGATGTTCCTGCCCCTTGTTGACTTGTATTCATGTTTGTTCTAGATGGAGGGAATACCAATTCACCTCTCCATGTGTATGTGTTTTTAGCGCGCTCAGGCACCACAAAGACTCTTTCTGAAGTCTCATCCAGGTATACAACCTTTCCAGGTGTATCTGGGTCCTTGAATTCATAAATTGTAATGATGCCTATCTCACCAGGGTGTTCCTTTCGGTACCTCCAAAAGGCTTCATCTGTCTCTTTATTTACAAACAACTCGGTGCTCCTGTTATCTTGAGGGATCCACTCTGGGATGAGTACTCTCGTTAATACGGATTTCCCTCTAGGTGTTCTAGGTTCTTCTAATGGCTCTTTTCCTTGAAATTTCGCTTCTGTCTCTAATTGGATTGTGCCAAACTCATTAGTATCGTTTGGCTGCGTACTTAGGACATACATGGTTCCTTCTTTGTCTATGTAAGCGTCTCTCTCAAATTTCACCACTGGTCTTTCCAATCCAATGGGTTGATCAGGGTTGTGCAGTTGCACCACTTGCCTTTGCAAACCATCCTCATAGATGCGAGCACCTAATCGGTTGGTTCGGAGAAACTCTAATTGCGTTCTATAGGGTCCTTCTGGTTTTTCTAGGTATGCGACATGAGTCCCTCCTTCTGGTCTGTCTGTGCTAAATGCGACATGAGTCCCTCCCATTCAAGAAATAGATGAGTCCCTCCCATTCAAGAAATAGATGACTTGCAGGAGCAATTTCCCCAAGACATTCCCTCTATTTATGATGATGTAGAGGAAGAGCAACTGAGCGAACACACAGGATTTGAATCTAATTCTTTACAAGAATTACCTCAGTTCATAGGACCTTGGGAAGCTAAGTCTATTAGCATGAGAGCCCCTACGATAATAGTGAGGAATGAAGAATCAGTAATCCCTAGAAACACGAAAGTGATCAAGAATATCAAAGTACAGTGTAATCTCACTCTAGAGGAGTTGTTAAAGGTAAAACCAGAATTGTGGAAACATGTAGCAAATCAATTCCCTGAGCTTGCTACTACTCCCTCACAGATAGGATCACATAAGAAGGTTCTAGAGATACCTGTAGAAAAGATTGGAGATGTAAGTGAAGGAGAGGAAGGTAACACTTATCTTCCGATAACCCATCAGGGCTACACCACGAAAGCCATCTTAGATTCAGGAGCCGAAGTAGCCATAGCTACCACCGCTTTATGGAAACGTTGGGGTAAGCCAACATTAAGACCCACCAGGATGAAGCTACAAATGGCTGACGGACACATAGAAAAACCATTAGGCTTACTAGAAGGCATATCTCTCACCACTTGTGGTGTAGAATTTGAGCATACCTTTGCCATTTGTGATTTTAGTAAAAACCATGCTTATGAGATGATATTGGGACGACCATTCATGCGTCAGTTGCAAATTGTACAGGATTGGGGAACTAATTCTTTGTACTTGCAACATTTAGGAGTGACTACCAAAGTCAATCTTGAAGACTATTCACATAGAGATGTACCCCCAATACAATGGAATACCATCCATAAGACTCAGGTAGAGACGGAATCCGTGCACTCATTAGAATCAGATCCTTCTTGGTTGCATGAGGATACTCATTTATGGATGTGTAAAGTTGCAAAACAGGAGGAAGAAAGGTTAGAAGCCAAGACCTTAGGTGCAGAACAACATCCACGAACCCTTCAAGATCACGCTTACGCACCTGTAGTATTCCCTGACGAAGAGTTTGAACCCCATGGTTGGGCATAAATCCTAGCAACCATGGATGTAGCCATCAACGAAGAACAATGGACACCCCACTGTGACGAGGATGGCTATGACATTTCAGTTTTTACGATAGAGGCAATCATGTGCGATGCAATTTTAGAAGAGTGTGAACCGAACACTGATGCATTTGAGGGTGCAAGCGATTTCGATTTAGAATCAATTATCATGGACCCACCCTTTGCATCAGAGGAAGAATATTTCTATGAAGTAGAGACTCACCCTCAGAGACACGAGGAAATTACGAATGAGGTGAGGTTAGCCACCGAAGTGACTAGCAAGAGTGAAGGCAAGAAAAGAAAGAAGAAAGAAACCATGTCAGAAAAAGAAGAATCTTTGTTTGAAGTACCCAAGAATTTCAAGAAATATGAAATCGAAGATAGAAGAATCATGGTACGAATGCCTAATAGAAAGGCGAATGATGGACAAGTGTATGATAACCGAGAGAAAACCAAGAAAATAATAGTAGCCATAGAAGGAGAAGAAGAAAAATGTACATACATAGGGCATGATTTGACGAAGGAAGAAGAAGAAGAGCTAGTTGCCCTATTGCACGAATATAGAGATGTTTTTGCTTGGAGTTACAAAGATTTGAAAGGAGTAGATCCAGATATATGTTCTCATAGAATCCCTATGACTCCAGATGCAAAACCCACGAAACAGAAGCCATACACGTACAATGATAACTACGCTGCGAAGATTAAAGAAGAAATAGATTGTTTGATAGAAGCAGGATTCATTTACGAAATTGAGCATACCGAATGGGTATCTCCCATTGTGATTGTGCCCAAGAAGAATGGAAAATTGTGTGTGTGTATTAACCTTAAAAAAGTTAATGCCGCCAAGATTAGAGACAGTTATCCTCTTCCTATCACAGAACACTTATTGGAAAGAGTTGCGGGCAAGGAAGTTTATAGCTTCCTTGATGGTTTCTCAGGCTATAATCAACTAGCCATTGCTCCAGAGGACCAACACAAGACGGCATTTGCCACCGAATGGGGCATATTTGCATTTCGTGTGATGCCATTTGGCTTAACAAATGCACCCGCCACTTTCCAGCGACTCATGTGTCATGTTTTTAAGGAATTCTTACGCAAGAGTTTGGAAGTATATGTCGATGACATATGTGCTCATTCTAATATCAGGCAGACGCATATCCCAGAGTTAAGGCAAATATTTGACAAATGTCGAGAATATCAGGTTTGTTTGAACCCAGAAAAGTGCGTTTTCATGGTCAGACAAGGCAAAATTCTAGGACAGATTGTGTCAAAAAATGGAATCTCTACGGATGAGGAAAAAGTGAAGGTGATTGCAGATCTACCTAGGCCGACGAACATCAAAGAGGTACAAGCATTTATGGGTCATTGCGGCTATTATAGGAGATTCATACACATGTATGCAATCATAGCCAAGGCATTGTACTCTCTTTTGACTCATTATGAATGGACAGATGAATGTGAAAATTCATTCAATGAACTTAAACGATGCTTGTGCTCAGCACCTATATTGACAACCACGGATTGGAGTAAGCCATTCCATGTACATGTGGATGCATCCAATTACGCCATAGGATGTGTGTTAGCACAACCCACGAATGAAGGTAACATAGATCTCCCCATAGCTTACGCGAGCAGACAATTAAACGCAGCAAAAAGAAATTACACCATGACGGAACAAGAAGGATTAGGGATGATCTACACGGTAAAGAAGTTCAGGCACTATTTGTTGGCAAACAAATTCAAGTTCTTTACAGATCATCAAGCACTATTGTACCAAGTCAACAAACCCTGTAACACAGGACGACTAATACGTTGGTTTCTATTACTCATGGAGTATGATTTTGAAGTAGTAGTCAGGAAAGGAAAAACACATCTTAGAGCTGACCACCTTTCGAGATTAACCTCAGGAGAAGCTCCTCAAGGAGTAGTGGATGATCTACCAGATGCATATTTGTTTAATCTTGAGATAGCACCAGAATGGGCTAAACCAATAGTCCCTATTCTCACGTATGGACCCAAGAATCCTAGGATAAAGATCAAAGAAGTAGAGATTACCAAGTCTCAGAGATACCAAATCATAGCAGGAAGCATATACAAACAGGATAATCAAAAGATTCTTGCTTGTTGTGTAGATGAATCAGAACATGCAAATTGGTTGCACTTAGCACACATAGGTGCATTAAAGCAACACCACTCAAAAAATCGAACATTACAGACTTTGCATAGACTAGGAGTATATTGGCCTTCGATGGAAGCAGATGTCTACAAGTTGTGTAAAGAATGCCATGTTTGTCGTGAAAGACCACCAGTAGAACATGCGACATTATATCACGTGTCTCTCACACCAGACTGGAGTGAACCTTTAGTGACATACTTGAGGACGAAGACATTCCCTCAAGGGATGACCTTAGCTCCACAACGTAGTCTAGAGCAGGAAGCTCAAGACTATTCACTTATTGGCGATAATCTATACAAAAGAGGACGAGATGGATATCTAAGACAATGTGTTCATGAAAGCGAATATCTGAGCATACTAGAGACTGCACACCAAGGTGTTGCAGGAGGTCATTTTGGACCTGAAAGGATAATCAAAGCCATCCTCTTTGCAGGAGTATGGTGGCCCACTCTTCACATGGATGCTCATACCTATGTTAAGAGATGTGATGTGTGCCAAAGAACTCAGTTTCCTACTCGCAGAGATGAAATGCCATTGAAACCCATGATGGGAGGACGTGCATTTTCTAAGTGGGGTATAGACTTTGTAGGACCCATTAACCCCCCTGCAAAAGGTACGCATGCTGAATACATTATTGTTGCGACAGATTATCTTACAAAATGGGTAGAGGCAAAAGCCACCAAAAAGAATGATGCACACACGACTGCAAAATTCTTATTTGAAAATGTCTTTACCAGATATGGATTGCCTATAGAGTTAGTGAGCGATCGAGGAACTCACTTTCTAAACCAAGTCATTGAATATTTGTTATAGGATTTTATGGTGATTCACAAGAAATCCGCACCATATCATCCTCAGGCCAATGGTCAGGCTGAAAGCACTAATAAGATCCTTTGTAATGTACTGACGTGAACAACAAACGTTCAGATTGGGACAAACAGTTACACCACGCTATTTGGGCATATCGAGTGGCCTACAAGACCGTACTCAATGCAACTCCCTTTCAGATGGTTTTTGGTCAGAATGTTGTGCTTCCTTTGGACTTCTTGATACCGACCCTTAAGGTTGCACAAGAACATCAGTGGACCGGCCATGAATTATCAGCTAGAATAATGGACTTGGAACGATTAGGAGAAACCAGGCTAAAGGCAGCAGCAGGAATATACGCAGCAAAGAAACGACAGAAAGCATATTTTGATGCACATGTGAAAGATAAAGGCCTAAAAGAAGGAGATTTAGTTCTAGTGTATATGCTGAAACAGCACGCACGGAAATTAGAAAAGCGAGGTTATGGACCTATGATCATTAATAGACTCTCGACAAGTGGAGCAGTACAGTTAGCCACCTTAGAAGGAGATATAATGCCTAATTACATTAGTGGCTGTAGAGTCAAGTTATACCAAGAACCTCTTACTGAGGATATGCTTAGACGACTCACGTTGGCAAAGAAGCGTAAGGAGGAAGAAAATAGAATACGAGCTGAAGCTCAGGCAGAAGCCATAGAATGCATTAAGCGCATGAAGCTAAGAAGACAAGGACTAGGGAGAGAACATTATAACCATCTGGAAACCACACCCAGATATCCCATGGCCATGTGTCAAGTAAAGTCAACTACTCATCCTAGTATAATGGACAGGAGACCATTCATTACAGTCAGGCTAGAGCACGGCAACCCTTGCCAAGAGCTCAGGGCTTTAATTGACTCAGGTGCTGCGACTAGTGCGATTAGATGATCCCACTATAAGGATTCAGGAATAGAAATGCGGCCAATTGAGGCATACCTCATAGGGCTAGGAGGCATGGAAACCCCTTGCATGGGCGAGGTGGACCTTCCTATCCTCATTAAGGATGTGACCATGACAGCGAAGCTACTAGTGTGCCATGATGATGACATGATAGAACCCCTAATCCTTGGCCAAGATTGGCTATACGATCACTCAGTGGACCTAAATCTTAGACAAGGCTCCTTACAGATTGGAACCTTAGAACAAAAGCGAGTGATACCACTTGACTTCCCTAACGGCATTCCGACTGAGGTTTGTAACCCTAGACCCTATGAAATACATGCGACGGAAGACCGGAAGATCTTTGGTCAGATCAGTCACGTTACGTCTACACCAACCCACTCGGGCTTGGCTATAGACAATTGTCAATCAGAAGGACGACAGGAGATCTTCCCTGGGGCTTCCTGCAAACTAGAAGGGGCAGCTACCCAACCGCTAGGGCAGATGGACACAATCAGCGGTCAGGTGGGTTGCATCAGCAGCCAAATGAGCACAATACCCTGCGGTGCTCATCCTTCCAAACTTGCTGCGGACTGGCCTAGATTAAAGATAAAGAACGAATCACTTCCTAATGGGCAGGTCACGCAAGTGTTGGATCTCCCTTCTTTTCCAAAGTAGAGCGTCCAATGGACCTCTCAAACCCAACCACGAAGGAGTCAACCACAACAGAGGAACCCAGATCGACGACACCATCAGACAAGGCAAAGAAAGCAGCAGTATCCGCATCACAGAACAAGTGGCACGAGACAAATATGGATGCCAAAGGGACAGCAACCATAGGCTATTGGCAACACTGCAGACGAGAACAGGACAAAGTTTCAACAAAAGCAGAGTCAGCATCCAAAGTCCCCTCGATCTTCTTCTACAAGTACAAATACTCGACAGATTTGGATCGCCAAGAAATACGTTATCCATAGATCCAACCCACGCAAATTTGGGTACCCAAACCATGTATCATAACTCAACCCTCAAGCCATGTAATATATACCCCTCAGAAATCTTTCCATCCCTCAATACCACCAAACCCGATACTACTTTTTTTCCCTCAGCAGCAACTCACCACCCACTCCAAGACTCTTAGGAAATGGATACCGAAACGTATCCAGACGTCTTCTTGTACCCCCTTATCTATTGATTCTCCCACCCCGTTTAAACTCCACCCTTGTAATAATTCACCCTCAACCAAACCTTGTATAAATCCACACACCATAACCCCACATCACTCATAGTAAAAGCTCATCAAGCAATGTATGCATAATATGACCATGTAGGCGTCTAGAGACCTGCATTAGTTTTGCAAAAAAAATCATAGCATCAATCACTTCACAACACTTGGCTACACGGGTTACACATCGGTTATGGAAAGGGATTGCGGTCTCACCTTAATGGGATCATAATTAATTTCCATACTAATGTGCTAATCTTTTGTAGCAGATCTTTTCCATTAGCTCGTCAGTCATCATGCAAACTGAAGCAGGACCATCAAAAGCTAGCCCAAGCACACCAATGGCCAATATTGGAGAATTACTAGCGGAATCTTATCCGATGATGCAACCTCCAGAGTTTCAAGGTTTTCTAGGACCCATGCCAATAGACGATCCTCCTAGAGGATATACTGAGAAGATTCATCGTAACTCTCACTGGTTTCAAGGCCTAGCAGGACCCTTAGCAGACGCTGATTTCATATTTGAGGCCAGTTTGGCATTTGATCTTCGCACATGGGCCAAGTACTAGTTCTTTTCAAGAGAATTTGAAGGACTACAGAATACCCAAGATTTAACGCACGTTTGGGCACGAGCGGGATTTACAGAATATTTTAGTGACCCTCTGCCTAAACCTGATTTTTATAGATGCTTTTACTTAGTAACCACCTTGACAGCTTTAGAGAACAAGGATCTACCCGGCACATTCATGTTACCATCCTTGGTAAATGATCCTCCATTCAGAAGGTTTTATTTGTCTAAAGATTTAATTCGCGCAGCTCTGAAGATACATGGAATGCACACTCCGACGGAGCGAGAACGACTAGTCCTAGAGCAGATGAAACGTGGTGAAAGTGGGAGGATATTTCTGCTATAACACCTGAGCTCTCCAAGCCATTGCGGATATGCATGCAACATTTTGCTTTCCCAGCTCAGGATCGTTTTACCATGCCCCACAAAAGAATCTGGTTTGGATTATACTTAGCATGTACTGGACCTCAAACGATTGATCTAGCTAGCTGGATAATTGACCAGCTCTATTTGGCACAACATAGGTGGGAGCGAAAGAAGGTCATCAATGGATGTTGTGCACTTACAAGGATTATATATATGTGTTTGGCATATGATTTACCCATAGAGCGCGCCATGACGAGTGAGGAATTGAAAGCATTTAAAGGCACCACTAAGAAGGCTAGAAAGTCTAGCAAAGGCAGAGCCGGAAAACGCATGAGAGGAACCATACCCTGCCTTCAGGTGCCAGAATCAACCTCACCACAACCATCTCCAGAGCAGTCACCGACCGTAGCCACTCCCACGGTACCACCAATTCGTATCCGGTTATCAAGGCCAGTTACGCCGGAGGGCACCACCAGTACTGTTGCACCCCAAGTAGCCACAACCACAGAACCTATCACCATGGCAGCCGAACTTCCCACCACTATTGGTGCGGAAGCATTCTCTTTTCCAATACCACATTTAGAAGCAGAACAAGCAGCACCCCTGAACACAACGTTCGATTTTGAAATGCCCGATGCATTCTCCAATGAGTTTCAATTTTCAGAAGGACAACTATTTTCTCAAGAATTTGAAAGGCCCAGCTATCCCACCACACCCCGGGATCAGCCCCAAGGACAGATTGTGTCTAGCTCTGATGATGAAAGAACAACAACCGATGACGACGAAGGAGACGATGAAGCTAGCCAGGGAACTCAGGAATCCCAAGAGCATGAACAGACAGATGGCCAAGGCCAACAAACAGACACACATGGTGATACAAGTACCCATGAAGATGAAACTTACGAAGCAGCAGCTTACACACTAGCTATTAAGAAGCTGTATAGAACTATGGAAAAAGTTTGGGCACGCAAAAAGCTGACTGAGGAAGAGAGTCAAGCGATAATAGAACAAGAACTTGTCACAGGCGGATTCGAAGACGCATACATCAAAGGATTCAGAGAGTTAGTCAAATCAGTAGGCTCCAACGAGGCACTTAGGTACTTGCAAAGAAAGCCACTACCACAGTTTGACCCCCGCAGAGTACGACTACTTTCAAAGCCCGGCGAATACATTCGTGTCCCAACAAGAGCACAGTCTTCAGAACAAGCCAGGGAGGCACGCCTCGTCCCCGAAAGCTCGTTGGCAGCAGAAACCATCCTTGTAGATTCCCCACCCCGCGCTACAAATGTACATACCTCAGTAGTCATTGAAGTACCAACCACCCCAACCGCTCCTCCATCACCGCCAGTCCATCTAGCCTCCCCTCTTCACCCTCCTTCCCCCCGATTAACATCTTCTATCGTTGGTGACGTAGCAGAAATCGTCTTTATGACCACTAACCCCACAATTCCCGCACCCATTAGACCTAGTCTACCCCCTCACACACCCACCTTTCTATCCAACCCATTCCTCCATCCATCTTTTCCATCTTTCCCCACAACTCCAAGACCCCTTTTTCCATTCCCACCGCCATTAACCTTCTCCCCCGTCTCACCTCCCCGACCCACTATAACCCCTCTTTCCCCTTTCCACCCAGCTGCACCAGCCAGTCCCCCTGTAGATTACTCCTCAACCTTTGTAAATCCCGTATTTACACCAGCACAAGCACCCACAGTCACACCCATATTCAGAGTCACCGCACTCGACACGTCCAATGACATGGACATCTCACCACCCATTGCACCATCACTCACTTCACTCACAGCACAAACATATTTAGGCACCTCACAATTTTCCACAATCACCACAGCATCCACCTTCCCACCCCCATTCCCCGTTCCCTTTGCATCCACACCCACTGCATCTTCATTTAGCACCCCATTAATACTATCACCCACTGTAGATAATGCATTTCGACAGATGTTCATGTGTATGACGCAAGTAAGAGATGAGTTCCCATCTCTTGGCGATAATTACCAGCAGCTGCAGAGGACAACCAATGACTTACAGTTGCAGCTTAAGTTATTGTCTATTGAGAATGCCTCCCTGAACAACCGCTACCAAGAATTACGAGAGGCCTATCATAAATTAGAACTAGAAATCGAAGAAAAGACCAAGGAAGCCACTGCTGACCTGGATAACTTATTAAGATCCCAGACAGTCCGCAATGCAACGCTAGCACGAAACATGGGCTTACTCAGAAGACATCTAGCAGCAGCAAAGGAGGAAAACCAGCGCCTACAGGATCAGAACCGAGAAAACTTAGAAGCAGCTCTTGACCACCCAAACCAACCTTTGAGTCCTAGCCGGTTCAAAGCCATTCCCTCAGACTCGATGAGGATGCTGCTAGAAGATCATGTAAGGCTGCTAGATGAATACGACCGCATGAACGAGGAGTTACAGAAACTCAAAGAAGATCATAAATTACTCCAGTTACGAGCACCAGCACACCAAGACATACTAGCACCTGTGGACCCCTCTCCTGACATCTTAGAGGAACTCAACGCATTACGGGCCCAGGTATCAAACCTTGAATCAAGGATTGCAGTATATGAAGCACCACCAAGGCCAAATTCCCCACCTGAGCTTCCAGCTAAGGAAGAAACGGTCACCATCCCGGTGGAGGAAACGTTTGAAGAGGCGTATGAGCCACAACCCATCCCAGGCGGACGCGTCACGGTCGAAGGCCAGATGACTTACGAACTCCCGACCCCCGCGTGGATGAAGACTATTGAGGAACTTGGGACAACGCACTCAGCTAGAGTAGAGGCACAATTACATGCCATGGCAATGATAGAAGAAAGAATTTTACAGTCTCCATTCTTTGCTCATTTGGCCCCGCGACGATACATCTCTGGGCACGAGCTACAGTATAAACTGGATTTTATGTTAATGGCCGAATACCAGTTAGCCATTGAGAAAGAAACAGGTAAGAAACCATCGCATGCGACTCAGTTCGAGGAGGACGATTTGCCACTAGATGCGCAGCAAGGAGAGATCTATCAACCAGAGTGGCGGAAAGATTTACTATAGAAGTATCCAGAAATGATGAGTACATGGGTAAAGGCACCTTTGCATTTGAAGTACAACCCGTGTTGGGGACGATTACCACGACGCCGCTCCTGGACTGCCTTTGCTATTAAGGTATAGAACAATAAGCAGTGCCAGGACTGGTTGCATTACCCCTATTTTAAGCCACCCATTGAGTTACTAACTGTAGGCTACATGATGGCTACAATTTGCCACTGGCTCCCTAGACTAAAGCATATGGACGATATAGCGGCGCATATGACTGTCAAAATCTTTGACATGATGCAAATGATTTTTAAAGTCTTCCAACGCGTCAAGGCACCTCATGTAAACACCCCGGGCTTCGAGCATGGCAATTTCGATTTGGTATATGATATGAGTTCAACGCCATCGCTATGGGTGTGTTAGGCCAGGCATTGCAGAATAAAGTATCTACCGGCATGCTACAAGCAGACGTTCGAAGAGATGTTCACAACCGGTTTCTGGGAATACCATTAAGAGGTATTCATAAGCAGGCCTACACATTTATTACACTTATTTGCCTGTGAACGAATGTTCTATTCCACACACTATCAGCTCCCGCCACCGGAAGAACCGCAACCAATAGACTGGGAGAAACTCGAGGCAGATCTGGCCTGAGGCATTCGTATCTCCGAGTAGACCCTCGCTCAAGACCTCCTACAGAACTATATCCGGCAGACCTCACAACAAGGTTCTGTCAGGGACGACAGAAGCGAGAGGGAGGGGGGTGTTGGAAGCAGCCAGTAGAAGAGGCGGAAGCATGTAACGACGGAGCAGGGAGCCAGTCGAATCTTTTTTTAAAGAATTATGTTTTCAAATACTTTCCAAAAACCTCCAACAGTGATTTTTATCACTATTGTAACATATGTAACATAGAAAACCCCATTTTGTAATCCATAGCTCCATTTTGTGCAAGCCGAGGAGTCCTCGAGCTTGAGGAGCTTAGGTAGAATGCGCGTAGCAATTTTCGTTATTTTTAGACACCGTTTACCCTTTCAAATAGCATCTAGGACCTATTTTTTAACTATGCCGGTCACTAGATGTGAAACCGGTCAAAACTAGTCTAGAAACTATAAAAAGAGCTAGAGAGCTCATTTTTGAGGTTAGCTTGTTGAAGTAGAGAAGAGCTTAGAGCTATTTTGAGCTTGTAAGAGTGTTCTTGAGTAATAGAGTTAATTTATCACCTTCCATTGTGTCTTGCTTGTCTCTTCGTAGTGTGTGTGTATGTGTGTGTGCATCTTTGTGCTTCTCACCTTCACTCTCACTTCATCTCACATTCACGATCTTCATATCACTCCTATCTCTTCCGCGGATTGACAATTAAGGATGTGAAGCTTCTTAACGTGGTTCTCACCATTGTGCTAGAGCAACATAAGGCAGCTTCACTTTCCTGCCATCATCAAACCATGATTTGTTCTCATCAAGAATTACATCTCTACTCACAGAAATCCTTTATTGGTTGGGTTGTACAATCTATATCCTTTTTGGTTTTGGTCATAACCAATAAATATGCACTTCTCTGCCTTTGGATCCAATTTCCCTCTTACTTGAGAAGAAATGTGAGCATAGGCTAAGCATCCAAAGATTTTACAATGCTCTAGACTAGGTCTTCTTCCATTCCACACTTCATATGGAGTGGTTCCATCTAGTGACTTAGATGGAAGTATATTTATGAGATATGTGATTGTAGACACAACCTCTACCCATAGGTAGTTTGGCAATCCCTTTTCATTGAGCATGGACCTTGCAGCTTCAACAATGGCTCTGTTTCTCCTCTCTGCTACACCATTGAGTTCAGGTGTATACCTTGTAGTGACTTCTCTTTTAATGCCTCTTTCAAGCAAGCAGGCATCAAATTCAGAAGAGAAGTATTCTCCTCCACCATCTAATCTGAGTCTTTTCAAAGTCCTACCTATTTGGTTTTCAACAAGCGCAACATACTTGTTAAAGCAATTAAAAACTTCATCCTTGTGCTTCATGAAAAACAGAATGGTCCACCAACTACGATTATCTATGAAAGACATAATATCTTGAGCCTGATATAGATGGATCCTTACTTGGACCCCACACATCCGTATGCACTAGATCCAAAAGATGTTTGTACACATATCCCTTCTTATTGAAAGGTTGTCTATGAGGCTTGCCGAGTTGACAAGCTTCACACTTATAAATCATGTGTTGCCTTGTGATATTAGGCAAGCCATGTACACTTTGATCCCTGCAAATTTGTTTGAGTGTCCTCTCACCAATGTGAGCAAGCCATTCATGCCATATCTCCACCTCTATGAGAGTTTGAGATCCATAGCTAAATAAGGCTATATTCTTTGTATCTTCCACTTCAAAAGTGAAAAGCCATCCTGTCTTTTCTCCTTTGGCAATCCTTCTAAAGCCTTGCCTTGGGTCTTCAACATATGTTCCAAATTGGTTGAATCTAACTTGCAATCCTTTTTCAACAATTTGCCCAACACTTATTGAATTTTTGGTAATTGTAGGGACATACAAGATTTTGTTTAAGAGGTTCATATTCCCATCTGATGTCTTCACATTACCTATCTTCTCCACAGAGTGCATTGTATCATCTCCTATTCACACTTCATGTTTGTTGTGAGGATCTTCCAAATCAAAAAGTAAATCCACATTTCCTGCTACATGATTTGAGCATTCCGAATCAGTGTAAAAGATGTGATCATCATCCTTACCCTTCTTCACTAATAGATTCATAATCAATAATGAATCTTCTTGACTTTGTTCCTCTTCATAACTATTGTAATCTCTTTTTCCTCTATGGACACTTTGATAGTTCTTGTTGTTGTAATTGTTGTTGTAGCCTCCATTGTATCTTCCTCTATTTGATCCATAGCCACCTCTACTGAATCCTCTTCCTCTTGAGTTTCTCGGGTTCCTGAAACATTCTTTAGTAGTATGATTTGATAATCCACATATATTGCAAGGTTGAGATGATTGGAATCCCCCCTTCCTGGCTTTCCACCTCTGCCTCTTTCTCTAGCTCTTCCTCTACCTGCAAAGTTTGCATGGAAAGAGCTACCTTCATCTTCATTCTTCTCATTCTTTGACTTGTCCTTGATCTTATCTTTATCACAATACAAGGCAAAAGTTTGATTAACTCTTGAGGACTCACCACCTTTGCTAATCTTTGCTTCATGAGTGAAGAGTTGGCCCATTAGTGTGTTGAGGTGGGTTACATGCGTATCCATGTACAAATTCATGAATGTTGTGAAGGACTCCCACTTGTCATCTGCTTTGATTCCATTTATGATTTGTCTAATGATTTGTTCCTCTTCAATTACCTCTCCACTGCTTCCAAGTTGATATGAAATATCCTTCATCTTTGTGACATAATCAATCACACTTTTTTTGGGGCTTTTCTTCATTGTTGTGAGCTCCATCCACAATTGGTTCTTCCTTGCTCGAGTGTTGGAGGAGAAGAAAGAAGCAAGTGCATTCCAAGTCTCTTTTGATGTCTTGCATCCCTTGACATGAGGTAAAAGAAAATCAGAGATTGAGTTTAGAATATAAGATCTTGCAAGTGCATCCTTTGAACACCAATTTGAAAGTTTTTCCTCTTCTTCATGTTATGGTTGCCCTTTGTTCCTCATGGTTGGCATAACTTAATCTCTAGATGTGTATCCAAATAGATTCCTCCCTTGAAGATAAGCCTCTATTCTTAGATACCATGCTGGGTAGTTGTTTCTATCCAATTTGTCAATTGTTGATGGAAATCCATCTCCCATGTTGATTGACTATGCTCTAATATCACTGTGGAGACAGATGGTGAATGCAACATGAAGATGAATGGGTGCTGCTACAACCAACTTCACACGAGCCAGTTGAGACTTCAAGGTTGGTTAGTAGACCCTTTGAGCTTCCTAAATTCACAAAAAAATCACCCAAGTGCTTTGGAATAAGTATCTCAAAAGTTTGAGTCAAGACAGATTAGTTGCAAAATGACTAGCTTCCAAAACTTGTTATTTTTGTATATACACCTCCTAGAAAAAATGAATATTGCTCTCAACCTAGTATGAATTAGAAAAATTCCTTTTGGACATAGCAAATAGACTTAGCAAGCTTTCCAATACAAGTTAAAAAACTTCAATTCATCAACTGAGCACTAAGAAAAAGTTTTAAAAAAATTTGGAACACTCCTGCTATTTTCGAGCTCTATAGAGATAGACCAGGGAGCAATAAAATGCAGATTTCTCAAAAACACTACATCCAATGGACGTGAAATTTTGTAAGCATACATTGGACTTAGATATCTATGCAATGCATTTTAGAACTTGGAAAAAGGTTACGTATAGCCCAAGATATGACCTTCTGAAGTTTACTATTTTGAGTGAGTATATCAGAGAACAAATCAGAGAACGAGTAAAAGATGAATGTATAGATTCACATATGATTACAACCACATTGGCAATGAATACTTTCACAATGGGAGTAGAATGATAGAGCTATGGTGTAATCTCTGAAATCTCTACAAATGGGCATGAAATGGGCACAAATCAAGCACTACATTGGCGACTTCCTTTTTGCTCCTTTTATAGCTACTTTTGGAGGTAATTTTGAATTTGAATTCAAATGACTTCACCTAAAAGTGATGCTAGGAATTAGGAAATATTACCTAAGTTAATGGATTCATGGTTTTAGGTAGTTAGGGCCAAAAATTTGCTTTTCACATCATGGATGACTTACGCCATTCTTTCTTTTACAATTACAAAAGATAAAATGTACTCTTTTACAAGAGGTGTTCATATGTCTACACATATGAGTACAAATGAACATCATATCAACCATGTAGGCTTGGGTAGAATGCACCAAAATGACTTAACACAACAAGCCAAATTTATGAATGTATGGAATACCAAGGGGATTATAGAAGCAAAGGACTTAGATTGGATAAGGTAACAATTTCACTGACAGTCCTTATCGCTTCCTCAACCACTCGGTGCATGTAATAAAGAGCTATAAGCAAGCCATAGACAAAGAAGAAAAGCCTTTCAAGGGACGATAGAGACAAAGAGGGGGAGAGTGTTGGAGAGTAAAAGAGCACAAAAGAGGAACCCCAAAATTTTCAAAATTACGAACACAATTTTTCTTCTTCAAAATCCTATGAAACTCCCTTGAAGCTATGTAAATGCAGTAGAGGAATCTTGTAGATGCATAAGCTACTCATTGTATCATAATCCTTGTAAGATATTAGGAAAGTAGAGCTACCCATTAAAAGTGCCGATCTCTTGTGTAATGGCTTTGAGGAGAATTTCAAATTTGCTTCTTTCCTGCTGATTTTCTCTTTCTCCATGATCTTTTGTGTGTATGTAATGCTTGAAATGTGTGTGTAGGACTGTTATCTATCCCTTCCCATCCCTTTTGAACTGATGTAGTGTGTGTGTGAGCCATTACGAGTTGTGGAGCGAGTGTTGGTGTTTCCAACCATTCACTCTTTTGCTCATAACTTGAATATTATTTGTCAGATTCAACTGAAAACACCAGAAATAGATGAGTCTCGTTGAGAACCGTTTTCGACCATATTTAGAGTTTGGAGATGAAAGAAAAGCTCAAATTTGTGCTAACTACTGTAAATGGTACCGCGGCATGCATTTTTAGAGGATTAGTGAGTTGGAGAGGTAGCTGAGGCTAGTCATATGCATTGTAGCTTTGATACTTCATTTACCATCATGTGTGCACACGTCTTCATACACTTGGTTCTTGTGGTTCCTCAGATTGATAATTAAACATGTATAAATCCACCATTATATGCACTTGTGGGGTGATTGAGGTACAGTCTCATCGACACAAGTCCCTAAGGCTTCACATCTTAGGTACACATGTTTTGGCATCATTTCAAGGGAAAAGAGACCTAACCAAGGCGCTTTCATGATGGCTATAGCTCTGGAGTGAAGGAATCGTACTTGTAGAGGTGAATTCATTTAGTGGCAAGTCATTAAGTATTCTAGCACTTGTTACTTCACACTCTTGGAGTGTGTGTGATGAGATTTTAGGTTTCAGGTTAGGAGTGAGGAAGTAAGGGAAGATTTAGGGTTAGGTAAGAGAGAGGAGTAGAGTAGGGAGAAGCAGAATATCTCAAGAAAACCCAAAAGTTTGTCAAATTTAGTTCAGTTTAGGCACTTGGAAAACCAAGGCTATAAAAACCAAACAAATCAGCTCATTTAGTCACTTGTGTGAACAAGTATCGTGGGAGAGTAGCAATCGATATCGGCGAGTTGGTATCCTACTAAGTGAGCAAATAAGAGACCTAGTGAGCCCAAAGCTTAGCCAAGGCATTCTTGAAGGTGAGTTCTTCAAATATTCTATCTCAAAAACATCACGAGAACATGCACACACGTGATTAAAGTCACATTCGCTGTCATGGGGTAGAACAGAGAATGTTTTGGAAGTTTTTGAGTGATACAAGGGGTCAAGAGTGAAGGGAAGAGAGAAAAAAGTATTTTGCTCACAAAAAAATTAAGTTTTGATCATTTTTGGTCATAGTATCGCGATCGGTTGAGTTTTGGTATCACGATAAAAAATTCCCTAGTATCGTGAAACTCACCCGATATCGTATCGTGCATGCCCACTTGAAATATTGCGATATCGTCAAGGTATCGTATCGTCAAGTGTTGGTATCACAATCACGATCACCCTATGGTATCATATCGTAGTCCACCATGTATTGTATCATGTCGGTCACGGTATCGTATGGTTGATCGAGCAGTATTGTATCGTTGACCGAGCGATATCATATCACGTGCATGATCGGTATCGTATCACCAACTTAGTGTCGTATCGTCTCTTATTTTTGGTATCATATCGTAAGGGGTAGTATCATATGGTGTGAAACATGGTATCATATCGACCAGAGAATTTTGGTATCATGTCGTTCTATCGCTGGTATCATATCATGGGGATTGGTATCGTATCGTGTATTGATCAAAGTATCGTATCGTCAACTACTTTAGTATCACATCATGGGTTGTAGAGGTATCGTATCATTTGTAAGTCCAGTATCATATCGTGCCACCCAGTGGTATCGTATCACCATAGACCCTTGGTATCATATCGTGCCAAGAGTGGTATTATAGTATTGTCTGTATGGTATCACCAAAAGTGGTATTGCCCAGAACGACTCAGGATAATTTGAGGTAAAATTTGAAGTGATTGAGGAGATAATTAAGGGGAAGAGGAGAGCAAACATAGGCCCATAGGGGTGGTCTCTTCATCAGTGGTATGCCCGCACAAAGGTAGTGGGGGGAGGGTCTTAACTCTCCCTCCCACTCTCTCCTTACTGGCATAGCCCATGCAGGGTGGGGAGGGGTGTACAACCCCTTTCTTACTCCATCATTTTCCTCCATCTTCCCCTTCTTACATGTCGAGCCACTCTCCCTGCTTACTTCTGTTGCAGAACTGCCTCAGCGCACCCCTCTTGATCTCCCTTCTGGGGGTTGTTATGAAAATTGATAAACAAGTTGCAAGTTTCTTTACCTCCACAAGCTCAACCAGTTGTTGAAAGATAAAGCTCACCACCAAGGAGAGTTTATGTTCCTGATTCCATGGATGAGGGAACACCTCTTTCAGTTAAACAGTACTCTCAAGAGTTCTTGTGGGAAATACAAGAAGACAAATGGGTCAAGAAGAAGGGTAATCCCCCTCCTATTCTTGAAATTGATGATCTTCATGACCAATTTCCACAAGAAATTCCATTTTTTTTATACCTGTATAGGATCCATATTAACGCTACTTGAACTTGAATCAACCATTAAGCCTACCACATTAATGGGTGTGACCTTGGACGCACCAGAGGGGTTCCTTGGACAATCTCTCGAAAGATGTTCTTTGCCATACTCAGGACAAAAGCCTTGTATTGTGATGTTCTATCCTTGTCGTGGAGCTAGTGGATGCGGACATTCACGAATGAAATGATTGCCCTTATATCTAAAACATAGTCCTCTAGGGGCTTGTGGTCTCATTTGTCTCAATTGGGGCCTAGGATTAGGATTCGCATACATGACATTGGAGTATTTGGTTCCATAGGTATTGCCTCATATTGATATGGATAAGTCTCACTATGCTCTGATGACTATGTGTAATAAGCTCATGGACTATCTTCATGGGAGTAGCCATAACTATGAGTATGAGGGTCATTTTCTAAGACCAACTTGGTTATTGGAACCAATGCTCTATTAGGGTTCTCCTACGCCATTATATACTTAATTGGAATCACATTGGTAGGAGGTGGTGGTTGGTTTCCTAGGACTGGTTGTGGCCTATGTGGTGCCTGATATTGCTGTTGGTATTGAGGTTGGTATTGTTGTTGTGGCCTATGATATGGCTGTTGGTATTGGTTTAGATACCTACCTTGTTGGTAACATTGCTAATAAGTTTGTCTAATAGCCTGCCTATTATATGGACAACCTTGAGCTATATGATTTGTGTATTTTCTCTCAATAGTGCAATATGGAGCATACTGAATTCTCTAAGAGTGGCATACAACATAACACTTCCTCACTGATTCACAACTTTAAGCAGACACCTCAAGAGACTATTAGACTGGCAGGAAGAAGGTTTAGGCAATACTTAGAGAGATGCCCTGTTCCAGAGTTGCCCACTCTAGCCAAACAGGTGGCTTTATTCCTAGATGGACTGCTGAGTACAAAGTTGAGATCATATGTGTACCTGAAGGACCCTAGGACCATATAAGAATGTGTATGCATGTGTATAAACATAGAGGATAATGTAGGAGAGGAGCTAGAGCTTTCAAAGATCTACCAAGATTCAAATAGCACTTCCAGCCTGTCTTCCAGACAATCTACATCTATTAAGGAACTAGCGAGAAAGTAGCTCAGAAACTAGGTGTCTCGTGCAAACAGATACCTTAATTTACCCCAGTGAGATGATGCTATACATGTGGAGGTGACCATATGGCAAATGTATGTCCCATTATGGCTCTAGAGTCAATCATTATGGATGCACCCTTTGCATCCGAAGAAGAGTACTTCTACGAAGTAGAATCTCATCCTCAGAGATATGGAGAGCTTACAAATGATGTGAGGTTAACCACACAAGTGGCCACCAAGAGTGAAGGCACAAAAAGGAAGAAGAGAGAAGTCACACCAGGAGAGGAAGAATCTTTGTTTGAGGTCCCTGAAAACTTCAAAAAGTATGAGATAGATGATAGGAGGGTCATGATAAGGATGCCTAAACGAAATGCACAAGTAGGAGAGGCCTATGATAACAAGGAAACCACCAAGAAAATTGTGGTAGCCATAGAAGAAGGAGAAGAAAGATGCACATACATAGGCCACGACCTGACGGAAGTAGAGGAGCATGAACTAATAACCTTGCTAAGGGAATATAGAGATGTACTTTCTTGGAGCTATAAGGACTTGAAAGGTGTAGACCTTGACATATGCTCACACACAATTCCCATGACCTCAGATGCCAAACCGTCCAAGCAAAAGCCATACACTTATAACGATAACTACGCTGCTAAGATCAAGAAGGAGATAGATAAACAGGTAGAAACTAGATTCATCTATGAAATTGAGCACACTGGGTGGGTATCCCCCATTGTAGTGGTGCCCAAAAAGAATGGGAAGTTACACGTATGCATCAACTTGAAGAAGGTTAATGCAGCCACCATTATAGATAATTATCCGCTTCCTATTACTGAGCATCTACTAGAAAGAGTAGCAGGCAAGGAAGTGTACAACTTCCTTGATGGATTTTTGGGCTACAATCAGGTAGCCATTGCTCTAGAGGATCAACATAAGACGGCTTTTGCCACAGAGTGGGGCATATTTGCTTTTCGAGTAATGCCATTTGGGCTTATCAATGCACACGCCACGTTTCAGAGGTTGATGTGTCATGTATTTAAAGAGTTCTTGAGGAAGAATTTAGAGGTCATCGGGAAAACATTAACCATGTGGTGTCCTCCACAGTTATAAGATCGCTTCAATGAGGTGACCCTTGGTGGTTGTCTATTTTGAACTCAAAGATTCTTGGCAACCTCCTCCGTTATCACATCTATCTTAGTGGAGGTTCTATAGGTATGACTAGTAGAACTATCATAGTCGTTATAGAATTTGGACAGTTCTAACTCCTCACCCAAATTGTCTTCTATGTATATGCACATCCACACACACTCTTCTATGGATCTAGGATCTTTCAAGTACACATATGATCTTAACTTGGTGCTTAGTAAGCCATCTAAAAACAAGGCCACTTGTTTGGCTGGTGTGGGTAACTCTGGATCATGGCATCTTTCTAAGTACTATCTGAACCATCTTCCTGCAAGTTGCACTGGTGTCTGCTTGAAGCCTGTAGATGAAGGATGATGTGTTATACCTGATAGCACTCTTGGAAAATTCTATAATGAATGCTTCTAGTAGTTGACCTATATTTTGGTAATTGTGGTTGTTTAGAGGTTGAAGCCAAGCTAAAGTACCCTTGAGAGTCAAACCAAATGCCTCAAACTGTGTGAACAAGTCCTCAACCTGTTCGGCTCTTAACATTTATTTGAACTCGGGCACATGATCATAAGGATCTCTTGAACCAGCAAAGTAGTTCTTCATTGCCTTGACCACTTGAGAGGGCCTAAGAATTCTTGAGTGCTCTTGTGGTCTAGGCAATGGAAAATCATGTTCATCCCTTTGATGCCTATGTTCTCTATGTCTCTCCCTTTCAGGTTTTTCACCTCCAAGCCTTGATCTCACTCTGTCCCTAGTTTGTGCAAAGCTTACCTCAGGTCTCTCTCTCGTTCTTTCCC
The DNA here is from genome assembly GCA_020310875.1 of Ceratopteris richardii. NCBI lineage: Eukaryota > Viridiplantae > Streptophyta > Polypodiopsida > Polypodiales > Pteridaceae > Ceratopteris > Ceratopteris richardii. Next base: position 98,971,365 of record CM035411.1, on the reverse strand, counting down.
TTTGGATTCCATGAGCGTGTGATGATCCTGCTCTTTGGAGGCCATGGGAAACATTAAATCTTGTTGGAGGGAAAATCGATTCACCATGCCAAGTGTATGCATGCTTTCCATGCTCTATTACCAAGAACATTCTCTTTGATCTATCATCTAGATGGACAACTTTGCTTGGTATCTCAGGATCTTTGAACTCATAGATGATGACTTTGCCTATTTTTCTAGGTTGATCTAGCTTGAATCTCCAAAAGACTTCTTTTGTTTCTTTATTCAAGAATAGTTCTATGCTTTTGTTGTCTTGGGGAATCCAATTTGGAGTGATCACTCTGGTCAAGGCTGATTTACCTCGAGGAGTCTTTGGTTCTCATCCTAGGTCTCCTTGCTCTAGTTCTTCTATCTCGTTCTCAAGAATGACATTTCCAAACTCATCAGCCCTGTGTGCTAAGATGGTAACCACATACATGGTTCCTTGCTTATCAATATAAGAACCATCTTCAAACTTGACAAGTGGGTGTTCAAGTCCAAAGGGTTGATCAAAATTTTTTAGTTGGACAACAGATCTCCTTAGACCATCCTCATAGATTGCGAGCACCTAATCGGTTAGTCATAATATACTCCAATTGTGTTTTATAGTCTGGTGTCTATAAATAGGCAGTGTCTGAGCTACCCACATGTCTCTCCATGCTAAAAGACATTCTGAGTCACTAGTCCCTGAGCTCAATTTGTAGGGATACCAACCCAGCTGCTAGGCCCACGGCCTAGTAGTATGGTTGACACTAGCATCATATGATCTAATGCTTTGTCTATCCCTGCCTAGGTGTCTACCAGATCTCAGGCTCATAAGCTTTCTCTTCTTGTCCCAATTTTCCCTTTGTATTGCTCAAAATACTTTGGAGCTCCATGGCTTCCTAATCCCACCTGAGGGTCAAATTCAACATACTATATCTAAAACTTTCCATATTAGTTTTACAAAATCACTAGACGAGCTTTCCAACAAGCTCAAGATCACTCGAAACATATTTCATATGAGAAAGTTATGCTAATTCAGGGTTCTAGGGGTTGAAAAAGGCAAACAAGATCTTTCTGGGATCACCTCAGAATAAGAGATACATGATACTTAGGAAGTATCAATGATACTCAAGAGAAAACAATACACAATACTTGAGCCAAGAAGAGACATGATATTTGCTGTCATGATACGATATTTGAGGTCGACGATACTTGGAACTTCACGATACAATACTTGAGCTACTGTGATACACGATACTGATCTTTTGGTGATACATGATACTTGTGAAGTATCGTGATACATGTAACACGATATGGCTCCTCATGATACGTGATACTTAGTGAAGTGACAATACACGATACACATGGGGATGATATGATACCTAGCTTGAGCATGATACACGATACACGATACTTGCCCTCATGATACAATACTTGTCCTTGGACAATACACATTTTCAGCCTTGACGATACGATACCAACCTTCATGGTACACGATACTTGGGAAGTATCGTGATACATGAATAGGCAATAAATGGTACTTGAGCACTTGTGATACACAATATTGGACGGTCATGATACATGATACATCGGAAAGATCGTGATACTCACCCGACGATACATGATACACATGAGGTATCGTGATACATGGGGAGATGATACACGATACTCGACAAGTATGGTAATACACGGGAGTTTTGGTATCGTGATACCTCAACTCAACTAGAAATGATATTTGGAGTTTTTGAAGTCCAAATTCAAAAGCTTGTGTAGATATGTGTACCTTATACCCTCCTTGTCACCTCCATGTGCCTGCAAATGCAAAGTTACTCTCCGAACCAGCGATACTCCACTCATGATACCAGACGTAGGTCGTGTCACATGCATGAATGGTCACTCAGGTTTTGGATATATAGAAGTATTTTAAGAGTATTTCTTTAGTGTTTCAGCTCTAAACTCCCTCTAAGATTCTTGCTCGTAGCCACAAATGAAAAACGAGGTGAATGTACAATCAAAAAATGAAAAAAAAAATGAGAAGATGAAGATGAGAGAAGATGATGATCATGATGATGATGATGATGAAGGAGAAGAAAAAAGAAAAACCCGAACTAAAAATAACTATTTTTTACCTTCCAACATCACCACTTTACGTCTGACCATCACAGGCTTGTCCTCGAAGCTCTCTCCCTAACAACGGTGCCAAATTTGGTGTCACTCTAGCACAATGGTAAGTACCAATGTGAGGAGATCCACCTCATAAATTTTAGTTCGTAGAGGCATAAGGACTAGTATGAAGACCATGAGCAAGTGAAGGCACAAATGCATGAGTGAAAGCACACAAGCATGCACACACATACACACACACACATGCACACAAGGTAAGAGCAAATAGTGGAACAATGGAAGGTCTTCAATTACAAAAGAACTCTCTTACAAAGATTAAATCTCTAACAAGCTAACCCCCAAAAATGAGCTCTCTAGTTCTTTTTATAGTTTTTTTAGTAGTTTTGGCCCTGTCGATACCTAGTGTCTGGCCTAGTTACAATTAGGTTCCAAGGCTTATTTGAGGGCTCAAAAGGAGTCTAAAAATTATGAAATTTGGTAGGATGATAAGTCTAATACTCCTCAAGCTTGAGAACTCCTCGGCTTGAAGAGAATGGATTTGCAAAAATGTGAAACGGTATTTACAATGGTTTTTAGTGATGAAAATCACTATTTTTATAGGAATTTCTTTTGGAAATTTGACATGTGCTTCTTGGGGCTCCTTATATGCTCATTCTTCTTGTGTGTCCACCTTATTTGATGCATTCTTGTGCCTTGTGCTTAACGTTGAGTGTTAACAGCTACTGAGATTGGATTAGCTACACTACTTGAAGTGTTGCAATGATGATTCACCATGGTGGACTCTCCTTCCCGAGAGTGCCATGATGGTACCCTCACAATACAAAACCGAGCTCCAAATGCTACACACAATCCTCCGCATAGGGCGTGTAGAATATGCAAAAGACACACAGTAGATAGAGAGCACCAACACAGATTTCTTAGGTGTTACATGCAATGGAACTTACAATTTGTGGTTGATCAGGCCACTATATGTTTTATTAAGAACATATGAGAAAGTGTTTGGTGGCCATTTGGCCTTTCACATGGAAACTAATGGTAACAATCTTCCCTTAAAGGTGAATATGACCAAAGTGGTTATGGGAGAAAAATAAAGAATGATAGAAGAATATCTGAGTGTAAGTATACAAACTATACCTCCCACCTGAGGCATCTTACACAGTTTACAAGTAACTATGTAAGATTATGAATCAAGTAACCCCCATAAAGTGACAATAGTTTTGAAAGCTATCTTGTCTTAGAGCTTTAGTCAAAGCATGTGAAACATTATCTCGAGTATGAACCTTCTCAAGAATAATGAACTTAATGGCTAAGCAATATTTAATGAAGTGATACCTCACCTCAATGTGCTTGGTCTTTGCAGTATATATCGGATTCTTAGCCAAAGCAATGGCACTTTGACTATCATTGTGCAAACAAGGTACATGCTGAGATAGACCCATATCACAAGCAAGACAAGAAAGCCAAAATGCTTCCTTACATGCCTCACTTGGTGCAACATACTCTACTTTTGTAGTGGTGAGAATTGTACATTATTGAAGATAAGATCTCCAAGAGATAGCACCTCCAACAAAATAAAAAATATACTCTGATATAGACTCTTATTGTCTATGCAACTAGCATAACCAAAATCTTTGTAACCAATAGTGGACGCCTTCCCTCTAGTCAAGCATAGACACTTTTCCTTAGTGCCACTCAAATATCTCAAAATCATCTTCACCACTTTCCAATGCTTCTTGCTAGGATTAGACATATATCTGCTCCCAAATCCCATTGGAAATGCAATGTGTAGTCTTGTAGATATCATAGCATACATGGGACTACCAATAGCAAAATGATAAGGAATTTTGGTCTTGTATTCCTCTTCCTCATTGTATTCATGGAAATCATCCTTGCTCAATTTCACATATGTGCTGTTAAGTGTAAAATAGTGACGCTGTGTTACTGACTAGCCGAAATCGTTACCGAACGAATATTAAACGTAAAACAGTGATTCTCCGTAAACTGTGTTAAACTTTCAGTATCATCACCGAAAGGTGTTACCAGACTAACGTGGGTTCTTGGGAGTGGTAGGGGTCTGTTAGACAGAGGCCTTGTACTCTTTTCCCAATTCTTATTCACAACATAAAAAACATGAATGCGCGTCTTAACTAAGTTACTAGCATTAACTAGACAATACTTGATTTCTATATTCCTGCCTACCGAACTTCTCCAGACTAACCTGCTATTGGAACAGAGCAGTAGTCTGAGTTACAGACTCAACAGTAGTAATCAACCAGAGATAACACTTTAACCGACAGATTCGTTTGTCATAACGCTTTACAGCGATCTCAAATAAAAGTTCACATTTACCGAAAGCAATAGTTCATCCTCGTCACCGAATACAATAAGTTCAATAAAACAAACAGAACGTATTCAACAATGCATCAGGTTGCCTATTCAACTCATACGGTAATATAACTACTCAACACGATTGAGAGTACGAAAATAACTGAAGAACACACAGTAATACAATACGATGACAGTACTCAAACACACAATCTGTCATTCAACTACTCGTTACGGTGAACTACAGTATGAACCGACGATGCAGAATATACTCAATCACCCAACAATACTCAAGACTTCACAATAATGTAAACAATAATCCCACAAATGTTCAGGCGAACAATCTGGCAATTCCTGAAAAGACGTCTCTCTGACCATTCTCCTTACATTGCTTTATATAGAATTTACAAGATGTGCGTACCAACTTTTCGCGTGTATTTCGAAAACTCCGTTACATCCGGCAGTCATTACATTTGTCCCACTCCGGCGGCCGACTAACACTGGCACGCACGGTGGACTCGAACCCGCAAGTTATTTTGCTTACAAAACTATTGTTCATCAATGATTCCTTCTAGATACATATTTTTGGCTAATCTAAATGTTCGGGCTATCTTTTTCTTAAGAGTTTCTAATAGTTGCTTAAGGGTGTCTGGCTCTAATATTTGCGCATCTACTCTAACAGAACTAAGGGTGATGGCTTCAGTAAGTAAAATTTCGGCCTATGTTTGCAAAAAGGCCTCCTGTAAGTAGAAGTCGTTGGATAGTGCCGCATCTCTGGCTGTCTTTATTTCACTTACTTGCTTCTGCATTTCACTAATTCGGTCTTTCTGGTTGCGTACCTGATTATCTAGTCTTTCAAACTGTTGATTCTGGAACTGTATGGTTTTGTGATATGCATCTCGTTCTCTGCGGGCATTCGCTAAGTCTTTCTGATTTTTAGCTTCCCTGAGTAATTGATGTTAAGTATAGAATTGACATCGTCGAGAGATTCTTTCGTTCTTTGTAGTTGATCTTCTGCAAGCTTAGCTTCTTTCTGCTGATCTTGGTACTTCTGTATGGCTTCCTACAACTGGAGTCTGGTTTCTTCTAGTAGGTTTCCTAGCGCGATTCTTGTGTCTTCAGTATCTTTGATTGTTTGATTTAACTTTTTTATCTCCGCGTCGGCAGCTATCAACAATTCTTCTTTTGCAGCCAGTGCCTTATCTCGCTCGCTTGAGCTTTCTTCCTGTGCTTGGAGTGTAGCCTGTAGTTGCTTGATCTGCTCATGGAGTGCATGGTTTTTCGCTCTTGCTGCTTGTAACTCTTCCTAGAGGGGGGTGATATCTGCCTCCATCACTTCCAATTTTCGTTGGAATTCATCTCGTGCATTGTCTGTGGCTTGCTTCAGGTGTTGCGGCAGTTGTTGGGATAGATTAATCAAGAGGCGACCCATAGATTCTAATTCAGAAAAGACTGGAATGGGGTGGGGTGGCAGAGGAGGGCGAGGTTGTGAAGAGGTTTCGGTGAGGAGTTGTTGGGAATTTGGTGGGGAGTAATTGAGGGAGGATGAAGAGGTTTCAGCAGTTTCGGTGGGGTGACTGGGCTTGATGGGACTGCGGGTGGTTCCGGTGGGGGAATGGGGTTAACTGGTGGTGGGTTGGGAAGGGCAGAGTCAGTGGTTGTTACCTTGTTTGTTTGTTTAGTTTCTGCATTGTTAGCCTCTGTGGATTCCACTACCTTAAGTAGCTTGTCTAGTGCTTCCCTAGCGCATTCTTGCTCGTCTACCTGTTGCTCTGATTCTTTTTCGATCGAAATTGTTTCTGTCTCTGTTGGATCTTGTTGTTCTTGTTGCTCAGCCGACGATTCATTCTGCATTGATGTGGCTGTATCATGAAATGTCTCCTCTTCGTTCTTCTCGTCTTCTTTATCTTTTCCGGCTGAGCCTTGTGCTTCACTTTCGGATGAGCTGATCCTGATGTGTTTCCGGCGGAACAATTGGTTGAGCTCTTCTTCATCTTCTTCTTCCTCATCGTCTAGCAACTGTATCGACTCCTCATGTCTCAGGACGGGCCCCTGTGGTGGTGGTTGAGCTACGAGTATGATCGGAAAGAGAAAGGAGAGGATGTGGGGTAGTCTAGATCGAGGGGTAGTTCCTTTATTGACTTGTTTCACTATGGCTAGACATTCCTTATGGATACGGTGAAAGAAAAAGGATGCGAAGTTGACGGGTTCTTGTGCAGCAAGGTCGATGGCGGAGTAGAACGGGTGGGATATACCGTAGGTGCGTTTCTGGAGGTTTAAGATGGCGACTAAGAACTGGAGTGCAGTTCTTTCGGGTTTAGGGCGGCAGAGGATGGCGTACTCGTTAGATGAATAGCGGGGGAAGAGTGCTATCATTCGGGCTACGGGGATGCTTGGGCCATTCTCGCGGCCTTGTGGGGTGAGGCGGAAGGCTTCGGCAAAGGCTTGGAAGGTTATTACGGTTCTAGATGGTAGGGAGAGGAAGATCCATTTTCGCTCAGTGATGGGGGATTGAGCGATGGCAGATATGATCTGCGCAAAAAAGGGATGGGCTTCCACTGAGTGCCAAGGCAGCTCAACGAAGTTGGCCAACCCTCGGATGCGCAGGTATTCTCCTACCTCGGTAGGGATACCATCACAGAAAGCTGCGTAGTTCGCCAATGCTTCCATGGCGCACACAAAAACAGAGCACAACACACGGATACACAGAACACAGAAAACACAAGCACAATCACAAGAACACAATAGCGTTTTTTGGCGCAACCGAAGAGATTAAGTAGAGACATTATGGTCGGGGGGTAGGAAGTGATGGTTATCATTGTGCGGTGGTGGAATGATACTGCTTTCAATTTGGCGTGCATGCTCGAGTAATTAGTAAGGAGGGCGGCTTATGACAAAAACGTGGCTATTTAAAAAGAGAAAGAAAGAACAGAAGAAAAAGTAAAGTAAAAAAAAATGCGGTCCACCGCCGAATGTTTTAATGCGGGCTAGCAGCGTGTTGATACGGTCGTAGCTTCGAACCGTTGATTGCTTTTGGAAGTGGATTTCCGGTCAACGTAGTCAACCGAAAAATTGCTGGACCAATTTGCTCTGAGATCTTGTAAGGGCCGAACCACCATAATTTGAATTTGCCTATGGATCTATTTCACTTTGCATTATAGAAAAGTACAAGCTGTCCCACCGAAAACACTAGAGTCTTCAGGTTTCGATCGTGCGTCCTTGCCTGTCTTAGTTGGACTTCGTGCATGGTTAAAAAACTGAGCCATCGGTGCTCGTCTAACTCTCTGAGTGTGTCCAACCGAAATGACAGTGAGTCTTCCGGTAGCAATTTCTGGGTAATGGCTACTCGTAAACTTGGTATAACTATCTCCATTCGTGCTATTTCTTCTAAGCCATAAGCTAGTTTGAAAGGCGTCAATCCTGTTGTTACCTTGTATGTAGTCCGATATGCCCATAACACTGCAGGTAGCAGTTGATCCCATCTTTCCGGTGCTTCCATGATCAATTTTCGAAGGATATTCAGCAGAGATTTATTTGTACTTTCGGCCAAACCATTAGCACAAGGATAGTAAGGAGAACTAAATTTATGTGTGACCTGGAACGACTGTGTAAGTGCCTTCATTAAATTGTTTACAAAATGAGTGCCTTGATCTGAGACAATTTCCAGTGGTAAGCCAAAACGTGGAAAGACATCGGTTAGTAGACACTTTGCTACCGTAACTGCTGTAGCAGACCGTAAAGCCTAGGCTTCTTCCCATCTGGTTGCATAGTCTGTACAGGTCAGTATGTAATGGTTGTTACTGAAGACTGCTGGAGGTGTAATCGGACCGATAAAATCTAGACCCCACTTTTGGAAAGGTTCCAATGGTAAGATGGGTTGTAGAGGAAAGAGATGACGTTGCAAAGGCTGGCCAGATCTTTGGCAAGTATCACATTGTTTGACAAACTATGAGGTATCTCTGTACATCGTTGGCCACCAGAGACCACTCTGCAAAATTTTCCGGTGAGTTAAATCTGCAGCAAAATGGCCACCGGAAGGAATTGAGTGAGCCAAAGTAATAACTGAATTAACTTCATGCGGTGGAATACAGCGAAGTAGGATTCCGGTGTGATCTACATAATATAATTCTCCAGCAATTAACCAAAATCGGCGGCTAAAGACTGCAATTTTCCTTCGTACTGCCCTAGAAGTCTGAGATGGAAGGCAACCATCAGTGAGAAAGGTCAAGATCTGATCATAATATGAAAATGGGATAGGTGGGTCTGCAGAATCTTCATTAATTGGTTCTGACATGTAAATCACGGGTGTCGTTTCATCTATGCCCACCGGAGCTTCACCAAAATCTAAGCGGGATAAGAAATCTGCTAAGGCATGTGAACTGCCTGGCCGGTGAATGACTTCGTAGTCGAATTCCTGTAAAAGTAAGACCCATTGCGCTAATCGACCACCTAGATGCTGTTGTCGAACTAGATAGACAAGTGCAGCATGATCTACATGAAATGTGAATTTACGACCTAGCAAGTAATGTCTGAATTTCTTGACAGAATATACTAGCCCTAGACATTCTCTTTCTGTTACAGAGTAATTCTTCTCAGCAAGAGCTAATCTTTGACTTGCATAATACACTGGTCTGAACCATTTATCAATTTGTTGCATCAACACACTTCCTATTGCTATATCTGAAGCATCGACAAATACATGAAATGGGTGATCCCAGTCCGGTGGCTGTAAGATAGGAACTTGTGTTAATAAATGCTTTAAACGATCAAATGCTATCTGGCATTCCTGGGTCCATTCAAATTGTCAAGGTGTCTTGGAGATTAGCTTGTTTATGGTATAGCCAGATGAGCAAGCCACCGTAAGTGCCTTCCATGCCACCGTATTTGGCCCATAAAACGCATAACTTCTTTTGGAGTAGCTGGCACCGAAGCTTCTAATACTGCCGAAATTTTATCGTGATCTACTTGGATACCTTGTGCAGATACAATGTGGCCAAGTAACTTGCCAGATGAAACCGCAAACACAGATTTGTTTGGGTTCAAGCAGAGTCTATACTCTCTGCATTTCTAAAAGCAGCACCGTAAATGGCACAGGTGTGCTATCATCTTACCGAAAATTGAAAAGTCATCGAGATATACTTGCATAAATGAAGTGAGATAAGGAGAAAATATCTCCTGCATACATCTTTGAAATGTGCTTGGTGCGTTTCTCAATCCAAACCACATTACTGTACAAGCAAAGACACCCCAGTTGGTAATAAATGCAGTTTTTGGTATATCTTCTTCGGCCATTCTAACTTGGTTGTAGCCACTGTATCCATCTAGGAATGAATACATCTCGTGTCCTGCTACTCTATCAAGCATGGTATCCAAAAAGGGGATTGGAAAAGGATCCGGTACGGTTGCTGCATTTAATTTACGGTAATCTACACAGATTCTCAATTGCTTGTTTTTCTTTGGCACAATCACAATCGGAGAGATCCATTCAGCATGCTCTACTAGCACGATGAATCTGACTTTTAATAACCTATCAAGTTCTGCCTTTACCTGAGATGCATAATGGGGATTCATCCGGTAGCTAGTTTGCTTTATCGGTCTTGCTTCTGGCTTCAGCATGACTCTGTGCTAGTAGATGCGGGGGTCCAATCCTTTCATGTCTTTGTAGTCCCATGCAAAGACGTCGGTGAATTCTCGGAGTAGCTGGATTAAACCTGCTTGAAATGTTTCCGGTAAGTTTTTCTTTATCTTTACAGGACGCGGGTGATCTTCATCTCCTAAATTGTAAGTGATCAGCTGATCTTCGGGGACATAGAACTGTTGATGTTTCTCTAAGTCGTCTGTTGGTTTAAGAAGTTGCTGCAATTCATAGTCATGTGTCAAAACAGTGTCTTCCTTCTTAGCCTCTTCTGTGATGGGTATTACTGTACAGACTGAAGCGTTCCAATTATCTACAACGGACTGTAGATCAACAGTCCCTAAGGAAATTAAATTAGCGTTACTCTTCAGAAACTCTTCTTCTTCATCATCTGATAATCCATCTAGCATATGGACTGGTTCAGCAAAATACGGTCTAGCCTGTATGTAGCTCAATGATGAGTAGCACCTCCTTTAATGTCAATCCGGGAAGACGTGAGGATGGTATGAAGACCTCGAGCAAGTGGTGGCACAAGTGAGTGAGTGAGAAGCACACAAGCATGCACACACATACACACACACGCGCACACAAGGCAAGACAAAGAGTGAGAATCAATGGAGCTTTTCGATTACTTTCAAAATGCTCATACAAGTTCGTTTCAATTACAATCCAACCTCAAAAATGAGCTCTCTAGCTCTTTTTATAGTTTTTGGCTAAGTTTTGGCCCTGTCCAGACCTAGTGTCCGGCCTAGTTAAAAATTAGGTTCCAGGGCCCATTTGAGGGCTCAAACGATATCTAAAAAATACGAAAATTGGCAGGTAGATACCTCTAAAGCTCCTCAAGCTCAAGGACTCCTTGGCTTGCACAAAATGGAGCTACAAAAAGATGAAATGATATTTACAATGGCATTTAGTGATGAGAATCACTTTTAATGGTTGTAGAGGTTTTGAAAAATTAAGGTTGCCTTAGTGCTAAATCTGCGTGAATGTTCATAAGTGCTTCTTCTTGAAAAATTGTTGGCCTACTTGCCGGGTCTTCGTTGACTTCCTTGTCTGCTTGGGCCTTCTCTTCTCTCGGACTCTCTTCTTGTGCTTCCTTGTCTTGTCAATCCTTCAGCTCCAGCTCCAACACCCCCCCCTCTCTCGCGTCTGTCGTCCCTGACAGACCCTTGTTGAGAGGTTTTTTGGATGTAGTATTCGACGACGTCCTGCACTAAATGATGTTCGGCAATTCGCAACCCTTTAGCCAAATCTGTTAGAAGAGCATCCGAGTCTACCGGCCTAGGAACCTCTGGGTGTGGCATACGTAGCTTTTCGGAGTGGAGAGCTTGTTCCACTGCAAACAACTGCAAGAGATGGGATGGTCTGGGAATGAATATCTCGGAGTGATATTCCCAGAATCCCGTGACAAACATCTCTTCGAACGTTTGTTTGAAACAGGCCGGTAGATATTTGATGCGAGCATGCCATGCATACACAACATTGATCGATGGAGTTGTGCTCATGTCGTATACAAGATCTTGGTTCCCTTCATTAAATCCTAGTGCTGAGAGATGCGGTTCCTTGATATTTTTGAAGGTCCTGAAGGTGACCAGCATAAGTTCGAAAATTTTCTGGCACATCTGAGTCATGATATCAGGAACATTCTTGAAACGGACCCCCCAATGCCGGATCATTGAAATCATATAGCCAATTGTGGGTGCGCCTTTAGGGGGTGCGAAGTACACGTAATTTAGCCACTTCTCGCATCCTTTAATTGTCAGCACTGTATGTGTGTACTCCGGCCAGGATCTCCTTCGAAACACAGGACAATAACATGGATTGTATTTGATGTACAATGGCATGTTGTTCCATGTTCTTACCATTTTCGGATAGGTTTCGAGCAGTCGAATTCTCCATGTTGGTTGGCGGATATGTCCTTGCTTGGCACTCTCTGGGATGTCATCGGGTGCAAATTGGTTCCCTTGAGGTGTGGCGCTTGATCTCCGCATTATAGTCCGCCATTAACACGCAAAAAGGTACATACAGATCATCCGATGGGCCGATCCACCTATGGTGTGAAAGATTCTGAAAATAATCAGATTTTATTACCACCTCCTCCAATTTTGACATCAAGGTGATTTGGACTGCCACCCTGTCGTCATGTGTCGTGGCTACTTTCTCTAACTTCTGCATCCATTCCGGTGCCTCGATCTCAATTGTGTCCATGCCCTGTTCTGTGCGCTTACCTCCGGGTGTTGGCATCGGGACATAGGGATCCTCAAATGTTTCTTCTACCTCAATTGGCACCAGGTCGTCAGGCTCGGGGTCTACCAGAGGGGAGGGCTGACGCTCATATTGCATAACCTTGCTGCGTAATTCCTCAAGTTCGGCCCGGAGTTTACTGACCTCTTCAGCTGTTTCTTCTGCGGTTATGCTCGGGCTGGGTTCTGTTTGTCGAGTGGCCAATTGTCTTCGTAACTCATCTCTTTCTTTTTCTAAAGCGGCATGGGCCTCCATTAAGTCTGCATGAGTTTCTAACACCACCTGCATATTCTCAGAGGGTATCGCCTTGAATCGTTCTCGATCAATCTCTTGTGGGGAACCCTCCATGGCCGCTTCTAGGTTTTCTTCGTTCTGTTTCTGTAATCTCTTATTCTCTTCTAACGCGGTCGACATATGCTTGCGGAGGAGGCCCAAGTTCCGTCGAAGTTTCAGGTTTTCCGTGATCTGCGAATGGAGCAGCTCGTCCATATGTCGTCGTTCTTCATCATCTGTTTGAGGTGGGTTGGCTTCTAATTGTGCGTATTGCCCCTGTAATGTCGCGTGCTGCTGTACTAATTGCTGCTTCTGCTCTTCAAGATCCCTACATCTTGCTTGGAGATCCTCGTGGCGTTGGAAGAGCCTTGTATGTTGGTCGTCCAAGTGTTGGTAATGTTGCTGGAGTTGGGCCATGCATTGATGCATATTATTAAATAAGTTACTGAGAGGAATAGTATTGAATGCAGAGGGGTAGGGAAAGGGAAAGGGGGTTGTGAATGCAGTACTGGGGACGGGTGAGGGGGGAGGTGGGGGAATGGGAGAGTGTGGGTAAATGGGGGATGGGAGAGGTGCAGAGGTGGGTGATACCTCCATGAAAGTGGGGTTCGTGGTGGGAGTGACTGTGAACATGGGAATTGTGGTAGCGGTGAGTGTGGTGAATGTGTATAGCGGTGTGTGTAATTGTGAACTTCTAGGAAGTGTGCTGGGGGTGGTGAGGTGTATCGTGGCTGTAGTTAGACTCGTGTTTTCAGTGGAAGTAGAGTGCGTGGGTGGACTGATGGTTTGTGCGTTGGTGTGTGTAGTGGTTTCAGAGGTGGTGACAGTGGAGGTTACAGTGGTAGAGGGAGGTGATTGAGGTCGATGTGGGGGAGAAGGTGGCAAGGGAGGTGATGGGGGTGCACTCGATGTGTGGGCTTCCTCGGTGTCGTGAACTGTGTGTGCCGTGCCAGTGGTTGTGGGAGTGCCTTGTGGTCCTGATCCTAATACGTTCATTTGTTTTCCCGTTCGTGGGGGGCGTCTTCCATATCTTCTTTCTGTTCTTCGTGAGTGCACTAGTGCGGTATGCACCGTTTCTGGTACTCCTAAAGCATCTGATATCATTTCCAAGGTGGCACGGTACTGTTCGTCCACACCTTCCTCCTCCAGAATTTGGTTCATGAGAGCTTTACCCGCAGCTAATGAGAGCCTGTGTTGCTCTTGAACTCGGTTCATTGTATCGTAAAGCTTCTTTAATGCGCTAGTGTAGGCGGGGGCACCTTCCAGTACTTGTAGGGCTTCTGGATCATACTCTTGTTCTTCTGCTTCTAAGTGTCCGCCCTGTGTCTCCCCATGAGCTTCTTCTTCAGTGTCCACGTTGACTACGTCTGGTTGGTTGGGCTGTGCTTGGTCTGGGGCAGTTTGCTGTCCACTGGCTTGCTCTTCTTCAACTTCTGCATTTACAGCTTCTATGATTCTTGCAACTTCTTCGTCAGTTAAGTCCTCTAGGGTGAACCCATGCGGGAACTCCAGGTCAGTCGGTACTGGTGGAAATACGAGATTGGGGCCATCTGTGCTGTGCCTGGGTAGCCTGATAGTAAACGGTTGCACTCGTCGGGGGAGTCTTGGGGTTGTCTCAGGCGTCAGAGTTGCCCCGCGAGCTTGTGCACAAGGCATCTGGACGGTGCCGCGCATCTTCTTTGGGGGAGGCCCTACAGCTGACAATCTGCGTTGAAATTCCTGAGCTCTGCACCAGATCAGAGCCCTTTGCACCGGTACATCATAGGCGAGACATCTGTATACAATTCTTGTGAGTGCACAGCAACCATACAATACAGATCTTTGCTTCTTATACCATCTCTGATGAGCCATATGAATCTGGTCGATAATCCAGTGGGGCATATTGATGGTCAACTCAAAAGCATCCGCCAGGTAGAGGCTAAACCAGATCTTTTTGGGAGGCATTGTGAATCTATCCTGCGCGGGGAAGGCGAAATGTTGCATGACCATACGTAAGTGGATGGCGATCGTGGGTGTCATTGCAACCATGTCCTTCAGCTTTGTCAGATTCCTGTTCTTCATGTTGTCTGGAACCATTGTCTCTTTCTCTGTTGGAATGTGCATTCCCTGCATGTCGAGTGCTTCTCTTACCAGATTGATAGTTAAGCGGAAACGCTTCAGCTCGTTGCCCCTTGTAAGTGATGGGAGCACAAAGGAGCTGTATCCTTTCTTGTCTTTGCTGGAGGTGAGGGTACTAATGAGATATGAGCATCTTAGGAAATCTGGCTTTGGTAGTTGGGACTTGAAGTAGTCATAAAGCCCTGCCTTCTTCCAGATCGGCTTCAATCCTTCGTTATTCTGTAGCCTTTCAAATTCCCTGGTAAAGAAATGGTATCGGCCCCATCGTCCATTGAATTCGACTTCGGACTCCCACATATACGTGCCTTCACCCAGGGGGCCAGCAACGTCACTGAACCAATGTGAGGCTTTGCCCACCGGCATTGTGTGTCCCTGCGGGGGATTCTGAATTGGTATTGCGTGCAATGCCCGTAATGCCGCTGGTCTTTCCTTTAACTCCTCCTCGACTGGAAGACTTTCGATATCCACCACTTGTGGGCTGGAGCCGGCCTGGGAGCTAGTTCCTACTGTATCAGCCATTTTACTTCTTTCTGTCTGTCTCTGTGAGAATATACAAACAGGTGTTAATATTGTACAGGACAAGTGAGGACCGTTGTTCCCATCACAATATTAACATGAGGGTCGGGAGCGAATAATGGGTTAGTAAGTGTTCGGTGCACGTGTGTGGTTAACGCTTGGGTAATCCTAGGAGACTAATGAAGTTAGCAAGTGGGGATGAATTTACAAATTGGGGTCGGGGGGTTTATTACAGGTCTTAGGCTGCCAAGTGCAGTGGATGGGCTTTGCTTTCGGTTTCGTAGAGACTCTAGAGAGCTTTCTCGGTGTCGCGGTTTGGGGATGGGGCCTTTTAGGGACCCATTTACAATTGATTACATGCACGCTCTTGGGTCTTGGTGTGTTCTTGAGCGTTGAGAACGAGTGAATACGGGCAGTATGCGTAGCTGCGTTATGCTGTTTAGGTTGTGGCCTCGGCGTAGCTACTTGTGCCCTCAAGCAAGCCTTAGGCACCCAAATTTGTCTTGATTGTGGGCTAGCTTTCATCGACTTCTTGGGCACCCAAATAGATTTCACATTAGCAGGAGAATTTCTGCAAGACTTCTTATTAATGTCATGTTGTTGGTTATTAATAAGAAACTTCGCCCGTGTCATTGACGGTGGTACAACCGGTTGTTCGCCTTTCCGCACCCACACATGGTTTATTTTCTGGGACATTCTGTTGAGCAGGTACTTTTGATCTTGGACATAGGTAGTACTCTGCTTCTTCTGCCTTTGATCCACCTTGGGTTGCTGCCTCCTTCTGGCCTTTGGAAAAGAAGGGAGTTCCGTTGCATTCCTGACTCCTTTTTTGCGAATATCATTCCTCTGCAACACATAGTTTTGGACAAGAACAGCATGGTCATCTTCATGTGTACCCCTGGAAGGACCAGGAGTCTGTGCCTTTCCTAGTTCCTTGAGTGCTCCATTGTCTAATTCTACTGTAACTCGACTATGATTGATCCAAACCTGGAGAAGTCCACTTCTTAGGTTTAAATTGACTGCTTGGTCATAGATCCAGTCTTGACCCAAGACAAGAGGTTCAGTGAGATCCTCATCCTGACACACCAGTACTTTAACTGTCATTGCCTCATCATGAATGTAGAGGGGAAGTTCCACCTCGCCCATGCAAGGGGTTTCCACGCCTCCCAATCCTATGAGATATGCTTCCACAGGATTGACAGTTAACTGCAACTCTTGACAGTAAGACACTCTAACAGCACTAGTGGCTGCACCTGAGTCAATCAAGGCTCTTACGGTTCTTGCACTCTTTCCTCGTCCCATATCTATGGTTATGAAAGGACGTCTATCGATTATTCTATGCGAGCTTGTTCCTGCAACTTCACACATGGCCATGGGACATCCTTGATCTGCATAGTCATTTGCTCTAGTCTGATCTCGGCCTTGCCTTCGTAACTTCATCCTTCTGATGCGTTCTAAAGCTTCTGCTTGAGCCTCTTCTCGAATTCGCTTTTCTTCCTCTTTGCGTTTCTTAGCAGTATTGAGTCGGCTGAGCATTTCCTCCGTGAGGGGTTCCTGATACAACTTGACTCTACAACCTCTAATATAGTTAGGGAGAACATCACCCTCTAATGTGGCTAATTGTACTGCTCCACTCGTGGAGATCCTATTGATGATCATTGGTCCGTAGCCTCTCTTTTCTAGCTTCCTTGCGTGTTGTTTTAGTGTATAGACTAAAACTAGATCTCCTGCTTTCAAACCCTTATCCTTTACGTGGGCATCAAAGTATGCCTTCTGTCTCTTCTTGGCTGCATATATTCCTGCAGCGGCTCTCAGTCGTGTTTCTCCTAATCGTTCAAGGTCAAAAATCCTAGAGGAGAGTTCATGGCCTGTCCATTCGTGCTCTTGTGCTACTTTCAATGTAGGAATCAGGAAATCCAAGGGTAGCACAGCGTTTTGACCGAATACCATCTGAAAGGGGGTGGCTTGGAGTACCGTTTTGTAGGCAACTCGGTATGCCCAAACAGCATGGTGTAGCTGTTTGTCCCAATCAGAGCGTTTAGTGTTCACTAATTTCGTCAGTACATTGCATAAGATCTTATTAGTGCTCTCAGCTTGTCCATTAGCTTGAGGGTGATAAGGGGCAGACTTCTTGTGTATTACCAAGAATTCTTGGAGTAGATTTTCAATCACTTCATTCAAGAAATGAGTGCCTCTATCACTTACAAGCTCTATAGGTAGCCCGTATCTTGTGAATACATTCTCAAACAAGAATTTGGCAGTTGTTTGAGCATCGTTCTTTGTCGTAGCCTTTACCTCTACCCACTTGGTGAGATAATCTGTTGCAACAATGATGTATTCCGCATGAGACCCCTTAGCTGGGGGATTAATAGGACCTACGAAGTCTATTCCCCACTTAGAGAATGCACGTCCACCCATCATAGGTTTCAGTGGCATCTCATCTTTGCGTATAGGATACTGAGTCCTCTGACATACATCGCACCGTTTCACATAGGTATGTGCATCCATGTGAAGGGTCGGCCACCAGAAGCCCGCAAATAGAATTGCCTTGATCACCCGATCCGGTCCAAAATGTCCTCCTGCCACACCTTGGTGAGCAGTTTCTAAGATCTTAAGATACTCACTTTCATGGACACACAATCTCAGGTAACCATCTTTACCGCGCTTATATAGATTATTACCGATGAGTGAGTAATCCTGGGCTTCTTGTTCTAAACTCCTTTTCCTAGCCAGAGTCATGTCTGGAGGGAATGTGTTTGTCCTCAGGAAGGATACGAGAGGTTCGCTCCAATCTGGTACAATGGATACTTGATAAAGAGTGGCGTGTTCCACAGGTGGCTTAGTGCAACAGATTGGGCATTCCTTGCACAACTTTTGGACATCAGCTTCCATGGTTGGCCAATGTACTCCGAGTCTCCTTAGAGTCTGTAACGTTCGTTGCTTTGAATGGTGTTGCTCTAGTGCACCTACATGTGCTAATTGCAACCATTTAGAGTACTCATCCTCTTCTACGCAACAAGCCAAGATCCCTTGGTCTGTGTGCTTGTACATGCTTCCTGCCATGATATGGTACTTCTGGGCTTTTACAACCTCTCTATTCCGTGTGTTTACGACTGGATGATTAGGCCCGTATGTCAATACTGGTACCAATGGCTTAGCCCACTGCGGTACAACTTCCAAATTAAACAAGTAAGCATCAGGAAGGTCATCTGACACTCCTTGTGGGGCTTCTCCCGATGTGAGCCTAGAGAGATGATCGGCTCTCAAATGAGTCCTACCTTTCCTTACCACAACTTCAAAATCATATTCCATTAGCAAGAGAAACCATCTCACTAATCTTCCTGTATTGCATGGCTTGTTTACGAGATATAACAATGCCTGATGATCAGTAAAAAATTTAAACTTATTTGCAAGCAAATAGTGTCTAAATTTCTTAACTGCATATACCATGCCTAATCCTTCTCGCTCTGTAGTGGTGTAATTCCGTTCAGCCGCATTCAATTGTCTACTGGCATAGGCAATTGGAAGATCCATATTACCTTCACCAGTAGGTTGTGCAAGCACACATCCAATGGCATAATTGGATGCATCCACATGAACATGGAATGGCTTATTCCAATCTGGTGTGGTCAAGATTGGTGCTGAACATAATCTTCGTTTAAGCTCTTGGAAGGAATTCTCACATTCATCCGTCCACTCAAAGTTTGTCAGAAGTCCGTACATGGGCTTTGCAATGACAGCATACATGTGTATAAATCGTCGGTAATAACCACAGTGCCCCATGAAAGCTTGTACTTCCTTGACATTCTTTGGCCTAGGTAGCTCTGCTATGGCTCGCACCTTTTCTTCGTCAGTAGATATGCCATTCTTTGACACTATGTGTCCTAGAATCTTGCCTTGCCTGACCATAAAAACACACTTTTCTGGGTTCAGGCAGACTTGATAGTCTCTACATTTGTCAAAGATTTGTCTGAGTTCAGGAATATGGGTTTGTCTAACATTGGAATGAGCACAGAGATCATCAACATAGACTTCTAAACTCTTCCTTAGGAACTCCTTAAACACATGGCACATCAGCCTCTGGAAGGTAGCTGGTGCATTGGTTAGCCCAAATGGCATTACTCTAAAAGCAAAAATGCCCCACTCTGTGGCAAAAGCAGTCTTATGCTGGTCTTCTGGAGCTATGGCTACTTGGTTGTAGCCCGAAAACCCATCAAGGAAGCTGTACACTTCCTTGCCTGCCACTCTTTCTAAGAGATGTTCTGTTATGGGAAGCGGATAGTTATCTCGAATTGTGGCTGCATTAACCTTTTTCAAGTTAATGCACACACGCAGTTTGCCATTCTTCTTGGGCACCACTACGATGGGGGATACCCATTCAGTGTGCTCAAGTTCATAGATAAATCCAGCTTCAACCAGTCTATCTATCTCTTCTTTGATCTTAGCAGCGTAATTATCGTTATATGTATAAGGCTTTTGCTTAGAGGGTTTAGCATCTGAGGTCATGGGAATAGTGTGTGAGCATATATCGGGGTCAACGCCTTTCAAATCCTTGTAACTCCAAGCGAATACATCTCTATATTCTCTTAGCAAGGCAATCAATTCGTGCTCTTCTTCTTCTGTTAGGTCATGGCCTATGTACGTGCATCTCTCCTCTCCTTCTTCTAGGGCCACTACTATTTTCTTGGTGGTTTCTTTGTTATCATAGGCCTCTCCTGATTGTGCCTCTCGTTTAGGCATTCTAATCATGACTCTCCTGTCATCTATCTCGTACTTCTTAAAATTTTCTGGGACCTCAAACAAAGATTCTTCCTCTTCTGGTGAGGTTTCTCTTTTTTTTCGTTTCTTTCCTTCTTCCTTCGGGGTTACATGTGTTGCTAATCTTACATCATTTGTAACTTCTCCATGTCTCTGGGGTTGAAATTCTACTTCGTAGAAGTATTCTTCATCTGATGCAAATGGTGGGTCCATAATGATTGACTCTAGATCGGAGTCACTTGCATCCTCAAATGCATCAGGGCTAGGTTCGCATTCTTCTAAAACTGCCTCTCCCATGATTGGCTCTATGGAGAAGACTGAAATGTCATAGCCATCCTCATCACAGTGAGGTGTCCATTGTTCTTCATTGATGGCTACCTCCATTGTTGCTAAGATTTCTGCCCAACCGTGAGGTTCAAATTCTTCGTCTGGAAAAACTACAGGTGCATAGGCTGGGTCTTGGATTGATCTATGGGCCTCTTTCGCACCTACCTCTCTGGCTTTCTCTCTCTTCTCTTCCTCTACTGCTACCTTGCACATCCATAAGTGAGTATCTTCATGCATCCATGAGGATCCAGACCCTATGGAATGCACCGATTCTGTATCATCTTTGGCTCTATGGATGGGATTCCACTGGATAGGAGGTACATCCCTATGAGAGTAATCTTTGAGATTGACTTTGGTGGTAACACCCAAGTGTTGCAAATACAAGGAGTTGGTTCCCCAATCCTGTACCACTTGCAACTGTCGCATAAATGGTCTTCCCAAAATCATCTCATAGGCATGATTTTTGCTGAAGTCACATATAGCAAAACTATGCTCAAACTCGACACCACAAGTGGTGAGAGTTATTCCTTCGAGCAATCCTAGGGGTCTCTCAATATGACCATCGGCCATCTGCAATTTCATTCTCGTTGGCCTGAGTGCTGGCTTGCCCCAACGCTTCCAAAGAGAAGTAGTGGCAATTGCAACTCCTGCACCTGAGTCTAAAATTGCCTTGGTGGTGTACTCTTGGTAGGTGATGGGAAGATAGGTGTTCCCTTCTTCGCCTTCACACATATCTCCTATCTTATCCAAGGGAATTTCTGGCACTGTCCTATGGGATCCTACCCTGGAACGTGGTTTTGCAACTTCAGTTACTTGACTAGCTACATATTTCCGCGCTTTTGGTCTATCCTTAGGCAGTTCTTCCAAAGTGATATCGCGTTGCACCTTGGTGTTAGTTACTATCTCCGTGTTCCTAGGTATGACTGAGTCGTCGTTCCTTACCATGACTGTGGGTGCTCTCATACATGTGGACTTTGCTTCCCATGGGCCTGTGAAGTGGGGTAGCTCGTGTATGGAATTAGACTCAAAGTCCAATCTCTCATGAGACTGAGTACTCTCATGTTCCCCGTAAATAGATGGGATGTCTTGTGGGAACTGGTCGTGTGCATCATCCACAAGTTCAAAGGGAGGGGCGACTTCACTTTCGTTATCCCATTTGTCCTCTTGAATCTCTCGTAGGAAATCTGGTGCAAACCGATTCATAGAAGAAGAAGTTTCTGGCTCCGTAGAATTGGGCACATAAGCAACCTGGGAAGGAGGGCTTATTCTATCGTTGGCTCTCTCCTCGTTCCCATAGATGGCTGGAGCACAAGCTTCTTGGGGAGGATTACTTATTCTATTACTTTTCCTAACAGGCTCATACGCTCTCTGAGAAGGAATGTAGGTCACCTGTGGAGGTACGTAAGCTTTCGAGGGAGGCTCATGTGACTTTTGGGGGGGAAGATAAGCTTCTTGAGGAGGCACATGGGCTTCCTGAAGAGGCTGGCTTATCCGTTCTCTTGCCCTTTCCTTTCTTTGAGGGGCAGGTTCCTTCTCTGATTGTGCAATTAGCTTCTCTATTCGTTCTAGCAGTCCATTAAAGTGTAACTGCATCTTAGCTGAGCTAGAGATATTAAAGAGGCGGCTGGCTTCGAACATGGCTTGAGCCAATTCCACCATTTTGGCACAAATCTTTGTTCGTTCAAGCTCTAGTTCGGCTCTAGGGTAGCATTTTTCATAATCGGTTATGGTTGGCCCTTCTTGGATTCTGGCCTGATATGCTTTAAGCATCATGTTTAGGTCCTCGGGAGTGGGGTCAGCTAGGACTGATCCTACTCTAGGGGGTGGTGGGATTTGATGAGGCGGTGGGGAAGGTGGTGGTTCGGATGGAGATGGGAGTGGTGGTGGTGGAGTAGTGTGAGAGTGAGTTTGAGTTGTGAGTTCGGTTATTCTGGCTCTTGTTTCCCTTACGCTTTCCTCGAGTTCACTCATCTTTTTAGCCCATTGTCTTTTCATTCTTTCCCTACTATCTTTCCAAGCTCTAGTCCTTTTCTTGGTTATGCTCTCAGTTTCACTCGCCTCTGGGCCCTTTTCCTGGCTCGCCTCTTGGTTTTGCTGCAATGCCTGAGCTCTAGTGACTACCTGTACTGGTGCAGTGGAAGTGACACTTCCTGAGGAGTCTACCACTAACCCAACAACGTTGATAGGGGTGATTTTTGGCATGCTATTGGGGTTCTTTGGGCAATCTCGTAAGAGATGCTCTTTTCCGCAGTCTTGGCAAAAGCCTTGGATAGTCACGGACTGAGGTTGTGTAGGCGGAGGTAAGGGACAATCACGAAAGAAGTGATCCCCCTGACATCGGTAGCATGGTCCTCTAGGAATTGGTGGTCGTACCTGCCTAGGTTGAGGCCTAGGGTTGGGGTTTGCATACATGACGTTTGTGTAATCTGACTCCCAACTAGGTTCGTTTGTTTCTTCGCTATAATAGGACTCACCATGCTCAGGAGACTGCATGTAGTAGGCCTGGGGGCTATCAACATGTGTGGAATCAAAGCTATGGTCACTCCGGTCACTTTCAAAAAGCAAGGATGTTACAGGGACTATAGCCCTATTCAGGTTCTCTTCTGCAGCAGTATACTTTACCGGAATCACATTGGCTGGAGCTGGGGGTTGTTGTGCTAGCACCGGCTGAGGTCTTTGTTGGTTTTGATATTGTGGTTGATAATTTTGTTGTGGTCTGCCATATGGCTGTGGAGGGTACTGGTTCTGGTATCTGCCTTGTTGGTAGGGCTGAGGGTAGGGTTGCCTAACTGCCTGCTTGTTGTATGGGCAATCTTGTGCGGTGTGATTGGTGTATCTCCGTTCTATGGTGCAATATTGGCTACTAGGATTTACTTGGGGCTGAGCCATAATGGGGCAGACATTTGCCATGTGGTCACCACCACAGGTGTAGCACCTTTTCATAGGGGCAAACCTTGGGATTTGTTTACTAGTTACCCCTAATTTCTGAGCTACTTTCTCTGCGAGTTCCTCAATTGATGTGGATTGCGTGGAAGATTGACTAGATGCACTGTCTGAATCTTTGTAGATTTTGGAAAGCTCTAGTTCTTCCCCTAGGTTATCTTCAATGTCAATGCACATGCGTACACACTCTTCTATAGTCCTAGGGTCTTTCAGATACACATAGGATCTCAATTTCGTACTCAGCAATCCGTCAAGGAATAAGGCTACTTGTTTGCCAGATGTGGGTAGCTCCGAAACAGGACATCTTTCGAGGTATTGCCTAAATCTTCTTCCTGCAAGTCTCACAGTCTCCTGAGGGGTTTGTTTAAAGCTGTGAATCAATGAGGAGGTATTGTGTCTTATGCCGCTCTTAGAGAACTCTACAATGAAAGCCTCTAGGAGTTGGTCTATGCTCCTGAACTGACGCTCATCTAATGGCTGAAACCATGTAAGTGCTGTGTTCCTAAGGGTTAGACCGAAGGCATTGTACTGCGTGAACAGATCCTCCACTTGTTCTGCTCTCAAGACTTGCTTGAACTCTGCCACATGATCATAGGGATCTCCTGTGCCGTCAAAGTAATTCTTCATGGACTTAACTAGCTGGGTAGGTCTCAAGGTT
Organism: Ceratopteris richardii; assembly: GCA_020310875.1. Lineage (NCBI taxonomy): Eukaryota > Viridiplantae > Streptophyta > Polypodiopsida > Polypodiales > Pteridaceae > Ceratopteris > Ceratopteris richardii. Next base: position 98,947,441 of record CM035411.1, on the reverse strand, counting down.
CTTGCGTGCTCTCTAGGCCTCGGCAGAGGGAATCCATCTACATTTCTTTGGTTCCTGTGGGCTCTAAGCATCTCAGGTTCTACCCTATTCGTCTCCGTCCTCGTTCTTTCTCTGCCCCCTGGGTTGGCAAAACTTACTTCTGGTTTATCTCTACTTCTGTCTCTTTGCGTACCATGAGCTTGAGATGTTCCAGCCCCAGGGTGACCATAGGACACATTTGATCTTGGTTGGGGGAAAATAAATTCACCCTTCCAAGTGTAAGCATGCCTATCATTCTCTGTCACCACAAAGATCCTTTCCGAGGTGTGATCTAAGTAGGTCACTCTACCTGGGCTATCCGGATCCTTGAACTCATAGATCATGATGTTTCCTATATCAGTTGGCTGATTAGATTTATACCTCCAGAAGGCTTCGTCAGTTTCTCGATTGAGGAGTAACTCTATGCTCTTGTTATCTTGGGGTACCCACTCAGGTGTGATAATCCTAGTGAGAACTGATTTACCTCGAGGGGTTCTAGGTTCCGCACCCATGTTCCCTTGTTCCAAGTCACCTAAGTCTGCTTCTGAGATTACATTTCCAAATTCATCTGTCCTATCTGGGTGACTGGTGACTACGTATATGGTTCCTTCTTTGTCCAGGTATGCACCGTTTTCAAACTTGACAGCTGGATGCTCTAGTCCTATGGATTGGTCAGGGTTTTTAATCTGGACCACAGATCTTCCTAGGCCGTCCTCATAGATGCTAGCACCTAATCGGTTGGTCCTAAGGTACTCCAACTGTGTTTTGTAAGGGCCTTCCACCCTGTACAAGTAAGGCACTCCTGAACTTCCCGTAGGTCTGTCCATGCCTTGAGACATCTCTGACTCACTGGTCTCAGAGCTAGGGTAGTACGAGTGGTGGCTCAACTGCTGGGCCCAAGACCTAGCAGTGTGGTTAACACTAGCCTCTGAAGATCTAAGGCTCTGTCTCTCCCTTACTAGATGTCGTCCCGATCTAAGGTTCATATGCCTAACTAAGTAGCCCAATTCTTTGCCCAAAGTACCACTTCGTTGCCGATCAATTGGTATCAGTCACTTGATTCTTTTTAGTTATTTATCGTGTTTAAGGTCTTGTCTGATATTACGTCGTCAGGAATACTTGAATGTTCTTCGTACTTTCAGGTTGATCGTTCCACGTTAGGTTCTTTTCCTTTATGTTATCGACAGTACAGAGATTAAGTTTTTAGCTTGAACTTGAGTTTTTTAGGTAGTCTTCAACTTGATAACTGCCTATTGTCGCCCTGACTTACTCCTACCTCTAGTCGTTATTAGCCTAGGCTATGGATTGACAAGGGGAGTTGAGAATTTCCAACCTTTTTGTTTCCTGCTTGGTTGCCTTTGAATGCCCAAGAAGTGTGTTCCCAAGCTTGCACTTACACTTGCTCAAAACGCCTTGCGATGCTCTCAATAGATCTGTAAGAGTTCCAAAGTTAGCTCAAGACTTAAACTCCAAAGACAGAACCAATGATTTTCATTCAGGTAGCACAAACACAAACTTGTATAGTGATTTTCAAGAAAACAATCCTAAGAACCCCTGACTTTGATCCCCCTTGATATGGTCAACTTCAAAATATACTATCTGAAAATCAACGCATTATCTTTATAAAAAACAGTTGAGGGCGTGTAGTATATGCCACGAGCTTTCCGACAAGCCCAAGAGCTCAAAAAATGGATTTCGTATGGAAAAGTTATGACAGTTCAGGGTTTAGGGGGTTAAAACAGGATTCAAACTGGCTGACAGATCCTAAGATTTTCTCCCAAGACACAAGTGTAGGAACCTCAAAAATGCTAATTGATTCACTATTGTGCCCCAAAAATTGCCCCAAATTTTGAAATAAAAAACCCTTTTTTTTTTTTTTTTTTTTTTTTTTTTGGCCGAAAAGCCTGTCAATCGCGATCGACGGGTCTGTCAATCGCGATTGACAGAGGTGTCCGTCGGGGTTGTCAGTCGCGATGGACAGTGTCAATCGCGATCGACAGAGTCGATCGTGGCTGTCAATCGCGATCGACAGTATCAATCGCGATCGACACGTTTTCCGGATTTTTCGCCGAGATTTCAGTCAATCGGGGTCCTATCAGTCGCGATGGACACGTGGCTACGCGCAAAAGTCAATCAATCGTGGAATTTCAGTCAATCGCGATCGACGGTATCAATCGCGATTGACAGAGGTGTCGGTCGTGGCTGTCGATCGCGATTGACGGTATCAATCGCGATTGACAGGGTCCTACGTGGCAGTCAGTCAATCGTGGAGGTCTGTCGATCGCGATTGACAGGGTCTGTCGGTCGCGATTGACAGGGTCTGTCGGTCGCGATTGACAGAGGCTGTCGGTCGCGATTGACAGAAAACCTCGGAATTTTTCTACTGTTTTTAGTGTTTTGGAATGTGCTCCTTGTGCTTGTTCTAGTGGTGTACACACTTTTGTGAAAAGTCAAAAATTTCTGTCAGTCGCGATCGACAGAAGCCTGCGACCGCGAGACAGTTGCGTCGAGTTTCGTACCTGCGCGCAGCGTGCTGGGGATGATGATGATGGCAGTACCTGCAAGAATCACAACAACATGCAAAAACAGTGCAAGCAATATCGCTCTCTTGCTCTCTCTCACAAGTGGAATGGAGGAAATGAGGTGGAGATGGTGATGATGATGATGGTGATGAAGATGGTGAAGAAAGTAAAAGAAATTCGATGAGAGTGAAGAAAATACCTACAACTCCAACGTGTCAACTCTACGTCTTACCATCACACGCTCCTCCTCAAAGCTTGATCCCCGGCAACGGCGCCAAAATTTGGTGTAGCTCAATGATGAGTAGCACCTCCTTTAATGTCAATCCGGGAAGACGTGAGGATGGTATGAAGACCTCGAGCAAGTGGCGGCACAAGTGAGTGAGTGAGAAGCACACAAGCATGCACACACATACACACACACGCGCACACAAGGCAAGACAAAGAGTGAGAATCAATGGAGCTTTTCGATTACTTTCAAAATGCTCATACAAGTTCGTTTCAATTACAATCCAACCTCAAAAATGAGCTCTCTAGCTCTTTTTATAGTTTTTGGCTAAGTTTTGGCCCTGTCCAGACCTAGTGTCCGGCCTAGTTAAAAATTAGGTTCCAGGGCCCATTTGAGGGCTCAAACGATATCTAAAAAATACGAAAATTGGCAGGTAGATACCTCTAAAGCTCCTCAAGCTCAAGGAATCCTTGGCTTGCACAAAATGGAGCTACAAAAAGATGAAATGATATTTACAATGGCATTTAGTGATGAGAATCACTTTTAATGGTTGTAGAGGTTTTGAAAAATTAAGGTTGCCTTAGTGCTAAATCTGCGTGAATGTTCATAAGTGCTTCTTCTTGAAAAATTGTTGGCCTACTTGCCGGGTCTTCGTTGACTTCCTTGTCTGCTTGGGCCTTCTCTTCTCTCGGACTCTCTTCTTGTGCTTCCTTGTCTTGTCAATCCTTCAGCTCCAGCTCCAACACTGTAGCTTGCAAGGTTGTATAGCATCTAATTTTACCACATATCTACGATTGGCATCTTTAAACGTAAGCTCTTGTGCAGACCAGTCCTGTACTACCTTCGCATGCTTCAGCCAAGGTCGGCCGAAAAGAAGGTTGTAATCCAAAGTGGACTCCGGCAGATCTAGTATAACAAAGGTCATTTTAAAGGTCGAACCTTGCAAAGTGATGGGTACATTCTGCACAAGTCCTATAGGATGGACTCTTGATTGATCTGCCATTCTGACAAAAATTGAACTGGTTCGATTTCGATCCATCCTAACCTTTTGCATACTACCGCAGTCGCAATGTTAACACCAGAGCCTCCATCAATTAGTACCTGTGTAATCTTATGATTCTTATACCACACTGTAATTAAGGGGACTGAATGATTGATCATAGAATCAGGTTCCGGTTGAACTGCTGCTGTCGCTGGAATACAAGAAGGCACCGGACTGAACTGTTGTTGGAACTGTTGTCGAATTCTAGATACTAATGCCAGTAGTTGGCCCAGAGGCAGAGTGATAGATGCCTTAGATAGGATTTCCCAGGCCTGTTGAGATTGATCGACAGGCTCCACTGATGTTGGAGTTGATGCCTCTACTGATGTGAAGGTGTCTACGGTTGGTAATGTATCTGCTGCTGATGATGTCCCCGCTGCTCACTCCCGTTGTTGTGTTTTTTCCTTTGTTAATGAGGGCTGGGTTGCTGGAATAGGCTCTGGGAAGACTGGTGATTCTGCTGTGGTCCATTGACTAGCCTTGTTGTACATTCTGTGTTGTTCACGTATCCCTGGTTCAAATATTTCTACTGCCGGTTGCAGTTGTTTACCGGAACGGGTCTGGACTGCAGCAGCCTGTGTTTCCACCGGTGTGATTTGTACCATGTTGGCCATTGGATTTTGACGTTCCTTCTTCCTTTGATCATACTCAGCTGCATCATTGCAAAATCTCCTAATATGTCCAAATTCGCCACAAAAATGGGAGCGTGGTGGTGGTAAATTGGGATTTTCCGGTGGTGGTCCGTTCTGCCAGCGGTTTGCATTATAGTTGTTATTCCTCTGTCCTCGGTAATTTCGATATCCTAGTTGCTGGTTGTTTCTCATTTGTGGAGGCACATAGTGGTTGGTTGGCTGCCCTTGTTCCTGGATAATTGCATTGACAGTCGTTGTTCCCTGTACTCTAGCGTTGTATGCGTAGTTTTCGGTGGTGTGTCCGGCAATGTTGCAGATAGCGCAGAATGTCTGATTAAGTGCACAATTGGCACTAGTATGTCTTGAATTTTTGCATGTGATGCGGTATACTTCTCTGGTCATATCTCGGCAACATTTTTGTTTGTTTTTACCCACTCCAAATCTTCTGTAAATCCACCGACGAGTCATTGCAATGATTGCATCGAGGGTCATGGCTCTGACACATCTTATGATCATGATCTGCTTAAGTTGTGGAGTCAAGCCATTGATGAACCACTGAGTGATAACGTCATCTGGTAAGTTAGCATGGGCCGGTGGTAGCTGCCTTAAGTGTGTTCTGAAGAGAGTAGCATACTCCTGTACGGTTTGATTTGCCTTCTGTCTGTTTTGGCTGGATTCTTTTTTAGCCTGAATCGCTGCAGAAAAGCATCTCGTATTGCTTCATAGGTGCCGAAGTGATTAATATCATATTCTGTAAGCCATCTGGCTGCTTCATTGACAAGTGTAGATTGGAAGACAATGGCTTTGTAGACCTGATCCGGTGGATGGTTGAGAACTGCGTAGCTTATCTCGAAAGTGCGTACGTGAGCATCTGGAACATCTCCTGGGAATCCACCAAACTTTGTGTACGTCACTCCTGTTGGAGGCTGCCTGGGTGGACATAGCTGTTGTTGTTGTTGTTGTTGTCCGTTCATTGTGAGTCTATTATACCTTCCTTCTGTATCTCGGGGTTGAATATCTGAACTATCGGAATCTGTATCGTCGGATGGCGCACTTTCCGGTGCGATGATCTTGCTTAATATGCTTCGAATCTCTGTTTCGAACAGCTTTCCTTCCTTCTTGATGTCCAGTGTATGGGAACTCGCTTCTAAGTGCGGTGGTTGGGCTGAAGATTTAGCAGAAGATGCTAAACCGTCACCGAAAAATTGTGATTCTCTTACCATAATATTACCGGAATGAACCAAAATTATGCCCGAATATGGTGTTTTTTTGCCTTCGTCGATTTCTTTGACTAGAGAGCTTCTAATCGTAGATAAATCTGAATCTTTTTCCAAGATTGTTAAACTAGTTTCCAACTGCGTCTTGGTAGGTTCTGGAATTACTATATCTTTGACAGACTGTGCCGAAATAGTACCGGAATGTACCAGAGGCGTAACACGTTCCATCGGAATATGACCGGAATCAGTTCTAACGTTCTTAACTTTCTTGACAACTGGGCCAAACCTAGTTGTACTTTTACCTTCCAGAGTTGTCTTTAGTACATTAAGTACTCCAGACTGATGGTTCTTGGGATACGTTTCACCGGATCGAGTAACCGGCATGTATCATATTTTGTACTAATCGCGTAGTATTACTAACGGAACAGTTTGCAACAATCTGGTTCTATTGCTACTTCCAATCGAACGATAATCTGGATGTGCAATTCTAACAAACGACTGGCAATCTTGATGCCACCTTCCCACAAACGGTGCCAAATGTTAAGTGTAAAATAGTGACGCTGTGTTACTGACTAGCCGAAATCGTTACCGAACAAATATTTAACGTAAAACAGTGATTCTCCGTAAATTGTGTTAAACTTTCAGTATCATCACCGAAAGGCGTTACCAGACTAACGTGGGTTCTTGGGAGTGGTAGGGGTCTGTTAGACAGAGGCCTTGTACTCTTTTCCCAATTCTTATTCACAACATCAAAAACATTAATGCGTGTCTTAGCTCAGTTACTAGCATTAACTAGACAATACTTGATTTCTATATTCCTGCGTACCGAACTTCTCCAGACTAACCTGCTATTGGAACAGAGCAGTAGTCTGAGTTACAGACTCAACAATAGTAATCAACCAGAGATAACACTTTAACCGACAGATTCGTTTGTCATAACGCTTTATAGCGATCTCAAATAAAAGTTCACGTTTACCAAAAGCAATAGTTCGTCCTCGTCACCGAATACAATAAGTTCAATAAAACAAACAGAACGTATTCAACAATGCATCAGGTTGCCTATTCAACTCATACGGTAATATAACTACTCAACACGATTGATTGTACGAAAATAACTGAAGAACACACAGTAATACAATACGATGACAATACTCAGACACACAATCTGTCATTCAACTACTCATTACGGTGAACTACAGTATGAACCGACGATGCAGAATATACTCAATCACCCAACAATACTCAAGACTTCACAATAATGTAAACAATAATCCCACAAATGTTCAGGCGAACAATCTGGCAATTCCAGAAAAGACGTCTCTCTGACCATTCTCCTTACATTGCTTTATATAGAATTTACAAGATGCACGTACCAACTTTTCGCGCGTATTTCGAAATGTCCGTTACATCCGGCAGTCATTACATTTGTCCCACTCCGGCGGCCGGCTAACAGTGCATAGAGTTGTACTCAATGACTTGCCACCCTACATATTGGACCTATGAAGTACGTTGGATATGTACTTACTTTGAGACAATTAAATACATCTTTTAATCCTATCAAGAGTACTGCACATGCCAAGAATGTGTTTGGCATCAAGCAAATCCTTCATATCAATTCTCTCATTGAACTTGTTTTTTTGAAATGCAAAGTCATAAGAGGACTTCCCAGTAATCAACATATCATTAGCATAAAGTATCAAGCATGTCAGGCTCCCATCTAAGACTCTCTTCATTTTATCAATAATAGCCTTGAGACTTCATAAAAGCATTGTACCATTGTCTAGGGGACTATTTAAGTCCATATAAGCTCTTCTCGACTTACAAACTAGACTTTCTTTGCCAAGAACTACATAAACATCTGGTTGTTCCATATAGATCTCATATGGAAGAACTACATGCAAGAAAGTAATTTTCACATACATTTGGACTAGCTCTAAGTCCTCCATTGCAATGAGTCCAAGCAGCATGCACAAGGTAGTCATCTTGACTACTGGAGAGAAGATTTCCTTGAAATCAAATATATGTTTTTGCTAAAAAACCTTTCCAACAACTAGTGCTTTATACTTTGGAGAAGCACTATCACATGTGAATTTTAGCTTACATATCCATTTACATGGTAAATCATTCCTGCCCTTTGGCAAAGGTACTAAATCCCAAGTACCATTCTTGTGAATAGAGTCCAATTCACTCCTCATGGCATGCTCCCACTTGACATGATCCTCTGTTAGCATAGCCTCTCCATAGCAAGAAGCATCACCAACATCTGTTACCATAAAAAAATCCAAAACCTGGAATGTATCTATCATGTGGGCACGAGACATGTGTAGATTTTCTCATGTTGCCACCTTATTTGTAAGCCTTGAAGAGCTCCATGATGATAACCATGCAAAATGAAATCAATCTCGAGATTTCGCACACACTACTCCGCACAAGGCCTATAGAATACGCAGACCACACACAATACACAAAGAGGAACAACACATATTTCTTAGGCATTACAAAGGTAGTCAAACTTATAGTTCGTGGTTGACCAAGCCACTATATGTTTTATTAAATAACATATACAAAAGTGTCCGATGACCATTTGGTTTTTCACATGGACACTAACAATAACACTACTATAAGTCAATGCTTGAAAATATGCCTTTATTTTGAATGCAATTAGTGGTAATTGGGTTGGTGGAAATCATGGAATTCAAGGGATTAGGGCTCCTAGGACCATGATTCAAAATTGTGACCATCCTTGGAAGTGCATTTACAAATATTAGCAGGGGATGATGAGTAAAACATTGTTGGATGTCTACCTCTACTAGAAAATATGGCCAATTTCTTTTGGTCTAAAACATAGGTAGATATATTGAATCCAAATATCTATACTCATGAATGTTCGAGTTTTAGGGATCTTTTCCCATAGGAAGTGGTAGATTCCAAAGGATTCGTTGATGTTTTTCACAAACTAAACTTCAAGAGATAATCCATCACGAATTACTTTTCTCACATGGATGTTCCTTGTAAGGATGGTAGAGTATTTGCTACCTGGAACTAGTTATGGACCTTGATTAGATTCCATATTGGCTGGAACTTTGATCCCTTATGGTGTGATTCTATCTAGTTTATCTATTAGCATTTAGTAGGATTCCATCATGTCCACTAATACTTCCCCTTCTGGTCTGACCATTATGATGTTATGGGGAGATAAATCCTTGCGCTTGCCGAGTCCAACAATGGATTTTCCACAATCATTTTGATAAATGGAGGCCCCTAATGAATTATTGTGCATGAAGGTGAGTCAAATTTGGAATTCACCATCAAACTCTAATATGCGATCTACTTGCATCTTGGAATTAGTATTTTGCATATCCATGGAGCTTGATGAGGCCATTAGTTCAATGTGGCTTTCTAAATCACTTGATGTGTAATATGTGGTGCTCCTATTTGAGCCTATAGATTGCTTAGTAGTAGATATGTTATTAGTTGTTGATCTATTGTTCCTAGTTATCTTCCTGATCTAAGAATCATACACACTCAGAGCAAACAAGCACACCATGCAATGAAATGATTCCCTTTTCCTCTCTCAAATGAGCTCAAAAGTAAGAGCCATACCTCAATACTACAAATCCTACTTGGATCTTTGGATCTTCTTGGAATTTCTCCTTCAAATGAATGAATAGTAAATTATACACTTGCAAAGAATAATATGACAACTTTACATACAAGCTTGGAAGGAGAAGAACATGTGAGCCTATATTTATGTATGTGAAGGAGGATATGGATTGACTAGGAGATCTTCAATGATCTAGATTAGAGAAGAGAAAAAATCAACTCTCCCCTCCCTAGATGCGGTCTACTTCTCAAAGCTCTTTTGGTCCTTTTTTGTGACCTAAGATCAAGTCCCTCTTGGTGGTCTTTTTCCCCCTTTGTACCACTTCACGAGGCTCAAAAACCTAGTGGAGAAGGAAACAGGGAAGTATATAAAGACTCTCAGATCGGATGGACGAAGAGAGTATTTTTCAAATGAGTTTTTAGATTTTCTACATGACCATGGCATCAGAAGGCAATTCAATTTTAGGTATACACCTCAACAAAATGGGGTGGCAAAAAGGAAGAATAGATACATAGCAGAAGTGGCTAGATCTTTGTTAAATGAAATGAATGTTCCTAACTCTTATTGGGCTGATGCAATAAATATAGCCATATACATTATGAATAGGTGTCCAGCCTCAAGAGTACATGGAGTTACACCTTATGAAGCTTGGTGTGGTAAGAAACCCAACCTTTCACATCTCAAAGTATTTGGTTGTGTGTGTTATGTTCACATACCTCAAGAATTGAGACACAAGTTAGACCCGAACACAGATAGGTGTATATTTATTGGATATTCTTCAGAGCAAAAGGGTTTTAGATGCTATAACCCTTGCACCAAAGAGCTTAAGATATATAGGGATGTAATATTTGATGAGTTGTTGCCTCAGTATGGTAGCAAAGATGTGTTACAGGTTGACAATGCATATGAAGCCGAGAAGAAGTTCAAAGAGCAACAATAAAGCATGGAGATAAGTGGTCCAACCACTTCAAGCACACCATCAGAGGAGAGTACTACATGAGCTTGGCATGGATGGAGAAGGAATGAAGCTCATTCAAGTGAAGGAAGTAGCAAAGGAAAGGAAAAGGCAAATGACAAAGACCATCGATGGGTAGACATGGAATCTACAAGTGACGAAGATATGGAAAAATTAGAAACTCCAGGATTTAAAGCATCTAAACCAAGGATGAGGAGATTCCTACCACCTAATGGTGAGTTAAGGTCATCCAATAGGGTTAAATACCCTGTTCAAAGGTTAACTTATGATTCATTCATTGCAAGACACTATGCCTACATGAGTCAAGTTATAGCTTGTGAGGAACCTAACTTTTTTGAAGAAGAAAATAAGCATAGGGAATGGTTTGAAGCTATGGAGGAGGAAGTCAAAGCACTTGAAGAAAATGATACTTGGTCATAGGTGCCAAGAACAAAGGACATGAAAGTCATTGGCAACAAATGGGTGTACAAGGTAAAGAGGCATGCAGATGGGAGCATCTCTAGGTATAAAGCAAGGCTGGTTGCCAAAGGTTTTGCTCAAACCTATGGCATAGACTTTGAGGAAACATTCTGTCCAGTAGCTAAGATGTCCACCATCAGAAGTTTGGTTGCAATTTCAGCCTCAAAAGGTTGGAAGATGTACCAGTTGGATGTGAAGAATGCTTTCCTAAATGGAGAGCTTGAAGAGGTAGTCTTCATGGACCAGCCCCAAGGCTTTGAAGATGAGAGGTTTCAACATCATCTATGCAGGCTAAAGAAGGCTCTTTATGGACTCAAGCAAGCCCCAAGAGCTTGGAACCAAAGACTTGTGGACTACTTGGTAAAATGTGGATACAACTAGAGTCATGCAGACCCATCACTCTTTATGAAGAAGGAAGGTAGAAAAATTGTTTTCATTTGTATATATGTTGATGATTTGATCATTATAGGGGATGATGAAGCCAAAATCAAGGACATAAAGAGTAAGCTTGGATGTGAGTTTAAAATCTCAGATTTCTGGAAATTAAGGTAATTCCTTGGGATTGAAGTACTATATAAAGAGGAAAGTATATACTTGATGCAAAGGAAATACATTCTTGATCTTTTGAAGAAGTTTGGCTTGTGTGATTGCAAGCCCATTTCAAAAACATTAGAATTAAATGTTAAACTAAGTGCTCATGAAGGTGAAGAAGTGAAGGATGTGACCATGTTTAGGTCAATAATTGGTTCTCTCTTGTATGCTACAATGACAAGACCTGATATTGCACATGTAGTTGGAGTGTTATCTCAATTTTTGCAAGCACCAAGAGTACCTCATCTTGTTGCAGCCAAAAGGGTACTTAGGTACCTCAAAGGATCACTGAATGAAGGTCTATATTAACCATTTGATGATGGATTAAATGTACAAGCTTATTGTGATGCTGATTGGGCAGGTTCCAAAAGATGACAAGAGGAGCACTAGTGGATATGTTATCATGCTAGGGAAGAAGACCATCTCATGGATGTCAAAGAAACAACCAACCGTGGCTCTTTCATCGATCAAAGCTGAGTATAGAGGCTTAGCACAAGTCTCATGTGAGCTTATGTGGCTCAACAAGTTGTTTGTTGATTTGTAGGTTAAGCAAGTACCTATTTTTTGTGACAACATAAGTAGCATATGCTTGGCTGAAAATCCGGTGTTCCATGCAAGGCCGAGCATATAGAAGTGCATTACCACTTTATTCGAGAGAAGATCATGTCAAAGAATGTCAAGGTGGAGCATCTCAATACAAAGGACCAATATGCAGATATGTTTACCAAAGCATTGGATGGAGTAAAGCTACAACACTTCAATGCATGCATTGGAATGAAGGACCTAGGCATTGAGACTTGAGGGGAAGTGTTGAAAATCAAGTCTCAATTATGCAAAAAGGCTCAACCACGAGTTTTGCAAGTGGACCAATAAAAAATGAGGACCCAAAGTCATGGAATAAAGTTAGAAGCTCCACCAAACTCAATCAAATTCAAATCTCATCAAATCAGTCACCAAAAAGTGCACCTAAACTGATTGGTGGGTCGTTAGCTAGATTGTAGGAAAAGTAAAACTCTATATAAGAATCATCCTGCCTTTTTTTCTTGCGTTTTATGCATTCCATAAGTTTCCCACTTAGTTTAGTGAAGTCATAAACTCAAGCAAGTAGCCCCTTTGCTTGCTTACCTCATTTTTGCATGATTTTGATCCTCTCTATCTAGAGGTGTAGTTAGGCTTTTCCAAATATGATTGTACCAGATTGAAGAGCATTGTTTGCCCTCTCATTGTACTCATTTTCATTGATTTCAAGCTTTATTTATGGTCTTATATTATGCGGTGAACTTTGCCAAAATTTCAAGTTATTTGGCTAAGTGAGTTGTGAGAAATTGCCAACTTTGTGAAGCTACATCTATGCACATAGGCAGAGAGTGTTGCAAACAAGTAGCCTGTTTTGCAGAGGGTGGTTCTCCCAACTGGAATATCCATTTGGGATTATGTAAATCTTGTTGGGTAGCTCTTATAGGCTACTACAAGTCTGCAAAATTGCAGTTTAAATATTTGTACTAGTGCACATAAAACTTCAAAATAGTGAGCATATATCACTGCTTGTTTTCTAGTGAAGGGCAACCATCTTTCATTTTTGCATTGGGTGTGTTAGAATCATCCCCCATTAGTGTAGAGGTCCTCTTAACTAAAATATCTCAATTTCAAGCCCAATTTCTAAGGCACAATTGCTCTAATTTGCCTTAGAATGTGGGCATGAAAAATGGACATTTTGACTAATTTATTGGTGTCAAATGATATTCTTAAGCTCTAATAAAGTCTTTAGTTGCACATAAGACCAATTAGATGCCAAAACCCACTTTTCTAGTAAGTAATTATTGTGCTAATTAGAGCAATAACAGGACTACAGTAGGCTTTTCTTAGATTTTTTATTTTTCCAAAGACTATAAAAACAATTTCATCAATCAATATTTATAATTTGGCTCAAACTTCACTTAAATCTAAGTCGACAATTTCCTTGTAGGCCAGAGTAATCACTTTCAAGTTTTGATGATTTGTTTCCATTAAAATTTTCAAAATTCTTCTTATGATGCTTATGCAACTCTTAGGAGTTCAGAAGTTTGATTTGACATTAGAAAATTCCCCAATTCCTTCAAATGAATGCATTGCATAGAGAAATTATGGGTGTCCAAAAATATGTTTTTGTGCAACCTCGTTCTCCACTAGGAGCCATCTTAGCTCCTATAATATTCTAGACAAAAAAATCAGCTTAGAATCATTAAAATGTGCAAAAAATACTCAAGGATTTCCCTAGTAGGTAGAGTAATTGTAAGTTGGATTTTGATATTAAACTTGATTTTGTTGACTTGTTCTTCCCTTACTCTGCCTATTGACTCTTCTTGAAAATTTCCCAAAAACGGAATGATAGAGATCAATTCCTCAAAAATATTACCTTAGAGTTTAGAGTAATTGTTGGTGTGTGGTTTCTTTGCATTTTTTTTTGGGATTTATTCTCTTAGGGTTTCTCTATAAGCCTTAAAAACGTGTTTACTAGCAATATGTGAGCTCAAAAGGCAAGTTGAGTCACTTCCCAAATGGGATGTCCATAGAGCAATCATTGGTGGGATTCGAGCTTTTTTTGGAAAATCGTTTCACCCTCATGTGCTTGAAACACTCCCTTAATGTTTTGGCAACTCAAATTAGTTGTGTAAGAGTAGAATATACCTTCATTGATTGTACCCTTTGGGTATTTGGGTACTCTTTTAGCTACATCTATGTGTGGCTTTCTTGGAGAGTGCATGAACTGACTTAGCACTTCAACACTATAGGTAATGGCTGCCCTTCTATGTGTAGTATAGATTAGGCTACCTACAAGACTTTGATACTTTTATGTCTTCAATCTATTCACCTTCATAAATAATAAGTTTATGATTCATCTCCAAAGGCGTAACTACATGTTTGGCATTCTTCATTTTGAATTTCAAGACCAGGTCATGAATATACCATCTTTGAGTCAACTACATCCCTTAATTTGTGTAGCCTACTTGCATCCCTAAGAAGAATGTGAGCTATCTAAGATAACTGATCTTGAATTCCACTTGCATGTTGGAGGAGACGGTGGACAACTTCTAGAGATGAGATGGTGTTGCAAATTCCTGCTTCACACCAGCCAAAACTAAGTTAAGAAGTGCAAAGTAGACCTCTTGAGCTTTCTAGGAATCACAAATGATCACCCAAGTACTTTGGAAGATGAATCATTGGATCAAAACAGATATGTGGAGGTTTCACTATGAACCAAAAACTTGCTATTTTGCTCACTACACCTGCTTAGAGAAATGGACTGTTCTCTTTCTCTGCTAACAATTGAACAAAATCCTTTTGGGCATATCTAGTTAACTTCGATAGCTAACATTTGCAAGTTATTTCACTTGACATGATTAACTATGCTCACAGAATGATGACTAACAAATCAAAGAAGCATCTTGACGTTTTAGGGAGCTGACAGTGCGCAGACCAGAGAGTAATGGATTGCACATTTCTCGAGATTTGTTGAGGCAATGACAATAGCAATAAAATAGATAGTGAATCTATACCAACTTAAATCATAACAAATTGTCAAGTACACACTGAGAAATGGATCAATGAAGTTCACCATTCTGAGTGATACATGACAGAGTAGAAGATATGAGATATGAGAAAACTATATGTATTTATAGCCTTTTGTTGGAGCCAAGATTCAAATTTGATCCTAAAAGTGTTCCAAAGTTTTATGACTTGATTTTCTATAAGTCCTCACCAAATAATTTGTGGAAACATTCTCCTAAGAACTCATAGTTAGAAGTGATTCCATATATGCACTTTTACAAGGAGTAAAACTCAATATTCTATAAGAGATCATTCATGTGCTAATACATGAATTCACATATTAGGATAAGTGGCCAAGCATTTAGACTTGGAATAATTGCATCAACAGCTCCCCCTCAAGCCCAATATGCTTGGGCTTCAATTCTCTTTGATCTCTTGCAATCCAATCATAATCTTGAAACCTATTCAATTTTGTTCCATCCAAAGATTTAGTTAGCATATCTGCACATTGCAAGTTTGTTGATGCATAGGACAATTGTATGTCCTTTCTAAGTAGCTTCTCTCTCACATAATGATAATGCACTTCAATGTGCTTAGTCCCAAACTAGCAGCCAAATGTAGTGAGCTAGTATTATCTCCAAATATCATTGGAGTGTATGTATGTAGCCCCAAGTTTGAGTAGAGTAGCTTTAGCCACATTGCCTCTTGTGTTTCATTTGCTAGGCCCCTATATTCAGCGTCAATTGATGACAATGCCATAGTTGGTTGTTTCTTTGATGACCATGAGATCAACTTAGACCCTCCAAAAGATAAGTAGCCAGAGGTGCTCCTTCTATCATCTTTTGAGCCAGCCCAATCTATATCAGAGCATAGCTTGATATCCAAGTCTGATGTAAATGGATAAATAGCACTTCATTTATAGTACCCTTCAAGTACCTTAAGATCCTTTTGGCAACTTGCATATGAGGTTTTCTTGGTGTATGCATAAATTGACTTTTACTCACCCCATAGTATATATCTACTCTTGTTAGGGTTGCATAATTGAGACTCCCAACAAGACTTTGATAACCTCGAATGTCTTCAAGCAGCTCTCCTTCATGAGAACCGAGTCTTTGGTTCAATTCCATGGGTGTAGCTGCAATTTTTGCATTTTCCATTTTGAACTTAACTAGTATATCATGGACATATTTTCTCTGAGTAATGAAAACACCAGAATCTGTGTAGACAATTTCTAAGCGAACAAAATATGTAAGCAATCCAAGATCATTGATCTTGAACTCCTCCTTCATCTGCTTTTAATCTTCTTGATGTCATTGGCATCATTTCTTGTAATGATGATGTCATCCACATAAACACAGATAAATAACCTCTGAATTAGTCTTCTTAATGAACAATGAAGAATTTGCCTTGCTTCCAATAAAACCTTAGTCTTGCAAGTATGTGACCATCGTACCAGTTTCTTCTTCATATGTTGAGACTTCCTATGAAACTGAATCTTTGGCCAAGTAAATGATATGGTTGGTTACAAAACCACAATCATAATCATACCTTTCAAGTTTCCCTTTTTTCCTTGTTGATCTTCTAGGAACATGTTTGGAACATTTTGCACATTCTTGCATCTTGGCCTTCCCTCTAGACTTACAAAGTTTGTAATCTCTTTTTTTCATCTTGTTCATCTTATGATTCACTTATAGAGTTATACAATTGTGTATCATGCTTGTTTTCTATTGGATGGAAATATGTATCAAGATCATAAGGTAACTTTTCCTTTTTCTTGTCTTTATCATACCATGACTTGTGTTCTTCAAATAAAAAATCCCTACTTGTAGTACATTGTTTTGTTGTTGGATTTTAGAATCTAAATCCCATTCAAGTTGAGTCACATCTAATGAACACAACTTTGGTTGCTCTTACAAATTCCCTCTGATTTGTGAAGGTATATGCACATATGCTAAGCAACCAAAGACTTTAAAATGACCTAGACTTGGCTTCTTGCCATTCCAAGCTTCATAGGGAGGCATACCTAAAAATGATTTGGATGGTAATCTATTGACAAGATATATTGCAGTACATATTGCTTCTGCCCAAAGGTAATGTTGTAGCATCTTTTCTTCAAGCATTATCCTTGTTGTCCGAACTAGGGTTTTGTTCCTTCTCTCATGAACACCATTCTATTGAGGAGAGTAACTCTTATTGAATTCCCTCTTGAAACCTTTATCCTACAAGTAATCATAAAAGTCTTCGGAGAAGTATTATTCCCTCTGTAGCTCAGTGATGAGTAGCACCTCCTTTAATGTCAATTCGGGAAGACATGAGGATGGTATGAAGACCTCGAACAAGTGATGGCACAAGTGCATGAGTGAGAAGCACACTAACATGCACACACATACACACACATGCGCACACAAGTCAAGAACAAAGAGAGAGACAATGGAGTTCTTTAGATTGCTCAAAAGTGCTCTTACAAGTTCAATTCCACAACAAGATAACCTAAAAAATGAGCTCTCTAGCTCTATTTATATTTTTTAACTAGCTTTGGCCCTATCCAGACCTAGTGTCCAGCCTAGTTAAAATTAGGTTCTTGGGCCTATTTGAGGGCTCAAATGGAGTCTAAAAAATATGAAAATTGATAGATAGACACTTCTAATGCTCCTCAAGCTCAAGGAATCCTTGGCTTGCACAAAATGGAGCTACAAAAATATGAAGTGGTATTTACAATGGCTTTTAGTGATGAAAATCACTATTTTTGTAGGGATTTCTTCTTAAAATTTGGCATACACTTTCTGGAGCTCCCTACTTGCTCCTTCTTCTTGTGTGTCCACCTCTTTGATGTGCTCCTATGATTTGTCCTTGACCTTCAGCTTCATGAAAAATGATAGGCCTATTTGCCAGATCTCTGTTGACTCCTTTGTCTACTTGGCCCTTCTCGTTGGCTTCCATGTCTCGTAAGTCCTTGACTACCCTGACCACTGCCAACACTCCCCCCTCTCTCACGTCTGTCGTCTCTGATAGACCCTTGTTGAGTGGACTGTTGGATGTAGTATTCCACCACATCTGTCGCTAGGTGGTGTTCTGTTAATCTGAGTCCTTTTACCAAGTCAGTGAGTAGGGCATCCCAGTCTACTGGCCTAGGAACCTCCGGATGTGGCATACGTAGCTTCTCTGAATGTAGATCATGTTCCACCACAAATAACTGTAATAAATGAGATGGTTTGGGAATGAATATCTCTGAATGATATTCCCAAAACCCTGTGATAAATATTTCTTCAAACTTTTGTTTGAAGCAGGCTGGTAGATACTTGATACAAGCATGCCACGCATAGACAACATTGATGGATGGTGTGGTGCTCATATCATAAACGAGATCCTGGTTGCCTTCATTGAATCCGAGAGCCAAAAGATGAGGTTCTTTGACAATTCTAAATGTCCTGAATGTAACCAACATTAGCTCAAATATTTTGAGGCACATCTGTGCCATGATGTCTAGTACATTTTTGAATTTGATCCCCCAATGCCGAATGGTTGATATCATGTATGCAACTGTGGGTTGGCCATGTGGTGGTGCCAAGTATACATAGTTTAACCATTTGGCACATCCTTTAACTGTCAAAACTGTTTTGGTGTACTCAGGCCATGATCTTCGACGAAAGACAGGGCAGTAGCATGGGTTATACTTGATGTATAAGGGCATATTATTCCAAGTGTGTACCATCTCGCGGTATGTTTCAAGTAGGCGTATCCTCCATGTGGGTTGAAATATGTTGCCATGCGTGGCACTTGTAGGAATGTGCTCTAGTGCAAATTGAGTTGCCGACATTGGTTCTTTTATTGTGCGCTGCCTTATCTCAGCATTATAATCTGCCATTAATACACAGAATGGAACATACAAATCATCTGAAGTGCCAATCCACAGATGATGGGAGAGGTTTTTGAAGTAATCCGATTTGATGACAACCTCATCCAATCGGGATATAGACTATATCTGCACTACAACTCTCTCGTCATGGGTTGGGCCCCACCTTTTCTAGTTTTTGCATCCATTCAGGAGCTACAATCTCAATTGTGTCCATTCCATCCTCTGTTTGCTTACCCCCTAGTACAGGCATGAGAACATAAGGATCCTCAAAAGTCTCCTCAACTTCAATTGGAACTAAATCCTCCAGCTGCGGCTCCATGAGGGGAGAAGGTTGACGCTCATATTGAAGAACCTTATTTTGCGGTTCTTCCAGTTGTCCTCTGAGTTTTGCAACTTCTTCAGATGTGTCAATTGCGGTTGTGACTTCTTTTGGTGACTCTTGCTGAGCTGCCAGTTGCTTGAGTAGGTCATCCCGCTCTTTTTCTAAGGCAGCGTGTGCTTCCAGGAGATCGGCGTGTGTTTCCAACACGATTTGCATATTTGCCGACTGTTGATGTGTGAAACACCACAAGAAATGAATTAATGTGACACTAGACAACCTCTATGGTCACCATTAACTCATTGCCACTCCAAACTTTGAGAAGTGATAGCCAAAACAAAGAACTTTACTTTTTTAAAACTTTCCTATCACTGAAATGACATACCTTCAGTATTTTCCTAATTTCTCTTAGCACAAATATTATTTCTCCAATATCTCTTGAGGGATTGAAGTAGAAGAGTAGAGCTTTCCAACAAGCTATCATATACAAGAAACAGATCTCTACAACTCAAGATATAGCCTTTATAAGATGACCCTGTATGACTTCCCAAAGTGGCAAGTTTGCTTATTTTAGTAAGTTTGACTATCTAAAAATGAAAACTCAATGCCTAGCATCAACTTGCAACCAGAAGTCACTGCCAGGCATCAACTTTGTGCTTTTTAGCCACTTTTTTTTGTTCGTGAAATAGGCGCATTTAACATATATATGATCAAGACCACTTTTATGTGAGAATTCGATGCCCGCCATCTACTTTATGTTGAAACTCGATGCCAGGCATTGAGTTTCTCCACAACCATCATCTTTTCAAGGAGATTTAGTAGTAGATAAAAGTTAGATATGAAAACAAGGACTTATCAGCTAAGATTTGATGCCAGGCATCGACTTCCTGTATAAAACACAACCTTTCACCATACATTCGATGCCAGGCATCGACTTGCTTGGAAAACTTCAACTTTTCAAATCGTTACACAGAAGACAGACTCTCGAGATGGAAGAAGAATACTTATACACAGAACTTTAACTAGTTCCTATCATAGCTTTGAAAACTCAGAAATACACATGTGCTTTCTCACATAGAGAAGCTCGACTATTCTCAGTCATATAAAATGAACTTATGCTGACATTCTCTCATTCTCTTCCACTTCTTCTCTCTATGTGTCAGTTGATACAAACTAACTTATATAGATTTTTTCATTCTCGTGATTTTAAAAACTTCTAGAACTAAAGTGAACTAACTTTATAGATATAATACACTTGTGAATTTGTCCCTTCACATAGGCATGTGGTTTTCTTCTAAAACTTTGACCTTCAAATATATGTTCAATTAGTGATTGTTTCTCTAACAGCTCCCCCTCAATCACTATTTGACATTCTCTATTTGTTCATATCATCTTCTTTTCAGTGATCTTGAATTCTTTTTCAAGTAATCTCTTTACCTCCTTGATTCCTTCATCTGAAGTACCTGTGATTATAATGTCATTTACATAAATACAAATGTAGATTGTACCTTCCTCTGCTCTTTTGATGAGTAGAATTGGATCTCCTTTTGAACTTTGATATCCAAGATCATTGAGATACTTCACCTGTCTATAGTTCCATGCTCTTGGAGCTTGCTTCAATCCATACAATGCTCTTCGCAACTTGCAAACAAAATTTGGATACCTGGAATCTATAAACCCTTGAGGTTGTTCCATGTATACCTCATCTAATATGTATCCATTCAAGAATGCATTCTTTATATCCAATTGACTTAGGGTCCATCCTTTTGAAGCTACTACTGCAATGATTGTCCTTATAGTTGACATCTTAGCTACAGGATTGAATGTCTCATCATAATCTATGCCATAGGTTTGGGCATAGCCTTTCACCACCAGTCTAGCTTTGTATCTGGCTATACTTCCATCTGCAAGCTTCTTCACTTTATAAACCCATTTATTTCCAATTACTTTCTTACCATTTGGTTTAGGAACAAATTCCCATGTCTTTTTCTCCTCTAGTGCATTAAACTCTTCCTTCATTGCTTCTTCCCATTGTTTCTTACCTTTAACTTCATCATAGTTCTGAGGTTCTTCATCATCTTTGACCATATATGCATAGTTCTTCTGAGTTATGTAAGAAGTATCATAAGAATACCTTTCTGGTTGTCTTCTTGTCATACTTGACCTCCTTGGTTCACATTCTTCATATGTGTCTAGATACACCTCTTCATCAAATATAGGAGCTTCTTCATTCCTTCTTGTTAATCCACTTCTGGATGTACTTGCTTGCATATAGTCTTCATCTTTATTCACCTGCACAATTGATTTTCCCTTTCTCATATCTTCTTACCTCTTCTTCAAATTCTTCAGCTGTATGACTTTGATCTGCATACCAACTTTTCAGTTCATCAAATGTAACATCTCTAAAAACAAGAAATTGTTTGGTTAAAGGA
The DNA here is from genome assembly GCA_020310875.1 of Ceratopteris richardii. NCBI lineage: Eukaryota > Viridiplantae > Streptophyta > Polypodiopsida > Polypodiales > Pteridaceae > Ceratopteris > Ceratopteris richardii. Next base: position 98,926,019 of record CM035411.1, on the reverse strand, counting down.
TTCCACAACCTGTAACCCATCTGCTTTTCATCATAACCAATGAACACATATTTTTCTGCCTTTGGTTCAAGTTTATGACTAAGTTGTGATGGCAAATAAGCATATCCAATTGATCCAAACACTCTACAATGATCCAGTGTTGGTTTCGTACCCCACCAAGCTTCATATGGAGTCATTCCATTTAGAGCTGCACATGGTAATTTATTCACAAGATATGTAGCTGTATTTACAGCCTCAGCCCAAAGATAATTTGACAATTCTTCTCCTTCAACATACTCTAGCAAACTCAACTAAAGTCCTGTTCCTTCTTTCTGCTACACCATTTTGCAGTTTTGTATGCCACTCTGTAGGCCCATAGGACATGATTAAGTTGTAAATCCCAATCATTCCTATTTGTGTTTACCAATTTTGACAATACGGTGCAAAGTACTTTATGAGTACTTTCCGCTAATCCATTGGCTTGTGGGTTATATGGGCTGACTTTCTATGACTGATCATGAAATACTCAGTTATGTTTTCTATGATTTGAATGAGTCCCCATATCACTTACTAATTCAATTGGTAATCCAAATCTGGTGATGATATTTTCATAGAGAAATCTAGCAGTGGTCTGAGCATCATTCCTTTTTGTAGCCTTGGCCTCTGCCCATTTAGTCAGGTAATCTATGGCTACTAATATGTA